>CM075345.1:57052500-58302500 GCA_037693485.1 Kitagawia praeruptora
TCTATTATTGTGTCTATCCCTCCTTCTAGGTAGGATAATATCAAAGATTTTCCCACAATCTTTGAATAAGTCCCAAATTTCCTTGGCCGAAGTATCAATCGGAATCTTAGAGATGAAAATGGTACATCTAGATTCATTCACACAAGTAGGCCGTTCCAAATTAAACTTGGTCTTAGTCTGATTCCACTTATTAATAATCCTCTCCTTAGGAATAACCCTGTTCAAAGGGTTTTTTGCAGCATCCAAGTAAGAGAAATGAATAGATCTGTTGCTTACCTTTTCCGAGAAAATGCGTGCTAAAGGCTTGCCCTCTCTATTCCTGATAAACGATGTATCCACTCTACGGAGACTCCTCCAGTGAATCTGATTCAAAGCATCCATAAGAGCTTGACTATCCCCTTCATTAACCCTTTGTAAGACTTCTTTATCAACCAGAGCCTCATGATTTTTAATAAACCCAACTAGATTAGCATCCTGTTGATCTCCCTTTTCGATCCCGCTGCTTGAAACTCTGAACTCCGATGTACCTTTGCCACCGATTTGACCGTTGGAAAATTGAGAATCGCCTTCTCCCTCCCCTCCCGACATTTTTTAAATATTGATATAGATAATAATCGAGTCCAAGATCTTGGAGTGACAAACAGATAACTGTATACTGAATAACTCTAACTCATGAATCAAATATCTTAAGAGGGAACTTCTTGCTGGTGCCAGGAGGCAAGGACCACTATTTTATTTCTCGTAACTAGGACCTGATGATGGGGTTTTAAATGGTTTGTGTTGGTCAACAATAATTAATTTAATTATAGTTCATGATCTGGATTCGGATTATAAAAGGAAATAGTGATATTAAAGTAGAGCAATACCCAGTTACATATAAATTGGGGTTCAGGGAATCGTGGATAGATAGATCAGATGCTTGCAATCTCTAAATATCCCGACTTAGTAGTGTAGTTTCGGATTTTGGTAGGTTGGCGATTAGTATTCTTGAACTTGGCACTGTGTTGGAGTGACTTAGGAGTTAGGAGAACATTTCAGCTTAAAGGAAAGTCATAAACTCAGGTAGGGTGATGCTTCAACACCTGGCTTATTACGTCTCCGAGTATGAATCTTTCTATTATAGCATGTGTCTAAGTCTAATATGTATTCCTCACATTCTTAAAGTTGACATTATTACATCACTTAAAACTAGGATATATCTGTTAACACTTTGTTGCAATATATTTGTACTTTTGGGTGTTCTTTGGTAATTCTTTGTGCTACTATTTAATTATTTAATGACTACTGCTCATATTGATGTTATCATATTTCTTAACTTCACTTTGTTGACTGACTGCAGCTTCTTGATGCTCTTTCGTGCTGCGTGTTTAGGTTCCGAGAAGTCATATCGTGAAGTTGTTCTGATGACACGAAGCTCTCGAGTAAGCTCTTGAGTATTGGGTCTGCTGGAAGTAAAACTGTGGCGCCAGAAGCCACTACAGAACGCGTAGAGGTGTGTGTAATTTTGCATATACATACTTTAGTTGACCACTGCACACTATTACAGCTTAAGCTTAGGCTCTTAACTCTGAAAATTTAGAGGTGAGCCATATGAAACCATCTCTTTGGAATAACTTTTTAAAAGGACATTTAGCAAAAAAAAAAAACTTTTTAAAAGGACAAGCGTGTGACTCACTTTAAGAGAAATCTTTGACTAAATGTGAGTTGCGTCCGTCATGTGTTGACCACTTAATCAGCCTCACTGCAGAGTACACTAACAGCTTAAGCTTCTTTTGGTACTTAAGTAACTTAACATTTTCTAGAGTGAAACATAAATTTCTGTTATATAAAGATGTTTTTGTTACATAAATGCTCACTTGTTCAATTAAATTCTAGACTCTTCCTTCAGGATTTCTTATAATTGCCAGAGGTCTCACCAATACAAAACTGCAGTTGGACTACCACAACCGTTTGTTATCTCTGTGTTCAGACGTAGGTTTGGCTGCTGAGTCTAAAAGTGGGAGATATGACTACTCATATTGAAAAACGAGACCATGCTTTGAAGTTCAGTAATCGACAATATTGTTTGCTCCAAAAATTAACTAACAGAAATGATAACATTTGCAGCAGTGGGGTAGATTTCTTGGGCCATTACTTACTTCTGTAGCTGAAATATGTTTGGACTTTGATCCTACAGTGGATGTGGAGCCCTCACTTTTGAAGCTATTTCGCGACTTGTGGTTTTACATTGCTCTCTTAAGTTGGCACCTCCCCATACAAACATCTCAAGCTCCAACAAAGTTTAACGAAGTTTGTTTCTACTTCACTTAACAGTGGGGGAAGTTTAGGGTGCTCAGTACTTTGTTGGGTGACTTTAGTATGTTATGACTTTATGTTTAGTATGTTTACGACTTTATGGTGACTTTATGTTATGATGTTAAGGGATGCTTATGTTGTATTGACAGCTTATTAATGAATGGCTCCCTTTTTTTGGAAGGGATGCTTGTTTTGTAATGACAGCTTGTTAATGAATGGTTAGCTTATGGTAAAGTGTTACTGAATTTAACGGAAATTTATATTACTAAGGATTATCCGTTACAAGGTTGTTGCTAGAATTATCAACAGAAAATTCTGTTGGCAAAGGTGTATTTTTGTTAATGAATGGTTGGCTATCGATGTCTGTTAATTTTATTCAGTGCACGAAAAACAAAAGCACTCATCATAAAAGAAAATTATATTTTTATTTGAGTCATCGTCACAATGGGTGTACGCCTACATTCGGCTTTTGTCAACTATACAAGTGTTTGATTATAAACAAAGCTCACTATTCTCTATGCAAAAGAAAAACAAAAACTGACATGTCTTCACAGCTGATGAATTCACATCACCGGATGGCGATTCAAGTGAGCAAATGGCTCTGGGGCTGCTTTAGGTGCAGGTTTTGCCACTTCTGGAGTTCCAAAACTTGAGCTTTTCATCTCCTGCTGCAGAAGCAACAGTACATCCATCTGGGCTCTGCAAGGAAGGGCAAAACATAAAATTTAGAAAAAAGAAGCTAAGAAATGATATAATATTACTGTTACACAGTTCCCGTAGAAGGGAATCATCAACGGATGCGATTCAAGTGAGAAAATGGCTCCCGGGCTGCTTTAGGTGCTGGTTTTGCTACTTGTGGAGTTCCAAAAACATTCCAAAACTTGAGCTTTTCATCTCCTGCTGCAGAAGCAACAGTACATCCATCTGGGCTCTGAGACATGAAGAGTACCCTGGATGTATGGCCAGTAAGTTCAGCAATCTTGACCATTGCTGGGTACTTCCAAAGAGTAAGCTGATTCTGGGTAAAACCATGAGAACTAAGCAGTTCACGCTCATTCTTATTCCACAGAAGTGAACAGACCTGTGAGCCTGTGTCAACCGAATTTAAGCAAGCACCGGTGTGGGTATTCCAAAATTTGATGCACCTATCAACCTCACCTCCTCCGGATGCAAGCAGATTCGCCTGAAATGGACACCAAGCTAGAGCTTTCACGGCAGCTGTGTGATCTTGGAGCCTGTGAAGCCACTGTGTTGGAGAACTTGAAGAAGCAGTGGATCTATCCCATATGTGGAGGAGATTATCACTTCCTCCGCTGGCTAACTGCTGGCCAGAGGGTGACCATCTTAGCCCACACACCTCTTGATGGTGTCCTCTGTAGGTGTCAACAATATGATCCCTAACTCTCACATCATTGTTAACAATTTGCCCATCCATTCCTCCAGTGGTTAGAATTTGGTTGTTCCAATCCAGTGCTCCAACTCGGGAACTGTGGCAACCTCTCAATGTCCTTAGGTGTCGATTGGCAGTTGAATCCCAAAGCTGAACTCCAGAGTTGTTCATACCAACAGCAATGCGTCGCCCATCTGGAGCCCATTTGACACTTGTGACCGGACCAAGCTCCTCATCAAGTGTAACTAGTTGAGAGGTAGCACCATTAGAAGCATCCCACAGGTACACTGTGTTTCCAAGAGCAATGGCGAGAACATTGCTACTGCCCCAATCTAATAAATTCAAGTAGTAATCATCTACAATGTCCAGGGCATCTAATGTCCTCTCCGATGTCTTTGGAATATAGCGACGAGGCTTGGGTGGTTTAGGTTGGTGAGCCAATGCAGAGAAGCAGACAGTCTCCATAGGCGTTGGTGGCTTGTTTTTGAAAGCTAAAATCCTGGTCCGGTTCATGTTGAAGGTCTCTGCTAGCAGCTTCTGATAAGCTTCGCTAGACGGTGAACTCACAGCTGGATTCTCCTTGTTACCTTTCCTTGCCTCCATCAACATATAATGCGCATAATCGAAATCCATTGCAGATCTATTCGGTATAAACCTATCCAAATTTTCTCGAGAATTTCGAGGGCATCTAGAATGAGCCTTGTTAGAAGAAGAGTAATTCACTGATCCTGCAACCATAATGTTAGTAACAACAACAAGTAATAGACACAAATTACAAAAACAAAATCAAACACAAAGGAACAATATTAAAAAATCCTGCAAAACAAGTATTAGTACAGACTACAGAGCAGATGAAATAAAATCAATTGACGAAATAAAAACAATTAGGGAGATTAAGATGAGGAGCGAGCGCGTTAAGATTAAGCAGAGTGAGTCGGAGGAGACTGATTGATGATCGCTGCTATTTAATGTGTCAGAGGCGGTCACGCGGATTACGCGCCTATTTGAGATCGTTGTTATATTATTTGTTTGACAGAATTTGCCTTATCATTAGTTGGGTCTTTGTATTTTGGGCCCATTAGGATTGGACTGGTCTGGTGCAAGAACATGCACTTTTTTATTCTTCTTAAATTATTATTTACTAGTGCGATGCACGGATTTTTTTTTATATTATATAAAAATATTCATTAATTAAAATTAATTTTTTTAATACATGAATTTTGGAGGCTTACTTTTTTATATGAGATGATTTGATAATAAGTATATAAATGTTATTCGAGATATTTCTAGAAAAGGAGGAATTTAGTTAGAAAATATTGGAAAAAATGATATGTTTTAGTTAAAAAGAATAATCAGTTAATTATTAATAATTATAAAATTATTACTTCATTTTATTAAATAAAAATTAGAAAAATAGAGAATTTACTTATTGAAAATTAAAAAGGTTATATGTTCAAGGTAACCGTCCATGATATAATTGGAAAAAGAGAGATTTTAGTTAGAGAAAAGAGATAGATAATATGTTTTGACTGAAAAAGGTAATTGATTAGTTAATAGTAATTATATATAGTTATGTTATTTAATTAAACAAAATTGATAAAATATAAAAGATATTGTATTTTACTTGGAAAATGAAATTATTTAGTTATTGAAAATAGAAAAGATAATATGTGTAACCTCAAAAAGGAAATTGATTCGTTAGTAGATTTGTAATTGAGTAAGGGCAATTAGGTAAATTCAATAGGTACCGTTGAACCAAACTTTTAATGTTTCGGCTTTTATATAATAGTATAGATAGATAGTATAGATTTTATTAATAATCGAAAAATATGGTACGATATTTTCGGATATATATTAATGATTGTAAGATTAGTTTTAAATCAAAAAGCAAAAGTATTTTAATTCGAAAGGAAATATTAATGATTGGAAGATATGATAAAAGGTAACATCTTCAACTAAAAGTAAATATGAAAACGGCAATCGACTACTTACCATTAATTATAGGGTCCTGCTAAACATAGCCCTTAGGGCTATGTTTAAGGAAACTTTTTTGCCACGTGGCGAGTTTTTATTGGCTTATTTTTGTGAATGCAGGGGAGCCACATACATTATTATTATTATGACTACTTAAAAAGTTGGGAGAGCCAATTAGAAGCTACCACGTGGCACCTTAACCATAGCCCTTAGGGCTATGGTTAGCATTTCCCTTAATTATATTATGTTAATATTTATTTTAGGTGTTTTAATATATATTTTTCTTTATAATGAAGGGTAAATAAGTAAATCACGAAGTACCAAAAAAATAGGTACAAAAAAACTTGTACCAATTTATGTAATAATAAATTATTTACATAATTTTTAATTTTAATTAATATAATTTAATATACACATGTTTACGGATTATACACATGTTTTCTTATTATACACAAAGCATATTTTTAATATATTTTATTAATAATTGAAAAATATTATATGATATTTTCGGGTATATATTAATGATTGTAATACTAGTTTTAAATCAAAAAGGAAACGTATTTTAATTCGAAAGGTAATATTAATGATTGGAAGATATGATAAAAGGTAACATCTTCAACTAAAAGTAAATATAAAGAAGGCAATCGCCTAATTACCTTTAATTATATTATGTTAAAATTTATTTTAGGTGTTTTAATATATATTTTTCTTTATAATGATGGGTACATAAGTAAATTCACGAAGTACCAAAAAACTGGTACCAAAAAATTGGTACCAAAAAACAGGTACCAAAACTTTCAATGTTTCGGAATTTATATAATAGTATAGAAATTTTTAATTTTAATTAATATAATTTAATATACACATGTTTACGGATTATATTAATGTTTCCTTATTATACACAAAGCATATTTTTAATATATTTTATTAATAATTGAAAAATATTATATGATATTTTCGGGTATATATTAATGATTGTAAGATTAGTTTTAAATAAAAAAGGAAACGTATTTTAATTCGAAAGGTAATATTAATGATTGGAAGATATGATAAAAGGTAACATCATCAACTAAAAGTAAATATAAAAAAGGCAATCAACTAATTACCATTAATTATATTATGTTAAAATTTATTTTAGGTGTTTTAGTATATATTTTTCTTTATAATGAAGGGTACATAAGTAAATTCACGAAGTATCAAAAAACAGGTACCAAAAAATTGGTACCAAAAAACAGGTACCAAAACTTTCAATGTTTCGGAATTTATATAATAGTATAGATTTGTAAAAAAAAAAAAGTAGTAGTAGTTTACAATCAAATGTATAAAGGTAAATTTTTTTAGGATAAATTTCATCGTTTCTTCTATTATTTTTAGTAAAAAAATTATAATGAGGAAATTTGAACTATAAATAAATAATATGTAGACTACAAATAAAGAATACTAGCCTATAACGGGTTTTTATAAAATTTAAATTTTTTAATTTTAGTTATATATATATATATATATATATATATACTATTATACAGAAATCGAAATATTAAAAGTTTTGTTACCTATTTTTTGGTACATCGTGAAATTACTTATTTACCTTTCATTATAAAAATATATATATATATAATATCTATGATATAATTAATGATAATAAGTCGATTGCCTTTTTAGTTGAAGCTATTACCTTTTATAATAACACTTTTTAAAGCCGACGCCCCTCTCATAACATACATGTTCAGTTGTAGTATAATAATTTATTTAATTAGAATATTAATTTATTTTGATATAATATAATGAACAACGGGTGTACGACTTTTTTATCGATTTAATCTACCAATAAAACTGGGCTTTTTTTAATTTAATCGGTTTGGTCATAACCCATGTAATTTTTTCATGTGTAGAAAGAAAAAACTATTTGTATTATTTTTATTACAGGTGTTTTGCGAAGATTTATATACTTCTATAATTTATTTTGATTTTCATAATCACTAATCATAAAAATTGATTGAGAAGTTAAGGATCGTCTGCCATGTGTAAAAATAAAAAACTATTTTTATTATTTTTATTATTTTTATTACAGGTGTTTTGCGAAAATTTATATACTTCTCTAATTTATTTCGATTTCCATAATCACTAATCATAAATATTGATTGAGAAGTTAAGGATCGTCTGCAATGCAATTGTCCGAAAAGAAATCGGAGCAGTATTCGATAGGGAATAAAAAAAGGACCCAATGTAAACAATTTTTATTCGTCGTTTACCTAAAAACAAACTTAATTATATATGTAATTAATATTTTTATTAAAATAATAACTATAATGCTCAAATAAAGTTTTATAATTTTGTAAATAAATAAAATAAACAAATTTAATACACATTTATTAGGTATAATTGATGACTAATTTATATGTCATTAAGAGGTATTTAATGCAAAAAAATAATTTTAATAAATAAATCAAAAAAATGAAAATTCAAGAAAAATACCTTGAACGCTTCTGGTAACTTTCCGATCTCCAGGCATTATAATATATATAGATATATATAATATCTATGATATAATTAATGATAATAAGTCGATTGCCTTTTTAGTTGAAGCTATTACCTTTTATAAAGACCGAAAAACACCAATCGTCATATCTTCCAATCATTAATATTTCCTTTCAAATTAAAACACGTTAACTTTTTGATTTAAAACTAATTTTACAATCATTAATATATACCCGAAAATATCACTATCATATTTCGGTACGGTCATCCAAATTATTAAAATAAATAATGAAATAATATAATGAATGATAATTAGCTGATTGCCTTTTTAATTAAAAAATGTTTACTTTTAATTGATGATATCTTACTTTTTATAAACACCTAAAATATCATATCTTCCAATCAATAATATTTTTTTTTCTAATTAAAACACGTTAACTTTTAATTTAAAACATAATGTTGCAATAACTAATATATACCCAAAAATCTATACCACTATATAAAAGCCGAAACATTAAAAGTTTTGGTACCTAGTTTTTGGTACGTCATGAATTTACTTATTTACCCTTCATTGTAAAGAAAAATATAGATGATATCTATGATATAATTAATGATAATAAGTCGATTGCCTTTTTCACTTTTACTTTTATTTGAAGATATTACCTTTTATAAAAACCTAAAAACACCAATCGTCAAAACTATAAATCTATATATATTATAATGACTGGAGATCGGAAATGCACCAGAATAGTTTGAGATATTTTTCTTGAATTTTTGTATTTTTGATTTTTTTATTAAAATTCTTTTTTTGCATTAAATATCTATTAATGAAAATTTTAATTAGTCATTAATTACACCTATTAAACATCTATTAAATTTACTCTATTTAATTTGTTTTAAAATTAGCAAACTTTATTTGAACATTATAGCTATTATTTCAATGTTAAATATTAATTATATATAGTTAAATTTATTTTTAGGTAAAATGATGACTAACAATTGTTATATTACGTTATTTTTTATTCCCTATTCAAGATCATTATAATTTCTTTTCGGATGATTATAGGGTAGACGGCCTTAACTTCTCAATCAATTTTTATTATCAATTATTGTGAAAATCGTGACAAATTATGGAAGTACAAGATTTTTACTTAATATCTGGAATTGTATACAAATAATACAAACAAATTTTTAATTTTGCACATGAATAAATTATACATGAGTTATGATAAAATTGAATAAATTAAAAAAAAACCTTGCCATTTATCGGAAGATAAAATCGATAAAAAAGCTATACATCCATTGCTTCATTATATTATATTGAAATAAATTTTTGTCCTAATTAAACAAAATTTTACACTATTATTGAATGTGTATAATATTATGAGAGGGGTGTCGGTTTTTAAAAATGTTATTAACCTGAACTTTTCAAGTAATCTTTATTATCAATGATTGTGGAGTCATGATAAATTATGAAGTACACTGATCTTTACTTAATATCTGAAATTTGTAAACAAATAATACAAACGGATTTTTACTTTTGCACATGAATAAATTACACATGAGTTATGACCAAACTAATTAAATTGAATAAACCCAACCACTTTATCGGAAGATTGAATTGATAAAAAAAGTATACACCCGTTGTTTCATTATATTTTGTCAAATTAAATTAATATAAAATTAAATAAATTCTCACACAATTATTGAACATAATATATGTATATTATGATAGGGGCGTTGGCTTTAAAAAACGTTATTAAGTTATATTCAATATTTGTAACTTTTGATCGTAAATATTACGTTCATATTGTAATTTTTATTTTTATATGTTTGTGATATTTTTAAGATTATCAAAATTTTAGATATGTAATGAAAGTATTTTTCCAACTAATAATTCATGTAAATTATTTTTAAATTATTTTTTTTTAGAAAATTCATAAAAGATCAATCAATTTTTAAGACTAATAGAAATTAATTCATCTATTTTCAATACTTTGAGATAAAAATTTATAAACCGCGCGAAGCGCGGATAAGTTGGCTAGTTATTATTAGGATTGGACTGGTCTGGTGCAAGAACATGCACTTTTTTATTCTTCTTAAATTATTATTTATTTGTAAAAAAAAGTAGTAGTAGTTTACAATCAAATGTATAAAGGTAAATTTTTTAAGTTTTTTTAGGATAAATTTCATCGTTTCTTCTATTTTTTTTTAGTAAAAAAATTAGGGCTCTTTTCATAAATAAATGGGAAAAAGTAAATTTTTGCACGTTTACTTTTATTAAGAATACAAATTTGCAATTTTACTAATTAAGTTTCTAAATTGCAAAAATACTAACCCTAACCCTCCCCTCCCCCCTTCTAATTTTTTTTTTTAAGGTGGGGGCTATTTTGGTGGATTTGTGTTTCCTGGCCCCGCAGGGGCATATTCAAATGAATGCAACCAAATTCAACTAAATTTGCAACTGAATGCAACCACATGCAACTAAATTTCTGATTTTAGGTTCCATTTTTCAGTTGTCATTTTCGACCTCATTTTTGGACTCTATATATATATATATATATATAAGGTGGATGATATTTTGGTGGATTTAGGTTCTATGGCCCCGCAGGGACATATTCAACTAAATTTGCAACTGAATGCAACCACATGCAACTAAATTTATGATTTCAGGTTCCATTTGTCAGTTGTCATTTTCGACCTCATTTTTGGACTCTATATATATATAGTCCAAAAATGAGGTCGAAAATGACAACTGACAAATGTGTTGGGTTTCAACCCAATAAGATGCTATGGATTTGGGTGGTCCAAGATATATATGGTAAGATGATAATTGTATGTGTAGACAATTATTATATATGGTATGTCTTGATCACAAAGTTTGGAAATTGGGTGCCAAGAATTGGAAGGCTTGTAACAAGTATGGTAAGACTTGTAGAACAAGTATAGTAAGTCTTGGTGGCTAAGTTTTGGATGGCTATATATACATAGTCATATTGTATTTGTTTGATAATGTAAAAGCTTAAGAGATGTAGTCTTAAGTATTGTTTGGGAAATGCTTGAGCATTGTTGGCTCAAGTATCGGGGTTGGGACACAGTTAAGGTGTTATTGTTTTGATGTATTATTGATATTGTTAAGATTAATAATATAAGTTTGGGATGTGGGTGTTTCCACGTCAAGTATTTGTGTGTTCTTGTTTTGCGCTTTGGTAGATCTTGTCAATTATTGATTGATGTGTGTGTGCGCGCTCTGTATTGGTTGTTTGTGAATCTCGAATTGTGTAAGTCCCCTAACCTAACAAGTGGTATCAAGAGCCAAGGTTTGGGTTTGTGATTGAAGAGGTTGAGGAAAAGTTCGAGAAGGATTTGCTGACAAGGAGATTGCTGCTAAAGCGGGAAGAGACAAAGTTACGTGCGGTTTGGCGGTTGGCTTGCACCATGGATCAATCCTGTGTTCGGACTCGAGATGGAAGAAGATGGAAGAGGTCATCGCAATTGTTTCAATGGCTTGATCAACCAGGTGAACTGTTTGGATGATACTAGTGATTTTCTTCAAGAGACCGAAGGATTGTGAAAGCAAGGATCGGGTGACTCAACATGTGGGAGAGCACTCGTGGTGATTGATGCACGTGATTTTGTAGATTGGATACATCGTTATGGTGAAGAACGATGGTTTGGTTTGGAGTTCACTAAACGGGTTTTTGCGATACTCAAATGATTGGAAGAACAAGAGGAGGTTCTTGTTTGAGGGGAGGCGTTGGCGAATGGACGTCGATGGCTTGATGGGTTACCGTTCAATCCGATGTGGGTATTGGGTTGAAGGGGAGGATTGTTGGGTTTCAACCCAATAAGATGCTATGGATTTGGGTGGTCCAAGATATATATGGTAAGATGATAATTGTATGTGTAGACAATTATTATATATGGTATGTCTTGATCACAAAGTTTGGAAATTGGGTGCCAAGAATTGGAAGGCTTGTAACAAGTATGGTAAGACTTGTAGAACAAGTATAGTAAGTCTTGGTGGCTAAGTTTTGGATGGCTATATATACATAGTCATATTGTATTTGTTTGATAATGTAAAAGCTTAAGAGATGTAGTCTTAAGTATTGTTTGGGAAATGCTTGAGCATTGTTGGCTCAAGTATCGGGGTTGGGACACAGTTAAGGTGTTATTGTTTTGATGTATTATTGATATTGTTAAGATTAATAATATAAGTTTGGGATGTGGGTGTTTCCACGTCAAGTATTTGTGTGTTCTTGTTTTGCGCTTTGGTAGATCTTGTCAATTATTGATTGATGTGTGTGTGCGCGCTCTGTATTGGTTGTTTGTGAATCTCGAATTGTGTAAGTCCCCTAACCTAACAAAATGGAACCTGAAATCAGCAACTGAATGCAACCACATTCAACTAAATTTCTGATTTCAGTTGCATTCAGTTGAATATTGCCCCTGGCGGGGCCTTGCAACCCAAAGCCACCAAAATCACCCTACCTTTTTTTAAAAAAAGAAGTTGAATGTGGTTGCATTCAGTTGAATCAGTTGAATGTGGTTGCATTCAGTTGAATGTGGTTGCATTCAGTTGAATATTGCCCCTGGCGGGGCCTTGCAACCCAAAGCCACCAAAATCACCCTACCTTTTTTTAAAAAAGAAGTTGAATGTGGTTGCATTCAGTTGAATATTGCCCCTGGTATAACGGGTTTTTATAAAATTTAAAATTTTTAATTTTAGTTATATATATATATGTTAGCGTTCAAATACAAACCAACCTTAGAATAGAAACTAGAAACCTACACTATATAAATTATTTCATTTATTTTAATGGCCCCGCTAGGGGCACCTTAACAAAAAAACTTATAAAATTCTTGGTTCTATTCAACAAAAAAATAAAAAAATAAAAAAAATGTTACCGTTCACGTGCTGACATCACTGCCACGTCATCACGTGAACAGTAACTTTTTTTTAATTTTTTTTATTTTTTTGTTGAATAGAGCCAATAATTTTATACGTTTTTTGTATTGGGGTACCCCTAGTTTGGTCATTAGATTAGCTTGAAATATTTAATTTAGGTTTAGTTTATAGTTTCTATTCTAAGTTAGTTTCTATTAGAACAAGACCATATATATATATATATATATATATATATATATATATATATATATATATAGGCCTTTGCTTCATACAGAACACTCTTATATAACAAACAATAAATAACACATTAGATCTATTAGATCCTTTGGCCCCGCCAGGGGCACCCAATACAAAAAGTTGTTATTTTTTTACCCTCTATCAAGCCAGCAAAAATTTTTTTAAAATTTTACTGTTCATGATGACGTCACTGATGACGTCATCATCATGAATAGTAACTTTTTTTTTTTTTGAGATGATGGATGGATAGAGGGTAAAAAAATAAGAACTTTTTGTATTGGATGGCCCCGCTAGGGGCATTGGATCTATTAGATCTAAGTTGTTTCTTTATTGTGGCTCAAAAGAGAACTCAATTTTTGAAAAAAACTAAGGTACTAATTCTAACCATTGGATGTATTATAATCAATGGCCCCGCCAGGGGCACCCACACACTAATCAAATACACTCTCACACACACAATCCCACCTAATCCCCTCCGTTTTTAATTTGATTTTTCCCGTCAATCGGTGATATTTTTTAAAAATCTAATTTCACCATATTTTTCTCCATCTCCCAACGATCAGTTTGCATACCATATATGCTATATTTTAATTTAGTTTTCTAAGTTCTCTTTTTAAAGGGTTCTCTCTAGATCCCTACTATATATATATATATATATAGCGTTCAAATAGAAACCAACCTTAGAATAGAAACTAGAAACCTACAGTAAATAAATTATATTTCATTTATTTTAATGGCCCCGCTAGGGGCACCTTCACAAAAAACTTATAAATTTCTTGGCTCTATTCAACAAAAAAAAAAAAAAATTACTATTCACGTGCCACGTCATCACGTGAACAGTAACATTTTTTTAATTTTTTTAATTTTTGTTGAATAGAGCCAATAATTTTAAACGTTTTTTTTGTATTGGGGTACCCCTAATTTGGTCATTAGATTAGCTTGCAATATTTAATTTAGGTTTAGTTTCTAGTTTCTATTTTAAGTTAGTTTCTATTTGAACAAGACCATATATATATATATATATATACTTCTATACTATTATGTAAAAGCCGAAACATTAAAAGTTTGGTTCAACGGTACCTACTGAATTTACCTAATTACCCTTACTCAATTACAGATCTACTAACTAATCAATTTCCTTTTTCAGGTTACACATATTATCTTTTCTATTTTCAAGAACTAAATAATTTCCTTTTCAAGGTAAAATACAATATTTTTTATATTTTATCTAACTAAAATTTCTCATTTATTAATCAATTTCCTTTTTCAGTTTAAACATATAACCTTTTCTATTTTTCAATAACTAAATAATTTTCTTTTTCATTTAAAATAGACTATCTTTTACATTTAATCTAACTAAAATTAAAACAAAATTACTATTAATTACAAAATATTATTTACTAAAACACGTTACCTTTTTTCTTTCTTCTTACTAAAACCTCCATTTTTATAATTATATTACAGGCGTTTCTATTTAATACAAATAAAATAATATTATTATAATACTAATAATTAACTGATTACCTTTTCATCTAAAATATATTATCTTTTCTATTTTTTCTAATTACATTCCCTTTTTTTCTAGAAATATAACGGGCAACGGTAATTTCTCATTTTCTAAAAACTATGAACAATTTTATTTCGTAAAATAACATAATTAAATTATAATTACTATAAACTAATCAATTTATTTTTCACTTAAATCATGCACGTTACTTTTCTATTTTCTCTAACTAAAATCTCTTTTTTTTTCAATTATATCACGGACGGTTCTATTTAATAAAATAAACTAATAATATTACAATCTAAACTATTATATAAAAACCAAAATAGTAAAAGTTTTGGTACCTGTTTTTTGGTACTTCGTAAATTTACTTACTTATCCTTCATTATAAAGGAAAATAAATACAGCTAAAATAAATAATAACCTAATATAATTAATGGTAATTAGTCGATTGCCTTTTTCATATTTACTTTTAGTTGAAGATATTACCTTTTATAAACACCTTAAAATATATACCCACCATAATTTTCAAGAAAAATATAACACCTAAATTAAATAATAACATAATATAATTAATGGTAATTAGCTGATTAACATGATAAAATTAATGGTAATTAGTTGATTACCGTTTTCACATTAACATAATAAAATTAGTCGATTGTCTTTTTCACATTTACTTTTAGTCGAAGATATTACCTTTTATAAATACCTAAAAACATCAATCATTAATATTTCCTTTCGAATTAAAACACGTCACCATTTTAATTTAAAAAAAATCTTATAATCATTATTATATACCCGAAAATATCAAACCATAATTTTTAAGAAAAGTATAACACCTAAAATAAATAATAATATAATATAACTAATGGTAATTAGTCGATTGTTTTTTTCACATTAACATAATAAAATTAAAGGTAATTAGTAATTAGTCGATTGCTTTTTTCACATTTAATTTTAGTTGAAGATATTACCTTCTATAAATACTTTACCTTTTTTCGAATTAAAACATGTTACCTTTTTAATTTAAAACAAATCTTATAATCATTAATATAAACTGAAAAATATAACATCATAATTTTCAAGGAAAATATATACCGACCATATTTTTCAATTATTAATAAAATACTTTAAAAATCATATACGTTGTTTATAATAAAAAAACAATAGTATAATCCGTAAACATGAGTATATTAAATTTTATCAAATTAAAAAAATTATTAAAAATAATGATTATATAAAAATATAATTTTAATATTAAATAAAATATATAACATATCGTAAGTAACCCGTGCATTACACGGGTTATGTGGTAGTTACTATACTATTATATAAAAACCGAAACATTAAAAGTTTTGATACCTGTTTTTTGGTACATATTTTTTGGTATTTATTTTTTGGTACCTATTTTTTGGTACTTCGTGAATTTACTTATTTACCCTTCATTATAAAGAAAAATAAATACACCTAAAATAAATAATAACATAATATAATTAATGGTAATTAGTCCGAATATTAACTTTTATAAAAAACATCAATCGTATCATATCTTTCTAGCGTTAATATTTTCTCTCGGATTAAAACACGTTATAATTTATGGTAATTAGTCGATTTCCTTTTTCACATTAATGTAATAAAATTAACGGTAATTATTGAATTTCCATTTTCACATTTACTTTTAGTTGAACATATTACCTTTTATAAACACCTAAAAACATCAATCGTATCATATTCTAAAATAAATCATAACATAATATAATTAATGGTAATTAGTCGATTGCCTTTTTTACATTTACTTTTAGTTGAAGATATTACCTTTTATAAACACCTAAAAAGATAAATAGTATCTTATTTTTCAATCATTAATATTTTCTTTATAATTAAAATACGTTACCTTTTTAATTTACAACAACTTTTACAATCATTAATATATACCTGAAAATGTCACAACATATTTCTCAATTATTAATAAAATATATTAAAAATTGTATACGTTGTTTATAATAAGGAAACATTAGTATAATCCGCAAAATATGAGTATATTAAATTATATCAAATTAAAATTTAAAAAATTATTAAAAATAATTATTATATAAAAACATAATTATAATATTAAATAAAATTTATAATATAATACAAGAAACCGTGCATTGCACGGGTTATAAGCTAGTATTATATAAAAATCGAAACATTAAAAGTTTTGGTACCTGTTTTTTGGTACATCGTGAAATTACTTATTTACCCTTCATTATAAATATATATATATATATATGTAATATCTATGATATAAATAAAGAATATGTAGACTATAAATAAAGAATACTAGCCTGTAACGGGTTTTTGTAAAATTTAAAATTTAAAAATAGAAACTAACTTAGAATAGAAACTAGAAACTAAACCTAAATTAAATATTTCAAGCTAATCTAATGACCAAATTAGGGGTATCCCAATACAAAAAACGTTTGAAATTATTGGCTTTATTCAACAAAAAAATAAAAAAAATTTAAAAAAAGTTACTGTTCACGTGATGACGTGGCACATGAACAGTAAATTTTTTTTTTATTTTTTTTATATTTTTGTTGAATAGAGCCAAGAATTTTATAAGTTTTTTGTGAAGGTGCCCCTAGCGGGGCCATTAAAATAAATGAAATATAATTTATTTAGTGTAGCTTTCTAGTTTCTATTCTAAGTTTGGTTTCTATTTGAACGCTAGCCTATATGTATATAGGCTAGTGATCAAATAGAAACCAATCTTAGAATAGAAACTAGAAACCAACACTAAATAAATTATATTTCATTTATTCTAATGGCCCTGCCAGGGGCACCTTCACAAAAAGTGTTTAAAATTTTTGGCTCCATCCAGCAAAAAAAAAAAAATTACTGTTCACGCTGACGTCACTGCCACGTCAGCAGTGAACAATATTTTTTTTTTGTTGAATGGAGCCTAGAATATTATGAACTTTTTGTATTGGGGTCCCCCTAGTTTGGTCATTAGATTAGCTTTAAATATTATATTAGGGTTTAGTTTCTAGTTTCTATTTTAATTTGGTTTCTAGTTTCTAGTTTTTTTTTTTTTGCTTGATGGAGCCAATAATTTTAAACACTTTTTGTGAAGGTGCCCCTGGCGGGACCATTAGAATAAATGAAATATAATTTATTTAGTGTTGGTTTCTAGTTTCTATTTTAAGGGAGGTTTCTATTTGATCACTAGCATATATATATATATATATACTATTATATAAAAATCGAAACATTAAAAGTTTTGGTACCTGTTTTTTGGTACATCGTGAAATTACTTATTTACCCTTCATTATAATATATATATATATATATATATAATATCTATGATATAATTATTGATAATAAGTCGATTGCCTTTTTAGTTGAAGCTATTACCTTTTATAAAGACCTAAAAACACCAATCGTCATATCTTCCAATCATTAATATTTCATTTCAAATTAAAACACGTTAACTTTTTGATTTAAAACTAATTTTACAATCATTAATATATACCCGAAATACATTCCCTATAAGTGTAGAAGCCATTTCGTTGCTATCGGGTCGGTCTCTTTAATTCGAGACGACTATTTATTTCGATTCAGTGGAACTATTCTCATTCGTTCGAGATAGTTAAGCTCATTCTCTCAGTCGGATTTATTGTACAAATTCAACAATATTTATTGATTATCTATTAATTGGTTCATCGTTCGAATCAATCAATAGGGATTATGCTATTTAAATTTTGTTAGAGTTTTACTCTTGGATCGAATGAAAAATATTCTATTTAACGTTCATCAATTTGGAGTATTAAAATCATTCGATTGGTACTATTTGTTCAGTATGACTCATTATATTTCATTTTAAGACTATTCTCATTATTTCGAGATAGTTGCCTTTCTTGTCAAGGGTTGGCACTTTGTTCGTGTCCACCAATTTAAATATGTTTATTGAGAATTACATCGGTCCATTGTTCGGATTGGTGGTACATTGAGTAAAGCTGGCAGTCCGACAGATCAATTAAATATTTTCCTGTGAAGTTTATCTCAAATGTCAGTTCATTAAATATTCGGGAATTCTGTATTCTACTGGTCAATTTTGGGAAAGAGGCCCATTTCAGAGAAAGAGAGACTTGTGTACCTTTATATGGACACAAGAATATTTTAGGCACTATGATGCCAGGGTTGATATAATCACCCACTATGATGCTAGCATTCATACTATATATTATATTCGTTGATATCGTATTGTAGCCGTGATCGGGCGAAGTGCGGTGTCATTGGAGGACGGTATTCCCGGTCGGATAGTTGATCGCCCCGTCGAGATACCGAAAGGATGGAAGACCAGTTATTCTTTTATCATGAGTCATCAGAGTTTCACAAAAAGAGTCATTTCGAGTATTCTATTTACGAGACGAGTCTTGAGTCAGATTTTCAGAGTTCTGATATCTTACCTATTTATTTAAATTTTGAGCAATTCTTTTGATATATATTACTATATTTATGTACCGAGAAAGGAGAGAATTTGCTGAGCACCATAGTTGCTCACTCTTGCTTTACAACATTTGTTCAGCTGTCAAGATGGAGAAAGGCGAGACATCCAGCCAGAGAAGCAAAGGGAAGGAGAAAGCTCCAGGCTATGCTGACAAGGACTAGAATGGCCAGCTGGAACCTTTTACCTTTTCTATCTTTATAGACTTTTGAAGGATTTTATTCGGAGATGTAATAATCGTATTGTAATAAAGTGTGAGACCGATCTTGGATCTGTGGAGTGGGACTGTTCCGCTCCGTTGTAATAAAGATTTTATTATTATTGAGCTAGCGTGTGTTGCAGGATGCTTAGACCTGATGTGACGACCCTGGTCCCCGGACAGGGCAGATTTGGGGGCGTCACAGCGTTGGTATCAGAGCGTTAGTTATATTTTTAGGAATCGTACGAGCCTAGAATTATAACGCGACGTGAGAGTTTAGAGATATTTTGCGATGTTGAGATTTTAGCACTAAGTGCCTTTCACCATTATATAAGTATATCTATATAAGTATCTAATCGATTAGAACCTATTGTGACCGAGATTACTTGTACTTTTGTAGATGACTACTTCAGGACTTGATGATTTCCGCTCAGCTAGAGACAGATCTCCTACACCTTACCCTCGGGGACCTCTGGATCCCAGCTCAGGTTCCGACAGTGATCCATCTGAGGAGATTGTACCTATGGACAGCGACTCGGAGGACTCTTCTATCCCGATTTTTACACCTTCTCCACCTCATGTGATAGATTTGGTTTATTCTCCTGACCAGATCGTTGAAGTAGATGATTCTCCTGTGCCAGTGATTGACTTAGAGGCACCTACTCCAGAGATTGAGCAGCCAGCTCAGATTCCAGTATCTACCATGACTGCAGAGACCACACTTCTGATACTCCTGATATAGTAAATTCTTTTAGATACTGCGATTTAAAATGAGTTTTCAAAAAAAAAAATTGAAAACCAAGGATTAAGACGACGATTAAGTTTTAGAACTTAAAGATTTTTATAAAAATTGCCAGTAAAACCTGAATTAGTTTCTTTTCACGAGTACCCTGAACCTTTTTATAATAAGGAAAAAGAGTAACTGTTTTATAAAGAGACAAAAGAGAAACTCATGATTTTGAGTGTGGTTTATTTTGAGAAACGAGAGATTTTGACCAAATAAATAATTTTGAATGCCTGTCATAACTGTGCCAGCAATGGTGTCATATAAATGCATACCTGTGATATAACATACCATATTGTTTTCGCTATTATAGAAAAAGATGCCACCTAAGAGAGGAAGACCCCCAAGAAACCCTCGTCCTCAACCTGAAGAGAATCCAGAGAATGAGGTTCCACCTCGGAACCCAGTTCCTAACCCAGTTCCAAACCCAGAACCGGAACCCGCTCATAATCCAAACCAGAACAATAACCAGATGAACCTGCTTTTGGACTTTCTTCTTCAGCATGCCCAGAACCCTCAGCCGCAGCAGAACCCAAATCCAGTGGGAGGAAATCCACCTCCAGCTCAGCTGACTCATGCTATAGTGACGTTCAAATCATTCAAATCTCTAAACCCACCTGAGTTTAAAGGTACCACTAACCCCGTGGAGGCCAGAATTTGGTTACGAGAAATAGAGAAGACTTTTGAGATTGTGGGAGTGGAAGAAGATAAGAAGACAGTGTTTGCAGCGTACATGTTAAAAGGTGAAGCTAATTACTGGTGGGAAGCAAAGAAAACTTTAGAAGGTAATGCGGTCATTCCATGGACCAGATTCACTACCTTGTTTCTAGAGAGGTATTTTCCTAAGTATCTAGAGAACCAAATGGAGATCAAATTTTTGGAACTCAAGCAAGGGATGATGACTGTTACAGACTACAAAGCCAAGTTTACAGAACTCTCAAGGTTTGTACCCTATCATGTAGACACTGAGGAGAAGAAAGCCAAGCATTTTCAGCAAGGGCTGAAGCCCTAGATCCAGAATCGAGTTGCCATATTTGAGATCACCAATTATGCAACCTTAGTTCAGAAAGCGGTTATAGTAGAAAGTGGAAGTGAGTTGTACTCGAAGGATAGAGATGGGAAGAAGAGAAAGTTTCAGAGTGGTGGAAGCAGTTTTGTGAGGAGAACTGATACTCGTGGTGTCAAGAGGCCGTTTGTGAATAGAGAAGATAGAAGCTCAGATACTAAGAGAATTGGGAACCACTACACTAGAGGAAGCAATCAGAGGACCAAACCTCAGCAGATAGTGAATATGATGCAAGGAAGACCACCATTGCCAGAGTGCAAGACATGTGGGAGGAAACACCTTGGACCCTGCCAACAAGCTACTGTGAATTGCTACAACTGCGGACAGAAGGGTCATTATGCTTCTAGTTGCAAGGATAAATATGTCACCTGCTTCAACTGTGGGAAGAAAGGTCACGTGTCCCGAGATTGCCGACAGACTGCTAAGGAAAATCAAGTGCCTCGACTCACAGCACCTCCCAGCAACAAGCCGACAGCAAGAACTTTCAACATGACAGTGAGAGATGCTATTAATGACAGCAATGTGATTGCAGGTACGCTTCTAGTAAATTCTGATGATGCATGTGTTCTAGTTGATTCTGGTACTACCAAATCTTTCATTTCCGAGAACTTCATGAATAAGCTTAATCTTGAGTCTGTGCCCTTAGAGGGAGTTCTGAGTATAGAAGTAGCGAATTAGGAAGTCATTCCAGTAAACCGTTTATGCCCGAACTGTTCTATAGAGATTCAGGGTCAACGTTTCGACGCAGACCTCGTTCCCTTTAAGTTAGGGGAATTCGACGTAATCTTAGGGATGGATTGGTTAGCACGTTACGATGCCCAAATCGATTGTTGTCGGAAGAAGGTTAGTTAAATGGACCTAACGGTCTGAGAATCCCGTTTCACGGACGAAAACCTGCTAAATATTTTCTGTCAATAATTCAAGCTAAAAGATTACTTCGACAAGGATGTCAAGCCTATCTGGCTCATGTGATAGATACCAAAAAGCAAACCCCTACCATTGATGAGATTCCGGTAGTCAATCAGTTTAAAGATGTTTTTCCCGATTACTTGCCCGGAATGCCACCAGACCGAGAGATAGAATTCACGATTGATCTAGCACCAGGAACCGCACCAATCTCAAAAGCACCTCACAAAATGGCACCAGTGGAAATGAAGGAATTGGCAACACAACTGCAAGGGTTACTTGAAAAAGGTGTAATCAGACCTAGTGTATCCCCGTGGGGAGCTCCAGTGTTGTTCGTGAAGAAGAAGGACGGATCTATGCGGCTATGTATTGATTATCGTGAGCTGAACAAGATGACTATCAAGAACAGGTACCCTCTGCCTAGAATCGACGACCTATTTGACCAACTTAAAGGAGCTACGCATTTTTCGAAGATTGATTTGAGATCCGGCTACCATCAACTGAAGATCAAGCCTGAGGATATTCCCAAGACTACCTTTAGGACTCGATATGGACATTATGAGTTTCTAGTTATGTCTTTTGGATTGACGAATGCTCCAGCTGCTTTTATGGACTTAATGAATCGTGTGTTCAAGAGATACTTGGATAAGTTCGTGATTGTATTTATTGATGACATTCTCATTTACTCGAAGTCTCCTGAAGATCATGCAGAACATCTCCGTCTAGTTTTGGAAGCACTGAGGAAGGAAAAGTTGTATGCTAAATTTTCGAAATGCGAATTCTGGCTGAAAGAAGTTCAATTTTTAGGACATATTGTGAGCGGTGAAGGAATTTCTATAGACCCCGCTAAGATAGAAGCCGTAGCAGACTGGGAGAGACCTAAGACTCCAACAGAGGTTAGAAGTTTCCTTGGACTGGCTGGTTATTATCGCTGATTCGTGAAAGATTTCTCAAAGATTGCTACGCCATTGACTCGACTTACCAGGAAAAGTGAAAAGTTCGAATGGACGTCCAAATGTGAAGACAGCTTTCAAGAACTGAAGAAGAGACTAACAACTGCCCCAGTTTTGACCCTACCCGATGAAAAAGGCAACTTCGTGATTTTCAGCGATGCTTCTCACAAAGGTTTAGGTTGTGTATTAATGCAGCACGGGAAAGTAATAGCTTATGCCTCTCGTCAGTTGAAGGAATATGAATCCCGATACCCTACTCACGACCTGGAACTTGCTGCCATTGTTTTTGCACTCAAGATTTGGAGACATTACCTTTATGGAGAGAAATGCGAGATATTCACGGATCACAAGAGCTTAAAGTACATATTCACCCAGAAGGAATTGAACATGAGACAAAGAAGATGGTTGGAATTGATCAAAGATTACAACTGCTCGATAAACTACCACCCAGGGAAAGCTAATGTGGTAGCTGATGCTTTAAGTAGAAAGGAAAGACTCAATCTGTTGACAACCTCAGAAGAACTAGTCAAAGAATTTGAGAAAATGGAGTTAGAAGTCAAGGACCCAGTCCAAAACAATGAAAGAGTTTATACCATTCATTTTCAACCAGAGCTGTTAGAGAAGATTCGCCGTTATCAAGAGCAAGTAATGGAAGAAAGTAGATCAGAGTTGACTGGAGAAGTGTTTCTGAGCCCTAGAGACGATAAAGGCACTACACCAAACTGGCAAATTAGTAACAAATAAAAAAAACCCATTAGTAACAGATATATCCGTTACTAAATGTCCAAATCCGTTACTAATTAGTAACGGATATATCCGTTACTAATTAAATTATCCGTTACTAATTAGTAACGGATATATCCGTTACTAAAGTGACTAGTAACGAATATATCCGTTACTAATTAGTAACAGATATATCTGTTACTAACTGGTTTAATATCCATTACTAATTAGTAACGAATATATCCGTTACTAATGTCTACATCCGTTACTAATTAGTAACGGATATTTCCGTTGCTATTTTTTTATATCTGTTACTAATTAGTAATGGATATATCCGTTAGTAATATCGTTGGTAAAGGATATATCCGTTACTAATTAGTAAATGGATAATGTATTCAATAAAATTTTGAAACAAATAAAATGAGATTAAATAAGGAAAAAATTATGTATATTTTAGGTAATATTATTATGTATGTTTTAAGTAAAATTATGGATGTTTTTAAGTAAAATTGTATATGTTTTTATATTACTTAAATAATAATATTAATAGGTTTTAAAAATAAATAAAAAAAATTACTAAAAAAAAAGTTATAAAAAACAATTATAGTACAGATCGATCGATTTCCCCTCTTTTATTTCAGACCTAATTGACTTTCCCCCTTAATAATTCCCCCCTTCATTTTCAGATCTAATACCGCCGCACTCGAATTCATCTCTCTGTCTCAGTGTCTCCTCTGTCTCTACGCCGCGCTCTCTAATTTTCAGACCGTCACTGCCGTCGAGAACGAACAGCTTCTCTGTCTCTAATTGTGCCACATCTCAATTAGGTAAGCTTCAATCTTTTTTCAGTTCTATGTCCTTCAAAACCTAGAAAACGTAATGACTATTGCTTGCTTTCCCTTCCATTACTATTTCATCTATCTGTAATCTATCCCTAATTGAGTTCTATGTCGATTTTATATCCTTAATTGAGTGTATTGCCCCTAATTGTTTTTCGTAATAATTGAGTTCGATGCCTCTAATTGTTTTTCTATCCTCTTTGTTCATTTGTGGAATGAAACAATAAACATCAGAGTCTGGTTTTGCTGAGATGCTTTTGACATAGCACCAGGTCCCCTAAGTTCATACTGGGGATTGTTGTTTTCTTAGCCAGCTTGATTGGAATATGATTTCTACTATGTTCTTGCTTGTGTCTTCTGGCCCCAGTTCGGACACTGTAATCACAATTTGTCCAGTTACATAAGTCAGTTCCTGTCATAATAGGAATTAAAATTGTAGATAAAGTCATTCTTTCACCCAAAACTTGTGTGTCTAGTGTTTGTAGTAATTGTTAGTCCTTATGTGTGTGTACGCGAGCACGTCTGACTGTGTGTGTGTGTGTAAGTTTGACACTGTGTGTGTGCAAGTTTGACTGAGTGTGTGTTGTATGTACATGCTAAATCTTAAACAAGTCCCTGTCATTCGTTTCATTAGTAACCTAAACGTGGACACAACGAGCTAATGTGCTCATTTCTCATTCGCTTAAATGATACAAAATCCATTTGTTTGTTTTTAAAGAAGAGAGAAAATTCAACTACTCTATAATCTATATACTGTTCTGCATAAAAGTCTATGTAATGTAAGTCTCCTTGTCATCATTAGAGATGGTTGGTATGAGTTTAAAGAGGAAAATGTTCAATAAACAAAATGATTTTGTTATAAGATTAACCAGCTGCTAAAATAATGTATGACTAAAGCTCCACTAGCTAGAATCCATGCACACCACAGCTTAAGTTCATCAATACCTTATGAATTCTCCTGAGCCATCATCACTTGGTTGACAAAACAAACAGATACAACCTTCTGCATCTTCTCTATCATTTCGCTTTCTAATTCTTCTATCACCACCATTTTTTTAATACTTATCCTTTATATATCTTATCTCATCATTTTGTTTTCTTCACACGTACACACAGAGATATATAGATACTTAATTATATGAGCTTCTATTATTTAATCTCTCTGATTTGTCTAATGTAATACACATGTCTAGACAGTTCTTTTTTGTAATAATAATGCATGCTTGGGTCAACTACAAACGGCTCTTTGTTTATCATATATAAATCATGTTCTGATCTTGTGACTTAAAGTTAGGTGTACAATTTAATATGCAGACTGCAATATTTTG
Source organism: Kitagawia praeruptora (assembly GCA_037693485.1). Taxonomy (NCBI): domain Eukaryota; kingdom Viridiplantae; phylum Streptophyta; class Magnoliopsida; order Apiales; family Apiaceae; genus Kitagawia; species Kitagawia praeruptora. Next base: position 57,078,575 of record CM075345.1, read on the forward strand.
AATTTTCAATTGTTTGTTAAAACATAAAATTGTTCGATTAATTAGTGGTTCTACTAAAACTTTAAGGTGTTTGGAAAAAGGTTTTTATCATGATCTTAAATTATATTCTAACACTCCACTCGGGAAAATACATTCGGGAAAATACATTGAACTTTCATTCAGTGTAGTTTATACTACTACATGATGCAAGCTAATGTTGATTGGTACTATATATTACATATCATATGTTGCTCAACTTGCCAGTTTGTTAAAAAATTATATGATGTCTGTTTAAGAAGATAGAAACCTGCATTTTCCATGACTGGAAACTAACACCTCAAACCTGTAGGTAATTTAAAACCCAGAGCTCTGTTCTTGCTATTATAGAATAATACAGATGTTGAACTCTTGGAGTTTACAATAACTGAAAGATTGGCTGACACATTCTAGCTCCTGGGATATGGGACTTGTTTAATATTTAGCATGTACATATAGGATTATACAGGATTAGTTATAACTAAGTTTTGATCTGCTATATATATGTATGTATATATGTTTGTTCGATATATATATATATATATATATATATATATATATATATATATGTACTTATTTCGTGGTGTATGTTTATATATTATTGAGTTCTTATTCTAAACTCTAGCTTTTATCAAATATATATTATAGGATGTCGGAACCAATAGACAAATCATGGATGAGTGAACCCGACAGAGGCAACACAGTTTATTCATTTGGAGTTGAGGCGTTTCTTAAATTTGCAGAGTTGAAATTGGGTGGGGAGAAGTGTCGTTGCCCGTGCAAGAAGTGTCGGAATAGAACATTGTTTACTTATAAAGAAGTGGGATATCATTTAATCTCATCCGGTATAGTTAAGCACTACCGTGTATGGAATTTACATGGTGAGACCCCTTCTAATGTTGCCATTCATCCTCCATTCGTTGCAAATAATATTCGGGAAAAAGCATCGAGTGATGTCGGGATTGGGATGGAAAACCCCGAGGAAGAAATCATTGGGGATGTCGGGATTTGGATGGAAAATTTCGTCGACTCTGCTTATGACTTGCACGGTGATGCGACGAGGGGTGATGGTAGTTTGGGAATTGATGATGAACCTTATGTTCCTGAACCGGACTTGGGAAAGAGGTATTGGGATTATAAGAGAAAAGCTACTGAAAAATTGTATCCTACATGTGAGGGTCCTGAGACAACTCTATCAGCACTTGTAGAATTACATAATTTGAAGAAGGAATTCGGTTGGTCTGGAAATGGTATGACAGTACTATTAACATTGTTGAGGCGATGGTTGCCCAAAGGTAACACCCTACCTGAGAAGTATCCGGTAATGAAGTCGATGTTGAAAGACTTAGGGATGAAGGCTACTTGCATTCATGCGTGTGAGAACAACTGTATTCTATAGTGGAAGACCAACAAAGATTTGACAGAATGTCCCCAGTGCAAGGCACCCAGGTTTAAAGTTAACGGGGGGAAAGGGAGGAAGAATTCCAAGGAGCCTAAAAAGGTACTGAGGCATTTTCCATTAATTCCAAGATTGAAGCGATTGTACACTATACCGTGGATAGCGCATGAGATGACATGGAATGCACGAGCAGAGACTTCTGCTACTTATATGCGCCATCCAATTGATTCAGGTCAATGGAAAATTTGTAATGAAAAATGGCCAGAATTTGCTAATGAGTAGCGCAATGTCAGGCTTGCAATTGCAACTGATGGTTTTAATCCGCGTGGCATTCAGTCTACTAGTTATAGTTGTTGGCCTGTTATCACTGTGCCTTACAATCTCCCCCCTTCCATGTGTATGAAATCAGAGTTTCAGATGTTGTCTTTACTTATACCTAGTCCAAAGGCACCAAAAGGAGACATTGATGTTTTTCTTGAACCTTTGTACGATGAGTTGAAAGAGTTGTGGATAGGAGTGCCGGCTTATGACATGAACTTAAAAGAAAAATTCAATTTGAGGGTTATGCTTATGTGGGGGATCCATGATTTTCCTGCATATGGAAACTTGGCGGGCTGCGTTACACATGGTTACAAAGCTTGTCCTATTTGTGGTGACGATACTCCTTCCATATATTTAAAGTCTAGCAGGAAGAATGTATACTTAGATTACCGCATATTCCTTAAAGCCAATCACCCATTTAGGAAAGGCAAGTACTTGGGACTAGTGGGTAGCAAGAAAGAAGAGCTTCGAACTCCTCCAGAACGATTAAATGGCGATGAACTTTTGCAAACATTGAGTAATGTGAAGTACATACCTGGTCAGAAGCGGAAGAGAGTCCACAAAGTTACATCGGCATGGTATAGAAAGTCTATATTGTTTGATCTTCCTTACTGGATCTATCACAAAGTTCGTCATGTCATTGATGTGATGCACACTGAAAAGAATGTTGCAGAGCACATACTAGACACGATTCTTGGTAAGAAGGATGTTCGCACTTATTCACGCAAGAGAACGTGGTCAACAAGTAATATAGAGTAAATAGGATTCGTTCCCACAGAGACTCAAATTGTTCGTTATGTTCACTTATGCACCAGCTTATGATTTACACTCACTGCTAAGACAATCACAATTTTGGTTTTGATTTACTAAAGATTAATTACCAACTAAGCCAATTACGAGGAAATAACTTAACTTTAACTTTATAATAAACAAACATGGGATTTCAATTTCATTTACTACTTCATCTAGAATCTTATGCCCTTTAGCCTAGCATGTGACCGAGTTGATTACTGATTAGATGCACTAAACTGATACATACCAACTTTCGTTGTGCATATACCATCCTACTGATCATCCACAATTGATAGAAGTCAAGTAGTCACCAAATATGTGTAGTCCCTATATGTCTATAGCAATTGAACACATACCGGTTAAAAATCAAGCACCCATTAAACCACATAGTCGATGCAAGACGGTTAGAATTACATCACAAATTAATACATGTTCTTCACATGCAAAAACCTATGCTAGCATGAATTGTTCTAAACCCTAGATCCACTTTCGCATTCACTAGGATTAAACAAACAATTACAAGTGTTCGCGACGCACTTATAACGAATAAGCATAAACATACTAGGCAATCAATACAATCAATCACACACCAAGGCATATTTAACACTCAATTACTAGAATCCATAGCAAAATCCATTAAAACCCCATGATAACGAATTAGCCCATAATTGACCTAATTGCCATCATGGGTTCTATGGAAAACATAATTCTAAAATAAACAAGTAAAAATAGAAGAAGAAATAAGGTTTAGAATTAAATCCCCAAAATAGAAGAGTACAAAGGTTCCAAGAATAATCCTTGCTTGTCACTAGCTTGGAGAAATTCCTTATCTCCTTTTCTCTCTTCCCAAAAACTAGGTTATATTACGTAACGTGTATATATTATGATTACAAGGGTTGGATGTTTATGTAGGCTCTACGCATCTTGCCCAACAATAAAAATACCTTAAATACAACTAGAATTCGATTTTTGTGTGAAAAACCACTTAAAATACAATTTCAGATCGAATAAGGGCAAAACTGGAAAATCAGCACGACCCTGAGCAGTCTGCTCAAGCACGGCGCAGACTGCCCAGCCATATTCTGCCACCTGGCGCAGACTGCTCAAGAAATGGCGCAGTCTGCCCAGCCATATTCTGGTGAAGCCTTTCTTTCCTCGTTTTTTAGCTTTTTCTCCTTCGTTTTTGCTCCGTTTGCTCCCGTTCTTTTTGCGTTCTCTTCCGTTTTCAATCCTCAATGCTTGGAATCCTCATGGTGAATCACAACAAGACTCCATTCTACATTATTAAGCCCGAATTCAACTCCAAAAGTAACGGAAACAACGATCTTAATCAACATTATTCCAACCCTGCACAATTAAACAAAACACATCAAAACTACCACAATCTTGAGGTCAAAACAATCAATTTAAGCCGATTTAGAATGTTCCAAGTGGATATAAAATCCACTTATCAAAGGACAAATCAAAAGATACTATCCAGGGACGAGAGGATATGAGGGAACTTGGCATACATCGGGATCAATGGATGCAAACTGATGCTGCAAGTGGGAAACAAGTTAAGCCTATAGCACCGTTCTGCCTAACTAAAGCAGAGAAGATGGATTTCCTTAAAACTTTGAAAAATTTGAGGCTCCCATCAGGTTTTTCATCTAATCTGAGTAACATTGTCAGTCTTGATCCACCCGGTTTGCTTGTAATAAAGTCACACGACTATCATGTGATTATGCAATATCTTTTGCCCGTGCTACTTCAACATGCTTTTCCAACTCATCCTGAATTGCGAAGAGCTCTACATCAGATAAGCCTGTTTTTCAACCTTCTGTGTTCGAAAGTTGTAAGTCGAAGAGAAATCCAAGATGCCAAGTACATGGTTGTAGAGGCATTGTGCGTGCTGGAAAACAAATACTTTTCAGTATCATTCTTTGACATTAGCGTTCACCTTATTGTGCATCTAGCTGATGAGGCATTGATGTGTGGACCAGCCCCCTTTCTCTGGATGTATCCGTTTGAGCGGTAAATTAATTACTTCTTCCAATCCAGTTTTTTGTTATCCTTGCTTTTAAATTAATAAATTTATTCATTCATGAGTTTAGTAATTAATTAGGTCAATGAAGGAGTGCAAAGATATACCCAGTAACAAACGATATGTTGAAGGATCGATTGCAGAGTCATACCTTGTCAGAGAGTCTGTTAGGTATGCAATGGAGTACATTCCAAATTCACAACACAAAACCACATGTCAAGTGTTTCTAGATGGAAATGATGATAACGAGGGACCTGTGCTTGAAGGTAAAGATGTTGTTTTGTCGGATGCCCAATTTGTTCAAATTCGTAGATGGCTACTATTCCGTTTGGAAGTCGATGGACTTGACGATCACTACAGGTGTTTGTTCTTCGCACGTGTGCTTGCTTTCTCATTAATTAATTCACACATATATACTAAATTATTTGAATAACTTGTAGTGAGTATCGCGAGTCTTTGCAATCTAGCAAAGGAAAAGGGATAGCAAAGACAGAAGTAGAGATACAAACAAATTTTATTGTCTGGTTATATACTAAGGTATTTGTAAAAAAAAATAGTACATTATGAGGGATACTTGTTATTTTCACTTGCTGAAATATGATTTCTTCTCTATGTAGTTGTTGAAGAACGGTGACACTAAACATGATTTATGGTTCTTTGCTAGAGGGCCTTTGTTCGCATGTAAATCTTTTCGAAAGTATCGCATCAATGGTTATGTGTTTTCCACAAAATCTCATGATGAGACTGTTCTTACGCAAGATTGTGGTGTTTGTATCAATGCAATTACTACATTTACATCAAGTAAGAAAGATAAAAATCCTATCGATGCATCTGCTATGTGGTATGGAGTCATCAAACAGATACTTGAGGTGAATTACACTAATTTCAAAGAAGTAGTGTTCTATTGTGATTAGGTTAGAGTGGAGGATAAGGCCAATGGATGTAAGCTATGCCCAGACTCTAACTTGATGGTGGTAAATTTTAATCGCCTCAAGAGTTCCAACAATATTTTAGATGAGCCAGTCATTTGCGCAAAAGAAGCCCAACAAGTGTTCTATTCGAGGGACCTGAAAAATCCTGATTGGTGGGTGGTCATACATTCACCAAGGCGAATGACTAGCAAAGTGGACATGCTAGAAGCACCAAAACCGGAAGACATTCAGTCTACTCTCGCAGATCAACCTCAGTTGAGATCATTGTTAGAACCACGTCGTTGATGATTCAGTATAGGCTAATATTGTTGTAGTAGTCAGTAGTAGTCATTAAGGGTATTTTTGTGTGTACTAGTATGTGTGTGCTGAACTCTATAAATACCTGATGTACGTAGTTTACATTTTCCACTATGAAATGAAATATTGAATTTCCCTCCCAACAAACTCTCTTTCTCTCTCTATAACAAACTCTCTTTAATAATTTGTTTGAGCTAACCTAACTAACCTGACTGTTATTGTTTCTGCAGTAATGGAAGTAGAAGCAGGAGGTTCGAACAGTGTTTCTCAATCAGCCAGGAATACCTCAATAATAGGTCCAGGGGGAAAACTCCTTGTGGAGTTCTGGCCGAGTACTAGCGATATTCTTGGGCCAAATGCTGCCCAATTCAAAACCGCCGTCGGAGATCAAGTCAGGCTCCATATTCCTATTAACATTCCTGATTTCCGCAAAGTGCCATCTACCTTCAAGGATTCCATTTGGACATCATTAATGGTACTTACTTCTACTTTCCAGATCATATTAAAAATGTCTTGATATTTATAAATGGTTTAGACCTGAAATGTCTTGATATTTATAACCAGTGTTTTCCTTATTTAAGACAAATAAGACCTAAATAATATAGTTGAATGTCGTATTGATGAGGAGTAATGATTAATGGGAAGCTTCTCGTATTGTATTTTATCGGATCACAACAACTTGGTGCAAATAAGGTGGCTCTTATGGATCACTTGTGTTTGAAAGGCACAATTAGATTATGTATTTAAAGTTGACCATAGGAAGTTACAGATTATGTTTGAAAGGCACAATTAGATTATGGCTCTTATGGTGCAAATAACCTGCTAATTATGTATTCAAGATTCTGGATAACTTATCTCTAATATTCATGTTTTCCTTCAAGTAGCAAGCAAGTCTCGACCATTGGCTAATCCTCAGATACCCCTTTAGGTTTAAGTCATACAAACTCACAAACACACATTTTGATATTTTTTTGCTTATATGTTAACATCTAAATTCAACTCTGTGATCTTTCCTAATTTTCAAGTTTTATATGAAATGTTGTTCTAGATTCCTACCTCACCTATCCCTTCACCAGCTTCACCTGCGCCTGCCCCCACCCCCGTTGATCTTGCGAATAAGGGAGAGAATGTTACTAAGCCAAATGTGGAACCAGTTACAGAGACATGTGATAGGATTTACAGGACATGTCACCTTAAACTCGTAACTGCATGCCTTGGTACTAAGCTTCTTACACTTTCTGTTACAGTGTTACTGATCAAGTTAAATGTTTGTCTGGGTGTTCTAATGATCATTATGTGTAATTAGGATGGGTAGACTGAATATGAGTTTAATAAACTATTCATAGTGGCTTCTGTTAATCTAAAATTTTAACTACACTTTCACATTGTTGGTAGAGCAAGTCCACTTGACAGTGTTTTAGGTTTATGGCCATGTAAGTTCACAATAAGGGGTAGTCCTATAAAACTTTGAAACATGCAAAAGGAAAATTTGCCAACACTATAAGTTGAACAGGGTTTTGTGAGTCCCCTACAGATTGGTAAATTTGTATCCAGACTAAGCAGGTAATTATTCATGCAAGTTCTGATTAGCAATTTTTTTTAAAAAAATGCAAGTTTATTAAGGATATCTTGGATGTGCTTTTTTCCAGTTTGTCTTTATATATACTTCAAGTAGACAGCACCAAGAAGAACTTATTGGTTCTTTATGTTTATACTTTATCTATTAATACATGTGTTCTGTTAATTTATTTTCTTTTAACTGCATGGAATATGTATATGATGGAATGATGGGTATTCATGCCCAATACTAGAGATAAGTTTCAATGTTTCAGTTGTATAGGATATTAACTTTCTAAATAGATTTTTGATGTTTGTTGTCATATTTTATTTTCCCAAAATAATGTTTAAATATCACAATATGTTAGTGGTTATGGCTTGTGTGATCAGTACTCAGTAGATAGATGTAAGGGAATGAAAAGTCGTTATATGTTTCCTTAATATTATAAATAGTTTTACACTTTGCGAGTCTTATATTGAAATACAAGGCCTTCTTGTGCCTTAAAAAAGTTTTATTATTTACGTGCTCGTTTATCACGCTAGCTCTTTTACTCCTCTTCAGTCCTGGGTCCAACTCCTGGACTGAGTTTGATGCTTACAATTGGTGCATTAATCGAGTCCCATTCAACCAGATTGTTGTGTGGCCAATTTTTGAGCTGGTGAAATTAAACAGGTAGAGTAGTTTGGTAGAGTAAGGGGTTTGAAATTAAACATGACTTAAATGCAGTTTATGTTCTAATTACAGGAGCAGTTTGAGTTTAGTGTAGACGGCCATGTTGCTTGCCCAATTGTGGAGGCACTTTATCCACAAAAACTTAGGAGTGTTAGAGGCAAATATCGGACAGAATATTTGGCTAAAGCTTCGAACATAGAAGAAGCCAAGGGAAACGTCCCACCTGCTGTCAGTGCCGATCTTTGGGTCCAATTTGTCGATCATGAGTTTATGCAGGAAGTAAAGGAAAGAAATGCAAAATATAAGATCAATAGGAGCTTAAATAAAGTAGGTGTGGCAGTTGATAGGCAAACTTACTCACAGATACATTACAAAAAGGTACGTATCATTCATAAATTACTACCTGTCTATATTTGTAGTCTATATTTGTTAACATTACCTGCTGATCTTTGTAGGAAAAAGAAAATCCTACGAAGAAGCGGTGTCGGGTTGATGATTGGCTCACTGGACATGAACACAAGGATGGAACTCCTTTGGAAAGTGCAAAGGAAACATACGTGAGTAGTCATCAACACATTTATACGTGTGTCCTTTTGCATCAGTTTATTTCTCTTTAATTAAATAACTTAATTTATAAGCTTGTTTCCTGCTTGAATAAATGCAGGAAAAAGTCAAAGAAATTCATGTTAAAATGCTTGAATCTGGAGTCCCAACGGATGATATTAGTTCCGATGCATTGAGCCAAGTACTTGGTGAGGACAAAAAAAATCGGGTTCGAGGAGTTAGTTCGTGTAGCACGAAGAAACAACTATATTCATCTTCTCTTGCACTTGCTTCGGTCAACCCATCACAATCACTTGGAGCGGAAATGGCGGGACTTAAGGCAGACATGGAGGAGGTCAAAACATTGCTCAAGGTCAGTTTGTTTTTTTAAAAAAATATGTATCCTGCTGCTTATGTAGACTATTCATGCCTTCTGAAGGTTCATTTTGTTAAGTCTCAAAGCTTTAACAAAGCTTGCAGTAAGTTATATTCCTTGTCCTAGCTTGGATCAGTAATTGTTTTTTTACATGTGTAGTTTATGTGTTTTAAATATACGTGTCATGGTTTAAACATATGTGTGTGTGCACATTTCTGATGTGAAACAATACAAGTAGGAGTTTGATTAATTGTAGCCAAGTTGGAGTCCTTTGTTGCCTGTAACTTCTTCTTCAGTTTCATGTTCCAATGATTCTTCACATCATTGTCTGTTCTTCCGGGTAGTTTTGAAGCTATAACAGACCATCTGCATTTTTTCAAAAAATTGGTTAATATATGAGCCAAAAACGTAAATTGTAGCAGCTACGCAAAATATTTTGTTTACACAGGGGCTTAAATATTATTCGAAAAAATTACCTGCTTCCAAGTTTACTATAGAGATTAAATATAATTGTGTCTTCTTCAGGAGTGAAAGAGCCATGCTTAATGTCTGGCCTTAGATAATTAAACCATCTCAGGCGGCAGCTCTTGCCGCAACGCTTAAGGCCTGTTACTCGTATACATATGACAAGTCTGAATTTAAACTTGTAGACATTGGCCAAAAGATGATTATTAATAAGAATCTGAGAGGGGAAACTGAAAATTGGCTATATACAATGCGTTAGCATATCAATTCAGAACATGAGGTGCTTTAATTTTCAAACAAGCAGAATTACAGAAAGTAACTTTTTCTTAATTCATTTTCAGCACTTTTGTGTGTGGTGTGGAACTCAAGGTAATTAATCAATTAAAACTGAACATGTGTAGAACAGAAGAGAGAGAGAGAGAGAGAGAGAGATGCCTGCTTTGAGGGGCAAAGCAATCCAGTTGCCACCAGTGCCATGGTTGTGAAGATAATTCTTCAAAATTTCATCTTCTTGAGGAGACCAGTGCCATAGTTATTTTCAGTTTCAGTTATTATAGTAATTTTCAGTTTTATATTTACTAAATTTGTTTGTGTTGTACTGCACAGGCAATGTCCCGATGTACTCCAAGCCAATATACTCCAAGGAGTGTGGTCGGTTCAACTTCCGGTAAACATCCAATGGAATCCCCTCGTGAGAAAGTTAATGCTTTTGGGTCATCAAGTGAACTACGCAAAGTCACATTGCTTAGTAGAGATAAACGAGAGGTAGCTAAGGGGTTTGTGGACGACAGTGTAAATATGTGCCATGGCAGAGAAGTGTCTCCTGGAGAAAAAAGAGTGTACATAGAAGAAATTATGGATCCTGAAGCTGCGGTATATGATGGTCCCCAAGATGGCAATATGACATTAAATGGCTGGCTTGGAGGAGGGTATATTATTTGGTTAGCTGGACGATTAAAGTATGATTTGTAGGTTTTTCTTGTATTTTTCCAATGGTAGCCTGGTAGGTAGTATGTTTGGTATTTGGTTTGTAAACTTGGGATGTATTTAATTTGCATTTGGATTGTTAATGTAAATTTGGATTGGTGTTTTATTTTAATAGTTGCAGCAGGTTTTTTTTTTAATATTTGCAGCAATTTTTTTTTTGTGTGCAGCAGGGTTTTTTTAATATTTGCAGCAGGGTTTTTGTTAATATTTTCCAAAAAAAAAAATTCTCATATTTTATAATTAGTAACGGATATATCCGTTACTAATATAAATATCCGTTACAAATTAGTAACGGATATATCCGTTGGTAATATATGTATCCGTTACTAATATAAATATCCATTACAAATTAGTAACGGATATACTAATATAAATATCCGTTACAAATTAGTAACGGATATATCCGTTACTAATTATAAATATCCGTTACTAATTAGTAACGGATATATCCGTTACTAATATAAATATCCGTTACTAATTAGTAACGGATATATTCGTTACTAATATACTGAAAATCTGTTACTAATTAGTAACGGATAAATTCATTACTAATTTTTTAAAAAAGCAATTGTGACGGACGATTAGTAACGGATATATCCGTTAATAATGACATTAGTAACGGATATATCCGTTACTAATGGCCTGTTTTGCTGTAGTGAGGAATTAAGCGATTTGTTTCGAAAATTTGGGTTCCTAATGTTACAGAGTTGAAGGAAGAAATCATGAGCGAAGCGCATAATTCGAGATATTCCATTCACCCAAGAAGCATAAAAATGTATCAAGATATTAAGCAGAATTATTGGTGGCCTAACATGAAAAGAGAAATTGCAGAATGGGTAAGCAAGTGTTTGACCTGTCAGCGAGTGAAAGCAGAACATCAGCGACCCAGTGGATTACTCCAATCCTTAGAGATTCCAGAGTGGAAATGGGAGCACATCACCATGGACTTTGTAGTAGGTTTACCCCGAACCAGAGCAAATCACGATGCTATTTAAGTTATAGTTGATAGACTTACGAAGTCCACTCATTTTCTGCCGATCAGTGAAAGGTATTCAGTGGAAAGACTGGTAGGTTTGTATTTTAAGGAAGTGGTAGTTCGTCATGGAGTGCCTGTGTCAATAGTGTCAGACAGAGATGCCCGTTTTACTTCTAGATTCTGGAAGAGTTTTCAAGAATGCATTGGCACCAAGCTAAATCTGAGCACTGCCTATCATCCGCAGATGGACAGAGCGAAAGGACAATTTAGACGATAGAGGATATGCTGCGAGCTTGCGCTATAGACTTCAAAGGAAGTTGGGATGATCATCTGCCGCTAGTAGAATTTGCTTACAATAATAGTTATCACTCCAGTACTGGCATGACCCCGTATGAAGCTTTACATGGAAGGAAGTGCAGATCTCCGCTTTGTTAGGATGAAGTCGGTGAAGGAAGATTACTCGGGCCAGAAATGGTCCATCAGACAAAGAAATCCATAGAAACGATTTGGAAAAGATTAGTTGCTGCTCAAGACCGTCAGCGAAAATATACAGATCTGAAGAGAAAAGATAAATCATTCGAGATAGGAGATAAAGTGTTACTGAAGATTTCCCCGTGGAAAGGGGTGATGAGATTCAGGAAGAAAGGGAAACTGAGTCCTAGATATATTGGACCCTTTGAAATTCTTAAGAAGGTTGGAGCCGTATCATATCAATTGGCCTTACCGCCGAATCTTCAGCATGTTCACGATGTATTCCATGTATCAATATTGAGAGCTTATCATCCTGATCATTGACACGTGTTAGAGTATGAACCCATCGATGTCAAAACTGATCTAACCTACGTAGAGCAACCAATGGAAGTTGTGGACTTTAAAGTGCATGAGTTGCGGAACAAGAAAATAAATTTGGTAAAAGTAATTTGGAGAAACCGTCAAATTGAGGAAGCCACTTGGGAGCTTGAGAAGGAAATGCGTAGTAAATACCCCGAGTTGTTTAGTTGATATTGTGATCCCGAGGACGGAATCCTTTTAAGGGGGGAGACTGTAATAACCGTGAATTTTATTCTTACTGAAACCAAGCTCACTTAGAAAAAAAAAATTGTAATTTAAATATTATTAATTTTAGGGATGCGTACAAATATATGTTTGTTTTTATTTTTATTATTTTAGTGCATTGTCATAATTATTGTGATTAATTATTATGAGAATTCCTATTTATTATTACTTATTTGTCTAATTAATTATTTTGTGTATAATGATTGACGTGAATTGTTGTAGCTAGATAGCAATTTCATTTCCTGCAAGTAATCATAGGTGTATAAGTCCAAAAAGTTGGAGATGTTTAGTGGGTAAGTTTTATGTTAGAATTTTGGGTTGATAGTAGAGGCCCAATTGAGATGAGAATCTACTAAGGCCCAACTAATGAAAACATATGTATATAATTAGAGAACCAAACAAGGAAACCCATCCTCTCCATTTTATTCTCTCGGTAAAAACACACACCTATACATTCTATTTTTCCACCATTAAAACCAACCTTGCAAAGCTTATATCTACTAGTATAATTGACTGATCATGCATGCAATTAGAGATTCGAGTAGCTTGTAATTAGCTCATCATATTGATATATATATTTAAGGGGTTTCAAGAAATTGGTTTTCAAGGAAAGTTTTAAAATTTGATTTTCTCAAAAGAGTATGAACTTATGCCCTTAACAACTCTTATGATCATGTTTTATTTATGTTTTGCTGTGCATTCTATTGTGAATGTTTGTTTTCAATTAGGGTTTTTAATATTGAATTAGGGATTTTGTAATTGATGATTTCTATGAGTTTTTATTTTAATTTGAGTAAATTGAGAATTGTTTATGGAGATGGATTGTGGTTTTGGGTAGATATGGTGTTGCACGTGGAGTTTGGGCGGAGCACCACCGCGTCGGCGATGGTGGTCGGCGGCGGTGGAGGGGTTTTCGTCGGGAGTGCGCAGAGGGAGAGAGGAAGAGATCGAGGGGGAGAGATGAGAGGCAGAGATGAGAGGGAGGAGACGAAGAGGAGAAAGAGAGTGAGGGGCGAAGAGACTGGGAGAGAGGAGAGAGGAGAGACCGGAGACGGAGGGAGAGACCGCCGGAGAGAAAGAGGGAAAAGAGAGAGGGGGAGCAGAGAGATTTAGAGAGGGAGGTCGAGAGACTGAGAGAGAGTGAAGAGAGACAGAGAGTTAACGGGAGAGAGAGAGAGGTGAGAGAGGGGAGATTGATCGGAGAGAGAGAGACGGCGACGGAGAGAGAGAGACGGCGACGGAGAGAGATCAAGAGGAGGGAAAGAGAGAGCGAGGGTGGAGATCGAGAGGGAGATCGAGAGAGAGAGAGAGAGAGAGAGAGAGAGAGAGAGAGAGAGAGAGAGAGACAGAGAGTGAGAAACGGAGAGAGTGGTCGAGGAGAGAGTTGGCGGTGGTCACCGTCGGCGGCGTGGTGGTGTCCGGGCGGTGGTTGCCGGTTGGTGGCGGTGGTGTAATTAATTTCTACATATTTACCCTTTAATTAATTTAAGTAGAAATTGATTTATTTTGGATTAATAGTATAAAATAAAATAGGACAAAATGTGAAGTTGGTTAATAAATAAAATAATATTATTTTTAAAATCTGTTTTATAATAAAGGGTTAACAAATTGGTGTAGATTGATTTTAAATGAGAATTGGTAAGTTGTAGCAATAAAAGGAAATAGACCTTTAAATGTGGTAATAAAAATCAAATTGGGATTATTTAATTGATTTCTTAAAGGTGGAAAGAGTGACTTGACTTATTAAAATGGAAGAGAAATTTGAAGTTAGCTGGATTAACAAAATTAGGATTAATAATAATAATTATGGATTAAAGGATTTATAAAGTGAATACTTGCACCAATTTATTTCAATGATGAGATAGAAAGGATTTTATTAGGGGAGACTTAAGGGAATTAGATAATGCTAAATAAATTGAGAATTTTAGAAAATCAAAGAGAATTTTATAAATGTCTTCTTAATTTCGAGATGTGAATTTTATGAGCCAAATTTAAATTAGAAGTGCGAGTTAAATAATTAATCAAATTAGTGACTTTCGTCATGAAATGAGAATTTCGATAAATAGTAAAGACTTTATGAAAATACTTGTTTTATTCGAGATATGTCTTTAAGCAATTAAATTAGTGCCATATATTTAGAAATAAGTAGAGGCCATCAAATAAAAAATCTCCCTTATGAATAATTGTATTTGAGTTGCACAATGTATAAAACTCGAGATATTAAAATTAATAGGGGAAAGCGAATAGGGCCTCCATTTAATTTTATTAAATTATGAATAAGGCACTTTTAGCTTACGAGAATATTCTAAATTATATTTTTGAGAATTACTTGATTATCAAGAGCATGAGTACTGAATTATATGACAATTCGTGATTAAATTCGTACCCAAGTACTAAAATCACTTTGATAAATTATTATAGAGTTCCTTTCTGAGACTTGAGGCAACCGCTCGCCGGTAACGCTTTTATTTATCTGGTAATCGTTTAGCGTCGAGACAGAGGCAAGTTCATTCCTACCTTAACTCTCGGAAACCTTGTATTTCTATTCGTATTATTTCATTTATTGATTATTTTCGAGCTATCAATTATGAGATTTAATTGCTGCTCTTTATGATGCAATAATTTCTTTCGAGCATTATTTCTCGTTAAATATTACGATACTGTTAATTTAGTTTAATTACGAAATACATTCCCTATAAGCGTAGAAGCCATTTCGTTGCTATCGGGTCGGTCTCTTTAATTCGAGACGACTATTTATTTCGATTCAGTGGAACTATTCTCATTCGTTCGAGATAGTTAAGCTCATTCTCTCAGTCGGATTTATTGTACAAATTCGACAACATTTATTGATTATCTATTAATTGGTTCATCGTTCGAATCATTCAATAGGGATTATGCTATTTAAATTTTGTTAGAGTTTTACTCTTGGATCGAATGAAAAATATTCTATTTAACGTTCATCAATTTGGAGTATTAAAATCATTCGAGTGGTACTATTTGTTCGGTACGACTCATTATATTTCATTTTAAGACTATTCTCATTATTTCGAGATAGTTGCCTTTCTTGTCAAGGGTTGGCACTTTGTTCGTGTCCACCAATTTAAATATGTTTATTGAGAATTACATCGGTCCATTGTTCGGATTGGTGGTACATTGAGTAAAGCTGGCAGTCCGCCAGATCAATTAAATATTTTCCTGTGAAGTTTATCTCAAATGTCAGTTCATTAAATATTCGGGAATTCTGTATTCTACTGGTCAATTTTGGGAAAGAGGCCCATTTCAGAGAAAGAGAGACTTGTGTACCTTTATATGGACACAAGAATATTTTAGGCACTATGATGCCAGGGTTGATATAATCACCCACTATGATGCTAGCATTCATACTATATATTATATTCGTTGATATCGTATTGTAGTCGTGATCGGGCGAAGTGCGGTGTCATTGGAGGACGGTATTCCCGGTCGGATAGTTGATCGCCCCGCCGAGATACCGAAAGGATGGAAGACCAGTTATTCTTTTATCATGAGTCATCAGAGTTTCACAAAAAGAGTCATTTCGAGTATTCTATTTACGAGACGAGTCTTGAGTCAGATTTTCAGAGTTCTGATATCTTACCTATTTATTTAAATTTCGAGCAATTCTTTTGATATATATTACTATATTTATGTACCGAGAAATGAGAGAATTTGCTGAGCACCATAGTTGCTTACTCTTGCTTTACAACATTTGTTCAGCTGTCAAGATGGAGAAAGGCGGGACATCCAGCCAGAGAAGCAAAGGGAAGGAGAAAGCTCCAGGCTATGCTGACAAGGACTAGAATGGCCAGCTGGAACCTTTTACCTTTTCTATCTTTATAGACTTTTGAATGATTTTATTCGGAGATGTAATAATCGTATTGTAATAAAGTGTGAGATCGATCTTGGATCTGTGGAGTGGGACTGTTCCGCTCCGTTGTAATAAAGATTTTATTATTATTGAGCTAGCGTGTGTTGCAGGATGCTGAGACCTGATGTGACGACCCGGGTCCCCGGAAAGGGCGGATTTGGTGGCGTCACAATTGATGATATCTTACTTTTTATAAATACTTAAAATATCACGTCATATTTTGGCACGGTCATCCAAATTATTAAAATAAATAATGAAATAATATAATGAATGATAATTAGCTGATTGTCTTTTTAATTAAAAAAATGTTTACTTTTAATTGGCGATATCTTACTTTTTATAAACACCTAAAATATCATATCTTCCAATCAATAATATTTTTTTTCTAATTAAAACACGTTAACTTTTAATTTAAAATATAATCTTGCAGTAACTAATATATACCCAAAAATATCACACCATATCTTCTAATCACTAACAAAATATAATAGAAATCCTTATACTACAAATAATGACCGTTAGATTTTTAGTTAAAAATCAGAACCGTTAGACATAATGATTAGATATAATATATTGTAAAATTAATTTACTAATATATATACCCGAAAATATCACACCACATTTTTCAATTATTAACAAAATATATTAAAAATACGTATACGTTGTTTATAATTAGGAAATATTAGTTAATCCGTAAACATGAGTATATTAAATTAAAATTAAAAATAATGATTATGCAAAAATATAATTGTAATATTAAATAAAAATTAATGATAATTAATTGATTGCCTTTTTTATATTTACTTTTAATTAAAGATATTACATTTTATAAAAGTCTAAAAACATCAATCGTATCATATCTTTTAATCATTAATATTTTCTTTCGAATTAAAAGCGTTACCTTTTTTATTTATAATAAATCTTACAATCATTAATATATACCCGAAAATATCACACCAAAATTTTCAATTATTAATAAAATATATTAAAAATTTGTATATGCTGTTTATAATAAGAAAACATTAGTATATTCCATAAAAATGAGTATATTAAATTATATTAAATTAAATTAAAAAAATTATTAAAAATAATGATTATATAAAAACATAATTGTAGCTCTATTTATATCTTTAATTTATAACATAATAAAAGAAACCCGTGCATCGCACGAGTATTGAAAGTTTATCAGTTCGATTTTCGGCACGATCATCCTTATTATTAAAATAAATAATAAAATAAAATAATGAATGATAATTAACTGATTACCTTTTTTAATTCAAAAATATTTATTTTTTATTAATGATATTACTTTTTTTTACATATATCATATCTTCCAATCACTAATATTTCTTTTCTAATTAAAACACATTAACTTTTAATTTAAAAAATAATTTTGTAATAATTAATATATACCCAAAATTTAAAATTTAAAATTTTAGTTATATATATATATATATATATATATATATAGGCCTTGGTTCATTTAGGAACTAAAAAATTTGAGTAACTTAGTAACTAAATATAAGCCCTTAGATGGTAAAGAATTGGACGGCTGGATGATATGTACAAGAAACCCACGTGATGTTCAGTTAATCAGTTATCAAGTAGAGAACACATGTTTTATACTGTTATTCTTTCTTTTCATAATATAAATTATCTTTTTAAAATTAAGTGGACTATAGATTTTATATAAATTAATTATCGTTAATACAGAACAACAAAATATCATATTTATTTTACATAACATAACATTCTTTTCTATTAAAAAGTTATTTTTTTTCTTTTATTTTTTGACAGAACATGGTTCACTTTATAAAATCATGTTTTTAATTTGACTAAATGAATAATTTAGGGAGAACAATTTGTTCTGTATTGTAAATTTACAGAACACTGTATAACATAGTTCTAATTAATTTTTCATTATACTTCATTCTATTTACAGAACACAATTATTTTAGAGAATAGTTTTTAGAAAACACAGCTAAAAATTTACAGAACAATTTTTTTTATCATTTTTCTAAAGTACTTAATTTACAGAACACTATTATTTTATTGTATTATTACAATAAATTTACAGAACGCAAATTTCTTACAGAACAGAATTTTATAATTTTTCTACAGTATTTAATTTACATAACACTATTATTTCATTATATTCTTACAAAACTGTATTTTATTTACAAAATATTATTTTTACAAAACATTGGAATCTTATGTTATTGATAATTATTTTTTATATAAAAGAAGAAGAAAGAGTGCTAGTAAAAATACTGAAAATTACAATTTGTTCTGTGGTAGTTAAGACTAATAATGAAAGAGAAGAATAGTAGTTTTGATGAAGCGGGAGAAATGGCACGTGTTCCTAATCTAACGATCAATATTGAGTTACTAGGTTACCCATATAAATGAGTTCCCCAATGAGACTTACCCTATATATATATATATATATATATATATATATATATATATATATATATATATATATATATATATATATATATATATATATATATATATATATATATATATATATATATATATATATATATATATATATATATATATATATATATATATATATATAGGGGGCTACTCCAATACAAACCTCCTTAAAATATAAACCTACAAACCAAGCATAATCTAATATTTCAAGCTAATCTAATGACCAAACTAGGGGTACCCCAATACAAAAAATGCTTAAAATAATTGGCTCTATCCAACAAAAAAAATAAAAAAATAAAAAAAATCACTGTTCACGTGATGACGTGGCAGTGGATTTCACTGGTTAACGGTGCTTCGCACCTTCTTGTACGGCGCTTCGCGCCTTTATCATTCTAAAGTTGTAAGGAATGTCAATCAATGGTAAAGGCAATAGACGATTGACGGGTGTGTCGAGAGCCTTCGGCCCTCATGACTACCTAACTCATCCGTTTACTTTCTTAAATGCTTCGCATTTCCACGGCAAGATTTTTTTTTTTTTTTGAATTTTTTATTTTTTTTTTGTTGGATAGAGCCAATTATTTTAAGCATCTTTCGTGAAGGTACCCTTGGCGGAAACCTTAGAATAGATGAAATATAATTAATTTAGTGTTGGTTTGTAGGTTTGTATTTTAAGAGTGGTTTGTATTTGAGCACTTGCCTATATATATATATATATATATATATATATATATAGGGGGCTACTCCAATACAAACCTCCTTAAAATACAAACCTACAAACCAAGCATAATCTAATATTTCAAGCTAATCTAATGACCAAACTAGGGGTACCCCAATACAAAAAATGCTTAAAATAATTGGCTCTATCCAACAAAAAAAAATAAAAAAAAAAAATTCACTGTTCACGTGATGACGTGGCAGTGGATTTCACTGGTTAACGGTGCTTCGCACCTTCTTGTACGGCGCTTCGCGCCTTTATCATTCTAAAGTTGTAAGGAATGGCAATCAATGGTAAAGGCAATAGACGATTGACGGGTGTGTCGAGAGCCTTCGGCCCTCATGACTACCTAACTCATCCGTTTACTGTCTTAAATGCTTCGCGTTTCCACGGCCAGATTTTTTTTTTTTTTTTAAATTTTTTTTTTTGTTGGATAGAGCCAATTATTTTAAGCATTTTTTGTGAAGGTACCCTTGGCGGAAACCTTAGAATAGATGAAATATAATTAATTTAGTGTTGGTTTGTAGGTTTGTATTTTAAGAATGGTTTGTATTTGAGCACTTGCCTATATATATATAGGGTCTTGTTCTAATAGAAACTAACTTAGAATAGAAACTAGAAACTAAACCTAAATTAAATATTTCAAGCTAATCTAATGACCAAATTAGGGGTACTCCAATACAAAAAACATTTAAAATTATTGGCTCTATTCAACAAAAATATAAAAAAAAATAAAAAAATAAAAAAAAGTTACTATTCACGTGATGATGTGGCACGTGAACAGTAACTTTTTTTAATTTTTTTTTTTATATTTTTGTTGAATAGAGCCAAGAATTTTATAAGTTTTTTGTGAAGGTGCCCCTAGCGGGGCCATTAAAATAAATGAAATATAATTTATTTAGTGTAGGTTTCTAGTTTCTATTCTAAGGTTG
The DNA here is from genome assembly GCA_037693485.1 of Kitagawia praeruptora. Lineage (NCBI taxonomy): Eukaryota > Viridiplantae > Streptophyta > Magnoliopsida > Apiales > Apiaceae > Kitagawia > Kitagawia praeruptora. The sequence continues at coordinate 57,098,962 of CM075345.1, forward strand.
GTTTCTATTTGAACGCTAGCCGAGATATATATATATATATATATATATATGGAGTAAGGCTCTAGAGAGAACATGCTTAAAAAGAGAACGAGAGAACAACTTAAAATATTGATTTTTAAAATTCAAAAAAATTTATAAATGTGTTTATATCATTAGTACAATTCTAAAAAACACAATTATGAACAACAAATACATGTGTAAAAAACTATTTGTGAGATTCTAAAAGAGATTCTTAAAAATTTGTGAGATTCTAAAAGAGATTCTTAAAATTTTGTGAGATTCTAAAAGAGATTAAAAAAACAAAATTCCCATAAATATTTTCTTCCACAGAAAATTATTCAAGTTTAAGAATCATAAAATGCATCTAAGAATATTTATAATTTTTTACAATTTTTAAATATTAAAAAATTAATCATGCTATCAAGCTATGAATACCCAACTCACAAATATATATCATATATAAATATATTTAAAAAAAATATCATAATACCCCAACTAAGAATGTGTAACATGAATAGCCAACTATGATTTGGGTATTCCAATGGGTAATATTCACCAACACTTCTCAACATGGATATTATGAATATGCCCGATTTAAAAATGGGTATTATTTATCTTCATCCCTATGAATTCTTTCAAATCCAATTTTTAAAACTCAAAATAGAGCACAAATAGTGAAGCGGACATGTAAAGTCTAACGTATATCAAATTTTAACAACAATTTGATCACGTAAACTAATACCGTGTAAAATATTAAAAAATTATAAATCAATATAATTATAAATATTAAGAAAAGAACCATGAGTTGCACGAGTTATAAGCTAGTAATACAAGAAACCCGTGCATCGTACGGGTTATAAGCTAGTATACTAAAATTGTAAAAATACAAAATTAGGAATCGATAGTAAATTAATAATTAGTCACCCTATATATGTACACCCACCACGCACCTTAGTTTCCTCTTTTCGATATTTTAGCTTATTCTTCTTTATCAAATACGTTGATCATTTTTCTCCCTCTCTCTCTCTGGTAAATCTCTCTCCCTCTCTGTCAAGTACTTTGATCATCTCTCTCCCTCGATCTCTTTCAATCTGTATCTCCCTCCGAAATTATTATCATCTTCATCAGGTACTTTGATCATCTCTCTCCCTCTCTCTCAATCCCTAATATCTCGATTATATATCCCTCTCTCTCTGCTCTCTATAATATCTCGATTATCTATCCCCCTCTCTCTGCTCTCTCTCTAATATCTCGATACGAGAAATTGTTGGCATTGAAAACGAGAAGCCGACTAATATCTAAATACGAAGGAAGGAGGTTGTCCTTCAGCGATGCGAGTAAAGATGATGATAATGATCAAATACTCCTATTCAATTCTCTTGATAGATTTGAAAAGCTTTGGATGGAACAGCAAGAGAGACTAAAGAGTACCCCTGCTGCTTGCAAAGAGGAATGGGAGAGAAAAATTCGATGAGGGCAAGAATAATGTATATATATGATGCGGTTTGAGGAAGGAGCGGTTTGAGGAAGGAGCGGATCTGAGAAATAGTGTGTCTGGATAGTGGTCGGAAAAAGATCAAAGTGAGAAGGTAGGTGGTCAGTATTTAATTGGAGGAGATATGATGTAGGCATATAGGTAAAAGAAAAAATAGATATTCAAAAATTGTTGTGGCAAAGTTTGAAAATAATTAAACAAAATTATTGTCGTGGTGAATCTTTTAGGATTTCTACTAAAATATAAACTGAATTATACATTATTATCGTGGTAATACTTGATAGGTGACGATTAATTCTTATATACCATTTTTGTCTGTTAACCTTCAAACATTAAACAAGCACCACTATAAATACATTATTCTAAATTTAAAATACGCTAATAATTTGAATTATTGTTGACTTTCAATTTACCGTTGTACATGAAAGGTAAAATAAACTAATAGGAGAATAGAAAAGACTCTATCGCAAGATTCAAAAGATATTATATGAAATATAATGTGGTATGTGCCTTGCAGGTGCTATCACGCTAGTAAACTATAAATATATGCACTTAATGACCAGAATTGATACTTATAGCAACTCACACAGCAGAAGTAGATGATAGAAGCACATACAAACAACAATCACACACAAAAGGTCCGTAATTACACTAACATATGCAGTGATTAAACATTAATCATAATACTAGCAATATCCAATTAAATACTAAACAGAAGATTTCACTCGAAAATACAGTGATCACCTCATGGACTTTAAAATACGTATTTTCTTGTCTCACTCCTCTTTGCGAGCAGCAGGGGTACTCTTCAATTTCTTTTGATGTTCGAACCAGAGCTTTTCGATTCGATCAAGAGAGTTGAGTAGTACATTCACTTCATATGATCTTCCTTGATCATTATCATCATTTTTAACCGCGCTGAAAGAGAGCCTCCTTCCTTTGTATTTAGTAACTAGTCGTCTTCTCGTTTTCTTCGGTGGGTACGGAGCCATGAATGGGAGTGAGAGAGAGAGTGTGTGTGTGTGTGAGAGAGAGAGAATCCAAAACGGGGGAGCGGGGAGAGAGAGCAGAGAGAATCCAAAAGAATGGGAGTGTATAGCAAACCAAGTTTTGCGAAATCTCAACTACGATAAAATAACAAGAGTCTGCTTGAAGAAATTGATGATTGCAACTAAATCGTGATTCTTGATCACCGTTGGGTCCAAGAAATAAACTAAGAAACAACAACTTGGCAGCTTGAAACAAATAGATTGATAATCTAAGCAATGTATGTAAGTATATATATGTATTTGTTTATGGAGTAACACTAAACTAGGGTTTTGATCTTCTTGATTCACCAGGGAAGCATAAAAACAAAGTTGCTTCTGATTAATCTATTTGTTTTTTTGTTCTTCTGTCTCGGTGTCTCATGATTATATATAGACACAGTACAGTTTCCGCGTCAGATAAATACCATGTCATTACATCACTTAATTACAAATTTACAACGTTAACCCAACTCTTTGAGCATCTCCAATGGTATATTGGCTAAAAATGATTAGCTAAATTACATAAAATATTAATTATGTAAATTTTGTCGAACCTGTAAGACATTGTGTGCTTCGAGGGCATTGACTATAATGATTGGCTATATTTTAAAAATGGTATGTTATGAATATTTCAAGTTGTTATTATTGGAATATATTATTTTAATATAGAAATAAGTGATATGACAATTCACTACAAGTATTTAGAAGTTCGACAAATATAGCCAACATCAAGAGATTATCTATAATTGTAGATAAGGGTTTTGTCCCATTAGAGTGGCTAAGTTTTTACATATTATGAATAAATTTTACTTTGGATAGTCACGTAGTCTTTTAGCTAAGGATTTGATATGATTGGAGATGCTCTTAATCCCATCTCGGTACTTTTCAAAGTTTCGTACAAATTTATAAATAATTTCTAAACAAATTTATTACTTTTATAAATTCGGTGTAAAATATAAAAAAAATTAAAGTTATATACAAATTGACCTTTTACTGTTTTTTTTAAGGGCGATTGACCTTTTATTTACACTAATTATAGGTGTTCAATTGTTCATGTCTAAAATCAATGCAAATCGATGTTAATATGATAAATAGCTTATTACAATAATAATTCAAGTTCTTTATTATAACAGGATATTTATTCAAAGAAATTTGTAACATAAGAAATATTAATATTTATTTAATTTTTTATTATCTGTCATATTTTTCGTCATCTTAAATTTAATACTGAAATTTTAGTTACAAAAAATAACTCATTTGATTTTAATAATATTTTAAAATTATCTAATAATTAAAATTTTAACAAACTTTTATTAGAAATGAATCTTCTATCTATATAAAGGAAAATCAAACGAAAATCCCGGGCGTCTGACGTGGCACTCCCCAATCTCATAATCTCATTTTTCCTGTGTTCTGCCTTTTTCCCAAATTCCTTATATTTACATAACATAATAATCCCAGTTTGACTGTCTTTTTGCCTCCCTTAGGTTATATAGTTTGGCTGTCTTTCTGCCTCCCTTAGGTTATATATTTGGAATTCAGATCCCACCCTTTGCACTACCTGCATCATGTTCTTGACTCTTCAACTCAAACCTTTTACATATATTGATATATACACACACAACAGCTTCCATTTATTCCATTTATATTTTTTAGAAGGAGATATTCTGATTGTTGGTTGTGGTGTTGCTTCGTCATCCCGATAAGCCGGTCAGTACCGATGATAATGTATTTGGGCCTGTTGAAGGTCATTTCTTGAGATATATAAGTGGTTAGTTGTTTACCCCATCTTATTTCTGTTATGCTTTCGTACTTTTCCTTTTTTGACTCATGTGATTTGAATATGTGTTTACATTAATTCAGTGTAATTATTGATTATGATGTAGCTTTAGGCTGTCAATTGTGAATTTTATTTTAGTGTTATGCCTTTAAGGATATGCAGGTTCTAATTATTAATTAATTTATGCTGAACCATTGGATAAAGAGCATGCAGATTCAGAACATCATGAATTTTCTCCAGTGCGTACTGTGTTTCACCTGCGTTCTATATTTATATGAATCACAATGGAAGGAACTGTCTGTATTCTGTATTAGGTTAAAAGTGACTTTGTTAACTTGAGGGTAGGGGTATCTACACTATCAACATTAACCTGCGTAGTTGTAATGCAATGCAGGTGTTAGAACTCCGGGTTTAAGGTGTTAGAACTCCGGGTTTAATGGCTATTGGGACATCGGCACCGGCTACTAGGGAGGGTGCTCGTGTGGTATGTGACAAGAAGCATTGATACAAATCCTGGCCAGCTAAGTTCTCAAGAACATAGCACAATTGCTGCCATTGTTGAAGCAAGGTTAGTACTACATATACCCTGCAAAATTCTGCTGAACATTAATAATAAAGCTACTCTTTAATTCTTGTAGTAAATACCCGTTGTCCATTATATTGGTTGGAGTTGGAGATGGGCCCTGGGATATGATGATGCAGTTTGATGGCAACATTCCTTCCAGAGCATTTGACAATTTCCAGGTTACAAATTTTAATCGTGAAAGCGCCCTCGATAATTATAGTTTCAATTTACATGGAAGTAACTTTGTTGCTTTTCTATTCCGCAGTTTGTAAATTTCACAGAGATTATGTCAAAAAATGTACCCATCTTCCAGAAAGAAACAGTTGCACTCGCTGCACTAATGAAAAATACTACTGCAATATATACAAGGCCACACTAGACTCCAAATCTTAAGGTATCATCACTGCGTCTACTTTAATTTTCAGCTTTTTTCCAAGTAAAAGGAAAAAAAACTATTTAGCAAAAAAAGAAAAGAAAAAAAAACTACTCCGTGCTAATGCTTTTTCTGCTTAATTATTTGTAATGCCCGGTAGTAACCAGAGAGGAGACACGCCCTACCTCCACCTATACAGAATAGCAGCATTACTCACTCCAGTTGGAACTATATGCAATCAAATAATGTCATGCAGAGTGATAAGATGTATTACACTCCTCAACCACCTTTAACACAAAACATTCTTCCCAACCGGGTAAACCTTTAAGGAGATGAAATATTATGGCCGTATTATAAGTTCAGATACGCAATGTTCTTTTTAAGTGTATATATTATCTGTAATTTTACAGGGTTGTCGTAAATGCTCCTACAATATGAAGGATCTTGCATTTGGCTGTGGACATCAGGTGACAACAAACATATATTTAATTTCAATCACAAATCAAAGTATCTTTCACTTTTATGCGTCAGTTTCTTTTAAGTCCATTTTTCACCCGCAGGCATGCAACGAATGTGGGAAAGATCTCTTCATTGCCCAGAATGTCATATGCAGATAACTACTAAGATAAGGCTTAATGTGTGACACTGCTTTGCAACTGCCATTGAGTGGTATGAATTGACAAGATAAAAACTTGTGGTATGTTTGTACATATCTTGAAGAAGAGTACACTCCCATTCATGTTTGATTTCTCAACTTGATATTTATGCTTTAAAAGTTTGTTGTTTTAGTGCATTTTTCTTTGGTTGAACAGAAGGGATGCAAGTGAATAAGATTGTCTGGTCACCAAAAATTACCTGAAAGCTTTCTTTTAATATACCTTTCTTGTAGAAAATGAAATAGGTGGCTATTATTCTTATTATGGCTTAACCATGTATATAATATATAGAATCCAAAACCAACACCGCCGGTGTTACCACCTAATTTACTACTTTGCAGCTCTCAATTGAAGGTATATATGAAATCAAAATAGAGTATTTCTCATGGTTAAAGTTGAAAAAATCAGTCAATATGCAATGGATTTGCAATGCTCTCCTTATATTTTCTTCAGTAACTTTTCTCAGCTGGTCAAATATGAACTCAATTCCCATCATTACAAATTACATGCAATTGAATCACAAGCAGCCTAAATAATTCTAGGATCAACTAGAAACTAAGGTTCCTTAATTTATTTGTGGACCACTAAAAGACCGAGCAAGGAATCTGCACTTGTAGTTTCTTGCAAAATCAGGCTGATTGGTTACAGATCTCACCCAAGCCCATTTATGGTATGTTAGTTATTTTTCTTTCAGTTTTCAACTTTCCTTCTGATAATTTTAACAAGACTGTGTTTGTGAGTTTAGTAATTGTTATGTTCTAAGTTACTCCCTTCCTATGTGTTTTTTTAACAGGAAATTAGTTCAACACCAAAAAATAGTGACGTTACTACTAATGTTCTATGGACGGTCGGGATCCATGTTCAACAACATGGTCACCTACGATGGTGGTTTCAGAGTGACCCGATTACCCCAGGGCATGTACTTGGGTTGCCGGTGTGATGTGTCAGAGTGTACGGATTCCAAGTCATTTCATTTGGAGTTCTGTTGGTTTTTGTTATATAGCTAATTTTGTTATCAATTTTACCCAACTGGTCTACCATCCATTGATCCTAAACGACCCAATTTTGTTGGTGCACCAATGCATGGATTGCTACTGATGAATATTATAGAATGCGGCAAAACTGGAACTACATAAATCACATCCTTGCATGTGTATGTTAAATGTTACTATGACATACATGTTTTTCCCCACATTATTAAGTGGCTGGGTAGATACTTTTGGCTGATGACCGCATCAATACCCTCATTCGAAATTGAAAAGGTTACATATTGGTGGTAAACATATAAAATTTAATAATGAAAAGCCTCAATCACATAGGATACTTTTTATTTTTCACAAATATTATCTTCTAAAATTTAATAATGAAAAACCTCAATCACATAGGATACTTTTTATTTTTCACAAATATTAACTTTATCCGCGCGAAGCGCGGGTTTTCTACTAGTTGTATGATATTAGAAAATTTGGGTTCAACCAAAAAACAGCCAATTAACCTATCGATTACAAATATCTCTGATTATTATATACTAGATAAAAAAGATGCAACTATATTTTACTAAGCAATAAAATTTGCCAATTTTAAATTTTTGATAATTTTCTTGATCATATTTATTTGATTTTTTATTAATAATTTTCTTTAAGGGTGATATGCATTTTGGTGTTAAATATCTCTGATTATTATATACTAGATAAAAAAGATGCAACTATATTTTACTAAGCAATAAAATTTGCCAATTTTAAATTTTTGATAATTTTCTTGATCATATTTATTTGATTTTTTATTAATAATTTTCTTTAAGGGTGATATGCATTTTGGTGTTACACATTCTAAACATGGGTATAGCCATGTCGTTTGAATCAGTATCAGTGGAGTGGAGCTGATTTTCAAGGACAAGTTTCGATCTGTCTTCCGTTGGTTGATTTACTGAATAGCGCGCATACTTATGTTCCGGAATAGCTCCCCCTATAAATGAACCATACCTGATACCACTCCTAATAAACTCCGACATAATCTATTTCTAGTTCCACAAAATCCAAATAAGCTTTCAAGCCCTTTACAATTTGTTGCTGCGCCTCTCCTTGAATGACAAAAGTGTCAGCGTTCAACCTTCTTATCAGACCTCAACCAGCATAACTGGTCTCTACTTCCTTTTCAACATTCCAAATAAATAAAATGAATTATCTTCAAATTTCTTATGTTCTATATGAAGAAGATATTTGCCTCAAAAAATATATATATAAAGCCTTTTACAGAAATTATAAAAAATATTCATGTTTTCAAACTTTTTTGAAAAAATACGGTAAAAAATTGTCTATGTACTTGCACATCAAGTTGCATTTGCGACTTTATTGAAAAAATACTTTTGAAAAAAAACCCTATTTTTAACTATTCACACAAAAATAAAGTTTTTAAATAAATTACGTTGATAATATATTTTAAATTTTTCGTAAAATTTAAAATTCACCTTAACATATATGGACCAATATTCATGACTGAGATTAAATTAAAATTGATTGGTAAATTGTATATAAAATTTTAACAATAATTACAAAACTTGCATTTTGCCTTATAAATGATACTGATGCAATAATAAGTAATAATGTATAAAGATTCATCCAATCATTTTTCATTTAATTTTATTCATATCATCATTAATAAAAAAAACTCAACAAATAATTAATAATTCAAGAATTCTAAAATTCTTTAATGTGCATTCGAAAACAAGTACTGTCCATGCACACTTGATGGAGAGGTTGAATTTATATTTATCAAAATTTTAAAAAAATAAGAACATTTATACTATAAAAAATTACTGTATGATTTTTGGTCAATATTTTAACTTTTTATCAGTATTATACTAAAATTTAACCAGGCAATGAAGAGTCAGAGACTATTTTCCAATTCTTAAATATTGTATATGACGCCAACTTAAGCAATAATTCTATTGATTAAACTTAACATGTCATATAAAGCTGTCGAAATTTTTTAATTGACCTCCGAACAAATTGTAGTTGCTTTTACCAAATTAATAACAAAATGTTGTGTTCAGAATTCAGATGCAATACAAGATAGACATCCATTATCAATTCAAAAAAATTGAAACCTCAACTACCATCTAAACAAGTTAACCTCAGTAGTCATGTTGCATAACCAAGCTGGCTGTTATAGCAAACTATTATCTTCTCTGATCACGCCATCTCCTGTCATCATTCCGGCCGTGATCCCTGTACTCAGGGTGCCAAGGTTGCAGCTGCTGCCTCGACCTATCAACCCTATAATTTTGTCCATTATTTGTTCTAGGCTGTCCATAACTCCAACCGTATTGTTGTGATCGAACTGGACTGTTATCCGGACTCCAAGTATCATACCGCAGATCACCAATCATTTCATTATTATTTGTTCTAGGCTGTCCATAACTCCAACCGTATTGTTGTGATCGAACTGGACTGTTATCCGGACTCCAAGTATCATACCGCAGATCACCAATCATTTCATTTCTATTACGTAAATGACCCACTGGAGCCTGCTGAGTTCCTCCAGCATATGCATTATAGTTATTATAATTAGTATGAATTTCGGAATTTGGAGTCAGATTCTGCCTATCCCTCCAAGACGCTGTCGAAAACTGCATAATAATTCTGGTTATGTAGTATTTCTGGAGCAGTTTGATTTAACAAGGGAACTGCAACATGGGCTCGATTCTCGGGCAATGTTGCACTTGTGGCTCTTTGATACATTGGCGTTTGAGTGACTATTGGTTCGGCCGGAGGGGGGTCAATTCCTGGTCGTTGGGGTAGAACCATGCCATTAGAATAGACATGGGATTGTACTGTGGCAGTAACAGCTGACATGTGACTTTCTTCTCCATAAACTGTTGCAGGCTGCCATGAAAATGGATTTTTAACAACTGCTCCCCATGCACTCTGCAATAAGGGAAAGGAAAGAACGGAACCAGATCCGTCAGTTAGCCCAAAAGAAAAAGAAATCATAATTAACAGAAAAGTTGGTTAACTGGAGTCTAAAATTAGTTATTCAGAATAATTCTATTCACAAGCTGTCACGTCAAGTGATCCTACTTTATAAGAACTATATACCCCACGGACCACAAAGATGCCTGGGAATATTGTTGGGCTTCTCTCCATGGCTATCATAGTCATCACGTCTCTTAGCTTTTACCAAATTTTGTATCAGTCCAGTTGCACTTTCTTTTTTTATTTTTTAATAAAAACTCAGAACATGGGGAATTCTTCAATTTGTTTTTCATCATTTGAATTCGTATACTAAATATCAAATCCCCGCCCCTCAACTAACGTAATTATTTCAACAGCATGCACACGGACGGTAGGAACACTTGTTTTAGTCCATTAAAGTGGGGAATGGTCGGTGGTATAAAAAGAAAAAGGAAATGTAGGAGGAGAAGAAGATATGAAAAATTGCCATAACATTTTATAACTTTCACGAGTTGTACAGTTGCTGCTTAAAACACGCACCGTTACAGGATTGCTGGAAGGAGTTGGGGATGGAAGAGAGACTTCAATCCTACACCTGCTAAACTACCAACTGCACTACTAACCCCATTTGACTTGAGCATATCAAGTAATTTCATAGTATCTTGACTTGATAAGTTACCACCACCTTCAGCAGATGTCAGTGCAAAAACAAGATCTGGGTTTTTCAACAAAACAGCAAGCAATTCAAAATCAGGCTCAGGCATATTCCCGTTCACATTCCCATTCCCACTACTACTTTGTGATGTTGTGGCTGCAGAAGTAACCCGAACTTCTTCACTTTGACTGCGGGAAACAGAATTTTCCGTGCCTTGAGCATCAGGCAACTGTTCGATTGAAATTTCGGGTGTCAATGAGTCGTCATAGTCAATCTCACGATCCCAAGGTTCCTTGGGATCTGAGGGTATTTCATGGATTGTTTTATAGATTATTTCTCTCCCGACGAATTCTGTTTCTCTGGAATTCTACTTCTTTGCTATTTACGCCGGTGCCAACCATCCAGCCACTATTAATTCTCATTTCTGCATTAGGAAAAACAGTTTAATGCTAAAAACTGCAGAGCATACCATTATATTATAACCCAAAAAAGAACCCAGTTCAAGGAATAACATATCATAGGTAAAAGATGAACCAATATAGAGAATAGGAGCCATATTATGACAAATTAAACATCACCACTACCTTTTACATTATAATACTAATTGCAGCCATCGCATTTGCTGTATTGCAGCAAACGGAAAAACCAGCTGCATTGCCCATAAATAAATAGAAGAATAATGGGCTTTTGACCATCTCCCAAATTGAATAAAGATATGAAACAAGGAGCTAGTAGAAATAAGATGATACCTATGTTGCACATAATAATACCATGAATGAGCAAATATATACTAGATAAATCATGCAGAAATATAGACTGCCCTTTAAAAAACCCACTTTCCCATGATACATCCACCCTTTTGTGCTAAGTTGTAATCAATCTAATAATCAGAATCGGATCTTCGAAACTACAACCAATATAGCATCCAATCAGTGAGCCTAGTACAAATTAAAAGTTCTGTTCTTCATTGTATGGCATTACAATTTTAAGTAGAAGTGACTGAATAACGGATTTTTAATCAGATACTATGCTACAAAACTGTTTATATGTAAGTGTTTGTGAAAAGCACAAGCTCGGGATAATCAATTTTGAAGCGCAACTTGCGAAGAGAGCTTGCTTTCTTGCAAAAAAAACCATTGAACATAATTCTATTTACTGAAACAAAACTGCTGAAGCCAAGAGGGAGGAGGCCTGTAACAAAAGAGGTTCAGTGAGGGAGTCACGTCACGTGCAAGTGAGATGGATGAACTAGAGATAGAGAGGCAAAAATTAAACATTGATTTTTGAGGACTCTGCAAAATAGGCGACTTTCTCTTCTCATTTGTCCTATGTTCTACATCTATATCTATTTTCTTTCTTTTTGCATCATAAGTTCATCGCATAGAGTTTGTCAAAATGTCCATATTTCAGCCAAAGGATCCATCACGAAATAAATGTTGAAGACGAGCAAAACCAAAGAGTCGGAGTAACATAGAACAGGTAGGCAAGCTAAGAAAATTAAATACGGTTTTGGATTTGGAAAACTGACGTGTTTTAGGCTCTGTTTTTGTTTTTGGTTTCTACTAATTTTTGTGTGTAATTTGTGTTTTGACATTTTGAAACTCACGTAATATCACAACATTTTAACTCGTAAATCTTGTATCTACAAAGCACAAGTGTTGAACGTTTCTCACAACACTTGCGCTTATTCGAGCTTTTCACATTACTGTTAAAAAAAGATAAAATGTATATAAGAGAAACCCAGCCATATTTTAAGAACAAGCTACAATAAAACTCAGCCACTTTTTGTAGGACGGGGGGAGTAGAAAATAGTGGTATCAACAAATAAAGAAATAGCCTTGCCTCTGCTTTAATAGCATCTCGTCCTGACATTCAGATGTAGATTTCACAGCACTGGGTTTCTTTAAATTTTGGCTCCGGGCAAATATTTTGCTCCATTTAGATAGAAGAACCCTTCCTCTATTTGAGATATCTGATCCGCAACAAGATGTGATGAGATTTCGCATTTCAAGGAGGCATTGGGAAAATTAAGTGCACATAGATAAGATCTTTTTAATAAAAAAAGACTAAATGACAGTTTGTACCCCTTATGTATATGAGTTTTGTCAAATTGGTCCAGATTTACGTTTTTTAGCACTTTGCAACCCCTATCTTCAAATTTCGCTTCGAATTACAACTCTTCACTAATATTCTGTTAGGAAACACAATTATTACGTTAATCAGTTTCATAATCAGAAGGATTGGGTGGATCAGTTACATAATTAGAATAAGTGATTTGTGCATCAGTTATAGATTTTGAATGGAGGAATTTGTGGAGTAATAATATATCAGCTATAGTTTAGGAATTAGGACTTTGATGTTGGGGTTATAAATAGGAAGACATTTGCATGTTTCTAGGCATCAAGAAATAAGATTGAGTGAAGTGTGAGTGTGGAGAGTGGGTGGTCTCTCGAATACCACCTAAATATTCTGTTTTCCGTGTGTGTGTGTTTATCAATAAAAGTGTTTATTTCAATTATATTAGAGCAGATCAGATCGGGTCCTAACAGTGGTATCAGAGCATCTACGTTCGTGGGATAATGGCAGGTGTGAAACGGGTGGAAAATCGAGTGGAGGAGTTAGAGGAGAAACTGGAAGCAGTGCAAGCAGAACTTCGAAAGTTGGATATAGAACAGTTGCAAGCAGGTATAAACAAAATCCCTTTATTGGAAGAAAGTATTGGCATACTGATTAAGAAAATAGACAACCTTAATCATACGGCTACTGGACCATCTACAAATGTTTCTGAGGGACTGCAGCAACCTCCAACTACAGGTAGTGGGAAGGAAAAAGGAACTGAGTTGGACATCATTGCGCCAACATCAGGATCTGCGTTGGACTCATTACCACGACGGCTTGAATTGCCCGTGTTTGAAGGCCTGAATCCCGAAGGTTGGTTGTTTCGTGTCGAACGATACTTTGAGCTCAATAACCTGTCATCGGCAGAAAAGCTCCGGTCTGCGGTGGTGTGTTTTGAAGGCGAAGCTTTATCATGGTATTATTATGAAGAAGGTCGAAGACCTTTTCGCAGTTGGGATGAACTTAAAATACAATTACTAGAGCGGTTCCAACTCACACAGGAGGGTGCTCTTTATGACCAGCTATTCTCTCTTCAACAAACCACAACTGTACGCGAATATCGATGCCAATTTGAGGTACTTTCTGCTCCTCTAAGTGAATTATCTGAGTCGGTTTTGGAAATCGTATTTCGAAAAGGACTTCAAGCTGATATACGTGCCGAGTTGAGACTAATGGGTCCAGTTGGGCTGCCCAAGATGATGCGCATGGCACAGCAAATTGAGGATAAAAATATGGCCATACAGCTTCATCAGAGTGGAAGTAATTATTCAAAGCAACACCACAACTCATCTGGGATTAATTTCTCGAAAAATGTGGCTCGACAACTTTCTGTGGTATCTTCTTCTGCCTCTCCAGTTCAGCCTTCTGCAAAAACACCAGCTACATCCAAATTTCGGCGTTTGTCAGAAGCTGAAATGTTGGAAAAAAGAGAAAAAGGTCTTTGTTTTCGTTGTGATGAAAAGTTTGGTCCAGGACATCGTTGCAAGAAAAAGGAATTACAAGTCCTTTGGGTGCATGGAGATGAGCATGAGGTGAACGAATCGAATGAGAATTACGAGGAAACAATCATTCCAGATGATTATGGAGGAATTTCATCATTTCAACCTTGAGGACAAGGTTTGAGTTTGGGCGGCGAGTAATGTTAGGAAACACAATTATTACGTTAATCAGTTTCATAATCAGAATGGAGGATTGGGTGGATCAGTTACATAATTAGAATAAGTGATTTGTGCATCAGTTATAGATTTTGAATGGAGGAATTTGTGGAGTAATAATATATCAGCTATAGTTTAGGAATTAGGACTTTGATGTTGGGGTTATAAATAGGAAGACATTTGCATGTTTCTAGGCATCAAGAAATAAGATTGAGTGAAGTGTGAGTGTGGAGAGTGGGTGGTCTCTCGAATACCACCTAAATATTCTGTTTTCCGTGTGTGTGTGTTTATCAATAAAAGTGTTTATTTCAATTATATTAGAGCAGATCAGATCGGGTCCTAACATATTCTAGACCAAAAAGGAAGCCTTGATGGATGTAGGCCTTTAAGGATTCAAGATAAACATAGTACCTCTTAAACCTTTATGCATCTGTCCCATTCATCAATAAAAACCTTCCTTTTTGGTCTAGAATATTAGTGAAGGGTTGTAATTCGAAGCGAAATTTGAAGATAGGGGTTGCAAAGTGCTAAAAAATGTAAATCTGGACCAATTTGACAAAACCCATATAAATAAGGGGTACAAACTGTCATTTAGTCATAAAAAAATGCCCAGAACATTATACATTAAAATAGTATAGTTGTTACACAATCTTCAATATTCAGAACACTTCATACTGAAATTGTTCATCCAATTAGAGTATCAGATTACAATTTTATTTTCTTGTGTGCTTGAAAGACACATGTTCTGACACGTGAGGACTACAGAAATCCTTGGGAACTAATATTGACTAACCAGCTGGAAATCATGTGCAGGTTTTTTAATAGCATAGCAACATGACTTGGTAAAGATATCACAGGTATACTTGTAGCAAGGGATTAATGAGACTTCTAGTTTCATGAGCTGTACAAATCTAACAACCTCTAGAGGAAGACATCAAAATCTATATATGCAGCCATTAATGACATCAATTTGCACAACTAAAAACATATAATTCTGCTTCCCGATATTGGATCAGGCTGCACTCCGACATCAAACTCCTTATATGCAGCCATTTATGACATCAATTTGCATAACTAAAAACATAAAATTCTGCTTCCCAATATCAGGCTGCACTTTGATGTTAATCATGATGACGACAACCATTTAAGTTTCAAGACACAAATAAACATGCAACACAAACACCATGGTATATTCATACACAAGACTGCAAGATGATTAAATATGAAGTTGTAATTTGAGTACTCCCTCCGTCCCAACGGGTTCTTTACAGTTACTATTTTGGGATGTCCCATCCATTTCTTTACATTACCAAAAATAGTAACTTTTAACAATAAAATACATTATTACATCCACTACTTCACTCTACTTTTTCAACACTTTACACTATTACACCCACTACTTATTTTAACAATAAAATCACTATTACACCCACTACTACACTATTACACCCACTATTTAAATTATATTCGTTGGTCTCCGTGTCCCAGCCATCTGTAAAGAACCGGCTGGGACAGAGGGAGTATTTATCAATGGGAAGAGTTGACTTTCAAAAGTCAAGATGATCACACAAGTGATATATAACACGCAAGAATCTGCCAGAAAAGAGCAACACACCTGATGACCTATAAAACCGAAGTTTATTTACACTTTGTAATATCGCAGACATGTGAGCTGGGAGAGCTTTATGTAGGGGCAGATGACAAAGGACCTACAGAAGCATATAAACTATTCAAATCCATATCAAGAAATTGACATAGAACGTAAAAACATGAGCATAGATTATGTATATACCTTTATGATGACATGAAGAACAGTGGTCTGTTCTTCCAATGCTGCTTGACCCAGCCATGTTGCTAGGATCATAACACCACCTTTTTTTAAGAACCTAAAATTCCATAAAAAGTATTCAGGCTTAATAAAATGGCAATATGGCAAAGAAGACAAACTTATACAGATGAAGCACGTACCAATGAATTACTGTAGAATCTTTAATCTGCAAGATCCATTCCATCAATTTCACCTGTCCAGAAAATTTATCTTCTTTCCGCATCAAAGTAAAAATGTTCTCAACAAAATGTTTATCCAAGTCATTCATGCTAGGTGGAATGTCTTCATCTTGTGTTGAACATGAAGGCCCTTCAATATTGATAGGAGCCAATGTGTTTAGGGGAAGTGTAGTACTAGGTAAATTTGGAACGGAACATAATGGTCCTTCCTGTTCTTCACATTTATTGGATCTATTTGCCTTCTCCCCAGACAACCTAACAAACCTCCTTACTCTCGAGCGTTGACCGTTAAAAAACTCTCGAACCTGAAAATATAGGGGGATAATGAAAGGTATCAGTTTCATGCAACAACAGTTCGAATTCATATAGATCAGACCCTTTTTACAGTACTTAACTAACTTCAAATTATCATGTCAATAGAGCTCCAATTAAAGAACCTTTCCCTCACCCTTCAGACACGAAGGCCCCATACACAAGATAAAAGCGATCATCGAATAAAAACTCTAGTGCTTAAAAAATTTCTCACAGGACAAGAGAAACCTTAAACTTCATTTTATATGCTTTTTTAAGAGACCAAATTACAGGATTAATGATAAGAGCGAACCTGTGTGGCTGTCACACCAAAAAGATGTAATGAACCCACAACAGCCCAACAACTTGATAACTTATTCAAGACTTAAACCCAGGGGTAGAAAGGACATTGGACAGTTGAAGTCAACACATGAGGGTCCAAGGGCAAAGCAGTAAATGAAGAGAAGGCAGGAATGGAATAAATGGAGGATCAGGGATATCAATTGGGATTATCTGATTATTGTGTTATCGTTAGTTTCCTTTTATTTGGAGAGAAGGGCCTCTCGAATGTCCCAATCTGTGATCGGAGTATCTTTGTTCTTGGAGATTGAACTCACCTATCATATCTATTTATCAAATTTCCTTTTATAAATCGTGTATTAATAGTTCGATTACAATTGGTATCAGAGCATTCGATCTAAGGGGAGAGAAGATGACAGATTTCGACGAGGAGATGAAAGAGTGGATTACGAAAGGGGTGGAGAAGGCAATTGAAAAAGCAAAGGAGGCGGTGCGTCAATCACTATCACTGGAAGAGTGGGCTATTGAGAGGCAAACCAAAGCGGTAAAACAGACGAAGAAAGTGATGGGGCTGCAATTATCTCATGTACCCAATGAGGATAAGGGTGAAGAAAATGATAAGGGTGAAGAAAGTACCCAGGAGACATACTCCGATGTATCAAAATTGCTAACCGAGGTGCCCGCATTTCAGGTGTTTGAGGAAAAGCCTGAGAGAGGAATTGTTCAAAAAGCTCCACTGTGGATCTCGAAAGGTACAAATCTTCTCATCTGTTCTCCCAACCTGTATGGGAATGCCTTGATAACACAGTGTCATAGAGTTGTGGTTTATAAATTTCATGAAAATGAGTATGGAAAATTTTCTGGGATGAATGAGTATGGAAATGAGTCTGGGAAAATTCTCGTCTCTTCATCACACAGTCCTCATAGTTGTAGTATCTTTGACTCGTCTTACATTCGATTGTTTAGTAGTCTTTGTCTCCTTACCCTATTTCCACTGACCATCATAAGTGAAGAGGTAGATATTCAGCAGCAATGTGGAAGAGATGCTCACAAATGCGGATTCCTTGATGTCCCATTTCCATTTTTTGTAAATGGCCATGCTAGTTCTCCACCAGCTTGTTCCCTCCCAGATGCCTTCCGTCTCTCTTGCTTGGAGTTGAATAAGCTCAAACTAGTGTCAAAGAATGATCCAGGGTCAGAAAGGGAAGAATTTCTTATTGAAGTGATGGTACCTTATTTTGAAAAAAAACAATCCCAGAAAGAAGCCATAAATGCTCTACCTCTCTACCCAAATGAACAGATAATGTGGGATGAAAGCCTTGTACCAAGCATTAATTACTCCGGGGAAGGATGTCTGGCACTTCCAAAGCTTAATTTGCAATTTTTAACCCTTCATGATTACCTTCTTAGAAATTTCAACCTTTTTCGTCTTGCCTATGTCAATAACGAAGGAGAAATTGCTTTTCGTGGTTGGTCAAGAATGGGTGTGCCAATAAAAGAATTTAAGATCAGGTCTGTAAAGCAACCAAATATTGGAGAAGTCAAACCATCATCCGTGACAGCAGAAATTACTTTCAGTATATCCAGTTACGAGGCACAAGTAAGATCAGAGTGGAACTCACTGAAAGAGCATGATGTTTTGTTTTTAGTTTCCATTCTCCCGTTGTTTGAGCCTTTAAGTGATGAAGAGGCGGAAAGTGCCACCGTACCACAAAAGCTTGGTCTTCAGTATGTACGAGGGTGTGAAGTTATTGAGATGCGTGATGAGGGAACTCTCATGAATGATTTCACTGGTAGAATCAAATGAGATGAATGGAAACCTCCAAAAGGAGAACTGAGAACTGTAACTGTTGCTCTTGATACGGCACAATATCATATGGATGTTACTGATATTGCAGAAAAAGGCGGAGATGACGTTTATGGTACATTTAATGTATTGATGAGGAGAAAGCCCAAGGGAAACAATTTTAAAGCAATTCTAGAATCTATAAGGGATCTAATGAATGAAACCTGTATCGTTCCTGATTGGTTGCATGATATATTTTTGGGATATGGGAATCCCTCTGCTGCACAGTGGACTAATATGCCTGATCTTCTGGACACCGTAGATTTTAAAGATACTTTCCTTGATGCTGATCATGTTTTACAGTGTTTTCCAGGGTATCAGGTTTCTTTTTTGAACACCGATGGCACAGAGAACTCTTCACCAAGGCCTCCCTTTCGTATAAAACTTCCTATAAATCTAAAAGGCAACATTCATGCTCTTCCTGGTAATGAGAAGTCTGCTGTAGCATCAGTCAATGCTGTTGGCAATCCAGAGAATGGCTCTGAGAAAGATCCACTGATTGTTGAGGCTTATATCCCTCCTGATCCAGGTCCATATCCTCAAGATCAGCCAAAGCAGAACTCAGTTAGATTCACTCCGACACAGATTGGAGCTATCATCTCAGGTATTCAGCCTGGCCTAACTATGGTCGTTGGTCCACCTGGTACTGGAAAGACTGATACTGATGTGCAGATATTGAAGGTCCTTTATCACAACTGTCCTTCTCAAAGAATATTGATAATAACTCATTCAAATCAAGCTTTGAACGATCCCTTTGCGAAGATAATGCAGAGGGACGTGCCTGCTCGCTATCTTCTACGTCTTGGTCAAGGTGAACAGGAATTAGATTACACTGATTTGTCAAACTTGATAACGATAAGTTATAAAGTTGCAAGGATTGCAACCGATGGTGTTCCTCAGTTGATAAATGAGATAAAACTGTTTCTCATTAATCTTTTTCAGAACTCTGCAGAGAGAATTGGTTGGGATACCAAGCAGGGAGAGAGTCATTAAGATGCGATGTTGAGAGGTGAGCTTTTAGTTGCCCTAACTGAATGTGGACATGATGAGACTCTGTTTGACGGAAAGAAGCCTTTCCGGGAGTTGAACTTATTAGAGTATCTTTCATGCATTCTTTTATCAAAGCAGAGACTTGAAACTGGTACCGTCTATTCAGATTTTATTGAAGGAATTGACCTTTTCAGTGTAATGGAACACGGAGTTGTGATAGAAAAGGTGGAAATATATCGAGAGAGACCAGAGGATGCCTATTTTTCCTCGAGGACCCCAATTCTATTCGAGGAGATCCAATCATTCGACCTATTGTCATTTCAGCTTTACGAAGTCTTTTCCAACGTCGAAGTTTTATGTGAAGTGGAAACTATTCAACGGCTGTTCTGTGGAACTTCAAAAGTCATTGACTTGATTGTTGCTCACGAGCTCACTCTTGTAGATGACTCTTTCAATTCGTGGTATGTGTCTATGCTTTCTTACTCAGAAGAGCATAATTCGATTAAGGAGTATCTTAAGGAAATACTAGCGGAGTTGAATCTTTGGAACACCAAGAAGGCTGAACTGAAGGGAGACGAGTTAAAACGCAATGTGAGGCTGGACAAAGTGGCTGCCACCATTCCAGCAGAGCTCCCAGCTGTTATAGAGTTACTGGAAGAACCTGAGATGATTTTTGATGTGCGACCAGTTCAGGACGAACGTCATAAGTGTTTGGAAGCTTTAATTCGTTGGAAGGATCTGCCCAAGCATGAAGCTAGCTGGGAGGATGCGACCTCGGTTAACCAACAAATTCCCGAGTTCCACCTTGAGGACAAGGTGAGTCTTTTGGGGGCGGGGTAATGTAATGAACCCACAACAGCCCAACAACTTGATAACTTATTCAAGACTTAAACCCAGGGGTAGAAAGGACATTGGACAGTTGAAGTCAACACATGAGGGTCCAAGGGCAAAGCAGTAAATGAAGCAAAAGGCAGGAATGGAATAAATGGAGGATCAGGGATATCAATTGGGATTATCTGATTATTGTTTAGTTTCCTTTTATTGGAGAGAAGGGCCTCTCGAATGTCCCAATCTGTAATCGGAGTATCTTTGTTCTTGGAGATTGAACTCACCTATCATATCTATTTATCAAATTTCCTTTTATAAATCGTGTATTAATAGTTCGATTACAAAAGAGCACTAATTTCTCGGGACTCCCTCTTGTCAGTTGCATCTTTAATAGAGAAAAATGATTGCAATACTTCATAGCCTTAGGATTAAGAAATCTCTCGGTCTTTTTCCTACATGTCATTGTATACATCAAAATACATATTCAAAACTAGTAAATCTAAACTAACCGTGCAGGTTACTTTTTAAGTAAATGTGTAAGGAAAGTAGATACAATTGAGCAAATAGCCACAATGATACTAACAATAAAGATAACATATCCAAAAAAACAATGAAGATTATGCCTAAACAGGCCACATGGGAAACTATAGTTGCTTCATTAAAGAGCCACAGAACTAATAAACAGCTTCATCAATTACCATCTCAAATGCGGAAACAACATAATGTGTATCAAGTTCTGGATACTTAATACAAGGAACACTAATGGAAACAAAAAAAAAACAACAAACTAAAAAATTTACTACAAAAGTTGACAATGCCGTACCAATTTTAATTGAAAGAGCACCCGCTGCCTGCACACAAAGAAAACAACTCCATAAATTAGTACGAAATTCAGATTCGACGTTACAAAAACCACAGCACTCCTAATAAAATACACACTAATTTTCAAAACTAACAGTTTGGACATACCACCTCCCAAAATTAAGAATATATATCCGACTATCAATCTAATCGCAAATCAATCCATGCCTAAAACCTAAAATAACATAAGCAACCATATCCGAAAACACATCATTCCATACATACACACACATTAGATACATACAAATTAAGAAAACAAACCATTTCTTGCGAGAGAGGATTGACGCCTGTGAGTTTACATTGTGCAACAACTAAATTCTGTAGATGTTCAATCTGGCTTTGAATTAGATCCTTCTGTGAATCAATCAAGTCATTAAACGACGTCGTAGAGCTCGACACAACCATCTGGAGCTGATTCACATCTGATACAGCCATTGTTGACTACAACAAAACGGCGTCGTGGAGTGTATTGAAGCCGAATTAAACGGATCGGAGCATTGATTGAGAGGTGTGGAATTAGGGTTTGGGATTGAGAAGAACAAAATTAGGGTTTGAAATAGTAAGAATTGATTGACTAAAGGGGAAAAAAATATTGAAACGCGATTTATTTACGGGGTGTTTGGGTAACTTTTTTCTATAATAAGAATTTATTTTAAAATAATGTTATAGATTCCTAACTTTCCAATTTATTTTCTAACTTATTTTTGCAATTTATTGAATCTCAAATATACGTTAAATACTTGTATAAAAAAAATTATCAAAATATGAAAGTTTTACCCGAAAATAAGTTCATAAGGACTTAAAATAAAGTGAGCCAAACATGCTCTTAGGCCTTGCTCCTGAGTTTTTTAAGGAGCGAAAATAAATGAATGAATGAGGAAGTAAGTGAAAACGGAAGTAATATATTTCGTTCACTTGCTTCCGAGTTTGAAAATTGTAAAGCGAAATTGATTTCATTAGCATGCTCCCGAGTTGGAAGGAAAGAATGTAAATGATTATCAAATTACAATTTAATCCTTAAATATAAAATGTTTTCATTCAAATGATAAGAGTATATTGGTAATATCAAGTGTTTTTTAATCCCTTACTTTCACTTGCTTTAACTTGCATCCCATTTTTGGAGTGAAAGTTTTGGGGAGAAAACTTGTAAAATTTTCATTCCTAATCACTTGCTTTCTTCCCTATAAAAAACTCGGGAGCATAAAAGGAGTGAAAATTATGCTATTTGCTTTCTCTTTCACTTGCTTTCCTCCCATTTTAAGGCGTTAGTTAAAAAACACTATTGGTGGGGTTTGGATTGGCCCAGTTATATAGTGTGTAGCACCAACTAATGCCTTCCCTAATTACCCTATTGTAATATTATATATTCTAAATCGTTTTTTATATATTTCAAAAAAAATCATTTTTTATATTAAAAAAAGTAATTCAATTTAATATTTAAATAGTAATATTGAGGAATTGGATAAAATATATTTTTTTAATTCAAATTTTTTAATTTAACACATATATATAATTTGGATTTAAAATCAAAAAAATCAATATTATATAAATTAGTCAGTTGAATCTTTTTATAAATTGATTTAATAATGTCAATATTTACATGTACTTTTCATATTGAAATAATTACTCTTTCTCTTATAACATTGTACAAAATAATTGTGAAAATTAAATATTGCACAAAATTTCAAAATCATACTAAATTTCGATTGATGAACCTAAATCTGGTCAAAAAGTAAATATTGTATAATTAATATTTTAAATTAAATAAATAATATGATTTTTTGTGTGTATTTTCGTCTTTAATTTGGTTTTCACCTAAATTTTAAATTAATGAAAAAAGTTGTTGTGTAATTATCTTATGTTAACTAAAAATCCTTTATCGTTATGGCTTATTGTTTTCAAATTTTAAATGTTAACTTCTTATAGAATATATTTTTATATATATTTTAGATGATTTTATTCTCATATTTATAGTGTTTTGCATTGATTTGGATTTTTATTTAATAGATTTGATTGTTTTATTGTAAGAAATAAAAGATTCATAAGTTGGAAGGATTTGTAGCAAAAAAAGCTATTTTGGAGTTTAAATAGAAGAAAATTCGTATTATTGGGCTACACGAGCTACCTACACTGTTTGGGTCGTATCTTAAGTTTTAGAAGTCAGATTTTGTATTACGTTTTTTTAGGCCGACACCCGTTATCATAAATACATATAAGATGTGTTTCTCGGTGGTCTTAATTTTTTTTTAATTTTTTTTCAAAACATAGAATATTTAAAAATTAAATCAAAAAGAAGATTTTTATAAATAAATTAGTGAAGACAATATTTCAAAATTTATATATATATATAACAAAATAAACCTGTTGATGGAGGATTTTCGTAATCAACGTGATTTTCGGAGGCCCACTGGAATTTACAAGTGTAACACATGTAATTGGCTGTTTTTGGTGATTTGGGTGTGATTTGATGGTGGGGGTGAGCTGAGCTTGAGAGGTTACGAGAATCATCGCAGGTTCCATTAGCGAGATCTGTGTCCGTCCTCCCAAGGTGCCTACGTACCCTTGTTTATATAGGGATCAAGCTCACGTAGTTCTAATGCGAAGCTGATTCTGCTTGACCAGCTGTATTCGGTTGTCTAATTCGTGTAGGACTCAGGTTCCTTTAGAGCCTTTCACGAACTAGTTGGCTAAGTAGAGTAGAACTCGAGTTCGTACCCTACTATAATTCTCATGTCTATTAGAGGCATTCTAGGATCAACTGCGCCCTAGAATTACACTCCAATAATAATTCGGTCTCTTTCTGATTGGTTACGCTCAGGAACCTGGTGCTCAGGAACCTATGTCTCAGGAACCTGGTGCTCAGGAACCTATGTCTCAGGAACCTGGTTCTCAGGAACCTCTATCTAGGAACCTGTTTCTCAGGAACCTCCTTATTTCGGGACACATTGCTTAGGGACCTCTTTATAGGTACCTGTACCTACACAAATAACAAACTGGTTAGACTGGATAGCTCTTCATATGCTCTTGGCATCTCTATGGCTGTTGCTATGCTAACTCGAACTCTTCTGCTGGGAGGAACCTGGTCTTCTAATACTCAGCCCAGCTTCCTGACCATTGGAAACCTCCTGATATTCATACATCCTTAGTCATTTCTTCTATCTGATCTTCATAACTCATACTGGATCTATCTCCTGGTTCATATGGATTGGACCCTATAGCTTATTGGGCCTAAATCTAGCCCATGGAGATTTTGGGCACAACAAGTACCCCCCGGTTCCTTGAAGTCATGCAATGCGAAAGGAACCTATTCAACTTTCTAATCTGGGGTCCAATGCTTAATCACTTCCCTTAAAATGTATTACTTCAACAACACATATCCAAGCTTACATGAGCTAACTCGGCATAAGAAACAGGACACATAATGTTTTAGTAAACATAATATTGATCAACTTCTTTCTTAGTGAGGAACATGTTCTCTTCTTCTTCTTCGAAACTCATTCTTATGACAAATCTTCATTCTTCAACTGCTAGTCATTCTCTATACATTCTTCTAATAATTTTGCAAAATCTTTCCAAGGACACTTCTGAGGTTTCTAGGATGTCATCATACTTTTGCTTACTCTTGTATCTTCTAGGTGATCTTTGTCTTCGATGTCTTCACATGTCTTTTGTATATCTAGAAGTCTTGAAAAGCGAGTGGCACCTCAACAACTTCCAATCAAGAGGTTCAACCTTTATTTACTCCTTTTGGGAAAATGCATAATTTTCACATCGTGCATCCAAGCTTACATGAGCTAACTCGGCGTAAGAAACAGGATACACTACGCTTCTGTATGCAAATTCCAAATTAAATCCTCAAATCAAAGAATCCTGCTGAAAACTAACCTGGAAACTTTTCTGAAGCCGTCTTTCTGAAGATCATCATAACTAGACTGCGAAACTCATCGAAACTCATCATAAATACTCTTTGGTTGCTCAAGCAATACTTCTTTCTTCTCCCGAACTGACTTGTATGAACTGATCTCTCATCCAATGCTTTCATAGAATACGTTGGCAGCATGCTTATAACCCCAGGAATGTCCATTATTCGTAGGATGAAACAACCCTGGAACCTCTTGAACCATCCAAATAGCTTCCTTGAAACCTCGACTGTTTGCTCTACTTGGAACTTTCAAACCTTTATAAATTCAGAACCTCTTGTCTTCATACTTCGAGTACTGTTTCAAAAACCATAATCTAAACCATAACCCTTCTTGATAACTTCTCAACTTTTCATGGCTGAATAACTAGACAAGGTTCCTTATGAATAGCTGTTGATGACTACTAATCCTGCAAAGCAAACATAAAACAGAAACTAGTTAATGTTAGTAAAATTTCTCTTGTTCAATTCGGGTCAACTCTTGGAAAGGTCACCTTCTTGGTTCCCAATCCTAAACTCTAGGTCCCAACATGCCTCGAGGCATGTTGGTTCCTTTTGTGCCTCGAGGCGATTCTAGGAACCTGTGCGCCGTTCTGGGAGTCCACACAGATTCCTCTTCTCCATGTGTCAGGCTAGACATCTTATGAAGGTAAATGCTAAGGATTTTATCCCTTCTTCCCATGTGCCAAAGGCGGTTCCACATGAGGGAGAGCTTATTAGGCTTCTCTTTAAGAACAAGTGTGCCGGTCTAGGCTCCACACAGGTTCCTTTAGGTGCCTTTTGTCAGGACTTTAGATGCCTTTTGTCAGGACTTTAGGTGCCTTTTGTCAGGACTTTAGATGCCTTTTGTCAGGACTTTAATTCACGTGCTCAAGGAACTTGAGGCTTTTGGCAACAATGTCGTGCTCAGTCAACTGAGGCTTTTCAATCACATTTGCTCAGGAAGCTACCTGAGGCTTTTCTTGTGCCCAGGAAGCTACCTGGGACTTTTTCTCGATGCCCAGGAAGCTACCTGGGACTTTTCTCGATGCGTGCTCGGGAAGCTACCCAAGACTTAATTCATGCTCAGGAAGCTGCCTGAGACTTAACTCTTGCTCAGGAAGCTGCCTGAGGCTTAATTCAATGCTTGCTCGGGAAGCTGCCCGAGGCTTAATACTTGCTCAGGAAGCTGCCTGAGACTTAACTCTTGCTCAGGAAGCTGCCTGAGGCTTAATTCAATGCTTGCTCGGGAAGCTGCCCGAGGCTTAATACTTGCTCAGGAAGCTGCCTGAGACTTAACTTTTGCTCAGGAAGCTGCCTGAGGCTTAATTCAATGCTTTTCTCAACACAATCTGTCTACAAGCTAATTCTGATCAATCAATCGTAGTCTGCACATTCTGTCAATTCATACTCATACTTCGTACATACTGTCAATGCTACAGGAACCTGTTAGTCAAGGTAACCTGCAAATACTATCAATGCTACAGGAACCTGTTAGTCAGGGTAACCTGTTCCACAATACAAGTACTAAAACAAGCACTTAAAATTTTCAAATTGGCATATGAAAAAGGCTAATCATATCATGCACAATACTGTCTAAGTAGGAATACTACCCCCTAGTTCTTTTGGGTAATTACTGTTACGTAAAAGAACAATAAGGAAGCTATAATCATCATCGTCATTCTAAGAATAAGAAAGACTAACCTCATCATAATCAAAATAGATCTTCTTCTACTATCATCAATGCTTGCTAAAAGAAATGTCATGCTGTCTAATCAGAATACTAAGCTGGCGAAGACTTACGTGAATCCAATTGGATATTATTTGATCCTTTATGGATAGAAAGCTCTCGCGGTATGTGCACCGGAATCTCTTCAAATGAACCTGTTGGCTACAAGTGAACTTGGAAGCTATTGCTATGAGCTTCGGAAAAATACAAATGAACCTGAAAATTACAGGTGAACTACATAAAATCTGTTAACTACAGATACATAATATCTTTGCAGCAAAACACACTTTCTTCTACTCAAGTATCGACTGGCTAAAAACTTCTAGCAGGAAGCTGCTAATCAAAAGCTGTCTACAACCGGCTTCTAAGCAATATCAATGATCTTGGAAGCTGTCACATACAAGCTTCAGGCATTTATGAATGATCCTGCAACATGTTAGTTACAGGAAAATAGCAAATAATCCACTAGATGCTAGTAAAACAACCAAATCTGGAAGCTATTACTAGAATTTCCATATGAGTAATGCATAACCTGTGACCTACAGATAAATATAACTAAACCTGGAAGCTACAGGTATATATCAAGGAACCCGCGATCTGCAGGTAATTAACATTAAGGAACCTGCGAGGTGCAAGTAAATAGGAAGGAATCTATTAAATGTAGGTAAATATCAAGGAACCTGCGAGCTGCAGGTAAATGTGCATTCTAACATCTAGAAACATAATCAAGACATAATCATAGCTTTATCTCATGTAAGACCTCAACAACATAGATGCTTATGCATGCTTTATGTATAGCAAGAGTTTGTTGCACGTACCTGGGAGGTTTCTACGAATATGTAAGCATAAATGGAGAGGTATCACCTGGATCTTTCTCTAGATTTGATCTGCTGTGAAGTGGAAGCCTCCGTTAAGCTTTGAAAACTCATTGACGTGTTCATGATGCAAGCATGTTGCTCTTCAAGGTACTAGACCAACGCAATCCGCAAGGTTTCTGAACCAAATCTAAGATATGAGGTTCCCGAGCCTGATCATGAGGTTCCTAGACCTGAATTCTTAAAAAACTGAAATCCTCAATTTTTTGCAATAGTAGTTATACTACCCCCCAGTTCTTCAAGGAAGCTTGTCTTCGGTGGAGAACTATATTCTGGAAGCTCCATAATTCTTTATTAACCTTGAGGTAACGTGCTCAATTTCTCTCATCATAACAAATGTCAACTTCTCTAGTCTTGCCAAAATCACTTTTGATCGTCATGTCAACTGCTCTCTAACAAGTTGATGAATATTCATTTGTGAAGCTTAGTAATGCGTGCTTTCTTCAGCTTGAGCTTCACTTCTTTTCATTTTCAAGAGGTTCCCTTATATCTATTGGGGACCCGAACTATTTAACCTTATCAAAATTACTCTTGTCAAAATCAGATTCTTGCATCTACTCTTCATCAAAATCTTCAACTATATCTAATCTCTTCTTCAAACCATGCTAAATCGTCTTCAACATTTCGATCGATATTGTAACCTCTTCGTTTCATTCTTGCTTATAGCTTCAACTTTTCCTCTAATTTCTTGTTTGTCAGATGACCTCATGAGTGAGGTATATTATTCTCAATACCTCATTTTTCTGGCCTTCTTACTCAAGTATGTGCTCATCAGCAAAATTCTTGTGTACAGGGGGGGAGACCTCTGGTTTCGGGAACCTCTTCCAGTAGGTCTTTTTTCATTCTTATTTCCATTCTGAATCATCTTGCTATATCTCTTTCTCTCATTCACTCATTCTTTTTCAACCTCTTATGACACACGCTGAGAGTGAACCTCTATATCAAATACAAATATCCCAATACAACACCTCTAAGCTTACGCGAGCTAACTCATTGTAAGAAACAAGAGATGTTGAGAGAGACTATTTGTAAAATATTTCCAGCAGCTCACTGATTTGGATGAAGCTCTTCACTTTCTTTTGTAATGTTTAGCGAGCAATCCTGCACGATATCTCAATTTTGCAGGCATATATACAATGCAACAACATATATTCATGATATGATTAATGCACTTTAATGAATATGATAACTAGAACACATAATATGCACATGCATTTTATAATGTATTTCTCATACAAATATTTGCTTTAGGTCATATATGAAGAATATTAAATATAATTTCTTTTTAATGACTTTCTTATTCTTTATTGGCATGCTAGTCGGACGAATTCTCTTACTATGTTGCTTCGGGGATCTATTGCTAGCGAAACTCAATTCATCACTTCTATTTCTAGCTTCTATCTCTCAAGGATACATGCTAGTCATTAATATCATGACACCTTCTGTTCATCTTCATTCTATAAGCTGACTAGCATAGATTTCTTGTATGAATTTTCTATAATCAACTAAATATTTTAATGCATGCATGACATAAATATATCTATTTGCTGAATTAAATAATAAAATAGAGCAGAAAACTTAGCTCAAAATGCTGCTCCTGATCGAGTTTGCATGTGTACTCCGTTTTCTCAACCATCTCTCCCACGCAAATGACTCATCTATAGCTTCTTTATACTGCCTTTTAGATCATCTGCTACTCTGTGCTTGGAACTTCATGCATAGCTTGCGTAGGGTTAGTGCATAGCTTTTTTTTTTTTCATTTTATTAACCACACCGTGGCAACTGCTTCTTCTTTTGACCATCCTGAATGTCATCCATGTAGCTACCGCTGCGAGCACATCTACTGGGATTCTTTATTGCATATATAGTCTTCCTTTAGCTTCGTATACTCATTATATCTTCTATGTTTGTTCTTTAAGTCGTAGCAAACTAGTCCCTTATGCTCCACTAATCTTTATCGGCCTCTACCATTATTTTTAAATATCTGCAACTGACCACCTACAGCATGCATGTGTGAAGGACATCAGGCTATATGTATCTTCTTTAATGACTATAAGAAGTCACCAATCAGTCCTCTAGATTGTAAAGGCGGTCATAGTGTCCCAAAGGTCCTGTGATGTCGACAAGGTTTCATATGCACCAGAAGCTGAACTGTAACCACCTCGTTAATTCGGATCAACATCTTTCTATATACACACAGTCTACACAGAAGCATGTAACTAGTTGCATTTGATACCCTGCCTTTATTTCCAATCACGGCTGTGGTTTTTGCTCTCACTATTTTTTTGCTAAATCCGCGGTACTCGTTATCTTTGTTTTTAACATCGGCTATGTCATGTAGCCTCATTTCTTTCCTGTATGTAACAGATTGTAGGTGTCCTGCTGATCATTCTTCTTCTTTGTTATCAGACTTGGAATTTGCCATCGGTTGGAATTGTACTACACCTCTAAACTTACACGAACATGGTAATTTCCAGTAGTGCATCATTCGAGAATTTCCAGCGTTTCCCTTTTCTTCACTATTCCCCAAAAGCTTAACATGTGCTACCAACGTCCTTCTTCGTATTCCTTGTGATTTTTAATCAATCGCAGCCAACATCTCCTGTTGTTCATCACAACTTATACTTCCTGTATGTTCATATGTGTATGGGTTTATCGGATTTTAATTGTGGCACCTGGTACCTCTAAATCACAACCCACCATCTTGTTTTCATCACGTATTGATACCAGCGATTGGGTTTCGCTTGTATGAGTCACCAGTTATCTTCATGTTTCTGCTTCCTGGACCCCGGAAATAATGTTAACCAATCATGTACGCATTTTGCTATCGTCACATCATCATTTATGGTACATAACAAAATCATCTGACTTCTTCTCTGAATTAAATAGGCTGCCTGCATCTCGTTGTCGCGCCCACCATTGCTTATGTTTCAATCATATATAATTCTTCGAGACCACTATTACTACTACTGAAACTTCTCGCCGTTGTTTATCACCACCACTGGTAATCCTAACACCTATGTATCGCTTCTGTTCTTTTGCGTATAAGTCTTCCTCTGGTTTGCATGCCACTATCATTGTTTTCTCTGGCACTTTTTCAAACCAATCACAACTAACATCATCGTTAACACCCTGTATGAATTCTGCAAGATTCTGACATGCTTCTCTCTTTTTATTCATGCGCTCTCTTTTGACGTTTCTTGTTGGTGCCTTGATATTCGCAGCACTGAAGCCAGGTCGGCAGGTCGTATATACATTCTTCAATCTCCTGCTGCTGCCGCTAATCCTTGTTTGCTTTTGTCGTCACATGTCACTGCCAGTTCATGGTTTCCTCCGTACGTTCATGACAGATTTCTTTATGATACCCCGACTCTGTTGTTCTTTGTTCCTGGACATCATAGTTTGTAACACCACATAAAAAAAAACATAAAACCTGTTGTCCTCAAATATCTCCCTGAACAATGGTCTCCGCTTGTTGTCACATTATCAATTGTTACTCAACTTATTTGACTTTCTCTTCACTATCGTACCGTTGTTCCTTGTTAAAGGCCGTCCATATTATATAAGTATACCTGAGTCATGAGAACTCCACCCAGGTGTGTATCTCTACAGCCTATTCCATCGTTCATGCCACAAAAGCTTTCAGTCGCATCATTAAAACTAACTGGTTCACTCCCGTGCATCCTTGATTGGAACCTAATCTGAATCCAATCTGCCAATCCTCTCCAACCGCATTAAAATCCTCATATCACGAACACCATGCCACGTTTTCTTTATGTTTGCGTTTGTAGGAGTTTGATTAGCTGATTGGTTATGATGCTATGAGCATAGTGTACAGGTTACTTTGTGCTAGCATCGTCGTCTTCTCCGTTGATTTTTTCAACCAGTCGTGGGCAATATCTTAGCTGACTACCTGTGAGTGTGTGGCAAGCATTCGTTCTCGATGATTCACTTGATATTCGGCAATCAAGGGAATTACCACGTGAATAAATTCTACTAAAATCTTCTTCATGTCTCCTCTTCACGTCACTGTATGTACTCTTCGTGTCATCTTATCCAGTGAACCATATGTCCATATCATATGCTTTTTATTAACGTAGCCACGTGCTTCAATTTGATGCCTTCGTTTTTGTCTATCTTCTCCAATAACCATAGTTATCACGGTTTAGGCTAAGGTTTGATCACTATGCTATTTGCTCAGAATCTTTTCCATTGTACTATCATGTATCCCTTGACTGTGCATCTTCTAATTTTCAGACTATTTACATTGGCGTAGCTGGTATTCCTCGTCTATAAATACACCAGGACATTCATGCACATACATGCTTCTGTTCGCCTCGGAAAAGTTTTCCTGATCGATGCCCCAAGTTTTATACACATAATCACATAAATTTACACCTAGACAGAAGTCTCCAGAATGCACTTTTATGATTGTTGTCTCACAATCTTGTTTTTCTCTGTAGCCATGTTTTCCATTACTTTTTCCGTATGTAATATAACCCTCGAACGAGCAAGGGTATACACATTGTTCTGTCAGCCTTTTATAATCTCGGCAGCATCATGCCACTTATCTTCTCTCTTAGATGTGTCATAGCCAGTGCGTCACTACTTCATCCGCTCATGGTTGAGCATATATAAGATTTCAGGAACCTCTAGTCGTGTTCCACCGTTAATACCATCAGAGCTGTGGTCACCGTCCTTGTCAGGAAAACTATAAGAAACCACCACTTTATCAACGGCCGAGTGTTCTATATATATCCTTACCAACTTTATCGATCTGCTTTGATAATCACAGACAACGTAATGTTTAACAACACCACCACACCAAGCTAAATACACAGAACATCCTCATCTCCTTGAACTAAGGTCACACGGCTTGCGATCATTCACACTTCCCTGTTTTTTTTTTGTAGTAAATGTCCACCCGGATCTTGCCATTGCTTCTATACATGTATCTTGGATAATTTTAATTCTGCGTGACTTGGGTAGAACTGGTTGTGTTTTGACTTTGTGTTCCATTGGACTCCACTGCTTCTTCACGTCTTTTACTGCCATGAAAATATATTCATCCAAGCAGTTGGCCTTGTATTCTTCTTTTAATGAGCTGCATCTAGTTGGAATTTGCACAAACAGTGGCTCTATCGAACTACAATATTCATGTAGCTAGCATCACATTTTGACTATTGTTTTCTGCTGCTCTAAAAATCTTCAGGATTGACACTTTGAACCACAGCACTTTTAATGTGTTGTTTGACCTGCCATATGCCACCCATGCGAGTATTCACCATAACCAGGCCAACAAATTCTTTTCTTTCACTGGTACACCATCCGAGCTTCTTCTTAGCTTCTCCTGGGCTTCATATTTTTTGTTCATGTTCCTGTTTCTTGCAGCCCGTGCTTTGATTACTATGGCATCGTAATGCTTCACCATAAGATACCCTCCTGATCTGTATGTACATGCGCACATGTATACATACCTCTAATAGTTGATACCTTGAAAGGCGAACCTTGAGGCCTCAAGCCATCATTTTTCTTCTCCCAGCTTGTGACCAAACATCTAATCGATAACGCCCTGCAAGTACGTACCTCAACTCACCGCTGCTTCCTCTGTCCAGGGTTAAACCTTCAACACCTGTACACATATATCATCGAGCTAATACTGAACCTATATTCTGATGTCGTCTTCGTCACTTATCTTCGTTTGACAACAGACTTGATTGTTGATTTGAGATTTCTGGTCTACCATTAATACTCTGCTGCTACAATCGACATTATCACCCCTAGTACACGATAAATCATCTGTACATCCTGGTTAGAAACAACAACGCGACCAGTGCCATCGAATTTTGTTATCGTCTATATTATCGCCCTCGGCAAATAATAAAAGCATTAGTCCTGGTTTGATGCGATAGTAGTGACAGGTACGGCCATATCCATATATGTCCACGCCGTCTTGTTATTGATGCCCATCTGTGCTTATGCTTGGTTTAGGTTATCAAGATAAGTACCCCATGGAATCTGCATCTAATTAATCTTCACGCTGCTTCCCAACATGGAACCCTAGTTTTCAAGCTGTATATAGTTCTTTTTATATGCGTTGAGTTTTGAAGACAACCGCCACCATGAACGTCTTTGTCAAAGAATCTGTCCAAAGAATTCATAAACACCCATATTTGTTTGATATCTCGTTTGTCCTCCACAAACGAGCAAGGAAGGCCCCTCCTTCTAGCGCCAATGTTGACGGAGGATTTTCGTAATCAACGTGATTTTCGGAGGCCCACTGGAATTTACAAGTGTAACACATGTAATTGGCTGTTTTTGGTGATTTGGGTGTGATTTGATGGTGGGGGTGAGCTGAGCTTGAGAGGTTACGAGAATCATCGCAGGTTCCATTAGCGAGATCTGTGTCCGTCCTCCCAAGGTGCCTACGTACCCTTGTTTATATAGGGATCAAGCTCACGTAGTTCTAATGCGAAGCTGATTCTGCTTGACCAGCTGTATTCGGTTGTCTAATTCGTGTAGGACTCAGGTTCCTTTAGAGCCTTTCACGAACTAGTTGGCTAAGTAGAGTAGAACTCGAGTTCGTACCCTACTATAATTCTCATGTCTATTAGAGGCATTCTAGGATCAACTGCGCCCTAGAATTACACTCCAATAATAATTCGGTCTCTTTCTGATTGGTTACGCTCAGGAACCTGGTGCTCAGGAACCTATGTCTCAGGAACCTGGTGCTCAGGAACCTATGTCTCAGGAACCTGGTTCTCAGGAACCTCTGTCTAGGAACCTGTTTCTCAGGAACCTCCTTATTTCGGGACACATTGCTTAGGGACCTCTTTATAGGTACCTGTACCTACACAAATAACAAACTGGTTAGACTGGATAGCTCTTCATATGCTCTTGGCATCTCTATGGCTGTTGCTATGCTAACTCGAACTCTTCTGCTGGGAGGAACCTGGTCTTCTAATACTCAGCCCAGCTTCCTGACCATTGGAAACCTCCTGATATTCATACATCCTTAGTCATTTCTTCTATCTGATCTTCATAACTCATACTGGATCTATCTCCTGGTTCATATGGATTGGACCCTATAGCTTATTGGGCCTAAATCTAGCCCATGGAGATTTTGGGCACAACAAAACCCTATACTTATTTTTTACGTCACTTTTATGTCAAGTTTTCTTAGACCAACATCTGTTGTAATAAATACATATAGATAAAAAAAGTAGATTTGATTGAATTAATTAAATGAAGACGTTGGAATATTATAATTGTTGAGTATTGAATATAGCAAAAGAATACAGAGGGGGGTGAATGGATTCTTGAACTTTTCTTGTTCTTGAATCTGTGTAGCAGATAAGTGTTTGTATGTGTGCAAATTTGTAGGTGCGGATAAAGAATAACACAAGACACAATATCACTTTAATATAATATATTATTAGATAAAGGTTGCTACAATCTGTGAATACAAATGATAGTATTCCCAGCTTCGTTTTTCTCAGAGAGATATATCTTTCAGTATGTATTAAAAACTTAATCAACTAAAGAAGTGAGATTGTATTCTTATAGAACATGAATACAACTCAGTTACTACAAACAAGGTTACAGGATAAATTACTTTCTTGTTTGTCTATCCTTTTTGAGTAAGCATCCAAACGGCTACAGATTTGACTTTGCAAAGTTCTGTTCAGATCCACTTCTTTAGCTCTTTGTCTCTTCTATATCTCTCCAAGCTTCCTTGTAGGATTTCCAAAGCACGTTACAGATTGTGGTCCATAAAGTGCATTGGCTTGTTGTAGGTTTCTGACTTGTACAATTTTTTCAGTATTTTGTTTCCAAGAATGTATTCGAGAAGTGGCTAAGTGATTGATTCGAGAACTAGGATTAGATAACTCTGAGTTCTCGAATACTGTATGATTGACATATCGAATCACTTCTCGAATAGTACTTTTCTCCAGGGTTCCTTGAGTTGTCGAATAGAACACTTGACTTGTCGAATCCCTGAGATATCGAATAGTTCATTCAGAGTCCTTGAGATATCGAATGGAACTTTGACTTGTTGACTCTTTGAGAACTCGAATACCACTTTGACTTGTTGACTTCTTGAGTTCTCGAATAGAGTATTTAGACATGTCGAATCTCTGAGATATCGAATGAGATATCGAACAGTTCATTCAGAGATATCGAACAGTGTCTTCTTAGATATCGAATCTCTGACTTCTCGAACGCTAGACTTCTCGAATAGACAAAAGTACTTCTCGAATTGGTACTTAGGCAAATTCTTCATTTCTTCAAATCCCAACTGTGATTATTTGACAATCTTTATCTTCTTGCTTGAGGCATGAACCTTGGAACTTCTTTCAAGCATTATTCTTGACTATATAAGTACAGTTACACAACTAGGATTTGATGCCTATTGCAAGTACAAAACAAATAGAAACTCTACAACTAGAGGTTCCCTCAGTTAAGAGGTCATGTAAGTAATGCAAAGCATTACAGACAATTAGGCTTGTTATTAGATGTAAACAGGCATGCCCCTGTGACTAACAATCTCCCCCAAATTGTGAGTGAGACCCTTAGTCACAATTTCATGTCTGATAACAAGCCTAACATACATAAAGATAAAACTTGAAAAGTACAGGTATGAAATTTGATTGAGCACATGAATGAAATTACAAGATGAATAATTTTACAGTATGATGAAATACTAACCATTCTCATTTGATTTCATCTCCATTGCTTTGGCTTGTAGATCATCATATGCTTTCTGTTTTCTTTCTTTCTCCTTTCTTACATTCTCATCCATGGCCTTTATGATCTCTGCCAAAGCATCCAATTCTTCAAGCATGATAGAGTCTTTGAAATCTAACTACTGGTTTCAGAATGTTGGCAGGATAGTGACTGAGTAGGTTCATTCTTATATTGACATATCTCCATTTCTCCTCCTATATTTCACCACATAGGGATTGAATTGAACTCTACACAATCCTTTTGCCCTTAGCTTTTCTGCTTCAACTTCCAGCCTATCAATTTTCTTCTCCCTTTCTAGCCATTTCTCAAAGCACCCCTTCCTTATCTTCTCAGCATAGTCTCTCTTCATCTTCACAAAATCAATCAACTCCAAATTCCATACTTTCTCCACTTTGTCTTCAGAATCCAATAATGCAATGATTCTTTCTATTTCATATAGCTTGCCCCAATTTTGACACTGTCCTTGTTTGAATTTCTTCTCCCTTCCATCAGTATATTTAATCTCAAGGCAGTTATTCATAACGGTAGCATAGTAGATTCTCTGAGCTCTTAGATATTGCAATTGGTCTTCATCAAAGTCTTCATCAAGAGGTTGGAGTTTCAGTCCTGGATAGATAGTTAGGGTTCTAGACTTGGGTAGCTTTGGTTTCCTTGCAGCTTGTTTGAATTTGATCTTTTTTACATGGTTGCCTGGCAGTAGCTTGTGACCTTTGTTTGTAGACCATTGTAGTATTCCATTAGCAGTTTGCTTTTTTGAAACACACAGATGGTTTCTTGACTTGAATCTTCTTCTCTTCTTGAGGTGGCAAAACAGTTGCAGAAGCCATAGATGTAGATTTTGCTAGGTCACTACTAACAGTATTCACCCTAGACTTAGAGTCTTGTGTTGTGGTGAGGTTACTGTCAGCAATGCCTAAAGCTTGCTGTTTTCCACTTTTACTCTCAGAGACTTTACTTTGATCATCATCATTTTTCTTATCATTGTCATCCTTCTTCTTCTTCTTCTTTTTCTTATCTTCATCACCCTTATCACTCCTGTGATGTCTTCTCCTTCCATCACTTTTGTCTTTATCCTTGTCTTGATCACCATCCTTGCTTGGGTTGAACTTAGCAGTCTCAGGTACAATGCCAGTTGCAATGTATGATCTATATAGCTTCCAATTCTTCTGTTGTTCTTACACCCTTCTTCTTGTTCAGCTTCTCAATGATGGCAATAATGAGAGGTTTGTTCTGATGAGTTAGATGCTTAGGAATGATCAGATGCTTGATATCATCAATTCTTGTTGCATCTTGATAGATGATGGTACTAGGATTTGTGAATACTTCAGGTAGCCTGGAGGGTTGATCATTCCTTAAGTCATCAAAGAGACTCTTGTTGTTTTCATTCCTCTATTCAATTAATCCAAGGAGCACATCCACTTCTGAGTGCTTTAGGCCTTGTAGAGTGTCGAAGGTTAAATGCCATATCTTGGTCTTTGATACCATCATTATTTCCTTGAACCATAGGCCATCAACCCTTTTTGGTACTACCGTAAGATAGTCAATCTGACTCTTCAAACTCCTTTGATATGATACTGCATCATCAGCCTGTTCTCTTGAGACTTCCAGAAACTCCAAGAATGCATCATCATGATAGACATTTGAGTTTGCAATTTCTTGTAGCTTGGCCTCAGTGACCACCTTAACTTCTACAGGCTTGGCACTTTTAGATATTGAGGATGGAGGTTTGTCAGATGGCATACTCCCTACAACCACTGTGGTTGTGATAGATTGCTTCTGGCCACTTAGAGTAATGACATGCACAGTTGGTAGAGTAACAACTGGAAGAGAGGTTGGAGGCTCATCAACTTTGGATTTTCCTTTGCCTGGCACATGGGTTATAGATTTTTGAGCCCTTTGCTGACCACCATCATTTATTTTGATGCCTTTTGCTTGAGGTTTCTCCCCCTTTGTATTTGAGTTCCTTGATGTTCTCTTCTCCCCCTTAGGCTTGTTGTCAGGCACAGAGGCTGTATGAGTGACCTTTGGGGTTGAAGATTCTTCAGGTAGAGGGAGGCCCATGTGCTTCATCATTGCAGAGAGCATCTGTTGTTGATTGAGAAGAACCTCAGCATGAGCAGTAGCTTGAGTGTCCAACTTTTCATTCAGAAGATTGACAGATTCTTTCAACTCAGAATTGAAGACTTTTAGGTCAAACACTTCTTTTTCCAATTTCACCACTGATTCCTTGAGATGTTCAGCTCTGAAAGAGGAGAGTGATTGTTTCTGGAGCCTTTCCACTTCATACTTGCTCATGTTGTGCACAGGTACCTCAGAGATGACTTTGTTACCATATTGATTCTGCCACATAATCTTGAGTAGGGCATTGGCATCCTGAGTCTGAGATGATAGAGTGGCCACTTCACTTGTGAGGCTGTCTTTCAAGGAAGGTAGCTCATGGTCCACAGAGGTGCAAGTCTTTTTACATTCCCTTATCTCTCTGAGTGTGGATGCTAGGGGAGGGAATTCAGTTGTGAATTTACTTTTGAGCTCACTCACTTCAAGATATCTGTTAAGATATCTCACACTGGTCAAGGAACAATACAAACACAACATGGTAATCTCAAACTAAATGATGTGTTAATTGTTCCTGATATTAAAAAGAATCTGTTATCAGTTAGTCAATTGACAAAGGATAATGCTTGTCAAATTACTTTTAATTCTAATGAATTTTTTGTTGAGGATGTTCAGGGCAAAATAATAGCTAAGGGATTCAAGAAGGGAGAATTATATGCTTTAAAGGAAATTCAAAATATGGCCTTAATGGCCATATCGAACAAGGCCTCCTCAACCATTTGGCATCATCGCTTGGGACATACTAGCCCTCGTGTTTTGCAGTTTTTTAATAATAAGGAATTTATTAATGTTTCTAAATGGAACAAAGAAGGAACCATTTGTCCTTTCTATCAAATGGGAAAGAATTGTAAACTTCCCTTTACCGTTTCTACAATTTCTTCTACGAATCCTTTAGAAAAACTTCATTGTGATTTATGGGGACCAGCCCCTATTGCTTCATGTCAAAATTTTCGATATTATGCTTTTATCATTGATGACTTTACTAGATACACTTGGATTATACCACTAAAATATAAATTTGACTTTTGTAAACAATTTATCAAGTTACAAAAGCTTATTGAGAACAGGTTTGATAGAAAAATAAAGATATTTCAAAGCGATGGAGGTGGTGAGTTCACCTCAAATATTTTTGAAACACATCTGCAACAATGTGGAGTGCATCATCAATTTTCATGTCCTCACACCCCAGAACAAAATGGTGTAGCTGAACGGAAACATCGTCACATAGTGGAGACAGGTTTGACACTTCTTTTTCAGTCAAAATTGCCTATGCGGTATTGGGTAGATGCCTTTCTGACTGCAATTTTTATTATTAATCGTCTTCCTAGTACTAAACTCCTCATGGACTCACCATTTAGAAAGTTGTTTGCAACTAATCCCCAATATGATATACTACGAAGCTTTGGATGCAGGTGTTTCCCACATCTCCGCAACTATGACAAAATAAGTTTTCAATGAAAACTTATCTTTGTGTGTTCATTGGATATAGTCCAATGAATAAGGGGTACAGATGTTTAGATCCTAAGACTAATCGAGTTTATATCTCAAGACATGTGATCTTCGATGAACATGTCTTTC
Source organism: Kitagawia praeruptora (assembly GCA_037693485.1). Taxonomy (NCBI): domain Eukaryota; kingdom Viridiplantae; phylum Streptophyta; class Magnoliopsida; order Apiales; family Apiaceae; genus Kitagawia; species Kitagawia praeruptora. The sequence goes on from CM075345.1 coordinate 57,139,306, forward strand.
CATTTAACAAGACAAGCATCACTGCTGAGAAAGAAAATTCGATTGAGATAGTTGAATTTACTTACCAAGAAGCTTGGTTGAGTAAAAATCCTGCCCACAACACTTCTTCAGATTCTTCGAAAATTCAAAATTATGTGCTCGAACAAAAATCTCATACTATACCATCAATTGATATTGAGCATGGTGACCTTACAGATACCATCAGACTACCACAAGAAGATCACCTTGATGACTCAACTAATTATGATGGAAGTGCAGAAGATACAATCAGTGAAAATGACTATGTTGATGATGCAATTCCTACAATTATGTCAAAGACTACTAGTGCATCCCTTCCTTTAGCAGTCGATAATAGTCCAACACTTGATGGTGATCAATCTCAATCTGATCAAGACAAGTCTGACAACATTCATATCGACGCACAGGAAACTACCACCAATAACGATGTTGTTCCCAGTATGCTTACTCGTAGACAATTATCCTTAAATCTATACCTTAATCCTACTTTAGCTGAAGAAACAGAGAAGATCAGAAAAAGGAGGCAGGACAGATCATATGCTCTTATTTGTGTTGATGAGCTTAAGGAACCAACTTCTTGGAAAAAGGCAATTTTAAGTGACACATGGAATCAAGCAATGGAAGATGAAATACGTGCTCTTCAAAACAATCATACATGGATACTTGTTCCTCGTCCACTCGAGGATAATGTTGTCGGATCCAAATGGGTTTTTAAAACAAAACTTAAACCGGATGGAACTTTAGATCGACATAAGGCGAGGCTCGTTGCTCAGGGATATACTCAGGTAGCAGGACAAGACTACAATGAAACTTTCAGTCCAGTCATTCGCATCACCACCATTCGTATTGTTCTTGCTTTTGCTGTGACACAACATTGGCCTCTTCGACAACTCGACATGAAGAATGCCTTTCTACACGGTACACTAAGTGAAACAATGTACATGGAGCAGCCTTCTGGCTTTATAGACAAAAATTTTCCTCATTTTGTCTTCCAACTTCTCAAATCGATATATGGGTTAAGACAGGCATCAAGAACCTGATTTGACACCTTATCTCAATTCTTACTCAACTTGGGATTCAATTGTAGCAAAGCTGATTCATCATTATTTGTCTTTTGCAACAATTTGACAACTGTCATACTATTAGTATATGTGGATGATATTGTTATTATAGACAATGATCCCACAAAAATTCAGTACATGATTGATGCTCTAGGAAAAGAATTTGCCATCAAGGATCTTGGACAACTTCATTTTTTCTTGGGCATGGAAGTTCAGTACAAAACTGATGGTATCACTCTCTCACAAGGTAAATATGCCAATGAGTTGATTAATAAAGCTCAACTACAAAACTGCTCTACAATTGGCACACCAATGGCAACAAAGACTCAGTCATCATGCCAGGATCTTCAACCATTTGATTCTACAACCTACCGAAGCCTTGCAGGTAGACACTATCTCCTTTCTCTTCTTTTTACTAACATCACCCTTTTGAGAGGATGATGCAGTTGGCTCACTGTGTGGTAGAGTGTTTGGTTGAGAGGGTTGGTTAGCAGGCCCTGGGTTAGCATTGTGTTCTACTTGCTTGGGCTGTGCTAACTGAGATTTGGAATCAAATGTTGGCATGTTGTGGGGGTAAGTCCTAAACAAACTCTCCAAATGGGGAGTTATGTTAAGTCTTACATCCACATCATTCTTAGTCTCCAAATTACCAAAAATGAGTTTGGTCATGGATTTAGGATAGCCTATTCTATTTCTATCTATCCCAGGTAATTCAATCAATTTATCATTTTTAAAATTAAGTACAGATTGAATAAAGCGAGGGAAGAAGATATCAGTACCTCTCTTGGTTCAGTTCTTACCAAGTCTCCCATACAGCTCCTGCATAATCAGTTGTCCAACATTGATCTTTTTCCCATAAGCTAAGGCATAGCCTATTTGCTAAACAGGTGCACTAATCTGATCAAAGCTCGACTTCCTAGCTGTGAAGAATTGAAGAATGGTGGCAAAGACATAACTCCATTCCTTCCTTAAGAACTTCCTATTCAGGTGCCCAAGTTTGATTTCATCTTTGTAGTTGATAAAATCAAAGAAGTCCTCCAATTCACCATTTGTGGCTTGGTCATCATACACTTCATGTTGTAAGCCCAGTGCTTGATTCATATCTTCAGTGGTGATAGTGATTTCATTGTCCTGAATCTTGCAGTAGATTATATATGATGTTATTGCGCTTTCTAGGGCCACAACTTCCACAGTAGCAGTTCTCCAAAACTGTTCCAGGAGGTCTAGATACAGAGTTGGGTTGGCTGAAAGTGCATCCTTGATGTATGACTTAGACATCCATTGAACAAAACATTTGAAGTTTGTATTCGGAGCTTCGACATTACTTGAGATAGCAATGAAGTTAGTGTTGAATTTCACAGTTGCCATTGATACAGAGATTAGAGAGAAGAGAACGAAGGTTGAAGAAGAAATTTAGCTTTTGAGATTAGGGTTTACAGGGGTTTTGGGAGTTTAGATGCTTGAGAAATCGAATAGAGGTAGAATTGTATAAGTATGAAGTACTTGAATTGTCGATTAGATATATGTTTTGTATCGACAAGTCAAGCATTCGAGAAGTAGAAAACAACTATTCGAGAACTCAAGAAAGGCTTAATCGATATCTCAAGCAGGTTGAAAACTCACAGCTAGCAGTTATCTAACTTAGAATAAATTCTAAATTATGTAAAATATTTTTTTATGAGTGATTTAAGAATTCTGAATAAAAATCCAAAAATGGTTAAGATTCAGCGAGAATTCAGCCTTTTCAAATGATTCGAGAACTCAAACATAGTATTCGAGAACTCAGTTATTAGAGAACTAAATTACCATATTCGAGAAGTCAAGAATACCTCTATTCGATATCTCTAAAAGACTCTATTCGAGAACTCGAGAGTGCTCTAATGAGGCTTGTTAGAGATGTCGAATAGTGAACCATTCGAGAAGTCTGACTTATCGAAATATACTCATCACTCACAAAAATCAATTTTCACTATCTTTTAAAATTTACCAGTCATATTTAATGAAGAATATTCTAGCAAATTAAACAGTGATTTTCTCAAAATTTCATCGAAATTTCAAGTTGACAAAATATGATTTCCAACATATGCAACAGATTTGAAATATTTATAAATCATATTTCAGCCAACACTTACTCCAAAAATATTGAGAATTTAGATAAAGTAAGTGTTTACTGCTGCAACAATCTAGATGATATATTCCCTTAGCCAGAATCTGAAGAATTCAGCATTCCAATCTCACTAACCAACCTTGTGAAGGTGGCTTCATCTAATGGCTTAGTGAATATGTCAGCTAGTTGTTTATCTGTAGAGACATAATGCAACTCAATGGTTCCATTAATGAAATGATATTTGATGTCAATGTGCTTTGTTCTAGAATGATTGATAGGATTGGGAGATTGCACTTGTGTTGTCACACATGATTGGAATTCTTTCCAACACAAGTCCATAATCTCTAAGTTGATTTCTAATCCAAAGCACTTGAGCACAGCAACTTCCAGCAGCTATGTATTCAGCCTCTGTTGTAGAAGTTGACACAGATTGTTGTTTCTTGCTATACCAAGAGACTAACCTTTATCCAAGAAACTGGCAGCTACCTGAGGTGCTTTTCCTATCCACTCTGCATCCAGCATAATCAGCATCAGAATAACCAACTAGATTGAACCCTGTGTCCTTAGGATACCATAGACCCAAGTTTGGAGTGCCCTTCAGATATTTAAAGATCCTTTTAATAGCAATCAAATGTGATTCTTTTGGATTTGATTGAACCTTGCACACAAACATGTAGCAAACATGATGTCTGGCCTACTTGCAGTGAGGTAAAGTAGAGAACCAACCATGCCTCTGTAGACTGAGATATCTACTCTCTTGTCTTTAGCATCTTCATCCAATTTAGTGGCAGTGGCCATGGGTGTCTTTGCAGGTGAGCAGTCTTCTAAGTCAAACTTCTTCAATAAATCCTTGATGTACTTGGTTTGACTGATAAAGATACAATCCTTCCTTTGACTGACTTTCAACCCAAGAAAGAATGTCAACTCTCCCATCATACTCATCTCATATCTGCTCTGCATGAGTTTAGAGAATTTCTCACACCTCTTCTCATTTGTAGAGCCAAATATAATATCATCCACATAAATCTGAACTAGGATAATATCATCACCATGTTTCTTGTAAAACAATGTCTTGTCCAATGTGCCTCTAGTGAATTGATTTTCAAGGAGAAATTGTGATAAAGTGGCATACCATGCCCTTGGAGCCTGCTTAAGTCCATACAATGCCTTAAGCAATCTGTAGACAAATTCTGGAAAATGTGGATCCTCAAAGCCAGGTGGTTGTTGCACATAAACTTCTTCTTCCAACTCTCCATTCAGAAATGCACTCTTGACATCCATTTGATAAACTTTGAAGTTTGAATGAGCAACAAATGCCAAGAATATTCTGATGGCTTCCAATCTAGCAACAGGGGCAAATGTCTCATCATAATCAATGCCTTCCTGTTGAGAGTATCCTTTTGCAACCAACCTTGCTTTTTTTTTTTTCTTACTATTACACCATCTTCATCCATCTTATTCTTCAGAACCCATTTTGTTCCAACAATGGTTCTATTCTTTGGTGCAGGCAAAAGTTCCCATACTTTGTTTCTTTCAAATTGATTCAGCTCCTCTTGCATGGCAATAATCCAATCTGGATCCGACAGTGCATCATCAAGTTTCTTAGGCTCAATTTGAGATAGAAAACAGCCATAGAGGCACTCATTTTGAGTTGCTCTCCTAGTCCTTATTCCTGCATTTGGATCTCCAATAATTTGCTCTGCAGTGTGTGATCTATCCCATTTCCTTGAATGCTCAGTCTGATTTCTCATTCTTGATGTTGCTTCATCATCCAAGTCATGATCATTCTCATTTCCTCCCCCTGTGAGGTTGCCACTATTCACAGGTGTGTCTTGGATGCTTGTTTCTCCACTATTGATTGGCACAAATTCTTCTCTTGTATCATCATTCACTTGAGTTTGTTGAACTTGAGTTTCAACTCGAGTTTCAATATCTTCATCAGAATCATCTAGATTATCAAACTTTAATGGATCTTTATCTTCATCATTGGCTTCTTCTAATCCACGTAGTTTGCTGTCATCAAATGTCACATCTGTGCTTTCCATAATTTTCTTTCGATTGATGACATAAACTTTGTATGCAATTCTTTCCATAGAATAGCCAAGAAAAATTCCTTCAAATGCCTTTGCATCAAACTTTCCAACATATTCTGAATTATCCTTCAATACAAAGCATTTGCTTCCAAAAGTATGAACATACTTTAGAGTAGGCTTCTTTCCAGTCATCAAATTATAAGGTGTCATGCCACTTTAGTAAATAACAAAGAAAATGTTAGTCCATTGTTGAGACGTATGCCACAAAGGATTATTCAATTTCTTTCTTCTTTATCGGCCCATGGAAGCATTAAACACCCGCAAGATAATGGTATTTCTTTATGTCTGTTCAATGATGTATATATGATCATATTCACATATATGATGTATTTAATATATGATCATATTTCTTTGCAAATGTAGTTGGCAAAGATCGAGCTCGCAGCAAAAACGTTGATCTCAATATGCCAAGCAATGTGATCAAGTCCAGGACTCCTCTGTCACAAATTGATCTCAAAATGCCTAAATCTCAATCTTCATCATCAGGTGCATCTTTTGCTTTATTGATTTTGCATGAATACATTATTTTACTTATTGTTCATTTACTTCCATTTTTAATGTTCTTTAACTCTACATGTTGTAATTTGTTGGCGTTTGTGGGTCCTCTCCTTCAAATCAAGTTCATGGAAATTTGTTTATGCTATCTGTTGTTCCAACTTTGAGGCGATTACCGCAAAGTATACTTCAACCTCCTATTTTTTTAAAATCTGGAGATCGATTAAACATTCGGATACCAAAGAATGGTATTGATTTCATAATTCTCTTAATTATAAATGTGTAATCGTATGATACATGAAGCACCTAAATTGTTTTTCTATTTCAGTAGATAAATGTCTAATTCGTGGAAAAAATGAAGAAAAAGTTTTGACAGGTGTTGATAAGAAAAGACAATTACCGAATCATCAACCGCTCAACGATGACACAGGACATGCTAATTCTACATCTGTTGGTAATAATTTAATAATTTTATTTCATTTACACAATTAGGTGTAATTATGGTACAACTAAAAACTGTCTCTTTGCAACGTATTACCAGATGAAAATGTTTCAAATATATCGTCCAAAACAACTAAAACTCCATTCTAGCGTAGGCTTCCTAACATAACTCTTTCAGGTGTTTTTGTGTATTTAATTACTTATCTTACAATCTTTTTTGTAATTTCTGTTTCGGTAATTTACATGGAATGTGATATTTTTGCAATTTAAATTAGGTGATTGCAGCGGTCACCAGAATATTAATAGAGGTGAAAGAAAGGATCAGTCTGGCAATAGTACTCTTACATTCTCCTTGCCGTCATCCAGAAATTCTCCAATAAAGAAACGTCGACAAATTAAAAACCATGCACCTGATGAAACAGAACAACATATGTCAAAAAAAAAATTGTGGAAAAAAATCACCTGTTCAAATTTCTTTCGATAGAGCAAGTATTAAAAGTACTTTTGAAATTGGCGAGAGTTCTGGGAGGAAAAATTTAATGAGTGACTTTAACATTGTTGAGGACATGTTTAGCAATGATAGTGATACAATTGGAGAAGGTAATCATTCCAAGTTGAACGGTTCTAATTCTGTTTAATATTTTCTATGGCACTGTAATACTTGCACATGTACTTTTTAATTTCTAATTTTGTTCTTAAAAGGTGAGTTCGAAGACCATGATGACATTGACGTAGGTGCACTACACCAAATATGGGCTGTTGCAACACCAAAAAAGTGTATCATTAGGCTCCAAAAGTGTTACAATAGATGTTTATGCAACACTTTTGCTAAAAGTCAGTGTTGCATTTGCCGGCGTTGCAACAGCCTTCTATAGCAACGCTTTTTGTGTTTATTGCAACGCTTTTCAAAGTATTACAAAAAGAGTTTGGTGTAGTTTGTTGTAACACTTTTGCATGTTTTAGCAACATTTTGAATATGTTACAACAGATGAATGCAACACTTTTTTGCAACATTAATTGACTTAAAAATGTTACAAAGTGAGTTTATTGCAACATTTTTATGCAACATTTTTTGCATTTTGCAATACTTTTGGTTTTTTTTGGAACAATTATCTGCAACATTTTTATCTCTATTGTAATACTTTTAGATTTTATTGGCAACACTTTTTTGTAACACTTTTTATTAGTCCATATCGCATCTGAAATTTTAATATATATCAAATCATAAATGACATTTCGAATTCCCCAGATGAAAATTCGAACAAAACATATGTCAATACAACACAAAGATAGTACTACTTAGTCTAAAGTCGAAACACATGTCGACTTACATTACAATTCTACATTAAACTTAGTCCTTCTCAAAATACCAAACTACTACCAAAAGTACACACAGAAAATATAAGTAGTTAAGTACTGATCATCAATCATCACTTTCGTTGTTTCATTGTCCTCGTGATCATTGTCATCCTCGCGATCATCGACCTCCTCATCACTGTAAAGGCTCTGCAAAGACTGCATCCAATAGGGTACCCTAAAAATTCAATTGTCAAAAGTCCTACCTTTAGAATATTGAAGGTTGTACAAGACTCTTCAGTTATTAGATAGCTTGCTAAACGATTTGGTTCTGCCCTGTTTTCATTTAAAGAAAAAATAGATTAATAAAAAGCTGCAAAACGCAGCTGGAAGCAACCTCCCCTGTTGCAAGCATATGCCATTAAAGAAGTCAATGTGTCGGAGGTTGCTCAGGTGCAGTCGAAAGAACAAGTACAGTTTTAAACTATAAAAAAGGAAAAAATTTGGTTGGAATTACCTTGCTCTAATGAAGATGACTCTGTTTGCTGGTCTTCAACCTCAGGACTATTTTCAAGAGGCTCGAGCTCTGCTGATGCTTTTACTTGATCAAGTGATGGTGGTTCAAGCTTATGATATTTAGGTTTATTTTTCTCGAGAAGAAGATATTTAGGTTGCTCAGTATGTTGTGCAATACAATATGATGGTCAGGTACAATTTTAGGTGTCACCTTTATTGTGAATTACAGCTGATGCAATTTTCACAAAAACCCAAAGAAACAAATGGTTCATTTCTGGTTCATTTCTGGTTATATACCACCTTTATTGTGAATTTTAGGTGTCACCTTTATTGTGAATTACAGCTACATAATGCATGCACTGGTTCATTTCTGGTTCATTTCTCGCTAGAGCCAAAGCCTTCTCCTGAAATTACATGCTTTACATTCATGTCAGATTAATTATTAAGATTTACAAAATAGCATGTTATTCAGATCATGACAATCAAGTAACAAGAACAATGTCTATAAGAACATTAATTAGCAAGAAAAAAAATAGAAACAGTTGTCGTAATACCATTATGGTGTTACATGTTGCTGCTGCTCTGGCTATCGTAACGACGCAATCTCCCCTGTTGCAAGCATATGCAATTACAGAAGTCAAAACGACACATAAAAATCTGGGTGGAAATCTCTTTTGAAAAAATCATTCACATTTCACATTAACTTATAAATGATATTTTGATACAGCAAAACAAAAGTGAACTACAGGTCAGTCAACAAGCCAATACATCATAGTAGAAAGAGGCTTCTTGATTCTAAAGATCCACTTATACAATAATTAGAGTTAACTTAGGAATAGGTTATGTACACATTAACTGATCAAATAGAATGATGTTGTAAAATTCAGGATCAAAGAATTTCCTATTAGTTGGTGAAGTTCCGCCTCCTGGTCCTCCATACAGAGAAACAACTGGCTACAAAGTCAACATGTTATTCTAAAAATGAATAAACCAAAATCCCTCAATCCAAAAATTACACTAAAATCGAAAAAGAATACTAGTGTCACTAATCAACTTGGAGCAGAACAAAGGTCGCAAATAATTAACATATAGTGACTACAGCATCACTCGGTACATTTACTTGAACACACATTTTGGAAGCTCTAACATTTCTTCTATCTTGCATCTGGTAAAAAACTATATAAGGATATAAGTATGTGAAGTTATATACCACTAGTTGTTCTCTGTACTGCTGTATGAGGACATCAGCATACTGGTCAGGCGTATATCTCCGGCTAGTAGAATAAATATTGGGCATGAAATAGTTGTTAATGTAGTCATTGCTGCCGAGTCCAATGGAGTAGATGCACTTGCTGAGATAATCTACTGCAATATTTTCACCACCTAGTATATTTACCACTTGTGAGATTTTGTGTTCTTGTAATTTCTTACCTGCCCGCTCATACTAATCCAATTGGCCCTATAACAAAAAAGACAAAGGGAAAAATAGAAAGATTGTATCTGTTAGCATCACATTCACTTCTGATAGGTGTAACGATTATAATTAGGAAAATGCGATAATGTGCGTACCAATTGCTGGTCAGTTTCGTCTCGAATTCCAGCAGCTGCAGAGGCATAATTTACTCCTCCAAGTATGGATCGACCTCTTGCTTGTGTGTAAGGAGGGATCGAATTACTAAATCCCAGCAACTCAGCAATAGTAAAGTGGGGAAAAACAGGAAAAAATTAATTTTATGCACATTGAACCAGCTTATAATTATCTCATTTTATAATTGTCATCATATATATCATATATACATAAGTTGAACTTATAAAACCAACTGCTACAGGTGGAGAAGCCACAGCTTATAATTATAAGACAAAGTTGTTTAGTATCTTGTCATCATCTGTTGGTAAAGTTCTTCATAATAAAACATAGGAAATTTAATCTGATGAAAGCATAATAAGAAAGAATAAAGACTATTCCAAAAGAGAACTAATTACCAGATCCTCTTAATTCCCAAATGAAATCACAATTAAACCACAAATTCCTCAATCCAAAAATTACACTAAAATCCAAAATATTAACACACAATTCCCACAAATTTAACACAAAAATCCTCTTAATTAAACCAAAATCCTACTAATTTAACTCTTAATACCAACTTTAATCGAACAAAACTTACAAACACATAAAATCAAAAATACAATCGAAAATTTTCTTATGCATACATATATATACATGAATAATCCATAATAATCCAAAAAAATAGGTACTTTACCTGTAATTGAAACTTTAATTGAACTTTGACTCTAAAGTTTGCTCCAATCAATTTTAAAAATTTGGGGTTGCTCTATTTGATTTTAGGGATTTGAGAAAGGTATGAGAGATGAGTGAGATATATGGTCGACGAAAAGGGGGGAGGTCGAGGCGTGAGAGGGAGAGAGCCTGAGAGGTGAGGTCGAGAGATAGAGAGAGGAGGTAGAGAGAGAGAGAGAGAGAGGTGTCGAGAGGGAGAGACAGTGGTGGGTTTGTTTTTTGTTTTAATGTAGTGTAAGAAATATTTTGGTGCTAACATTTCACACATTTTTTATCCCGCTCAATGAAAAAATTAAATTCCCGCCTATAATTTTGGTAAGCTGTTGTAACGCTTTTTCTAAAGTATTGCAATTGTTCTAAAATTTCAAAATGATCCTTTTGCTTGTAACACTTTTCGTATTTCTTGCAACATTTTTAAAAATATTGCAATAGACTACCAAGTTTTGTATCTATTGTAACACTTTTTGTAACACATTTATATATTGGTGTTGCAATAGGCCATATTTGGTGTAGTGGTGATGAGCAAGATTTTTTGAAAGGATACATGGATATTGGAGCTCCAGACAAACTTTGTTCAAAATGTGAATCTGTTATGTGGAATGAAAAAAGGAATAACAAAGGTGTAATGAAAAAAGCACCAACATTCTCTCTTTGTTGTAAGAATGGACAAGTTATTCTGCCAAAAAAAAAAACAACCTCCTGAACCTCTTGCTGCTCTAGTTTCTGGTGGTGTTCAATTTAGGCATTTCAAGAAAAATATTCGAATGTATAATTGTATGTTTGTAATGACTTCTACCAGAGGAAAGATTGATCATAGTATCAACATAGGTGGTGCTCCATACTGTTTCAAGCTTCATGGCCAGAATAATTATCACTCATCTGTCTACGATCTGTTATGATATGTATACTGATACATGTTTCTGGTAACTGGGATTTGGATCGTGTGTATATTGATACATGCTTCTGGAATTGTATTGTGATACATGATTTTGCTTGTATTCTGATACGTGATTTTGCAAAAATTTCGCGATTTAGGTCGATCCGCGGTTTAGGGTTTTGTTTTAATTTGTGCTTGTGACATACGCTTTATTTATTTATTTATTATTCATGATTGGATCATGAAAAGTAATAAATAGTATGTCATCTTTATATGATATATCATGTCATTAATTGTTTATATGAGCATGGTGGATGGTTATGGCTTATTGACCTATAGGATAGAGGTTTTTAATTTAATGTTGGCTTTTTTTTCTAAATACGACTTGCATGTCGTCTTCTTCCCTTGTAATGTTTTATCTCGAATGTAACTCGAGTTCTTTTGTAATTTCCTTAGTATAGCTTTTATAGTAATCATCCATGGAGGCTTTGGAAGCATTGAAGACTAAGGACTCAATGGAAGCAATGGAGAAGATTTTGTAATAGTTAGATATAACCACCATAGATTGACCTTGATCTTTTCAATTTACTTGAAAAGGATCACATAGGATTGAGCCATAACCATTACACATTTACTTTACGCACTTTACATATAATGTATGGAATGTATGTGTAGAGCAGAAGATGCATGCTTTAATTAGATTAATGATGTATGCATGTATTAGATACGTCACCCATATAACGCCTTAGAAATTTCTTAATTTTTAAATATAATTATTATTTAATATTAAATATGGATTATGTGGTGTAATTTTTTTTTTAAGGATAAATATATGTGACTTCAGGTTTACATGATTATATGATGATGTATGTGTGATGTGTAAGTCTGTGTATTTTTATTTGAATGTTTAATGATTAAAACCTATTTAAATTATGCTTTATTGATCTTACGCGATTTTTATAAAATAATTGGAGTTGATAAAAATCATGAAATCTTTTGTAATATTATCGTTGTATAATTATTTAGTTTTTAAAATTATTGTGAGAATTATTCTGGGTGTTTAAGTATTTTTAAAATGATTTTAAAATTTTTATTACATTTAAAGGATTGTTATTTGTAAAATTCATATTTAATTCGTTATTGATCCTAAAAATACTTTAAGAATATGGGGATGTTGGTAATTTCATAAATTATGTTTTAGAATTTTTAAATTTAAATTTTTATTATTTTCCGATTAATTTTGATTTTAAAGTTGAATTGAAGTGATATTTTTAATTGTTTTCAGCATTATTAAGTTACCAAATTTCCATCCCTAAATTGGCAACTAGATTATCCCCAATTCATTTTAGTTGTTCAGCTGGGTTCTTAAGTCTCTCGAACTCTCTACATCCTCTCTAGAACTCTCTCGAGTTTCTCTTTCAAACCCTCCCTTCTACTCACACGATCTCACTCCCTCTCCCCCTTAATCTCTCTCGCGTGGGTTATTTCCTCCTCGTAAGTCTCTACCTCTGCTGGGTTACTCGCTGTTAACTCTCTCCTCTCCCCTGTTCTTGAACTGCTATGGGCGTTTATGTCATTGCAGTGTTGTGTGAGTGATTGGGGCTCTGTAGTGTTCGATTCGAGTGGCTGCAGTGGTGGTGTTACTTCGTTCTTAAGGTGGCTGCGTGTGAGAAGTCGTGTGTGTGTGTGCTTAATTCGAATAGTGTGTGTGGGTTGTGTAGCGAGAGTACGATGTGGGTCAGACGGTCAGTTGGGTAGAGAGAGTTTGGTGTGTGTGGTGTACAAACTGTGTAAATGTAGTGTGTGTGTCGAGTTAATGAAACCGTGTGTGCGTGTCTTAGTGTGGCTGCGTGCGTGGGCTTAGTGCCGAGTGTGTTGACAGTTTTCCCCTCCCCTGTCCTGAAAATCGTTGTTGTGTGTTAATGAGCTTGTGTAAGTGGACTTGGTTGGCTGGTTGTGTTCTAGTTTCATACTTTCATCTCCTCTGTTTCGATGCTGCTGCATAGGAGTCTTGGGCGAGTGCTGTGTATACTGTGATTGTGGGTGTGTAATTGATAGTGCGTGTGTGTGTGTGTGTCTTAGCAAATCGTGTGAGTGTGTGACTGATTAAGTGAAGCTTGTGTAGTGTATGGTTAGTTCTGTATCGTGGCCAATCTGTTGTGGTACTTCGACTTTCGGGGTTACAATTTGGTATTCTGTTGAATTGTCCTGTGATTTTAAATTTGGTTACAAGATGATGCACTGTATGATTTATTTCCGAAGTATCCGCTGTTAAATTAATCATATAGTAAATTGTGTAGAGTCTCGTATTACTTATTTCGTATATGTAAGTTCCGAATTGTATATTTGATTGTTATGATTTATTGGAAATATTATGGATTACTTGGATTGAAATAATGTTAATTCTAATTGATTAGTATTTTGACTTGGTGATTGGTTGTAATTTCTAAATGTAATGTGAAGATTATTATTGGTTGTCTCGGCTGTGTTCCGACTGGTAGTATACCCGTACAAAAGAGATGCTGTCCAAATTTCGATAGAATTATTTCGTAATTCTTAAAGTAAATTGATAAGAACTATTTAAGTATATGTGTTTTGTGTATTATAAAATATAAAAGTCGGTAGTATGCTAGGTGTTTATGTGGTTTATCGGATTTCATTATTCTATTTTGGAATAAGTGGTCTATATGTGTTATGCTAGTTATGTACTCACTTGGTTTAATTGTTTATAGTAAAGGTACTTTACAAGTATAACCTCATGTGTCATATATGTTATTGTGGTTACTCGAGTTAGGGGACGTATGGGTAGAATAAAATAGACAGTAAAGTTTGATTGGCATTGTACTAAAGTAGTACTTTACCTTTCTATAGGTGCAAGAAGGAGGCCGACTAAGAGCCAGTGCCCGTGTAGATGGAATCTAGAGAAAGGAAGATAATGATCGGAATTGACGAGTGTGCACGTGTAGAGACTGACAAGTGGTAAAGGAAGGACGGATGTGTGACCAAATAAAAGCGAGTATATGAAGGAATAGAGACTAATGTAAAGTGAATAACGAGTTAGTGTATTGGAATTGAAAACTCCGTATATTGAGGCAAGTATACTATCCCTCACTTATCGTTCAAGTGATGTGAAACTGTTTCTATTATTTATATTTGCGCGTCCTTTCAAATCTTTTCTTGTAATCATCTATACCGTTCATTGTCATTTTTAAATAATGTGAACTTGTCTTGTCAATTATACGATGTTCTTTCAAATCATTTTCCTAGTGCTTAAACTCTTCATTTTTATTGCCAGTGAAATTCTTCTTCTATTAAATTGCAAACACTCATTTTCAAATTACTATGTCATTGTTTATTTTCCTCACCTATTGTTCAGGTGTTGAATTCATTTAAATTTAATTTATTTCCATATTCCTCGTCTTTACTAATATTTTTCAAAAAGCATTTTTCTTCAAATTATTGTAAAATAATTCGAGGATTATACAGTTGTTGAGGCATGTGTTGCTCAGTGACTGTTAAAACCGAGAATGAATTGAGATCTTCTTAATTATTCAAACTCATTATTGTCATGTCGGTTCTGGCAGCTAAATCTTATGAGTGCTTAGCCGACAGGAGTGAGACCTTGGGTAATTTAGAATTTCTTAAATCTTCATTTTGATCTATTCAAATCTATTCTGGTTGTCCAAACTTTACAGTGTAATTTCATAAATTGATAATCCTTGAAACAAGTGGTTATATCCAATGCAGTGACGTAAATCTTCTGTTGAACTTCGAACTTTCTATATTCCCTGCTTTCTTTATAATTGTTGTTCCATTTCTAGATTCTAAATAATTGCTCAGTTATTTAATTTATCATGTTTCCTTGTTGATATATGATTCTGTTTTGCTGAACTATACCCTGCTTAGTTTAATCTTATTGACTTGTCGTTTATAAATCCTTATATCACATGCTTCCCCTGAATCTTAACCTTATTGTTGTGGTTCATGATTCTGCATATCAATTGCTTCCCTGACCCACAGTATTATATAATTGAAAATGAAAATGGTTTAATTAATTAAAGATGTTTTAAAATTCCTTATACTGGGCTGATATGTTATCAGTGAGTTTAAAGGACTTTAAAGGGAAATGTTTTAAAGGTTTTAAAGATTTTATTGTGGGGGATTCCGTCAAAATGTTTTCCACGGATTCCTTCAGATTGGAGGCGTAAGAGGTCGGGTGACGCCGGTCCAACATGTTTTATTTTTGTGATGTAGTTCTGGTGGGACCAGTCCAGTATCTTTTAAAGGCCAATGTGTTGTCTAATTGGGAACCCAATTTATGTCCAGACGGATCGAGTGTCCGGGCTGGGGACTTTACGTGGCTGATCACCCGTATTGTCCGTAGTCGTGAAAAAACTCCAATCAACGGAAATGATTTTAAAAAGAGTTTTATGGAAAGTATGTTTAATGATGGAATGGTTTCAAAGAAAGAAATGTTTTGATAAAGAGTATGGTTTAAAGAAAATGGAAAGTTTTATTGTATGAAGAGTATTGATTTATTCCCTTGAGATAGTTTGATCATTGATATTGTTCATCAATGAAATATTCATAAATTGTTGTTCACTATATTATATACTTGCTGGGCGTTCTTTGGCTCACTCTTGCTTTGTTTTACCTAACCCTTTGCAGTTAGGTTTAAGGATGATCTACTACATTTATCCCTGCGAATGAGAGCGATGAGGCACTTTATTCATGATAGATTTCGGAGCTAGAGCGGGTAAGCACAGGTTGGGTTTGAGCTACGAATTAGATGGTATAGTAATTTGTATTAGAGCAGAGATAGAAGTTGTAATAAATTGTATAGTTTAGATTCTTGTTTCATACCATAACCTGGAATCGATCCTCGGTGAGGAATTGTTGGTGTATTAAGTTTTATTTGTGATTGAGAATTGGAATTTGGTTTGGGTTGAAATACAGGTGGATAGTCCGATTTACGAATACTTCATGCCGAAAATTTCTAAAATTCCCTGTATCAAAGTCTAATTTATTATAAAAAGTATATTTTCAATGTTGGGAAGTCGGGGCGTTACAGGTTGGTATCAGAGCGATAGGTTATGGTCACTGAAACAAGTTAGGATGATTAAGTATACATATTTAAGTGGGACGTTAGATAGAACGATTTAGGATAAGATTCGCTTTAGGTTATTACGACAACGGTTGCGACGTTAGTTAGTATTTCGATATATCGCGCGAGCCAGAATTCGATTCATTCAAAGGTACGACTTTGGACGAGGCAGTTGATTCGGCGCCGCCTATGTTAAATATACGACTGGAGTTACCAGCTTGGAGGATGCTACGTGTAGACCTTCGTGTATGTTCTAGAATTTCTTTTGCATTTTTAGTTACCCCGTGAACGATATAGAAAGTGCGAAAGGACGGTAAACGAGATGCGAAATGTGATTACTGGCATGTGATGGAGTAAGGACATGGTTATTCATTACCAGCCGTTGATTTCATTTAATTTATTGATTAAGGATATTTAACCTTTCTTTCTGTTTCTTCTTATCTTGATAATACCCCATCACCTTTGATAATCAACTATATTTCAATTGATGACGAATTTTTCAGATTCATCTAAACACATTCCTATTTTTCAGAGATACCTCTATTTTCCAGGGGATCACTTGATTCAACATGATGCATATGAATTATTGAGATCCTTGAATTCTTTCTATTTTTCCCGAATATTTGTTATTCCTTATTCAACATTGTATATATATAAGCTTTTGAGACTTTTGAATTCTTTTCGTTTCTCTCTGAATACTTGACCTTATTTATTCTGACTGGGATGAACAACCCTATGTATATAGGGGATTCAGGGACATCTTATCTATGTGATAGAAGTCGGGTGGGACGCCACTGATTGTGTTTGTCATGAAAGTACAGAAGGCTGGCCCCCTTCTTGTGCTATGGCGGTTGACCTAAGTGACAAATACAACCTGAAATTAGTTCAATGATCATATTGATCTCTCAGTTAAACTCTTTTATAAAAATTTTATCAAACAAAACTCATCTTGTACTCATACATGTTAATACATGTCTATTCTATTGATCCCTTTTGTTATAAACCCTTGTGATTTCTAAAAGCTATCAATGATTGTGATCAGGAAAGATGGAGACGATGAAATTTTGAGTGCTGTAAGCTACATTTACGTCGAATGAAAATTGAATGAGCAGTTTTGAAAATTGAGGTTAAAGCAAGTATGAATAAGGAGCAGATTACAAGGACACGAATCCTAGATCGATAAGGGGAAGGGATGTCAGTGGCAGGGGACTCCTATATATCGTGGTGAGATGCGACGAATATAAACGGTTATATTCGGACGTTGTATCATTGGGTCTAACTTAACTGAGTTGTCATAATAAGGTGAAAATAAACGGTTATATTCAACTATTATGAACTTAGATGCATAAAGTTTGGTTAAAAATCTATTAGATAGATAAGATCAATCGTTGTTCACCAAACTATCCAAGAATTATATATGATATAATTGACAACTGTTGTCTACCTAAATAATCATGTTTTAAAGACTACCAGTGGTTGACTTAGGACATGACGAAATATGGATCTTGGCTCACTAGAAAGATTTATAGGATATACTTTCCGAATTAATAGTAAGGGCTATTAATTTGATAAACATAGTGGGAGATATATTATGAATATATCATAATCATTTGAACATAATAATTTATAACTCAGACAATCTAATGTTTATTTTGTGCTTTTATCATTGTAGATACTAAGTAATGGCAAACAACACAAACACACTATCCGTACGATAAGTCCTTGAGAAGGACAAGCTGACAGGAGGAAACAACTTCCTAGACTGGCAGAAGAATTTGAGGATTGTTTTCAAGCAGGAGCGCAAGCTTCATGTCATTGATATCCCTCCGCCAGGTCCCCTTCCTGAGGGCGCTACTGTTGAGGAACGAGCGGCCCGCACAAGGGATGAGAATGATGCAAATGATGTTGCATGTCTTATGTTGGCAAGTATGAGTGCTGAGCTTTAAAGACAGCATGTGCATATGGATGCATATACTATAACGACCTAGAAATTTACGTGTATT
Organism: Kitagawia praeruptora; assembly: GCA_037693485.1. NCBI lineage: Eukaryota > Viridiplantae > Streptophyta > Magnoliopsida > Apiales > Apiaceae > Kitagawia > Kitagawia praeruptora. The sequence continues at coordinate 57,157,616 of CM075345.1, forward strand.
TAATTAAGTGTTTAATTAGTTTTTAAATGATAAATATGTGATTTACGAAATGAATATATTTTTGTGAAGTAAAGATATGTGTAGAATCATTATTATGTGATTATATGATGATTGGTATGTGTCGTATATGTTTGTAGAATTTTAATTGTATATTTGGAACATTAAAAGTATTTTAAATATGCGTTTTAATCTTCTGAGATTTTTATGAAATCATCGGAGACGTTTTATGTAACACCCCTAGACCCGGGGTTGGAGATCCAGGCTGTCACTCTGTCCTTAATTCCCATTTTAATAAACATTATTCTTCATCTTCATTTTAGCATGCGGTGACCCCTCAGTCAAACATAACATTTACAGATTATAGGCTCAGAGACGAAATTAAAACGTTACTAAGTTATTACAACTATCTTGAAATAGATATTACAAACCCAATTTGTCATATTCTTAAAAGTTCAACTTAAAAGGATTACCATCTAAGGCGGCATCTACAGCCACAATACGGTTTGGTTTTCAGAAGCTTACACAAGTCATGCTTGTAAATAATCCTAACCAACCTAAGCTGTAAATCTATCCAACTTAGTCTGCTCACCTGTGGTAATGCTACTGGGTGCGGCCTCGGCACCTGCCTCGTAAATAGTCTCCTATACTGCTGACCGGTTAGCACGCTTTTGCGGGGGGTCTGCCTTGTTCTTGCCATGCTTATCTGTTGTTGTGTGGTGGTATATATATAAAAGAAAAACAAGAGTGAGCAATATAGCTCAGCCATATAATAATAGTTTTCAAAGTACTTTTGTTAACGTAAACCATATGACATATCATATACTGATATTGTATCATCATGAAACAATTTCATTCTTTATCCAGAAATATAACGAAGAATTTTTGTGGTACTTTGAATAGTTCATCATTCTGTCAACACTATCGGTAATTGAGCACCTAGGCTTTCATCACAGTGTTGCAGTACAATTCCAATTGGAAGAATGGGATTATGCTGGAGCCTCTTCCACGATATCTGGTGATCAGCCAATATACCGTGCCTCTGCTTCTCTACTAGTAGAAGGACGACGTTCCCTTATCGGGTTGCACCCTGACCGCATATGGGCCTTATCATTTGGACTACGCTCGAAGGCGATGTCCCCTCTTCCTCCAATCCCTTAGAGAATTCTATGCATCGTAGGAACAGAATTTAATTCAATTTCCCCCAAGCACAAAGCTTGACGACTGGTTTAATAATCATTACTAACTTTACTTCCATGAATAATTGAGGAAGTAACTCTGATGTGTGGGTTGACTTTAGTCAATAGATTTCGATTACTAAGAATCGCTTCATCCAACATAACTTGGGAGTTGGTCGGAGTTTTGAGTGTTTAGTCTAACCTGAGCCCCTCCTTACTAGGTAGGGTGCATTTCTTGTTGGTAGCGAAGGGAGAAAATAATTAATACTAGCTCCCAAAACCTTGGGTTCCCGAGTTTTGATAAGTTTGAGCGAGGTAGCGATACTTTTCGATGAGTGAAGCTATAGTCAGTGAAGAAATGGGAACCCGCTCTACTTTTAAATACTTTTTCGACGATAAGAAAATATTTAAAATAATTTTTAAAGTTTTAAATAACTTTTAAAATAAATAACATGATTTTTAAATCATCCTGGAATATTTAATAAATATTCAATAAATATTTATTAAATAATTAATCAGTTTAGAATATTCAATAACTACTTAAATAATATTTATTAAATAAATAATCATTCATACTATTCTCAAATGAAAATAATATTCAACTTATTAATAAATATTCAAATAATATTTATTAATATCATCAAAGGGATTTTTATCCGAAAATATCCAATTTATATTTATTGGAATATTTTAAAATGAAATATACGACATATAATACTTCCGGTGACTTCCGGGTTTTATGTCCTTATCCGGACGAAATATCTCCGACTCCCTTATTAAGAAAAGGTATTATCATACTCTACTGGAAACTTGTAACACATCATCGTATACATATATATACAAGAGTCTATGCATACGTACATACTTAACAGGTTTATAAATCCCTGTAAACAACCATATATCATATGCTGATTCGCAAAAATACTAACAAACAGTTCATATCATTTATACCACAACAACAACAGTTTGAAAATACTTGAAATACAAGTTTCGAAAACTTGCCTGATAGTGTCGGAATAGTCTGGGCTCTGTCTCTAGTGTGATGATCTATAACAACCAATAAGGTTCGGTTAGTTCATTAAACTATCCCGTCGAACCAACTATTCATATAAAGGCACAACTTCGTAATGATACCTCTTTACTACCCGTTTGGCTTATTATAATCCCATGATATCCTTTAACCACTTTTGATAATTAATGGTCTCATAACGACTTTCGTTAAATGTCATTTTCAACGAAACTAAAGTTCGTCTTAATTCGTCCCCTAAAAGGATTTTTCACTTGCGCAACTATGATTCGAAAAATTCTATAAAATTGAAGAATAAACTTTTTCATGAAATTCTTTTTCTCACTTCTTCTTAACTTTCCAGAGGATTTTTCATCCAAATTTCATAATTAAGAACATCTTTTTGCTAGCTCAATTGTTGCTCTAAAAATAGCTTCTTTCTGCAGTTGTTTCTCATGCGCATTCTTGACTTAAACATTTCTATAAAATTGAAATATTCGTATTTTGACTCCAAATTTTTATGGGATATTTACCACTGACCATATTACTCCTCATAAAAGTTTTATAAACACCGACCATTTTTAAAGGGTTCGTTTGGCTTTGTAAAGTCAGTCCATCTTAACGATTCATCCGTTTTAACCGGTTTCACTAAAACGAGCATATCTCATAAACCGTAAATCGTAATCACATGATCTTGGTGTCAAAACAAACTACAAAACAAGTCCTACTGGTTTATGGCCAAAAACTTTCCAAGAAAACACTTGTTGTATTCGGTATTAACTGCTTAAATGATCTAATGGAATTTCGACATTATAACAACTATAAACCGAACATTTCCAAATTACATGAACTCCATCTAACCACTTAATTCAACCACACACCATCAAGATCATATGAACCTAATCAAGGATCTATAAGACCAGTGGTAACATCCATTTATCACTATCCAAAACTTTACCCATACTTATAAAGCTTAAAACATCACAATCCCCTTAAACATGCACATACTTGCATCAACCTTTCAAATCAACTTATAGCTCATAAAGTTGAAGGTGGGTGTGAGTGTTTTACCTTCCTTGGAGTCTTAACAACCTTAACCAAGCTTGAATTTCCTTAAAAACACCTTAGATAGCTTTAACAACCTTTAATCTTCAAGACCTAAACAATCAAGTTTAAAATTTTCGTAGTCAGCATCACCACTCTTGAAAGAACTGGAAAAACGAGGGTCTTACCTTCCCTATCTGAACGAGGCTTCTGAATACGAGTTGTAGAGCATCTCAATACCTTTCCAGAAAGCTATAGAACACAAAATTTCATTGAGAAATGAGGGAGTTATGGCAGGTTGAAGTGGCTGCTCTATTTTTGGCCGAAAATAGAGAAAATGGAGGGGGAGAGCTTTTACTATCTTTTCTTATGTAATTGATAAAATGATATGTATAATTGATATATATCAATCATACTTCAGCACTTATCAATTACCCAAGTTAATCTCCAAAGTAATTTTGCAAAAGAAAGGTAATTGGCAATTTATCCCAAAAATGGTATGCAATGCTTGGTTTAAATAATCATAAACTTGACTTATTTGATTAGCATCCAATGCTCATTGCCTTGCATGGCTTGCATGACTATTACATGGTAAATTGCAGGTATATTACTCACCTATTAATCAACCAATGCTTACCATTTAATTCCATATGCAAGTTTAGAGATTTTCTTGTAAAAGCGTTTCATCGTGTAGAAATTTCTTTCATCGTTCTTGAACATTTGCCTTTGAAATTCTTCTAATAAATTACATAATTTCTTGCCTTGGTATTTAACTTAGCTTAAAGATTTTCTTAACCTCAATATCCCATATTTATACCAATATTTAATAAAAATGAAAATCTACGTAATCTGACAGTTTCTACATTCCCTTTCTTCTTGATACAACGATACTTTATCCATAAAAGTATAAATACTTCTTCATTCATATAATATGATCTTAAAGACTTTACATAACCTCCACCAATCACCGTTTATGATCATTTTAGAAATATTACAAAAACCTGGGTTCTTACATTTTAAATCATGAAATCTTTTGTATTATCATCTTTATGATATTATTTAGTTTTTAGAATTTGTGGTAGTATTTAGTTGTGGGCGTAAGTATTTTAAAATGATTTAAAAAGCTTTTTTTCATTTAAAGATGTTAAACTTGTAAAAATCATATAAAATTCATTTTTGATCCCAAAATTATTTTAAAAATATTGGAAGGTCTGTAATTTCATAAAATTTATTTTAGAATTTTAAAAAAAAGTATTTTTATCTTAATTTTATATTTTATTTCGATTTTTAAATGATTAAAATCAGCATTTAAAACAAAATAGATTTTCAGCTTTTTGGAAAATTACGAAACTGCCCTTGCCTCTATATAACACCCACTACCGCCTCATTTTCTCTCCTGCTCAGTTTTTGCAGCTCTGTTTGGTACTCTCTTCTTCTTCCTTGATTTTATTTTCATTTCCAAGCTAAAATCATGTTGGAATTCTTGTTTTAATCATTCTTATTATGTTTTTATGCTTGTTTATTGATTGGGTGGAGTTTTAGTTGGGTTTATGTATGTATATATTGATCGTATGTATGTATATGTGTGTAACTCAACATGCAAGCTTTGTTAGTTGATAATTTGTGGATTAAATGATGTTTTGGAGTCTCTTAGAGCAAGAAATCAAGTTTTTGGATTAGGGTTTGAGGTGGTCTCACCGTTTTGACCAAAACCCACCAACGGTGGTGTTTTCCGGCGGTTCAAACGGCCGGTGATGGTAGTCCTGTGATTGTACAGCTGTGGTATAACATAATAACTGATGATTGATGTATAACTTTAATTGCATGTAATGTTTTATAAGTTGGTTTCCAGATTTTTGTTGAAGTAAAAACCTGCTATTGTTTTACAATTCGTTCAGTGCCTCTTTTTAATCTGATCTTAAAACTGATTACATATTTGGATTTCTTGCGAAAAAATAGATGAAATAGGTGTTAGATTATTTTTTATAATCTAATAATAATTTGTGGGCTTACAAATTAAAGACAATTATATTTAATGTTTATTCTATTTGGACTAATTAAGTGATCTAAAATAAATTGTCCAATAACATCTTATTAGGTATGGGCTTTGTAATGTGTAATACCCAATAGTAATCTGATTAGAGTTAATGGGGTCTAATTAGAGTACTATATAAAGAACATAATAGAGTTTTGGTCCCCAAGGCTATTCCAACCTCTACTCCTCCTATTCCCATCAGTTAGAGTGAGATACGGCTAGAGGCGAATCAAGTCTGTGGAAGATCAAGTCCCGAATCTGTATACATAATCTATCGTCATGGAATCAGGTACGCTTCTGTACTACAGTTTTATCGTGTAACCTTGATAATATTGCATAAGATGATTCTGGTTATTTATTTAGATCTAACAATTGGTATCAGAGACTATCTTATGTCGAATTATTAGGGTTTGATCATAATTTTTTTATGATTGTTTAAAATTGCGTAGCATATGAATCGCAATTTTGTGTCGGTGCATTAGGAATCAGGTTATATGATGTGATGCAGTTTGTTTAATTTTTTTTAAAAATTAAGAACATCATGTTCCAGAACTTGTCATTATTAAGTTACAATTCATACATCATGTACAATAAGTCGTGTTATTTAGTTATTCACAACATGAATGTTATTATTCGGCCATGCGTGACGCACTAAATTCAAAAGCCTTATGTGATTTTAGATACTGCTGAGAATGACTTGAAATCAGGCAATCGTATTTTTCAGTCCATAGCATAGCATGGTGGCTTAATATTTATTTTATCAATCTGTGTGAATTGACGTATAGTTATGTGTATGTCAATTCAATGTGTATGCATGGTATTGTGCCTGGTGGTGGTGTAAAGGGTTGATTTAATTCATGACCTGTTTTTGCATGATATGGTACATATTGATGGTGCATAATGTCAATTTTGTATACATCATGTTAAGTATGCATTATGTTTCTTTTACTTTATGCAAAAGGCTGGATTTCGTGCAATACTTTTTTTGTCCGTATATTCGTTTTGGAGTAACCATGAATCAGAAGTTTCGGACAATTTCTATGTCATGAATTTTTTTTATTTAATTGTTGTTGGTTGTAAATAATATTAAAATATTAGGTGATTATTTTTAATATTTTTACAACAATACGGATTTGGGCACATTTTTTTTTAAACAAAAAAAAGAAAGAAAGAAATTTTTTCTTGTCCTTTTATTTCGTAAATAAGTAAGTTGAAGCAAAATATTGCCAAAGTGATATTTATGTGTAGATTTATTTATTTTGAAATATTAGGATGTGTATGTTTATTATTTATGCGTTATAATAATCGGCCCAAAGGAAGATTATGTAATGGCCAAATAATGAATATACGTGCGGAAATAAATATGTAATAATTATAAATTTTTCATGTGAGTAATAAACCGGCCCAAAGGAAGGTTATTGCTTGACCGAATTTATTGTTAATATTTGATTTCTGCGTGGAGAGTACCACTTGCAAGTTAATATTTCTGTCCAAAGACTAAATATTAATGTTGTGCTAGGTATCTTGTTTGAATGGGCCCACACACACTATAGTATTTAAATTCATGTATTTTTTGTGTGCTATTATGTATGCATATGACATGAATTTCCATTATGCGAGCTTATATTTTTTTTGTTCCAAATTGCTAGTTAATGCATCTGCTGGTAATATAACTGCCAACATGAACTCCATTCCCGTGCTTAACGGCACAAACTTTAAGAGCTGGAAAGAGAACGTTCTGTTAGTTCTTGGCTGCATAAAGAACAACCTTCTTCTCTTATGGATGAAAGTTCTAATACTGATAAATTGAACTTTGAGAAGTGGGAGCGTTCGAATCGCTTAAGTCTAATGATGATAAAGCGCAGCATTCTTGAAGCATTCAGGGGCGGTATGTCTGATGACTCCGATGAGGTATCTGTTAAGGATTTCCTTGATGAGCTTGAAAAGCGTTTTGCGAAAAACGAAAAGGCTGAGACAAGTAAGCTTTTGGCTGATCTTGTTCAGATGAGGTATAAAGCTCAAGGAAATATTCGTGAGTACATTATGGAGATGTCTAACATCGCTTCAAAACTTAAGGCACTAAAGCTTGACTTGTCTGATGACTTGCTTGTGCATTTGGTACTCATTTCTCTTCCTGCACAATACGGTCAATTTATAGTGAGTTATAATACTCAGAAGGATAAGTGGACTCTGAATGAGCTCATTTCACATTGTGTGCAAGAGGAAGATAGATTGAAGCGTGAAAAGACTGAAAGTGCTCATGTTGCAACTACCTCAAAGGCTAATCACCGAAAGAGGACTAAAGATAAAGAGACTGCAGTGGGAAAATCACAGCCTAAGAAACAAAAGACTCAAGATCAAGCTATTACTTGTTTTTTTTGTAAGGAATCTGGGCATGTGAAGAAGGAATGTCCCAAATACGCTGCATGGCGTATAAAGAAAGGTAGATTTTTCACCTTTGTCTGTTTTGAAGTTAATTTGACTTCTGTGCCTAGTAATACATGGTGGGTAGATTCTGGTGCTACTACTCACACAAGTATTTCTATGCAGGGTTGCATTTGGAGCCGGAAACCAAGTGATGCTGAAAGATTCATCTATGTGGGTGATGGCAATGCAGTTCAGGTTGAAGCTATTGGCACATTTTTAGATTGTCTTTTGAGACTGGTCATTTTGTTGAATTAAGAGAGACTTAAGTAGTATCGTCATTTAGACGGAATTTGGTTTTCTATTTCTGTTTTGGACAAATACGGTTACTCTTGTTCATTTGGAGATAATAAATTTAGTCTATTTCTTAATTTTTTTTGTTGCGACTGGTTCTTTGATTGATAACTTATATTTGCTAAATACAATTGCTTCACATAATGAAACCTTGCAAGTAACATCAAGAGGTACAAAACGAAGATTATCAAGAGAGAATTCTGCTATGTTATGGCATAAGCGCTTAGGACATATCTCTAAAGGGAGACTAGAGAGACTTGTGTCACATGGAATACTTGAATCTCTTGATTATTCAGACCTTAATGTATGCATTGAGTGTATTAAGGGTAAACAGACAAACATAAGGAAATTAAGTGCAAATAGGAGTACTAGTGTCTTACAGTTGATACATACTGATATAATGTGGTCCATTCCCTATAGCTTCTTGGAATGGTTAACAGTATTTTATCACTTTTATAGACAACTATTCTCGATATGGGTACTTATTTTTAATTCATGAAAAGTCACAATTTTTGGACGTGTTTAAAGTCTTCAAAGCCGAAGTTGAAAATCAGCTTTGTGAGAAGATTAAAGCTGTCAGATCTGATCGTGGTGGTGAGTACTATGGTCGGTATGATGGATCCGGTGAACAACGTCACTTAAGACTGCAGCCTACATACTAAATAGAGTACCTAACAAAGCAATAGCTAAAACCCCTTATGAATTATGGTCAATCAATTATTTTTTGTGGGGTTGTCCAGCTGAGGCAAGGCTTTACAAGCCGCATGAAAATAAACTGGACTCAAGAATTGTTAGTTGCTATTTTGTTGGGTATCCTGAAAAAATAAAGGGTTTCAGGTTTTATGATCCTTTGGAGTTTTTTTCGAAACGGGAAATGCTAGATTTCTTGAGGATGTTGAGTTTGAGGGGGAAGATAAAAGTCAGGGATGTTGTCTTTGAGGAAGAATCAGTTTCTTTGCCTCATGTAGTTCAAGATAACAATGTGGATATACCTGTACAGTTTCCTACTCAAAATCAAGATGATGCTCAAGAAGAGCAAACTCAACAAGCTCAAGATGAAGTGCCACTTAGTAGATCCTCTAGAGACAATAATGGCACTTGTGGATATATCACACATTCAGTGGGAGTAAAGTATTCCTGTTGCTAAAGGAGATAAGTTTAGTCTCAAACAGTGCCCTAAGAATGATCTTGAAGGAAAAGAGATGGAGAACATTCCCTATACTTCGGCTATTGGGAGTCTTATGTATGGTTAGTACCCTGCCGGTTTTGGCATTCATTATGGGTATGTTAAGCAGATATTAAAGTAACCCTGGAATGGATCATTGGATTGTAATTAAATGGGTTATAAGGTACTTGCAAAGAACAAAAATATTACATGCTCGTTTAACAGAAATCGGAAAATTTGGAGATCATTATGTATTCTGATTCTGATTATGTTGGTTGTGTAGATACAAGAAAATCTACTTCTGGTTAAGTTTTTTTGTTATGTCTAAACAGATAGACATTAAATATCAAGTCATTGTAGAGAGAATGCAATATCAATTAGTGTCTATTGAGTATATAAGAACAAATTTTATGCTAGCAGACCCACTTACTAAAGCTTTGACACCATAAAGTTTTCTTGGGCATACTGCTCATATGGGTGTTGTCTCATTGGAGGATATTCAGTTTAGTGGGAGTTTTTTTTGTTTTGTTCTTATATTCAGGTACTCGGTTTTTTTTTATTGACACTACGGTGATATTTATGTTTTTTGAGTATTCTGCAGAATAATGTTATTTTATTTATTTCTCTCTATTGCTCTACGTGAGCTGTCTCTTTCAATTGTGGTTTTGACATAAAGTTTGAAAGAATAAAGATTGATCTCACTAAGGTATTAAGGACCAATTGGAAATAGGCATGATTGAGATCACATTGCATGTAATTTCCAGTTACACATCCATACTTGATCTATGTCATTGAATATATTTATGTGGTGATCATTGAGGATCCAGTTACGACAATGTGACGAAGGTCGCTTTGGTTCCATGTTTATATATGAGATGGACCAGATTGATTAAGGAAGATGTTTTCTAAAGAATAAACAGTTTTGTGCGCACTTATGGTTATTGAATGTAATTGTTGTTTGGAACAATTTGTAGCCCAAGTGGGAGATTGTTAGATTATTTTTTATAATCTAATAATAATTTGTGGGCTTACAAATTAAAGACAATTATATTTAATGTTTATTCTATTTGGACTAATTAAGTGATCTAAAATAAATTGTCCAATAACATCTTATTAGGTATGGGCTTTGTAATGTGTAATACCCAATAGTAATCTGATTAGAGTTAATGGGGTCTAATTAGAGTACTATATAAAGAACATAATAGGGTTTTGGTCCCCAAGGCTATTCCAACCTCTACTCCTCCTATTCCCATCAGTTAGAGTGAGATACGGCTAGAGGCGAATCAAGTCTGTGGAAGATCAAGTCCCGAATCTGTATACATAATCTATCGTCATGGAATCAGGTACGCTTCCGTACTACAGTTTTATCGTGTAACCTTGATAATATCGCATAAGATGATTCTGGTTATTTATTTAGATCTAATAATAGGCTCTTGAATCATGTAAATCGAATTTAAAACGAATGAGTTATGGTCGGTCAAAGTTGAGTTATTATAGTTGACTTCGGGATTATGATACCTGAACTTTGAAAATCCGTAGTTAATTAAATACTTGTCCAAAAATTGTGAGTTTTACCAATCTAGAAAGGTCTCGAAATTTTCTAAAACTTTCATGCTTTATACTTTTTCAATTGGGGTCATCTTTATACTGCAAATTAGCATTCTTTCCAACTGATTAAAACTAAACTTTGGTTTAGTTAGATATTGTTTGTGAACAAAGTTTAATTTTCATGGTTGCATCATGCATGCTAAGTGTTAATTAGTTGACATATAAGAGTGATCTTCAGATTTATTATAATATTAATTCGAATTTGTTCGATTAAGATATGAATTGCATGATTTTGTGACTTATTAAATGTGATTTGGTAATTCATATTTGATAATTAGTTAAAGTATTAACTATTGATACTTGGTTGTTAACTTCGGATTATGGAGTACTGTAAATGATAATATGTAAGTGGTAAGAGTCATATGCGCCAGTATGAAGTGTTAGTACAAATTGAGTGTATAAGTGATCGTTATTTGTTAAAAGGGTATAAAGTCGATAAATAAAAAGTGTAAGTTCTCAAGTGGTATTTAGTAAATATAATTGATCTATATGATCTCGAGTAAGTGATAAGTAGTATGATTGTGACTTGTAAGTGGATTTAAGTCCACTGTTATTAATTGATTATTGGTTTGGTCGGTTGTATTCCGACGGGCTGGTCCACTTTATAAAGGAGGTGCTGCCCGATTTTGTTAGAATTATAATTGTAAAATGTATAGTATTATAATAGAAACTATTCATAAGTTAAGTTGACACTATTTGTTAAGTGTTTAAGTGATTTGCATGATTATTGTATGTTATGTGCTAAGTACTAAATGCTTACATGGCTTATCTAATTATATTGTACCATTTTGAGAGTGTGCTTAATATGTGCTATACGTGGTATGTTGTAAAGCGTAATAGGACACGTTTGCGTAGAATACGATTAAAGTTATAAGTGTACTGAAATAGTACTTTACCTGTATATAGGTACCAGTAGGAGGCCGATAAGAGCCAGTATATGTATAATTGGAATCTTAGAAGTGAGATATCTATCGGAATTGACAAGCGTATTGGTATCAAGATTGATGAATTATGGAGGAAAGATGGATGTGTAGTCGATTAGAGATCAACGTACAAAGAAGTAGAGACTGCCGTATAGTGAGTAGCGAATCTATGTATTAGAAACAGAACTACGTATACTGAGGCAAGTATTTCTATCCTTCACTTATTGTTCAAGTGAAGCATATATGCTCCTGTTATTTATCATATGCTTTATTCAAATCAACGTGTAAGTAACTCTGTCTTTTCTCCGAAGTTTACATTCCTAAACTGATATATCTTGTTGATTCAAGCATGCATATCTTATACCATGTTGATCATAAATTTTATGTAGACTATCTATTCATGAAACCAGAATCCTATGAACAAATGTTTTACAAACTAGAGCCTTAAAGTAGCCTAATTCTTTCTAATTGCTTCTTGATCATATATGCCAAACTGCTTTCCAGAGTCAAACCTAATTGACTGAAGGATAAACCACTATTTTAAATAACCTATGTCCGTTGTTAGTTGAACCTATGTTGACCTTAAAACTTATAAACTCCATTAAAATTTCCTTAACACTTGAAATCCTGATCAATTGCCTTTGTGACTTGAGTCTATATCTTCTTGATCCAGGCTTGTATCCCTGATTCTTTAATGTCAGAAAACCTAGTCTAACCCTTTTACTTTTATCATTGCAAATCAAAATGAGTTGTTTTCTTAAAACTACCTTGAAACTACCTAGACTGGGCTGATTTGTTATCAGAGAGTCGAAAGTACTTCAAGGTAAGGGTTTTGAAAAGATTAAGAGTTGAGGTGTTTTACGAAGATAAAAAGAGTTTTATGAAGTGGAATGGTTTTAAAATGAAATTTTTATAAATTGTTAGGAACTCCGTCAAAATGGTTTCTACGGATTCCTGACGATTGAAGAGACGGAACGAACGGGTAATGCCGGTTCCGTCAGTTTTTTAGGTGTATTATTGTGTAGTTCTGGTATGTCCAGTTCGACACCTTTATAGGCCACTGTGTTTCCTCTTGGGAACCCAAGCTATCCGAATGAAAGGAAATGATGTCCAGAGGGACTTTATGTCCGGTATGGGGACTTTATGGGTTGATCACCCGTATTGTCTGTTATGGTGAAATAATAAAAACTCCAATCAGTTTTCTTAAAATTATGATTACTTTTATTTACTGAAGAATGAAATTGGTTTACCGCTTGAAATGTCAATTGCTTTACATAGATTTTGAGATATCTATTGTTGCTCTATTTATCAAATTATGTCTATCATTATCAGATGCTAGTAAAATTTTATTATCTTCAGCATATCTATTGCTATCTTATTATCAGTTGATCCCCTGTCATATTCAGGGTCAATATCAGTTATGTTTTGAAGAATGAAAAGTTTAATACTCTAATGGAAGTTAAATTACTCCCTTCAGTTAAATTGATCATTGATATTATTCATCAATGAATTATCGAGATTTTGTTGTTTCACTATACTATTAACTTGCTGAGCATTGTTGGCTCATTCTTGCTTTATTTTCCCCTCCTCTTTCAGTTAGAGTTATGGATTGACTACCTACGAATGACAATTCGACTGAGAGCGATGAGGTGTTTTCTAAAGAATAGATTTCATAGTCAGTATGGACTGCGCTTCAGATAAGAAGGTATAGTAGTTATAATAGTTGTTGTGATTTAGATTCATGTTTCATACTATAACCTGAGATCGATCCTTGCTGAGGGGTCATCTGTATATGTTAGGCCGAATACACAATTATAATCAAGTTCGTATGAGAGAATAACAAGTAAAACACGTTCGAACAATTAAAAACTGTTTGGAATTAAAAACTCCTCTCTCAGTGATGTAAAATATCACAGAGAGCTGCTTAGGTTACAATGAATGATAATTCGTTACACGATACCCTTCTAGGGTTAACCTAACTGTATTTATAAGACATACAGCTGTTATACAATCGATAATTGATACTCCTATGAATTAGCTATACGATTGATATCAATTACGATTACTACACGTCTTCTTAGTCAATACGATCTCTTTGACAGCTATCCAATCTTCAAAGATATTGCTTCCATAATTATCTTCAAGTATTCTTCAAACTCTGTTGACCAGTAGACGCTTCCTCCAGACAGAGTTTAACAAACTCTGTCGAGCTTCCATCTGTCAGCGTTTAACTAAACTCTGATTGCTTCCAGTTAAATTCTGATATTTCACTGTAACACTTAAACACTGATTATTATTCACATCAATTATATCTAACAATCTCCCCCAACTTGTTCATTAGCAAAAATGCACAAGTTTAAAATAATTGATGATGTCAAAACAAAATAGACAAATGCAGTGTTTAACAAATAATCAGAGTTTAAACTTCTACTTAAAACAAAATTTACAGAAGGCAAGAAATTCTTACAGAGCATTATTCACTTAATTTCCTCTATATCTGGTGTTGTTCTGAGATAGTCTATAAGCAATCTTCTTTCTGCATTTTCAAGTTCCGTCTGCATGATCTCCTTAATCTCTTTCAGCTTAGGATCATCTTCACCAGTTTGGTAGATAGCAGATCTTAGAGAATAGATTTTGTTTCTCCTCATTTCATTACCCAATCTGATGAATTGTGCTTTCTCTGACTCAGAATTAAAATCAAGAACTGTTATACCCAAATCTCTCTTCAACTTAGCACTATTCTTCTTCATCTCAACATTATTCCCACGATAATCTCTGTACTTTGAGACATACTGATTGTTGTATTTTATACCTCTAACTGCCAAATTATGCAGCATCTTCTTTCTTAGCACATTTGCAGCTTGTTGAGTCCTTTGATTCTTCACTTTGAAAATATACAGAACATATTCCAATTCTTCCCAAAGCTTCAAATCAAGATCATACTCACCAATTTTGTATACAGTCCCATCAGCCATAAAGTACAGTAGAAAATCTTTCTTTAAACTCTTCTGATGAATCAACTGTACTGATTCTAGTCTATCTAAACTCTCCTGTGTAACACCAAGACCTGGAACAGCCAGTGATGAAGGATCTTGAGGACTGGTATTCATCCTATTCTCCTTATGGGAGCCCAAGCCAGCTTTATCTCTTCCTAGCTTACCCATTAAAGCTCTTCCTAGCCTCTTCAATCTCCAGAGTTTGTTCACGAATTGTTGGTTTCCCAAAAATTGCTTGGATTTTAGTAGACAATGGTTTGTGTACAACTTGTGTAGCAACAGAGGTTGTATTCACTTTCTTCAACACTTTTTCTCCTTCAACAGCTTTACCCTTCAACTTCTGTTTGTCTCTGCTTCTGTTGGTTTTCTAGATAACTGTATTCTCTGATCAGCACCAACATTTTCCTTGATAACAATGCCTTTAAGAACAGGCCTAGGAGCTTTTACATTTTTCTTGAACTTTCCAGACTTCAGAGCTTTCTGATGTTCTTCTTGTAGATTCTTCTCTTCAGCTTGAATGTCTGCAATAGTAACTCTTTCTTCATTTTCCTCAAGGAACAATCTAGCAGCCAATTCTTCATCAGTCTGTGAATTAGCAGTTAATAACAAACTTTGAGTCTTTGAAGTACCTTGAGTATCAATGTTTACTCCACCAGACTTTGACTTAGAAGACTTGCCAGATCTTTGACTCAAACCTTGATCAGCTCTTAATCTTTTTTTTTTATCATTTTCTCCTCCATCTTCAGCATCATCCTTCTGAGTCATAGTTTGAGATTGCCTACATTTAAACTTAGCAACTCTCTCCCCCTTTTTGATGATGTGTCAAATTATACCTAACCGCAAGCGCACGGTGTCTATTTCTAGTACAGATGGCAAGCGGGTCGAATCCACAAGGAGACAGGTTCTACTAATTCCTTTTCAGTTATCGCTAATTGTTTCAGGGACAAACGAATATGTGAAATTATTAATTAACTAATTAAACTAAATTAACACTAATTAAACAGATGATAAACAAATTATTTAAAACCTAGGGCAATCAGGTCCACCATGCTTACACAATTGGCTCTTAAGCTAAAGCAATCAATGTGATCCTATAACTAGAGTATGTTAATCTCTTCCAAGCATTAACACTCTCGAAACATTCAACACAATTAACCACTTTTAGTAATTCAATCAATCAGGTAATTAGAGTCAAGTTAATCTCTTCCAAGAATTAACGCTCTTAGAAATCCAATGATGCTTCCGCACTCAAATTCAATTCTGTTAATCGTATGTGTGCCTCTAGTAAGTAAATCTCTCGATCCATACCCCTATTTGCATATAATTAATCCATGATATTGGCCAGTTACACAAATTAATGATTAAAATATATCAATTAGAATTAACCATAACCAATCAAATCACTATGAAAATCATGCCAATATTAGTGCAAACATGGCTTCCCTTTAAGCCCTAGAAATAACTACTCCCTCTGTCCCAACCAATTGTTTACACTTTCCTTTTTGGAACGTCCCAACCAATTCTTTACGTTTCCTAAAATAGTAAGTTTTAACACTATTACACCCACTACTTCACTTATTTTAACAATACTTTACACTATTACATCCACTACTTCACTTATTTTAACAATAAAATCACTATTACACCCACTACTTCACTTATTTTAACCATAAAATCACTATTACACCCACTACTTCACTTATTTTAATTGGATATCTTGGTCTCCGTGCTAAAAGCAAACGTAAACAAACACTTGGGACGGAGGGAGTACTCGCTAATAATTAAACAAGTAAAATAACTCAAAGAACAAAGAAGCATAATTAAACTAATAAGAATTGAGAAGAAATTCAGATAAGAAAACCTGCAATCATCAATCCTATCACAAGAATGAAATTCATGGTCTCCTCTACAAAACCCTAGCTCCTAAGAGTAGAAACACGTCTCTATCTCCCTTCTCTAAATAATATATATGTATATTATATGTCTCCCAATAAAAGTATTTTAATACTCTAAATAAATTACAAGTAGGATTCCATAACTGAATAGGATTCCTTAATTAAAATTCGTAACTATATTTACTCCTCTGTTTCTGGGCTGTTCCAGCTCGATTTTGCTTATTGGACCACCTCTGAATCAAAGAAAATTCCACAAGCTTCGCGTGGACAGTAAGATCGTCAAATTCTGACTTCTGGAACTTAAGATACGACCCAAACAGTGTTAGACAGCCCGTGTAGCCCAATAATACGAATTTTCTCCTATTTTATCTCCAAAATAGCTCTTTTTGCTCCAAATCCTTCCAAGTCATGAATTCTTTATTTCCTACAATAAAATAATCAAATCTATTAAATAAAAATCCAAATCAATGCAAAACATAATAAATATGAGAATAAAATCATCTAGAATATATATAAAAATATACTCTATCATTTGACATCATCAGGAATCAATATAGATGTAATCAGCTCCAAGGAGGTAGCAATAGAATCAATCTTATCAGACAAGACAGTCCGATTCTGTTCAACTTGACCTAGCCTTTGAAACAGAGTTTCTTGAGGTTTAGAAAAAGTCTGGATCTTCAGTTTAGTATCCCTCTCCATATTCATGTCTCTTTTCACAATTTCAATTCTCAGATCAGTGATTGCCTTCTGAGAATCATCAAACCTTTCATTTAGAGTTTTGACTTGAACAACAGTCGCTTTCAGACATGAAAGAATCTCTGGATTTGAAATCTCTTTAGCAGTTTGATGAACAAATTTAGCTGCTCTTTTTCTTGGAAAAATGCAATCCTCTTTATACCAATTCTCAGAGAATTTAGCAAAATATTCTGCTTCAATCTCATGTTGATGTGAAGGTTGAGAAAAAGATGTGTGCTTTGCATCAGTTTGCACTGGTATGCTCTGAGAAGAATTAGACTCTGCACTTCCTTCATCTTCAACATCAGCATTTGCATCTTCAACTGGATCAGTCTCATCAATATACACTGCATCTTCAATCATTTCAGCAATAGTCTCTATAACATTCTCTGCAGTTTTATCAGCAACATTCTCTGCAGGTCGAACTGTAGCTTCAATAGACTTTGCAATACCTTGCTCAACTTCTTCACCTTTTTCAGTAGTTTGGTGAGCATCAGAGAATAACTCAGTATGAGTTGCTACTGTTTCATCAAGTACGATAGTAGGCTGATCAGCTGCACCAGTTTCTCCAGAATTAGCAATGATAGGTGAGATAGGAACATGAATGATTCAACAAAATCATCCATAACAGCAAAAGCATCTCTGTTTATCTCATCCATTTGTACATATTCAGTTGTATGAACAGCTTCTTCTGCAGTATGTACCTCAACAGTAGGTATTTCCTTAGAAATAACCTCTGGAGCTTCAATGTTTATCTCCTCATCAGACTCATCAAGTATCAACTTTCTCCTCTTAGCTTGAGGCACCTCAACTACCTCTTCTTCTTCAGCAGAATCTTCTTCAATAACAGAAGGGGATAGAGGCCTGTTTGCTCTTTCCTTTGGAGCCCTTTTAACCTTCTTTACAGCAATGTGCTTAGTTTTACCTCTCTTCTTTGGTGGAGCCTGTGGAGGTGGTGATTGTTGTTCTGGTTGAGATTGAGGTTGTGATTGAGTTTGAGTTTGAGTGTTTGTGGGTTGTTGTGGTGCAG
This sequence comes from Kitagawia praeruptora, assembly GCA_037693485.1. Classification (NCBI taxonomy): domain Eukaryota; kingdom Viridiplantae; phylum Streptophyta; class Magnoliopsida; order Apiales; family Apiaceae; genus Kitagawia; species Kitagawia praeruptora. The sequence continues at coordinate 57,175,949 of CM075345.1, forward strand.
TGTTTGGATTTTGTTCAGTGTTTACAGGTTGTTGAGGTTCAGTGTTTGAAGGTGATTGTGATTCAGGCTCAGACTGTTGTGGTTCTTGTGGTTGATGTAAGAAATTTTGAAGAGCAAGAGGTAAAAACAAAGCATGTAATTCCCCCTTGGTTGCATCCTTGTCTGTCAAATCAGAGAATATACTCTTATTGACCTTAAAAGGCTGAATAACATCATCCTGAGCAATTGCTATACCAGGTACACAAGCAGTAAACAATCACTACGCCATAGATGGCCTGCAGCAACATTTTCAAAATGTTGCAGCAAGCCAAAAAAACGTTGTTGTAGAGCAAAAAGACGAAACGGCAACGCTTTTTCAGCGTTGCATTTGGCACAGCTGCCGTAGGGGTCTACGGCAACGCTTTTGTTCACTACGGCAACACTACTACTTTTGTTACCAGAAACTTCTATGGCAACGTTAAACATAATGTACAGCAACACTAAACTAGTGTTGCAGTAGATGCCAACATTCTGAAAATTGTGGGTCCCACATGGAATACCCATGTAGGACCCACCCATGAATTTTTAAGTGGGCCCCACATAAACAAATTTTGAGGAATTGATGGCTTCAATATATAATACCTACAACACTTTTATAATAAAAAATTAAGAGGAACAATTTGTATATATGCATTTCCCAAAAATTAAAAACATGTTTTATTACACCAATACCAAAATTCATCAATACAAGTTAAAGAGCTTCATAACCCTTAACCCAAAAAAAAAAATTACAATTCAATACTACAAGAAAATAAATAAATCAACACAAAGCACTAAGGGAATTGAAAAGAAACCAGGCGTAAACCGCAGGTGAATGTTATTCTCCACACAAATCATTGTGCATTATCATCCTGGCCAGACAATGTACCTTCAGAACCTTCCATGCAACTCTTCACATACCACCACCTAATTTGCAAATCAGTTCAATCAAGAGCACCCAGCTCTTTCATATCATCCAAAAAAGCCATATATGAGTCATCCATACTCTGTGGCTTCGCTGCTGATGAAGATCTACCAGATTCCTGTTTTGCAACAGCTGGAGGAGCTTTTGGCAGGTTAGTTACTGCCGCAAGGGAAGGTGGCTTCGGCTTCAACTTTGGAATAGCAGACTCCCTCCTCACACGCACAGATGCAGGAACCTGCATTCATGTCACAGAAATTTTAGGAAAAAGAGATCAGAGTAATCAAAATTTGAAGATTGTTAAGTACTTGCAACGAATAAAAATCTCAGTTACGCATGAAAACTAAAGATCTCAACTGACTATCAAGGCAGAGCGATGTAGCTAAAGGACTTGCAAGGACATACTTTTTAGGCCCTTGGTTACAACAACTGCATGATCAAATATAAAATTCTATGTATACATAACGTACCTATGTATATACATTAAGCAAGTTGCAAACTAATGTTTACAAAGATAAATGTCCTCTGGCAAATACCCCATTCCAAAAATATAGTCATATCTATCATTTACACTACCATGAGCTAAAAAGTAACTTTGGCTATTCAATATCCTTAAGATTGACATCCTATAACTAGGTGGCAGGTGCCTTTGCACATAACCTTGCTCTCCCCCATGGATCTTTTGGCAGTGAGTAATATACTTTCCATTAAATTGTATGAGCATGAGGTGCCTTGCAAGAAATAATAAACTCATATGCTAATAATTAAACATAGAAACTGCTATTAGGCTCTCGGGAAAAGCTATAATTGGTAACTTAACATGTAAACTTAAGCTTAAAAACTCACCATAGATGTAAGCTGCGGAGTATGCTGAGCTAAAAGCCTCTTGACAACAGTGGATGCAGCTGATTTGACATAAAAGGGTTTTTGCGGGATAAACAGTCTGGAACCAGGATCCACTAGTGCAATGGGAGGAGGGCCAGGAGGAAGTGGTGGTCTCATTATTAAAGAAGGCCCAGGGGGAGGTCCATAAGGTGGCCTTGCCATCATTGGGACCATCATTCCAGGTGGAACTTGTTGACCAGGAATTCCATGAGCAGATAACTGTGGAAGCATATCGGGTGGTGGCGGAGGGATACGTGAAATTCCTGGGGGTAAGACATCTTGCTGCAGAGAAGGGTGCAAGGGAGGTCCAGACATTGGAGGCTCTTGCCTCGGGGGTGGAGGCGGAAGCATTTTGGATAGATCCTTTGTCTCAGAGCGACTATTGATGGTATCAGATTTAGATGATGCACCTTCAGACTGATTATTTGCCGACTTCGGAGGCATTCCTGGTGGTGGAGGAGGTGGAGGGAGCACACCAGATCCCTGTAAAGCAAGGAAGAAAAAGATACATAAAACAAAGGGGGAAAATCATCAAAAATTTAAAACATCTGATAATTAAAGCAGTGAAACTGAAAAGGATATAACAGATGTACACTACACAAATATGGGAACATGTTATACAGCCTGATGGCCACTAGCTTGCTTGGAAGAACATGTCACTGATCAATAATTGGTAAATAAATTCAAGATATTTACCTGAACTGGCTCCTGGGAGATCAGACTGTCTAACTTTGCAAACCTGCAGGAGAATCATAAAACCATTTTCAAAACCTGCTCCAGTAATGCAGGGTATCATACATCTAATTTGTGATAAAAAAAAATTTGTAGACTTATAGTATGACTGACTTAGTGGGGGACACAAAAACCTATATGTTTATATTATTTAACTAGAGCAAGAGGAAATTAAAGAAAGACAATCGTACCATATGAAGCAGTAGATAATTTGGTTGACTTCTCAGAAGTTTAAGTGAGTGACACAACACTGTACACCATATATACATCCAAAACTAACACAAATAATTGTCAACAATGCAAAAATGATTGTCAACCATGTAAAACACACAAACCTGATCAAAGGCGAAATCAAAGTTATAACAGGGTAATGAATGATTAATATAATAATATATATACAGAAAAAGAGATTCTGGAAATTTAGTGAGGAACTGAAACATAAACCTTACCTGATTCCTTGTGCAACTAGGGAGGCTCCAAAAGTATACCTGCAATTTAACATAATGGTAAGTATTTATATACCACAACCTTCATAGCATTTATTCAGAACATAAATTTGAGTCGAATGTACTCACAGAAGTTCCTATCTTGTCTTTGAAGACAAGGTCATCATCTACTAGACTTTGTATAACATCTTTAACAGACTGGGAAATAACACCCTTCCTTTGGCCTAATTTCTCAAGTTCCTTGAGCTGAAATCCAGGCACAATGCACACAAGTCTTCCCCAATCCGACTCAAACGTTACCTTCTTCACTGCAACATTCCCATTATCACCCCCGCTACCCATACCCAAATCTTCCCCAATTCCCAATTCTCCCCCAACACTCACATTCAAATCATCCACATTACCCTCCCCTTCCACATTCCCACTTTCCACAATCCCAAAACAACCCCTCCAATTCTCGAAAAACAGCCTTATACAAATTCCCCATCAAGAACTCGGGCGCATCGGGACAAAAAAAAAGATATATAAAACAAAGATTGAATTTGTAGACATACATGTATTACAAACCTCCGTCCAGTTAATTGAATGCCTCTTAATCTCTCAACAAGCCTTTCTCTTGCAAGCAATACATCCCCGGGAAGCCTGTCCCTCCGAACAAATCTCTCACGATTGGCTATACAAAACAAATTTATATAAACTAAACAACAGAGATACACACACAAGAGATACATAGAAAGATAGGGAAAGATAGAGTGAGATGCAGAGAGAGAGAGAGAGAGAGAGAGAGAGACTCAGAGACGAATGGAGAGAGAGAGAAACATAATTAATGTAACAAACATGAAACACATCCAAGAAGAGAAACCCAATCGAAAAAACACATTAATAATACAAATCAAAAAACAAATCGAAGTAAGTATAATACCTAATTTAATCGAAACCGAGATGAAATAAAAAGTCTGAGTAGAAATGAAACCCTAATTGAATAGATCCAATTGAAGAAGCAATTATGGAAGCTTGAAGACAAAACCCAATTCAAGAAGTCCTGATCTTGAATAACCGATATGTTTAGACTGAGAGAGAGAGAGCAGTGTTGAGAGTGATTGAGAGTGAGCAGCCGATGTGCGGTGATGTGTGAGAGTGTGTGTTTAGAGGATGAGTGCCGCGGCAAAGTTACCTTTTGTTTGATTTTTTCACCAAATTGAAGGCGCCAATTTTGCCGCTCAATACTTTGACAAAAAAATTGCTTCCTGCTTCTGCGAAAGTGACCTTGACTTTCTAATTTTAATTACTTTTTTTTTAATTTAGTTATTTGGTCAATTTTAAAATTTAGTACAAAAATCTTATTTTTGCATACATATTATAATTCAGTCCAATAAAGAATTTTTGATTTTGTAAAACTAATATTAAATCATTTTTTCGTAATTTTATTCAATTCGTGTAAAATACTTTTTTATTCAAACACTTCCTTTTTTTTATGGTTTAATCTTTCAAATTATTAAAAAATATTTCACTTTCATAAAAAGATATGTTATTTTTATAAAAATGTTATATTTTAGTTCAAAAATGCATACAAATTTTTTAATATCAAATTTAACATTATTTCACAAACTTTATTCATTTTCTATGAAATTAAATTTTTAAAAAAATTTGTTACATTTTTTTAATAATTTGGTCTATTTCAAATTATAAAAAATGTCATATTTTTTCCTTCAATTTTTTTTATATTTTATAAAAATGCAAATATTGTCTCTAATAACAAATTTTGAAAATTAAATTTTTTTTTAAATTGATTAATTTTAATTCACAATAATTATTTATTTCAATTTTTGTTAAAAAGATTGTGTTTAAATCATATTAACGGCAACACTTCACAAGTGTTGCAACTTGCTACGTTTCTTATAGCTACGGCAACACCATGTTTTGTATACAGCAACACAAAAAAAAACGTTGCTGCAGGCCATCAAGTTTAGAGCTGCTGTAACGTTTTTCATTACAACACCAAAAAAAAATGTTGTTGCAGGCCATCTATGGCGTAGTGAATAATTGACAAAATCTAGCAAAGTAAACAGTAGTAGACTATGACAATCTATCACCTATGTTCATTAAAACAAGTCTACCAAACTCGAAATTACTTCCATAGAGAAGTGAATACCTGATTTGAAGACTGTCAATAGGAATGGCATCCCAATTTGTGACTTTCTTTCCAAAAGCCCTTGTTATACAATCGAAGAAGAAAGCCCACTCCTTCCTTAGCTTTGGCATTTTGACATTACCAAGTCTTGCTAGAGAATCTGAATAACCAAGTTGCTGCAACATCTCTTTTAGGGTATTTTCACAAACAACACTGTATGAAGTGTGTATCAAAACCCATGGTTTCTCTAACAGTAGTTGGAGTAATGACATACTATGTTTCCTCATAGGTGAAAACAATAGACGGAGTCCCATTCTCTCCTCCATCATCATAAGCAGAGTTCTGCCAGAAAGTAGCAATCTGCGTGGCAGAAAGCGTTGGTGGTTCGACTAGAGCTTGACCTATCTCTGAATCTCTCAAAAATTTTTGAATTAAATGAAACGCCTCTGGAACGTTTGCATTGTTCAATGGGACTGCATAATTATTAGAAACAAACAATAACCCTTGAGCAGTAAAAGCTTTGGTGGCCATTAGAATCGTTGTGAGTAGAAAATAGCAATGAAAAGTGATATGTATGCAAGGTGTTTGCAAAAATGCCCAAGTAAAAAATAACGAAGTAACTGAGTGGTTGTGTGAAAAGTAACTGTGAATGGATGTGTGTAAGTGGGTATATGAATATGAACCGTTTAAGTGAAATGAGTAGATATGTAATTAAAAATTAAAACCAATCGTTTTAACATTAATACATACAACCAGTTACAATGTGTGAGTGGGACACGATCCTAGAGAAATGTGTGAGTGGGACACGCTACTATGCACGATCAGAAATTATAGCAATAATTACCGCTACTTTCTCTCTCCCATTACCGACACACTTTAACACTCCAACACTCATTGACAGTTGGCAAAACTCTTTTTACCCCAAGTATGTAAATTATCTGAAATAAAATATACCTTACAGTATTAGACAAAATTCGTCAGCATTTGTCAATTCTCCAACTTCATTACCATAATCCTTTCAAAAATTACACAGTTGTGAATATATGTGTGTGTATAGCAGAGTTTACCAATTCAATTTTTAGAGCATCTAATTTTCCATAAAATCCATAAAATAAATCAGTAAACACTGGATGCACAAACTCTCATAGTAAACACTGAATGTATCACTACACCATATATGGTCTTTAGCAACACTCGGAAACGATGTTGCCACCAGAAATGTTGCCTTAGATGTCTTAAAATCAATTAAAATAGATGTATGCCAACATCATAGTCGGATGTTGCCTTAGATACAATTTTTGTCTCAACACTTATTTGGGTGTTGCCTTAGACACCTGAAAAAATGTTAAACAAATAAGGGAAAAAAGCCCGCTTACTAAAAAATTTAAAAGCCCGCCCAAAATAAAAACCAAAACCCACTCTGTCTCTCGATCTCTCGCTCAAAACTCTCTCAAACACTCTCTCACTCTCTTGATCTGTCTCTCTCTCTCTCTCGCTCAAACACTATCTCTCTCTCAAAACTCTCTTTCTCTCTATCAAAACTCTCTCTCAAATACTCTCTACCTCAAACACTCTCTCTATGTCTCTCTCTCTCTCTCAAAACTTTCTCGTTGAAGTTCATCTCCGGTCGAAGCTCATCTCCGGTTCGAAGTTCGTGGTATGTTTGTTTCTCCGTCTAATTAGTTCATCTAAACCCTAGTTTAATTAGTTCATTCATAGTTTATATTTACAAACCCTAATTTTTTGGGGATTTTTTATTTTGTTAATTTTAGGGGTTTACAAACCCTAGTTTTTGGGGGTTTTTTCCTTGTGTTTGCCTCTATCAAATTTTTTGGGAGTAGTTTTCTAATTATGAGTAAATACATGACTCTTGTAAGGTCAGCTAATTTAATTTTACAATTTTATGTTTGTAGGGGCCTCACAGAGACGAGAGTAAAATCCTTTGTCTGCATTTAAGCTTATATGCTTTAAGAGAACGAGGCAAATGCTGCTCAGGTAACTTCAATCGCCAAACGATTTTGTTTGACACACTTGCGATGTTGTTACTTTACCCTTAAGGTTTTGAATTTGCTAACTTATGCTTAGTTTAATATGTTCCTGACAGATGGAGAGGACTATTATTGCTATCAAACCTGATGGAGTGCAAAGAGGACTAGTAAGATTATCAATTCTTTTTTATATCTTATTTTTGCAACTTGCTCTTGTATGTTTAAAATGAAGGTTGCTTTTTCTGGATACGATTCTCCAAGTTTACATGGAGGGCAAAAATGAGTAATTAGATTATCACGTTTTTATATCTCATTTTTGTAACTTGCACTGGTATGCTTAAAATGAAGGTTGCTTCTTGTGGATACGGTATATTCTCTGTGTTTACATTATGTTAAAGGATCTCTTTAGTTGTATATTCAATACTGAGTATCATTTATTTTTACAAATTGTTACTGCTCAAGTGATAAGATATCAGATCTACTAGAAAAAGGTTTGGTGTATACAGGGTTTGAAAGTGTCTTGAATCTGGATTGATATGCTTTTACAGATTTCAGAAATCATATCACGTTTTGAACAAAAAGGTTTCAAGCTCGTAGCAATCAAAATAACAGTTCCTTCCAAGGACTTTGCCAAGAAGCATTATCATGATCTTAAGGAACAACCTTTCTTTGATGGTATGTGCGACTTCTTAAGCTCTGGTCCAGTTTTTGCAATGGTCAGTCACTTTCCCTACGCATATTCTTATTTCTACTATTCCAAATATTTGATTGTAATGTTTTATTATTAAACAAGGTTTGGGAAGGAGAGGGTGTGATTAAGTATGATCGAAAACTCATTGGAGCAACAGATCCTCAGAAATCAGAGCCTGGAACCATTAGAGGTGATCTGGCCGTTGTTGGAAGGTATGCATTCTTCGATAAACAACACAATGTCCCTGCACTTCTTACAAAATGTGTTATGGCATCATAGTATATAAAACATGTCCTACAGTAGTGCCCCTAGAACCAAAATTGAATAGGGGATGCCTCCTGCTTCAGACTCTTGGGTAAGTATATACCTTATGAATGATCACTTACTAATTTGCTTCTATATGTATAAAAACTGGACATGTATACAAGCACACGGAAAATTCCCGAAGGCAGGATCATCAATTTATTGTAGTTTACTAATTCATGTCATGTTATGTGATATCCTTCTTTCCACATTCCTAGTATTAACTTTGACTATTTTATTTGCATATATTGGAAACTCATTCAGGTTTATATTTTGGAATAATACAGCATCGAACTGATTATATATCTGTCAAGTGCACATGCTCTTATTTTAAGCATACTAATTAGACCACAAATTACTTATGTTATGTACTCATGTAGGGTATCTTTTAAGCATACTAAGAAGTAACTGTTCTAAAAGTTTTATCAAGTAAAACAAGGATAACCTGACACTTGTACCACAAGAATAGGCCATCATAAGAATGTACCAATCCTAAGCATTTATTTTCGAACATTATAGAATGATTAGTGTTCCTTCACATTACAATTCTTTGTTTCACTATTTTTAATTTGTTAACATACCTTGTAAAATTCACATAGAGAGCCCCTCCCCTTTTTTACCAGCAGTATAAACCCCAATAACACGATCACTTATAAACTTAATCTCATAGATTCAGAATCTGTTACATTGGGTTATGATCTGCTGGTTTCAACTTGATTATTTATTTTTTTAATTCTGTTGGTGGCTTGATTGGGAGGATCATCTCAGGACGTGGGTTGGGACATTAAAGAGAAAGAGGAGTTCTTGAAGGGATCAAGTATTTTGAGAATATATACCCATGAGATGACTATTATACATTTATTGGGGTTTACATTGGTGATATGGTTATTAGTATTGAGGTATATGAAAGCTATGAAATTTTCTTGCTATAGCATTGCCTCTATACTGTTGTGGCTTCTACTTTCCAACGTCCTGAACCTATTTACAAGAAGAATATGTGGTCATGTGTATTAGGTAAGGAAAAAGATTATTTCAAAGATTTATATTTTAGGACAAAGTCACTAAAAAACCATCGTCTTAGCCAGAATTTGGTTGTCCCTTGTTCTAAGCAGGGTTGGTGCAACTTTTGCAACCACATAGTGAATTTACGGATTCCTTAACACTTGTACTGCTAATTTGGAAATTATTATCTCCAATCGTAGGCACTTATAACTCTTCTTTTACGTAATCACAAGTAAAATTATTATTCTGACTGCAAAATGTAAGTATATATAGTATCTAATTGTTGGAAGCATAACTGTTGTCTTGTTAAGCAGGTAAATAGAACCCATTGGATACTTGTTACGAATTTGGTGTATTTACCAGACGTGGGAGGTACTGAATTTTTGTTACTAGTTTTCAGCAGATACTTGTTGCGTGAAATCACATGACTTGCAGATTTACCAAACTGCATCTACTACTTCGGTACTTCCTATGCCTATTATGCATCATTCTTTATAACTAATCAGCTATAGTGCTGTACTAATGATTTGTCCTCCACTGTATGCAGTTTCTCATATCCAAGTTGGGATTTTTCAGTTTCTTTGAGAATTCCAACTTAAGGGAGGACGTCAATTATCAGAAGATACTACAAGGAGTATGTGAAGAATCTAAAGGCACTAAATCAAAATAGTATTTCGAAAATTATTTAGAATTTGTGCATTTCTTGATTAAACTTTTGCCTATGGATGTGTATGCACTTGTGCAATAGGGAAGATATTAAACTCAGTCATTATAGCCCCCTTATTTACTTATGTGACTTCACTTTCTTCTCTTGCAGATGTTACAGATTGCTTGCTTACACAGATTGCTTGCTGCATATTTAGGAATATACAAGCTTCCAAATATTTTCCAAGAAAAAGGGATGGTCTTTGTATCCGTTGTGCAGTTACTAATGTTCTATAGTTGTTAGGTATACTTTAGATTTATATTGTATTGTATGAATAAACGAGGAAGATTTGACTTATAAGTAGTGATCTTGCTACTTCATGTTTTTTGTAAGTTGATATTTGGAATTTATTTCAATTTTAACGAAGTAATTTTAGTTTCTAGTTTTCGTTTGAATTTGGATTGGCATTGTCAATTTTATTGTATTGTATTCATCTAACAAAAAAATGGTGTTACTAAAATATGAAAAGCATTTAATAAATATATGTTGCCAAAGAAATAGTGATGTTGCTAGATACTGAAAGTGTTTTATCGATTAAATGTTGCAATAAAGTCGAGAAGGTGTTGCCAAAAAAACAAAGTGTTAGATGTACCAATGTTGCAATAGAGAAAAATCGATGCTGCAATAGGTCTATTACAACATCCCCTTTAGTGTTGTTATACACCCGAAAGTGTTGGCATAGATGACTAATGCAACATCTATAGCGATGTGGCCGTAGGGTGACAAAAGTGTTGGCTTACCCACCTAAGGCCACACGACCAGATCCAACACCACTGAAATTGGAAAAAGTGTAGCCTTAGACCAATTCTGGGCTTATGGCAACACTTTTCAGGGTTTTTTTTACACTTTTTTGAGGTGTTGGCAAAGACCATATATGGTGTAGTGTATGATGAATGCTAAACTCTGTAGAAAATGATATACAGTAACTCTGAAATAACTTATACCCCCTTTCTAACTAAATTTTTTTTTAATCAGAGGTTGGAACTAGTCACCAAAAATCCTATAATTTTAGCCCTTATCAGTTTAATAAGTTCCTGGGTCTTCCTAATCTCTGACCAGTCACCAAAAATCCTATAATTTTAGCCCTTATCTTTTGATAAGTTCCTGGGTCTTCCTAGTCTTTGACTAGTCAACAAAAGTTAGAGAATTTTAGCCCTTATCTTTTGATAAGTTCCTGGTTCTTCCTAGTCTTTGATTAGTCACCAAAAATTAGAGAATTTTAGCCCTTACTTTTTACCAGCAAGTTCCTAGGTCGTCCTAGACACAACATAATCTGAAAGAAATTCTAACATCCTATATACAATTTCTTCGGGGGTTAACTAATTACAGCATCTAACTAACCAGAGTTTAACTAACAGAGTTTAGAAGTCATCAACATCAGAAATTATTCATGAGAGGCAATGCACACAGTATTTATAGACTCGAAGTTTAGGATAAATAAACTAAGAGATGCTATAAATTAATATGAAACAATATCATGTTGTGTTAATCTTCTGCACAGTCTAAGATTAGATCACAAATAACTTAGAAGGATTCATGATTATTTACTGAGAATCATGCTTCATACATATTTCTTCATCGGTGTTTACATTCAGACAATAATAATATCAGAGTTTATCCAACATGTCAACAGTGTATGACTTACAGAGCATGCTAACAGAATTTAACAGTATACGAACAGAGTTTGCATAGCAGAGTTTAACAACAGAGTTCACATAGCAGTTAACATATCAGAGAAACATGAGTAACACATTAAATAAGTAAAATTTTGAGTCTAACCAATATCTCTAGTCAAAACCAGAGACCATTCCTAGTTCATTTACCAGCCTTGTAAATGTAGCTTCACTCAATGGCTTGGTGAAGATATCTGCAAGCTGTTGTTTTGTACACACAAAATGAAGCTCAATGTTTCCTTCCTCTACATGTTCTCTGATAAAGTGATACCTTATGCTGATGTGCTTGGTCATTAAATGCTGTACTGGATTACCTGTCATAACAATAGCACTTTGATTATCACAGTAAATAGGTATTTTACTGTACCTCAATCCATAATCTAGCAATTGATTCTTCAGCCACAGAATATGTGCACAACAGCTACTAGCAGCAATATACTCTACTTCAGCTGTAGATGTAGAAATTGATTTCTATTTCTTGCTGTACCAAGAAACAAGTCTATCACCCAGAAATTGACAACTTCCACTGGTGCTTTTTCTGTCTATCTTACAGCCTGCAAAGTCTGCATCAGAGTAACCAAGTAGCTTGAAATCTGATTCTCTAGGATACCACAGACCTAAGTTAATGGTGCCCTTGAGATACTTGAAAATTCTTTTCACAGCTGTTAGATGTGGTTCTCTGGGGTCTGCCTGAAACCTTGCACAGAGACAGGTTGCATACATGATATCAAGTCTACTAGCTGTCAGATAAAGAAGAGACCCTATCATGCCTCTGTAGCTTGTCATATATACTGAAGCTCCTGTATCTTTGTCCAACTTTGTTGTTGTTGCCATGGGAGTTGATGCAGATGAGCAGTCAAGCATACCAAATTTCTTGAGAAGATTTCTGGTATATTTTTCTTGATTTATGAAAATTCCATCATCTATTTGCTCCACCTGTAGGCCTAGAAAATAACTAAGCTCTCCCATCATACTCATTTGATACCTGGACTGCATGAGCTTGGCAAACTTCTCACAGAGTTTATCATTAGTAGACCCAAAAATTATGTCATCAACATAAATTTGAACTAAAAGCAAGTCACTACCAGATTTAAAGTAGAACAGGGTTTTATCAATTGTACCTCTGTGGAACCCACTTTCTAGAAGAAATTGAGCCAGAGTTTCATACCATGCTCTTGGTGCCTGCTTAAGTCCATAGAGTGCCTTATCAAGCCTGTAGACATAATCTGGATATTTGGGATCCACAAATCCTGGTGGTTGTTCAGCAAACACTTCTTCTTCAAGCTTCCCATTCAGAAAAGCACTTTTCACATCCATCTGAAATACCTTAAATTTCTTGTGAGAGGCATATGCTAGAAAAATTCTTATTGTCTCCAATCTTGCAACTGGAGCAAAAGTTTCATTATAGTCTATTCCTTCTTGCTGTGAATAGCCTTTTGCCACAAGTCTAGCCTTGTTTCTTGTAACAACCCCCTCACTGTCAGTTTTATTCCTGAAAACCTATTTAGTACCAACAACAGATCTATTCATTGGTCTTGGCACAAGGGTCCAAACTTCATTTCTTTCAAATTTACTAAATTCCTCCTACATTGCTGTTATCCAGTCAACATCTTGAAGAGCTTCTTGTACCTTCTTTGGTTCAGATTGTGACAAGAATGCATGAAACAGACATTCATTTGTTGTAGCACTCCTTGTCCTTACTTTTGCATCTGGATCACCAATAATTAAATCAGGTGTATGATATTTTGTCCATTTCCTAGCTGAAGGTAAATGACTTCTATAATAATTTGATCCTCCCCCTTGATCCATGCTCTCCTTATTTTCTTGTTGCCTTTCTTCATTCTCTGAGGCTCCTCCTGAATTTGACTGCTCAGAGTTTGAACTGTCAGATTTTGGACTTTCAGAGTTTGAGTCATCAGAGTTCGATCCAGATTTTTCAGCTAACTCAGTTTCAGTATTTGAGTCATCACTTTGAGGTGATTCTTCATGCTCCCCCTCAACTGGTTCTTCCCTTTGTTGTGGCTGAGAAGTTTCTTCAGTGTTTACCAGTAGAGGTTCAGAGTTTGCCTCAACAGAGTTTGTCAGTTCAGCCTCATCAGAGTTTACTTCATCAAAGATTAAATCTTCATTTTCAAAGTGCAGTTGATCATGTTCATCTACATCTTCATGTCTAGTTATTTTCTTGTCATCAAATGACACATGGATTGACTCCATAATCACCTTGGTTCTCAGATTATAAACTCTGAATGCCTTAGTTGACAGCATACTAGTTTAGTGGTTTAAATGAGTCCCCGTGGAGACTGGGGAGCTACTTGATACTTTTTAAAGAGATCAGTGGCCCGTTTGATATAAAACCCGATTATATAATATATCATATTCTTAAAGTTCCCTAGTCGAGTATTATTATATAGGACAATAATAATACATAAATAGACTAGTATGCTGTTTGACAGATAACCACATCTCATTTGTTATGAGTATGGAGATACTAAAATCAATACATAGGTACATGTAGGAGTACATGGTACTGGACAGACCCACAGTGAGATTCTTCATGTTTAATAAAGTCATAAGAAAGACAGTGATAATGATGTAATGATCCTTTGACTTGAGATCATTATATTTCTATACGAGGATTAATATACTTTGACTACATTAAAAGTTACCTTTGACCGGGTGATGATAAAAGTGGACATCGGATATATCATGAGTCGTATGAGAAATATGAACGATAGATAAAGGATTTAACCCTCCTATAATTAGGAAAGATATTATTGGCCTCTTTATTGAGTGAGACTATAAAATGCATGGCCGTGCTCAAATAATGATTTGTTTTTAATAGTCTACTCATGGATCAAGTAAACCCGGATTAAATGTTGAAGAGGATGACTAAATACATGCCTCGAGTTTAATCAATAATATAAATGGTTAAAGGGATTATATTACACGGAAACATTAATCACGAAAGGTTTTATCGAATCACGATTTAATTATTGTTTAATTGGGTAGCATTGATGTATTACTAGATACCGCTCATTGTTTATAATTTTATTGGAGAAGAAAATTATTACCAATTAAATAATAACCTGTAGGGTCATACACATTGAGCACTTAAAGGAATAGTTAATTTAAATTATGGATTTAAATTAATTGATGATTATTTGAATTTTATTATATTAATTAATTGAGACTTAATAAGATAATATAAATTCGAATTAGAGGAGTATTTCTGCCATAATAATTTGTTAACTCGAATAACTTGTAGAAGGGGGGGTTGAATACAAGTTATATAACCGTGTATGATTTTTGCTTGATTATATGAACAAGAATAAACGAATGAATCAAACTCTGTTTGTATTAATAAGATCAAATACAAACTCTACCAAAGGTGTACAATACCTTTAGCAGCTGCTGACAATACAAATTTCTCTCTGTTTGTTTCGAATTCTCGAATACAAACCTTATACAGAGCTACGCACACGAACTCAATTTTTCACTCTCTTTACAATGATATTGAGAGAGTATTTATAATGCTACCTATCAACTAATAACAGAAAGATATAATCTATACATGACAATGTTCTGCCTTCTAGTCGATAGTTTCCATCAATAGAAAACTCTTTCCTTCATAATATCTTCTTGCTTGTTCTTCAAACAAAGATCCTATTTTATAGCACTTGTCAGTTTCTGTAGCATCCATAATGACATCATCAGTAACACGACTGATATCAGGATTTCATCTTGCATCATTATTAGACTGTCATCAGGATTTGCTCTTTGTTCCTGACATGTAGTCTCTGATACACTGTTCACTCCTGACTAAACTGTACAGATAACTGTCTTACACATAAATCCTATACAAAGTGCTAAATCCTTTATAAGATCAGGATTACAAGAAGTATACTGTGTAAATTCTATTCTTAACATCACAACTTATGAATTATTCCTAACAATCTCCCCCTATTTATGCTTTAAAATCTGAAGCATAATCTAAGTTGTGGATGTCAAAACATATAACAATACAACCAGAATAGAATTTATGAATGTAGAATTATGAAGTTAAGTACCTCCTTCCCAGATGTAGACGTTTATCTAGTACTTAGAAGAAAGAATTTTAACTATTAATGCTGATCTTCCTTTACCACTTCCTAGCTGAGATTCACCACTGTCACTCCTAGTTCTTCTTTTTACTTCCCTTTGTCTGCTCTTTATCTCCCCCAGCTTTATCTCCCCCAGTCTGTTAGTGTTGTTGTTGTTGTCTTTGAATTGTCTTTATCTCCCCCATTTTGACATCAGCAACATTAATTCCAAGAGATTCAGAAACAGAACAAATGATATTCATCAGAACTGCTTGATTTTCCATAATTGTGACTTGGTTATCTTCAAGTGATTGAAGTCTTGTTTGAATAGCAATTTGAGAATTCTGAATATCTTTCAAAACATCAGAATGAACTTCAATGTTGGAAATGCTTCTAGTATCTTCAGAATCAGAATCAGAAAGAACTGTATCTTCAAGTCTTGTAGAAGAAGTTGCATGGGTCGTATGATATTCAAGTAATAAAACCTGATTAGAAGTATCAACATCTTCATCTTTCTGATCTGGAACTGAAACATGATCATCATCTCCTTCACCAGTATTCTGTGTACTAACATCTTCAAATCTTGACTCCTCCTTAGAGTGATCAGAGACTGTAGATGTCTCAATTCTAGCTGATATTGGAAGTACATACAAAGGAACACTAGGATCATTAGGAACTTCATCTGGTACATATGTATCAAGAGATTGCTTTATCCTGGCACCTCTTCTGTTAATGATTCCTGCAAGCCTCTCCTTTTGCTTCTGAGCTTTAACTTCTGGCTTTGCATTGTGATGTGCTAGGTCATTCTTCTGATACATTTTGATGAATGAATAAGTACCAGCATCCATACCTAAATTTTTAGACCAAGATTCAGGAAAAACCTGATCCCAGAAATCAAATGATGGTTTCCTAATTTTCTCTCCCTCACTATGGAGTTGATCATCCATACCCTCATTCTCACTTTGACTTACTAAAGTCAACACTCTTTCTACCTCACCTTTTGCCTGGTCAGGAGCCAGCCTCTCTAATTGTGGATCAATATCCATCTTTTCAAGTGTATCACTCAAATTTGGATAAGTGCTCTCATGACCTACAGAAAAATAGGGGCTAAAAGGAGTTTTTATACCTGAACTCACATGGAGAGAGGGTTCCTCATTTGGCATGTGGCTTGAGGTTTTCTCCAAGGAGTGAGCTGCTAAAATCTCTGAAACCTTACAATCATCTTCTTTCCTTCCAGAGACTACAGGCTCCAGTATACCACTTTCAGGTTCTTTACTAGACTCTGATGTCTTCAGTAATACTTCATTAGACACCATAGTTAGTACATCACCGTCTTTAAGTGTTGTTTGCTGAGACACACCCTCAAGGTGGATAGACTCTGACTGAACAAAATTTGTTTGATCTTCAGAAAAATCAACCAAAGTCATTCCTCCCATATCATAGGGTATCTCACTTGCATTCTCAGTCATCACAGAAGTCCTTTCAACATCAGCTATCACAGCTCCTGAGTCATCCTTCCTCTGACTAGATGGTTCTTGTGTTGCAGTGACTGTGATCTGATCTTTCCTACTATTCACCACTAGTGCAATAGTATCTTCTGTTGACTGCTTCCCTCTATCTACTTCCTCCAGTTGTTCACCTTGAGCTAAAGTATCTTCAATAATGACATCCTTGTCAAATAAATATGCATGAAGTGATTGAAGTGCAACATGCTTCGAGAGTCCAAATTTCTTGACTAATTGTCTTCTGACAGATACATAGAAATACATCTTCATTAAGTCAAGTCTTTGATGTAGAAGTCCATATTCTCCAGGAAATGAAAGTCTAGGAACACTTTCACTTAAAAAATTTAGAATTGGCCTGGAAAGTTTCACTTTTAGAGGGATAAGTCCCATAGCCATTCTTTAAGACAATGTAGTTTCCCATGAAGAATCAATATCCAGATCTCTCTTGTCAAATACTGACATAGATGTAGCTTGATGTGTGGAAACCTGCATAATGTTAGTTGGACTAGACTCTGTGTGTGTAGGTGACAATTGAATCTTTCTCCTTGTTCTCCTGGTATAGT
This sequence comes from Kitagawia praeruptora, assembly GCA_037693485.1. Classification (NCBI taxonomy): domain Eukaryota; kingdom Viridiplantae; phylum Streptophyta; class Magnoliopsida; order Apiales; family Apiaceae; genus Kitagawia; species Kitagawia praeruptora. The sequence goes on from CM075345.1 coordinate 57,193,593, forward strand.
GAGCAAAAGATTTATCCTGAGAAGACTCAAGAGGTGTAGACATAGAAGTGATCTTGGGATGAGATCTTTGTTCAATAGACACAGTCTTTTGAGAGACAGTATCCAGTAACTGTTTTCCCTTTTTAAGAACTACAGCCTTTTGAGAGACTGCAGCCTGGCTGTGGCTAGGTTTTTCATCTCTATGTGCTAACAGAGAAAGTTGAATTGCAGCCTTCAATTCTGCTCTCTCAGCAAGAGTTAAATTATCATCATCTTCACTACAATTACTATTACTTGACACAACAAATCTTCTCTTCCTTACAACTGATGTCTTTTGAGAAACACCAGAGGTTGGTTTCTTTGAAACAATAGGCTGTGGATCAAAATTTGGTTCTTGAATTGTTTCAGAGACTATAATGTTTTGGGCTACTTGGGTAGACACAGGTGGGTTCTCCTCCAATTGAGATTCCTGAGCCATTTCACCACAAAAGAAAGAAGAATTGTAGAAAGTAGGAAGATGAGTTTTAAGAATTACCTGAAAATGATGTGGATAATGAATTACAAGTATTTCATCTAGATTCTTTTCATTGTCCTTCTTTGTAATGTCAGAGAAAATTCTCTTTTGCTGTTCATAAGAAGAAACACAATATTCCCTACCAAATCTAGCTTCAACATCAGGAATAAAATGGTTAATAAACAATTGCATAAATCTATGATAATAAACCATTTTCCTGTTTTGATCTCTTAACCCAAGTTTAATACTCATCTGACTTAAGATAATGTGACCAATGTTAATTACTCTATCATAAAGCAAACTATAAGCAATATGTGATGTAACAGAAGTAATTTGCTGAAAAGAACTACATTTACTAGTAAAACATTCATCAATTTGATCAAAGTAAAAAGACCATTCCTTTCTAAGAAAAGACATATTCAACTGGCTCATGTTGTCTAGAGATCCACTATAACCTAATTCAGACAACATAGTTCTTACATTATCATCAGATGGTTCACTTGCAAAATTATCAATAACAGGTAAGCAAAGTACTGAATTAACAACAGATTCAGTAATGTCAAATGAATCTTGTCCTAAATGTAGAACAATCTTACCTGATTGACTCTGAGTAGAATCAATTACCTCAGCATTCTCCCAAGCTTGTGAAACAGCTGCTTGATTAATTTGTGGAGATGCTGTCAATGCATAACTTAATGGTCCATACGCCAGAAAGTCCATGATTGGATGAAAATCAGATAACACTCCTTCCTTATTGGTGATAGCTGCTACATGATTGTTTGTCATAAAATCGAAATCACCAAACTTGAAGGCTACTGATTTAGGTAATCTTCTTTGAGCTGCCATTTTTGATCTGAAAGTAACTTGAAAATTCTTGAAATGGATTAGTGATTTTGAAAACTCAAGAGTGGTTTTTGCTTTAGAGAATGTAAAATTAGAGAAAGCAATTACACGATTAGAGTTTCAAAACAAATATGTTTCACAAATCTTTCAGACCACTATCCCACGTTGACACGTAGATTGACAGGTGTCAGTCCCTGAAAAGTGCGGTTACCCACGATTTTTTGGAAAATAAAATCCAAAATTGATTTTCATGAAATAAATCAGGGTATAAATAATCAATACTGATCAGCTTCCTTTTCCTGTTGACCTCTCATCACAATAATCACAAAATATGTGATAATAATTCTCAAATCCTGATGGTCACACATGAAATCCTGATCAATATCATCCTGATTCCAGAGACTTAATATGGAGTTTCCACGTGGCATTTTTCTTTTATCTGAAAAAGAAATAAACAATTAATCTGAACAAAAATCAATTGGTTAGATATATTCAATATTTCTTGAAAACAAGAAATACAGTCACACGCAATAATTAGCATCTGACTTCATTAAAACTTCCAAGTGACTGTTCAGCTTCTCACGTCTTTCTTTAAAAGAAACAGACGCCTTATGCCATTCTCCATAAACCTTTCAATTTCTTTTCTTCTCAACAATGCTCCTCAAACCAAAATTCCCTTCAAACCCATTCTTTAGATCTTTTACGGTCAATGAACATCCTGTTCTTGATCATTTCTTTGAAAAGATGACTCTTCTCATCGAACTAATCATGGATGGATTGGTTTTTGATAATATCCAGAGGTTTCTCCTAGAACATCCATCTGTTGGATACAATCTTCCCCTAACCTCCTCAAAACTTGAGGATGAAGAATTTGGCCGAGAGTCTGAGATTGATCTTGATGGAGATGCTATTCATTTAAGTTAGCTGCTCTCATTCAAGTCGCTCAGACAAGGAATCCAAGAGTAGACGAGGCTATTAAATCTCCTGATGGATTTCTTGAGATGCTCCTTGTCCTGTACCTCAGAATTCATATCAATAGACAAGTATAGAATTATCAGTAGAAATTAGACAAAAAGATGTTGTATTTCATTTCCATATATGTAATGCTTTCAATTAATGAAAATACAATTTCTCGTTATCTACTTGTCTTTTGATTATTGAATGATGTATAAATTATCAGTATGCAAATATTAAAACTTGCTGGTATAGACTTAACACATCACAGAATTAGATTACTACACAAAGTAAACGTCAGGATCTGAAACAATTTTCATAATCCTGATGCTGACACAATACTGATGACGTCAGCATCCTGATAACAAATCTAATCCTGATGATTATTAACAAGTCTATCATATTGAAATTTATCAAGGCAAAGTGTTATAGCTAAAGCATTTAAAAATCAAATATAGATCCTGACAAGAATATCAAGTCTATAAGCTAAGAACAACATACCTTGCTACTTTTGCAGATGTTAAAGATCTAAAAATTTAACATTCCTAACTCACTTACTAATCTACTGAATGTAGTCTCATCAAGTGGTTTAGTTAGAATATCTGCAAGCTGTTTGTCAGTAGGAACAAAATGAAGTTCCACAATACCATTCTCAATATGTTCTCTAATAAAATGATACCTGACATCAATGTGCTTAGTCCTTGAATGTTGAACTGGATTTTCTGCAATTTTAATAGCACTAGTATTATCACAAAACATAGGAATATTACTAAGTGTCATACCATAATCCATCAACTGATTTCTTATCCAAAGGAGATGTGCACAACAACTGCCTGCTGCTATGTACTCAACTTCTGCAGTTGAGGTTGAAACAGATTGTTGCTTCTTGCTTGCCCAAGAAATCAATCTATTTCCCAAGAATTGACATGTACCTGTAGTGCTTTTCCTGTCTATTTTACACCCTGCATAATCAGAGTCTGAATAGCCAATTAGAAAGAAATCAGATTCTCTAGGATACCACAAACCAAGATTTGGAGTTCCTTTGAGATATCTAAAAATTCTCTTCACAGCAATTAAATGAGATTCCTTAGGATCACTTTGGAATCTAGCACATAAACAGGTAGAAAACATTATATCTTGCCTACTTGCAGTTAGATATAACAAAGAGCCTATCATGCCTCTATAACTAGTATTATCCACACTCTTTCCCTTAGGATCAGAGTCTAGTTTAGTGGCTGTTGCCATGGGTGTTTTTGCAACTGCACAGTCTTGAAAGTCAAACTTTCTTAAAAGATCTTTGATATACTTTGACTGATTAATGAAAATACCAGTCTCAGTCTGTTTGACCTGCAAGCCTAAGAAATAATTTAATTCACCCATCATGCTCATCTGATACTTAGACTGCATAAGAGCATCTCCAAGGGTGAAATCTAAATTTGTTAGCTATAATGCTTATCTAAATTGATTATACAATTTTTTTGCTAACAATGCATAAATACACTCCAAGGGTGTTATGTATAATTATGTTAAGCTAAAATTATACCTAAAAGCTTTTTTAGTTCAACAAATATATTGAATCATACATGGTTATCTATATTTTTTTTTGCTAAGGGGTGATGGTTGGAGTGCAATATTTTTTACATATCATCTAAAAGGGCCACCTAGATGACACATGGGATGACACATAGATATTTTAGCTAACAGTTTTCTACCCTTGGAGATGCTCTAAGCTTGCTAAACTTAGCACACAACTTTTCATTAGTAGAACCAAAAATAATATCATCAACATAAACTTGAACTAAAAGCAATTCACCTTTTATCTTTCTAAAGAATAGAGTTTTGTCAATTGTACCTCTTGTGAAGCCATTTTCAAGAAAAAATTTAGACAAAGTCTCATACCATGCTCTTGGTGCCTGCTTTAGTCCATAGAGTGCCTTGTCAAGTTTGTAGACATGATTTGGAAACTTTGGATCAACAAATCCATGTGGCTGTTCCACATACACTTCCTCATCAAGTTTGCCATTTAGAAAAGCACTCTTTACATCCATCTGGTATACCTTGAATTTTGAATGAGCTGCAAATGCAAGAAACATTCTGATTGCTTCTAATCTTGCTACAGGTGCAAAGGTCTCATCATAATCAATGCCTTCTTCCTGAGAATAACCCTTGGCCACCAGTCTAGCTTTGTTTCTTACAATCATACCAGATTCATCTAGCTTGTTTCTGAAAACCCATCTTGCACCAACAATTGATCTATCTTTAGGTCTTGGTACCAGTTTCCATACTTTGTTTCTCTCAAACTCATTTAACTCCTCCTGCATTGCAATTACCCAATCAGGATCCTGTAAGGCTTCTTCAACCTTCTTAGGTTCATTCTTTGAGAGAAAGCAACTATACAAGCATTCATTTTGAATTGATCTTCTAGTTCGAACACCACTATTTGGATCACCAATTATCAAATCTTCAGTATGATCCTTTGTCCATTTTCTAACAGGTGGTAGATTAACTCTGCTAGTCTCTCCCCCTAAGTTAGTGGTATCTCTTGTAGAAGAATTCTCTCTACCTTCAAAAACTCTCCTTTGATCAATAGAATCAGTAGATTCCATATTGCTGCTAGTTACTGATCTTCCTTCAGTAGACTCTGAAAGATCAGTTCCTGATGGAGTAGACTCTGAAACATCAATTCCTGATGGAGTAGACTCTGAAAGGCTAGTCTGCTCCTGATGATCACTGTGTTCTCTTTGATTTATTTGCTCCCCCTCAACAGTAGCATTCCTTTGAGAAGCAATAGAAATTCCTTCTGGAAAACCTTCATCATCACTGGAGAGTATCTCAGAATTCTTCAGATTTTCAAATTCCAATTTGTCATGGCTTTCATCAGTTTGCAGAATTCCAAATTTCTTATCATCGAATGCAACATGAATTGATTCCATAACAATGTGAGTTCTGAGATTATAAACTTTGAAGGCCTTAGATGCTGAATATCCTAGAAAAATTGCTTCATCCGATTTGGCTTCAAATTTTCCAAGTTGTTCTGGATGAACTTTTAGGACATAGCATTTGCATCCAAAGATGTGAAAGTATTTCACACTTGGTTTCTTTCCTTTGATCATCTCATAGGGAGTTTTTCCATGACTATTTACCAAGGTACAATTTTGAGTGAAACATGCAGTGTTAATAGCTTCTGCCCAAAAATAGGTTGGAAGTTTTGCATCTGCAAGCATGGTTCTTGCTGCCTCTATGAGAGTCCTGTTCTTTCTTTCCACTACACCATTCTGTTGAGGTGTACCAGGTGCAGAAAACTGTTGAGTGATTCTTTTGTCTGCACAAAACTCCTCCATTGTAGAATTCTTGAATTCTGTACCATTGTCACTTCTAAGTACTTTGACTTTGTACTTAGAGTTATTATGAATATTCTTGATAAGTTCAATGATTTACTGAGGAGCTTCATCCTTCTTGTGTAGAAAGAACACCCATGTAAACCTTGTAAAATCATCCACTATAACTAGAGCATATCTTTTCTTGCTGATAGACATAATGTTTACTGGACCAAACAGATCAAGATGTAGCATGTGAAATGGTTCAGTAATTGAATTTTCAGTCTTGCTCTTGAAAGTGGTTCTTCTTTGCTTTCCAAGCTGACATGCATCACAAAGTCCGTCTTGCACAAAATTTGCCTGAGGTAGGACTCTCACCAAATTATGCTTAACAAGTTGATTAAGCTTCTTGAAATTAAGATGTGAGAGCTTCTTGTGCCAATTCCAGCTTTCATCACTTGTTGCTTTGCTGTAGAGACATCTAATAATTCCTTTAGATGTATCTCTTAAGCTGGCTTCATATATGTTACCATGTCTTTGACCAGTTAGAACAATGTCTCCATTTTGCATATTCAAGATTTTGCATCCTTCTTTGTCAAAGATTGATTTGTAACCTTTATCACCCAGTTGACTTATGCTTAAAAGAGTATGTTTCAAGCCTTCAACCAGTGCTACATTTTCTATGATGACATTCCCCAAAACAATTGAGCCATATCCCAGAGTTTCTCCTTTGTTGCCATCTCCAAAAGATATTACTGGGCCAACTTTCCTCTCAAACTTTGTAAGCAGGGACTTCTTTCCAGTCATATGTCCAGAGCATCCACTGTCCAAGATAATTGAATGCTTCTTTCCTGTGCCCTTAACAGAGGATGGAGAAGTTTTCTTTGGAGATCCAGGTTTGTCTGAACCATTTGCCATCAATGCAATGTTGTCATAATCCAATTCATCTTCAGAATCACTGGAATCAGCCCAATCCTTCTGTGTGACCATAAGTGCATTACCCTTTCCTGAATTCCTAGGCTTCTTACACTCACTAGCAAAGTGTCCAAGCTTGTTGCAGTTAAAGCACTTGATCTTGGCCTTATCAAGCTTGACAATTGTACTTTTGCCTTTGTCACTCTTCTTCTCCTCCTTCTTTTGAAAAGGTCCTTTGCTAAATCTTCTCCTATTAAATCTACCTTTCTTGAAAGCTTTAGCAAACATAGCAAAGAGTTCCTGCATCTCAGATTCAGAATCATTGTTGTCAGAGTCCATATCAGTAGTCTCTGACTCAGAATTTTCTTTGCTTTTCTTCTTCCTTGAATTCTTTACAGCAATCTCTTCATGCTGTTCTTCAGGAAGCTTCTTTACTTCAGATTGAGCAGTAAGTGCAATAGTCTTCATCTTTCCTTCACTCCTGCTCTTCTTCTGTTGCTTGTCAAGTTCATAAGCTCTCAATTTTCCATATACTGCTTCTAACGAAATCTCATCCAGATCATTATCTTCCTCAATCGCAGATATCTTCTCATTGTAGAAATCAGGCAAAGCTTTTATGAACTTTGTATTCATATCCTCCAAGTCATAATATTTACCATGCATGGCCATCTCATTGATGAGTTTTGTAAACCTATCAAAGGTATCAGTAAGTGACTCACCAGACTTGGATTCAAAGTACTCATACTGTTGTATAAGTAATGTCCTCATATTCTTCCTGACAGGCTTAGTTCCTTCACAGTGAACCTTAAGATTGTCCCATATATCCTTAGTAGTTTTACAAGAGAGAACATAGTTAGTGAGAACATAATCAAGACTGTTGAATAATATGTTTCTCACTTTAGCATCTTTAAGAACATTCTCCTTGTCTTTATCTAACCATTCAGATTTTGGCTTCTCTGCTGTATGTTCTGGAACAACCACACCATCAACAGTTGCTTGTCCAACAACCTTTGTTGGAACAAAAGGTCCATCTCTGATTCTGTCAAGATAATCATGATCTGTTGCTTCCAGATGATGCAACATCTTTACTTCCCATAGAGTATATTCGTTTCTCTTGAGCATAGGAATCTTAGTATTCCCATCCTTGTAACCAGACATGATTGCAGATCTTTATGATTATTCGAAATCAACCTGCTCTGATACCAATTGTTAACTCGAATAACTTGTAGAAGAGGGGGTTGAATACAAGTTATATAACCGTGTCTGATTTTGCTTGATTATATGAACAAGAATAAACGAATGAATCAAACTCTGTTTGTATTAATAAGATCAAATACAAACTCTACCAAAGGTGTACAATACCTTTAGCAGCTGCTGACAATACAAATTTCTCTCTCTGTTTGTTTCAAATTCTCGAATACAAACCTTATACAGAGCTACGCACACGAACTCAATTTTTCACTCTCTTTACAATGATATTGAGAGAGTATTTATAATGCTACCTATCAACTAATAACAGAAAGATATAATCTACACATGACAATGTTCTGCCTTCTAGTCGATAGTTTCCATCAATAGAAAACTCTTTCCTTCATAATATCTTCTTGCTTGTTCTTCAAACAAAGATCCTGTTTTATAGCACTTGTCAGTTTCTGTAGCATCCATAATGACATCATCAGTAACACGACTGATATCAGGATTTCATCTTGCATCAGTATTAGACTGTCATCAGGATTTGCTCTTTGTTCCTGACATGTAGTCTCTGATACACTGTTCACTCCTGACTAAACTGTACAGATAACTGTCTTACACATAAATCCTATACAAAGTGCTAAATCCTTTATAAGATCAGGATTACAAGAAGTATAATGTGTAAATTCTATTCTTAACATCACAACTTATGAATTATTCCTAACATAATTAAGTATGATTTAGTTATTAAATAAATAATAGAAATTCATTTTATTATTTAATCTTGTACCTACAAGGGTTGGGTTTTTGCTGTTATGGGCCTATTAATAAGTCATTATAAATAGATAATGATAGGTTAAGAGGTTATTACGTTTTTGAGAAAAACCCTAGAGGAGGCAGCAACAAAAGAGACATAAACAAATAACTCGAGTCATCAAGAGGGAGGCTAGTACGTCCATTCCAAAGTCAAGTTCGTGAGACTCTCTTGAAGGTGCTCGTGTGGATACCATAGAGGTGTTTTTCCGAGAGGTAGACACAAATCGTGAAAGCTAGGATCTCCGTTGAGTTCGTGAAAGTCAAGATCTTAATAGGTATGATTCGTTATCTCCATAATCTGCCCAGAATTATACATGGATCCTGTGTTTGGGTTTCAAAATTTTTGTTATATTTACGTTTATCCGCTACGTTTTATGCCTCGGAACTCAACACCTCCCCCCAACCCCACCCCACCCCTCCCCTCCCCGTCCCCCATCGGCATCGGAACCGGTCATCTTCTCCGACGGTCGGCACCACCTCCTTTTCTTTTATGATGTCTGGCCCCGGCCCCGCAGGGGCACCATCTCCATCGTCTTCCTCCGTCGAGCTTAATCCATGGAAGTCGATCTGCTGGAAGATGGATGAAGAAGAAAGTGGAGACTTGATTGAAAAACTTGTCACAAATCTGAAATGAATAGGTGGTTAGTGGTGGTGGCGACCAGAGATGGTGGTGTTGTGACTTGTCCTGTCTCAGATCTGGTTTTTTTATGATTTATGCTCGAATTTTTTATGATTTGTATTGATTTTTTGATATGTCGAATTATTCAATTCTCGAATCTAATCTTATCACAAGAAAATAGGTATGAGCACTTCAAGGTAACACGTGAAGGAGAAGATGGAGAAATGGAAACGCTGCATAAAGGGGAAGATGTAAATATGTTAGCTCAACTCTGATTTTTTTTGTTATTTTGCATTCAAAATATTTTGTGATTACGTTTGGATTTTGGTGATTTGTGTATGAATATTGATGATTTATTTTCAAATTTTAGTAATTTTTGTATAATTTTTGGTAAATTGTTCTTCAAATTTAATAACTCTGTTATGGTAATGGTGAGAGACTATTGTGATGGTGATTGGCATTTTGGTGATCTTAAGTTGAATTTGGTGATTTTAGTAGTGATGACGGTGGTAAATTGTGGTGTTTGTGATTGTAGAGATGGAGGGAGGGTGGTTTTGGTATTTTAGTGGAACAAATATTGTAACAATGGAGAATGCGGTAGTGATGACATTGTTAATCTCTATCAGTTGAGGGTTCTAAACTCAATGATGTATGTTTTCTCTAATGCCCTTAGACAAGAACGACCACTTGATTAAATTTAAGATATTTTTGAAAATTATTGTTGCTCATGGTGTGATTTTGGCTCATATACTGAAGAGCTTCAGAACACTCTATATTTTTTATTTTTTGAATGAATGTGCCACGCTGCCAGGTGTTGGGATTTATGGGTGATAGCATAGAGACAACTTAACTATATTTCCCTGTAATTAGTTTTTACTAAGTTGAACATACTGTCACAGCCAGAGTATGTTCTTGTAATCGAATAATTGCTGTCATGTAATAATTGTATGTCTTGGGAGAAGTTCATGCATTTGTTCAAGCCTCAGGGAATATATCCAGAAGATAGCAAGAATAAAAGTTACTGTCATATTCTTGACAGTAAGGTTACAAGAAGACAAATGTTGCAAAGTCACGACAAAGCTATATCTGACAGCAACATTGGCTGAAGCATGGGACAGTAACATTCTCACACTTGACAGCAAGTCTGGAGTTCCGACAGCAACACTGGCGGGACCTCGTACTGTCAACTACTGAATATTCCTTTGACAGCAGACTCGGCGGTTAAGGTTACTGTCACACTGAATTATTTGATTTGGGTACTTTTTGTTATAAATTTTGTGGGTTTTTAAATAAGAGGGAGACCTTTGGTAAGAAATAGTTTGTGTAATATTTATTTATTTAGAGCTTGTTGCAAGAGACTGGTTTTCTTGTATCTAATGCATTTGTAAATTATTTTGCGATTTGTATATATTTTTGATAATTTTTGTGTATTTTTTATAATTAAAATAATATGTATAAATGCCTTACCTCTTTAAATATGAAAAGGTGATTTTTTGCGTATTCATTGTTTTTATGAATGCTTGTCCTTTTTTTTCTTAGTAAATAATGCCCAAGTTTTAAGCACATAAAACGTAATTTGCGGGTATTTTTTTTTGGTGATTATGTGTATATTTTCATAAATGCTCACTTTTTTTTTTTTTTTGATAGTTCAATGCTCACTTCTTTAAAGTATAAAAGATTGTATTTTTTGTGATTTCGGTGTATAGTTATATAAATATGTAATATAAATGTTATTTGCATAAATGCAATTTAAGTACAAAATAAATGATTCATATTTATCTTTGGCAAATGGTGTATTTTTTACAAATATGAATATAAGTAATAGATATTACTTTTTTAAGTGTACAAAAAAGATGATTCATGTGTATATTTTAAGTGATTTGAATGGATATTTCTTTCTTATAAATATGCAATATAAATCAGAAATTAATGTTTAACTCTTTAAGTAAAAATAACTTTTTTTGGTTGTTTGTGTGTAATTTTTATAAATATAAAATGTAGAAATATATATTTTTATGTAAAACGCTCACCATTCTAAGTTTTAAAAAAAGATGATTTGTGCTTAATATTTTGTAATGGTGTGTTTATTATAAATATAAGTAATAAATTTAATTTTTTATAAATGATCAATTCTGTAAAAATGAATAATGTGTATTTTTGGTTATATATGTGCTTATCCAAATTAAGATTAGACTAACACAATAGCCAATCATGCACCATGCATCACATATGCAGAAATACATCATAAATCAACACCTAAATTCTTCAACTAGAAATATGACAGTGGACATTGCCTAACCATACACCTAACATTATAGTCATTGTCGAACATTGACAAACCATCAATATTGATTTAAAAAGAACCATTGAGAAGGTACTAAGAACATAGCCACATAGTACCATGAATCTTAAAAATGGATCAACATACTACCAACGATCAAGTAAATCTTGACACATTTTGGTCAAAACGAATGCAATCTTATAGAATAGCACCCCGTATCTGTCCTTGCACAAGTTCTGATTATGATTAAAGAAATCAAAAACAAAAAATCACATACATAAACCAAAAACACTAGTACTACCAATGCAACTTCTATCAATTGGAAAGAGTCTGCATACCCGATTATTTCTCTAAGTCCATGTCACTGAAGCACAATTTTGGTGCACAATCAATTAACAACAATAAAATAACTCTTTTGTAAACTTCTTTTCCAAAATCCATCATAATTCTGCAATATTTATTTGGTAAGAAAATGACAAAAAACGCGAATGGAATAAATTTGGCCAGATTTGTAACCATGAGGGAGCACCATCTAAAAATTTATATCGCCATGAAGGTAAATCACCATTTTTATCACTAAATCACCAAAAAGATAAATATGTATTACAAGCCTACAATTATATCTTCCAAAAACAAGTTAATCCCACTATCAAAACAAATCACCCTTTTTACCACTAAATCACCAAAAAAAAATATGAATCATTCATTCATTTTATATCACTGAATCACCAAAACAAAATATGTATTGCCCATTTTATATAATTGAATCATCAAAAAAGTATGTATCACAACCTACAATTACATCTTCCATGAACAAGAATCCATCTTTGTAGACTTTATTCATTTTTATGTCCCGAAATCCTAGAATCTGCACAAAACCCTTAAAGTAATTAATATTGAAAAACCATAAAATTAGTGCATAAAACATGTATATATGAATTCTATATCCCATATTACTTGGTTTCACATTAACATAGGTATTTTGTTAACGATTCAGTGATAGAAGTGTATCAATTCAACTAATTTTTGATGAAAGATATTGAAAGTACCTGATTTTTGGTGAATGTTATCTTTAAATATCTGCAATCCAAATTGGGGAAAGACACCATGTGCTATAAAGATAGAGATACCTTATATATATATATATATATATATATATAGCTTTAAATGCAAGAGTGATGATGAAGAGTGTTCAGAAGCGTTGCTTTGTATCGTGTGTCTAAAATTATTCTTTTCCGTATCGTTATATGTAACTAACCCTGTAGTTCAATTAAAATTACAAAATTGCCATCGGGGTCTCAATTCTCATTCTATTGGGGTCTCATTAGAGTAGCCCTATATATATATATACATATATATTGAGTTGCACTCCATGAAAAACACCTTATATAAAGAAAAATAAAGAACACTTCTACACCACATATTTAATGCACCTACACACAATTAAAATGCACATTCACACACATTAAGCCAACCCATTTTTTTCAAAAAAAAAAAAAAATTCGGATGAACAGTGCCTGCTGACGTGGCATGTCACGCCAGCACCTACCACGTCAGCACCTTCATGCCACGTGGCACTGTCACGTCAGCAGGTTGTCCCACATTTGATGTCGTGGTAGTGCCACGTGGTAGATGCTGATGTGACATGCCACGGGGCACTGTCACGTCAGCAAATGGGGGGGGGGGACCACCTGCTGGCGTGGCATGCCACGTCAGCAGGCACTGATAATCCGATTTTGCCATGTCAACAGGCACTGTTCATCCAATATTTTTTTTGAAAATCTAAAATGTGAGGATTCATTTTAATTGTGTGGGTACCCCTGGCGGGGCCGTTAGATCATTATTGATTCAATGATTTAGATTAATTCTCTAGTGTTCTTCACACTCTCTCTTCACCTTAATTACACCCTTACACTCACTTCCCCACTCATCATTAACACAAGCCTTCTCATCGACAATTTCTCGAACACTTGGCACACATTCACACCGCAAAAGAAAATCACTTTTAAGTGTTCTAGTAAGCGGTCTTTCTAAATTACCGCAAAAGAAAATCTCTAAATTACCGCAAAAGAAAATCTCTTTTAAGTGTCTAACATGACAATGACTTGATAATGTTTTTGATTATCGTCAACAAGTCACTAAACTTTCGACTAATTGATAATGTTTTGGACCTGGAAAAGCTAGCTGTTCTTGGTCATGGTCAGGATGCACAAACATTAGCAGAGTTTTTGTGTCTAAGTAAATAGAAAGGGTTGAGATTCGATGAAGACGATATGAAGATCAAGCAAAAGCCTTTCTCCACCCACATAATCCCCTCCGTTTTTAATTTGATTTTTCCCGTCAATCGGTGATATTTTTTTAAAATCTAATTTCACCACATTTTTCTCCATCTCTCAACGATCAGTTTGCATACCATATGTGCTATATTTTAATTTAGTTTTCTAAGTTCTCCTTTTAAAGGGGTTTTCTCTAGATCCCTACTCTATATATATATATATATATAACTTATGAAAAAATTACCTTAATATTAATACACTTTTATACATATTTTAGAAATATACATAAAAAATTTAATATTTATAACATTTTTAATACTTCTAATCGCATGTATTACAATCTATACTAGTATATAAAAGCCGAAACATTAAGGGTTTAGTTGGTCGGCCGGTCGGTCGGTCGGTACGGTACCTGTTAATTTTACTTATTTACCCTTACTCATCCTACTAACTAATCATTTTCTTTTTTTAATTAAACATATTATCTTTGCTATTTTTCAATAACTAAACAATTTCATTTTTCAGGTAAAATATAATATCTTATATATTTTATCTAATTAAAATTTCTCCTTTATTAATCAATTTCTTTTTTCAGGTTAAACATATTACCATTTCTATTTTTCAAAAATAAAATAATTTCCTTTTTCAGGTAAAATACAATATCTTTTCCATTCCTTTTTTAAAAACACATATCATGAACGATTACCTTTTAATTATAATTACTTTTAACTAATCAATTACCCTTTTCAGCCATGTTACTTTTTTTTTCTTTTCTCTAACTAAAATCTCTTTTTTTCCAAGTATATCATGGACGATTACCTTTTTCAGCCAAAACACGTTACCTTTTTATTTTTTTCTTACTAAAACCTCTATTTTTCCAATTATATCACGAACGTTTCTATTTAATAAAAATAAAATAATAATATCATAATACTAATTAATAACCGATTACCTTTTCAGCTAAAACGTATCATCTTTTCTATTTTTTCCAAATTAAATTTCTTTTTTCCTAAAAATATCACGGGCAACATTAATATCTCATTTTCAAAAATACTATGAGCAATTTTATTTAGTAAAATAACATAATTAAATTATAATTAATATAAACTATTCAATTACATTTTTCACATAAATAATTTCACTTTTTTAATTTTCATGTAAACTTTCTATTTGCTCTAACTAAAATCTCTATTTTTTCAATTATATCACAAGCGGTTCTATTTAATACAATAAACTAATAATATTATAATTTAATAATTAACCGATAACCTTTTTCAGCTAAAACGTATCATTTTTTTATATTTTCTAACTAAAATCCCTATTTTAATGGAAATATCACGGACAATATTAATTTCTCCTTTTCTAAAAATATTACGAGTAATTGTATTTAGTAAAATAACGTAATTAAATTATAATTCCTCTAAACTAACCAATTACCTTTTTCACCTAGAACATATTACCTTTTTAATTTTCTCTAACTAAATCCTCACTTTTCCAATCATATCACGGACATTATATTTAATAAAATAAAATAATAATTTTATAATTACTAACAATTAACCGATTACATTTTTCAACTAAAACCTATCATCTTTTCTATATTTTTTAATTAAAATTCCCCATTTTCTATAAATATCACAGATAACACACACACACACACACACACACACACACACACACACATATATATATATATATATATATATATATATTATCAAATAATCTCATAAAAAAATTTAAGCCTCCAAAATTCATGTTTTAAAATATATAATTTAAATTAATAAAAAAATTCTTATAATATTAAAAAATCAGTGCATTGCACGGATTTTAAACTAATATTCAAAAAAGATGTATATGTATAATCAATCTACATGATCTTGTAATGAATATTAAACATGATATGATAGTGTTGGGAGCATCATTCTCTACCAAAATTTCAGACTGTTAGCTAAGTATCTCATTCAACTAAACAATCGGACCTGTCAGGGAGAAAAAAAAAAGCTAAACAATTGGACAGCTATTAACTGGACTTCTCAATGAAGAAAATAACATTTTCATGTAGAATAAGATGAACGTGGTCACAAGGCAAACGTCTTGAACGAGATCCAAAACTCTCTGTCCTAAAAAAGTGCTCTCTTATAACTTAGTTAACTAACGATAAAAATCTAGGGTGAAGGCCCTAAATAATCAAAAATAAATAGTGTTGGCCCAAAATACTGAGTTCCAAATACTTGGCCTTAAATACCGATGGAACACGTTATTGTGTCTAACGTATCCTCAAGATACGCTAGTTCATCTAACGTATCCTCAAGACACACAAATCCGTTTAACGTATCTTGCTCTGTACCATACAATAGCATTCACCCTCATCGACGACTACATCGGAATCGCCATGACCGCGGACACACACACTAAACTCAGAACTATCGGAGCCATCAGAATCGTCGGAGCTCGGAGGCGACGATGATGGAGATGAGTTCATTGTTTGATTTGTGCCCCTGCACGGCCGTCATGAATTGTAAGGGTTTTGTGGGAAAAAGATGGAGGAGAGAAGGAGGAGGCTGGGGATCGATGGAATTGTAAGGGTTTGAAGAAGAAAATGTGCTGGGTTTGGTGAATTAATGAGAACAGAATGATCAAATCTCTAAAGTCTGATGTTGATGAGATCAAAGATCTTGCAAATAAAACCAAAGCTGATGTTGAGGCTGAAGTTCTGATGGCTACTTCCAAGTCTGCCAAGCAAGTTGATTCTCTATCATCTAGACAAACACAATTGGACAAATATGCCAAATAGACCAACACAGACAAACTGCATCCACTTGCAAGAAGATATAATTTGCTGTCTGATGGATAGATAGGGAAAAAGAATGTTCTCATGTATTTATTTTTGCAACAAGAATGCACATGCCTATAATATTAGAACTCGAAAACTGATCCTCATTGTAAAAGACATAAAGTCTCTCTTCTATAAAGCATAGGTCTTTTATTTATGCATTTCAACTGCTTATTGAACGTGTAAACTCTGCTGTGCAATAGCTTTGTGGTGACTATAGAGGATAACTAATGCTTTAGTAATACGCTACACGATTTAACGTATTTGGTAAGTAAATAGGGCCAACTTTTTCTTAATCAGTATTTTGGACCACTAAGTCTCAAAATTGTTTATTTTGGTAATTTTCTCAAAAATCTATATTAAACGCATTCTGATTAAAGAAACAAAAATAAAACTCAATTTTAAATTCAACAAATCTCAAATATTGATTATGATTAAATTAAATATACACTACAAGAAATTTGGCCAATTATGATGGCCAACTTGGGACGGAAGCAATTTTCGCGCCCAACTTACGACGGAATCTCAAATATGTCATAAATTTCGCGCCAAACTTATGACGAAAATGATATTTGTCGCAAGATAATTATTTTATTAATAAAATTAATTCCAAACAATTAAAATTTAATTGAAAAATAATTGCAGTGAACTTACAACGAATTGTCCGTCATAAATTCATTTTAACAGTGAACTTACGACAGAATTTCCGTCGTAAATTTCGTTATTTTAATAAAATTTAATTGTAAAAAAATTACTTTTTCTGATGGTGAAACGACGTCGTTTTGTAGTGAACTTATGACGGAATCGTCGTCATAAATAAACTTACGACGGAATTTTCATCCGTTGCAAATTTGTTTATTGAAATTAAATTTAATTATAAAATGAATTAATTTTCCTGATTACAAAACGACGTCATTTAGTAATGAACTTACGACGAAAATTAATTTATTGTAATTTAACTTAATTGTAAACTGAATTACTTTTTCTGATGTGAACTTATGACGGAAAAATCTGTCGTAATTCTGGGTTACTTATGACGGATTAAAAAGATCGTCGTAATTCTGGGTAAATTATGAAGAAATTTCCTCATAAGTTACCCAGAATTACGACGATCTTCTTAATCCGTCGTAAGTTCTTCAATATTTTTTCTTATTATGTATACATCAACCACATACATTAATTTTTTATTTTTTGAAACTTTGGGAATATCATTTAATTAGATATGTCTTGACATCCGTACGGTTGGATCATCGAGAAATATTTTTTTTTTAAAATGAAAACAATAATATGGGACGAAGCACTAGTTATTAGTACTAGTCGGAATAGTAGTGATCTACTAAGAACTCCAACCAAATTATTTTTTATTTTTTGAAACTTTGGGAATATCAATTAATTAGATATGTCTTGACATCCGCATGGTTGGATCGTCGAGAAATATTTTCAAAAAAGTAGAAAAAATAATATGGGACGAAGTACTAGTTAGTAGTACTAATCAAATCAATAGTTGACTACTAATATCACTATTCAAATTAAATTTATTTTTTTAAAATTTTGGGAATATCACTTATTTAGATATATATCGACATCCGTACTGTTGGATCGTCGATAAATATTTTAAAAAAAATAGAAATGACAATCTAGGATAAAGTACTTGTTAATTGTACTAGTCAAATCAATAGTTGACTACTAATTTTACTATCCAAATTAATTTTTAATTTTTTAAAATTTTGGGAATATCACTTATTTAGATATATATTGACATCCGCATGGTTGGATCGCCAATAAATATTTTAAAAAAATTGAAACAACATGCGTACGGTTCGATCGTCGAAAAAAACATTTAAAAAATTATTCAATGAACCTGGATCGTGCCCCGTTAGAGGCATGAAGCAACACTGCTACTACGTTTTTGTTAAAATCTCGTACCCCAGTTTCCTTTTATATAAATTATATAAATAAAACTTCCTTTTAAAACATGCTGAAATGAATAATATTATACAAATAATTGACTTATTTAAATTAATATTAAAAAATTCTTAAATCTTGATTAAAATCATTAATTTTCTTTTTAAAAATAAAAGTTTGTAAAAAATGTTAATTATTATATAATAACTAAAATAATAAATTTAATATTTATAATTTAGTAACCATAAAGTAAAATAAATTTGTAATAATTTTTATAAAAAATAAAAGAAGAAATGAAACTTACATTGAATTACTACGCGGCAAACGAATACAAAGCGGCAAAACTAAAATTCAGAATTGGGACAAACACATTTGGGGGAAAATTCCCTCCCTCACATCTCTCGCCTCTCACTCAGTCGCTCACTCTCTCTCGCTCACTATCTCTCACTCTCTTGCTCAGTCGCTCGTCTCTCTCAAGGATTAGGGTTCGAGCTTGGTTCAAGAATTCCATTACGGTTCGAGTTGGGTGTAATCGAAGCAGGATTCGTGTTCCAAGGTCTTTATATCAATTTGAGGTATAAATCTCTCAGTTTCTCTCTCCCTTCTCTCTATGTCTCTCTCTCTCCCCCTCTATGTCTCTCTCTCTGTATCTCTCTCCCCTTATCGCTGTCTCTCTTTCCCCCTCTCTCTCCCTCTGTCTCTTTCTCCATCTCTCCCCTCTCTCACTCACTCTCTGTCTATCTCTCCCCTCTCTCTGTCTCTTTCTCCATCCCTCCCTCTATTCCCCATCATATACTTTCTAATTTGTACGAAATTTAGTTGGTTTTGACACTAATATGTGAGAGATTATTTATTCAATCTAGGGTTTTTGTTCGATCTATTGTGTTTTTTGGACTTATCGATTGTTATTTAATGCTGTGTTCGGATCATTGTAGTTGTATTTTTTTTGTTTTACTAATTACTGATTTGATTGTCTAATTTTTGAATGTTGTTATTTAAGTGATTGTTAGTGGAGTAGAGATATTGTTGTTATTATTTAATTCAAATTAAGTTCTGATTTAATTATAGAGTAGGATCTCGAATTGAAATAGTGGAATAGTTTGTCTTCGACTAATGTGACGAAAAATGTCGAATTAAGTTCCGATTTAATTGTTATGTCTGATATTTTTGCATATTCACAATATCTTGTTCCTTGACTAATTGGTGTCAAATCTTCCTTGATCCCAATTCAGTCACTAATACTTTTGTGCTGCAGGTTTTTCTCTTATATTCAGCACTGGTGATAACACTGGTCAAGGCATTATCATATAATAGTTTTTTAGCTTGGACATCCTGTTAATTCAAACCAAATACTTTTTCCAGTTGTTGATATCTATGTTGGTGTGGCTGCATCACTTGCAGAAAGGAAAAAGGGAGGACAATTGACAGAATTTTTCAGAAACATTAAAGGCACAATTGAAGATGATGAATGGGATCGGGTATAAAATTTTTGGTTGCAGCCGTACATTCTTTAATAAGTTATGTTGTGAAATAAATCGGGCTTATAAAAATTGGTAAGATGATCTACCATTATGTAGGATGGTTTAAACTTTTGTGTGGTTGAATATGGATCTATGACAAAATTTATTTGAACAATGGTAATTGTATATTTAGATTCGTTTAATTGCGTGGATGATTTTTTGTTAAAAAATTTCATATTTGATTTTGGTGTTGGATTGCCAAACAATTGTATTTAGATTGGAATGTGTGATTGGATAGGTTTAGGATTTAATTTGGAAGTCGAAAATGGCTGGAAGTCGAAAAAAGCAGCATTCTGTTGTTTTTGGTTAGAATAACTTACGACGATTTTCTGGGTAACTTACGACGATTGTTCATATTTTTATTTGATTTTTTTGATTTGTTTCAAATTTAATTTTGTTAGCATGTGGGTCCCAAAAGTAAACTTACGACAGAAAAAATCGTCGTAAATTATGAACATACGATAGATTTTAACTTGCGACAGATTTTAAATTATATTTTAGGCGGGTCCCATTATTTAACTTGTGACGATTTTTTCGTCATAAAATACGAATTTATGACGGTTTATTCCGTCATAAATTCGTTTATTATTTTATTATAGAAAGTGGGTCACCGTGTCGGAACTTATGACGAAAATTTGAACTTAAGACTCGAGCAAAAGTGAAGAAATTTTTCCGTCGTAATTGGGACCAATTGCGACGATTTCAGTGTAAAATTTTCGTCGTAAATGACCATTTTTCTTGTAGTGATAACAGGAAGGAAATCAAGTTTCCATCAACTATGTGAAAATAACAATACCATACCAACTTAAGTGTTTTCAAGATAATATTAAAATCTTATTATTAAATATTAATTTAATAATGAAGTTATATAATAGAAGTCTATTAACTAAAAATTAAAATAAAAATCGAGAATATAATATTATCTAGAACTTAGGGTACCATTAATTAATATTTAAAAAGTATCTAGAATTGATTGATAATAAATATATAATTAATAATATAAATACTCTTATATTACCAGAGTGAAGTTATATATGAGTGCCCTAAATACCTACATTTTATTTTCTCTCACCAAAATGCCCAGATTCGGGAAGTATCGCCCAAAATGCCCACCACATATGCCACTGGCATGGACGTATGTGGTGATACGCCACTTGAGTCAGCGCAATTCGAAGCCACGCCCATGTCAAAGCAGTTTCCTTCACAACTCACGACGTACACATCAGCGCATCTAAGGTTACGCCTCACAAAAATGCGTATCCGATCTAGGTTACGCCTCACGGAAATGCGTATGCCTCTGCGGGGCCCACAGTCACAACAGCGAGCTCTAGCGACAGATATGGCGATTCAGGCGATGAGTTTACCATATCTTTCCAAACTCCGTTCACCCATTCCACGTGTTTTCCCACCACGTGTTATACATCAAACGAATCGTCTCTCGACGATCTACAAATCCATACCACTTTTATACCATTTCATTCATTGGATTAAAAACGCCTAAATCGAGTCAAACATCTCTCGTCGTTTTCGACGAGCTCGTACAATCCATTACGTTGCCAGATTCCGTTAAATAGATTGGGGAAAATGGAGAGCAAGATCTGGTGATTATTTTGGTGTGTTCAAAAGTAGTGGAGGTAACCGAAGGGAGGCGGACGGAGGCGGAGAGGTTTCGGGAGACCGGAGGAAACGAGAGAGACGAGAGAAACGAAGGATAGAGGTGGGTGAACAGAACCCATGGGTTGCGCCGTTCCAAGTAGCGTGACCCGTGGGTAGTTTGGACGCTGGTTTCAAAATTGGGTATTTTGGGTAGTGGGTAGGGGAAAATTGGGTATTTTGGGCAATCTTTCATATAAATTTAATTAATTAAAAAATAATATTAATTATTAATTTAATTTATTACTAAAGTTATATAATAGGAGTTTATTAACTAACAATCGAAATAAAAGTCGATAATATAGTATTAACTATTAACTGGAAGTAATCCAACGATTAATAATGGTTTTTCAGTTCACTTTTAGTGTTTGGTTCTCTCTTAATTCAGATCCTATAAATATTATTGATAATTAAATTATGATCAACAAAAACATGGATTTTTATAAAATATTAGTATCAAATTAAGTAAATGTCATTAAATTATTTAACCAAAATAATATGATAAATAATTTCATTTAAAAAAATTAAAAATTTAAAAGAGTGTACATGAGGTTGACCTCAGGTAGTCCCCTGAGGTTATAAGTATTTTTAATGTAAATGCAGGAGGGTATATTAGTAAATTCAGTATGAATAATTTGTACTTACAAAAATGACATTGAATATATATGGGAGAAGGATATAAGCTCAGGGGAGTTACCTGAGCTTATCCTCAAATTCATTTTTCTCAAATTTAAAATTTAAAATAAATGATCATGGTATATCTAAGAAACAGGTGAGTAGCAAGTCGTAGTAACAAGCTGAATGTGGGGGAGGGTGGCCATGTGGAATTGGGTCGCCTATGGTAGCGAATGGCAAAAATGCAGTAGACGACGGAAGTGGGGGTGAGGGGTGCACGTGCATTTTTTAACATCATCTCTGTTGGTAAAGATGATATACAGAAATATGGGGTTCCGTATTCAGGCACCCACACGGATATTGTGTAGTATTATAAAGAGCCATGTAGTGAAGTTTGAATGTTGAATATTCTTGTTCACATAGATAGATATTTTGTAATTAAACTACTTCTGTGGCTTTAAACATGTTCCGCCAACTGCCAAGATCAACCCAATAATAGGTGCCTTTTCTAGATAAGTGATTGCGAAATCTAGTGTCGTAGCTCTCTTATCTTGCGCATTGATTGGTATGTTATCTTTGTTCTTCATGGAGTAATAAATATCTAGGATTAGCTGCCATTATAATGTGAAAGAGACTAAAGGAGTCCCCGGTGGCAGTGGCAGTGGCAGTGAAAAGTGATACTGCACCTGAATATCATCACATTATTCACATAGGTTCGGTGTGTTTACCCACGTGAACGGTCCGTCCGTGCTCCCTCACCCTCCGGCCTACCTGTCAATCAATGGATCAAGAATCCGATCCAATTCAATCCGAAATTAGCGGGTATAGATACTTCAAAAAAAATATCCAATCCGATAAGGAGCGGGTATGGATTTAGTATGATCCGATCCGTTAATGATCCGATCCAAATATATTTATATATTAAATATTTTTTATATATTATATATATTATATTTATATATAATATATAATATAAAAAATATATCTACATATCTATACTATATTATATATATAATATATGTTATATGTTATATTTATATGTATTATATAATATATAATATACTATATTTATTATTTAGTATATATTATATATATTTTATTTATCATATATAATATAAATTTATAAAAAAATATATAGACTTTTCGATTAACATCTAAAAATTTGAATACAAGTCAAAGTACTAATCAAAATACTAGTTGATCGTTAAATTACCAAATCAAATTAATTTATTTTTTTCTAAAATTTTGGCAATAACATTAAAAATGATGGATCTTGACATCCGTACGGTTGGATCGTTGAATTTTTTTTTTGAAAAAAATCGAAACACGAATCAGGGACGAAACCATGTTTAAGGGTACTAGTCAAAGTACTAGTTGACCTTTCAATTACCAAATCAAATGAATTTATGTTTTTCTGAAATTTTGGCAATAACATTAAAAATGATGGATTTTGACATCGATATGGTTGGATCGTTGAAAAATATTTTGAAAAATATCGAAACCCTTTAGGGTTGGGTTTGGGGTTTTGAATAGATAAAAAATTTTCAATAAAAAATATTTTAAAATAGATACTAAAAAATTTTGTCAAAAATATATTTTTTTTAATTAAACGGGCCGGACCTCAGATCCGAAAACCCGAAACCCGAACGGATCGGGTATGGATCGGATTAAAAAATATCCGCCCTTATCCGATCCGATCCGAACCCAAAAAATTTTAATGGATTCGAATATGCATTTAGGATAATCTGATCCGAATCCGACCCGTTGACAAGTCTACTCCGGCCCAGCATCAATTACACCTTTTTGTCATCCAGTATTTTTATCACAAATATCTGACTCTGATGCACGGTAGGTCCTCACATTTACAAATATTGTTCGCACAGGGAAATTCTCTCACATTTTTCTAATCTTTTTTCTTTCACTTTCAGTACACAAACTTAGTTGAAAATGTAATAAAAATAATAAAATAATTGTATTATTTTCTCTTTATGTCTTTTTTTAGAAATAATAGGATTGTAAACACAGTGTTAATTATATATAGATACATTGGCATGCTTCTTCTCCATGTTTCGAATGTTGAACTAAACTATTAAGACTAAATTGCAGTGTAGTGGCCAAAATATTTTCAATTTTGCACGGAAGTGGCTAAATTTTAATTCATGCCAACGTGATGGCTAAATTTTAATATTTGACGCAAAAAAGGTGCTCAGACTCCATTCTATTAAATCAACATTGACGGCGTTAGTTGATAATAATTCGGCGAGATTTTGCAGTTTCCGGTGAGCCACAACAGCTCCGGTGAGCTTCGTTAGCGCACTAAATTGACACTAACATGTTCCACAGTCACTGGGCATCCTACAAAGTACTACAACCATAACAAACGATCAAATTTGAGCAAAACCCGGCGAGCTCGACATGGATTCCGGCCAACTACGATTTCAATCATTTCTAAATCAAACTCAGAGTTTTTAATGTCAAAACGAAGCTGATAACATGTATAATCCAACCATGGAACCAGTTTATACAGACAAGCAACAGAATTCATGAACAAATTGATTTTATGATCGGTTAAAACTCAAAGATCGAATTACACAATCCTCTGAAACAACGATGCAATTAAACACATACACATGCTCCTTAGGACCCCTAGAAGCTATATGAATCATCAAATCAATTGGAAAATTTCAGAATAAAAAAGTCCTAAATTGACTCAAGAACCCTAGAATTCGAATTAACAAAATTAACAATAGAACGGTGAAATTGAACATGAAATTGAACTCCTGGCATCAATATGAAGCTATACAAACAATCAATTCAACCGGAAAATCAATGAATCAAAAAGCCCCAAATTTCTTGAAGAACCCTAACTAACGCCGTCAATGTCGATTTAACGGAATGGAGTCTGAGCACCTTTTTTGCGTCAAATATTAAAATTTAGCCATCACGTTGGCATGAATTAAAATTTAGCCATCTCCGTGCAAAATTGAAAATATTTTGGCCACTACAGTGCAATTTTGTCAACTATTAATCCTACCCTCGTCAAACACTATATGCACTCAATCTCTATTCCCACAACTCCACAAGTGTGGAGGATATATAAGACATGGGTTCCGGTCCTGACAAACATATGTCAGGGACCTCTTATTCAACATACAGCTTCTAAACTGTTGGATGATTGATCCAACGGTCTGATTTAAAAAAAAGTGTACTGTACCACATAAATTTTATGTGGTACGGAGAAATTATCAAAATGCCCTCTGTTTTCACATAAAAAATCTACTGTTCATTGTACCGTAGATTTTTTATGTGAAAACAGATGGCATTTTGGTAATTTCACCGTACCGCATAAAATTTATCCGGTATAGTACAATTTTTTTTAAAATCACAACCGTTGGACCAACCATCCAACAACTGAAAAGCTGTATATTGAATAAGAGGTCCCTGGCATACATTTGCCCGGTCCCAGGGATCGGGAGCCATAAGACATATGTACTCTTTAAACAATTACTGTAATAATGTAGACTAACCCTAGCTAGTTGGGTTAGGGAGGACCTAGCCCCGTGACGGAACCAGAAATTGAATCTAGCCGGGGCTCAAATAGCTTAGTGTCACCGACGAAAAAAATTTATGGATCTGACACTGTTTTCATCGACGGGAAATTTTTTTGGATCAGATAATGTTGCCACTATAAATGTCTTATTTTTACTATTTGGACTATAAAAAACTATTTTACTACTTGGACTATAGTTTTGATGTTAAGAAACAATCGAAAGAAAGCAGAGAGTGAGAGCGGTATTAGACAGTTGAGCTTGTGACTTATTTTTACTATCTGGACTATAGTTTTGATGTCAATAACAAAGCACAATCAGATCATCATCCGGGGATAAAATAGTTTTGATGTCAAGAACAAAGTACAATCAGGTCATCATCCGGGAAATGCCCGGAGCTAAAAAAAATCTACTAATTTTTTGTACTCTAGCCGGGGCTCCAGCCCCCTTGGTTCCGCCCCTGACCTAGCCACACGTGGTCCAGTTTTGTTTGACAAATATGTGGAGGACTTGTGGACTTGCATCAATCTGGTAGCAATGCCACACGTTTTTATTGAGTGTAGATATTTCTACTGCATTTATATGGCTACTGCTGTACTGCATACATATATGATGCTGTACTCCAAACGAATTTCTTTACTTTTAGAGAATCATGTTTACATTGTTACAATATTTTATATTTGATGACTAAGTAGCAAAAAAATATCTAATTCTCATCCCCATATATTTAATTTAAATATTCATTATTAATATTGGTATCAATGTTGTAAATTTCGGAAATCGGAATTATTCGATTGAGGTAGCAATTTATGATTTATCGGATGATTCGGTTGGAAAATCGGTGATTTATTGGCGATTTTTACAAAATCGGTCGAATCAGTTCCAAAATTTTGACCAATTTTTGACCAATTTATTGACAATTTTTCAAAAATCAGCCGATTTCTATAACAGAGATTTGTATTAATATATGTCCAATATATATGGTTGTTTTTCAATCGTACACTTAAGCGAAAATGTTACTCCATATTCATTATAGGACAAGATTCTGTTAAACCTTTCCGAAACCTACATATTTGAAAGCGATATTCATTTTATCGATCAAATACAAGATATATTGCTTTACGGAAAATTAATATAACCGATCAAGTGTCAACGAATTTATGTCGTTTTAGTGATTGTAAAAAATTAACTAAAATGACACATATTTTACAATTAAATAACAAATACTAATTCATACTCCCCCATTTCTTAAAACATTTCCTGTTTACTATTTCGGGACATTCAAAATATTTTTTCCCTTTCTATTTTAAGCCATATAAAACAATATTCAACATCCACTACTCCACCCACTACTCCTTAAAAACAATATTCAATACCCACTACTCCTTAAAAACAATATTTAATAACCACTACTTCACCCACTTCTCTTTAAAAACAATATTCAATACCCACTACTCCACCCACCATTATTTAAAAACGATATTCAATATCCACTACTCCACCCACTACTCCTTAAAAACAATATTTAATAACCACTAATCCTTAAAAACAATTTCAATACCCACTATTCCATTAAAAACCAATATTCATTATCACTATCTTAAAACCCGTGTTTTTAGTCAAACGGGAAACGTTTAAAGAGACGTAGGGAGTAATATACATATCAATATTAGTCAATAAGAGCATCTCCAATGGGATAGACCCCTTAGGTAAATTTTAAAATTAATTACCATAAATAAGAATTATAATGAATGTGTAAAAGAATTTACACTCCAATGGGACAAAACTGTTATCTATAATTATAGATAATCTCTTGATGTTGGCTATATTTGTCGAACCTCTAGAGACCTGTAGTGAATTGACACATCACTTATTTCTATATTAAAATTATGGGTTAATAATCAAGTAAGCCACTCGAGTGAGCTCAATATATCAAGTTGGTCACTGATTTAAAACCGATATCAAGCAGGTCACTTTAATCATATAAGAGTACACTCAGGTCACTTTAATCACATAAGAGTACACTCCGTTAGTTTTTCAATTACTTAAAGACAGAAAATGCTGACGTGTTAAGAAATATCTGATGTGGCATATACACAAACGAAAGCTTAATAATTCTAGTATTTTTGATAATATATTTAGATTTTTAAAAATTCATTTACTATTTATTTTTAATTTTATTGTCATTTTCCTTGTTTTAATTAAAAATAAATAGTAAATAAACTTTTTAAATTTTAAATATATTATCAAACATACTAAAGTTCATAACCTTTCATTTGATTACAATAGCATTTAAGAAAAATGTGTAGAGCTCGATGAAAAATTAGTTTTCCGTCTTTAAGTAATTGAAAAACTAACGGAATGTACTCTTATGTGATTAAAGTGACCCGCTTGATACCGGTTTTAAATCAGTGACCAACTTGATATATTGAGCTCACTCGAGTGACTTACTTGATACTTAACCCTTAAAATTATATATTCCATTAATAACAACTTGAAATATTAATAACATACCATTTTTAAAATATAGCCAATCATTATAGCCAATACCCTCAGAGCATCTCCAATGGGAGAGACCCCTTAGGTAAATTTTAAAATGAATTACCATAAATAAAAATTATAAAGAATGTGTAAAAAAATTTACACTCCAATGGGACAAAACTTTAATCTATAATTATAAATAATCTCTTGATGTTGGCTATATTTGTCGAACCTCTAGGGGCCTGTAGTAAATTGCCACATCACTTATTTCTATATTAAAATTATATATTCCATTAATAACAACTTGAAATATTAATAACATACCATTTTTAAAATATAGCCAATCATTATAGCCGATACCCTCGGTACACAATGTCTTACAGGTTCGACAAATTTTACATAATCAATATTTTTTGTAATTTAGCCAATCATTTTTAGCTAACGCCATTGGAGATGCTCTCAGAACACAATGTCTTACAGGTTCGACAAATTTTACATAATTAATATTTTATGTAATTTAGCCAATCATTTTTAGCTAACGCCATTGGAGATACTCTAACTAGTCAATGCGGAGGTACTTAGTCACTTAGTTAATTAATTTGTTAGAGCATCTCCAACCCTCCAAAACTCTTAGTTAAAATTGGATAATTGATACCATAAATAAAATTTATAGAGAATATGTAAAAAATTCTCCAATCCAACCATACATTACTGTTGTCTAAAAATTTAACCAACCCCGTGATGTTGGCTATATTTGTCGAACCTCTAGAGACCTGTAAGAAGATTCCACATCATCTATTACCATAATAAAATAATACATTCTATTTATAACAACTTGAAATAATAATAACATACCATTTTTAAAAAATAGCCAATCATTATAGCCAATACCATCGGAGCACAACGCCTTACATGTTCAGTAAATTTTACATAATCAATATTTTATATCATTTTAGCCAACCAATTTAGCCAATACCATTGGAGATGCTCTTACTAGTTGCAGTGCAGTGGAATTAGGGTGTGTTTGGAATTGCTGTTATAAATAGCAATAACAGTTTTTTTTTTGAAAAGTAGCAGAAAAAGTGTCAAAATTTAAAAATTTCTTTTTTGAAAAGTACTTTTGACCTAAAAGCTGATTTTAGAGAAAATAGGTCCCCTCATGCTTTTGAACAAAGCTACGTTTCAGCTTTTGCAGGAAGCAGTTGCTGGTTTCAACATCAAACATCACCAAAAACATTATTTTTATTATATTTTTACATCATAACATGTACATATCAAAATATTACTCCCTCTGTCCCTCTCATTTCTTTACAGTTACTATTTTGGGGTGTCCCTCTCATTTCTTTACATTCCAAAAATAGTAAGTTTCTCCCACTAGTACACCCACTATCTCATATATTTAACAATAAAAAACATTATTACACCCACTACTTTCCTCCACTATCTCAAATCTATAATTAAATATTAATAGGTCCCACCACTTTACCCACTTTTCATCTAACTTTACTCATTTTTTTACACATTTTCTTGGTCTCCGTGTCCATCCCCATGTAAACAACCATGAGGGACGGAGGGAGTACCAAACAGTCTTCAGCTTTATACAGCAGCATTTTTTTCACCAACACTTGAAAAGTGCTTTTGGCCTAAAAACTGATTTTTAGAGAAAATAGGTCCCCTCATGCATTTGAACAAAGCTACGTTTCAGCTTTTGCAGGAAGTAGTTTCTGGTTTCAACATCAAACCTCACCAAAAACATTATTTTTATTATATTTTTACATCATAACATGCACATATCAAAATATTACCAAACATTCTTCAGCTTTTTTTACAGCAGCATTTTTTTCACCAACACTTTTTCTAACAACACAACAAATTTTAATAGCAATCCCTAACAAAGCTTTAGTTTGTACTGAATATAAAAGCTGAGTCCAGATAGATTAAATGTAATTAATTCATTCATTCCCATTCAATACAGAACAATAAACTTGTGCTTGTTCTTCATGCTTAAATAATATGTATAGATAATTAGTTTGAGATGTGTTTTCTTGGGCTACCGTTATGGCAAGAAAGGATGTAGAGTCATGGACTTTTTTACTAAAAAATGCTATGTTTCACTTGAGTTGTCTGATGCAGATGTTAAGTCTTATAGAAGACTGTTAGGCAGATTAATATATTTCACTATTACACGACCTGATTGTCATATGCAATTTATACCTTATCTTAATTTCTTCAAACTCCCAGAACTGATCATCTTGCTGCAACTTATAAGGCTGTACGATACCTTAAGCTTAGACCTGGTCAAGGTAGTACAAAATGATCTCCAGTTTAGGGCTTTGGAATGATTGTCAACAATCGTGCTTCTCTTACTGGTTATTGTTTGCAGTTTGGTACTGCACTAGTTTCATGGAAGTGCAAGAAACAACATACTGCTTATAGGTCTTCATGTGAGGCTGAGTATCGATCAATGGCTGTGAGATTACTTGGTTACTCTCATTGCTCACTTCTTTATCTCAGCGTAATAATATGCCAGTGCCTCTGCATTGTGATAGTCGTTCTGCCATCTATATTGCTACTAACCCAGTTTTTCATGAACGAACCAAAACATATTGAAATTTATTGTCATTATGTTCGTGAAAAACTGGTCCAAGGTGTGATCACTCCGGTTCACCTATCCGTTACAGAGCAACCAGCTGATATGTTTACTAAAGGCATCTCCAACCCTCTAAAACCCTTGGGTAAAATGGATAAATGATACCATACATAAAAATTATAGAGAATATGTAAAAATTATCCACTCCAACCACGCATTCCTCTTATCTAAAAATTTAGCCAACCCCATGATGTTGGCTATATTTGTCGAACTTCTAAAGACCTAGAAGAAGATTCCACATCATCTATTACCATAATAAAATAATATATATTCTATTTATAACAAATTGAAATAATAATAACATACTATTTTTGAAAAATAATCAATCATTATAGCCATTACCATTGGAACACAACACCTTACAGGTTCAATAAATTTTACATAATCAGTATTTTATATCATTTTAACCAACCAATTTAGTCAATACCGTTGAATATGCTCTAAGGTGTTAGGTCCGTTAAGATTGTAGAAGGGGGGGTTGAATACAATCTACATCTTTTTATCGAAATTTGTCCGTTAAATAAAATTTAGTTTAGACAAATTTGAGCGGAATTAATTGAAACAAAATTCAAGTTAAATATAACGATATATTAAACTTGATGGTTGTTACAAAATTAGTACAGAGTATTACCACGTTAATAAAAACTAATTAGAAAATTCGACATGAACTTTTCTAATTTAGTTAATAAAAATCGAGATAAGAACTAGGAAACTTAATTCGCTAGTAGTACAAGAGTCACAAATAATTAAGTTCTATAGGATCAAATATTACAAAGGAGTTGAACTTGATTTTCTGTGAATTAATAGAGATGGTCAGTAGCTTTAAAGATGAGAGAGATGTAATATTTGGCTTCTGTCTTTAAATCTCTTGTCTCGTGTGTTCTGTATATTCTGCCTTTTGTCTATTATGTAGATATCATGTAGAAAATATCTCCTGCCTCTTTTTAACACTTAATCAGACTATCAACAGACTGTCAAATGGCTTGCAGACTATCCAGGGAACATATAGACTACCGGTATGACTATCAGTCCTCTTGCAGACTACCGGTGTGACTATTTGTCCTCTTGCAGACTACCGGTGTGACTATCTGTCCTAGCAGACTACCCAACTCTTTCTCCAGACTATCAGAATGACTATCCTGATAGTCTTTAATACATGATTTTTCTGGCAGACTACCATGCAGACTTTCTGGTAGACAATCATCTTAGCAGACTATCAACCTGGGTAGACTATGCTTTGCAGACTATCTCACAGACTATTAGAGATAGACTTTTAACAATAAAACCATAGACTTAAAACACTTTTTAATAGACTTAATAAATATATATTAATTCCAAATTAATTACTTCAATAATTAACTTCATAAATAAATTAATTCTTGAAGAATCAATTTATTAATTAAGTTAACTAAATACTTTAAATTAATTAATAGAGAATTAACATAATTTATTTGATAGTCTAACCTTCACTTTTAAACCACTGAAATAAACAAAGAACCTCCACTGAATATTTGTTGACGCTCGATGCACGATCTGGTTCATGAACGACTAACTTCAACTTCTGTTCTTCATTTTGACTTTAAGCTGTGGTCTATTTCTTCTCTCAACTTTCTTTAAATACTCTGTACTGATACTGTCTCTTGTCACTTGTAGAAATCTCTGTCCTTAAGAATTAAATCCATGACTTTGAATACCACACTAAGGCTTGATCAGTAGACTGAACTTCTTCCAGTGTAAAATATCAAAACTATAGATTGACTTGTAGATTTGTTTCTTCTGATAGATAGCATCTTCTGAGATTCCTGTGACAGTTAATGTTATTTACTTATTACAATCTACTTTAAGTTGAGTTGGATCCTCGAACTACAAATAGGCTGAGTCATATGCCTTTCAATCTCCCCCTGTTTGTTTGTTATAAATTAACAAGCAAATTTCTAGAGGATAACTCAACTAACTCAACTTAAACTAGTAAATGATAAAACATTAATAGCAAGTAAATAATGAAAAAGTTCTGGTATTTATAACAATTTCCAGATTCAAACATAAAGATAAATACAAGATAGATGATCCTCTAGCCTGATCATATTAAACATTATCCTATCTTGATCTATCTAACTCTAAAGATATTACATGTAGAGCTGTTCTTCATTTCTGACTGTCTTCCTTCCTTATTTCTCCTTCCTCTGGTTCATCCAATTCTGGAAGCATCTTGTGCAATTCTGCATCAACAACTAATTCTCTCCTGGATGATGACACAGGATGAACTAGAGGTGCTCCAACTAGTGATGTTCCAATTGGTATTCCCAGTTTATTTCTCAATTCACCTTGAAAGAACGTGTACTTCCTCATATTGCCTTGAGCATAAGATTGAAGATGATCTGCAGTTTCAATTTTCTTCCGAGATGAAAAGCCATGATTTCGAAGAGCATATTCAACATACACCAAGTGTCTGGCATGATGTTCATACAATTCATCTGTCTGAAGATTAACAGTGTGAATGATCTCTCCTATAAGAACTTTAACTTGAGGAGGATTATTTTTTACTTCAGGACCAGCTCTTGCAGCGAAATCTAGAAATTTCTCATGAAGTAGTATGCCAAGTTCGAAAGATGTTCTGACTTTTGGTCTCAGCATCCACAGCTCTGAAATAGATCTATCATAGAAGAACTGAAGAGATACTTTCTGTGATCCAAGCTTATGACAATGAACAAAGATTACTAGCTCGTCTTTCGAATCACTTGCACAATTTATGCTCACAATTTCCATCTTCAAAGCTTTTAGATAATCATCATGTATGGGATTCTTCTCTTTAAATCTCACAAACATATCACCCAACCGACGATCATCATATTCAGAAGTTTATGGTGAATCTATAATTCTTTGAGCACGTTCCCATTTATCACCACTCTTGTACCTGATGTACATCTTCCTTGCTTCAAGCTTTTGAGCATGTTGCTTTTGAAGTGCTTCCTTTTCAGCTTTTTGAAGCCTTTCATTATGAGCTATCTGTTCCAGTGTCTTTTTGAGTCTTTCTTCTCTCATTGCCAGATTAGCTTCATTCTGTTCAAGTTCTTTATTGGCTTCAAAATTCATTCTTTGTACTTCAATAGGATCAGGAACTACAGTCTCTTCATCATCCCAAAAGCTGAGATCTGGTTCCCCAAATTCTTCTCCATCATCAGAAAACTGCAAGTCAGCAAAAATGTTAAGGTTATCAGGTTCACCTGTATAGTAATAACCTTCTGCAGTGTCATCCTTCTGTGTTGCTTGAACTTTCTTCCCCTTGTCACCTTGATCATTCTTAGTTTTATCTTCAAAAAATCCCCCTCTTGACTTGTCTCCAGCACTAGCACTAGCTCCCCCTTTTGACTTCTCCCCCTTAGTTGAGGAATCCTCTACAGATTTATCAAATGCATCATCTTCAGGGTCTTGCTCATCACCATCTCCACCTTTTCCTTCAAAGAATTCTACCTCTTCTGCTGTGGGTGTGAGAGTTCTACTAATCATGATATATAAGTGTTTTAGCCCTTTACCTTGATGTGCATTTTGGCTTTCAATCCGATCAAGACGATTTTCAGTAGATAACTGATTTTCACGCACTTCTGTTTGAAGATCTTCAACTTTGTTAGAAAGAGCCGTGATAATTCTGTCTTGAGTAACTGTGATGTCCGAGGAGTCAGTGATTAACTATTGTTGAGAGCATTCAAGAGTGTTGATCTTGGTGTTGAATGCGGTCTTCATGATTTGGATATCATGCTTTACTCCCACAAGCTGACTACTGACAGAGGTGAATGAAGAAGACGGTCCATCCACTTGTGCTCGAAGTGAATTTGCTTCAGCTTTAGTTGCCTCAAGTTCCTTTTCTAGAGCTTTAATCTTTTCTTCCAATGAACGAGTGTATGTGTCAGTGTGTGCACTCACCTGATTATCACTCTGAGTTTCACTCATCTGACGTGCATGTGTTTCACTCAGTTTAGTGGTGATCCTCACATCACTCCTCACTATTTTCTTAGCTGCTCCAGAATGTGTACCTGCAGATAAAATCACCCTAGCCTCCTCTTGGGAGGTCAGTGGTGGTGCAATGGGAGTTCGCAAATCCCTATCCTTAATCAAACCTACCTGTTCATTAGGAATTGAAATCTGAATTGCTTCAGTGGTAGATTGATTAAGTTGCCTTCCACTTTCTCCAGTTGAAACTGCGAGTGGAAAATCCCTTAAGGGAGCCAGGAATGTTTCTCCTGGGAGGGGAGATGATGACTCTGTTATAGGTGGCAAAGAGTCAAGATTTCCCTCTGAAGCCTGTGAAGGCTCTTCTACCGTGACAATGGTAGGCAATGTTTCAGTAGTAATCCTATTGTGCACTCCTTTCTCAGTGTCCCTAGCAACATCAAAATCTAAGGTTATGTTTTCCCCCATTGTGAGTAATAGGGGTGTGCTTGACTCTGTACAGGGTGCCATGGCCGACTGGCGAATTTCAATGGACTCATCCTGTTGAGAGAATGGTTCCAGTAACTGTTCATGTGCCATTTCAATGTCCATATCCTTTTGGGAGGATATGGATGGGCTGACAGTTGCCTCAATTAGTAAGTTTCTTCTCTTCTTTAGTGGAGGCAGAGCTGTGGGATCACTCATATCACTACTACTTATATCAGGTCTTTTCACTGGTAATTTACGTCTGGATTTAGGTTTTGAGATTTGAGATGACACTGTGTTTGGCTCTAAGACCTGGGATAGAAGTTGTGGTTCTACAACCTCTTGATCTAACCTATCAGCCACTTGGGCTCCAGAAATAGTTTGAGATAAAGAAGTAGTTTTAGAAGTGGATAGCAAAAGTGAAGTAGTTAAGGGATCAGAATGTAATACCTGGTCAGTAGATGGAGTGGATTGAACCACTTGATGTTGAATTTCTTGCTCAAGAGTAGGTGCTACTTGTTCAGGTACAGGTGCAACTTGTTCAGGTACAGATTGATCAACAACTGGTGCTTCTTGTTCAAGTACCTGTTTAGTTGCTCGGGAACATGCTCAGGTTGCTGTTCAGGTGGTTGTTCTTGTATGATTGGCAATTCTATGAAGTTGGACATATACTGAGTAATGACCACTGGAACATTTGTGAACTTCCTCATTGTTGCTAACCCGGTGAAGAATTTTTTATGTGTTTTTCCTGATACTACAGTTCGAGAGTCAGCAAACAATCTTTGATGAACATTAGAAACAACATGATTAAATATAATAGTTAAAAACCTTGATTTCAAGTTCAGCAATTTTAGAAATTTGTTTAGTCACTACTTCTAGAATGGATTTCTCTCTTCTATTAAGTCGTGCTATTTCCTCTTTTTGTTGATCTTGATTAACATGCACCTTTTTCAGTTCTAACACTTCATTTTCAAGTTCAGTGTTTAACAGATTTAATCTAGCAATGTGTTTTTGTGCATTAACCAAGGAACCACCTAACTGACGAACCAACTCAGAGTCAGTAAGTTTTACCTGTGGTTTAGGATCAGTGAGCATGTCACCATTTGCCATTAGTGCAAGATTACCATATTCTTCATCTTCACTATTTGTGTCATCCCAGCTTTTACCAGCAGCCACATAGGCTTTTCCAGGTTTCTTCTTTTCAGAAACATAATCTCTCTTCTGGGCTTGTTTGGGTTTCTGACACTCAGTGGCAAAGTGTCCAAGTTCATTGCAATTATAACAACGAATTTTGCTTCTATCAACAGTTCCAGTTTTGTAGCCACCTGTGACAGCCCCAAATCCGGGGTCATGAATCTGGGCCATCACGGACCAACTTCCATTCAAAATCAATATCTCTTGGGATTTTTTTTTTTTTTTTTATAATTAATAATTATGCAAATGACCCCACAGTAATACACACACACACCAGTCATATGCTCAGAGAACAACATTCGTCATAATAAGAGTTTAGAATTTAAAAAGTTATTACAACCCAGAATCATACTTCAGTACATTGTTGAGTGATGCTTCTACAAGAAGCATTTCAACAACCAAATTTATTACAATCTTTCAAACTTACACACTTAATATACATAAGCCCACTAAACCCCTTGCGATGGTCATCTACCTCGGGGATTGATGCTAACGAGCTCTCAGAAGGTCGCCTTTCCCTTACCCTCTTGCGGGGCGTTCTGCGTAGTATGGGCATACCTAGCTGTATATAGATAAGTAGCAAGAGTGAGCTATAATAGCTCAGCAAGATAATATTGAAAACTAGAATTTAAAATGTAACCAAGTATAATGGTATATACATATGTAGGCAGTAACCGAATCATAAACTTTAAAGAAGAATAAAACTCTTATTTAATAATACATCATCCACTTACTATTATAAGAAAGAAATCTAAGGTAATACAGTATCAGTTTCTCTTCTTAAATATTATAACAACCAATATACCCTTTTAGTGTAATATTTTAAAATAACATAAATACTTGAATAAATCCCTCACTATCATCTTCTCATTTCCCTCCTGTACAGTAATTTTATAAATTAATATAAAATCAGTTTCTCTTCATCTATATCAATAATTCCATCTTTCATATCATTTTCTCTTTCCAGTATATCAATCTGACTTTATCATTTATTCTTTATTCACATATTGTAGGGGTTTCCACTGTTGCCGAATACGTGAGGCACGATGATCAGTCGCCCTCCGTATCCATCTATTTTTACTACCGGTAGAAGGAGGAAGGTCTACCACTACATCCCCCTGGAGGAAGGTCTACCACTACATCCTCCTTCGGCAACTCTTGGGCCGATTTAAAATATTGATTGCTGGACTGTGCAGCACACAGCCTCTTACGCTTTTTATTGATTGATTGCTGGACTGTGCAGCACACAGCCTCTTACGCTTTTTATTGCTATCCCCCTTTTTATAAGATCATTATTCAATTATCAACACCATTTCACATTTCCATATGTCATTCACTTATCTCATTTCCATTCTCGCACATTACTTCTATAAAATATATGTATATAACATACACTAAAAAAAAATGTTTATAATATAGCATTATAAACCATATAACCCTAGATAACAACTGATACCATTCTCTTTCATATCTCTTTTACCTTAGAGCATATTCGCTCCATTCGTAATCATCTCTATATTCATATTTCAGAAAACATATCCATATCTCTTTAACCTCCCACAATCAAGAAGATATATTCTTTGCAATATAGCAACAAAAGCATCACATATACATAAATATATTCCATAATATCATTATTATTCCGAAGATAAATAACTTTTAAAATAGGGATAGAAGGATCTTGCCTCGATTTCTGTATCCTGACAGTAGGGCTGGTTCCTCCTCCGGAATTTCTATAAACACAAAAGGACCGTCATTAGAACACTACATCTCTTACTCACTATCCTCTTGTATAACAAAATCCTTTACACTTCAACATATGTTTAATGTGTTATTATTATCCCAAAGGTTCAAGAACTTAACCATTTATATGCTCAATCGAAGTTTCAGGGGTTTTTACCATTTCCCCTAACAACCACACTCGACTGTAAAATTTCTTATAAATTTTAGAATTCGAATTTTAATGCAAGGTCAACTGGTATTAGTTCTTTGACCACACTACTACCATATCCCAAAATTTCGTGGCTTTTAAACATGTTAAAGTATGGTAACTATAGCCTCAAATTTGGTACAATTACGATTTCTCGACTTTCGAACGTCTTTCACTAAAACTGACTTTTCTCCTAAACCGTACGTCAGATTTTAACGCACCTTATATCAAAACGATCTATGAACTAAGCTCTATCATTTCATGGTCACTAAGTGTGCTAGACAGTAAGGTACCGTACTGCATTGGTGTCCAAAAACAGGGCAGTTTGTAGTTCTAACGAAAATCGGACATTACAACGGCTATATTTTCTTACTTTCCAAAATCAAACTCCTCCAAATCAATCATCAAACACCATAATCATCACCTACACCATGTGGTCTTCATTACCAGCCATGGTTACAATCCCAAACTCCTTCCAAAATCAACTTTAATCGCTTACAAACACTTATAACATCATAATCTTAATCTTTACACCACTTAATCACTTAAACCAACAATATTCATCATAATATAAAAAGGGGCAAAAGTGTTTATACCTTCTTGAAGCTTTACAACACTTAACAAGCCTTGGGCACACCTTTAACAACCTTAGTATAGCTTGGATCAACTAAAGGATTCATGAAAATCAAGTTAGTTCTTAGAAATCTACTATTCATCACTATTCATCATCAACTTTGGAGATTTTATTACCTTGCCAAATGATGTTAGTTTGCTATGAAACTTTGTGCTAGTCTTGATCTATCCTCCAAGATGCTCCATGATTTTTCTCTTGGTTTAATCTTGAAGAGAATTAGGGTTTTGGATTTTATTTTCTTGTTTTCTTTCTTTTTTGGCCGAAAGTTGTTAACTAGAAGGGGAGAGAGTTTTGTGTTGGTTTTGATCTCATCCAAATCTTAATCTCACTTAATTTAGAGTGTTTTGGAAGCTTGGTAAAAAATCTAGGTGTTAAAAGACTAATCTACCCTTAATTTGGTTTAGTGGAAGATGACATCATTAACATGATTTCATAATTCTCTTTTTTTCTTGATTTTCTTTTCTAGTTATAATGTTAGCACTCTTGGTAATTATAATGTGGTATGTATCCTTGTCATATTATAAATCTTGGTTGCTTAATCCCCATATTCGTCTAATTGTGGTTCGTTACGAATGTACCTCATTATCTCAGTGGTTTTGAGATCATTTAACAATCCAAATTCCACTGGTATTCTCTTAACTTAAAAATCCCCTGGCTCAATTCTAGATTCACTAATCCCTCAATATATAATTCTTATAATGTTTCCATGCTCCTTAGTGTCCAATAGGAGCTTATTCGAATTCAAAATCCTCAAAATTTCATGCTTCAGGAATTTCTGAAATCTAACGTCATTTCGAGTCACTTATTTTCAATGTACACTACTAATATGGTTTCTGTTTATTCATTTTATGTTTCCATTATAAAGTACCTATATACCATTTCTCTAAATCCTCGAAATTTACTATTCATAGGATCACTGTAGCATTGCCAAAGTTAGGGTTATTACATCCTTCCCTCCTTAAAAGGATTCCGTCCCGGAATCACGTCAGAAATGTCATAGATACCCTTTTCATCTACACCTTATAACTGCTATATCACTTTCTCCATCCTTTTTCCTTCATAATATCTCTATCTTGTTTGCACCAAATATACCAACATAAACTTGCTTGTCATTCATCAACATTCCTCTTTTAATTATGGGTATTGGCCACCATATTGGCCTCTCCTGAATGGTAGTGTATCTCACTTATGGTTTATCCCTATGTTGATCTCTATCATGACATAAAATATACATATTTCGCTCTTATTATATCTTGTCTCTGTAAAATCTTCCAGAAATCCAACTAAAATAAGATTCTTTGAAACAATTGCAAGAAAATATTACCTATAATATATATTTCCTGTTCGTATTTAAATGAGTCTATGGTTTACCCCCAAAATACTATTATTCTCCTTTTTATAGAATTTCTAGACCCCAACAGATACTGATTTTCCTTATCTAGATTATCAACCTACCTATACCATTTATTGACCACACTGATTCCTAACCAAACATTTACACTAAAAATTTAAATACTAGAAAAATGTTCACCTGCATCTGTATCCGGCTTTCTCAATGCCTCTCCTAAAGTCATGTTATACACTCTAGCAGTAGGCTTGTTTGAAGCAGTCACACTCTGTCCTGACGCAGACGACCCACCAAAACGACAATCCCTAGCAAAATGTCCTAATCTTCCACATTGATAACACTTCTTTTCAGCTGATGGACACCTGTCCCGATAATGTCCTTTCTGTCCACAATTAAAGCAAGTTACTTCTAACATCTTACACTCTCCGATATGCTTCTTACCACACGTGTTGCAATCTGGCAATGGTGGTCGCGATTGATTAGACTGGAAGGTTCCTGTGGATCTACCACCCTGATTCACAGTCTCACTGGTAGTCTTATTATTCCCTGACTTTCCTCCAAACTGGGGTTTTTGTCCTTTACCAAATTTGTTAAAATAGCTTCCCTCACTTGCACCTCCCTTCTGACCTTCAAATTTTCTTTTCTTACTCTCTCGTCCTATTTGAGTCTGTTCACTCTCAGCTTCGATAATGGATGCCTTATGAACTACCGCAGCATACTCGGTCAACTCAAATGGTGCCACTCTAGTACGTAGCCATGGTTTCAATCCTTGTTGGAACCTTTTCGCTCGTTGCTCTTCAGTACGCACGAATTCTGGAACAAACCTAGACAGTTCTGTAAACTTAGTTTCATACTCTGCCACTGATAGGTTTTCCTGCTTTAACTCCAAAAATTTTATTTCCATCTGGTTCTCCAAGTACCTAGGGGAATACTTTTCTAAGAACACCCTAGTGAAACGCTCCCAGGTTATCACTCCCGCTCCTTCCAGATTCTTTTGAGTTTCCCACCAGTAATTTGCCTCTCCCTTTAAGAGATAGGCTGCAAAAACTGTTTTCTGGTCTTCCTCTATTCTCAGTATCTCAAAAGCTTTTTCCACCTCTTTTAACCAGGCTCTGGCTACTACTGGGTTAACAGTTCCCTCAAACTCTGGGGGTTTTAGTGACTTAAAAGCACGAAAGGAGTTAGCTGCCTGGTTGGGAAGAACAGGTGGTTGTTGCTGATTCTGTGGGTTAGCTAAATTCTGCCTCAAAAGTTCCATAAATTGGTTAAAAGGGTTACCATCCTGATTTCCCTGTTGGCCAGTTGATTCATCTTCTTCTTCCTCATGATCTTGTTCATTATGAGCGTTTTCACCCTGCCTATTCTGACTTGCTTCCTCTCTCTCATTTTCCCTTGCATTCATTCTATTATTACGCTTAGGCGGCATGATTCTGTATATAATAATATTCTCCATTAATCACCCAATTTAGGGTACAATATACATCATTTTCCATATATGCACAACTATATCATTAGTTAACTTATTTATGCATCCCAGTATTTTAAATTCACACAAGTAATATTTAATCATAATACAACTTTGACAGATAAGCTTAGTACCTTTAGCACAATACCCTTTTCATTTAAGTCAATCACCTCATATATATCAACATTTTCGAATCTCAACATTTAATATCAAAATACGATAAAATTAGGCAAAGTACATAAACTTCATTAATTTACATAATATTTTACAACTTGGGTACAACGTCTTTTACTACTAATATCATACATCATAAGGTACAAGGTTCGAAACCCCAAAAGCATAACTGTACATACTAACTCGCTATAACAAAAGCACTACTAGCTGTCCTCTAATCAGACTGGGATTAAGACAGTAAACAACTAACCTAATCCCCAAAATGACATCCACAAGATGACTAGTCTGATTAGTATCCGAAACTACTACTCCTAATCATGGTAACGACGCCCTGATAACGTCCCTGATCTGCGCTACCATAGTGGTGACTGTATCAACTATATGAGCCCTCCATACTGGATCCCCTCTGTCTCCCAACATCGTCCTAATGTCACCGAGTGCCCGTAGCTCGATACCGATTATGCTCAAATTCAACCCATCTGGTATCACACCTCCTCCTCCTCTCGCCCTGTCTAACCTCTGTATAAGCGTATCTATAGTCCGACGGGACTCATCCAGCTGTCCCTGAAGGGCAAAGTACTCTGACAAGAAAATAGCTGGCAACTGGCCAGCTGGAAACATAGGTGCCTCCTGAGGTGGCATAGCATCTAGGGGAGGTACATCTACAAGTGGGGGTGCATCCACTGGTGGAGGTGGTGGTGGTGCAAATGGTGGGGATGGAACTGCCTGTGGAGATGGAGGAATAGGCTCTGTGTCCGCATCCTCGGAAGGGTCATCCTCCAACTCATCCTCTGACAAGATAAAGTGTCCCGGTGGAGTGAACTGCTCAGCTGGATCCTCAAAAGGGTCGGGGCTAGGTAGAGGAGATGGAACTGGTGATGGCACTGGGACAGGTGGGACAGGAGTAGGAGTCACGTGAATGTCCCTCCACTCAATCGGCTCCTCAGGTATAACAGATAACCTAGGCCTCTTACGCAAGGGCATCTCCTCCTCAGGAATATCTGTCCGCACTCGGGAAGGTCCGGCCCCATCAGGTCCTACATATGGTCTACCAGTGTATGGCACTATGGCCACAGCATCCCTCTGTCTGCGCTCCTCTGCCTCCTCAAGTCTCATCCTGATCTGGTGTCTCTCCATGGCCTCTGCGCGAACTCTCCTCCTGAGGTCAGTGATAGCATACTCTGGAACCTCTACACCTACCAGCAACAAGTCTCTAATCTCCTGCTCAGGTAGTCCTAGCCACTGGGGGTCCTGACCCGGCTCTCCAATCTCACGAACATGACTGGGCTCTCCCATCTCTACGCCCTATAATAAAACATAAAATTCTATTAGTAACGGTCTATAAAATTATAAACAATACTTAAAATAAATACTACCTACGTTATACCACCCTTGAACTTGATGGAAGTTCAAAATTTAATATTATAAATGATACAATATTATTATCACTCTTGTTCCTGAGCATTATGACTCTTATCTCTGATACCAACTGTGACAGCCCCAAATCCGGGGTCATGAATCTGGGCCATCACGGACCAACTTCCATTCAAAATCAATATCTCTTGGGATTTTTTTTTTTTTTTTTTTATAATTAATAATTATGCAAATGACCCCACAGTAATACACACACACACCAGTCATATGCTCAGAGAACAACATTCGTCATAATAAGAGTTTAGAATTTAAAAAGTTATTACAACCCAGAATCATACTTCAGTACATTGTTGAGTGATGCTTCTACAAGAAGCATTTCAACAACCAAATTTATTACAATCTTTCAAACTTACACACTTAATATACATAAGCCCACTAAACCCCTTGCGATGGTCATCTACCTCGGGGATTGATGCTAACGAGCTCTCAGAAGGTCGCCTTTCCCTTACCCTCTTGCGGGGCGTTCTGCGTAGTATGGGCATACCTAGCTGTATATAGATAAGTAGCAAGAGTGAGCTATAATAGCTCAGCAAGATAATATTGAAA
Organism: Kitagawia praeruptora; assembly: GCA_037693485.1. Classification (NCBI taxonomy): domain Eukaryota; kingdom Viridiplantae; phylum Streptophyta; class Magnoliopsida; order Apiales; family Apiaceae; genus Kitagawia; species Kitagawia praeruptora. The sequence continues at coordinate 57,237,641 of CM075345.1, forward strand.
ACTAGAATTTAAAATGTAACCAAGTATAATGGTATATACATATGTAGGCAGTAACCGAATCATAAACTTTAAAGAAGAATAAAACTCTTATTTAATAATACATCATCCACTTACTATTATAAGAAAGAAATCTAAGGTAATACAGTATCAGTTTCTCTTCTTAAATATTATAACAACCAATATACCCTTTTAGTGTAATATTTTAAAATAACATAAATACTTGAATAAATCCCTCACTATCATCTTCTCATTTCCCTCCTGTACAGTAATTTTATAAATTAATATAAAATCAGTTTCTCTTCATCTATATCAATAATTCCATCTTTCATATCATTTTCTCTTTCCAGTATATCAATCTGACTTTATCATTTATTCTTTATTCACATATTGTAGGGGTTTCCACTGTTGCCGAATACGTGAGGCACGATGATCAGTCGCCCTCCGTATCCATCTATTTTTACTACCGGTAGAAGGAGGAAGGTCTACCACTACATCCCCCTGGAGGAAGGTCTACCACTACATCCTCCTTCGGCAACTCTTGGGCCGATTTAAAATATTGATTGCTGGACTGTGCAGCACACAGCCTCTTACGCTTTTTATTGATTGATTGCTGGACTGTGCAGCACACAGCCTCTTACGCTTTTTATTGCTATCCCCCTTTTTATAAGATCATTATTCAATTATCAACACCATTTCACATTTCCATATGTCATTCACTTATCTCATTTCCATTCTCGCACATTACTTCTATAAAATATATGTATATAACATACACTAAAAAAAAATGTTTATAATATAGCATTATAAACCATATAACCCTAGATAACAACTGATACCATTCTCTTTCATATCTCTTTTACCTTAGAGCATATTCGCTCCATTCGTAATCATCTCTATATTCATATTTCAGAAAACATATCCATATCTCTTTAACCTCCCACAATCAAGAAGATATATTCTTTGCAATATAGCAACAAAAGCATCACATATACATAAATATATTCCATAATATCATTATTATTCCGAAGATAAATAACTTTTAAAATAGGGATAGAAGGATCTTGCCTCGATTTCTGTATCCTGACAGTAGGGCTGGTTCCTCCTCCGGAATTTCTATAAACACAAAAGGACCGTCATTAGAACACTACATCTCTTACTCACTATCCTCTTGTATAACAAAATCCTTTACACTTCAACATATGTTTAATGTGTTATTATTATCCCAAAGGTTCAAGAACTTAACCATTTATATGCTCAATCGAAGTTTCAGGGGTTTTTACCATTTCCCCTAACAACCACACTCGACTGTAAAATTTCTTATAAATTTTAGAATTCGAATTTTAATGCAAGGTCAACTGGTATTAGTTCTTTGACCACACTACTACCATATCCCAAAATTTCGTGGCTTTTAAACATGTTAAAGTATGGTAACTATAGCCTCAAATTTGGTACAATTACGATTTCTCGACTTTCGAACGTCTTTCACTAAAACTGACTTTTCTCCTAAACCGTACGTCAGATTTTAACGCACCTTATATCAAAACGATCTATGAACTAAGCTCTATCATTTCATGGTCACTAAGTGTGCTAGACAGTAAGGTACCGTACTGCATTGGTGTCCAAAAACAGGGCAGTTTGTAGTTCTAACGAAAATCGGACATTACAACGGCTATATTTTCTTACTTTCCAAAATCAAACTCCTCCAAATCAATCATCAAACACCATAATCATCACCTACACCATGTGGTCTTCATTACCAGCCATGGTTACAATCCCAAACTCCTTCCAAAATCAACTTTAATCGCTTACAAACACTTATAACATCATAATCTTAATCTTTACACCACTTAATCACTTAAACCAACAATATTCATCATAATATAAAAAGGGGCAAAAGTGTTTATACCTTCTTGAAGCTTTACAACACTTAACAAGCCTTGGGCACACCTTTAACAACCTTAGTATAGCTTGGATCAACTAAAGGATTCATGAAAATCAAGTTAGTTCTTAGAAATCTACTATTCATCACTATTCATCATCAACTTTGGAGATTTTATTACCTTGCCAAATGATGTTAGTTTGCTATGAAACTTTGTGCTAGTCTTGATCTATCCTCCAAGATGCTCCATGATTTTTCTCTTGGTTTAATCTTGAAGAGAATTAGGGTTTTGGATTTTATTTTCTTGTTTTCTTTCTTTTTTGGCCGAAAGTTGTTAACTAGAAGGGGAGAGAGTTTTGTGTTGGTTTTGATCTCATCCAAATCTTAATCTCACTTAATTTAGAGTGTTTTGGAAGCTTGGTAAAAAATCTAGGTGTTAAAAGACTAATCTACCCTTAATTTGGTTTAGTGGAAGATGACATCATTAACATGATTTCATAATTCTCTTTTTTTCTTGATTTTCTTTTCTAGTTATAATGTTAGCACTCTTGGTAATTATAATGTGGTATGTATCCTTGTCATATTATAAATCTTGGTTGCTTAATCCCCATATTCGTCTAATTGTGGTTCGTTACGAATGTACCTCATTATCTCAGTGGTTTTGAGATCATTTAACAATCCAAATTCCACTGGTATTCTCTTAACTTAAAAATCCCCTGGCTCAATTCTAGATTCACTAATCCCTCAATATATAATTCTTATAATGTTTCCATGCTCCTTAGTGTCCAATAGAAGCTTATTCGAATTCAAAATCCTCAAAATTTCATGCTTCAGGAATTTCTGAAATCTAACGTCATTTCGAGTCACTTATTTTCAATGTACACTACTAATATGGTTTCTGTTTATTCATTTTATGTTTCCATTATAAAGTACCTATATACCATTTCTCTAAATCCTCGAAATTTACTATTCATAGGATCACTGTAGCATTGCCAAAGTTAGGGTTATTACACCACCTCTGCCACTGGAGGATGAGGAACCTCCTCTCTGGAATCTGTTATTAGACTTGAACTTAAACTTAGGATTTCTCCTGAATCTAAAGTTGCCAAACTTCCTAACCATCAGTGCCATGGATTCATCCTCCAACTGATCCAATTCTTCTAATGAGTAAAACTCACTTCCATCCTGAGTAGCTAGTGTCTGACCATGTTCCACTTCAGTCTGCTCCTTGTCTGAGCTGTAACGTCGAACAACCTTAGCTTCCACTTCCATAGGAGCCTCAACCACTAGCGCTGTAGATGAACTTGCAACTCTACCTTTAACATGAATCTCTTTCTGTTGGACTTGTTCCAACTCATAGGTTTTTAAAATACCGAAGAGTTTTTCAAGAGTAACTTTATTCAAGTCACGAGATTCTCTTATGGCTGTTATCCTGTGTTCCAGGTGAGTCGGCATAGTCAGTAAGAACTTTAGATTAATCTCCTTCTGTGTATAGTTCTTGCCATGGATTTGCAAGTTGTTGATTATTTTATTATACCTTTCAAACACTTCTTGAATGCCTTCATTAGGGCCAGCTCTGAAGTGTTCATACTCCGAGGTTAAGATTTGAAGTATGTTCTCCCTGACTTCATCGGTTCCTTCATTAATGGTTTCAATAGTTTCCCACATGTGTTTTGGCAGTTTTACAATTCATCACATGACTATACATCACAGCATCCAGGGAATCTATTAGAATGAGTCTCAGGTTTTTATCAAGCCCTGCATCCTCCTTTTCCTCAGGTGTATAGGTAGTAGGGTCCTTTTCATAAGATTTAGCAGGGATCACAACTTTACCCTCGGCTTCAACTTCATCTTCATAGACCATAGGAGTTTTAGGTCCGGTTTTCAAAACACCCAAATATTTAACATTTGTACAATCTAGAAACAACTCCATTTTTTTCTTCCACATATCATAATTATCTTTGTCAAAGATAGGTATCTTAACAATGGCTTTAGAAGTCATGATGAATTTTTAAGAGAGTTAAAAATTCGAGCTTGATTTTTAATTGAATAAGAATAGGATCTTGATTTGTATATCAATCAAACGGCTCGGATACCAATTGTTAGGTCCGTTAAGATTGTAGAAAGGGGGGTTGAATACAATCTATATCTTTTTATCGAAATTTGTCCGTTAAATAAAATTTAGTTTAGACAAATTTGAGCGGAATTAATTGAAACAAAATTCAAGTTAAATATAACGATATTTTAAACTTGATGGTTGTTACAAAATCAGTACAGAGTATTACCACGTTAATAAAAACTAATTAGAAAATTCGACATGAACTTTTCTAATTTAGTTAATAAAAATCGAGATAAGAACTAGGAAACTTAATTCGCCAGTAGTACAAGAGTCACAAATAATTAAGTTCTATAGGATCAAATATTAAAAAGGAGTTGAACTTGATTTTCTGTGAATTAATAGAGATGGTCAGTAGCTTTAAAGATGAGAGAGATGTAATGTTTGGCTTCTGTCTTTAAATCTCTTGTCTCGTGTGTTCTGTATATTCTACCTTCTGTCTATTATGTAGATATCATGTAGAAAATATCTCTTGCCTCTTTTTAACACTTAATCAGACTATCAACAGACTGTCAAATGGCTTGCAGACTATCCAGGGAACATATAGACTACCGGTATGACTATCAGTCCTCTTGCAGACTACCGGTGTGACTATCTGTCCTCTTGCAGACTACCGGTGTGACTATCTGTCCTAGCAGACTACCCAACTCTTTCTCCAGACTATCAGAATGACTATCCTGATAGTCTTTAATACATGATTTTTCTGGCAGACTACCATGCAGACTTTCTGGTAGACAATCATCTTAGCAGACTATCAACCTGGGCAGACTATGCTTCACAGACTATCAGAGATAGACTTTTAACAATAAAACCATAGACTTAAAACACTTTTTAATAGACTTAATAAATATATATTAATTCCAAATTAATTACTTTAATAATTAACTTAATAAATAAATTAATTCTTGAAGAATCAATTTATTAATTAAGTTAACTAAATACTTTAAATTAATTAATAGAGAATTAACCTAATTTATTTGATAGTCTAACCTTCACTTTTAAACCACTGAAATAAACAAAGAACCTCCACTGAATATTTGTTGACGCTCGATGCACGGTCTGGTTCATGAACGACTAACTTCAACTTCTGTTCTTCATTTTGACTTTAAGCTGTGGTCTATTTCTTCTCTCAACTTTCTTTAAATACTCTGTACTGATACTGTCTCTTGTCACTTGTAGAAATCTCTGTCCTTAAGAATTAAATCCATGACTTTGAATACCACACTGAGGCTTAATCAGTAGACTGAACTTCTTCCAGTATAAAATATCAAAACTATAGATTGACTTGTAGATTTGTTTCTTCTGATAGATAGCATCTTATGAGATTCCTATGATAGTTAATGTTATTTAATTATTACAATCTACTTTAAGTTGAATTGGATCCTCGAACTACAAATAGGCTGAGTCATATGCCTTTCATAAGGCCATCTCTTTCAGGCAGCTTGCTTATATTACTTCCAAGTTAGGTGTTCGTCACATGTTCTCTCCTCCTAACTTACTTACGGATGGATGTTACAGATATGAAAGCTGTTGAGTCAGCTGACAACTGTGATTAGTCAATAACTAGTCAATGCTGAGGTGGCTTAGTCAGTTAGTTAGTTACTAGTTTGTTACAAGTTACAGTGTAGTGATATTAGTTTGTACTGATTAAAAACGTTGAATCGAGATGAATGATGAATCTAAATGTAATTCATTCAATATTACATAATAACAAACTTATACTTATTCTTAATGCTTACATAATATGCATTGATAATTTTATCATTTTTGTCAAATACATGTATTTAAAATGTCATCGATTATTTGGTATGAGCTTGCTTTATAACTGACCAAAAATCTCTCACGAATGTCAATCACTATGATTGATCAAAAATTTCTCTCAAAATTCATCAATTATTTGGTATGAGTTTGCTTTATCCTGTAATGTAAATAGTTTTAACCAAGTATCACTTTCACTTTCACATTTATCTATAGAGATTATAATTGTGCTACTTTTAGCATGATCGTCGTCTTTAAAGTACATATTCATTATAGAAAAAAAATTAATAATACCTAAAGATTTGTAATTTATTAAATTTTAATTTGTGAAACTATAAAGAATTTGATTTAAATGACAACCACTACCTGAAAGAGTAGAATCGAAGATTCATTAATAATCGTTAGATTCGTATTTAATTAATAGTTACTGTAAGATTTTTTTCTCAAAAACAATTAATTATATTAAAAAAGGTACTCCCTCCGTCCCATTCATTTCTATATACTTACTATTTTGGGATGTCCCATCATTTCTATACATTCCAAAAATAGTAAAGTTTTAATAATAAAAAATACTATTACACCCACTAACTTTCTTCCACTATCTCAAATCTATAATATAAAACACTATTACACCCACTACTTTCCTCCACTACCTCAAATCTATTATTAAATATGGATAGGTCCCACCACTTTATCCACTTTTCATCTAACTTTACTCATTTTTTATACATTTTCTTGGTCTCCGTGTCCAAACCAAACATATATAAATGACCGGGACGGAGGGAGTAACCAAATAATTATAATATTTTTTGTAAAATACAATATTATTTGTATGTTTCTTCATCTACGTATCTATATGTGTTTTCTTACACACAATATTAATATTAATTTTACTCGTTCAACACTTGAACTGAATGTTGTGAGGTAAACTTTTACATAATCGATTAAATATCCTCTATATTTGGCAAACATCTAAAAATTATAGATAACATCTAAAACCCACAATATCCACTTATATCATGACACATCATCAATTTTTTATATTTTTATTTATATTTATTAATAAAACTAATTATCAAATATTTATTAACAATCTCTTACCGGTTCAGTAAATTTAACATAATCATTTATTTTTATGATTTTAGCTAACAGTTATAGCTATTTCCCTTGGAGATGTTCTAAGGCCATAACTTGACACTAGCTTATAATATATATCTGACAAATTTAATCAATTTATTTTAAAAAGTAAGACGGCGGGACCTATTAAATATTGACATCGTATTCCCGTAAATCAATCAATATCTTTAGATGGCTTTCAGTTATGCAGGTAGCTTCCGCTTATATAAGAGCAATCATGGAAAGAAAGATCCTTCAGGATTAATTTCCTTATTTACTTGTTCCATCCTTATTCCACAAGTAGTTCTAAAGCCCTGGTTTATACACTATAGCCACCACAACAAGAGCTTTTATTTTCAATTTTCAAATTTCCCCACACACTAAAATGATATCATCAGTACCCCCGCTTGAATCCATCTGCAACAAATTGCCAGCCAGAATCGTCGAAAAAAACGATACAAATAAATTATCCGAAGAGTCTTCAATTACCACTTGTTGCGAAGATTGCGAACTGCCCTTAATTGATGTCAGCCATTTATACCATAAGGACAATGTTGAATGTAAAACAAGGATTGCTGATGCAGCAAAAGAGTGGGGATTTTTTCAAATTATTAATCATGGAATCCGTACGGATGTTTTGATAAGAATGCAGAGTGAACAAAGGAAACTTTTCGAAAAATCATATGAAGAAAAGATTTCTAGCTCATCTCGCAGCGACTATCGTTGGGGAAATCCAACTGCCATGTCTCTACAAGAGTTTTCCTGGTCAGAAGCTTTCCAGTTGACTCTAGACGACGTCCCCTCTTTAAGGTATATAATGTGTAGTCTACTCTAATCTCGGACGTTTAAGCTCTTGGAAATTCTAAAAATTACTAGACTTTGCGAGGCACTTAAAACGGCCGGCTAGAAGGTTTTTATATTTTTAGTTGCTTTATTAGTTCAGTTAGGAGAGAGACATATATATGCAGCATGCCACCTAGATAACCTAATTATCACATAAATAATATTAGCAGATTTCTAGACGAGTTGTTGCAGAACAAAAGCGTACGTGATGGAGCTTAATAAGATAGATGAAAAAATATTGGTGAAACTTCATTTATGCTAGGAATCCGAATTATAAGGGATTAAAAAGGTAGAACATTGATTCTGAATCTAAAAATCTATATATACATAGTTAAGTTGTTTGATTATTTTTGGATACAGAATTGAAATTCGACGTGAACCATATAGGTGTTTATTAATGGTAAAATGATTAAAGCATTGTGAAAACTGAAAACCTCACAACCCTGAACCAGGACAATCGGTAGATGTACCATAAGTGTGCACAACTAGTCCGAAAATTGATGCATATCATTTTGGGTTAAGTATCAAAGTGATCATTGAAGTGGAAGCCATATATCAATTCGTTACCGATTTTTACGGGATATCATTTGAATCATTAAAGTCATAATAAATATCAAATGGATATCTTTAAAACGTACTCAAGAAGTAAAAATAAATTTTTATTAAGTTCTACACATTTTTTTGAATGCTTCCATAACCAAACGAAAGGTTAATAATTCTTGTATTTCTGATAATATATTTAGATTTTTAAAAATTCATTTACTATTTATTTTTAATATTATTGTCATTTTCCTTATTTTAATTAAAAAGAAATAGTAAATAAATTTTTTAAATTCTAAATATATTATCAAAAATACTAGAATTCATAAACTTTCATTTGATTATAGTAGCAATTAAAAAAAATGTGTAGAGCTAGATTAAATATTACTTTTACTTCCCGAGTACGTACATATATACAGGTATTTGTTTGATATTTATTATGACTTTAAGGATTCAAATGATACCCCGTTAAGATCGGTGAACGAATTGATATATACATTTCACTTCAGTGACCACTTTGATTCTTAACCCATCATTTTGTATACTCAACAAAGTTACTGAAGACAAACAAACTAGAGTACTAGTTCAAATATTCCGAACCCCAAAATTTATATCTCCCTTTGTCTCCCTCATTCTAGCAGTTGTTTCGTTGGTTTGTCTATTCTATTAATTGTGGGTTATAAAATTTTATAGAGGCATTATGCATGTAATAGTAATATATGGAGGTAATCACGTACTTTGAGTTCATGAGTAGGTCGCAGAAAAGCTTACATACACCACCTATCCCTCCCTATAGCTTCGTATACATGCACACACGCATTCCTATATCTATTACCGTCCCATTTTCTAAGAGCTGGTTTGACTTTCACGGAGATTAAGAAAATTCTATTTGACTTGTTAGGTGGCAATATGTGGTTTGTTGGTTGTGAAAGTGGGTGTAAGTGAGTGTATAAAAAATTGGTAAAATATGATAGTAGTGGGTGTAATAGTGTTTATTTAATAAAAAATGAGTATAAAATAGAGAATTAGTGGGTGTAGTGAAAAGTAGTGTTCAAAAATAGTAATTTTAGTAGGTTCATTTTTTTTGGGACGTCCCAAAACCCAAAAAGGAATAAGGGTCTTAGAAAATGGGACGGAGGAAGTAATATCCACGAAGAAATGAGGAAAGCGAAAACAACTTATTATTAACTAATTGACTAACTTAATTTACTGATTGTTTGTTACTCCAATAATGAGTGATCTTTTATTCAGTTTACTCTGTGTTTAAAAGGGATCGATCACGTACATCAAATGGTAACCATACTTTATGTATATAGTGACACCCTAATCGCAAGTAGATTTACATTGTACTAAAGTTAATTAAAACCAAACTAGACAGACTTTTTCAAACTTGAAAGTTAAAACACAAATAGTAATCCGTACAATGAGTTTGTTTTAGTCGGTCTCATTTATACAGAGCAGTTTTTGATTTCTTACGGCTTAAACAAACTCGTGATCGTAGTCCCGATTCACACTTTAATAACTACTACATTGTACAGCTAGTGATCGAGTGACCTAGCTAGGGGCAGGTAACTCGGTAATTAAGGTCTAAATGCCTCACTATAAACAAGAAACGTAAATTATATTTAAGTATATTTTATACAAATTTTTTCACGACTACCCCACATCTAACTTTTTCTGGCTCCCTTAGCTGGTTATCTTGAAGCTAACCTCGATCTCGAATTAAATTTTCAGCTCGAGGGGACTCGAGGAGTTTACGGAACAAGTGAGTAAGATTGCACAAAGAATCTCAGAAATATTAGCAGAGAACCTTGGCTGCAAGTCCACATTATTCGCAGAAAATTGCTCGGAAAATTCAAGTTATGTTCGGTTGAACAGATATCCGCCATGTCCAAATTTCCTGGAAGCCTACGGACTAGTACCTCATACGGACAGTGACTTTTTAACTGTGCTGTTCCAAGATCAGGTAGGAGGGCTGCAATTGATTAAGAATGGAGAATGGATCAATGTCAACCCTAATCAGGATGCCTTGATTATTAACGTCGGAGATCTGTTTGAGGTATTAACTAATCTTTTTGCGTATTATGTCAGGTTTGCAAAATTTAATAAGATAATAAGATAATCATTTTTTCAAAAAATACTATATAAATTTATGTTTTCAATAATATTATAAATTAATATGAAATTATACTTTTGTAAAATATAATTATAACATTCTTAAAATTTAAATTTATATAAAATTTATCCCTAATCTTTTTCTGTTGCATCCAAAAGTTCAAATATGGTATTTTCGTATTACATCAAAAAGTTATTAAGTAATATTTTTGGTATCTCGAGTATTTTTTTAGTTTCATTCTTGCTACTCCACAATGTATTTGTAAAGCGTTAAATTAATTGAATTAAGTATAAAATTTGAGTTTTACAATTCATTCTATTAAAATTTGTATAAATAAAAGTTAATTTTGTTTGATGTCCAAAATTGTCTATAAATTAATACTAATTATTAATTTATCGATTAATTATTATCTCTTTAAATTAATGTAATTCTTCGGTCCCGAAATTATATTAATTTATAGAAATTTTACTGTATTTGTGTTGGGTTATAAATTTAACAACAATTTTTTTAAAAGAATGTCTAAAATTAAAATTACAGATGATGCAGCTAAATAATAACAAGTTTATACTAATTAAGGAGAACATAAACTTAGTGTCGTTGACATGGTTGTGCAGAAAAGAGAGAAAGTTTTATGGAAATTGTTTTGTTTGTCTTAATTTATAGTATTAAACAAAACTCATAGATGGTGTGTTTTGTTAAGTACTTTCAATATTCAAATTCAGGTTGAGGATCAATCTTAACATTATTATTTAATAATAATAAACAAACATGACTAATAATTAAAATCATAATCCATACGAATAATAATATAAAAGTGTATACAACTTTTAATATAATATACTAAATTAATTAACTAATAATTTTTTAACATTTTAAAATAAACAAGTTCGTTTGAAATGAAATTTTAACCTCCTAATTTGATTCCTAATTCAAAATAACATTTCATGAATCAAATTAACTATGCCTAAGTGTCAAACAATAAAAAGTTTGAAATGAAGGTTGGAATAATATAGCAAGTATGAATTTAGAATCGTTTGATATTGTTGTTTCAAATGGTAACATTTAGGGTTTTTTTTTAAATAGCATGAAATTTTTGATAAATTTAAAATAACTTTTTGAAGTAGTTTTTTCAATACCTTTAAGAAAAGGTGTTTTTCGGTTTTAGCCAAAAACAATTATTTTTTTTAATATCAAATTTCATCAAAAAAATTATTGCTTTATTATATCTCAAAATATTCATATATCAAAAAAATTATGAAACATTACAGTAGAACCTCGATAAATGAATATTCGATAAACGAATAATCTGATCAAATGAATAATTTTTTCCGGTCCCGACATAATATAGATAGTGTATTTTTGATCTCGATAAATAATCTCGATTAATGAATTCATTTATCGAGGTTTAACTGTATCTAATTTTCACAATTAACATTTTTATTAATTGTCAGTACTTTGCCAGGACATCAATTTTTAAGAGTAATTTCAACAGGGCCTTAATAAAAGTTTGCTTAAATGTAACTTTTAATAAAGTTACGTTTTATTTTGGAATGGAATGAATATAAATTTTTCTAAACTCAAGGATGTTAATTTTAGAATTAGAACTGTTGTCTCTTATATAAAAAGAATAAATCTTGAGCTACACCCTTATACACTACTTAAACACTACCTAGATTATATGACTAGTATATTTATTCTATAATTGTATTTTATAGTATTTTTTATTTTCTTGAAATGGGTCCCGCCAGGGGCATTTTTTTAATGCTAGGGTGTAGCCCAAGATTTACTCATATAAAAAATATCCTTTCGGTGAAGTATTTATAGTTTTAGGTACATCCTCAAATACATTTTCTTCATTAAAGATTTAGAAATACTTAATTTTGTTAGTACCAACTTTGTAAGCATTCAATTAGCAAAAAAAAAAAAAAAAAAAAAACTTTGTAAGCATTCAAAACTAAGGTCATCTTTTTATTTTTATAAATTTATGGATGTTATTATGGGTATAATCGAGAATACATTATAGGCATGGAGCAATGGTGTTTACAAAAGCATCAAACACAGAGTGATGACAAATCCTGTAACGGAAAGGCAGTCAATAGCATACTTTCTATGCCCTAGTCACGAGACGGTGATACAAAGTTATTGTAAACCTTCTTTATACAGAAATTTTAGTTTTGGTGAGTACAGAAAACAAATTCAAGAGGATGTCAAATCTACGGGAACCAAGATTGGACTCGCCAAGTTTCTCACAAACTAAAATAATCGCATGTACGTACATATATGATTTCTTTTCTACTGCATATATATTACCTCTTTTGTAAATATTTAGTACAGACTTGTTCAAGTGACAATCAAAATATCTTAAGAATTATAATCAACAAAAAATAAATCATTGCGCTCTAATTTTACTTACTTAGCGTGCTAATTTCTTGTTCCGTGACAATCAGTATTAGCTACTAATGGCATTTCATGTTGGGCCTTTGAAATGCATATAAAGAAGCCCATGTAAAAAAGGCCATTGCAACAAGTGACCGTCTAAAAAGGAGAGGACCATTACACAGCATTTCTGCATTTGTGCTAAATTGCTAATAGTAGATACTATTATCATTAAGGAGCGCGATGTCTCCGTCGTTCCAGGATCCTGAATTCGATTTTTGCTGTTATTCCCAGATTACACACTTGTATAATTGTAGAAGGGGGGAAGGTTGAATACAATTCTTGATAGTTATAAATTTCTGATAAAGATCACATAAATCTATAAGGAAATAATTGCTGAATAAGAAATGGTTCACAAACACATAAAAAATCAGGTGGTTAAATGTACCACCTGAGACTTTTATTTGAAGAAAACTCTGTGATACAAATGTACACAGCTTCTGTGTTTACAACTCTTTGCTTCTAAAGATATTCAAGAAACCCTAAGCAAATATGTCTGTTTTTTTAGTTTCTAAAGAGTTGCTACACTTGGTTATATATCCCAAGTTTACAAGTACTACAGGAATAAGATAATATTAATCTAATTCAAGTTGACTTGCTACTCCACTCCAAATCCACATGTAGCCGAAAGGTTGTCCTTGTGAACAGATATGTCCCCTACACCTTTCTTGTATGTACTGTGTAAATGGAATGCTTCTTTCTTCTGTGTTTCCAAAGTATGGCTGTCATACTGCTTTTTATACCTACTATCAACCCATGTGATCTGTCAGTCAAACCTGTCCTTATCAACTGCTAATTCCCAGCTAGCATAGGATAAAGTGACAATGATTATCCGTTGATGTTGTGCACAATTATCCGTTGATGGTAGTTTGAGCTGTATCCGTTGATCGAGTAGATTTGAGTTGTATTCGTTGATAGAGCCCTGTTCTTATCCGTTGATACACTTTCACTTAGACAGAATTATAGCATAGCTTATTTACAATTGGCTACCCTATTCTGCCTATCCATTGATGGTCAACATGACTCTGAATAAAAACACTATCAACTGATAAATAGAGATATTGCAGTATGCTACAAAACCTCATCTGTTGATGAGCTACCTGTCAACGAATAGAGTTATAAGGTCTTATCCGTTGACAGTTACAAAACTTGACTTATACAATTTTGCTTGAATGTTAAGTTATCATCAACTACAACATATTCCTAACAATCTCCCCCAATTTATACTTGATGGCAATAAAGCATAAATTCTGAACATTGATGATAACAAAACATTCCTAAAGATATATACACACTACAGTATGCAAAAATTGTATTTAAGCTACAAAAATTAAAAACAGAAAGCTCTAAGAAACTTATTAGAGATGTGCTCCTTTAGATTGAGCAGATTAATGATGTTTCTTCTCTCTGGTTGGCTGCACCCTTGACTTTCCTTCCTTGGCAGAGTTGGACTCAATTTGCACTTGAAGTTGCCTATAGAAGGTATCTTCTTCAACAACTTTTGGATTTAGCTTTAGTTGTAACCATCTTAGGTAATCAGAACTAGCCTTTGACAGTTGGTCTTCTAACCTGAAGAATCTCCTAGTGCCCTCTTCATCCCTGAACTCCATCATCCAAAAGGGTTGAATGTGGATTTTCTGTCCATTATATGGGATCTTCATTTTCTTTGGTAGACTTGAGGGTGAGTTCCATTCTCTCCTTATTTCTTCTATTCTGCTAATTATCTCCCTTCTAGCTGTCTCAGAGAACCCCGTGTGTCTCTTGAATGCTGAGAACACTTTGGTCAGTATATGATAATTCTCTCCAAGAACCTTCTGTAATGGCCATGTCCTCTGACTTCCTCCCTTGTAGACAAACACTAATCTCTCAGGCTGATTCTTGTACTTGTCAATTCCTCTTACTTCTGACAATTCATCAAAATATAGATTCATGCCAGAGTATTCTTCAATTTCCGCCTGATAGATAAAGTCTTCTTTGTTTTCCAAGATTGGTTGTTTGACAATAGCAGGTACCCTAGCAACTTTAACTGGTCCTTTTGAAAGTTGCTTCTTTGGAGCCCTTTTCTTCTGTTTTGGATTCAGCAAGAATGAAGGAACTTCAATTGAATCAAAATTCATTGGTTCTTCTTTAGGCATTATGGGGTCACCATGAAAGTTTACAGTTGGGTCGATTACTGTTGCAGATATAGGTACTGATGAGCCAATGGTTTCTTTTTCTGGAGAGGGTTCTGGAGAAAGAACCCTCTTGGTTTTAGCTTTGCTTCTTTTAGGTTTGAATTTGGGAACTTCCTCAGGTTCCTTCATTTCAACCTCTACCTCATCCATTAACTCTTGAGCCAGCCTGGCTTGCTTCTCATCTGAGTTTTCATATTGATTTTCTGTACTTGGATGGGCTTCCCTTTGGATTCTGGAGACTTCTTCTCTTTTAGCTTCCACAAATCTAGGATGGCTGTTGGATATATTTAATACTTTTCCATTCCTTATGATTACAGCCATCCAATCTCTTACACTCTTATTTGTCTGTACTTTGAACTCCATGATTGTCTTTCCCATTAGCTTTTCTTCATCATCCTTGGGAAATGGGTAGTCTAACTGAAGCTTGTTCTTCCCATTTTCCTTTGGAGGTGAGTAGGCTCTGGTATTGATGGTTGGTTCAAACTCTTTGACATATGATGGCTTAGCATCATAGAATGTAGGAGCCACAACCCTTGGAGTGAGCACCTTCATGATTGTGGTTGATATTGTTGGAGCAGAAGTTTGAGCATTAAGGAACAGAGATGATGCAATTGATTCATTGATCATCCTCTCTGCCTTTAGGATTCTTTCATTAGTCTCCTTGTTGATCTTTTCCAAAGCTTCTATTCTGGCTTGCCTTTCACCATCTGAGATTTCTTCTAAGCTTTGAATCTCAGGCAAAGCCACTTGTTTCTTCACAGGGGAAGCCTTTATCTCAAACTCTGTTGGATTGACCACTACAATTGGCTGTTGCTCCCCCTCAATCTGTGCTATCTCACTACTGGTAGCTTGAAATTGGCCAGTAGATGTTGCAGCCTCTTCTGTGCTTGTTCCCATTTTCTCCATTTTCTCCCCCTTTTTGTTAGCATCAAGGGTTGGGGTTGAAGCTGCAAGTAGCATTTCCAGTAGTTGAGTCTGTTTTGATTGATTGGCAATGATAGTGTGCATTTGAGATTCCATACTATCCACTCTGGAGGAAAGAAGCTGAACAGACTTAGCCAGGCTATCTTCTTTGAGAAGTTTGTTAGGAAGCACCTTCTGAGTGGTAGTAGGAGCTAGTGCCTCAATCCTGGCATCTAGTGCTATCTTCATATCTCTAATTGCAGACTTGACCTCCTCCTGTTGTGTTCTTTGAATAACAGATTGCATCTTTTGTAATTTCAAGGAGGCCATAACTTGCTCAAGAACAGTCTTTCTCTGTGGGTCTGCAGTTTGGTGCTCAGCCTTAGCAGATTGATATTGCTTCATGATTTCCACATTGAGATTCACAAGTTCAGTGGCATTGGAAAACATCCATCCTGGAGTCTCATCCTCATTGATTTCTTCACCATCTGAACTTTGACTGTCATCACTGCCAAACTCTTCACTTCCAGCACTTGGAGACAGGGTTTGTAAAGCTTCTTTTGCTCTTTGAAGAGATTCTGAGGTGTGCACTAGGTGCATTGCCTTCTCTGCCTTCACATTGCCCTGTTGTGCCATGACTTGATAGGCAGAAACAGGATGAGTAAAGGTTTCAGGATCTAAAGAGATGGAGTCAATAATTGACTGATATTCTTGTCTAAATTCCATCTCTTTGGAAGCTTCATTAACCTCCATTAACTCACTTGCAATGGCTGAATCTTCTTGCCTTATTTCTCCTGTAGTCCCTTCTCTCCTCTCATCTCTCTTTTCTTGCATCAGGGGCTCCCCCTGGCTCACACCTCTCACACCCTCACCTTCACCTACTAAGGTGGAACTCTCTAGCTCTCCTTTTGCCTGACCGGAAGAAATGGTCAGCCTCTCATTGTTTTTCTCTCCTTTTGCCTGCTCACAAGGCAGCTCTCACTCCCTTCCCTCATTCCTAAAAGTGTTTCAACTACTACAAACTCCTCCACAGTTGACATGGGAATGTCACATTTTGCAGTGGTAGAGAGAGTTGTCAACGGATAAAGTGTATCCGTTGATGTAGTAGTTATTGCTGTCAACGGATAATTAGTTGTAGACATATTCGTTGATGGAGAAACACTTGTCAACGAATGAAGGATATCCGTTGATGAAGGAAAAAGAGTATCCGTTGAAGTGAAAACCAACACTGAATCTGTGGTGATTGATTTTAGGGAAGAGGCCACAGATAGTGTTATGAATTCAGGAATGGAAGATTGATGGCCCAACAAATCATCTAAAAGATGATGACCACCAATTGTTGAGTGGGGCTTCTCCAAGAATTTTAAAGATGGAGAATCAGGAATTGATGTAGATATCATATCCACATCCAGAGATGGAGTTGGTGATGGTGGATCAAAATGTGTATCGATTTGAAGGTTAAGATCAAGGGGCTGTGACTCCACATTTACTGAAGTCACATCAAACTGAATTTGAGAAGGTACAGTTTGCTGTACAGTGTGTGCACCCTGTGATTCCCCAATGGTTTTGGATTTTACTCTTCTACCATAGGTTTTTGAGTGAGAGCTATCTGTGTCTCTTGCCCTTTTGTGCAGTGTTCCTGGAATGGAACTTAAATTAGTAGTCACACCCTGTTGAGAGGATGTAACTATAATTTGGCTTGTAGGTTCATTAACAGTCATTTGAGAGACTGAAATGTTGGTTGCACCTGCCACACCTTCCTTATCCTTAGGGCTTCTTTGATGTTCACCCTGTCCCTCACCACTCACTACCACCTTCACACTCCCCTCAAGAGTTTTGGTAGTTTTTGCAACAGGTGCCTTTTGAGAGACACCTGAGGTTTGTCTTTTAGATTGTGGTTTTGGAACTCTGGATTTGGTCACTTTGGTAGGAGCCTGTTTGGTCACAGCCACAGACTCCATTGTGACACTAGAAGGCAAAGAAATTTGGGGGTTGGAGATAGGAGTTTCAGGGTTGGAAACAGTTACCTGAACAATTGGTAGATATACCAATTGTACTTCTGCATTTAGGTTCATTCGAATCAAATCACTTAAGACTCTCTTCTCCTGAACAAAACAATTGAACTTGCTATCCGGGTTTGCAATGGATAGCTCATTCTCAGATACATACAGTGCTAGGAGCATAAAAAATCTAGCAAAATAAACATTCTTGCTCCTAGTTTCCTTTTTACCTAATTTAGCTGCTATCTCATGCATGACTAGTGTGCCAAAATTATAGAATTTATCAGTCAAAAGCATATATAGCATAACTAGCATGGAATTGGTAACAGCATCAAAGTTACTAATCTTGCCAGAAAAAGTTTTAATGAAGGCATCACAAAGATAACTCCATTCTTTAACCATACCTTTCCTAACAATTTTCCCTAAGTTCTCAGTACTAAGGGTATAATTTATGGAATTAAGCATGGTAACAATTTCAGCATTACTGGGTACATTCAGACAGTTATTCTCAGGCAATTTTAAACAAGCAGTTAACACATCAGAATTAACTACATAATTTTTACCCTTCAAAGAAAAAGAAAGTGCACCGTCTGTGCCATTGTACTCAGCAGATGCCCACACCTCTTCAATTACCTCATGGATTAGAGGAGTGGTGGCAGTCATAGCATATGACAGTTTGCATTTCTTCACGAAATTCATCATGGTGTGATATGCTTCTGGAGCGTTCACTGTATCAACAAAGGCCGCGAAATTGTTCTTCTCACAGGTAAACCCGGTGGAAGACATCATCTTAACAATAGGCGCCATTGAAGTGTTTGAACTTTTGTTGCAGAGAGAGATTCAGTGAAGAAGATGCAGTTAACTAATGAGATTCTTGAAAATGAATAAAGGTGAGATGTGAGGGCACAAGACAACCTTTTATATTTTCCAAGAATTAAAAATGAAATAATTAAAAGTAATTACCCCATTGGACAAAAGTAACTGTCAGATAATAAATGAAAAGAAAAGAAGTACAGCCGTGACTAATTATACACGTTTACCAACGGCTATAAAGAGAAATATGTATATCAACGGATAAAGATTGGACGGTTGAGAAAACAGTTTATCCATCGATGACGTGGACAACCTGTTATCCGTTGACATACGAAAATCTAGTAATGTGTTTATACTACCAACGGATAAAAGGATATCCGTTGATAAGCAAATTTTGCCTTAAACAAAATTTCTGCTAAGAGTTATTCTGAGAGTTTTTAATTCTCAAGTAAATCAAAACACATTTCTAGCTGCAATACAGTATGATTAGATACCACTAGGAATTATGAAAAATTAAGCATACCTAGTTCACCTACCAACCTTGTGAATGAAGATTCATCAAGAGGCTTGGTGAAGATATCTGCAAGCTGCATTTCACTTGGTACAAAGAGCATTTCTACTGTACCATTCATCACATGCTCTCTAATGAAGTGATATTTGATGTCAATATGCTTGGTTCTCGAATGTTGCACTGGATTCTCTGTGATGGCAATAGCACTAGTGTTGTCACAGAAAATTGGAATCTTCTCAACTTTTAGACCATAGTCAATAAGTTGATTTTTCATCCAAAGAATCTGTGCACAACAACTTCCAGCTGCAATGTACTCAGCTTCGGCTGTAGAGGTGGAGACTGAGTTCTGTTTCTTACTGAACCATGACACAAGCCTGTTCCCTAGAAATTGACAGGAGCCTGTAGTACTTTTCCTATCAATTCTGCAACCTGCATAGTCTGCATCTGAATAGCCAATTAGATCAAAGCCAGAATCTCTTGGGTACCAAATGCCAAGGTTTGGTGTTCCCTTGAGATACCTGAAAATTCACTTAATAGCAATCAAGTGAGACTCTCTAGGATCAGCTTGAAATCTAGCACAAAGACATGTGGAAAACATTATATCAGGTCTACTAGCTGTTAGATATAGAAGTGAGCCTACCATGCCTCTATAGCTTGAGATGTCCACAGATTTTTCCTTAGTATTCAGCTCAAGCTTAGTTGCAGTGGCCATAGGTGTTTTTGCAGAGGCACAATCCATTAAGTCAAATTTCTTTAAGAGATCATAAATATATTTTGTTTGACTTATGAAAATTCCCTCATTAACTTGATTTACTTATAAACCAAGAAAGTAAGTTAATTCACCCATCATGCTCATTTCATACCTACTTTGCATAAGTTTGGTAAACCTTTTGCAAAGCTTCTCATCTGTAGACCCAAAAATAATATCATCTACATAGATTTGAACAAGTATTGAAGAACCATTGACATTTCTATGAAATAAGGTTTTATCTACTGTACCTCTAGTGAAGTGATTCTCCAAAAGAAATTGAGACAAAGTGTCATACCAGGCTCTTGGTGCTTGCTTCAAACCATAAAGTGCTTTCAAGAGAATATATACATACTCTGGAAATTCTGGATCTTCAAAGCCAGGAGGTTGATGGACATATACCTCTTCTTCCAGTTCCCCATTTAGAAAGGCACTTTTAACATCTATCTGATAGACTTTGAAGTTGGCATGTGCTGCATAGGCTAGGAAAATTCTGATGGCCTCAAGTCTTGCCACTGGAGCAAAAGTTTCATCAAAATCTATTCCTTCTTCTTGAGAGTAGCCCTTTGCCACTAATCTAGCTTTATTCCTCACAATTATGCCATTTTCATCAGTCTTATTCTTGAGAACCCATTTGGTACCTATGATACCTCTATCATCAGGTTTGGGCACAAGCTTCCATACTTTATTTCTCTCAAATTGGTTTAGCTCTTCTTGCATTGCTAAGACCCAATCTGGATCTAGAAGGGCATCCTCCACTTTCTTAGGTTCCTCTTGAGACAGGAAACTACTGTATAGGCATTCTTCTTGTGCGGCCCTCCTAGTTTGGACTCTTGAGTTTGAGTCACCAATGATTAACTCAAAAGGATGATCTCTGGTCCATTTTCTTGAAGGTGGAAGGTTTGATCTAGTTGAGGTTGCTTCATCTACGTGAGCATGATCTTGTTGATTGATCATTGAGTTTTGACTTTGAGAAACTCCCCCTGAGTTTGTTGTCCTTGAGGAGTTATGAAGTTGACTGTCAACAGATGCATCATTTTATCTATCAATGGATGCTCCATTTTGCCTGTCGACGGATACATGAGAATGCCTGTCAACGGATGCATCTGATGATCTAGTATGACTGTCAACGGATGCTTCATTTCCAGTGTTAGCATCACTTCTAGTTGGACCAACAACTCTAGGTGAATTTCCAAGGCCATGATCTTCATTTTCCTCATCATCATCAATGTACATTCTTCCTTCTACCTCATTCTCAAATCTCAACTTTTCATGGAAGCCTTCATCATTTAGACCTAGAATCTTTTGATCATCAAACACAACATGTACAGATTCCATAACAATGTTGGTTCTTAGATTGTAGACTCTATAGGCTTTCCCTGCTGCATATCCAACAAAGATAGCTTCATCTGCCTTTGCTTCAAATTTGCCCAAGTTATCTCCATGATTTCTTAGCACAAAACACTTACATCCAAAGACATGAAGAAAAGCTAACGTTGGTTTCTTGTTGGTGAATAACTGATAAGGAGTCATTCCTCTAGCTTGATTGATCAAGGAAATATTCTGAGTGAAGCAGGCAGTGTTGACAGCTTCAGCCCAGAAATATGTTGGCAATCTTGATTCACTTAACATTGTTCTAGCTGCTTCAATGAGAGTTCTGTTTTTCCTTTCAACAACCCCATTTTGTTGAGGTTTTCTAGCAGCAGAAAACTCATGGACAATTCCATTCTCTTCACAGAAAATTTTCATTGTGGAATTTTTGAATTCAGTGCCATTGTCACTCATGATTCTTTGTACTTTCACTTCAGAACCATTGTTTACTAGTCTGAGATGATTGATGATGATTTCACTTGCACAATCTTTGGAGTGCAGAAAGAAGGTCCATGAAAACTTAGAAAAATCATCTACAATCACCAGGCAGTATTTTTTCTTTGAAATGGACATGACATTTACTGGACCAAATAAGTCCATATGCAGCAATTGAAGGGGCTTAACAATGGATGACTCTGTCTTGCTCTTGAAGGATGATTTCTTTTGCTTCCCTAATTGGCAGGCATCACACAATCCATCCTTGATGAACTCCAATTGAGGGATTCCTCTAGCAAGATCCTTTCTTACCAAATCATTCATAACTTTAAAATTCAAATGAGACAGCTTTTTATGCCATAGCCAACTCTCATCCTTGCTTGCTTTGCTGAAGAGACAAGTAATGGATTCTGAGCATACTGAGTTGAAATCAGCTATGTAAACATTTCCTTTTCTAAAGCCTGTCGGAACCACATTGTTGTTTTCCTTGGTAGAAACAACACAGGCTTCTTTAGTGAACTTTACTTCATAGTCTTTGTCACAAATCTGACTGACACTCAGCAAATTGTGCTTCAAACCTTCAACTAAAGCCACTTATTCAATGATGACATTGTCCTTTATAATCAAGCCATATCCCTTAGTATATCCTTTGCTGTCATCTCCAAAGGTAATTCTAGGGCCAGCTTCCTCCTTGAACTCTGTGAGCAGGGTTGAATCTCCTGTCATATGCCTAGAACATCCACTGTCTAGGTACCATAGATTCCTCTTATTTCCCTGCACACAATCCAAAATACAAATCAAGTTGATTTTGGTACCCAAGTTTCCTTGGGTCCTTTCTTGTTAGCCTTTGGTTTTACACTCTTAGCAATCTTCACTTTGGGTGTAGATGCTTGAGTGATAGGTTTTGACAGATGCTCATTTGCATAAATATTTGATGCATGCATTTGTGAAAAATTGGCATACATATTATCCATGCTAGGAATGCTCCATGACATTTGTGGCATATTCACAGATTGAAAATAAGGATTAGGCACATATGGCATGTTCACATATGGATTTGAAAAACTAGCATTCTGATACAAACCAGGCATTGCAGGTATACTTGGCATAGATTGAGGTACATGAACAGGAGTTCTTTTAACAGACTTGCAATTAGAAGATAGATGATTGACACTATTGCAATTACCACAAGTTTTCCTAGGAGCAAACTTGTCAGGAGAATAATTGTTTTTCTTGTTAATGCCTATCTTACCATTTCTGTTCTTTTTCTTTTTACCCTCAGTCTCTACCTTTTCATTAACTGATTTACCAACAGCCTTTTTGTTAAGTAAATCACCTGCCTTAGCCTTCTCACTTGATTTGGCTTGGCTACTTTCACCAGAAACAAAGTTCTTGGCTACTGGACCATACTGATCATTCAGTTTCTTGAGTTCCTTATTACTAACAGACTTTTTGTTAGTCGACGGATACCACTCATCCGTTGATGGTTCATCTGTCAACGGATGATCACTATCCGTTGATTCATAAATAGTCTCTAGATCCTCAAGGCAAGGTTCTACCTCCTTTTTCTTTTGAGTCCAGGTATCCCTCACAAATGATTCTATTCCCTGGACTTCTATTATGTTTTAAGAAATATTCCTATAACTTTGAAATTTAGCAATTATCCCTTGTTCTTTTTCAAGCTGGTCTCTTAAAAGCAGTTCTCTTTTTAACACAGCTTCAAGTTCACTTTTAGCATCATTGCAATCAACTCTCATTTTCTCAAATTCTAGAAATTGAACTTCTAGAACTGCATTTCTATCACTTAAGAACTGATTAGTTTCTTTAATCCTATTGTTCTCTTTAGTAAGTGATTTAAGAGTAACACTCAAGTGATATAGTTCAGTAGACATTTCATCTATAACACTATTGCATTCCTCTTTGGTGAGCTCAGAGAGATTAGTAGAAAATACCTGATTGCTAGCTGAACTTGCTTCCTGTTCAGAATCAGCCATTAATGCAAGGTTGACAAACTCAGCATCATCATCAGAATGATTTCCATCAGCAGCCCAGTCATACTCTTGGGTCATGAATGCCTTTCCTTTCTGTCTGAGAAGATCAAAATATTTCTTCTTGTAGTCAACAGTTTCAGTTGGCTTTCCCTTGTTCTCAGATCTAGGCTTCCTGCATTCACTTATCATGTGACCAGCAATTCCACAATTGTAGCATTTAATTTTGGATTTATCCACATAATTGCTTGTAGAAAAATCCTTGTTAAATGGCTTGGCCACCCCAGAGTTTCTTCTGAATTTTAGCTTAGAGAATCTCCTAGATAGAAAGGCTAAATGCTCATCTATCTCATCCAATTCATCCTGTTGTAGGACACTCATTTCTTCAGACACCTTTTCCTTGCTTTTGCTTGATTCTGCTCTACCTTCACAAACCTCCCTGTTTGGTGTAGATTTAGCAGCTTCAGTCCTCTTCTCCTCCTTTTGCTCCAAGTTGGCAACAAGTGCAACTGGCCCACTTTTCTTTTGGGCCTTCTCAATTTCTTCATCCTGCTCCATTTCTAGTTCATATGTCTTTAAAGTTCCATAGAGCCTTTCAAGAGTAAATGACTTGTACTCTTGAGTGTTTCTTAGAAAAACAGTCATAGGCTTCCACTCTTTGGGCAGTGATCTCAGAAATTTGAGATTAGAATCTTTCACTTGGTAGATTCTTCCATACAGTTTCAAGCCATTCAGTAGCTTTTGAAATCTACTAAATGTGTCATTCAATGTCTCTCCATTCTTGAAATGGAAGTGCTCATACTGTTGGATCAGTAGCTGCATCTTGTTTTCCCTTACCTGTTCTGTACCTTCACAAAGGGTTTGAACAATGTCCCATACTTCCTTGGCGGTAGTACAGTTGATAACATTGTCAACCATGTCTGTTTCTAAACCATTAAACAGAATATTCATGGTCTTTTTATCTTTGTGAACTTCTGCAACATCCTCAGTACTCCACTCAGAAACAGGTTTTGGGATGTACGTGTCTAGTGCATCTGCAGCAAGACTAACTCTTGAAGCAGCCTTCATTGGAACATGAGGACCCTTCTCAATGCAATCTACAAAGCCTACATCAATAGACATGAGATGTAGACGCATTTTTACTTTCCAGTGAAAGTAATTTTCCATATCAAGAACCGGTATCTTCACTCCATAATCCTTCTTAGACATGTTGGAAGTGTGTTGATCTTTAAACTTCAGATATATTAGAAGCTTGCTCTGATACCAATTGTTATTCCCAGATTACACACTTGTATAATTGTAGAAGGGGGGGTTGAATACAATTTTTGATAGTTATAAATTTCTGATAAAGACCACAGAAATCTATAAGGAAATAATTGCTGAATAAGAAATGGTTCACAAACACATAAAAAATCAGGTGGATAAATGTACCACCTGAGACTTTTATTTGAAGAAAACTCTGTGATACAAATGTACACAGCTTCTGTGTTTACAACTCTTTGCTTCTAAAGATATTCAAGAAACCCTAAGCAAATATGTCTGTTTTCTTAGTTTCTAAAGAGTTGCTACACTTGGTTATATATCCCAAGTTTACAAGTACTACAGGAATAAGATAATATTAATCTAATTCAAGTTGACTTGCTACTCCACTCCAAATCCACATGTAGCCGAAAGGTTGTCCTTGTGAACAGATATGTCCCCTGCACCTTGCTTGTATGTACTGTGTAAATGGAATGCTTCTTTCTTCTGTGTTTCCAAAGTATGGCTGCCATACTGCTTTTTATACCTACTATCAACCCATGTGATCTGTCAGTCAAACCTGTCCTTATCAACTGCTAATTCCCAGCTAGCATAGGATAAAGTGACAATGATTATCCATTGATGTTGTGCACAATTATCCGTTGATGGTAGTTTGAGCTGTATCCGTTGATCGAGTAGATTTGAGTTGTATCCGTTGATAGAGCCCTGTTCTGATCCGTTGATACACTTTCACTTAGACAGAATTACATAGCATAGCTTATTTACAATTGGCTACCCTATTCTGCCTATCCATTGATGGTCAACATGACTCTGAATAAAAACACTATAAACTGATAAATAGAGATATTGCAGTATGCTACAAAACCTCATCCGTTGATGAGCTACCTGTCAACGAATAGAGTTATAAGGTCTTATCCGTTGACAGTTACAAAACTTGACTTATACAATTTTGCTTGAATGTTAAGTTATCATCAACTACAACATATTCCTAACATTTGCTCACCTCGAGATTTGTTAAAACAAATATTCATTTGTAAGGTATATAAGTCTAAATAGTTAAAAAAAATATCATTATGCGTTGGCCTGTCCATGGGTCGAATTTGGATCGGATCAGGAGTCGGATATTTTTTAGATCAATCCGTTTGGATTCCGGGTTATCGGATCGGAGATCCGATCCGTTTAATAAATTTTATATATATATATATATATATATATATATATAGGCCTTTGCTCCATACAGAACACTCTTATATAACAAACAACAAAGAACACCTTAGATCTATTAGATCCTTTGGCCCCGCCAGGGGCACCCAATACAAAATTAGCACCAAAACTAACGCCACCACCAAAATTAGCACCACCACATCACCGCCACATCGCTACAAGTCTAAAACCATTACC
This sequence comes from Kitagawia praeruptora, assembly GCA_037693485.1. Lineage (NCBI taxonomy): Eukaryota > Viridiplantae > Streptophyta > Magnoliopsida > Apiales > Apiaceae > Kitagawia > Kitagawia praeruptora. The sequence continues at coordinate 57,264,049 of CM075345.1, forward strand.
AAATTCAAAGGCAAATTACAAAAATTTTAACTGCAACCACCACAACGAAATCACCAAAATCAAATTGAACTCATCACCGTCATCATCACAACCCCTAAATCACTAAAAATCCGACGATCAATAAAATTTATTGGCAAACCACTAAATTCGGAACACAAATTACCAATTTTTTAAATGCAAATCATCAAAAAAAATCATATCTGAGCGGTGCGTCCATTAAAGTAGAGGTCTTCATGAATGATTTGTGTATATACAGATGTGGTCGTCATATTTGTGTTTGCATTTAACTACCTCCGTCAGATCTGAAAACTATGGTGATTTGATCGGAACCATGACCGAAGGGAGGAAGAGATTAAATGAAATGATGAACGGAGATGACAGTGGTGAAGGTGTTGGTGACGGTGGATGAGATGAAGGTGGGAGGAAAGAGACGATAAAGGAAAAATGAATACAGATATAATTTATGTGGTCACGATTAGTTTTACATATAAAAAATAAAGGGTTGAGATTAATTCTCAGTTCTCACTCTAATTAAGGTTCTCATTTAATCATCTCCATATATATATAAATAATTTTTTTTATAAATAGTATTTTAATTTTTTTTAACAAAATAAAAATAAAAATTCTGACGTAAACATTGACAAATCCAGTTTATATTCCAAAATAATATTATTTATATAAAATTTTATATATTATATATATTTGATAAATATATTAAATATGTATTATATATTACATAAATATATAAAAGGGTTTTGGTCCACAACCACAGCTGGATATGAAAAATTATGCAACCAACAAATTAGGACCGTTAAAAAAATATCTAACGGCTGAAAGGCACCATCCACCGCAATGTTTCATTGCAGCCACCGCAATGAATCATTGAGGTGGTAGCAATGAAACATTGCTACAAAATATTTTTTTTTAAATACTAAATTACCCCTATAAATGAAGGCTGATGTTTTTTTCTCAAAACATTTGTGTGCACGAGGAGTTGAACCTGGGGCATCCCGAGCATTGTGGAACATCACAACCAGCTGAGCTACAAGATTCTTTTGTTGAGAATGGAAATAATTAAAGATAAGTTAAGTTTAAACATATTTCTAAATTTGATAGTAACTTATTAAAATCTCCAACCAAATTAATTTTTTATTTTCTTAAAAATTGGGAATATCATTAAATTAGATATATATTGACATCCGTACGGTTGGATCGTTCAAAAATATTTTTTTAAAAATAGAAACAATAATCCGTGACAAAGCACTAGTTACAAGTCATATTGAAAATAATAGTGATCTATTAAGATTTCCAATCAAATTAATTTTTTATTTTCTGAAACTTTGGAAATATCATTATATTAGATATATATTGACATCCCTACGGTTGGATCGTTTAAAAATGGCATCCATATATTTGCAAGCATACACGCCACAATCGATAGCACCATTTTGTTTGGGTCGATCCATAACTTCCTTAATCCTCATATACCTTTCAGGATATCGCTCTGGGTTCAACTTGTGAAGCATGAACGGGAGAAATTTTTCCTGCAAGATATTCAAATAATTGGTAACCACACAACCATATATTCAGATATTAAAAGACTTGAATAAAAGAGGTTACCATGAGATAATATTGAAAGGGGTAAATTTCTTTTCCTGTGACAGATGACTCATCCCGTAGAGGATCAATCAACAACACTTTCCCTTTGTTGATGTTTGCGACAAAGAGTATCCAATGGTGGTTATGGCACACGGGGAAAAAAGCAGCGTCACAATCTTGTAGATTTGGTCCACAAAATTGTTTCTGATAAGTTTTAATGAAATTTTCCATTGCTTTCTTTTGATCTCCGATAAGCTCTTTTGGTGGCGTCTACAAAATTAAAGATTAAAAAAACTAAACAATGCTATAATTAAACAGGTTAAAATGCATTTAATTAAGATGTATGACAGCCTTAAGTAGGGCACATAATTAAGATATATAAGACAGTAAACCAATGTAATCTGAAGCCAAGCGAAATTGACAAGAAAAGGGTAGAAGCAGGCAACAAAAAGATCAACCAGCGTGGTAGTGACAGCAACTCTAGGTTTGTCATTTGATGCATCTAAAGATCGATCCCTAAATGATCCTCCATTAATTTTGCAGAAGTCTAATGTTGTATAATTCTCTAATATTTTTATAAAATTAATTGCAGGTATGATATGGTAAATTTTCCTGCTAACTTAATTGTAAAAGACATCCAGACAAATTAACAAGATCAAAAGTTACTTATTAATTTAATCTTTTTCTTACACAAGCTTGGAGGTCAACAATTGCGGCATTGTAAAAAGAAGCACAGAAATCTAAAGCAAAGGTACGACATATATAAGCATCAAGACTGATGCCTGTATGTTGAAATCATTACCATAAGATACATGTACCAAACTCTATTAGCACGACAAAAGCCTCCGAAAAAGAGTCCAGCTATTCAATAGTATAATATACAACCTCCAGAATTAATCAAGTATTACAGTGGCTTCGTATAAGCACCAAAGCTTTGATATGATTCATTTTATTTCCATATCCGTCTATAGAAATATAACCTGAGTGACGAAACATATATGGAGGTTAATCTTTGATATCTAACGTTAAATCTAATTTAAATCATACCTTTCTCAACATTCAAACAAATGCGGTCTAATTTTTTTTTATAAACACACCATACGAATGTGCTTTTGTAGCTCATCTAGCTAATAATAGACTTTATAAATTACAGTTTCACATGACAAGAGGGAAGGGAGGGATTTTATAAACGATAGTGGCAGTATTCGCAGAGATGGGAAAGTGCGTGATGAGTACAAGAAAAGGAGTTTAGATAGTGATAGTCCCCGAGACATTATGATAAAAGTTACCCTGGAGATAGGAGGGCTGACAGACATTATGAAAAGGTTAGTGCAGAGAACTTGCATGGAGATAGAAGGGATGAGACAGAGGGTAAATGGAGTGTAGAGAATTAATGTCCAGTTATATATATGATTTGACTACCTTTGGTAATACATTGTTAGATGCAAATTCTGATTATATATACTGATATTCCTACTGTTGTTAGGTAATAGGAACCTTTGACGACATGCATGTCATTTGTAGTTTTAGCCACCTTCCAAAGATAAAGAAGCAGATTCTATGTCGATATATACCATTCTTCTATGTATGCATGAAAATACTAAACAAATGCAAGAATATTTAGGTAATGATTGATACCTTCAAATCAGTAATAAATCGTTCAGCGATAAGCATCCACCAACTAAAAGCAAAGTAAAACCTTCTCGCCGGAGGCCTAAGGGTTTCCGATTTCCAGAGATTCTGCTCTCTAATTTTCAATAGCTCCACATAAGCGTCCACAACAGAATCCTCCAACCAGAACCCCGGTTTTAAGGTCAACAGTTTTTTCTTTTATTAGGGACAAGGTCACACCCTTTTGCGAGTGTGTCCGCCAAATGAACTCACCATCGTTAGCCCACCAATGACGAAATAGCCACCTAATTTTTCGATTTTTCAGTGGCCGAGTCAAGTCACCCTTGTTACTAGGACCACCCCGATCTTGTTCATCCTTCATCTTATCAGCGGTTGTGTCCATCTGAAAAAAATGAGATACATATCACAACATAGATAAACAGATAGGTGTACATGAAAGATAGGATGGTAGAGGATTCATACATCAAATGCATCCTTTAAATTGGTTGGTACGGAGCCACTACCAAAACCCACAAATGGACGTACGCCTCGTTCCGTTGAAGGAGTTTCATCACTAGTAGAAGCCTGCAATTACAATAGATATTTACATCGAATGATAAATAATAATAATTATAAAGGGAAGCGTTACAAAGAATTGATTAGAAGTCAATACCTTTAGTGGAATGGGTGTAAAAGCAAAAGATCGGTAAGTGGTACCCATAAAAGGTGAAGCAGTCTCATCCTACAATTAGGTGTCAATACATAAATCAAACACTTGTTTAATACACCAATCGGTAATATGTTCAAAGATTGTTTAATACCTGACGTGGACGCTTAATGGAATTCGTGGCCGGAGTGTCCTGCAGTGCATCAGGAGCACTAGTCTCAACCTATCAGTACATTACAACAATCAGTAATATGTTCAATAGCAAGACATTAAATCGATAGAAGAAAAGATTACTACCTCAAGAGGACGCTTTATGGAATCTTTGGTCGGAGTGTCCTGCAGTGCATCAGGAGCACTAGTCTCAACCTATCAGTACATTACAACAATCAGTAATATGTTCAATAGCAAGACATTAAATCGATAGAAGAAAGGATTACTACCTCAAGAGGATGCTCAAGGGGGACACTGAGTGGAGTGTCCTGCAGTGCATCAGGAGCACTAGTCTCAACCTATCAATTACATTATAACAATCAGTAATATGTTTAATAGCAAGACATTAAATCGATAGAAGAAAAGATTACTACCTCAAGGGGACTTTTCTGAGTAACACTAGGGGCAGATGGATCAACATCCATCTCACGAGCATGGGGATCTAGAATAGGAGGGTCTATAATAGGTGTATCCTCGTCTCCAAAGGTAGAGGGTCTCTTTATATCCTCCTCTCCAAAAAAGAGGGTCGACTAAAATCAGCACCCCTCCACTCTGTGTTGACTCGATCATACGAGTATAGGAAATCAGGAAGAGACTCATAGAACCACTTAGCAGGTATGTGCAAGTGGACCTGGTGTATCAACCTCATAGCACTCTCCAACTACAAATATCATTAATGCAATTATTAGGACAAATACGCTATTATCATTGCTAAAATGCAGTTATAAGGTCTAAAATGAAATTATTATAGCTAAAATGCAATTATTCAACAACAGTATTAAGAACATACTACATCAATGGCGGACTGCTGCGGGAACCAATCTTGGGGTGTTATCTTATTGTCCGTACGAACCACACAAGGAGCAATCCTGAGTTTACTGACACGCCTATACCAATCCAAGTAATCCTGAATGGGTACATACTCGCCCTCCACGGTGATGGGCATACCGCTCTCCACATAACTAGCCCACTCATCCAAATAGCTCCGGTAAGTAACCATATGTGCATCCCGCTGGTATTGAGTTTGCCTCTCAGTCCGCAAAAATGTATGGTCAAGCGGCTCCTGCGGTATATGCTGCAACATACCGAACTGCCTGAGTACCCTGTCCGGCATCTGGTACTCAATAAACTCAAATGACACCAAGGGTATACGCCCAAGAGCCATATGACGGGCCACCATCATGTCAGCATCCTCATCAGCATCAGCCCTCGCGTAAAATCTGTTTAAATATTACATATAAAATTAGAATGCAATCAACGATACTAAAATTAAAATGCAAGTGGTAAACAAGTAAAGACTGGAATGCAAACACTGATACTAAAATGCAAGTAGTAAGACTAAAATATCAAGTATTCACCTGGCGTATGGCTGCCATGTGACCCAGTGCGGCATAGAGCTGTCAAAATCTCCCCGATAACTACCAGTATGGTGGTGGGGGTTAACCCTCCTCCGCTTCACCGGCTCAGCCCAAGCTAATGCTCTCGGCCACCGAAGCTGCTAGCGTGGTGCAATCTCTGGACGCCCCGGATTCAATCTCTCCCACGCCCAGAACTGAAGAAGCATTGCGCACCCGTTGAAAGAGGTGGAAGACTTCTTCACAGATTTAGACAGGGCTCTATATAAATGTGCAAGAACTGCAGCGCCCCAAGCATAATCAATAATCTGATCCGGCTGCTGCAAAAACTGTATGTATCGGGGATGCACAACATTCCGGTTGGAAGTAGGAAATAGTACGGCCCCAATAATATACAATAGATATCCCCTGGTATACACTACAGGATCCTGAGCAACCCATTCTGGACGCTTCGATCTCTTACACCTCACCTTATATCTATCCCGCAATTCACACAATTTTACCCCGCCGTTTCCATACATGTCCTTGCGCTTCTGAGCACTGTGCAACCGAAGATCCTGCTATTCTTTCTTCCAGTAGCCAATCGGATCAGATAGCTCAGTATGGGTCAAAGCACGCCCACTGATCGGCAGCCCCATGATCATGTACACATCCTTGAGTGTAATAGTCATCTCACCAAAACTGAAGTGAAATGAATTAGTTTCCGATCTCCACCGCTCCACCAATGCTTTGATCAGGGTAATGTCATTCTGAGGTACTGAGCGGGGATTAGTAAACACCCCAAATCCCCAAGTACGCAAAAGGGCACGCTGGTCTGCCTGTAACTCCCACACACCCTGTAGTGTAGTATACTGCCTCACATCCAACTTCTCCCTATCACCTCCCTCCAATATCAAAGTGCTGATATGCTCGTCCTGCTGAACCAGGAGCGATCGATCAAGAGGACCACACTGCATATCCATAATATCTGCAATGATTCAAAATCAAAAAAAATTAGGCACACTGAATATTCGAATTAACAAATCATTTTTAATATATTACAGATTAGAAAAGAAAACCAAGTAATAAATTAAACCTAATTTGGATTATAAATGATAAATTCGAATTAACAAATCATTTTTAATCTATTTATGAGAGATTTAGCCTAAATTAGGGAAATTAAATCAAAACTAGGGAAATCAAGCCTAATTTGGATTAATGAATGATAAATTCGAATTAACATATTCACTTCACAACTAAGTTGAACTAGTGTGTCAAATAAATGATTTCATACAACCACGCAGATCTTGATACTTTGCCAGACATTATAATAGAGGGAAGCAACAACGAAGAGGTTGCAGAAGAGTGATAACTTAGCTCAGGTTTTTTCTGCATTCCTCAAGTTTTAATTATTTATTTTCTCATTGTTCACTTCACAAGCACAATGTTATTCGAGTTAACACAATGTTATTCACTTTGTTAGTTCCATGGATTGATTTTGTAGTTCTGAATTGTGACTAGCAAGTTAGTTAATGAAATCAAATTCCAATAGCCTGTTTCTTATTGCTTTTCTACACCTTAAAAAATAGTTTGCTAAGCTTAACATGTCGTAAAACTATAACAGCTATTCTTAGCAGATGTTTAACATGTTTCTCTGCGATTCTTCTAGTTGTATCACATCAATTATTACCAGATGCTCGAACTGTACATGTTCTGTGATTTTCGATTAATAATGCATAATATATGCCATAATGTATAAACACGGTATAAACTATGAAAATCTGGATTTCAATACCAAAGTTTACCCACGTTTTAGCCAAGGAAATTTTGTAAACAATATACTGACTGATATCGCACACAACATAGCTCTAAATCCGAACCACCTCATCAGACTATAAAGTAATTAAAACAGCAATCAAGAACAGAAACAAAAAACGAAACAGTTGTATGAGGCATTTCATCAAACACTTGTCATGCACTATTCGTCTAAAACATTAGAACCAGGTAGTAGAGTGTGTGTATGTATACCAGTTTAAACCCTAATTCGAATTTAAACCCTAATTCGAATTTGGTAGTAGAGTGTGTGTATGTATACCAGTTTGTATATACATTTTTGTAAATCATATAACCCAAGAAGGATAATAAGAGAAGTAAAATACCAGTATTGAAGTAAAAGAGGACGAAGTCGAGGAGGAGGAAATCGGCTTCAAAAAGAAATCGTCGAAGAAATCGCAAAACTGAGTTTGAGTCGACTGAAGAAGAAATCGTCGAAAAATTGGCACCGCAATGTTTTGTGTTAGTGCTAAAATAAGGTCGGCCAATCTGTTTTGGGGTTAAAATAAGGGCAAAAACGTAAATTTGGTAACCCGCAATGTGTCATTGCGGATAGCTTAGCCCGCATTGTAACATTGCGGTGGCCGCATTGGATTATAGCGGAGGCAGTAAATCCCCACGGTATATTTATGTTTTTAACGAGTAAGATGTGTTGGTTGGATTTAAAGCTCTAACCATCCATGGTTGTGGAAGGGCACCCTATATAAAATATATAATAAATATAATATATTCTGATCGAATCGTTATCGGATCGGATCATACAAAATCCATATCCGCTCCTTATCAGATCAGATTCTTATCGGATCAGATCATTAACGGATCGGATTTTTTTACAAATGATTCATACCAGCTAATTTAGCTATGTATCGGATCAGATCAGGTCGGATATCCCCTTATTTCACAAACCTAATTACGCGTACAAACTTTTTGGATTGTTTCCTTGGATCAGAGAAAACATCAGATTGTGCCAAACTTTAATTGTCGCTGTCAACGCGGTAGTAGAAACTTCAAACAAAATTACTCAGTGCTAATCAAAGAAACTAATATACTTGTATGTTACTCTCTCCAGTCTCCACCCCCTAACTTGTTAAAAGTTGAAGTTGACAGAGATTAGATATTTGTAAAGAAAAAATAGAATAAGTTATCGTAATTTACTAAAATTAATAAAAAAAATACATCATTTTTTTAAATGTTAAGAAATATATAGTGTTAATATTATTCTACCATGACACATTTAGGAAGGACTAACCAAGTCAACCATGAGTCTTCTCCAAACAATTTCAGCCACCACCATAAATTTAGCAACTCTTTCCCTCCCTCCCTCGTAATCTCTCCTCTTTGATTAAGTAATTTTATCACAAATTTAACATTTTCATCTGAATATATTCAAAACCCACCCATATATGTCGAGAGGAGCAGATCGGAGTTGCTGCAACTTCTGTTGTACTTTCATCTTCACCTCAGGCCTCACCGCTCTCTTCTTATGGTTAAGTCTACGTACCTCAAACCCTACATGTTCCATCCAACGTTTTGACGTTCCTGCCCTCAACAAAACGGCCAATGCAACTTCAAACCACACTCTCTACTTTGATCTCAAACTAGATAACAAAAACAAAGACAAGGGTATTTACTACGATACCCTCAACCTCACTTTTTATTACGGTACGAACAAGAGTCAACCCATTGGTAATTTCACTGTCAAGAGTTTTTATCAGGGGCATCATAAAAAAACTCATAGGAAAAATCTCGTTGATTTACATAACATGAGTTTCGCAGCAGTTTCGGTTTCGGATTCGGTTTCGAGATTTCGGGTGGATTTGGAAACTGCGGTGAGGTTCAAGATTATGGGGTTTAAGACTAAGAGACACAAGATGGTGGTGTGGGCTCTTGTAGATGTGAATGATAGTGGTCAGAAAGCGAAGAAGAAGGGAATTAAGTTAAAGTCCGGCGCACCGGAGTTTAGACGGTACCGTGAGCGTGTAGTATTGTTTTTAGTTGTCTTTACTTCCAGTTTGGTCTTGTTGTCTATTCTTTAAACTTTATTGTTTGTGTATTCTTTGTTAGTCCGAGTTTTTTTTATATTTTATTTTGTACTTAGAAATTCATGTGCACAATATATTGAAATTGATAACCTAAATATAAAGGCAAATGGTCCAGTACATACGTATGCAAAGTACTGTTACTGAGCATACGATTTCCCAATCATTGGATCATTGATCCAACGGCTAAGGTTTAAAAAAAAAATCCCACCGTACCGCGGAAACTTTCTGCGGTACGGGGCACGTACCGCAAAAAATGCCCCCCCTGTTTTCACATCAAAAACAGTACTGTACATGTACCGCGGAAAGTTTCCGCGGTACGGTGGAATTAGCATACGATCAGCAAACGTATGCACCAGACCGGGACCCAAATATAAATTGGTGGATCTAATGAGAAACATGAATTTTTAAAATAAAACTAAACATTTTTTATTATAATTTTTTAAAAATATATGAAAATACTAATGCGAAATATTAAAAATATAAAAACAGTTTTAAAAAAAATTATTCAATACCTTTTTCTAAAAAAAATTCTGGATCCATACGAGTGTAGTGTGGACCGTGTGCAGGAATTTCTGTTGAAAATTGTTGAAGACTGCAAAAGCCAAAGCAATTATCGGCATGCCGGTAATGTTTTTGATGTTTTCTCTAAAATAGTCAAAATTATTTTTCAAAAAACTATTTTTAAAATTTACCAAATATTTTCTTAGCAGCAATATCAAAGAAACAATGAACTTAGAGCATCTCCAACAAGCTCCTTAATGAGCTCCTAAAGTTCAAATTTGAGGAGGATGCAACAAAAATGAACTCCAACAAGCTCCTAACGTTTCTCCTAAATTTTAAGAGGTCTCTAAATCTCTCTATATTTAAGACTCTCTCTCCTCTCTCTACTCCATTTTTTATTAATATACCTCACTTCTTTTCAACTTTCTACCAATATCTCATTCCTCTAAATTTTGCAAGTACATTTAGTAATAAAAAATCACTTAAGAGATAGGGATAAAGATTTTGTTGAAGATGATTGAGTAATTTTGTATCTTAAATGGCTAAGAGGCAATTAATCATATTATATTTAGTAAAAAAATTAAGAGCTAATTGTGGTTGCTCTTAAGAACTAAAACCAGTTTAGCCAAATTTCTTTTGCAAATAATTCAGTTCCTCCGTTCTAAGAGCATTCATATCTCATCCCCCATCTACATCCCAAAAACTTACTGAAAATAGTAAATTACCAAATAAAAATAGTAAATCCCCAAAATTATCAAAAATGTTCTACTTCCCATTCTCCATTTTCCATCCCCATATTCCTACATTCCTTTTTATATTACTTCTTTCTCTCTTTTTTACTTAAATTTTAACTATCAAAACTCACCCACTACAATTAAACTAGGTAACAAAGCCGCGATAAGCGCGGCACGAAAATATTTTAAAAATTAAACACATAACATTATTATTTGTTAAATTTTATTATTTGAAAGTTAATATGATAAATTAAAAATTATGTGAAATGTAATTAAATTTGAATGTTTAAAAATTAAAAAGAGAAAAGAATTAGGTGAAAAAAACATTTTTCAGATAAATTCTTGAATATTAATAATAATAATAATTTTGAAGATATTGACGAACCTATTTTGTCACATAAAAAATGCTTTTTAAATCCAATATTAACAAACATTTGCAAAGTTTGACATTGAATAAGTAAAAATAACATTTGTGAATCTTTTCTATTTTCGATGGCATCATAAAAGACGTGATTGTTTAATTTGTTATTAAATTATTTGTTAGTAAAATTGATTGTACGATGAAAAGAATTAGAATGTAAATGTGATCAGAGGTGTGATTGATTTCACTTGTCGATATATTTGGTTTTATGATGAAAAAAGCAAAATTCAAATGCATATTGTAAGTCATGCTTCATGTTGTTTTGGAGTGATCCGACACCCGTACCTATACATTTAATTAAATTTTCAGAGCATTTTATAAGAATTTTTTTGTTTGTAACATTAAAATTAAATTCATGGACACATCAAAGTGATACTCACATATTCTAATATTCTTTTATTAAATTTTATAATAAATTTGTACATATAATTGTTTTTTAAAGCCGATGCTCGTTTTATAACACCCTTACTTAATGCTCAAAAAGTGAGAATTTGTTTAAAATAGCAAAAAACAACTCCTTAAACACCTTTTACTTTTTTCCATACCAAACTACAATGTCAACATAATTCCTCTAATAAAAATTTGTAAATATTAAATATAACTAATTAACAATTTTAAACAACGTCTCCCATCTCATAACATACATGATTAATTAATTAGTAATAGTATAAGAATGTGTTTAATTAGAATATTAATTTTTCCAACACAAAATAATCAAACAACGAATGGGTAATTTTTTTATTGATTTAATTGACGAAAAAAAGGGTCCACTTGATTCAATTTAATCGAGTTGGTCACACCCCGTGTATAATTTGTTCAGGTATAAATGTAAATTCTACGATATTACTTTTATTTAAATCGCGGATGTTAATCGAAAAATATATATACTTATGTATTTTATCATTATTCTCACGATCATTGATTACGAATTTATCGAAAAGTTAAAATCGTCTATTAATTATTGCCAAAAAATTTGCAATGATTTTGAATAAGGATTAGAAATGACGATAAAAATTATTTTATTTTATTGTTTTACCATAAAATATTGGTATTTTTATATAAATCATTAACATTTTATAACAAAATAATAATAATAATAATAAAATTGTTAAACTTTTATATTAAATATGAAATAAAGTGTATTTAATATATATTTAATAGGTATAATTAATTATTAATTAAATGTAAGAAAATTATTTTAATAAAAAATAAAAAAGTGAAAATTCAAGAAAAATATTTTGAAGCATCTGAGTGCAAGTCTTTCCAGTTTCCTGCTATTATAATAAATTTTTATATAAAAGTACTGTAATAGATAAATTAATTTCTATTATTCTTAAAAATTGATTGGTCTCTTATGAATATTCTGTTAAAAATTAATTTAAAATTTATTTACATGAATTATTAATTGGAAAAATATTTTCATTATATATATCTAAAATTTTGATAATCTAAAAAACATCACAAACATATAAAAATAAAAATTACAATATGAACGTAATATTTACAATCAAAAGTTACAAATATTGAATACAACTTAATAACGTTTTTTAAAACCGACACCCCTCTCATAATATACATGTTCAATAATAGTTTAAGAATTTATTTAATTTGAATATTAATTTATTTTGACACAATATAATGAAACAATGGGCATATAATTTTTTTTATCAATTTAATCTTTCGATAAAATGGTTGAGTTTGTTCAGTTTAATTAGTTTGGTCATAACTCATGTGTGTATGTGCAAGATTTATTTACAAATTTCAGATATTAAGTAAAGATCCATGTACTTCCATAATTTACTACGATTCCACAATCATTGATAATAAAGATTATTTGAGAAGTTGGTTAATAATGTTTTTTAAAACTGACAGCCCTCTCATAATATACGTATTCAATAATAGTATAAGAATTTGTTTAATTACAATAAAACATTATTTCAACACAATATAACGAAACAATGGGTGTATAGCTTTTTTATCAATTTTATCTTCCGATAAATGACTGAATTTGTTAAATTTAATCGATTTGATCATAACTCATGTATTATTTATTCATGTGCAAAATTGAAAATCTATCTGTACTGTTTGTATACAATTCTAGATAATAAAAATTGCTTGAGAATTGAAGGTCGTGTACCCTATAATCATCCGAAAAGAAATTATAGTGATCTTGAATAGGGAATAAAAAATAATGCAATATAAACAATTGTTATTCGTCATTTTAACTAAAAATAAACATAACCATATATAATTAATATTTAATATTGAAAAAAAAACTATAATGTTCAACTGAAGTTTGCTAATTTTTAAACAAATTAAATAGTGTAAATTTAATATATGTTTAATAGGTGTAATTAATGACTAATTAAAATGTCATTAATAGCTATTTAATGTAAAAAAAAGAATTTTAATAAAAAAAATGAAAAAAATGAAAATTCAAGAAAAATACCTTGAACTGTTCTGGTGCATTTCCTATCTCCAGGTATTATAATATATATAGATATATTTAAAAGAGTAGACAGATGATTTGGGGTTCAAAACAGTAATCTACAAATATGGGGATTCAAAACTTGTCCCAAAAATTAATCCCTAAAATGAGAAATGGGATGGAAGCCATTTTTTGCATAAAAGTTAAATATTTCCCTAAATATTTGGGAATAGGGTCTTGAATGTGGATGCTCTAAAACCATGTAAAAGTGTAGCCTCCTCTGTGCTTTACAAATAATCTACCAAACCGGCCATTTAAAAAAATAAATAAAAATAATCTACCAAACCGGCCCAAGTTTTTGTCATAACAGGCTCGTGGCCTGATAACTAAATCAGCCAAGCAATTATAAACTGAGATAGTGAGATAAGCCATTCGGAGCATAAATTTCAGCAGACCCAAAAACAAGACTCAAAGGATACTAGAAGACAACATAAACTCGATTGGAAAAAGAGAGAGAAGATAGAGGCCAGTAAACTATGACCAAAACAATAATAACAAACCAAAAAAATGCTCCATATATGATATGGGCTAAAAATAAGCCCTAAAGACACATTTAATGTGACATTAATTAGACCTAGAATGGTCCAAACGTGGGGCCCACCAGATAGGCCCAAACCTTATTTATATTATTAATTTCGTAATTAATATTAGAGGTAATAAACAGCTCAGCAAATAAGAGTCAAACAAGGATATAACTCTTGCCTGACTTAGCCTCCAAGGCACATACTTCAACATGGAAACTGATTCATACATGGAAGGAGATTAGAACCTTCTTCTAGTCGGTGACTTGCCCACCAAGTCACCTAACCCTACAACGATTTTAGGGCTTCTCAGTCTATATAAAGGGTCTGACCCCTCATTCTCAGAACTACGTCTTGGCTTGATTCTCAATAACGAGATACGTAGGCACTCTGTGAGGACCGATCAGTCTCGAACACGGAAACAGCCATTAAAGCAAGAAGCTCCCGAACCCTAACATTAATTACAAATTCGTGACCTAGATTTTAATCCACAACATTTGGCGCCGTCTGTGGGAAAAAGACATCAACCATGGTAAATACACGAAGAACAGCACCAAGCACTACAGAGCCAATCACAACCGAGGCTCTACCTCTTAGCTCTGCTCCGCCTGTCACTGAACAAGTACCTCCAACATCCGGGACTATCGTTCCGTATCAAGTTTCTCAACCCCTAGGGACGACTTCCCATGTTGAGAGTACGCTACCTCCGATCGTCCACACAAATCCAGGGACTAATCCCCTCCAGGTGGGGGTTTCTTCCTTGATTGTAGATCCCAATAACCCTCCACAAGGGGTTCAGATCCACACTACGGATCTCCCCATAAGCACCAATCCGATGTACGGGCTGCCTAACTACCCTCCTACCCAAGGAGCTGGATCAAGTGGTCATGCCCTGTATATCCGAGATCGAGATTATCATGATTTTTCTGGTCCTTATACGGATGAGTCATCTTCTGACGATGATTACGAACGTGATGAAGCTCCAAGGAGGCAACGTGCAAGTAAAGAACCTCGAGGAAGAACTCAAACTACTCACGATGGACTCCCTTCAACAACTATTGAGGGGATTAAGGCTTATGAAGCCGAGATCTTAAGATTAAAGGAAGATATGGCAAGAAAACAAGCCAGATCAAATCAGACTTTACCCCCTCCAACATCAGGACCGATTCCCTTTATAGACTTGGAGAGGCCTTCAAGAAGGCAAAGAAGGACTGCCGCCCCAACTGGAAGAACAACGAGGGTGGAAACCCCCAAGAGCAACCCCAAGGATCTGATGCCACTTGGGGATCCTGATGATCCCACACCCCCATTTACTGAGGAGGTGATGAATGCTCGTATCTCAAAGAAGTTTAAGATGCCGACAATTAAATCTTATGATGGAATGGGTGATCCCGCAAACCACGTTAGAACATTCTCAAACGCTCTGCTGTTGCAACCTGCAAGTGATGCTTTGAAGTGTAGGGCATTCCCTCAAACTCTATCAGGAATGGCTCAAAGATGGTATAGTCGGCTGCCTGCAAACTCAATTGGTTCCTTTAAGGAGTTGAGTGCTGCTTTCGTTAGTTAGTTTATCAGCGGAAGAGCGCATGAGAAAAGTTCTGCATCTCTTATGTATGTGGTACAAAGGAAGAACGAAAGTCTAAGAGACTATCTTAAGAGGTTCACCAAGGAGACTTTGAACATCACTGATCTGGACAATAAGGTTGCAATGGTAGCCTTGGAGCATGGCACCACCGACCTATACTTTAAGAGATCGTTGGCAAAGCATCCTCCCGAGAATATGGCTGAGCTCCAGCGAAGAGCTGATAAGTACATCAAGGCCGAGGATAGCACAAAGAAGGAGGTCACAATAGGCAATGGTCGGGGTAACAATGATACAAAATAGCGAAAGCAAGAGCAGGAGTATGATGCTAAGGATAAGTATCCCCGAACTAGCAAAGACTCTAACTTGCCGCCAAAAAAGAGCCTGGGACCAAGGTTCTCTGACTATGCAAGGTTAAATGCTCCTAGAAGTCAAATCTTGTTGGAGATCGAGAAAGATAGGGATTTCCGATGGCCGAAGCCACTCAGGGGTGATCCCGAAAAGAGAAACAAGAATCAGTATTGCAGATTCCACAGAGATGTGGGGCATGACACTGATGATTGCAAGCAACTCAAAGATGAGATTGAGTTTTTAATCCGAAGAGGGAAATTGAGCCACTTCACTAAGGGTGAAGATCGTGTTAATCAAATTAGAGATTATAATAGAAGGGATGACGTTCACGATCACAACCCACAACCCCGATGGCCAGTAATCAACATGATCTCAGGAGGCCCGACTGCGGCCGGCACAACAAGGAATTCTCGGAAGGCTTATGCCAGAGAAGTGATACACATCGTGGGAGAGGCCCCGAAGCAGGCTAGGACTGAAATCGCAATTGGCTTTGAGGATTCTGATCTTGAAAGGGTGAAGTTCCCCCATGACGACCCGTTGGTCATAACTCCTGTGATTGGAAACTCAGAGGTGAAGCGAGTCTTGATAGACAATGGAGCCTCTGTTGACATTCTGTTTCATGATGCTTTTGTGAAGATGGGATATACCGATTCTCAGCTGACCCCGACTAACATGCCCATCTACGGATTCAATGGAGTAGGATCCAAAGTTGAAGGGACTATTCAATTGCTTGTGACTATTGGACAGGAGCCCAAGAAGGCCACTCAGATGTTGAACTTCCTGGTAATCAAGGCGGTTTCAACGTACAACGCTATCTTCGGAAGGACTGGACTTCATGCATTCAAGGCTGTAGCCTCAACTTATCATATGAAGATCAAGTTCCCAACCAGGAATGGTGTTGGAGAACATAAAGGCGATCAAAAGATGGCACGAAGCTGTTATGTAGCCGCGTTAAGGCCTGATGGAGTCGGGGGGCAGGTCCTTCCGATTGAAGATATGGATGTCCGCAGTGGTAAGGAACGCCAAGAAAGGCCGTCAGAGGACATCACACAGAAGCCTCGGACAACCATTGAGGCTAAGGCGTTAACTGACTTCGTGGTTGAATGTACCATTGGCAACCAAGAAGTCGGGGGGCAGGAGGTAATACCCCAAGCAGGAAGTGAACTTCAGAATAATAAGGAGGAGACCAAAAGGAGTGGTGGTTGCTCTATTTTGATGGAACATCTAAAACAAAATCTGGTGCAGGCCTAGTCTTGCAAAGCCCCGATGGGCTCAAGTTATCCTAGTAGGACTTAGCTTCATAGGACTTAGCTTCATATTTATCTAGTAGAAGTAGAAATAAGGTTCATTGAAACCATTGCAGAGCATGTTGCTCCGAGTAGGATAGTAGTACTCTATGTAAGGGTTGAACCCATTTCAAGTTATTAATGCAAGTTTGATTTCCATTCATTGATGGTGTGATTTTATTTATGTGCCAAGCACCTGATGAGTGCAATACACGGATGGAAAACAAACAAATGCATACCCCGAAGGGTCAAGAGTTAGGTTACAGCAAGACCAAGTAAAAGTTTAAGTCCGTGAAGGACCCTGGATAAAAGACAAGCAGATAAAAGCCACACGCAACAACAATCAAAGCCATGGAAGGCCGAGGATGTTAAGGACTGACTACTCTTCAATATTTCTTAAGTACTTGGGTTGAGAATCCAAGGATGAAGACTAGTAGAGAACATGCATTATTAAGGGTCCTTGAACAGGGATTAATAAGTTCAAGCAAGTTCTCGTCTTAGAAGTTTAAAAGGCAGGAAGCCCATGGGATTGCATTTATCAAAATCTAAATCGAGGAATCAACCCTGAATCCTAGGTTGAGAAACACAGGTTATTAGCCATGAAGGCCAAGATTAGCCATGAAGGCCAAGATTAGTTATGAAGGCCAAAATTGAGGGGGTCATGAACCTCCAATTAAGATCCAAAGGTTGAAACTTGAAAACCAACATGTAATTTTGCATTCTCGATCCAGAACGCCGACGTTAAATATCTGAACACCAGCATTCAACACTTGAATATTAACCCTGCAATGAAGATTGAAAACCTCCTAGGGAAGGTTCAAGACCTCGTGGGGCTAATCAAAGACCCCATGGCCTTGGACCGGAAGCTCTGATTGATATTTCAGTGATTTAAAATACCCTTGAGATTGAAAACCCTTGATTTCAAACATTGACGTTCAATACTCAAGGCCGAACGCATGCTAGCCGAGAGGCCGCCTGAGAAGTCCAAGACCAAGACAAACATTGAAGCCATGACGGCCAAGCGAGCTGAGAAAGTTACTTATATAGGAAGCTTCTCTGAAGGAACCCTTGAAGGGCAAGTTGATAGCATTCTTGCAAGAGAATAGTAATGTGTTTGCTCGGTACAGCAGCTGATATGTCAGGGATAGATCCCCAACTTATAACTCATAAGTTGAATCTCGATCTTGAGCGAAAGACAATAAAATAGAAGAAGAGGAATTTTGCTCCTGAAAGGCAAGAGGCCATCAAGCAAGAGGTTGACAAACTCTTATAAGCAGGTTTTATTGAGGAAATTCAGTTCCCCGAATGCTTGACTAACCATGTGGTGGTCAAAAAGGCGAATAGGAAGTGGAGGATGTGTATCGATTTCACTGAGCGGAATGACGCATGTCCGAAGGATTGCTTTCCTCTAACAAGGATAGATACATTGATAGATGCCACAGCTAGACATGAGATGTTAAGCTTCATGGATCGGTTCAGCAGCTACAATCAGATTAAGAGGCACAAGGATGACATCCCAAAGAATGCAGGAGCTACTTAACAACGATTGGTGAATAAGATATTCGCCCATTTGATTGGAAAAACCATTGAGGTCTATGTTGATGACATGTTAGTCAGAGCCTATTCACGGCAGGCCACGTTAAGCACCTCAGAGAGGCATTCGAAGTGCTGAGGCACCATAAGATGATGTTGAATCCAGCCAAGTATGCTTTTGGCATTGGATCAGAAAAGTTTCTGGGTCTGATAGTTTCAAAGAGATGCATAGAGGCCAATCATGATAAGATCAAAGCGATTTTGGACATAGAACCACCCCGCTTTATACGAGATGTACAAAAGTTGACGGGCTGAGTTGCAGCCTTAGGAAGATTTATCTCCAAATCTGGTGACAAATGCTTACCTTTCTTTCAAGCATTGAAGAAAGTAAAAAAAAATTTGAGTGGACCCTTGAGAGCCAAGAGGCCTTTGAATAGCTGAAGAAATTCATGACTGAAGCCCCGTTATTGGCCAAACCTAGTCTTGAAGAGACTCTTTATCTATACCTGGCGGTATCTGCACAAGCATTGAGTGATGTTCTCGTTCGAGAAGAGAATAAGGTTCAAGGACCTATCTACTATGTGAGCAAGGTCTTGCACGGAGCTGAGTTGAATCACTATAACATTGAGAAGTTTGCTCTGGCATTGGTAACCGCCTCGAGAAAGCTACGACCGTACTTTCAGGCGCACAAGATTGAAGTCCTGATGGACCAGCAATTGAGGAACATATTGCATAGCCCGAAGGCCAGTGGAAGGCTGATCAAGTGGGCAATTGAGCTTGGAGAATTTGACATCACGTATAAGCCTCGAACAACCATCAAGGCTTAGGCACTGGCGGACTTCGTGGTTGAATGTGCCATTCGCAACCAAGAAGTCGGGGGGCAGGAGACAGTAACCACCCCTGGAAGAAAAGATAAAGATGAGGAGCTTATACCTGATCAGAAGGAATATTGGGTGCTCTATTTTGATGGAGCATCAAAAACAAAATCTAGTGGTGCAGTTTTGGTCTTGTAAAGCCCCGATGGGTTCACAGTTGAGTATGTTTTGAAGTTGGACTTCCCAACAACCAGCAACGAAGCTGAGTATGAAGCCTTGATAGCTGGATGGGGCTTGGCTAGAATCATGAGAGTCAAGAATCTCAAACTACGACAAAGTACTTGAGAGTCGTGAAGGCCGTGATGACTCAGTCTGATGAATGGTATGAGAAGCACATTCCGAGAGAACAGAACGTTAAGGCTGATGCCTAATCTAAGTTTACTTCTTCTAAGATAGAAAACTACGCCGGAAGTGTTTACTTTCTGGTCTAGAAGGCCCCATCTATTGTTTCGAAATTGGCAGCACTAGTTGATGTAAGCTGAAGGATAGACCCTCTTAAAAGCTCATCCTGAAACTGGTTGGCCCCCTAATAATGCCTTGAAGGCACAGAAACTGTTAGTGAGAGTGTTGAGATAAGAGGTCCATTGTCATTCCATACTTAAAATCTTGAATCCCGACGCAAAATCTTAACCTTGATGGCCAAAAAGGCTGTCTACCTCCAATTAAATTTGTCAATTGAGCATAAGGAAAAGGTTGGAAACCTAGAATCAAGATAAAGGGTTGACAACCAGCCAAGGCACACCAGACTTGAAGTCAACTGCTCAGTGGAAAAGAAACTTCTTGAACGATCAAACGAGAAGCAAGACCTCCACCATATGAAACAAGGGGGGCAAGAACTAAAAAGCTTCATCACAAGCTTCACATCTTAGAACAAGAAAGAGAGATTAATTATGCCTTGAAAGGAAGGATACAACATCCAAAAGTCGAGGACGTGATTCAAGAACAGGATTCCAAGCATTGCGAAAAGCTCTGAGAGGCACGACAAAGCAGCCAAGGGGCACCTGGTAGGCAACCAGGAGCACTGGCAGCCGACCAGGTGCCAGGGGAAGGGTCTGGCCGACCAGGAGCACCTGGCAGCCGACCAGGAGCACCTGGCAGCCGACCAGGTGCCACAGAGGAGCTTCATCCGACCTCCTGACACCTCCCGTCAGTTGGTTGAATCATTTGATGGCTCTGTTGAAGGTTTTTCACTTTTCGGAACAAACATCAACCTCCAACTAAGTGTCGTTCAAGCATCGATTAGCACCGTATAGTGTCGTCTTATGCCATTCAACGTCGTTCAACGTAGATTGAAATGTCGCTCGAGCACTCCCGGGCAACCTGGAGCACCTGGCAACCGACCAGGAGCACCTGGCAGGCAACCAGGATCTCCTGCAGCCGACCAGGTGCCACAGAGGGGGTCTGGCCGACCAGGATCTCCTTGCAGCCGACCAGGATCTCCTGGCAGCCGACCAGGAGCACCTGGCAGCCGGCCAGGTGCCACGAAGGGGGATCAGCTGATTTCTCGGCACCCATCTTGGCATCTCCCGTCAATTGGTAGGATCGTTTGATGGTTTTGTTGAAGTTTCCTTACATTCCGGGACAAACATCAACCTTCGACTTAGCACCGCATAGAGTCTATTAGCACCATGAAGTGCCATTTTATGACATTTAACGTCGTTTAACAAACATTGAAATGTCGTTTAAACATAGTGTGACATCATTAAAAGTCAACATGGGTCTCTCGTTAACTTGTCAGCCATCGAGGAACACTTGTCAACCACCGAGGCGCACCTGTCAGCCACCAAGGCGCACCTGTCAGCCACCAAGGCGCACCTGTCAGCCACCGAGGAGCACTGGCAGCCGACCAGGTGCCACAGAGGGGGTCTGGCCGACTAGGATCTCCTGGTAGCCGACCAGGATCTCCTGTAGCCGACCAGGATCTCCTGCAGCCGACCAGGATCTCCTGGCAGCCGACCAGGAGCACCTGGCAACTGACCAGGACCCTTGTCGGCTGACTAGCTGCCCGGAAGAGGCTGCAATTGTGCTGAATCTCCTCCGATTAGCACAGATTAGTGCCGATTAGCACTATTTAGCACCGGGTAGTGCCGTTAGTGCCGTTTTATGCCATTTAACATCGTTTAACACTGTTTGAACGATGTTTAAGGCTGATTAGCGCTGTGTAGTGTCGTTTAACACTGATTAGTGTCGTTCAACATCGTCGTAAATGCGTCGGTCGCTACACGCTTTACATTAAGATGATATTGTTGAAAATACTCACGTAAGAGCAATAAACCCTGACCCAAGTCTCGAATAAGGCCGTTATAACTTCAAGGAAAACCTGATCAGTTTTCCTAGAAGTTGGGGGGCAAATGATATGGGCTAAAAATAAGCCCTAAAGACACATTTAACGTGGCATTAATTAGACCTAGAATGGTCCAAACGTGGGGCCACCAGATAGGCCCAAACCCTATTTATAGTATTAATTTCGTAATTAATATTAGGGGTAATAAACAGCTCAGCAAATAAGAGTCAAACAAGGATATAACTCTTGCCTGACTTAGCCTCCAAGGCACATACTTCAACATGGAAACTGATTCATACATGGAAGGAGACTAGAACCTTCTTCTAGTCGGTGACTTGCCCACCAAGTCACCTAACCCTACTACGATTTTAGGGCTTCTCAGCCTATATAAAGGGTCTGACCCCTCATTCTCAGAACTACGTTTGTGGCTTGATTCTCAATACGAGATACGTAGGCACTCTGTGAGGACCGATCAGTCTCGAACACGGAAACAGCCATTAAAGCAAGAAGCTCCCGAACCCTAACATTAATTACAAATTCGTGACCTAGATTTTAATCCACAACAATACATAAATAAATATCTTTAAAATCGACATAGTTTGTCGCCCATATATGCCCAAAAGCACGTATAACAGTACAAGAGCATCTCGGTAATTCAAAAATTGAGTTGAGAGAATAAATATGTTGTTACAAAAAAATTTTAGTGGCTCTAAAAAGCTTACAACTTACAACTCTACTTTTGATCTTCATTCAAATATCTGCTACATACATACATAATGTTTTTGCTATGCAACTGTTTTATGTGCACCTGTATACCAATCTTAACTAAAGTATCACTTATTGATCACTCTATTCCACTGCTTTAGAGAGGAGCAAGCTGATGAGAAGAAGCGACATAAGGATATAGCAATTGTTGCTCATGTAGAATCGTAGATCACGGAAAGACAACACTGGTGGATTCCATGTTGAAGCAAGCAAAAGTACTCTTTTGGAAACCTTTATTATCCTTTGTATTTTACATGATATTAGTAAATAAAATGTGTCACTTACATTATTCATCTGAAATATCCATAACAAACACCCTTATATAAGAACACCTTCAAATACATCCAATGGTCCCATCAGGGACATCCAATACAAAAAGTTATTATTGTTTTACTCTCTATCTATCCAGCAAAAAAAAATAAAAAAACAAAATTACTGTTCATGATGACGTCACTGTTGACGTCATCCTAAACAATATTTTTTTTGTTGGATGGATTTGTTGGATGGATTTGTTGGATGGATAGTGAAGGTAGTGTTTTTCTTAAGTTCGTTCACAGGGAAGGACTATCAATATTGATTTCGAGTATATTATTTCTTACAATCTAGAAGTGTGGACAAAGGGGGGTTTTGAGTTTGGTTGAGGTGTTCTATCAAACACCTTGCATACAATAAATAAATTTCTATAGATATACAACTAAGTTAATGTCAATCATCCAAATTTACCAACACAACAACACAATGAGTAAATTATTAAGATAATAGATATTTGACCCAAGGATAAAACTCAAGCACTTCAACCCAACAAACAAGCAAAATTATATCCAACTCTACCTAACCAAGATAATTGGTGAAGCACACAATCTCTTATTTCTCTTCTATTATAAACACTAATTTAGTGAAGCACATAAATTAGCTCTCTTGACAATAGCAACCAATAATGAAGCACTATCAATTTAACCAAGTCAAGGAATTAAACAAAGAGAGGCTAGGACAAACCCAAGGATGAGAAGCTCAACCTTGGTATTTGCACTTGAACATTGAAGTTTAGGCACGCCAAATCTTGTGCTACTATAATGAATGAACTAACGATTACGTATTAGAACAAACAATTAGCAATTGAAGATACAAGAAGAGTAAGATGAAGCAACTTACAAATCTCCAAGCAAAATCATAAACAATACATCACAAGTATTCAAGATCGAATTAAATAAATCTTACTTAAATTGGAATGGGTTTAGTACAAGAATTCCTCCTTGAGCCAAATAAATGGAGTTAGTTACTCATAATCAATGCTAGATTACAAGTAATTAATGTCTCCTCTCTAATTCCTACTAACCCTAGTTGTGTTATTGAAGAGGCAAAGGAAGAGATGAAGATGTTAGGTTAGAAGATAAGATGTGTTATGAAGATAAGAGATGAGATGAGATATATATGTCAACTCCCCCTATTTTTGGCTCAGCACAAATCTCACAGTCGGGTGCACGGCCGTGCACATGCCCGTGCATAAATCCGCACTAAGTTACAAAGAACTCACACCCAACTACACGGCCGTGAATATTTTCTGCAATGCTTACACACCCTTTGGGACCGTGCAAAATGAATGCGCACTTTTGGAACTTCAAATTCTCACACTTTTAATCTCCAACTTCTTGATCATACATCTCCACTTCTAGTCTTGACAAATTTTTCCATTTAAGCTCCAAAATAAGGTTTCATCCAATAATTAAGCATGTGGCACTACAAATGGAAACAAAGCAAATATAAGTAAAATGCTCATGAAACTAAAATAAAATCAAGATAAAGAAAAACAAAATCGTGTATAAAATACACGTTATCAAATATTCCCCCACTTAAACTTTGCTAGTCCCGAGCAAACTGAATATAACATAACATATGCTACTAACTGGTACCACTTCCGTAGGTGATCACGGTTGCATTTGGCATATGCAACAAGCCCTTGGAACCCCTAGGTAGCCCTAGTGGACGAGTGAGGTCTCGTGAGGGTTTATAGTGAATACACCCACAAAATTCATCTAGCTCATGCAAAAGACCACACATCAACACAACACCACACACACCCGTCCTCTCATGTCATATCGGCTTAAGAATCAAAATGAAAATGCAATGCCTTGGTGTCTAAAGTGCAAGTATCCACTTAGCGTACTTAAAGAAGATGCATAAGATCATAGAAATTCATGTCAAATGTAAGAATAAGCTGGTAAACATGCTAAGCACACAAGAGCACATCTTTAAGACACAACCTGGGATATCCTATGCAAAAGCAACAACTCACTGTTCACTCACAAAAATATTCACTCAAAACAAAGGGTAAGTGTATCACTCAAATCCAACAATATCATAAACATGCTTCGTCCTTGGTATCAATCTAACCTTTAACGCAACATACAACATCGATGATAATCAAAAGGTCTTTGATAAGGTTGTAACGGGGCTAGGGACAAGGTATGTCAAGAAAGCCAAAGAAGGTTAAGTCAAAAGCTAGTACCTGACATTGAAGTTCAATCAACTCCCATACTTATTAAAACCAATAAATACTTCCCCACACTTGAACTTTTATTATAGTCCAATACACACCTTGTCTAGTCGAATCTAAGTAGGATCACAAAAGATAAGCATGCTCTCGAATTTAATCTTTTTTTTTTTCAAGAGAGTTGAATAATAGGAAGAACAATGATCCAAAAGATATGATTTCAAACTTCGACTAACAAGCTAACAACCAAACCCCAAATATATTCCCCAAAAATTATGATCATCAATAAAAACCCCCTTTTTGCACACCTTATCACTCCCTTAAGCACAATACTAGCCTTTGACAATTGGGTTCAAAATTAATGTAAGGCCAATACAATAAAAAGGATATATGGCAAGTACATGGTGTGTCACCGAAAGAACAAGATTAGGCTCAAAGGGTTAACTAATGGATCATGTATAAATGGTTTGGATGTACAAGAAATACGAGGGTTATCCTAATTGCCTTTATCATCTTATCATCAATTAATGTCATGCATCTCAAGCAAGACTTCAAGCAAGTGCTAGCAATGCAAACAACAAGTGGACACTCAAGCAAACGAATAATCATGCAAAAGATATGCATATAGGCTCAAAACTCCCTTGGTGTGACAAAGCATAATCAATCCCAAATAGCAGTCTCTCTGACGCACCTACTTGTACTCAAACCATATAGACCAAATTACCTTGCACATATTCATGGCATTCTAATCATCTAGCACATTCAATAAGTCTACTAGTTTCTACTTGCTAGCGTACGTGTGTGCACAAGAACATCACATATCACTTCTCAATCAAAAGCATCCATAAACACAAGATTCATAAGCACGCATGGGTGCATTTACACAAGTAATCTTCACATGGCTAGAATTATTTTTGGTATTTTTCAAATTTTTTATTTTTTTTTCAATTTTATATATATACACTAATAACCCTAATGCCCCCATAACTATCTCATGCATTGTCCTGCTCCCATAGCAATAACATATTTTGGTTCAGGCATTTGCTCATATAATCTCACCAGAGAGGGAGCCATTTTCATTGTTACTGTTCCGGCTGTTAAAATCAGGTCCGCTTGTCTAGGACTTGATCTTGGGACTAGTCCATAACGATCAAAGTCGAATCGTGAGTTCAAGTTTTCCTTGCTTAATTCAGTGGGGATGAGTTCTCGATGAACAATTATATAAAAGAGGAAAATTAAAAAAAACAAAAATAAATAAAAATAAAAATAAAAATCCTAAAAATTACATAATAAATAAATAAAAATAAATCAAAAATTCAACACAACTACAATAATCAACAAGCCAAAACCACACCCCTAAAAACTACTACAATACACTAATTAAGGATATATAAATAATAAAAATATTTGTTTGAAAATTTTTTATTTTTTATTTTTTTTTTAAAAAAATAAAATAAAATAGAAATAAAATAAAATAAATCACTAATCAATTATTAATAAAATCAAAAATCAAATTTAAAGTAAATTTAAATTGATTCTTGAATTTATAAAATTATTTAGTTTAGAAAATTAAAACTGAAATTCAAAAAAAAAAAAAACAAAACAAAAATAAAATAAAAACAAAACAAAACAAAACAAAAAAACTAAAAGGGAAACAGGGGAAGGGGTCTGGCAGTGTTGTTTTGGGGGAGAAAGGAAGGAAGGGGAGACGGGGGAAGAACAGTTGCAGTGCTAATGGAGTAAGGAGATGTAAAGAATGCAGATGGCGTGAATTAAAGGGAGAAGGGAGGGAGGAAGATGAGGCTGTAATTGCAGGAGAGGAGAAGCCGGAAATTTAAGATGGGAATGGAGTTGGAGTGAATGGTGGTTTGTGTAGGAGAATGGAGGTGATGGTGTTGCATGAATGTTGGTTGGAGGTGTTGTTACAAAAGGAGGAGACAGATGTTGGTTGGAATGGTGAGATTGCTGGGCGGAGGCTGCGAATGAAGAAGGGGAGATGAGGTGTTGGTGAGGTGGGAGAATTGGTGGTGGTTGTGGTTTGAATGTAATGGTGAAGCCGAGGTGGCTTGTGCGTTGTTTGGAGGCTGCGCAGGTGGAATTGGGGAAGCGAGGGAACGGGAATAACAATGGTGTGATGTTCTGTGATGTTGGACGGAGCTGGCATTGTTGAATGGGGTTTGAATGGATGTGCGGCGCAGGAGAGATTGGAGAAGGCAGGAGGAATGGTGAAAGGGAAGAGTGGATGGAAGCTGTGTTGTGTTGGTCGAGTGAGAAAATGGCAGGTGGTAGTGCGATGTGGGAGTGAAATGTTGTGAAGGAGGAGAAGGGAATGGGAAGGATGGTGTTGGCTGGTGGAATGGTTATTGCAGGTGGGTTTAATGGTGTCGAAGAATGGAAGTGGTGGAGTTAAGGTGCGGAAATGCGGTGGTGAAGTAGCAGTGTTGTTGTGGGTTGAAGGTGTGGTGCTGGTGGATGTCGAACAGAGGAGAGAACTGGAGGTGGTGTTGTATGAGTGGAGTGTAGAAGAAAGAGATGGGCGGACGGAGTTGTGACTGGAAGTAGAGGTGAAGGACGGTTGGTTTGCGAATGGAGGTGGAGCGTAGTATTGGTGGTGTTTGAGAAGGGGAATGGAGAAAGTAGAGAGTTGCACGGCCCGTGCAAGCGATGTTTGAACCATAATCTGGACAAAAGCAACAGATTTGTACACGGTCTGTTGCACGGCCGTGCACAGCCCGTGTATAAATCTGTTAAAATTGTTGCAATGTATGTAAAATCTCATGGGCTGATGTATAATTGAACGGCCGTGCAGAACCAAAAATCACAAAAAAATTATAGATAAATCTCTTTTTTTTGTAATAACACGCACATAAATCCTTGAATACTTGAATAAAATCCTGAAAACATGAACAAACACATCAAGGCAAGTGTGGAATAATATAAAAAATATATAAAAATTAACTATACTAAATATTATTGAGCGGGGCATTATTATTGCAATTTTTTTATTTTTGAGCAAAATAGATGAAAAAGAAACCTCCGCTCACAAATATTTAGATCAATCCTCAAACCCACAATATGCATAACACCCTACATAAATGCAAGTGAGGACCAAAATCTAACACACACACACAAAATATATAAATACATACGTACCTTGGGTTGCCTCCCAAAAAGCGCTTTGTTTATTGTCGTTGGCTCGACTTATTTATACAAGTATTATAACTAATGAGGTGAAAAAGCAAATAAATGCACATACCTACGAATCAATAATAAAAATAAGGTGTGCGAATATACCTTTGATCCATAAAAATATAAAAATATTTTTATGATCTTCACATCTTCGGGAGACTTTGAAAAGGCAAAATAGTTAGAAAAATCGTCAGAATAATCTTGATAAGTACGACTCATAAAATGCTCCCAAATTGGATCCTTATATACCCAAGCAAAAATTTCAATTTCATCAACCTTTAATTCCTCCTCAATTTTAATTGGACATTCATCAATTTTTATCTCGTCTACCAATTCATTAAGCTCCAAGGTATTTTCTAAGTTTGGTAGATCCTCAACTACATCCAATTTATCATTGTTAAGCCTATGACAATCGTCAACTAAACAAGCAAATTCATCATGCACAAAATTTTCATCAATTACAAAACAAGAATCATGATTAGTGGGAGAATTGACCTCCGCTAATTGATTCACGGTTTCGGCTAGTTGACTCATTTGCTTTTCTAAGTTGGATATGCTTTGAGAAATGTTCTTTTCCAAGTTAGATATGCTTTGAGAAGTGGTGTTTTGGAATTGGAGGTTGTTTGCCTCCATTTGTTGCATCATTTCTTCAAATGATGACAATGTAGATGAAGACGACCCTTGATGGCATTGGGAATTATATTGCGGATCATAGCATCGATTTTCAAGAGCAAATTGGAGGTTGTTTGCCGCCATTTGTTTAATCATATCCTCTATTGATGATAAGGAAGATGAAGAAGACCCTTGATGGTCTTGAGAATTATATGGCGGATCATAATATTGATTTTCAAAAGCATATGAATAATCGATGCTAGGAGGGTAAGGATCATAGCAAGAGTTTGTAGAATATAAAGAATTCACCTGATACGCATTAAAATTCTGAAAAGAATTAAAATCTTGATATCGTTCTTGATCATAGGTGAAATCTTGAGCGTTATTCCAACCAAAATAGTTATCCATCGTCTCCTGAAAAAGTTAGTTCATGTCTATATCCAATAAACATGAAGACACACCAATAACAAAAAAAAAACAAAGAAAGAAAAAAAACAAACTATATACAAAGATAAAATCTAAACTATAAGAAGCAATTAACTCAAAATTAATATTGTTGCCTTCCCCGGCAGCGGCGCCAATTTGAAGGTAGTGTTTTTCTTAAGTTCGTTCACAGGGAAGGACTATCAATATTGATTTCGAGTATATTATTTCTTACAATCTAGAAGTGTGGACAAAGGGGGGTTTTGAGTTTTGTTGAGGTGTTCTATCAAACACCTTGCATACAATAAATAAATTTCTATAGATATACAACTAAGTTAATGTCAATCATCCAAATTTACCAACACAATGAGTAAATTAGTAAGATAAGAGATATTTGACCCAAGGATAAAACTCAAGCACTTCAACCCAACAAAGAAGCAAAATTATATCCAACTCTACCTAACCAAGATAATTGGTGAAGCACACAATCTCTTATTTCTCTTCTATTATAAACACTAATTTAGTGAAGCACATAAATTAGCTCTCTTGACAATAGCAACCAATAATGAAGCACTATCAATTTAACCAAGTCAAAGAATTAAACAAAGAGAGGCTAGGACAAACCCAAGGATGAGAAGGTCAACCTTGGTATTTGCACTTGAATCTTGAAGTTTAGGCACGCCAAACCTTGTGCTACTATAATGAATGAACTAACGATTACGTATTAGAACAAATTAGCAATTGAAGATACAAGAAGAGTAAGATGAAGCAACTTACAAATCTCCAAGCAAAATCATAAACAATACATCACAAGTATTCAAGATAGAATTAAATAAATCTTACTTAAATTGGAATGGGTTTAGTACAAGAATTCCTCCTTGAGCCAAATAAATGGAGTTAGTTACTCATAATCAATGCTAGATTACAAGTAATTAATGTCTCCTTTCTAATTCCTACTAACCCTAGTTGTGTTCTTGAATAGGCAAAAGAAGAGATGAAGATGTTAGGTTAGAAGATAAGATGTGTTATGAAGATAAGAGATGAGATGAGATATATATGTCAACTCCCCCTATTTTTGGCTCAGCACAAATCTCACAGTCGGGTGCACGGCCGTGCACATGCCCGTGCATAAATCTGCACTAAGTTACAAAGAACTCACACCCAACTACACGGCCGTGAATATTTTCTGCAATGCTTACACACCCTTTGGGACCGTGCAAAATGAATGCGCACTTTTGGAACTTCAAATTCTCACACTTTTAATCTCCAACTTCTTGATCATACATCTCCACTTCTAGTCTTGACAAATTTTTCCATTTAAGCTCCAAAATAAGGTTTCATCCAATAATTAAGCAAGTGGCACTACAAATGGAAACAAAGCAAATATAAGTAAAATGCTCATGAAACTAAAATAAAATGAAGATAAAGAAATACAAAATCGTGTATAAAATACACGTTATCAGATAGAGGGTAAAAAAATAACAATTTTTTGTATTGGATGCCATGACGGAACTATTAGATTATCTATTTATATTATAAAGGCTGTTGCCTTTTTTAAGGTGATTTTACCATTCTGACCTTATACTATTTCTCTATTTACTGTATTTTGCCATTTGACTAATTTGACCTCTACGTATTATCCTTATTAGTATACGTATTATACTTACTTTATTCTTCTTACAGATTTATTACGTACATATTTGTACAAACAAAGCGATGGAAAGCTTCCCCAACACACCTCTTTTCCATTCTTCTTTTCAATTTCTTCCTCTCTTCTGTTGTATTCTTTTATCTTCATTCATTTTCTTTCAATTTTCGTATTCTAATTTTACTCTAATTTGTTCTTTCTATTTTAGGTTAAAACTTATGAATCGAACATCATCTTGACAACTTCAACTGTTTCGGTTTGAGGTATTTCAATCCATTTTTTTGTATTTGTTTCATGGGTTAATTGATTATATGTTTTTTTTATGGATTAACGATTATATATAGATATGGTAATTTACTTGGTGTATATATTTAGTTTCGTATTTTGGTATTATCTTCATGTCTCTTTGATGAAAAATATACTGTTATTTGATTCTTTGAGATAGGTGTTGATATGATTTTGATATATTTTTATAATTTTGGTTATTGAGAAAGACGATGGTATGTATTTAATTTTTTTCTCGATTTATTTCGCCAACTGTTTGATATAATGCCACAAAGATTTCTTAAATTTTAAATATTAATATCTCATCTGTTTACGATTGAGATTATTCAATTATTTGCAGTTTGTATGTTATACGCAATATCGATAATATTAGGTAAGGTTCATGTGTATTCATGTTGTTATGGTTTTATTTAAAAATTTGATTTAGTAAGAATGTTAATCTGTTTTGCTTTGTAAGTGTTCCATGTCCTGATTTATGTTTATCATACGAGAGAAGTTAGTTGTTGCAGAACGATTTAAAATGGGTTTTGTTTATATTGCAGCGATAAGTATTGAATTTAAGCCTTACGAGGAGTATACATTAATGTAATTATATGGACATTTTGCTATATACGAACACAACATCTTTAACTTTAAAACTTGGTAAGGTTTTATATGCTATGATTAGAGGCTTATATGTTTCTTGGTTCCGAAACAATATTGAAATTTGGATATCTCAAGAGATTAAGGTATGCGTTGACACCAAATATTAGTATATATATATACTACTATTGCTATATCCTCGACAAATATAAACATTATTTTTTTCTGTTTTTCCCTATTTGATTAAAGACGACTAATGGTACGTTCAAAGATAGATTTTGGGTTTGCAGGTTGTGGTAGTGTTTTTACCGATAAATTAGGTACACTGTTTACTTTTTAAATTTCTTTATACCATTATTAGTTTTTTACTTTTTGATCAATGCTGAGAAAATTACATAATTTTGAAATGTACAAAATGGAATGATACTTGAAATAATGTTTCAAATTTTTTTGCTTCTCCCCAAATACATACTATGTCAAATTGAAATTCAAATTACACACTTCTCACTCTCTTATTACACACTTCTCACTCTCTTACAGGGTTTGAATTTGAATTTCTCAAGATTTTCTCAATTTCTATACTTTTTACATACAACCACTTTCTTTCTCTATATATTTCTTTCTTCATTTTCAATTTATTATTTTACACATCTCATTAACCCTTTTTTTAATTTTCTTAATTTTTTTGCAGGTTCAGTTTTGTTGTGGAATAAAAACTAGGTTACGATTTGTAATTAATGCAAGGGTGGTTGAGCTTCGAGCTTTAATAGCTGTTCTTGCGTTCGGGACTGAGCGGTCCTCACAAGATGCCTACGTATCTCTGTATTGCTAGAGAATCAAGCCAAGACGTAGTTCTAGGTGATGGTGCCCTCAGGGCTATGGCGACGAGGGCTCACCTAGGACGTAGTAGCTTGTATGTCCTTATTTGAGGATTGAGCCAAAACGTTAATGACGTATTAAGCTCTGCCCAAAAACCCCCTTCTTAGATGAGGGGTTAGACCCTTTATATAGGCTGAGAAGCCCTAAGAATTATGGTAGGAATAGGAGACCTGGTGGGCGAGCCACCGCCTCAAGGAAGGTTCTGGATCTATTCCTTTTAGGAATCGGTTTCCATGTTGAGATATGTGTCTTGAAGGCTAAGTTATATCCTTATTTGACTCTTATTTGCTGAGCTGTTTATTGCCCCTAATATTAATTACGAAATTAATATTGTAATTGGGGTTTTGGCCCAGTTGGTGGGCCCCACGTTTGGACCATTCTAGGTCTAATTAATGCCACATTAAATGTGTTTTTAGGGCTTACTTTTAGCCCATATCATTTGCCCCCCAACTTCTAGGAAAACTAATCAGGTTTTCCTTGAAGTTATAACGGCCCTATTCGAGACTTGGGTCAGGGTCTATTGCTCTTACGTGAGTATTTTCAACAATATCATCTTAACGTAAAGCGTGGAGCGACCGACGCATTTACGACGATGTTGAACGATACTAATCAGTGTTAAACGGTAGTACACAGCGATAATCAGCCTTAAACAACGTTTAAACAGTGTTAAACGATGTTAAATGGCATAAAATGGCACTAACGGCACTAATCAGTGCTAAACGGTGCTTAAACAACACTACATGGTGCTAATCGGCACTAATCTGTGCTAATCGGCACTAATCTATGCTAACATGCAGTAATCGGTGCTTAAACAGCACTAAACGGTGCTAATCAGCACTAATCTGTGCTAACCGGCACAAATCTGTGCTAACATGCACTAATCGGTGCTTAAACAGCACTACACGGTGCTAATCGGCACTAATCTGTGCTAATCGGCACTAATCAGTGCTTAAACAGCACTACACGGTGCTAATCGACACTAATTTGTGTTAACATGCACTAATCTGTGCTATTCGGCACTAATCCGTGCTAACATGCACTAATCGGTGCTTAAACAACACTACATGGTGCTAATCGGCACTAATCTATGCTAATCGGCACTAATCGGTGCTTAAACAGCACTACATGGTGCTAATCGGCACTAATCGGTGCTTAAACAGTACTACATGGTGATAATCGGCACTAATCTGTGCTAATCGGCACTAATCGGTGCTTAAATAGCACTACATGGTGCTAATCGGCACTAATCTGTGCTAACATGCACTAATCGGTGCTTAAACAGCACTACATGGTGCTAATCGACACTAATCTGTGTTAACATGCACTAATCTGTGCTATTCGGCACTAATCCGTGCTAACATGCACTAATCGGTGCTTAAACAGCACTACATGGTGCTAATTGGCACTAATCTGTGCTAATCGGCACTAATCGGTGCTTAAACAGCACTACATGGTGCTAATCGGCACTAATCTGTGCTAATCGGCACTAATCGGTGCTTAAACAGCACTACATGGTGCTAATCGGCACTAATCCGTGCTAACATGCACTAATCGGTGCTTAAACAGCACTACATGGTGCTAATCGGCACTAATATGTGCTAATCGGCACTAATCTGTGCTAATTGGTACTAATCAATGCTAATCGGCACTAATCGGTGCTTAAACAGCACTACATGGTGCTAATCGGCACTAATCTGTGCTAATCGGCACTAATCCGTGCTAACATGCACTAATCGGTGCTTAAACAGCACTACATGGTGCTAATCCACACTAATCTGTGCTAATCGGCACTAATCTGTGCTAATCGGCACTAATCGGTGCTTAAACAGTACTACATTTTAGTACTGAAAACCATCTTAGATTTACTGAAAAAGTCGAGATTCAGGACTGAAAACTATCCGAGGTTCGTCGAAAAAGTCAGGATTCAGGACCACGAACTGACCCGTGATCGGCCGGATCTAGGGCCGACTCGTGGTCGGCCGAAGAGCTTGATTTCAAGGTGGTCGGCCGGGAGGTGGCTTGAACCAAGGTGTTCGGCTGAAACCCCTCTTTAGGAGGTGGTCGGCCGGGAGGTGGCTTGAACCAAAGTGGTCGGCCGGGAGGTGGCTTGAACCAAGGTGGTCGGCCGGGAGGTGGCTTGAACCAAGGTGGTCGGCTGAAACCCCTCTTTAGGAGGTGGTCGGCCGGGAGGTGGCTTGAACCAAGGTGGTCGGTCGGGAGGTGGCTTGAACCAAGGTGGTCGGCCGGGAGGTGGCTTGAACCAAGGTGGTCGGCTGAAACCCCTCTTTAGGAGGTGGTCGGCCGGGAGGTGGCTTGAACCAAGGTGGTCGGCCGGGAGGTGGCTTGAACCAAGGTGGTCGGCTGAAACCCCTCTTTAGGAGGTGGTCGGCCGGGAGGTAGCTTGAACCAAGGTGGTCGGCCGGGAGGTGGCTTGAACCAAGGTGGTCGGCTGAAACCCCTCTTTAGGAGGTGGTCGGCCGGATCGAGGATTCAAAATCATTCATGATCCTAAGGATCCAGAACCTTGATCTTGATCTCAAGTCGTCAGTTTGGTCATTCGTGACTGCTAATCTTGTGCTTAAGGTTGAACTTGTTACTTAACTTCTTAAGCGCAATCATATGTTCAACAAATATATCAGCTATTTCTTCCTTGGCATATATGAATTATAACGATTCCTTCCATCTGTAATAGATAGTTTTAGATCGAAGATCCACTATTTCAGATTGGTCTTCGAGTTTTGACTTGAAGTTTCAGTCTTTGGATCTTGATTGGAGATTCATGACGACTTCATCAAGTTTGGCCTTCAGAGCTAATCTTGGCCTTCATGGCTAACTTTGGCCTTCATGGCTAATCTTGGCCTTCATGGCTAACCTTGGCCTTCATGGCCCATATCTCGTGTTTCTCTTTCCAGGATTCGAGGTTGATGCTCTCAGGTTCCACGTCGATGTTCTGGATCAGAGACCCGGGATCCCAAGTTGATTTTTCAATTTCCAAATCGAGGTATCCACCTTTCTTGTTAGCTTTTCTAATAAGCGTTCTTAATCAACTACCAAAACATTTATCAAGTTGGGGGTGTTCTGGACCACCAATCACGTGGTTTCAGGTCAATAGGAGGTGTTTGCCATGTCTTGAAAGGTTTTGTGAACCTTGAATTCAAATTACTTGTTTCCTAGCTCTCGTGACCTTCCGGGCCTTAACTTGTTTGCTGAATCCTTGGTTTTAAGGTTATCACCAACCCATGATTCTCATTTTAAGATGTAGGATCTTGTAACGAAGTTCTTTAGTTCTTGCCTTCCCCTTGTTTCTCATGGAGGAGGTCTTCCTTTTCGGTTAATCATTCAGATAGTTCTTTTGCTTCTTAGCGCTTGACCTTAGGCCTGGTATGCCTTTGTTGGTTTTCAACCCTTTTCTTCAGTCCATCAAGGATTATACGATTAGCTACCTCAGCTTGTCCATTAGTTTGCGGGTGTGCTACTGAAGTAAAACGAAGATCAATAGCATTTTCCTCACAGTACTTCTTGAACTCTTCATTGTTGAATTGCGTCCCATTATCCGTCACAAGGATTCGTGGGATTCCATATCTGCAGATCACGTTCTCCTACAAGAACTGGGCAACTTGCTTGGTGGTTATCTTGGCTAGGGGTTTGGCCTCCATCCACTTAGTAAAGTAGTCGATGGCTACTATCAAAAACTTTCTTTGTGCAAATGCTACGGGAAAAGGACCAAGTATATCCATTCCCCACATTGCAAACGGAATAGGAGAGCTGATCGGGGTCAACATCTTAGGCGGCTGCCTTACAATCGGAGCGTGCTTTTGGCACCTCTCACACCTCTTAACATAATCTTTTGCATCAGCCAACATCTCTGGCCAATAGAATCCTAGACGAGTGATCTTGTGAGCTAGGGCCCTGCCCCCCAAGTGTTGTCCACAGATCCCTCCATGAACTTCTTCCAACGCTTCTCTTGCCTCATGGGGCCTCAAACACTTCAGGTAAGGGATGACAAACGATCTCTTGTAGAGAATGCCTTCGATCAATGCGTATCTCAATGCTCTCACTGACAACTTTCGTGCCTCCAAGGCATCGTCAGGGAGCCATCCAGTTTCAAGGTGAGCTTTGATGGGATCCATCCAACAGCTTCCTAGATTAATCGGTGCTATCAAATTAGAGTTGATGAACGGGGCCTTCAAGACCTGGAAGTAAACACTCCCTGCGTAATTCTCTATCTCAGAGAAAGCAAACTTGGACAGGGCATCAGCCTTAACGTTTTCCTCTCTTGGGATGTACTCCACATAGCATTCCTCAAATTGGGTCATAATACCCTTCACGATCCTTAGATACTTTGCCATGGTTTCATCCTTGGCCTCGAACTCGCCATTCACTTGTGATACTACAAGCCTTGAGTCTCCATAGACTTTGAGGTTCTTGACCCTCATGATTCTTGCCAAGCCTAAGCCAGCTATCAACGCCTCATATTCAGCTTCATTGTTGGTAGTAGGAAAGTCCAACTTCAAAGCATATTCAACTGTGAACCCATCGGGGCTTTGCAACACTAAGCCCGCGCCACTAGATTTTGTTTTTGATGCTCCATCAAAATAGAGCACCCAATACTCCTTCTGATCAGGTACAAGTTCTTCATCTTTATCTCCACTCTCAGGGGTGGTTATTATCTCCTGCCCCTTGACTTCTTGGTTGCCTATGGTACATTCAACCACGAAGTCAGCCAATGCCTGAGCCTTGATGGCTGTTCGAGGCTTATACGTGATGTCAAACTCTCCAAGTTCAATTGCCTACTTAATCAATCTTCCACTTGCTTTTGGACTGTGCAATATGTTCCTCAATTGCTGGTCCGTCAGGACCTCGATTTTATGCGACTGAAAGTACGGTCTTAGCTTTCTTGAAGCTGTCACCAACGCCAAAGCAAATTTCTCGAGGGATGAGTAATTTAACTCAGCTCCGTGGAGCACCTTGCTTACATAGTAGATAGGTCTCTGAACCTTGTTCTCTTCTTTGATGAGGACAGCACTCAATGCTTGCTCAGACACTGCCAGATATAGATAAAGAGTCTCTCCGGGACTTGGCTTGGCCAACAACGGGGCTTCAGCCATGTACTTCTTCAATTGTTCAAAGGCCTCTTGGCTTTTATCTGTCCATTCAAAAATTTTCACTTTCTTCAATGCTTGAAAGAAAGGCAAGCACTTATCACCAGACTTGGAGATGAATCTCCCTAGAGCGGCCACTCTATCG
This sequence comes from Kitagawia praeruptora, assembly GCA_037693485.1. NCBI lineage: Eukaryota > Viridiplantae > Streptophyta > Magnoliopsida > Apiales > Apiaceae > Kitagawia > Kitagawia praeruptora. The sequence goes on from CM075345.1 coordinate 57,302,042, forward strand.
GTTAGCTTCTGTACGTCCCTCACAGAACGGGGAGGTTCCATGTCTAAGATTGCTTTGATCTTGTCCGGGTTGGCTTCTATGCCTTTTTTCGAAACCATCAAACCCAAAAATTTTCCAGATCCAACGCCAAAAGCACACTTGGCTGGATTCAACATCATTTTGTGGTGCCTCAGCACTTCGAATGCCTCTCTGAGGTGCTTAATGTGATCTGCCTTGAGTAGGCTCTTGACTAACATGTCATCAACATAGACCTCCATGGTTTTTCCAATCAGATGGGCGAATATCTTATTCACCAGTCGTTGGTAAGTAGCTCCTGCATTCTTTAGACCAAAAGCCATAACAAGATAGCAGAAAACACCAAAGTCAGTTATGAAAGATACCTTAGGGATGTCATCCTTGTGCATCTTAATCTGATTATAGTCGCTGAATCCATCCATGAAGCTCAACATCTCATGTCCAGCTGTGGCATCTATCAACATATCAATCCTTGGCAGGGGAAAACAATCCTTTGGACATGCATCATTCAGATCAGTGAAGTCTATACACATCCTCCACTTCCCATTCGCTTTCTTGACCATCACAGGGTTTGCCAACCATTCAGGAAACTGAATCTCTTCAAATAACCCAGCCTCTAAGAGCTTGTCAACTTCTTGTTTGATGGCCTCCTGCCTTTCAGGAGCAAAATTCCTCTTCTTTTGTTTTATTGTCTTCCGTCCAGGATCAACATTCAGCTTGTGAGTAATGAGTTGGGGATCAATCCCTGGCATGTCAGCTGCAGTCCAAGCGAACACATCACTATTTTCTTGCAAGAATGCTATCAACTTGCCCTTCAAGGGTTCTTTTAAAGATGCTCCCACATAAGTTACTTTATCAGGGTTGCCCGGCTCTAGAGGGATAGGAACTAAGTCCTCTGTCGGCTTTCCTCGGTGTTCATCATCACCACGGACATCCATGTCTTCGATTGGGAGTACCTGTCCCCCGACTCCATCAGATCTCAGTGCGGAGACATAGCAGCTCCTTGCCATTTTCTGGTCACCTTTCTGTTATCCAACTCCATTCCGGGTTGGAAACTTAATCTTCATGTGATAGGTAGAGGCAACAGCCTTGAACGCATGAAGTCTAGTCCTTCCCAGGATTGCATTATAGGTCGAGGATGCCTTAATCACCAGAAAATTCAGCATCTGAGTAGCCTCCTAAAGTTCTTGTCCAACAGTCATAGGTAACTGAATTGTTCCTTCAACCTTGGACTCAACTCCATTGAATCCGTAAATCGGCATGTTGGTCGGGGTCAACTGAGAGTCAGTGTACCCCATCTTTATAAATGCATCATGAAACAAAATATCAATAGAAGCTCCATTGTCTATCAAGACTCGCTTCACTTCCGAGTTCCCAATCACAGGGTTATGACCAACGGGTCGTCATGGGGAAATTTCACCCCTTCGAGGTCTGAGTCATCGAATCCAATTGCTATCTCAGTCCTGGCACCCTTCGGGGCTTCTCCCACGATGTGCATCACTTCTCTGGCATACGCCTTTCGAGAGTTTCATGTTGTACCAGCCGCTGTCGGGCCTCCCCATATCATGTTAATAACTGGCCCTCGGGGCTGTGGGTTACGATCTCGGTCCCGATCAGTATCCCTTCTATCATTGTCTCTTCTATCATATTCCCTTCTTTGAGTTCCACGATCATCTCCCTTAGAAAACTTGTTCAGTTTTCCTTTCCGGATCAAGAATTCAATCTCGTCCTTCAACTGCCTACAATCATCCGTATCATGCCCCGCATCGCGGTGGAATCTATAGATCTTTGTTTCTCTTTGCGGGATCACCCCTAAGTGGCTTCGGCCATCGAAAATCTTTATCTTTCTCAATCTCCAACAGGATCTGACTCCTTGGAGCATTCAGTCTTGCATAGTCATTGAATCTTGGTCCGAAACTCTTCTTCGGTGGTGATTCAGAATCCTTGCTAGTCCGGGGATACTTGTCCCTAGCATCATACCCTTGTTCTTGCTTCCGTTTCTTAAAATCATTAGAGCCCTTGCCATTGCCTACAGCAGCTTCTTTTTTCATGCTATCCTCTGCCTTGATATACTTATCGGCCCTTCGTTAGAGCTCAGCCATGTTCTCAGGAGGATGTTTTGCCAAAGACCTCTTGAAAAAAGGGTTAGTGGTTCCATGTTCCAAGGCTACCATGGCCACTTTGTTCTCCAGGTCTGTGATATTCAATGTTTCCTTGGTGAATCGCTTGAGACAATCCCTTATATTCTCGTTCTTCCCTTGTACCACATACATGAGGGATGCAGAACTCTTTTCATGAACTCTTCCACTAATGAATTGGCTAACAAAGGCACTTTTCAACTCTTTGAAAGAGCCAATCGAATTTGCAGGTAACCTGCTATACCACCTTTGAGCCATACCCGACAGGGTTTGAGGGAACGCCCTACACTTTAAGGTGTCACTAGCAGGTTGCAGCAGTAGTGCAGCGGTGAACGTCCTGACATGGGTTTCAGGATCGCCTGTTCCATCATAGGCCTTGATCGTCGGCATCTTGAATTTTTTTGAGATGCGGGCATTCATCACCTCTTCAGTGAACGGAGGTGTTGGATCATCAAGATCTAGCGGCATCAGATCCTTGCCGTTCCTTCAATTGAGGCATCGGCCCTTCTTCGTTTCCTAGACGACCTCTCCAGATCTATAACAGGAACACTTCCTGAGATTGGAGGAGGTCGATGCAGACTTTGATTCTGCCTTGCTTGCTCCCTAGCGGCGTCATCTTTCAGCCTCTGGATCTCAGCCTCATGAGCCTTGATCCTTTCCTCAGTTTTTTGCGGAGGTCCATCATGGATCCTTCGGGGCCTCCTTGGGGCTTCGTCACGATCATCATCGTCATCCTCAGATGTCGAATCAGTAGTATAGGGACCGAAGTAGTCTAGATACTCGCGATCTCGGATCTGCAAAGCATGACCACTTGGTCCAGGTTCTCGGACAAGGGGTAGTTGGGCAATCCATACATGGGGTTAGTATTCATGGGGAGATCCGTAGTATGGATCTGTACCCCAGATGAGGGCGGTTAGGATCGATCAGGGGAGAGACCACCATCTGAAGAGAGTTGGTCCCCTGATCTGGATGGACAACCATAGGCAGCGTACTCCCAGCAGGGGGATTCGTCCATGGAGGCTGAGAAACTTGATTTTGGGGTATCGTCCCTTGTTCTTGCGTGGTTGTCCTAGAGGTAAGAGGTCGAGCAGAGCTGATTGGTAAAGCTTTGATAGAGCTTGGTACAGTTCTTCGTGTGTTAACCATGGTGGATGTTTTCTTCCCACAGACAGCGCCAAATGTTGTGGAATAAAAACTATGTTACGATTTGTAATTAATGCAAGGGTGGTTAAGCTTCGAGCTTTAATGGCTGTTCTTGCGTTCGGGACTGAGCGGTCCTCACAAGATGCCTACGTATCTCTGTATTGCTAGAGAATCAAGCCAAGACGTAGTTCTAGGTGATGGTGCCCTCAGGGCTATGGCGACGAGGGCTCACCTAGGACATAGTGGCTTGTATGTCCTTATTCGAGGATTGAGCCAAAACGTTAATGACGTATTGAGCTCTGCCCAAAAACCCCTAAGAATTATGGTAGGAATAGGAGACTTGGTGGTAGGAATAGGAGACTTGGTGGGCAAGCCACCGCCTCAAGGAAGGTTCTGGATCTATTCCTTTTAGGAATCGGTTTCCATGTTGAGATATGTGTCTTGAAGGCTAAGTTATATCCTTATTTGACTATTATTTGCTGAGCTGTTTATTGCCCCTAATATTAAAATTAATATTGTAATTGGGGTTTGGGCCCAGCTGGTGGGCCCCACGTTTGGACCATTCTAGGTCTAATTAATGCCACATTAAATGTGTTTTTAGGGCTTACTTTTAGCCCATATCAAGTTTGTTAATCTGATGTTAACTTTGTGGACTATGCTACTTCGCATTTTCAGGTTTTTAAATTCTTTTTGTGATTATACTTTTCATGTTTTAAGGATTATGTTACGTTTAATTTGTGTATGTGTTTACATATTTGTTTTGGGGTTTATTTGCTCCATATTCAAGCGTTAATTAATTTTTTTTAGATTGATGTTGGTATGATTTTGATATGTTTGAGAACTGGTCATTGAGAAAGTTGAGGCTGTGTGCAATCTATTTTTGTCCTAATTTATTTTCACCAAGTGTTTGATATAATGTTGAAACGAAGTGTTAAATTTTGAATGCAAATGTCTTCTACTTTTACAAATAGAAATTGTTCAATTTTACTTCTTTAATTTATTTCCTTTTTCTTGGCAGGTTTGTTTTATAGATCAAGAAGGGGATTGTGAAGTACCATTAACGCATAATGAAATTTGTTTTTATTTTATGTTTCTCTAACCTTTCCAATGTTAGTTGTAAGGTTACTTTTTGATTATACTGATTTTTTCCCCAAATACATACATACACTTTCTATTCAATTTGATTCAAATTTTGGAATTTGTTTTTACTTATACCGCTCTTTCTTCTCTCTTTCTCTCGCATATAGAACTCGATTTGAATTTGAATTTCAAATTTTATCTTCCTGATTTCTACTTTAATATGTTTAATCTTGCGCATGTTATATCATCATCTATGTATGTTATATATTTCCTATTCATCTTCCGCATATTCTTTGTACTAATAATGTTCTCGCAGAATATCACATTGATTTGTAAGAGAAGCATCTCTAACCTTATGTTCGTGTTTACTTTTTTGTTCTAAGATTTATTTGCTCGAAAATATAGTGTTCTCTGAGTTTTTGAGATGGGCAATGTTATGATTTTGATATGTTTTGAGAATTGTTGTTATTGAGAAAGATGGGGTGTATTTTTTTTTTTTTTTTTGGTGATTTGTTTCACCAAGTGTTTGATGTAATGTCTGAAACGAGTACTAAACTTTGAACACAAATGTCTTCTACTTTTACCAATTGAAATTGTTCAATTTTACTCTTTAATTTATTTCTTCTTTTTTGGCAGGTTTATTTTATAGATCAAAAAGGGATTGTGAGGTACCATTAACGTAGAATGAAGTTTGTTTTTATTTATGTTTCTCTAATCTTTTTTTTTGTCAAATTTCTGTATAATCTTTTCAATTATAGTTGAAAGTTTGCTTTTTGATAATATTGAATTTGAAGTACTTTTATGTCTAATAAATGCTATTTGCTATATATTTTAACTATCAGAGCCTTACCTTAACTATTTTGAAAGCTTCTGTTGGATATAAACTTATGTAATATAATTTTTGCATTTTGTTGGCCATTGTGTGGGTTGAATTGCATTATCACACAAAATTCATTTATTTCCTCCACCGGAGGTTCAAAAATATATATTTAGTTTGAAGCTCATGAATGATTTGTAGCCCCAAGTGCCTCCATATTTGTGTTATGATGTGATTTGAACTCCTATTTGCACTACTGGAAAAACCCCCTACAACATCGGTTTTTGGCCGATGTTAAAAGTGTTTCAGAACTGATGTCTTTGTCGGTGTAGATAAAGGGGGGGGGTCTTTAACATCGGTTCCTGACCGATGTCAAAAATGCCCATAGACATCGGTTCCCGCAAAGAAACTGATGTCTTTCCTACTGTTTAACATCGGTTTCTAAATAAGAACTGATGTTTAATACAAGCTTAGACATCAGGTCGATAACTAAACGATGTTTAATACTACCTTTAACATCAATTTTTGTAAAATAATGGATGTCTAATATTTCCTTTAACATTAGTTCTTGTTACAAAACTGATGTTTGATACTTGTATATGTACCACCTTTAACATCGATTAAAAGTTTTAATATGATGTTATTTATGCTTTTTTACATCGATTTTCACTTATATGTGTTATTAATTTTACTTGATTGCATGAATTATTCCTCCTGTGTATTCAACAGCTATAACCAAAATATCAACAAAAAAATTAAACAAATAGAACTTGGATGGCATTTCTCAACTATTCGTTACCAAATACAAAATTCATTGCAACAAAACAAGAAAGTTTAGCTCCAATCCAAGATTACCATCCGACATACACCACCAGATACATTGTCAAAACCAAACTAGTTGAGGTACGTAGCTAGAATCACAAATCAGTACTTTACTCTAATTTGTCTTCGATGAACTTTATGGTCTCCATACGCACCTCATCAAGCTCCTCCATCGTGTAAGACTTTTCATACCTTGTACATCTATCAAGTAAAACAAACAACATTAGGGCCACACGAGACCTAGTCATTGTAATCATGCTTATAATAATTGCTACAGAACTTACATATACTGGATTAACAAATTAGCAACCTGGCGTGACAGTATGCTCGGATCTTTCTACTCAATAATGAATAATCAACCTGCCAAGCAACAAAATCAAAGACCACACGAAAAGATGCAGCTATATAAATATTATCACGACTCATAATTATACTTAGAGAACCATACGACATCAAAAACTCAGGTTAAGACATTGACACCCAAATGAATATATATACCTGAATCCTTAGAGATACACCATGAAGTTGAGATTTTAGCTTGTAGAACTTTTCGATCTAATGTCGTGTTCTAATAAGGTCTTTTGCCATCACTTTGACAGCTCCCTGCACACGAGTACTTCAGCTAAACATATACAGATACTCAAGATATAGCCTAAACTTAAAAGACACTACAACCTATCAAACAGTCATAATAAAGTAAAAAAATAGAGTTCTATACATCCATTAAAACATATAAAATGATCAACTGACCAGTGTCTAAACAGTCTTAATTAACATTAAAATAAACACACTAGATGAATACAAAGGGTCATCTCCACTCAAAAACTACATATCAACTAAGTCCAGGTTGCTTCACATACCAAAGCCAGTGCATATTGGATTACATAATTTGCATGCAAATTATATTCAGAAAAAGAAACATATATTCCGTTTAAATAATTCAAACTAATACGCACCTTTATCATAAGTAAACAGAAGTAATGTATTCCTACGTTGTCAGCCAACAGAAAAAAGCTTTTTAATTTCCCTTCTACTCATGATATCCATACAGATAAAAAAATTGACATAGATATCATGTGCATTTCTAAAAAGTTTTTCTACCTAAGTTCAAGAGCATGGTAGAGTTACATACAATCGACGAGGGGTCTGCCTAAAAGTAGAAAGGTCACATACAATCGCCAAAAACATTGGCAAAAATATGAATATACACATACACATGACACAAACGCATATATATAGAGACTGACTTGCTTATTATATTGAGCAGATTTGTTTAAATTAATGCTTAATCTTGAACCCTCCGAGCGTCTATCCATTGATTTTTTTGGATTGTCAATGGAAAAATCTGATCCTTGAGAAGGAAATTCCTTTCTTTCATTTTGTGGGCTTGCTGCATGTCCACCTTCCCCTTTAATACTGGCCATGAACTTGCAAATAAGTCTAAAAAAACACATATATAAATAATGTGTTGAATATGCCTGATATATCAATCAGAGACAATCAGGTAACCAATTTAAATATAGCTCTGCACTTAGAAACTTACCATGTCTCTTTGTCGCATAAAAAGGCCCCTGCTATGATTGTATCTTGCATGTGACTCTCTATTGAGTAGCATACTCAGCCACAATCATTTTGCACCAACAATCAATATGCACATACATTCCTAACACAGCCTCACATACTCTGTCTCCTCCTTGCTTCGACTTACTGCCATAGCATACATACGACTCCATTTACACCACCGCAATATATATGTATAACTAAACAGCACACTAACACAACCATAGCTGTTAACAATCATCCTCAACCGTATTAAACAATTGAACAATTCGATTTAATAAAAACCTCCAACCAAGAACTATGTTTACCTACAATTTATAGCCTGCAAATACTTAATACACTCGTTCAGCCACGATTAACACAAATATATATATATATATATAACAATAAGCAACTGTAATAACCGTTAAATTAAAACTTTGATTCGAAGCATACTAACATAAGAAATACAATTTAACTGGATAAAACGAAGCAAATTACAACCTAACAAGCATAAAAATCCAAGTTTACAACCTCAAAAAAAGAACCCAATTCATTCATAAGGTATTAACTCTGATACGTACACACGCAACTTTACCCAGTCCAAATCAACACCAAACCACTGAACCAAGCTTGAATCGAGCTCAAACCCAGAAGAATAAAAGCCTCGCAAACGCACATACCCAATCGTATATATATATACACACACAACGAATATACACACACGGTTTATATAAACACCCACAGCAACTCAAATCATACCACATAATTTATAATTATGTAAATTAGGGTTTTAGATGTCTTACCGTGAAGAAAGCTCCGGGTCTGTGAAGAAAAGTCCTAAATCAAACTAATTAGGGTTCAAACTCCAAGCTCCAACCTCCGATTCGTGCTTAATTAAGTTGGATTCGTACTAATTAGGGTTTATAATTGAGTAAATTAGGGTAAAAGAGAGAAGAAAGAGGGAGATAGTGAGAGAGAGGGTTGAGAGTGAGAGAGGCGGCAGGGGAGAGAAAAGAGAGATTGAGTTGGAGTTCTGTGGGCTGAGAGTAGATAGAAATAATTGGGGAAGTGAAATTTCGTTTAAGGGGGGAAGTGAAATTTTTTTTGTGTATAAAGGGGGAAGGTAGGTGTACGCGTCAGTTTTTTATTTTTAAAAAAGGAGATTAGACAACGGTTGTTATTATAAGCGATGTCTGAAATATGCTTTAACATCGGTAAAGTAACAACCGATGTCTAAAATACTTTTAACATCAGTGACATTTCTAACTGGTGTTAAAGGTGTGATGTTATATCTACCAATTCTAGTAGTGTTGATTGCTACTGTTTTCACTTTTAAAGACTAAAGATTATTATCACATCGTTATTGTTACGATCAATTGTAGAGAAAAAAATAGTTTGTTTTGTTTGACTTCACCATGTACTAATCTTTTCAATATGGATGTTACATAAAATGCTTCGCACTTGAATGTTTTATTTTATCTTGCTTTGTTAATGTTTATGTGATTGAACAAAATTAGAATTAAGAAGCATATTAGGTTCATGTTTACACCAAAGTTATTCATACGGGCTCTCTTTTCTTAAAAATTATTCCTGGAACAATTGTGGTGTGTCCTAAAAGTTGTAGTGTATCAGTTTATCCATATTGTTGAGGTACAAGTCTATTGCTTTTTTTTTTTTGGGTTTTTCAAACTACTAATTAAATGGTGAAATTTATGTCATCACATATGCTATTACTTCTGGAAAATAGAGATGACTTAATCATATGTGCAAAATACTGGAGGATTATAAATTTACACGTATAATTTTATGATTTTGTAATTTTTTTAAATTAACAAGTTATTATCGTGACTATTAGTTGTGTTTTAATTACAATTGCTTAATTTTTTTGTTTATTTTTTTATAGATAACATATAATCTTCTGGAATATGAAGTATGCAGGTCGTATGATTTGTGCTATGCCGGAAAAATTAGGTTAACTCTTTCACCATGTTATTATTCAAAATAAATGTTCTATTCAGTACTTCATATTGGGTGTTTCATGTGATCTGCTCTGTTTATGTAATGAACCAATTTTTGGATTTTTTTTTTGTTTTTTATGAATTTATTGGGTGTTTGTGGTTAAAAGTTTATTCTACGATAAAATTATTTGAGACTTCATAGAAATGAAACAACTTCCATGAAATATATATTGCTCCTTCTATATTTAAATCAAGAATTTTCAATTATTGGTATATTTTATGTGTGAAATTGAATGTAGTACCAAAATTGTCTGGCATTGTTGCATTATAAGATGAATCTCACAACTTATACTTCTAATGAGTTGTAGTTACTATGTAAAAGAAAGTGCACCACTTGAAAGGAACCAAAATATTGAACTTACCATATCTTGAAAACTCAAAAAAGTAAGTACATAACGTGGAGCATATGCCTCATAAGGTATGCTTTGACACAAAATATTAGTATATATATGCTATTATTGTTATCCTCATCACATGGGAACAAAATTATTTCTCTTTTTTTAGTTAATTCGAATCAATTATATTAACTCATTAGTGATACTGAAGTAGTAAACCTTAGTAAGGTTAATCTAGATATTTTAGAGTTCAATCAGCTTCTCATGTTATAAAGTGGTATCTTAGAATTTTAAGTTAATCAATATCTTTTTATTGGTATATAGAACTACGTTGCAAACCAAATATTAGTATATATATGCTATTATTGGTATCTTTCTTTTGTTTCAGGGAAGCTATATGAATGAAATTATTCTGTTGCAAACCCTTAAATATAATTGAATCTGTATTTTGTAAGAAACTAAACTCATTTATCTTTCTATTGGTATATAGAACAGTAGCTAGAACCATGTAGATTAGAGCAGTTAAAACTGTCAAATTGGAATGTTCTCTCAGAAATTCAGTCATGCTGAACAGGTCTACACACTTTGACTAAAATACCTATATCTCTCTGTACAAATTTTCAATCTAGAAACCATTAATTTTGTAAGAAACTACGTTCATTTAGGCTTCCAATGGTATATATAACATCAGTTACTACCTGGTATATTAGAACATATAATTCTTCTAAGTTTGGATTAGTTTCCTCAGAAAATCAGGCATGCTGGACAGGTTAACAAACTTTTGCCAAAATACAAATATCTCAATGTCGAAATGTTCAATTTATGAAGCGTTAATTTTGTTATAAACTACACTCATTTATCTTTCTATTGGTATATAGAACAGTAGTTATAACCATGTAGATTAGAGCAGTTAAATCTGCCAAGTTGGAATGTTCTTTGAGAAATTCAGTGATGCGTACACACTTTGAATAAAACACCTATATCTCTATGTAGAAAGGTTCAATGTACAAACCGTTAACTTTGTAAGAAACTACAGACGCTTAGCTTTTCAATGGTATATAGAACATCAAGTAGAACAATGTAGATTAGAGTATTTAATTAGTATAAGTTAGGATTAGCAGCATCAGGATTTTGCATGACAAATTTAGTGATACACGAATATCTTTTGAGATAATGAAGACATGGAATAAATTTCTTCATACATGTATATGTTTAGTACTAAATTTAAGTATATGATACTTTTATCGATTTAATAACATAGATATCTAAAGACTTAGCTGACAAATAATTTTAATATGTGTTGTAGTATGTACCTGCAAGTGATAAATTCCAATTCTGATGCTCCGAAAGACGCAACTCAGGAATATTGGTTTGCTTTCTCCTATCGTACAAAATATCCTCGGACATTTTCTCCCAGTGATCACTCCATAACTTTAAAGGATCATATACTTGACAATTTGATAAAATGTGAACAAACAATTGTCTTTCTTTATGAACTGTATAATCCATGTCAATGAATTTCATAAAAATATGGTGAGATGAAAACAGAGATTGTAAAGCAGAAGAAGCTAACATTAGCAACTTGGGAGGGGCTAAGTTAATGTGCAAAATGGATGATGTTGTTCTGTGCTCTTCTCTATGCTCTTTAGGGATGGGAAAAAAATCCGATCCGACGGATACCCGATTCGAAATCCGATTTTTTATCCGATCCGAACCCGATATTTTGGATTTGGATATGGATATGGATTTAAATTTTAAACCCGAAAGATTTTGGATATGGATATGGATTTCATGAAACCCGATCCGAAACCCGAAACCCGATCAAAACCCGAGCCGAACCCGAAACCCGAAAAATACCCGACTTTTATTTATTATATTTTATATTTTATATATTATATATAAATGTATATTATAAATACATATTATACATACACTATTTTATATATACATATATATTATATATTATATATAAATGTATATTATAAATACATATTATACATACACATATCTTTGAGACATAAGATATGGAAATATCGAGAAAATAAATTGTCATGGATGTAGCGGTATTTTTTAACTTACTTACACAATTTTTTTAATTTTTTTGTTAAGCAACTTATTTACACTATTTTTAATTTTGAATATCCGGAAAAAACCCGATCCGATCCGAAACCAGACGGATTTGGATTTGGATATTGAGTTTTGGATCCGAAACCCGATACGATCCAAAAGCCGAAACCCGAAAATATTTGGATTTGGATTTGGATTTTGCAAAACCCGAGCCGAACCCGACCCGTTCCCATCCCTAATGCTCTTTTCTCTTCTCTTTCTCTCTATTACTCTTCTTGATTTCATATTTTCATTTTCTTAATTTATGTTCATCTTTTTCATAATCCCAGCTGCATTTTTTCTCCGGTCTCTCTGCATAATTTACAGGATACCATGTTTTGTTTTCATACCATGTTGAATGGGGACTGGTGTCACAGTACGGACTGGTGTCACAGTTACAATACGATTACAGGATTGTGAAGATGGCACTGTCTATTGTCACTGTCTGTTGGGATTCATCATAAGTTCATGTAGGTGTTGACTCCAAAAATTATGTACTCCCATTTTTGGCATGATTTTGTGAATACGAATTTAATAGTGTTGATTTTTGTCTAATGTTTGAGGTGTGGATTTTTGTGATATTAGAGTTGTGGAGTGTTACCAGGCAGTTACGGGTGAGAATCGAGAATCTCAAATCTATATTTATTAAGAGTAGTTAACTAAACATATTTATAATTATATTTATTTAAATAATAATTTTTTTCGCCCTTGCGTAGCGGGCAAACATTCTAGTATTAAATATGAGGTGTTATATAATGTGTTTGTTATGGGGTGCAACTCTATATATATATCATATATATATCCTATGCCCTAATCCTATTTTTTTTCTCTCTTCCTATTATAATATATTATGATTAAATGTATCCTAATATATTGCTTCAAAAAAAAATGTATCCTAATATATATATATATATATATATAATATTATATATTCATAATCGTATTTTTTTTTTCTCTCTTCCTTTGTTTTTATACTTTTTTTAATTTAAATTATTTTTGACAATAAAAATTTGATTGAGGAATCAATATAAAGAATATTGTTGAAGATGAATACCTACTAAATTACTAAAAATCAATAATTTATATTATTTATAAAAAATGAACCAAGAATCTCTTGGAAATGCTCTAAGTTATGACACAGTACTAATGTAGATTTTGAAATGAAACAAATAAATAATGTTTTTTTTTGAATGAAAACAAATAACTAGTGTTCTTTTTCTTTCGAAAAAAAAAAAACTAACGTTCTTTTGTAAAAAAGGAAAACAAATAAATGACAAGCTATAGAAATGCAAAGAGTAATAAGCAAGTATTTATAAGTTACGAATTTTACTAAAATCATTTGTTTAAGTCACTTTTAAACCGAGCTATTAGCTAAAAATGGAAAGTTCGATTGATGTTTTTCGGCTAAAATTTGAGCATGTTCTATTTATAACAAGTTTTATTTGGTAGATTACGAAAGGTCACTAGTGCTTATGTACATAAAAACTCAATAAATTAATAAATTAACAATTAATAATTCACGAGCGTAATGAGAGAATTTAAATGGTTAAAGTTTATCTTTTGTTGTTTTAAATCTTGAGTTTGATAATTCCGAAATTTATTGAAAATAGATACTTGTCAGGCATGCAAGTTTATTTAATAAAAAAAAAATAACTACTAATTTACGATAAGTTAATATTTTTAATAATTCTTTTATCCAAATGCTAGTATAAATTAAATCTTAATTAATTAATAATCTAGAATAATTAATAAAATATGTTCATTCTAATGATATTAATTTATGAGAAAACTGGTTATGAGAATGATCTCAAGGATTGACTGAGATTATATCAATTCTAGTACAAATTCTGAATGATATGTTTATAAATTTAAAATTTATTCTCCTTATTTTAATACAAATCCCTATTTTTATACTATCATATTTCTTTTAAATTTAGAGTAGTAACATGAGGTCAACCAGGCATATCAAACTCTTAATTTATACTGTATAGATTTTACTCGATAAATATTAGCTTGAGAGAGGGAAAGATGGAAACAGACATTTATTTTATTTAGAAAAAGAACGACCCTGGACCCTGGTGATAAAAAAAACGGATGACCCTGACAAATATTATACCTGTTGTAGCCTTTAGAGAAAAAACATCATATAAAAGAGTGACAGGATGAATTCAATGAGAAATTTCAATACGATTGCCTAGAACATACTTAGGCCATCATTCAAGCAGAAATTGCAATACCATTGCCTAGAATATGCTTAGATTATCTCCAATCATTACGATCCAAAAATTCAAATTTGAATCACTAGCTAATCCAAATTTTGAATTTTTTTATCAATTTTAATGGCGTGATCCAAATTTTGATCCAAAGTACTATTTATATATTATATTACATAAATATTATGTCAAACTGTTTAATCTTATATTTAATATTTAATCGTTGTTATTTATATAATATTTAATAAATTATTAAATTAAAGGTATAAATTTTTAAATATACATAAATAATAGGGCTCTTTTGAAAAATAAATAGGAAAAAGTAAATTTTTGCACATTTACTTTTGTTAAGAAAGACTATTTGCAATTTTACTAAACTAAGTTTCAAATTGCAAAAATACTAATCCTAACCCTAATTCTCCCCCTCCCCTTTCCTCAATTTCTCTCTCCTCCCCCATCAACATACGCTGCCGACTTCAATTGTGTCCTTTTTTTTTTCTTTTTTTTTTAAGGTGGTGGCTATTTTTGGTGGATTTGGGTTTCCTGGCCCCGCAGGAGCATATTCAACTAAATTTGCAACTAATTGCAACTAAATTTCTGATTTCAAGTTCCATTTGTCAATTGTCATTTTCGACCTCATTTTTGAACTCTATATATATATATATATATATATATATATATACATTTGCCTATATATATATATATATATATATATATATATATATATATATATATATATATATATATATATTTAAGATGGGTGATATTTTGGTGAATTTAGGTTTCCTGGCCCCGCAGGGGCATATTCAACTAAATTTGCAACTAATTGCAACTGAATGCAACTAAATTTCTGATTTCAAGTTCCATTTGTCAGTTGTCATTTTCGACCTCATTTTTGAACTCTAATATATATATATATATATATATATATAGGATGGGTGATATTTTGGTGGATTTAGGTTTCCTCGCCCCGCAGGGGCATATTCAACTAAATTATATATATATATATATAAGATGGGTGATATTTTGGTGGATTTAGGTTTCCTGGCTCCGCAGGGGCATATTCAACTAAATTTGCAACTAATTGCAACTGAATGCAACTAAATTTCTGATTTCAAGTTCCATTTTTCATTTGTCATTTTCGATCTCATTTTTGAACTCTATTATATATATATATATATATATATATATATATATATATATATATATATGTATATATATATATATATGTATGTATATATATATATATATATGTATGTATATATATAATAGAGTTCAAAAATGAGATCGAAAATGACAAATGAAAAATGGAACTTGAAATCAGCAACTTAATTTCTGATTTCAGTTGCATTCAGTTGAATATGCCCCTGCGGGGCCTTGCAACCCAAATCCACCAAAATCACCCAAACCAATAATATGTAGTTGCAACTAGTTGTAACTAGTTGAAAATAGTTGAAAACAGTTGAAAATAGTTGCAACTAGTTGAAAACAGTTGAAAATAGTTGATTTGGTTGAATATTGCCCCTGGCGGGGCCTTGGAACCCAAAATAACTCAAACCAATAATATGTAGTTGCAACTAGTTGTAACTAGTTGAATGTAGTTGAAAATAGTTGCAACTAGTTGAAAACAGTTGAAAACAGTTGAAAATAGTTGATTTGGTTGAATATTGCCCCTGGCGGGGCCTTGGAACCCAAAGCCACCAAAATCACCCTACCTTTTTTTTTAAAAAAAGAAGTTGAATGTGGTTGCATTTAGTTTAATATTTCCCCTGGCGGGGCCTTGCAACCCAAATCCACCAAAATCACCCCACTTTTTTAAAAAAAAGTTGCATTTGGTTGCATACAAAAATCCACCAAAATAGCCCCCATCTTAAAAAAAAAAAAGTACAGATCGCAGTGGGCAGGGAGGGAGGGAGGGAGGGAGGGAGGGAGGAGGAATGAGCCTAGTATTTTTGCAATTTGAAACTTTGTTTGGTAAAATTGCAATTTATTAAGGAAGGTGGTATTTTTGCAAAAAGAAACTTTAAATCTAGTATTCTTGGTAAATATCCTAAATAATATTAAAATTGTGTTTTTAGTTAATGAAAAAGCACATTTATTTTATTAACTACGTACTATTATTAATTAAATAATTAAAAAATCATAAATCACTTTTGAAATCAATAAACTAAAAATAAATTAATAATAAAATCATTATTTTAATATTAAATCAACTAATCCAAATTTAGAATGAATTTGCCCAACAAGCTGGATTCTAGAAATAAGAATATCTTGACTTTTTGTTTCTTAGTTTTTGGTTTAATCTTATTCTAGTTATATGAAATGATATGTCAACTTTATAATTAATCAATACTCAGATTCCGTAGGAATAGTTTTTTTCTAGTATTTAGAACATGGGCTAAATTATTCAATGTTCTTCATTATTAATTTAATATTCTAGGCCATGAATTTGAGGTGGGTTGATAACGATACATAGCATTTCACATAGGAGTATCTATTTTTTATGCTTCATGCACTTAGATATGTTCAAAAAACTCGAAATCCGAAATTCGGTCCGATCCGATTCGAAAAATAGCCCGAAAAGTTCGGTTCAAAAAAAGTTCGACTTGGTTTGACCCGGCCCGAGGGTTTAAGATGGGTTTCCTATTTTTTCCAAAGCCCGATTCGGCCCGAAACTCGAAAAGCCCGGGCTTTTGAAAAAATCCGGATAAATATTCAATTTTTTATAGATAAAATTTAAAAATATATAATATTTTTAATAAAATTCAAAAATATTAAACTTATCAATACGATGTGAACGATCATGAGGCAAGGAAGAATCAACAATATGCAAGAAAAATCATTCTTTCAAGAAGACTTATTGAGTGTAAATGACGTACTTATCGAAATGGTCATATACAAGAAGATTTGTACGGTGTGCATGTTATGTATTCTGGATTATAGAAGTTCGGGGTTGTAACTCTTAGAGATTGTTTCTTTTGTAAAGATTTTCTTTTTTTTGTATATTAATATATTAGATTTGCAAAAAAAGACAAAAATTATGTTTATATAAATTAAAAAAAAGTCCGAATAAAGATCCGGCCTGGCTCAAGGGCCTAAAACGAGCCTCATATTTTAATGAAAGCCCGACCCGGCCCGGCCCAATTTTTGAAAAAACCTAGCCAGACCCGATTCCTAAAAAACTCGGATTTTTTTAAAACCCGACCTGACTTTTTGTGCATCTCTACATGCACTCCAACTACTTTTAAAAAGAAAAACTAAATTACAATTTTGGATCATAATATAGGGTAATATTAACATGTTCTTAAATACTCCGTATAAAAGATCAACAAAGATAGCGACAAATGTTAAGTACTCCCTCCGTCCCTTAATGTTTTTCCTGTTTTGACTGGACACGTTTGCCAACGCACACTTTTGATCGTTAATATCTTGAATTTCGTATTAGTATTAAATATAAAAACTTCACTGTATTAAAGTACTCATAAATACGAATCCAACAAGATCACTCATGACTATATTTGGTCTTATAGATTAGATGTAAATTAGTAATCTGTCTCATGTTATGAACAATCCCGACATTTCAAACAAGAATAACAAAAAGAGACAGAGGGAGTAGAACTTAAAGCCTTGCCCCGAATCCACCATAGAGGCACAGACATGTCAGTGTAGAAGAACTTGAAAACCAAGCTGAAATTCCAACTGATAGGTACCCGCTCATAGTGGGGACCCGCTGCCACCGTCACCTTAACAATAATTGCAATTTACACACATGTCATTATATGTTATCTTTACTAAAATTACTCAACTTGACAACAAATATCTTTACAAAAATACTTGTGCAAAATATCTTGGTATCTTGCTCATTAAGGCAGGGAACCATAAAGGTAGTCAAGGGAACACAAGGACATTCAACTGTAGCAAAAGCGGCTGTGGTAGGATCGAGGTATGTGTGGAAGGGACACTAATCACTGTTCCAATGGTGGCTCACTGTAGCTCTAACGGCGCAACAAGTGGGCAGCCAAGTGGATAAAACAGTGATTGAGAGTCCTAGCCTATAAATACCCTCATTCTACACATAAGGTAAACACACACAATATTAGCAGCACAAACTTATTACTCATTCTCTCCCTTCACACAGATACATTCTTACTCGTTCGATTATTATTATTCTGATTACTGATTCTCACACCGGAGGTGCTTGACGGCCACCACCCCCGGGCAAGCATTATTTTGCAGATACCCCAAACTCAGGTGAAGTATCCCCGGAACAGTGCTCAGAACAGTGATCAGAAGTCTCTAATCGGCCGTGAGGATTATCATTTGGCGCTAGAAGGAGGGGTTTTTTCTTAAAGAAAAACCCACCACCTGCTCTACAAACACAGTAGTTACTCAAAACACTAAAAACACGATACAAAATCAAAACACCACTAACACACTAAATGACCGCCATAACACCCCACACAGACGAGCAAACGCAAATAGAAAATGAAGGAAACACCACAGGTATCCCTCCGCAGAATCCACCAACAAACCCAGTAAATCGCTTGCAAATAAACCCGCCTCGGGGGAATGATCGAGAACAAATTCTTAGCCTAAACCTCACAGGTTGCAACCAACAACAAATTGACTTGATCATGCAAATAGCCTCGGTCTTTCCCCTGACTGGCCAAGAGCCACCAGCGAAATAGGCAAGTTCCCGTATAAACCCGCAAAACGACCGCGATGAGGTGGACAGCCATCCCCGAAAGGCAAACTCTGCCTTCTCCCGCCTAAGCTCATCACAAAATACAAATCATGAAAGGCACAATAAGAATCACCACCCACCCGAAATATGGGAACAAAACAGAAAACACAGAGATCTAAGAAAAGTGATTACTGACAAGAAAGCAGACTACAACAAGGTGGTAGCTGAATATGAAAGACAGAAACACAGAGAACGGTCCCCTGTCCGCTCAAGGGAAACCGAAAGTGCACAACCAACAAACGCCGAGATGATGCGAACCATCATGGAACTTAAGAAAAAGATAGAGGGCAATAACGAGCAAGATCTGAGCGGTACACCATTCACGGTGAGGCTAGAGGCCGAACCCCGACAAAAAGACATTAAACATCACAGCTTCAATTCTTTCGACGGGATGGGAGACCCGGAAGAACATCTTAGTTACTTCGATCAATTGGCTCTTCATTATGAGTACAATGATTTGACACGATGTCGTTTCTTCGCCGCGACTCTCCGCGGGAACGCCCAAAGATGGTTCTGTAGAATGTCTGCCAGGTCCATAGATACTTGGCTAGAATTCAGAAAATTATTCCTAAACAAGTTCAAAGCAAACCAACAACACGAGGTTCATACAGTGTTCCTCGAAACCGTTGCACAACATAACGGAGAAACTTTGCAAAACTACATTGACCGCTTCAAGGAAGCCGTCAACAAGGTTGTTTGTGTTAACGAAACAGAGGCGTTAGTCCATTTGAGAAGAGGCCTTAACCCCTACGAATGCGAAAAATACGTATGCCGTCTCATGGAAACAAAACCCACCACTCTAGCAAAGGCATATGACTTGG
This sequence comes from Kitagawia praeruptora, assembly GCA_037693485.1. Classification (NCBI taxonomy): domain Eukaryota; kingdom Viridiplantae; phylum Streptophyta; class Magnoliopsida; order Apiales; family Apiaceae; genus Kitagawia; species Kitagawia praeruptora. The sequence goes on from CM075345.1 coordinate 57,321,836, forward strand.
CATCCCAAGCCATTAACGAAGCTGAGTCTCTAAGCGTACTGAAACAATCCAGAGCTCCGCCCGCCTCAACACCATATTTTCAAAGGGAAAGGTTCACATCTTACCAAAGGCAAGCACCTGTTTTACATCAAGTGCAAACCACTCATGGGCCGCCACCCTCTGCCCAAGGAACTCAATTACAAACTCCGGTCAGGGACCGCCTAGGGCCAGTGAACCCGCAAAGACAGGACAGACGTCCTGAACCGGAATGGACCAAATTCACACTCCCAAGAGTGACCATTTTTAGAGAAATCAGGGGAAAACCCTTCTACTTATCGCCAGCCCCTATGCACTCATCACCCGAGGATAGACCTAAAGATAAGCATTGTGACTATCATGAAACACACGGGCATTACACGGACAACTGCTTATCCCTCAAGTATTTCCTAGAAAAGCTAGTAAAGGCTGGCAACTTATCTCAATACTTGCCTCGACAAATACTTGGCCCCTCCACCTCTCAAACACACAACAAAAACATCGTACATACCGTTTTTGGCGGACAGGTCTCGCCGCCTAGAGAGGAACAATCTGTCTATACAATATCTGAGGGCCCGCCAAGCATCATTACATTTACAGACGCAAATTATGAGGGCATTAACCCAAACCACACGGAGGCACTAGTTATGTCTTTGGATGTCGTCCATAACGAAGTCAAAAGGATCCTTGTTGACAACGGGTCCTCAATTGATATATGTTTCAAACACACCTGGGACAGGATGAAGCTAACCAATGAGACGTTAGAAGCATGTCCCGACGAGACACCTCTTTACGGTTTCGGCCATAACGCCGTCCCAATTGCGGGCATAGCAAGGCTCCCTGTTTATTTTGGGGAATCTCCCCGACAAGTATGCAGAATTATCAAGTTTTATGTCATCAACACTGCATCCTCTTACAACATGATTTTGGGAAGGCCCATGCTAAACATGTTGAAAGCGATTACTTCCACCCCTCACCTCAAAATCAAATTCCCCACTTCAAACGGGGTAGGAGAAATCAAAGGGGATTCAGAAACATCCAAAAGATGCTATGGCATTGCACTCACTTTGGGCAAAACTGAGCCTAGCAATATCAACAGAGAAAGGGCACAGAAAAGAAAGCAAGCGAAAAGACAAAGGCACGTTGAAAATCAACGTGTGAATAACAAGAAAAGAAAAGAAGTGCAGTTCATAGACAGGCACGACCCGCTGATAGAAGACCCACCTCGCATAGATGCAAATCTCCTGAAATGTCTCAAAAGGAAAGAGAAACCGCCAATAAGCCCTGCGGTACAAATAGAAAAGATTGAAATTATACCCGGAGATATAACTAAAAGCGTGAGTGTGGGAGCAGGTTTGGATTCAATCTTTAAAGATGGCCTTACAGATCTTTTGAGAAAATACACAAACCTTTTCGCATGGAGCCCAAAAGATATGCCGGGCATAGATGAATCCGTGGCAATCCACAAGTTAAATGTGGACCAAGACAAAGCACCAAAAATTCAGAAAAGAAGGAATTTTGCCCCGGAGCGACAACAGGCAATTGACATTGAGATTGACAAACTGCTGGACGTAGACTTAATTTGCGAAGTAACCTACCCTAAATGGGTTGCAAATGTAGTACTGGTGAAAAAAGCTAACGGGAAATGGAGAATATGTGTTGATTACACGGACTTAAACGCAGCATGCCCAAAAGATCCATATCCACTTCCCTCAATAGACCATCTCATAGATGCAACAGCGGGTCATTTGATGTTAAGCTTCATTGATGCTTACTCAGGCTATAACCAAATCAAAATGACCCCAGAAGACAGAGAAAAATAGCCTTCATTACACACAGGGGGTGTATTGTTACAAAGTCATGCCATTCGGACTAATCAACGCTGGTGCTACCTTCCAAAAAACCATGAATAAAATCTTTGCCGGTCAGTTGGGCCGAAACATGAAAGTATACGTGGATGATCTCATAGTAAAGTCGCTCTTAACGGCTTCACATTTGCAAGACTTGGAAGAATGTTTCTCCACACTCAGAAAACAAAGCATGAAGCTCAATCCGGACAAATGTGCATTTGCCCTAGATGCAGGCAAGTTCCTTGGCTTCCTGGTATCTCATAGAGGCATCGAGACCAATCCTGAAAAGATAAAGGCTATAATTGACATGCAACCGCCCAAGACACTGAAGGAAATGCAAAAACTAACGGGAAGACTAACTGCTCTAAGAAGATTCATAGCAAAGCTAGCAGACAGATGCCTTCCGTTCTTTGACACATTAAAAGGAGCCACAGATGCCTTCCGTTCTTTGACACATTAAAAGGAGCCACAAAAACCAAGGCAATATCTTGGACGGCTGAATGCCAAAAGGCTTTCGAAGACCTCAAAACATATCTCTCTTCTGCTCCATTGCTTGCCGTCGCAGCTCCTTCAGAACCGCTGTCACTTTACTTGTCCGCCACAGATAAAGCTGTAGGGGCGGTACTCATAAAAGAAGAAAATGGCGAGCAAAAACCAGTCTATTATGTCAGCCAAGTGCTCAAAGATGCCGAAACCCGTTATCCAAACGTCCAAAAGTTTGCTCTAGCTTTGGTCGTCACAAGCAGAAAATTGAGACATTACTTCAAAGGCAGGCAAATCAGGGTTATCACGGACCAACTACTGAGAAAAATACTTCACAAGCCAGACTTATCAGGCCGATTGATCAGTTGGGCCGTTGAACTTGGCCAATTCGATCTAAAGTACATACCAAGAACCGCCATCAAAGCACAAGCATTGGCAGACTTTGTAGTCGAATGTTCATTTTCAAAAGCGGAAAAATAAACTTTCGTAGAAACCATAGCAACAGCAGGCAACCACTGGCAACTGTATGTGGACGGTTCCTCCACAAGCACCCGTTGCGGAGCAGGCCTTATCCTTACTAGCCCCGACGGTTTCCAAGTCAGACAAGCCATACAACTGAACTTCAAAGCTACAAATAATCAGGCAGAGTATGAGGCACTCTTGGCCGGTTTGACATTAGCAAAGAACTTACAAGTAAAAAAGATCACCATATACAACGATTCGCAACTGGTTGTTCATCAAACAACATGAGATTATTCAACCAAAGACAGCAACCTTAGCAAGTATCAAGAATTAGTGCAAAAAATGCTGACCCAGTTTGAGGAATATGCTCTCGAATAGATAGATCAGACAGATAACACAATGGTAGACATGTTGTCTAAATTAACTCAAGGGGAAAAAGCAGAGGCGGACACCATATACTTTGAGGAATTAACCGGTCCAAGTGTAAACAAAATAGACATCATGGAGGTCAGCCCGTCGGTAGATAACTGGATGAACCCTTACAGCCGTTATTTGGAAAGTGGCACACTGCCACTCGATGGCATCAAAGCTAAAATACTAAAGTCTCAAGCAACAAAATACTTCCTTCAGGAAGGCACCCTATATAAAAGAAGCTTTGACTCTCCCATACTCAAATGTGTCGATGAGGAAGAAGCCTTATATTGTATGAGGGAGGTTCATGAAGGCATTTGTGGCGACCACATGGCTGGGAAGGCATTGGCACATAAAATACTCAGACAAGGCTATTACTGGCCCAAAATGCACAAGGAATGCAAAAACTTCACCAAAAAATGCCACCAATGCCAACTGTTTAGCAATATGTCCAGAAAGGCGCCAGCCCTACATACAGTGTTAGATATTGATTCAAGTGATGATCAGGATCTGGGCATTACTGATCAGATACTGATGCTGACGTCATTAGTAATACAACGTCAGTATTGGACTATCATCAGGATTAGAAGCTGGTCAGTATTTCATGAAGATTCTCATCAGACCAGAGATCAAGGAAGATTGATATGTCGATTCCTAGATTGTAGGAATGCAGCTATCATACAAGATATGCATTCAGAGATATATGTAATTGATTTAGAATATCTTGTAATTGATAGTGTAACTGTGTACTCTATATAAACACAGTTTTAGGTTTTACATTAAGTAATCGCTTACACGATTTATCTTGTAACCTAGCAGCTCTTAAGAACATAAGAATTTCTTAAGAGAGTTTTGTAACAGTTTTATATCAGAATTAATAAAGCTGTTATTGGTTCATACTTGTGTTATTTGTTTAAGTCGAAAATCTTATACAATTGTATTCAACCCCCCTTCTACAATTGTTATTTACTGGGCAGCAGTTGGTATCAGAGCAAAACTGATTAATATTAATCAGAAACGATCTTAAGATGTCGACAAGCAAGTATGAAAGCATCAAAATTCCAATTCTCAAGAAGACTGAGTATCCAACTTAGAAAGTGAAAATGATGATGTATCTGGAAGCAACTGATCCTGACTATCTTGACAGGATCAATGATGGACCATTTCTTCCAACAAGACTAGTTGCAAGAACAGAGACTGTTGTTGAACACTATGTCATTAAGGCAAAGAGTGAGTGGACGACAGAGGAAAAGGCTCAAGTACTCAAAGATGCAAAGGTAAAAAATATTTTGCATAACAGTCTTGATGATGTCATGTCTAACAGGGTAATAGCATGCAAGACTGCAAAGGAAATTTGGGATACTTTGGAAACTCAATGTCAAGGTACTGAATCTATCAAAAGAAACAGAAGGGCTCTGTTGATTCAGGAGTATGAGCAGTTTGATGCTAAATCTGATGAAAGCCTTACTGATATGTATGATAGATTCTTGACTTTACTGAACAATCTATCACTAGTTGGCAAAGAGTATGATCCAGAGGATTCAAATACAAAGTTTCTCAGAGCTTTAACTGAGGAGTGGGATACTCAAGCTTCAATCATAAGGCATCAATATGATTTGAAGATGCTGTCTCTTGATGAAGTCTATGGGATGCTAAGAACCCATGATCTTGAGATTCAACAGAGGAAGAATAAGAAAAATGTCAAAGCAAAAGCTGTTGCTTTGAATGTTGAATCAAAATCAAAGGGAAAAGCTGAGGAGGTTTCTAACAGAAAGAGTAGAGTGGAAGAGTCAATTCCTGATGGCTCAGCATCAGATACTGATATTGAGTCTGATCCTGATACTGATGATGACTCTACTGATTCTGATATGATGGAAATGGTTGCTATGATAGTCAAGGGTTTCAAAAAGATGAAATTCAGAAAGGCTAGGAAGCAAGGGAAATTTCAGAAGAAAACCTTCAATGCTGACAAAGACAGGTACAAGAAGAAAGAAGGTAAAAGCAGCAAATTTGACAAGTCAAAAATCAGATGCTATAACTGTGATGGAATGGGTCATTTTGCAACTGAGTGCAAGAAGACCAAAACCAAAGCTCTCATTTCTTCAAGCAAGGATTGGATGGACTCATCATCTGACTCTGAAGAAGAAAAAGTGAATTATGCTTTGATGGCTAAAACTGATGAGACTTCTGCTGGTGAAAATAAGGTATCTGAAGTTTTGTTTGATTTTGATACTAATAATGTATCTGAGCTAAGATCTTTTTTAAAATCTCTGCATATTAGTTTTAGGAGTCAATCTCTTGAAAATACTAGAATAAAATCTGAAATGGCAGAGGTTGTTAAGAGAAATGATCATCTAGAAGCTGAGTTAATTTTCTTGCAGGAAGTTCAAGCAGAATGTGATAATGCTAAACACATGAAACTTGAAACAGAGTTTAAATGTAATGAACTTGAAATGCAACTTAAAGAGGCAAATGAAAAACTCAGAACCTGGACACATTCTGGTACAAAAACTCATGAAATTATTACTGATAAAAACTGGAAAGAGTGTCTAGGTTATAAGCTAGAGAATGAGAAAAAGGACAAAGAAAAGGTTGTTTCATCCAATCCAGGAAGAGTTATAGTTGATGACTCAACAAATCCAAAAACCTACAGATATGTTACAGACAATACTAAAACCAAATTAAAACCTATTAATTATGTGTATCCAGAAATTCCCAAATCTACTTCAGAAAAGGGATCTACTTCTACACATCATTCTGAGTCTATAACTGTCAAAAACAAAAATGTAGGTCTTTTGTCCAAGAAACAATTAAGGGATAGAATCTGTGATGTAACAGATAGGAAGAGAGTTCCAACTGTCAAAAGGAACAGGAATGGTAAAGTTGGAATAAACAAGGAGAATAATTATAAGTATATTCCAAATGCACCAAGAAAAGTATGCTTTAACTGTGGTAATTCTAATCATCTTGCTATTGATTGCAGGAGGAGTAAAAAGAAGCCAACTGTAGTTCCTAAGTCTGACATTAGAAATAAATCAGTATTCTATAAACCACAGAATCCTTGTTTCCATTGTGGCAGTAAATGGCATTCTATTTATACATGTGAAGAATACCATAATTTGTACTATAATTATTATGAGCCTTTGCCTAAGTTCAATAAAAGTGCAAATTTTGGAAAAACAAAGAACTTGAATACTAATCATGCATCTGTTAAGAAAAAGATTAATTCTGATGGAGTTAATCATGATGAAGGTGTCTTTACAAGAAAATCTTCTGCTGCTAAAAATGTTAAATTGCATGAAAAGAGAACCCAACAAGTGTGGGTTCTTAAAAATTCTAAATGAGTTCTTTGTGATTCTGATTGCAGGGTAAAAAGAAAAATGTGTTAGTCATGGATAGTGGATGCTCTGTGCACATGACTGGAGACAAAACCTTGCTATCAGAATTTGAGGAGAAGGCTGGCCCAACTGTGTCTTATGGAAATGGCAACATTGGACAAACTTTGGGATATGGCAGTATTGTAATTGGAAATGTCATCATTGAAAAAGTAGCTCTGGTGAAAGGACTCAAGCACAATCTGTTAAGTGTTAGTCAAATCACAGATAGAGGTTATCGTGTCAATTTCAATGATACTCATTTTGAAGTTATCAGCAAATCTTCAGGAAAGGTTGCATTAACAGGTCAAAGACATGGTAACATTTATGAAGCCAACATTCACATTAATACTGAAAATCCAACTACATGCCTCATGAGTAAAGCGTCTGTTGATGAAAGTTGGAATTGGCATAAGAAGCTTTCTCATCTCAACTTCAACAATATAAATGAGTTGGTTAAGAAAGACTTGGTAAGAGGATTACCAAAGGCTCTATATACTCCTGATGGACTCTGTGATGCTTGTCAGAAGGCTAAACAGAGAAGGACATCATTCAAGAGTAAATCTGAATCCTCAATTGATGAACCATATCACATGCTTCACCTTGACTTGTTTGGACCAGTGAATATTATGTCCATCAGTAAGAAAAGGTATACTCTAGTCATTGTTGATGAATATACTAGATTTACCTGGGTTTATTTTCTGCACAGAAAAGATGAAACTGCTGAAATACTGCTGGACCATGTGAGACTTATCGAAACTGGCACAAAATACAAAGTCAAGATTCTGAGAAGTGATAATGGGACTGAATTCAAGAATTCAGCAATGGAAGAGTTCTGCAAATACAAAGGAATAGTTCAACAATTCTCTGCTCCTGGCACACCTCAGCAAAATGGAGTAGTTGAAAGAAAGAACAGAACTCTTATTGAAGCTGGCAGAACTATGTTGGAGGAAGCTAAACTACCTACATATTTCTGGGCAGAAGCAGTCAACACAACATGCTACACTCAGAACATCACTCTAATCAACAGACATGGTGTAACTCCTTATCAGATGATTAAGGAAAAGAAGCCAAGTTTGAAGCATTTACATGTGTTTGGCTGCAAGTGCTTTGTTCTTAGACCTCATCCAGAACAGCTAGGAAAATTTGAGACAAAAGCTGATGAGGCCATCTTTATTGGCTATCCAACAACAAGAGCCTTTAAAGTCTACAATCTAAGAACAAAGACAGTCATGGAGTCTATTAATGTATCTTTTGATGATAGAAAGATAACAGGCATAAAAGAAGACTCTCATGATAGTTTGATTTTTGCAAATGAAGCTACCAAGAATTCTGATGAAGTCATGTCAGATACTGATACTCTGTCAGATCCTGACGAACGATCAATTACTGATCAAACACCTGTTACTGATGATGACTCAAATAATGCAAATGTCGAGGGGGGGCAAGAGCGAGACATCACCAGTACTGATACAACTCAAACATCAAGTAGAGACTCATCAGAAACAGATTCAAGTGACAATCATGACAGTATATCAGAAGGAGATAGCACTATCTCAGGGGGAGCTTCTAGCAATTCTAGTTCTTTTGAAGAAAACACCAATCCAGGGGGAGCATCCAGTTCAGGAAATGACTTACCATCAGCAAGAAAATGGACTAAAAGTCATACTCCTGATTTAATCATTGGGAATCCTGAAGCAGGTGTTAAGACAAGAAGTGCAACTCAGAATGAATGCTTATATAATAACTTTCTGTCAAAGGAGGAGCCTAAGAAAGTTGAAGATGCACTTAAGGATGTTGATTGGGTGACAGCAATGCAAGAAGAACTGAATGAGTTTGAAAGAAATGAAGTCTGGAAATTAGTACCAAGGCCCAAGGGAAGGTCTATTGTAGGTACAAAGTGGGTATTCAAAAACAAGACTGATTCAGATGGCACAATTGTGAGAAACAAAGCAAGACTAGTAGCAAAGGGGTATTCTCAACAGGAAGGAATAGATTATGATGAGACTTTTGCTCCTGTTGCAAGACTAGAGGCCATCAGAATTTTTCTGGCATATGCAGCCCACAAGAAATTCAAAGTATTCCAGATGGATGTAAAAAGTGCATTTCTCAATGGAGAACTGGAAGAGGAGGTATATGTTGAGCAACCTCCTGGCTTCATTGATCCCAAATATCCAGATCATGTCTATAGACTGGATAAAGCACTTTATGGACTAAAGCAAGCTCCAAGAGCCTGGTATGAAACCCTAGCTCAATTCTTACTGGAAAGTGGATTCAATAGAGGTACAATTGATAAAACCTTGTTTTATTGGAATCATGGTAAGGATTTGCTGTTAGTTCAAATATATGTTGATGATATCATTTTTGGGTCAACTAACACTAAGCTGTGTGAGAAGTTTTCAAAGCTAATGCAGTCTAGATATCAAATGAGCATGATGGGAGAAATGAGCTTTTTCTTAGGTCTGCAAGTTAAACAAACTGATGATGGGATTTTTATCAATCAGTCAAAGTACACAAAGAATTTACTAAAAAGGTTTAACATGCAAGATAGCTCTACAGCTTCAACTCCTATAGCTACAGCTACAAAACTTGATCCTGATCAAGGAACTGAGGTAGATGTAACCAACTACAGAGGAATGATTGGCTCACTCTTATATCTAACTGCTAGCAGACCAGATATCATGTATGCAACCTGTCTATGTGCAAGATTTCAAGCAAATCCTAAGGAACCACATCTCATTGCAATGAAAAGGATTTTCAGATATCTAAAGGGCACTTCTTCTCTTGGCCTTTGGTATGCTAGAGAATCAGACTTTAGTTTATGTGGTTATTCAGATGCTGATTTTACAGGATGCAAAATAGACAGGAAAAGTACTTCAGGCAGTTGTCAGTTTCTTGGAGGAAGACTAGTTTCTTGGTTTAGTAAAAAGCAAAAGTCTATCTCCACATCAACTGCAGAAGCTGAGTACATTGCTGCTGGAAGCTGTTGTGCTCAGATCATGTGGATGAGAAATCAGCTAATGGACTATGGTTTGTCATTTTCAAAAATACCTATTTATTGTGATAACCAAAGTGCTATTGCTATGACAGGAAATCCAGTTCAACATTCTCTTACAAAGCACATCAGTATCAGGTATCACTTCATAAGAGAACAAGTACTGGAAGGAACAATTGAACTTCATTTTGTTCCTACTGATCAACAGTTAGCTGATATATTCACCAAGCCACTACCTGAGGCTACTTTTACAAAGTTGGTGAATGAACTTGGAATGGTAAACTATGGCAGTACTTGAGAGAAAGAAGTCATCAGATACTGACAACTTGCAAATACTGATGGAAAGTCAATCCTGACAGTGGTCAACGTCGACTCCTGATGCAGCGATTCGATCATCAGTATTTTGTTCAGAATCTAACTGTCTTCGTTTTATCTCAATTTCCTGATACAAGCTATGATTAATGTTATTGAACTCCTGATAATGTGATCACTTTAATTAGTCCTCATATTTATTCTCAGATAACATGATAAATCAGGAAAACATTGAATAGAATAGAGAAACTAGATTTTTCATTGATAATAAGAAAGAGATTACATTCAAAGATTACATCTTTTTTGTTCTCTATCTACTAATCTATTCAACAGGAAATAAAAGACCAATCCACTTCATTGTTTATAGTCATCCCAGATCCCATCTTTGCCACTTTGTTTGGGTGGAAGTTGACAGGGATAAGGTTATTTTTGGTGACATATTCATTAACAATGGTTGATGGAGTTGGATGAGGATGCCTTAGATGAAAGCCATGCTAATGTTGCTTGGAGGGCAGCATCGATGTCGATCACTTTTGCAGGTTTTTCCTTCTCGATTTCTTCGAGACCTGCATCCATCTGCAACCAGAGAGTCTCAAGTTGTCTTTCCCAGTCGAAAGCATTAAACTCTTCATGAGTATAGCTAAATATGTCTCTTTTCTCTATGAGATTGAGATTCTTCTCTTTGATTGTAAGGTTCGACATTGTTGAAAAATTTTGCTGTGAAGGGTTTTTCTTACTTTTCTTTCAGGAGAGAATGAAGCGTTAAGGAAGTAAGTGGACAAGTCTCTAAGATTAAATAGAGAAGGGTGGAACAAGAATATGAAACGATTCATATTACTGGTGTAAGTACCAGGTATTATTCGATTGTGATGTTTTAAATTTCTATATTTAAAACAAAATTACCATGTTTTATTTTAATCGCAATTTTATTTCTCGAATAATTCGAGCGCGTGTGTTTCACTTGATTATTACATACAGTTACAGATGTAAGTCGTGACGCGTGCAATCATCACCACTCTCTCACGTAATTTGGTCCATTACTTCAGTATAAACGAATGGTTTACTGACACCTGTTTTTGAGAAAACATAAGTATTGTCCAAATATCAATTTAGTTTTCTAATTGATTTATTATTCTCAAACCATCAGTAAAACATCGTCTCTCTCTGTCTTTGCACTCTCAAACCCTAATTTCAAAATTAGCACAACTTTTGTGTTTGAAATTCCAATGGAGAATTCATCTTTCATGAATAGCAAGGTGGTAATCAATGGAGTTACTTTTAACACAAATAACTTCACTGCAGTTCTAGATCATCAGGACTTGCCCAATGATTTCCACATTATTCAGGACTTTTTGGCCTCAAGCCCAATCAATTATGCTCTAACCCAACCTGCCAAGATATCTTTTAAGTTTGTTATGCAGGTTTGGAACACAAGTGTTTTTGGAAAAGGACTTCCATCAGAAAAGCCTCAGATGAGCTTTGAGTATGATAATGTTACATACTATGTGACTCCTGAGATTGTCACTGAAGCCCTACACTTACCATTAATCATTGGTAAGCCTGTATTCAAAGTTCCTGATTCAAAACTCCTTGAGTATGTTGTAAGTTTGGGTTACAATGGTACGCCAAAGAAGTTTGGAGAGCTCTACAGGACAAAGCTTAAGAAGGAATGGAATTTCTTCTTCGACACCATCAGCAGATGTTTCTTGAATAAAGTGTCAAACTTTGATGCCTTACCCACAGGTTCAGCCAAAATTGGGTATTCTCTAATTCATGATCTCTCATTTGATTATGGGTCTTTTATACTAAAGGCATTAAGTGAAAGAAAAGCAGATAAATGTGGTTATGTTTGCTTTCTTAGATTTTTCCAATTAATATTCTCTCACTTATGTCCTCATGCTGTTTTTGAGAATGATACAATTTTGCCTATATGTAAAATCTCAGAAAACAATATAAAGAGTCTAATCAATTCTGATAAGGCAAATAAGTTTGATGGAACTCCATACATTCCTGATGAAGTATGGTCTCTTTTAAGAGAGAGAATGCCTATTCAATATGGCCCAGCAACTGGTGCTATGGGACAGGACCTTACACATCCTATTCCTGACACAAGCACACAACCTAAACACTTATCTAAACAGTCAACCACCTCTGGTGTCTCACAAAAGGCATCAGTTGTAAAATCAAAGAAATTAGCTAGATCTGATGTGTCTAAGAGGCAATCAGGATCAAAGGATTTCTCCACTCCAACTCACTCTCAAATGAAGACACAAGGGGGTGAACAAAGGGTTTTGAAACATCTGGTCTGAATAAAGAAACAGGAGTGAAGAGGAAAGTTGATCAAAGAGTTATTTCTGATTCTGATGATGACACAATGCCTATATCAGTCTTGATGAAGAAAAAGAAGATTGATGTTGTTGATACAAGAGAAGTGGCTGTCTCTGAAATGCCAAAGAAAAGAAGAAGATTAATCAGCAAAGGCAAATTTGTTGATCACACAGAATTTCTGAATCTTACTGATGCTATGGAAGGCAATCCTGATGTTGTTAATCAGGATGGATCATCAGTTCCTGACGCTACTGCTCATCCTGATATCTCTACTCCTGATAATTCACCTATGAAGACTGTTGAGATTTCTGATTCTCCAGCATCTGCATCTCCAAAGAGAAGAATTATTGAGATGTCTGTCGATCAAGTAAATACTATTGCTGCTCAGTTGGGTCTTAAACCTTCACCACTTGAAAAGAAAACTGCTGAAGCAAACGTCTTTCACAGACAGAAGAAACAGAGGACTACTATGTCATCTCTGAGAGGATCTAGCCCATAAGAACCTGAACTTCAAAGTAGTTCAGAAGCTATTGCAGATCCAGTCATACAAGAACCACCTACTCAAAGTGTAGGTGCAGACATTTCTGAAGGAATAGTCACACAAGAACCATCTTCTCAAAGGGAAGTGAAGACAAGGATATTCCTGCCCCACAAGAACCATCTTCTCAAAGTGAAGATGCTGGCAAAATCACATCAGCAGGGGAGTTTCCTGACAATGCTCAAGGGGCTTCTGAAATTGAAATTGAACTAGCTAGAAGTCTGGCAGATAAAGCTGCTCATGATTTGCACATTGCTGAATGTGATAAAGTGATTGCTGACACTGCATTTGAGGGAAGCACACAAGAACCTTTGACTCAAAGTGTTGAAGAAGCTTCAAAACCTCAGACTACACAAGAACCATCAGTAGCAAATACTGATGCAAGTCATGCTATAGTAGCAAATACTGATGCAAGTCCTGATGTAAGTACTACTGATCCACTTATTCCATTGCTTATTGAGCCAATTTCAGCAAGGCCAATGGATTCTTTAACTACTTCATCAGGTAACATCTCTTTCTCTACTTCCTTTACTACTGATAGTATGATTACAGATAGACCTGATAAAAGGGATACCTCTATTTGTATGACTTCAGACCACTCTTCTCAGCCACCTCTTATTTCTTCACATTTAATGAGCCAGAACCTTTCTTGTGAGATTGAGAGTGAACATTTAGAGAAAAAGAAGAGTGATGAGAGGCAGTCTCCTGAACTGGCAAAAGGAGAGGTAGAAAAGAGTGAGAAGTTGTTAACTTCTAGTGAGGTAGAAGTTGCTATTGAAAGTAACTTAGGTAACATTGTGAGAAGTGATGAGATCACTTTAAAAGAAATGAGAGATTTAGGAAATGTTACTAATCTGTCTGCAGGGCATCAAGATTCACCAGCTGTATCTACTGGTGATTTGAGAATGAAAGGTGTTATGAATCCTGATGATAATGTTGATAATAAATTTCCTGAGGCTGGTGATAGCTCAGATGATGATGATGATCATGCTAATGCTGATCCTGAGACAATCCAAATGCAGGCAGCGATAAAAGCAAGTCTTCTATCTACTTATGGGTCTTCAAGTAGATACATGCAATCTGTTACGCAAGAAGAATTCAGAGGGGAGTACAGTTCAATTCTTCCTCCTGATACTCGAGCTGCAAGGGGATATGAATGGGATTCTGAATGGAATGTACCGAATGCTGAGATGAATTTTCAAAATGCTCTTTTTCATTCTGGTCATATTGCCACGAGGATGCCAACTCCTGAACTCAAAGCTCTTCTCAAAACAAATGCTCTTCTAGCAAAGGGATTGAAGAGTGAGATTGACTCTATGAAGGCTGTTACTGATAAATTTCAAGCGGGTATTCAAACATCTGTTTCTATATCTGCTACTGCTTCTCAAGCACGTCTTCTTGCTGATGATATTAAAGCACTTGACAAGAAAATGGATTCCAGAATGACTGTCTTGGAATCAAAAGTTGATAATATTGATGAAACCCTCAAGCTTATCTTGTCTTTCTTCATTGAAGAAGATGCAGATGTCAAAAAGGGGGAGAAGATATTCAAAACAAAATGCTCACCTTATCCAGTTGTACAAAATAATGATGATAATTCTGGAAATGATGGTGGTGCTAGTGGTGCTAAGTCACATATAGTTGAAACCTCTGATGCTGCTTTAGTAACAAAGAGATCTAATACTCAAACTAAGCAGTCAACTCATGTTTCTAGATCTGGTAAGAAGACAGTGACAACAATGATGCAATCTCAGAATCCAAAAGAAGAACAGTTTGTGACACCTGGTCAAACTCTGTCAACCATTCCTGAGGATGATGTGTATGTGGAACAGGATGAAGATGCTGCTAATCTGTTTCATGAACTTGACACTGGGGATGGTCGTGTTCTTAAACTGTTTCATAAAGACAAAAGAGTTCAACAGTATCATGCTGAGAAACCACTTATCTTATCTACTGGAGAAAATCCAAACATGACTACTGATGAGTTCTTAGAAGAACAGAACAGGATCTTTGAAGAGATTGCGAAACAAAATGAAGCTCCTGCTGCAAGAAGAGGAAGAGGCAGAGGAGGAAGATACAGAAGTAGAGGAAGATTATCGGCTCAAGCAAGTACAAGGCAAACAAGATCTAGTGGAATCAAATTGAAAGATGTTTCTGAAAATGAAAAGAAGAAAACTCCACTATCTCTTGCATTAACTCCAGACAATAGATTCAATGCTCCTGAAGAAATTGAAGAGGAGATATTGCCTTTAAAAAGAAAGAGTAAGGTAGCTGTTCAATCTACTGCATCTAATAAGAAGTCAGTCTTTGGTTCAATTCCAAATGTTGTCTCTGATTCTGAAGAAGCTGAAATTTTAAAAGAACTTAAGATTATGATTCTTAAGGTTGTAGTTGAATTTCACAATATGGAAGTTTTTGAAGATACACTGGAGTATGAACAAGAGAACTTCAGAAGATTTGAAAGAGAAAGTGAAATCAGAGCTAAAGCCAGAGAAGCAGAAAGGATAACAACCAGAGACTACTTAAGAAATGTTCATAGATCAGACAGGAAGTTATGGTATGATAAAGATAAATCTGTTCCTGAACATCAGCAAAATTATCCAACAAATGAGAAGAAGAAGAGTAAGAAAGAGGAGAAGAATAAGTGTGATTATAGGAAACCGGTTGTTTTCAAATCATCAGGACTGATAACAGAGTCTTCTTTGATTAATGAATCTTTATTGATTGTTAAATCAGAGTCTACTACATTTGTTGCTGAAAATCCACCAAAATGGGTAAGTATGCAATCTGGTTTGAAAGGATTGGAACCTGGCACAAGAGGAGGAATTGGGTATAGTCATGCACAGATTATTTTCATTGCACAAACTGATCAACATGCTCTAGTTGACAAGATTGGGGATGAGTTAACTGTTGATCATCTCTGGAAACTTGAAGCTGTTGCTATCATTGCTGATTGTCATGCTGATGCAAAGAAAATAGAAAAGATATTGTACTTCATGAAAGATGGAAGTGTGAAGAAGATTCCTATTCATGAATTGTTGTGTAAATCTGCAAAAGAGCTGAAATATGTTCTGTATCTTCTCAGAAGTAAAAGAATCAAGGTTAGTGAAAGAGAAGTTTACTACAATTGGTTTGTCATGATTTACAGGAAAATTAGACAGAGACTCATGGATGGAGGAACGAGGTATGATGGCAATTATATTCCCATGTACTTAAATTTAAGAGACATAGAGGTTGAAATGAAGAAAGGTACAGCTGTTAAAGAAGTGTATCTAGGCATGGAACAACTGTCTTTAAATCCAGATGGGAAGGAAATTGCTTATGTGTTGCTAGGTGACTTAGATCTTCCAAGAAGCTCAATTCAGAATCTCAGGGCAGCTATCTATCAGATTAATGAGGAAGATGAAGAACTCAAAAATCTGAAGAAGAAACTGATTCAAATTCTTGAAAGCAAGGAAGAAGAATTGTTATCTGAATTCTTGAGGTTGAATCTGTTTTATCAAAGAATTTCTGAAACTGTTTCTGATGATTTTTAGAAGGTATTTTGTTTTGAGTTTTTTTGACATCTTTGAATCAAAGAATTTGTGCTTTGTTTTATAAAGAACAAATTGGGGGAGATTGTTAGATATTGATTCAAGTGATGATCAGGATCTGGGCATTACTGACTAGATACTGAAGCTGACGTCATCAGTAATACAACGTCAGTATTGGACTATCATCAGGATTAGAAGCTGGTCAGTATTTCATGAAGATTCTCATCAGACCAGAGATCAAGGAAGATTGATATGTCGGTTCCTAGATTGTAGGAATGCAGCTATCATACAAGATATGCATTCAGAGATATATGTAATTGATTTAGAATATCTTGTAATTGATAGTGTAACTGTGTACTCTATATAAACACAGTTTTAGGTTTTACATTAAGTAATCGCTTACACGATTTATCTTGTAACCTAGCAGCTCTTAAGAACATAAGAATTTCTTAAGAGAGTTTTGTAACAGTTTTATATCAGAATTAATAAAGCTGTTATTGGTTCATACTTGTGTTATTTGTTTAAGTCGAAAATCTTATACAATTGTATTCAACCCCCCTTCTACAATTGTTATTTACTGGGCAACATACAGCCATTCTATCACCCATACCATTTGTCATGGTTGCCATTGATTATATGACCAAATGGGCAGAAGCAAAGGCACTTAAAAACATTACGCAAGATGATGCCATTCGTTTTGTTCGAGAGCAAGTCATCACAAGGTTTGGAATTCCAGTAGTGCTCATATCCGACAACGGTACACAATTTGTGGGGTCAAAATTCACAAAGTTCCTATCCGACCACGGGATCAAACACAAGAAAGCATCTGTCTGTCACCCTCAAAGCAACGGTCAAGTCGAAGTAACCAATCGCATCATTGTCCGTGGCTTAGAAAAACGATTAACTACATCAAAATAGAAATGGCCGCATGAGTTGCCTAATGTTCTTTGGCTTATCGGACATCTGCCAGAACAAGCACTGGAGAGTCCCCATTCAAATTGGCTTTTGGCACAGAAGCCCTTTCACCAGTCGAGATTGGTTCACCATCATATCGCGCTATCAATTTTGAAGTAGAGGCAAATGCTCAAGGACTCAAAACAAATCTAGATCTTCTAGATGAAACAAGGGAAAACGCAGTGGAAAAAATGGCCGCTTACAAAGAAAAAACAAAAGAATTCTTTGGAAAGAGAGCCAGAATCAAAGCTTATATAGAAGGCGATTTGGTTAACAGGGCAACTGAAGCATCTGACCCCAGACACACTGGCAAACTTATGCCAAAATGGGAAGGTCCTTACAAAATCATCAAAGTACTCAGGCCAGGTTCCTACAAACTAGCCCGCCTAGATGGCACTGATGTTAACAACACTTGGCATGGCGACAAACTACGGAAATATTACCAATAGATGGTTACAGTCATATTTGTTTTGTAACGAAGGGAATTGCATTTTTTAATAGAATACTTTTGCGGAAAAACTATCTACATTTACATCCAGCAAGTCTTTCAACTACAATAGCAAAATTATCAAAGTCCCTAAGCGGGCCAGCAACCAACTACAATAGCAAAATTATCAAAGTCCCTAAGCGGGCCAGCAACCAACTACAATAGCAAAATTATCAAAGTCCCTAAGCGGGCCAGCAACCAACTACAATAGCAAATTTCTCAAAGTTCCCTAGAAGGGCAGGTTCATGACTATGGATTCCAATCTACGGTTAAAGAGCTAAGTCCCCAAGACGGGCAGGCTAATGACTATGGATTTCAATCTACGGTTACAGAGCCAAGCCCCCTAAACGGACAGGTTCACGACTATGGATTACAATCTATGGTTACAAAGCAAAGTCCCCTAGACGGGCACTCCAACAATTACGGATTTCAATCTGCAGTTCCGACAAAACAAAGCTAAGGCCCCTAGACGGGCACGAAAACAATTGGAAACAACTACTGTACACAAATCAACGCCAAAGGCGCTTACTATAACAATTTTAAGTCAAAATTACGAGGAATGATTACTACAGACAATCTACTGCAAAAAATCTACACATGGGCTAAATATACGATGTAACAGAGAACTAAAAAGCAAAGGACAAATTACTGTCAACGGAAAAGATCATTTTTATTATTAAAAGGATTACAAGCATATTATTACAAGGATTGAGATCCTATATCTACAAATCCTTCATGCTTGGGGAGCTTTCTTCTTAGCATCCGCATCCTTCTTTTCAGAACTTTCACCCTGAGGAGGGGCACGAAAACGGAAGTCAATGGCATCCGTCTCCGGCGCATTTTTGGCCTCTTCCGCGGCACGAGTACGGGCAATTTTCCGAGCATGCTTCCGGAATTCTTCAGCCGAGTACAGGTCGCCCTCTTCCTCATGGTGATTGGCAAGGGCTAACCAAAGATCCTCACTGTCTTTGGAAAGAGAGCGCTCCCGTGCCCCAGCAAAAGGGCTGAAGAAATCATCCATCTTAGACATATCCATATGATTTGAGTAAAAAGGGATGGATTATTTAGATCAAATACAGAAGAGGTATATCCAACACAAGAGCAAAACCCTCCTATTTATAGGGGGTAAAAGGAGGTTAAAGTTATCACCAGTCAAAAGCTACAGTTCCCATGCAAAGAAAAGTAAAGACACAGTCAAAATATTTTGACTCTCATGCAGCATTAAATGCTCGAAACAAACTCCCATAGTCAAAATTACAATTTCCAGGTAAACATTTTCCCACACATATTTACTACCAACTTTGACAAAGAAATACAAACACAAATTCGATTATATTTGGAATCAAATTACCAAAATATATCCAAACACAAAAATATCAAAGAGTTTGAAATTTCCAAAGTACGAGTCAATATCAAGATGTTTCCAAGTCACACAACGGACACACCCGCTGAGTGACTTCAAAACAAGTCAAAAAGAAAAAAGTTCATAGCACAGATTACAAAAATAGGCTAAGCCCAACGAGACCCGCTCAGTGCAGCCCCCATACCCCTCAACGGCTCTGCATCCTCATCATCACTATTATACACCGCAGCAATGGCATTAAGGGGGTTGGATATCAACATCAGGCACGGTAGGACTCAAAGAAACATCTACTTGTTCAATCTCAGCCACAGCAGGATTCAAAACGACATCCTCTTCATCACTTTCACTCTAATTAGCCGCTATCACTGACAACGGAGTAATATCTGATACAACTTCAGGAATCTCTACGGCAATCAGGTTCTCGGTGGCAACCATCTCATTTTCAGCAGTCTGCGTGCCCATATCACCAACAACAACATCACACTGGCAACCCACACTCTTTTTCTCGGTTTCCCCAAGATGGGCTTTCAAGGCTCTAGCTTTACGTTTGGATTTCTTTACTTTTGACTTCAGCCTAGCCAACTCAGTCTTTAATTGAGCAATATTGGGTGCGCTATCAGCGGGATCCTGCCTTTGCTGCACTACATCACCGCCCGTTACCACAGTTGCAACCTTTGCGGCTTCGGCCTTTACAATCTCCGCAAACTCAGCACTATTTTTAAACTTCAATATGGCATCCGCTTCGGTTGGGCGAGAATCGAGATGGGCTTCGGCGTCATCACCACGTTTCTTCTCAAAACTTAGCATAGTAGTTAAGTTCTTTACCTGCTCGGATAGAGTGGCATTTTCAGCCTTTAGTTCTAGTTTATCCTCCGCTAGAAAACGTCAATCAACACTATATGCATAACTCGCTTTAAGGTCAGTCTTCTCAGTTTCAATCTCATACAAAGCCCTAGCAGCATTATCTTTCATAACTCTCTCAGCGGACAGTTCCGCCTCTAGTAGCTTCAATTTCTGTTTCAAAGCAATATTGCTGCTACGATACATATTACCACGAGCCATCAAGCCTGTATACATACATTGATTCTACAAAAAACACAAACACAAAAAACAAACACGTCAACAACGGACATCAACCAGAAATAAACTACATAAACTATTAAAAAATTATATACCCGTGCAGCATATTTTTGGGACAGCCGGCACATCCGCTCCCAACTCAACCTATTCATCCTCACAAGATCATCATCAGTCATGGAATCAACAGTGAAGGTGTTAGGCCCCGACTTAAAATGATATCCATAACCAGGCCTGGCTCCAACTTCTGCATCATCCACTTCATCATCACTGCTCGTGTAATACACTATTTCCTCAGAAGCATCTCCGACATCCTCAACATCATCATCGACATCATTCTTACCATCATCCCCCGTGGCATCCTCAACATCATACTCAGCATCAACACCATCAGAATCGTTCTCAACGGGTTGCTCCATGCTTTGGTTTTCAAAAGCAGGCTCGTTCACCTGATTAGGCTCAATACGTCTACGTTTCGAAGTACTAGCCTCCGTAACAGCCTTGCGCTTTGATCGTCGAAGAGTTTCACCAACGGAATCTTTCGCTCCTTCCACCGATACCTCTTGCTCTCTCTCAGCGGACAACTCCTTCCCGGTATCAACATCCATAATAACTTTACTCCCACTTGCGGTTATCTTAGCGGGAGCAACAACCGAACCCCGCTCCTCCCTTTGAGAAGCAGCCCTTACACTCACAGAGCGGATATCAAACTCATCATCAGTATCTGTTACCATATGAGAAACAACCGTCCTCCTTACCTCAGCACCCGAACTTTCACCCTCAGAATCAACCACAAAGTCCCTTTCAACAGACGGCTCTTTCTCAACGGGAACATCCCTCTCCACGGACATTTCTTTCTCAACGGATTCATCGTCTTCAGCAATGTACTCATCCCCTTGGGCATCTTGCAGATTTTCCTCAAATACATCATTTCTTTCTCTAGCGGTAGCACCACCGACCAACTCCTCAGATAGAGAATCACCCTCAGAATTAACATCATCATCACCAAGGTCATCTTCAGAAAATTCCTCCTCAGAAACGGCCTCTTCAACAGCGGTGTCAACCTTAACAGGGGCAAATGTTTGACCAACCTCAACATTACCAGACAGATCAAAAACATCTAGAATATTATCAACTGCGAATAACCCGGCACGAACCCGTTTAGGCCTTGGCGGCACAGTAAGCAAGAAGTCAGCATATAACTTTGCCTCCCTCAAACCTAGAATCGGGTGTAGATCAAGCTCCTGCTTACGAGGATCCAACACTACAAAAATAAAAAGCAATGTTAGTAACAAGACACAACAAAAAATTGACAAAGTATAAACAAGAAACTTACAACAATGTCTTCTCAAATCGGCCGGGTCAATCAAATTAATTTCTGTCCACACTTCACCCAGCACCCTCACAAGGCTAATAAGGACGTCAATTTCATTACGACTCAGCCGATTACGATTCACCTTATAAGCACACTCGACCTTTTTCGTGAAATTCCTCTGCCAGGCAAACTCCCCACCACCAATACCATAAACTCCTCTTGCCATCCAGCCATTCCTTTGGGAAATGCAAACGGTCGATGACTGCTAAGGGCTTTTCCTATGCGACTTTTCGGTTTCACAAATTGTAACTCGAAAAAAGGTTTAGCACGGCTGGCTTTCACATCAAACAAACAGAAAAAGGCCTTGAAAGTAGGCTGCTTCCTCTTGCTCTCACAACTAGCTATAAACCAGTTTATGGACCTTATCGAGTTAGGAGTAAACTGCGCCAACGGACACCTAAAATGAAGACGGAACAAGTCCATGATAAATTTATGGGGGGGCAGGCGAAAACCCGCCTTCAAATGACTGACGGGTATGCACATGGATCCGTCATCAAACCGGTGATATAGTCTCTCCCCGGGTTCTGCACACCTCCAGAAATAACCTTCCTCAATCCTGAACATTCTTGATACATATTCAGCCCAATCATCAGCCTTGAAAGTACTATCATGCTGCATATGGGAAAATTCGGCAAATTCCTTGTCCATTTCGGCATTTGAATAGGGCGTGGGGGGCACTTTGGTCGCCCGAAACAGGCTCTCACTACTCTCGAAATACTGATAGCGGTTTCTTGGAAGAACGGCTGGAAATGTTAACTGATTTGGGTCCGCCCAGCGACCATACCCGTTTATCAATGCTCTCTTCTCGCTGGTAGCGGGATCGGTAAATTCATCACCCATCTGCAATAAAGTTCTTGAAGTAAACGATACACATACCTCCTACTGAAAAACCGTTAACAAAAAACAAGGTACACGTGGATATTCTCAAAAATTTACATTTTTTCTTGTTTATTTATCAACGAAACGATTCATATTCTACTTCCCTCCACAAAAAACGAAACCCTAGCATCATAAAGCAATTTATACACTTTATCCAATACATACATACACATATACAGACCCCCACTTACATGAACACACTCTTACACCATCGATTCACGACAATTGTAAATCACAAAAAACTGACATTAAACTACTCACAAACACAAGAACAAGTTATCACAGACCAAAATCGAACAATTTACAACCTACGAAAGCGAAATAGAATCACTACAAATTATCCCAAAACACCAGAACTCAAACCCATCTCCAAAAGTCCTATATACTCACACAGATATCGCAACAATGGAGATACAAGCATGGCACATTTATCTAGGAAACAGAAATCACAAAAGAAATATACAAAGAAGCAAGAATTTCACCTTAAAGCAGGAGATAGAAATGGCTTCAATTAGCACAAATTTCGTCGATCACTAGAAAAAGCACAACAAGCAAAAGACGAGAACAAAGCGAGAAAATATGGAGAAAACAAGATACGAAGACAGTGAAAAAATAAAAAGAAACTGAACAACTACCCATCTCAATACGTGAGGCGCGTGTAAAAAGGGGAGAAAACTTACAGCCCACACGTTTATCATTTGTCATATTATTGACATTTATTATTATTCCCTCATTTATTTCGAATTTCTCATTTATTATCAATTATTGCATTTATTCCAAGAACAGTTACACATAGCAAACAAAAACGTTTCAACTTACAAGCCCGTCAAGCACCAAAACCCATTGTCAACCGCATCATATTTTCAGAAATTTTTTCTAACTCCTAAGTGTTGTCCGCAAACACTTGGGGGGGCATATTTTCACAATTTTTTTCTAACTCCTAAGTGTTGTCCGCCAACACTTGGGGGGCATATTTTCACAAATTTTTTCTAACTCCTAAGTGTTGTCCGCCAACACTTGGAGGGCATATATTCACAAATTTTTTCCTAACTCCTAAGTGTTGACCGCCAACACTTGGGGGGCATATATACTAATCTCTTCAAACATTGCTGCATGTGGTCTTTTCATAGTTCTCTCCTCCTCCTGCCCGCTCACACGCACAGAAGGAGTGGGGGGCAATGATAGGTACCCGCTCACAGCGGGGACCCGCTGCCACCGTCACCTTAACAGTACTTGCAATTTACACACATGTCATTATATGTTATCTTTACTAAAATTACTCAACTTGACAACAAATATCTTTACAAAAATACTTGTGCAAAATATCTTGGTATCTTGCTCACTAAGGCAGGGAACCATAAAGGTAGTCAAGGGAACACAAGGACATTCAACTGTAGCAAAAGCGGATGTGGTAGGATCGAGGTATGTGTGGAAGGGACACTAATCACTATTCCAATGGTGGCTCACTGTAGCTCTAACGGCACAACAAGTGGGCAGCCAAGTGGATAAAACAGTGATTGGGAGTCCTAGCCTATAAATACCCTCATTCTACACATAAGGTAAACACACACAATTTTAGCAGCACAAACTTATTACTCATTCTCTCCCTTCACACAGATACATTCTTACTCGTTCGATTATTATTATTCCGATTACTGATTCTCACACCGGAGGTGCTTGACGGCCACCACCCCCGGGAAAGCATTATTTTGCAGATACCCCAAACTCAGGTGAAGTATCCCCGGAATAGTGCTCAGAACAGTGATCGGAAGTCTCTAATCGGCCGTGAGGATTATCACCAACTAAATCGTACTCCCTCCGTCCCGGTGAATTATATACGTTTGGTTTAGGCATAGAGACCAAGAAAATGTATAAAAATGGTGAATTATATACGTTTGGTTTGGGTATGTAGACCAAGAAAATGTATAAAAATTGAGTAAAGTTAGATGAAAAGTGGGTAAAATGGTGAGATCTATCAATATTTAATAATAAATTTTAGATAGTGGAAGAAAGTAGGGGTGTAATAGTGTTTTATATTATAGATTTGAGATAGTGGAAGAAAGTTAGTGGATGTAGTAGTGTTTTTTATTAGGGTCCTGGTCCCTGACAATCAATTGTCAGGGACCATTTATCCAACAATCTGCTTCCTGGCCGTTGGATCGTTGATCCAACGGCCAGGATTTTAAAAAAAATTTAACCATTCCGCGCATATTTTCCGTGGAGCTCTACCCTTTCGCGCTTCTTTTCCGTGGAACCTGGAAATTCTAAAATGCATTCCGCGCATATTTTCCGCGGAATTGCAGAAGACCAAAATACCCCTCCCGCCATATGTAACCTAATAGACCAATTTATGATCATTTTTGATTGAAAAAAATCTGTTTGGCATTGAAAAGGGGGAAAAGAAGAGAAGATTGAAGAGTTAGAGAGATTGAGTTCATTCCTTTTATTGGGTAATTTCTTGCAATTCTTTTTTTATTATTATTATGGCGGATAAGATGTTTGCTAAGTTTAAACCTAGGAAAAAATCAAAAAAAATTGATGATGTTGATGTGTTTAAGGGTTTAGATGATGTTGATGTTGATGTTAATGTTAGTGATGATGTAGAGTATGTTAATATTGTTGATGATGATGATTTTGTTGATGATGATCATGGTAAAGATGAAAAATTGCATGAAAATGTTGATGAAGAAGTTAATATTCCTTATTTGCACCAAAGGTTTGATAATTTAGAAGCCGTGGAGAATTTGTTTAGAGCGTATGCCTTGAAAAATGGATTTGCAATTAAAATTCAAAAAACACAAAATCGTGTTAAAAATAAAGAGATTTATGCTCGATTATTTGTTTGTAATTTAGCGGGGGAAAATAAGGATAAAGGAGGTGTTAATGACGATGAAATTTTTATGGGTAGTAGTACTAAAGGTAAACGGCGTCGAGATGTTCTTCCTAGATGTGGTTGTAAGGTTAGAATGTATGTCGTGAATAAAAAAAACAACTCATTGGGAGATAACCGCACTAGAGTTAGAGCACAATCACGAGGTTGTGACACCTTCTAAAATGAATTTGATTCGAAGGGAGAGACATGTAACCGCGGAACAAAGAAATCTAATGAAAACATTATATATGTCGGGTGTTCCTCCTAGGCAACAAATGTCCATTTTTGGCAATTTGAAAGGTGGACAACAACATGTAGGTTTTGATGGACAACATGTAAGGAATGTGGTACGTGAGTTTAGGAAAAATAATTTAGATGTTAATGATGCTCAAGCGGGGTTAGACTTGTTGAATCGGTTGAAAGAAGAAAGTGGTGGCAAATTTTACATTAGGACATTACTTGATGAAGAACAAAGGTTGAAATGTCTAGTATGGGTTGATCACCGTTCTTTGATGGCATACAAAAATTTTGGTGATGTGGTTGCATTTGATACCACTTACCAAACCAATAGGTATGCCATGCCATTTGTTCCTTTCACCGGGGTAAATCATCACTATCAATCGGTTGTTTTTGGATTTGCACTAATGAGGGATGAAATCAAAACAAGTTTTGAATGGGTATTAGGTAGTTGGCTCGAGGCGGTCGGAAACAAACATCCCTTGACCATCATTACCGATCAAGATCAAGCCATGGCCGGGGCTATTGCTTCATAACTACCTAACACCACCCATTTGTTGTGTACTTGGCACATTAGTAACAAATTCCCCGAAAAACTTGCAAGTTACTACTCTAAGTACCCGGAAAGTTTCAAAGTTGATTTCAACAATTGCATATACAACTCATTGACCGAAGATGTGTTTGAGGATAGATGTAAATCATTGGTTTTGAAGTACAAATTGGAAGATAATACATGGCTACAAGGATTGTACAATTTGAAGCATAAATGGATCAAGGCCTTCACTCGAAACACTTTCTCTGCGGGTCAAACCACAACTTCAAGGAGCGAGGGAATGAATGCATTTTTTGATAGCTATGTTAGTTCGTGCACGGGTTTGAAGGAATTTGTTGAAAATGCTCAAAAAGCTTTGGAGAGACAATTTATGCGGGAGAAAGAAGAGGATTACAAGACTCGTCAAACTTGTCGTGGGATAAAAATGAAGACCGCTTTAGAGCAACATGGTGCTTCCATATACACCGAAACCATGTTTAGAAAATTTCAAGAGCAATTGATGGAAGCTACAACATACTTCGTGGACAAAGATAGAGATCGTTCATTGGAAGAAGATAAAAATACATACTACAAATGCTTTAGGCAATTGGTGGATCCCGAGAAAAGAACTACTTATCTTGTTACATTCAACAAAATGTCTCTAAGTGGTAGTTGCAAGTGTAGAATGTATGAATATTTGGGAATCCCGTGTCGACATATTATTGCCGTGTTGACAAAGAGATGTGTTTCCGAAATACCCGAGGCCTTTTTGAGAAGACGGTGGACTAAGGATGCTAATAGAATTGATGGTGTGTTGCCTTACCATTTGACCGGAGAAGAAACATCATCCCATGATTTGACTCCTACCGAAAGATTCAACAACATGACTTTACTTACTATGGCATTTTGTCATAGTAGCATGGCATCAAAGGAGCGTTACGAGTACGCCGTCTCCGTCATGAATCGGGAAACCGAAATTCTTGAAAATATTGGAGTTGATGGAATTGAACAAGTGAGGAGTGAAGTTGGCACAAAAGCAACTCAAGAAGGTGGTCATGACTTGCATGAGGCAATCCTTGATCCCGTTGTCTCACAAACAAAAGGAAGGAAGAAAGAGCATCGTTTCAAAAGTCCAATAGAGACACTTCATAAGGCCCCGAGGAAATGCAAACGTTGTAAATTGGAAGGGCATGATATTAGAACTTGTGCAAAAGTACAAGAAGATCTTAAAAAAGCTCAAAGTGGTCAAAATGTTGAAAATGTAGAAAAAGCTCAAAAAAGTGGTGAAAATGTTGGAAATGTAGAAAAAGCTCAAAAAAGTGGTGAAAATGTTGAAAATGTTGAAAAAGCTCAAAGTGGTCAATTGTAATTGTTACAAATCTCTACTTTTCTGTTTTGTCATTTACATTATGTCCTTTTCTATGTATCTAACAAAATCCTTTTTATTGTCATGTATAGGTAACATGGATAGTGGTTATGTTTCGGATGTTTCGCATGTTAGTGATTCACTCTCGGCTTCTTCCGGGAGAAGTGAGTCATACGTTAGTGATCTGTCGGACAATGCAGCGGATGAAATATGTCGCAATTTACCAGAGTACTATGAAATAATGGGGGAACCACTTGAGCCCCCACCGATTGTTGAGGAGGAGGATAGTGAGTTATATCCTCCGAAGGAAGAGGCTTATAGGTCAAAGAATTGGACCGAAGCATGTCGTTGGATGGCCACCGAAGAAATGGTGGAGAAGGTAGCGTATACTGTGGAGCCCTACTTTTTCCCCGTCTTAAACTTGGGGAAGGACACCGAAGGCAAGTGGAGGATTTCCGATTGGGATGGTGGACTTCTTGACTATTGTGACAATATTAGTGAGATTTACAAATTCAGGCCTCGCGAAGGTTGCACACGTGATCAAAAGCGTGTGGCATTTGTCAAGGGATGGGTTTCCCACGTAAAGGATAGTAATCATCCTCGTTGTTGGGCAACATTTTATCTCTATGATGGATCAATCCCTATACATGTCTCTCTTTGGAACGACACAAGCACTCACAAAGCCATTGCTAGTGGCGTCATCCGTGAAGGTTGTGTTGTTGTCTTGTACCAAGTTGCCGCGTTTGTCAAGGTGGATGCTCCTCCCGGTACTCCGACTCACCGTTTGTCGGCCGGCTTCTCCAATATTTTATGCATATTTGGTTAGATGAAGCAAATTTGTAATTTTAAGGGCATTTTCTTTTGAACACTTTCTTGAACTTATGATGTAGTAATTTTATGTTGTAATATTTGGAATTGTAACTCTTATGATGTATTAATTTATGTTGTAGTATTTGGAATTGTTGTGGTTTTATTTTTGAATTTATATCCAAATTTCCATGTCATATTTAATTATAATGAAATGAATGTAATTTATTGCAAATAAAATCTTAACATAATGGTTGAAGAATGTACGGTGTGTTTTGAAAAAATTTCAAGAGTGTAGAGGTAATTTCAAAAATCCCAACATAAACATAATTTAGGCAATTTTTAAGGAAATTTGAATTTTTTATAAATGAAAACAATTAATGTTTTTTTTTCAAAATTTCACTTATTATAACATTTTAAGATTTTACAAAGTGGAATGAAAAATTTTCAAGAGTGTAGAGGTAATTTCAAAAATCCCAAAATAAACTTAATTTAGGCAATTTTTAAGGAATTTTGAATTTTTTATAAATTAAAACGATTAATGTTTTTTTTTCTAAAAATTCACTTATTATAACATTTTAAGATTTGACAAAGTGGAATGAAAAATTTTCAAGAGTGTAGAGGTAATTTCAAAAATTCCAAAATAAACTTAATTTAGGCAATTTTTAAGGAATTTTGACTTTTTTATAAATTAAAACGATTAATGTTTTTTTTTCCAAAAATTCACTTATTATAACATTTTAAGATTTTACAAAGTGATCTGAAAAAATTTCAAGAGTGTAAAGGTCATTTCAAAAATTCCAAAATAAACTTAATTTGGGCAATTTTTAAGGAATTTTGACTTTTTTATAAATTAAAACAGTTAATGTTTTTTTTTCCAAAAATTCACTTATTATAACATTTTAAGATTTTACAAAGTGGAATGACATTTTTTTCGAGAGATTTGGCACTAACTTCCAAAAGTTAGTGCAAAATCAGCCAAACTTGCAGGCTGTTTTCCCCTGTTTTACTCTGTTTCTGCCATTCCGCGGATATTTATCGCGGAACACTATGCCCTTCCGCGGAAAATAATCGCGGAACGTCCTGGTTTTTTTTTTTCATAACCTGCCTTTTTCCTGCACTTCCCACCTGTACAAAACAGGTCACACAAACACTACAGCTATTCTGCACCTGTCTCTCCAAGAAAATCAAGAAAAAAAAAAATTTCACAAAATTTACGAAGGCTACAAAATATGGCCAAAATCGCCCAAAATTCACAAAACATGAAAAATTTCCATCTCCTCCAAATCCAATGAAAATATAACCAATAAACCAAATAAAACTAAATAAACCAAATATAATATGCAACTACAAAAATTTATGGGGGAAACGGGAAGGGACACGGTCGATAAACGACCGATATAAACCAAATAAACCATGTATTTCATTGCAACTAAGTGAAGTACATGAATGTTTTCAATTCTATTAACATAGAGAGGTTCTAACTAACTACAATAAAATAATGAAAACGAACTAAACTACGCATTTTCGATCCTCTGACGCATAAGGAAGCCCGGAATTCGTCTAGCCTTTCCCTTTTGAACCTCAATGGCAATCCTATAACGGAAAATCTCAATGTCTTCGTCCGTCCACACCAATGAGTCAATCTCATAGCCTTGTAGAAGGTAGTCCATGTACTTCATCACGAAGAGGCCACAGTCCGTACTATTCTTCTGTTTCGGCCTATCACTCCATGCTTGAACACTCGGCTCCTCCTTCGGTACGGTCATGGAATTCCTATCAAGATATCTCAACATGCCCGGAAGTACTTGAACCTAAAATATAGTACAACTCATTAGAAACAAAAATAAAAAGGAAATAAAAAAAACGAACATAAAGAAAGAATGAATACCATGACTCGCTCCTCCGTCGGATACTCAGCATCCTCGTACAGTGGATCTAGTAGAATGACCCCCCAATTCTTCACAGCATAAACAAACAATACCCAATGATTTCCAGTGACATGGGCGGGGACAAAAATGAAATCCACCTTGTTTGTGGGTGGACCTACACCACAAGTGGCCCACTGAAGATAAAATCTGGCTAGTGCCTTACTCTCACGCCTAGTGTCCACACCCTTGGCAAAGTTCATAAAAAAGGGGTCCATGAAGTAGTAGGTAGGCTTGCGCTCGAACACGTTCTCCAACAAAATGTCCTCCTCACGGGCTCGTAGCAAACATTGCAAGAACACAAGCAAATAAACAACATTAGTGCATAAGCAAGATGGCAGTATCTATGCATATTACTATATAAAATGGGTGTAAGATCAATGAATACCATGTATGTGTAGATAACCCGGTCATCTATCCAACTCCCGGGTGCCAAAGATAACATCGCAGTCTCATTCAAATTAAACTTTTTATGCCAAATTCCCCCCTTTGCTTTGACCACCCCATCACCCCATCCCCATGTATACTTGATGTTGTCTTTCTTATTCTCCTTGAGTTGCTTATTGATCTGCCATTTCCTTTCCACCACATGACGTACACCAAGCTTCTCCGGTCTCGAAGAAGATGGCTCATCTACATCCATGGGAGTCTGTGACAGATGCTGGGAAGGCTGTGTTAGCTTCATGATATCATGATCATCGATGCTTGTCATAGGAGTCTCCTTCGCCTTACCCCGTAACTGAACATTTTCAAACTTTGGCATTGTATAGGCCGGACCTCGAACCTCCTTCATGAACCTACAGAAAGGCTCTAAGAAGGTGGGTGCAATCCTCCCAAACTCCTCCTTGTACTCCTCAGGAATGGAACAATCTATCTTTTGTGCAAATTCCAACCCCTTCATGATCTGCACAAGATGATAAGCATCATTAAAACATTAACATCAATTAGTAAAGGTGCAAAGATAACAAATATATATAAGAAACAAAACTCACAAGTTCATAGGCCTTCAAGTTGTTAAACAACTCTCGAGTAGCATACTCTTCCTGTGGATGTGGTTGGGGCTTCCCGACCCGCATCCGGGATATGTCAAGGTACCATGCCATATAGTCTGCTTCAGAAACATGAAGAGAATCATCCAAGTCAACATCGCCGGGCCTATCAGCAAATCTGTACCACTCCCCAATCTCAGCAAACCATACAGCCATCCAATCAAGGCCCACAAAACTAACTTTAGCCCCCCTATATGCTGTCATGTCAACCGAAGACCTAGGAATCCCCTGCCTCAACCCTAACTTCCTCATAACCCTGTCAGCATGCTGATACTCAACAATATCATAATGAAGAAGTGCAACCCTAGCAGAGCCGGCATAAAAAGCCTCATAATCCTCATCTGGACCCTCGTCATCAGAATCCCAGAAATGATCATAAGGGGTCCAGTTAACCCTTTCCCTTGCAACTCCATCAAACTCACCCCGGTAGTGTGGCAAGCTATGATGCGGCACCTTACTAACATGACGTCTACTCCGTTTACCCAACACCACATGCTCATCAAACAACTCATCCTCCGCCTCCTCAAGCAAGTCATCCTCAACTAACTTCCCCTTCCCCTTCACCTTCGCCTTTCCCTTTCCCTTTCCCTTCCCCTTCCCCTGAACAGGCTGCTCCTCCTCCTCCTCCTCCTCTGCCTCCTCAGTAACATTATCTCCCCCCTTTTTTGGCACCCTCGAACTAGCCCAATACTCAGCAAGGGGGAAATTATCCCGTGTAGGATCTGGAATAGGCCGTCCAATATCAAACCTCTAATAAGACCATATCATCAACAGAAGCAAGCAACCACTGACACTCTGGGCTCCCTTTTTCGATGCATGCTCAAGACCCCGGTATAAGTATGCCAAGACAGCAGACCCCCAAGAATATGTGTGAATACTATCCAAGTAGAGGAGAGGCGCAATGTTCCTCGGATGCACCACATTCCTACTACTAGTAGGAAACAAAACTGACCCCACAACCATCATCAAGTACGCCTGTGTGTGTAGAACAATCCTGTCCGGGTCATCACCAGGATCCCCCCCATACCTAGAATGCAACCAAGTATATTTTATGCCTCCTCTACCATAAGCATTCTCGATCTCCGCCTCAGAAAGCTCCTCAAACCAATTTCTACCAAAATATGATGGAGGATTATTGATTGCACGCCCAACCAACGGTTGACCAATAGTAGGCAATCCCAAAATGTAATGGACATCCTGCAATGTCACTGTCATCTCACCCTGCCTCATGAAGAAAGTATTAGTCTCGGGCCGCCACCGCTCCACAAAGGCTGTGATGAGTGCAGTATCGTTCTG
The DNA here is from genome assembly GCA_037693485.1 of Kitagawia praeruptora. Lineage (NCBI taxonomy): Eukaryota > Viridiplantae > Streptophyta > Magnoliopsida > Apiales > Apiaceae > Kitagawia > Kitagawia praeruptora. Next base: position 57,354,359 of record CM075345.1, read on the forward strand.
AAGCACCACTCCGTTATTAACAAACAACCCAAATCCAGTCATGCGCAATAGCTGCTTCTGCGCATCATTCAAAACCCAACTGCGCATCAATCTATTACCACAAAAACACTGTAACGTGCCCCTGTCAACACCCCTCCAAACATCCTGACTCACATGATAGTCATTGTTGAATATAACCGTCTGACTAATAGGGCCCGGCAAAACGTCCTCCAACCTGAAACATCACAGCCATCCAAAAGAAGGGTTAATAGCACACTACTACCACATTGCATAAACAACAAACTAATAGCAAACTACCGGCTACCAGAAGCAAACTAATGACAAGTAAGATTTGTTGTAGCTAGTAAAAACAAGCGCTAAACGATACATATCAAAAGCTATGGCACCAACTGATCTCAGTAAGGAATATTATTAACCATTAAATAATTTAGGAAGATTGCTGACAGAGTTTCATTATTGGTGTGTTTCTATGTGCTGGTGTGGCCTGACTATATACTTGGAGGTCCCTTTGTACATTGTACCTGAAGATGTCGAGAGACTTCTGAGAGTTTACGCTAAAGAACATGGTCCGGTTACTTTACATGTTTATAAAATGTCACTTTATAGAAGGTAAACATAATGAACAGTGGTCTGGTATAGAAAGGAAAACAGAATATTTGAAACTGTAATAACGTAAATTCTTAGTTATGATCTGGGCTTATAAAGTCTTAGTTATCTTAGTTTGTATGGCTGAAAATGTCTTGAACTTGATTAAATAAGTGTCTTGTAATTGTAACACTTTTTAGGTTTATTAGTGGTTGGTTAAAGAGTTTGCATCTCAGTAATTACAGAAACAACGTATCTCAGTAACCAGTTTGCATCTAATCTCAACACATTCCCCTGTTTTACAGTAGTTTTTTTTCATGTAAAAACAGTACAACTGCGCAATTGGCTTTGGCAGCTTTCACAACAGTAAACTTATGAAGGAAAATCAAGCATACACATTACATTATAGTACATTTTAACAGAGAGTACAGTCCAAATTTTAACAGAGAATGTCGGATGTCCATTTCCATATAAACCACACAGTTATATATACAATGTATATACACAGTTACTAAGAGTTGAGCATTTTATACGAATTTAATCATAGCAAACACGAATTTAATCATGGCAAACATAATTAAATAGAAATTATCATGAACCTTAACTCTAAACCCCTAATTTTTTCGAATCGAACCATTTCAAACCCTAAATTCGCAGTACCTATGTTCGTAATCCTGCTTTCCTCCCTCCATCGATCAAATTGCAGCAGAGAATGGAAGAAAATGGCGGCTTGCAGCAATCGCACCCCCAATCGCACCTTTTTTCGCACACACACAATATTTAGAGCTTTTAATTAGGGTTTTGAATTGTGATTATGTTCAAAAACGGGTTAATCTGCGTATAATTGTTTTCCCAGCCTTGCCGCGGTTTTTTTCCGCGGAATGGTTTTTACGTTCCGCGGATAATAAGCGCGGAATGGTAGCGTTCCGCGGATATTATGCGCGGAATGGTAGCGTTCCGCGGATATTATGCGCGGACGAGCTGAATTTTTTTTTAAAATCCTGGCCGTTGGATCAACGATCCAACGGCCAGGAAGTCGATTGTTGCATAAACGGTCCCTGGCAATCATTTGTCAGGGACCAGGACCCTTTTTATTATTAAAACTTTACCATTTTTAGAATGTATAAAAATAATGGGACACCCCAAAATAGTAAGTGTATAGAAATGAATGAGACAGATAGAGTAAAAAGTAGATAGTGAAAGTTTCTATTTGAAGTCTCGTTTTATTCATGAAAGTGGAGTAGTATAAATTTTATTTTGAGTTTCGAATAATTTTCGATAATTTAATAAAGTTTGTTATTAACTTTTTTGCTGAGTAGTTTACCTATGACCTATTTAAATTTGGTTAACACGAATGAAAATGAGATCGTATAACAAAAAATATATGAGAATCTCATTCCTATTTTTATTTACGATTTCAAAGTTTATGATTCAAACTCGCTTAGATTCCCCCTGCCCCATAGCAGATTGCTTCTGTGTGCGGTGTGTAAAAAACATGTACAAGCCTTCTAGGAGTTGAATAAGAACGAGTAAGAAGTCTTGCACAGAAATTTGTATATAATGTCGTCAACGGGGTTTTACATACTCTCTCAGAACAGTAGTTTCATGTTCATTTCCAATTTTCAATGTAAATTTATGACCACTTTCCTAAACTGTCCTTTTTTTAAATTATATAATAATTAATAAGGAATGATCAAGAGTATAAAATAACTTATATTCTTAAAAATCAATGCATTTATAATGGGTATAAGGGTAAATGTATCATTTAATTAATATTTTTTTAATATACGTAATTTTTTCAAAAGAAATTTGTATTGTGCAACTAAGGGAGTACATAACTTGTGAAGTTTTATTACATACATAACTTGTAAGATAAGGGATGTTACGTAGCGGACGGCAGTGCCAACTATTTGATTTAGAATTCCTTCCTTCTCGATCACAGTCCACATTATGTACTCACTCGCTTTAACAATTATCATACATCTTCTAGACCTCATGTTTTCCCATATAATTTACTTCATATTTATTTAGTATTTAGTCAGATAGGTGTATGTAAAATCTTTTAATAAAAAAAATGACATTTAGACGTACTCGCATCACTATAAATTGATCTTAAAGTCACCACCTCCAATATCAAAAACATCAAAAGTGTACGCTAATTACATACTGAATGGGGGCGATATCAGGGTGTAGCCGCTGGGTCATCTTATGTTTTCTGTGCATATTTATCAACTTCGCGTTCTGTTTTGTTATAGGCATTTTCGTCTCTTGGATTAACGTTCGTACTGTTAAATCCGGAGCTTCATTTTACGTTCAAAAATTCTACGTGCCGGCCCTCAATAGTACCGCCGGTGGTAACTATACTGCCGATAACACAACGTCGATTAACTTTGTTTTCAACTTTCTCAACACACATGAACACATGGGAATTTACTATGATGATCTCAATGTCACATTTTATTATGGCCGTAATAAAAGTCACGAAATCGGGAGCCACAAACTGTACGGGTTTCACCAACATGCTGAAGAAAATACTTACTCTGGTGATTCGGTTCAAGTACGAGGTGTACCTTGGAACACAATTGTTCGGAACGGATCGAAAGTGGATTTCCGGGTGGATTTAGCAACTAAGGTGCGGTATAGTCAGATGTTTTTTAAGGGGAAGAGGAGGCAAGTTCGCATTCGAGCTATTGTGGAAGTAAATGACACTACTGGCATGAAAATCAAGAAAAAATCTATTAGGCTCAAGTCTGGTGCGACAAAGATTGGGCAGAGCACAGGAACATCATTTGCTCTTAGCTTGCTCATGATTTTGTTGTTCTATAATTGACTCTTGATAATTGTTGTAATTTGTTGTTTTATGAACACAATGCAGAGTTGATGAATAATCACATGAAACATAAGATTGCAAAGCATGTTTGGTCTTGTGTTTCCTGTGCACATTCATCAATTCGCATTCTATTGCTTTCTGTGCATATTAAGCAAAGCCTGTAACTTTGCATTCGAATGTTTAATTTCTGTGCATATTCATTAGCTTTGCATCTTGTTCATTAACAACAATATCTCAAAAACAAATCACAACAATTATCAACAGTCAAGTAGGTATTCCATTTGAAGCAACAAATTCATGAGCAAGCTAAGAGCAAGTGACATTTCTGTGCTCACCAGACTTGAGCCTAACAGATTTAACAAAGAAATGTTATACTTGTTACATATAATAATTTTAGTACCTAATCTTTATACCAATTTCCTTGCATCCTTTCCTTCGAAGGTTCTTTGTAAGTTCAAAGTTTTATGTATCACTACAAAATGTGCACATGTTTATAAAATGTTAAGTATTTAGAAATAGAACGAGTATACAATAAGATGAGAATGCTAAAGGCATACAATAATTTGGTTTCAGGCAAAGCTCATAGATGTATAATTTATGAGTGAATAAATGTTGGTAGATCAGATACAATTGTGAGATTTACTTGAGATTTGCTTACAATTTTTTTTGTTAAACTACCATTAGTGTAGTTTGAAAATGAGATTCAAGAAACCCCGCACTGATCACTTTTTAAGGAGATACGGGACATACATCGTTTTGTTCTTCAATTTTTATCTGGATAGAGGCCTGTGTCTTGTAAGGACTGGAAATTTTGTTTTAGAGGGACAAAGAATCGAGAGTAAGCAACATAGGCAGTTTTGACCTTGAATAACTTACAAAATAATAGAGGGTTCAGCACCAAGGACTCGAAAAGAAAATCAGACTATCAATTTGTCTGGTTTTTTGTTTTATTTTTCGTATTCCTTATCAATTTCCGATTACAGAAGGCAAATGTTGGTGATTCGAAGTGAATGCTGAGAACCATGAGGGTGAAAAGATTTCGTGTAAAATAATTATGAAGTTGTTGGAAAATTAAAGATGCAATCTGATATAGGTTTTGAGATATGGCCTACTTGGACAGAAATCTTTGGTATATCTCTCGCCCAGAGAAAAAATATATGACTAAAACCAGGCTATCGTTCTATCTATCCAGGTCGGTTTCATCTTCTATGGAAGTTACTTTTGTAGATGTTTCTATGACTTGTTTCAATCGTTAGATCTTTGGAACATGGCTGGGAACAAGATGAAAACTTCACTTTTTTGTGATGTAGAACTACTTATTTTTGCGTCCTTGTGTGTGTTGTGGGAACTGGGAACAAGTAGATAACTCCATTTTTTTTATGTGATGTAGAAAAATATATTTGTGTATGTGGTAATGCATAAAACTATGACTTGATTAGCCTGTTTTCAAAATTACAAATGATGAAGCTTATAAAGCTGATGAAGCAAACAAGCATATGCGACCACTTCTTTTCTTATAACATCGCATAACAACATTGTGGAATCAAGTAAGTGCTACAGAGCAATCTTGGGGCATACCATGATTGACAAATTATTGTTAAGTACACTTTTTTAATTCATTTCCTGCAACACCATCTCCTTTGTAACAAAGGAAAAGATAATGCACAATGCATATTACTAGAGAAAATGTTTTATGTTCTACTGCCATATCTATTGTTCCGCGGTAAGTCGGCAACTACAGATGAATATACAGTTTGAATTCTAGACTTGGAATCCTTTTTTTTGCCAAACAGTGTAGAAATCGGAATTCGGTATTTGAAACTTGACTGATTTCTAAACAGCGTATTAGAATTCAAAATTCTGAAAGTGAAATCTTATGTTTCAGAAACATGGCATTTGAACTGAATTTCAAGATTTCAAATTATAAAACTGGAATTCTATGTTCTTAAACACAATTTTACAGTGTTCGTTGTTTAACTGAATGTGGGAGGATAATGTTAATGTACTAACATAATTTCTTGTGAAAACCATCATATTGTTTCTCAGACTTGTACTTTTGCAAGTTCTTTATCTTATATTGCAAGGTTTTATTTGATTATTTTCGTGATGATGAAATTTGTTCATCGATCTTCTAGATTTAGATTTAATAAAGCAAACTCAGTCACAGAAATCATGACATAGTCAGTTTACAAAATACAATGGAGATGCTAGAAAGATTACAAATACGAATATAAATTCATTTATATTTCTGGCATTACATGAACTCTTGGTGTCCATAGCCAGATTTCTTTTTTACTTACAAAATTTTGGTTGATTTTTTTGTCACTTTAAGGCAAGGAAGCTATTGACCTATATTACATAACAGATACATGAGTAATATACTTACACCCAACAAAAACTACATTACCTTTAGGAGGAGTTGCTACCTTGTAGTTGAACCAAAGAGTGATATGCTCCACCGCGAATTGACAAAAGATCAGAATGTGAGCCTTCCTCTACCACTTTTCCTTCATTGATCACAGCAATCGAATTAGATTTCTGTATTGTGGACAGACGATGAGCCACCACGATACATGTTCGACCATCCATCATCTTCTCAAGCGCTTCTTGGACTAAACTCTCTGATACACTATCAAGAGCGCTGGTTGCTTCATCTAACAACAGGATGGAGGGGTTCTTTAATATTGCGCGTGCTAATGCTACTCTTTGTTTCTGACCACCTGATAGTTGAGCTCCTCTATCTCCACAATATGTATTGTATCCGTCTTTCATCCCACTGAAATTTAATACAAAAGGTCTGATGCTCAGCATTTGTAGAACATAAGATTGCAAATAGTTTCTTTTGGAAGAAAAAGAGGTTACAGAAACAATTCATACCTTATAAATTCATGTGCATTGGCAAGCTTTGCAGCCTCTCTTATCTCAGAGTCTGTAGCATCTGGAGTTCCGTAAGCAATGTTCTCGTAGATACTTCCTGCGAAAAGAGTTGGCTCTTGACTGACTAATGCAATCTGTGCCCTCAGTGTTTTCAAGCTATAGTCCTTTATGTCGCGTTCATCAATATGTACTGACCCTTTTAGTGGGTCATAAAATCTCTCAATGAGCCCAATAATAGTGGATTTTCCAGACCCACTTTGTCCCACTAGTGCTACTGTATTCCCTGCTCTGATCTTAAGGTTCAAGCCATTAAAGATCATCTGATCAGGTCTTGCCGGATATGCAAAGAAAACATTTTTCAGTTCTACGCGGCCCATGATACTTTTTTTCCCTGCATCAACTCCAGGTTTAAGCGGGTCTATTTCAGTGTACCTATCTAGAACTGAGAAAAGTGAACTAACAGCATTGTTTCCCCTAGATATGTCTTTAGTCATGCTCCCTGCCTCCGCAATAGTATATGCAGTAAATAATAATATCAGAAAAGCTTGAAAAAGTTCTTTCGGTTTTATCAGTTTTTGTTCGAGTAGTCTCCCCCCATACCAGTATGCTAAAGCCGTAGAAGCTGCTGCCAGGAATTGGGAGGTGAACAGGCCAATACCTGAATAATATGACTGTCTGATACTCTCCTTTCTCGGGCTTTCCAAGGTTGCCTTGAAGAGGCCCAGTATTCTCTTCTGAGAAGAAAAAGCAGTTATAGTTCTATGGTTGATGACAGCTTCACTTGCTAGTTGACTTCCCTCCTTTTGCGCCCTTTGGGTTTTTTCAGATAAACTCTTTAACATCACACTTCTAGCATAAAAACTCCCGACGAGAAACGGTTGTGCTGCCATCATGACAAGTGCTAGCCTCCATGTGAGCACAAGTCCAAGAATATAAGCAAAGGCTGCGCCAAAAATTGCTTGAGTTAACAATGACATGCGGTCCCCAACAAGAGAACGAACCATGTTGGCTTCAGTTGATATTCGAGCACAAATGGCTGCACTTGTATTCTCATCTTGATCAAACCAACCAATTTCAAAAGTCATTAACTTCTCAAGAAGTTTTTCCCTCACTCTTTTTGTCAAGTATTCTCCCATGACAGCAAAGTTATAGTGTTGAACGACACTAGTAACAAAGTTCAGAAATCCCACACCCAAGAAGGCAAAGGAGTAGGTTCTTGCATCAGATTTAATGGATGATTTATCAGGATTGAAGTAAACTGATAAAAGAGCACCTACGCAGTAAGCATTTACTGGTTGTACAGCACCAGAGCCTATTGCTCCTATGCATCCAAGCAATGCTCTTCCGTATTCTGGAGCATTCATCTTCAATAGGCGTAACTGTGAAGGAGTAGGATATGTTTTTTCAAAATAATCCATGTCGCTGTCATAACCATCATCATATTGCACAGAGTAAGGTGCACCCATGGATAATGCTGGGCTGAAAGGATTTAAAGCTGGAGTGCTGGGTGCGCTTGATCTGATACTTGAGGGGCTAGGTGGAACACTCATTCTGTATTGACTTCTTCCACTCAATGAATTATTTGAGTTACCTGTGACTTCATTTTGTGTTGCAGATTGTTGCAATTGCACCATCTGGAAGTATTCTCCCCCACTATTTCGCAAAAGTTCATCATGTGTACCTGATTCAGCAACTTTTCCTGATTGCAGAACAAATATCAGATTAGCCCTCCTAATTGTGGAGAGGCGATGAGCAATGACAATTGTTGTCCTCCCTGCTGATGCCTTATCAATGGCCTCCTGTACGATTTTTTCAGACTCTGCATCCAATGCACTTGTAGCTTCATCAAGCAGCATGACTTTGGGGTCTCGAATTAAAGCCCTTGCTATGGCTATTCTCTGTTTCTGTCCTCCAGATAACTGAAAACCAAATTGCCCAACCTATAGGATCATAGAAAATACTCAGTTTCAAAATGAAAGGAAAAATAAGCTGCATACTTGTAGCACTGAATAATTCCTATGTACTATTATAATAGGTTCAACAACCAACAAACAAATAGAGGTCGAAGTTCACTACTCCACATACTTGAGTTTCATATCCATCAGGCAACTTTGAAATGAAGTCGTGTGCATTTGCACCCTTTGCTGCTTCCACCACATTTTCCTCGGATGCTCCTTCCTTCCCAAATAGAATATTTTCTTTGATAGTTGTTGCAAAAAGTATTGGCTCTTGATTAACCAAGCCCATTTGAGACCTTAACCATTTGAGATGAAGCGTTTTTGTCCTGTATCCATCCAAAAGAATTTCCCCTTCAATAGGGTCATAAAATCTTTGAAGCAATGCAATAGTAGTTGATTTTCCGGAACCACTTCCCCCTACAAGACCCACAGTTTTGCCAGCGGGTACTTTAAGGTTCAACCCTTGTAGGATAGGTGTATCGGACCTTGAGGGGTAACTAAAGTAGATCCCTTTAAATTCAATTTCTCCTCTCACATATGATAGAGCTTTCCCCTTTTTATCTTCATTGTCTATGGAAGGATTCCGATTAATCATCTCACTGATTCTAGTGGCTGCAGATTTTCCTTCAGAAATTGCTGTGAGATTCGGAAGGGCGGTCAAAATATTCCTGCAAGAACGAACTTGTGAGATCCCAATATCAATTGAAGAAGCCTTGTATCATTATACATGCATTTAAAATATCAAGAAATGAAAGCACAATGAGTTCCTCAAAGAATTCACTCACAATCCTCCCATGAGAACAAGAAAGCCAGAAACGAATATGTTGCCTCCCTTTTCTCCTCTACTAGTAACTAGAATAGAGCCTATCCATGCTTGAAAAGCCCAGCTAACATAAATCATTCCCATGCTTCCCATCATCAATCCTCTAGCAAAACCTTGTTTTATTCCAAGTTCCAATGTTTTTTGAAGTGCCTGGCTAAATCTTTCTAGCGTTTGGTTCTCGCCAACATAGGAATAGACAGTTCTTATTGAAGAAATTGCTTGTTCCGCAATCCCACCAGCAACCCCATAAGATTCAATCGACTTCATTGCCACGTCCATCATGAGTTTACCAAATCCAAGCCCAGGGATAATGAACATTAAAGAGAATGGAATAGCAGCCAACGTAAGCCTCCATGACAACGTAAACGCAAATATGAGACAGAAGAAGAACGATGACATGTATGCTAGGCAATCAGGTATCTGCAATCAGTAAAGAACGAACACAATATTTAAAATCAAATTATCAAATCTTGACTAAAAAGGATACGTATTAAAAGCTCTTTGCTTGTTCTATAACTATTAATCTATTATCTACTTAAATGGATATTCTCATTGCCTTCTTGTGTTCTAGTATCTGATTTTACTGTGAAAAAAGAGGATTGTAAGTACCTTCTCACCAATAGCAATTTGAATTGTATTGGAATCAGAAGATATGGTGGATACAACTTGAAAAGTTATGGAAGAATCAGCTGCTTGAGTATCAAAAAAGCCAACATCTTGTCTAAGAACAGATTTCAGGTATTCCACTCTCATCCGAGAAGTTTGTCTATCTGCAGTCCTGGCCCAACATAACCCTTCTGCAAAATTAATAGCAAGCGAAAAGAAACAAGCAGATCGTAAGCAATCTCTACTGTAGGCAGGGCCGGAACCAAGGGGGGCTAAGGGGGGCTGGAGCCCCGGTTAGAGTACAAAAATTTAGTAGATTTTTTTTTTAGCCCCGGGCATTTCCCGGATGATGATCTGATTGTGCTTTGTTCTTGACATCAAAACTATTTTAGCCCCGAATGATGACCTGATTATGCTTTCTTGACATCAAAACTATAGTGCAGATAGTAAAAATAAGTCACAAGTTCAACTGTCTCATCCAACTCTCACTTTCTTTCGATTGTTTCTTGACATCAAAACTATAGTCCAAGTAGTAAAAATAAGTCATTTATAGTCCAAATAGTAAAAATAAGACATTTATAGTGACAACATTGTCGGATCCAGAAAGTTTTCCCGTCGATGAAAACAGTGTCGGATCCATAAATTTTTTTCGCCGGTGACACTAAACTATTTGAGCCCCGGCTAGATTCATGTTCTGGTTCCGCCACTGACTGTAGGCCAATTGTGCACTTAAAGTTTCTCATAAACAAATTAATGTGTAAATGAAGATAAACTGACCAACAAAGGCAGATAGTCCAACTCCAATCGCAACATAGAGCAGCCTTAGTGAAAACTGAAAAATTATAAATACTCTCGACAAGTTAAATTTATCAAATTATATAACTACCTAAGTACTCCGTAAATGTAGTAGTACAGTAAACACACAGACCTTATTAACAGTAGCAAGGGAGACGCGGACATCCGGGTTAGCATAGCTATTGATGACATCGCTAAGTACAAACATCATTAGAGGAATCTGCAGTCCATCTCCCATGCTTCCTAAAGTTCCTGCAAGCATTATTAACTTGTCTTTCCCATCTGCATAACTGAACATCCCTTGTTTGCTTCCCATTTTTACTACCCTTTCAAGATGCAATCACAAGATCGGTATACACAATCAGTGGATTGGTTTATTGTCTATATTACCAACAACTTGAACCTCTTTGTATGGTTTGTGTACTTGTAGTAGAAAATATAGTTGCAAGAAATGTGATCAGAATCTTGCAGTTTACGTATGCTGTTATTGTTTTTATACTAAGCTTCATAATCCTAAGTGACTAAATTTTATTCCATACGTAACGTTCTGTACCACATTTTTTTATGTTTGCCGGCATTCTTGTTTGTTGTATCAAACATCATTTCATTTCATTGTCTCTCATGACCATGCTTTATATTTCGACATTTGCAATATTGTAATGCTGGATCCAGTTGCATATATAATTACACAGATAATCTTTTAACAAAGCAATATTCCTTTTAACGTATTCTGATATCTTCTGGAATTTTTGAACGGCTTTACTATGAATTTAGCTTTAATTTTGAGAGAATAACGTTCTTGTTGTATTTATCATTTGTATTTTGAGAGAATAACGTTCTTTCCCAGTGTTAGGATCTGCTGACATAACTAAACCAGTTAAGAAGATGCTATCGAAACGTACGTAAACAGCAAGTAAGGTCGCTATCTTAGTCTGGAATTCCATTTAACATGTAGCTGGTGTTGTTAAAGAATCAAAACGTCTGTTTCTTTACTTCCAACGACACTTAATTTAATTAATCTTTCAGTCGCCTGGCAACCTGGAATCTTTCGCCGGCAAATCTACTGTTTGTAGTATTGTTTGGTGTTTGGCATTGTATTAGCATAGCATGCACTGCGTTGGCAAATATTCTATGCAGGGGCGGACCTTGGGCTGGGCTAGGGTTGGCTCCAGCCCAGGTCAAAATCCAGTGATCCATGTAGTAGGTAGTCTTCTCTTTAATCTAGCCCCGTTGTTTAAATGGTTGAAGCCCTGTTAATATGTGTAACCAACTGCCCAGTCCATATATTTGTTATCAGTTTATGAGGTTGCATATATAACCGAAACCGAATGGACGAAATCAACAACAGGCTTAATCAACAACTAAAAACCTAGCTGTGCCTGTTAGTGTAAATTAGATACAGAAAATAAGATAAAAAATCAAAAATAAATTGGAAAACTAAAAATTGGAGACAAATCAAGCGCTGTTGTGATTACTGATTAGGCCCAAATACAGATCTCCTCATAGAAAATCAAAATCCAAATCTAACAACGGGTTTTATGGGGTTCGGATTCAGATTTAAATCGGGTTTTTAATTCAAAATTCAAAAATAAAAGTAATCACATTAAACTAAACATAAAAGTACAAATATATTTAAAGTATAAAAGTATTTTAGTTGCATAAAAATATAAAATATTATAAATAAAATTTCAAAACTATAAGAAAAATAAAAGAATAAATATATTTATATAAATATATATGTGGGTGATCATGTTGTTTATTTTCTTGATATGTATCTTAAATATAAATGTATGTTTTGAAATATAAAATTATTAAGATTAAAATATTGTTATTATTATATATAGTATATATGTCAGGTTTTTTCGGATTTCGAGTTTGGATCGGATTTCGGATTTTCGGATCGGGTTCGGATCGATATACGTAAGATCCAAATCCAAAATCTTTCGGGTTTAAAAATTAAATCCAAATCCAAAAAATCGGGTTTGATAAAATCTAATCGGATCGGTATGGATCGGGTATCCATCGAACATGTTTTTTTGCCATCCCTACTTTGCATTATAATTTATAATGACCACACCTAATTTTTTCCCTTGAATGAATTTGGGGTTTATATATGCCATTAATTCCTTTTAAGTTAGTTTGCCAAAAAAAATTTTTTTATCTTCAGCCCAGGTAGAAATTAAATCCTGGGTCCGCCCCTGATTCTATGTTTATTTTAGTGTTTGGCCTGGCAAATCTATGTTTATTTTAGTGTGTGGCCTGATATTAACAAAGCATCATACACTGTGTTTTAATCTTCTAATCAAATATTTAAGCAATTCATTTTACGAAATTAACAACTTAACAAAAAAAATTGAGCCGTCAAGAGAAATACTAGCTAGCAGCACCCAAAACAAGAGGAATCATTAATTTGTCATTGTACGATTGAAGAAATAAGATTATTTGCTATAGTTTATTAGTATTTATAATGAAATTAAAAAATATTATAAGAAAGAATTGATCAATCTAATTTCTGACTTATGAATAGAATGCCTCCAAACATCTAGACATATTCCCAGAATCAAAGATATATACATGAAAAGTACAAACAAAACATGATCACTGGCAATGAATCCTTAAACGCGCGCTAAATGGCTTAGATTCAGTCTAATGTAAGTAAGCGGTTTCAGCTATAACCGACTGCTCACACTTGAAACAGTTTTACAGCAGAAAGTTGTTCTTTGGACAACTGGATCATTTTTGGTGCCTCATGCCTAGGGCTGAAAACGAGTCATGCCTCAAAACTATAGTACTCTGCATATTTTAAACTTACTGTGTTTATATTCAAGTTTCCAGTTGAGCAAGTAATTTCTGCATGCATTTTTAGTTTAAAATTACTGAGTTGTTTAATATGATTAAGATTTGTACAGATGTTTCTGGATTACGCCCCCATTGAGCAGTAAGAGCAGCACATGAAGCCTGGGAAATCCAACACATCTTAGATTCTACATTGCTACATGGAGATATACCACACTCATGCCTTTGGTACTACTGCTGATTGGCTTATCTGGCCCCAAAATATTGTCGAACCCTCACTACCTGCCAGTCGTCAATATCGTAAAATATGTCATCTTTCATGGAAGGACACAAGTTGTATGATACAATGTGCATTAGTATGACTGGAGTGGAATGGACACATAGGCAGAGCATGGGCGCTACAAATGGTGACAAGACTGGTGACATGTCTGGTGACATGAAGGAAGAGAAATGCAAGAATAAAAGTGGCTAGGAGGGTACGTGGATAACAACAAGAGGGGGTGTGAGAGAGTTAGTTAGCAACAGGGACCACCCCATATCCCCCTCGAAATGTGGCCACCAATCATTAGTTTTTCATTTGCATTTCGTATCATTTACATTTCATTTACTGAGGGAGATATATTCCCATGTAGGAGTCATTTTGTAGTTATCGATTATGTAAACTCTTATTTCCTTTCTTGTTGCCAAAGACTCTGATGTTTGAGTGTTATTTTCTTCAAAGCTGCCCTTCTTAATTTGGCTAGCTTTCTGGATGTAACCATTGAATCAGTCTTGTTCTTAATAAGAGTGGTTCTTTTCTTATCAAAACTATCTATATTGTATCACTGGTATCAGAGCACGACGCTCCTTGGACACATGGCTACTCGGAAAACAACAACAAGATCTACAGAACACTCCGATGATGAAGGTGGTGACCTCCAACGGTTAGAGGTAACTGTTCGTAACCTCCTAGAAGAACAGAATAAACATTTAATTGATTCCTGTACTGCGAACGCACAAAATATTACTCAGAATGCGAAATCTATATCTGCTTTGAACGAATTGATTGTTGGTTTATCGATGCAAATAAATAAACTAGTCTCTACTGATGGAACCCCTGGCTCATCTGGCACAAATAGGGGTGAGACTAATTTCAACAGATCTAATGAAACACCTCCAAGGAATCAAGGTTTTGCATCTAGAATGACTAAGGTGGAGTTTCCTAAATTTGAAGGCAACGACCTCAGATCTTGGCTTTATAAATGTAACCAGTTCTTCCAGCTAGATGACATTATCGATGCTCAGAGGGTGAGGTTAGCAGCAATCCATTTAGAAGGGAGGGCACTACTGTGGCATCAAAACTACATGAAGAAATGTCAAAATATCTTACCAACATGGGCTAAATATACCGAGGAAATCACTGCAAGATTTGGGGAGCTATATGATGATCCTATGGCAGATCTAAAGGCACTCAAGCAATCTGGTACTGTGCAAGAATACCATGATATATTTGATGCCTTGGCTGGTAGATTACAATTATCAGAGGAGCATTTGTTGAGTTGTTATTTAGGAGGTCTGGAGGAAGAAATTCAACTAGCAGTGAGGATGTTCTGCCCTAAATCTGTGCAACAAGCTTTATGCTTGGCAAAACTACAAGAAGCAGCCCAGAAAGCAAAAAGGAGTAAGTCCAACTACAAACCTCCTCTGTTACCTACACCACCTGTGAAATCAGTTCCAATATCTATGTCCAAGCCAGTTATGCCTAAACCATCTGGTGCTCAAACCACTACGAACAAAAAAACTTTAACACCAGAAGAGTTCAACGATAAAAGGGCTAAAAATCTGTGTTTCTGGTGTGATGAGAGGTATGTACCTGGCCATAAGTGTAAAGGGAAGAAACCACAGCTATATCATATTGAAATGGAAGATGTGGAAGAAGAGAATACTCATGATGAGTGTGCAGAAAAGGAACTTGAATGTGCAGACACTGAATGTGCTTAGATTTCAGTCCAAGCTATGGATGGAATCACCACTTATCAGACAATGAGGGTCACTGGTCATCATGGGAAGAAGGATCTACAAATTCTGCTCGACAGTGGAAGCACACATAACTTCTTGGATGTGGGTAAGGCCTTGAAAATGGATTGTAAGGTGGAAACTATACCTCCCATGTGGGTTAAAGTGGCTAATGGGAGTCAACTTAAATGTGACAGCAGAATTCGAAATTTCAAATGGAGGATTCATGGTGTGGATTTCGAAGCTGATATGTTACTTCTTCCTTTAAGTGGCAGTGATATGGTATTAGGAATACACTGGTTCTCATAATTAGGACCAGTAATATGGGATTTTTTGAACTTGACTATGCAATTTACTTATAAAGGCACTAAGGTAAAACTCAGGGGAGTGCAACCCAAGAAGCTCAAGGGAATCCAATCTAAACAACTAGATAAGTTGATCAGTAGTGCAGGAGAATTATCAATATTACAGGTAATTCCTTGTGATGTAGGGAATTCACCACAATTAGCATCACTGGAAGCTGAACATCAAGTGGTTGATCCCGGTTTGCAAGCTGTGTTGCAAGAGTTTGACAGTGTATTTCAAGAACCCAAGGGACTACCCCCATTGAGACCACAATTCGATCATCGCATACCACTCAAAAGAGATACTGATGCTGTCAACTTGAAACCATACAGGCATCCAGTCATTCAGAAGAATGTGATAGAAGACATGGTCCAGGAGCTACTAGAACAAGGTGTGATCAGACCTAGTAACAGCCCATTCGCAGCTCCTGTGGTGCTAGTCAAGAAAAAAATGGTGGTTGGCGGATGTGTGTTGACTATAGAAGCCTTAACAAAGCTACGATTAAGGATAAGTTCCCAATTCCCATAATAGAAGAACTTCTAGATGAATTACAGGGTGCTAGTTTCTTCTCTAAGATAGACCTAAAATCTGGTTACCACCAAGTGAGGATGCACGAAAATGATATATATAAGACAGCGTTTAAAACGCATTTTGGTCATTTCGAGTACTTGGTTATGCCGTTTGGTTTGACAAACGCCCCATCCACCTTTCAGTCACTTATGAATTCGGTTTTTAAACCATTACTTAGGAAAAGTGTTTTGGTTTTTTTGACGACATTCTGATCTATAGCAGCTCTTGGTCTGAACACTTAAGCCACATACAAGAAGTATTGAATCTTATGCAGCAGAATTCTCTCTACGCCAATCTCAAAAAATGCTCATTTGGGGTATCAGAAATACACTATCTAGGCCATATCATATCAGCACAAGGAGTAAGAACTGAACCTGCAAAGCTGCAAGCTGTGACTGATTGGCCTGTTCCTACAAAATTGAAACAGTTGAGAGGATTCTTAGGTCTCACAGGCTACTACAGACGCTTTATCCAAGGCTATGGCCAGATATGTAGACCACTTACAAATCTCTTAAAAAAAGAGGCCTTTAAATGGGATGAGGAAGCTGCAGAAGCTTTTCAAGAGCTCAAGAAAAAAATGGTTGAACCCCCAGTCTTAGCTCTACCCAACTTCAAGGAACCATTCTTGATAGAAACGGATGCATCAAATCAGGGTATGGGAGCAGTGTTAATGCAAAAAGGACATCCGATTGCATTTGTGAGTAAGGCATTTTCAAAGAAGAATGCCATGTTATCAGCATATGAAAGGGAGTTGTTAGCAGTGGTTTTTGCTGTACAGAAATGGCAACACTACCTGATGCTGCAGCCATTTACAATTCGAACAGATCAGCAAAGCATTAAGTATATTTTGGATCAGAAATTAGCAACTCCATTCCAGCAGAAATGGTTATCGAAATTAGCTGGATTCGATTTCATAGTCGAATATAAGAAAGGCAGTGAGAACAACGCTGCAGATGCACTATCTAGGCTCCCAAGTACACAATTGTTTGAAATTGCAGTCTCAAGTGTACAATCTGACTTGATGGACAAATTGAAGCAGCAATGGGAAACTGACCTACACTTACAACAGTTAATTCAAGATTTGCAAAAG
This sequence comes from Kitagawia praeruptora, assembly GCA_037693485.1. Taxonomy (NCBI): domain Eukaryota; kingdom Viridiplantae; phylum Streptophyta; class Magnoliopsida; order Apiales; family Apiaceae; genus Kitagawia; species Kitagawia praeruptora. Next base: position 57,371,629 of record CM075345.1, read on the forward strand.
GACCCTGCATCACATGTTCAGTATAAATGGCATCAAGGAATTCTCACTAATAAAGGAAGGTTGGTGGTGGGTAATGATCAAAGTCTCAGAACTTCTATCTTATCATGGATGCACTCTTCTCCTCAGGGTGGTCATTCAGGAATTGATGTAACGACCAAAAACATTCAAACCCTCTTCTACTGGCCTAAGCTTAAAACGTCTGTTGCTGAGTTCATCAAACAATGTTCTGTCTGTCAAAAATGCAAGTCAGATCTTACTGCATATCCAGGTTTAATACAACCTCTTCCAATACCAACCAATATTTGGGAAGAAATTACGATGGATTTCATAGAAGGTCTGCCTAAATCCAATGGGAAAGAGGTGATAATGGTAGTCATTGATCGATTGAGTAAGTATGCTCACTTCGTAGCACTATCACATCCTTTTTCTGCAATCAAAGTAGCCCAGGTATATATGGATCAAGTGTATATGCTTCATGGTTCTCCTAAATCTATTATATCAGACAGGGATAAGGTATTTATAAGTCATTTCTGGACTGAGTTTCTCAAGCTACAAGGGGTCAAGCAAAAGATGTCAACGGCCTATCACCCTCAAACAGATGGGCAATCTGAGGTCTTAAACCGTTGTGTAGAAGGTTATCTCAGGTGTATGTGTCATGAGACACCCCATGACTGGGCAACTTGGCTACCATTAGCCGAATTCTGGTATAATTCGAATTTTCACTCTGCAACAAAACGGACACCATTCGAAGTGGTATATGGTTATCCTCCACCAATTCACAGGCCCTATATTCAAGGAACAACTGCAGTAGAGACCTTGGACAGGAGTTTAAAAAAAAGGGAGGACACTATAATGCAACTGAAACACAATTTGCACAAGGCTCAGAACCGAATGCAACAAATGGTTAACCGAAAAAGATCAGAAAGAGAATTTGAAGAAGGTGACTGGGTCTTGCTGAAGTTACAGCAGTACAGACAATCCTCAGTTGTTAATCGACCAGTTCCCAAGTTAGCAACCAAGTACTTTGGTCCCTATCAAGTACTCAGGAGAATAGGTGCAGTAGCATATTCACTAAAGCTACCACCTCACTCCAGGATCCACCCAACATTCCATGTCTCCTTGCTCAAAAAATACCATGGACCAACCCCTGAAAATCTGGATACTTCAATTCCACAAAACTATGACTCTGTGGAAACAATAGAGAAGAAGCCTCAATCAGTGCTGGAAATTCGTAGCATCAAGAGACGTAATGCAGCTGTGGTGCAATGGTTAGTACAATGGAACCAAACAAACCGTGAGGAAGCAACATGGGAAGATGCTACTAGGATCATATCCGAATTTCCAGAATTCGATCCTTGGGGTCAAGGATCAGCACATGGGGGGAGTATTGATACAATGTGCATTAGTATGACTGGAGTGGAATGGACACATAGGCAGAGCATGGGCGCTACAAATGGTGACAAGACTGGTGACATGTCTGGTGACATGAAGGAAGAGAAATGCAAGAATAAAAGTGGCTAGGAGGGTACGTGGATAACAACAAGAGGGGGTGTGAGAGAGTTAGTTAGCAACAGGGACCACCCCATATCCCCCTCGAAATGTGGCCACCAATCATTAGTTTTTCATTTGCATTTCGTATCATTTACATTTCATTTACTGAGGGAGATATATTCCCATGTAGGAGTCATTTTGTAGTTATCGATTATGTAAACTCTTATTTCCTTTCTTGTTGCCAAAGACTCTGATGTTTGAGTGTTATTTTCTTCAAAGCTGCCCTTCTTAATTTGGCTAGCTTTCTGGATGTAACCATTGAATCAGTCTTGTTCTTAATAAGAGTGGTTCTTTTCTTATCAAAACTATCTATATTGTATCATTGTATTTGTAGAAATCATTAATTACCCGTTCTCTATATATAATAAAGACCCCTCCACCCAAACTCATGCTCTTCACATAAACACACTAACACACACACAGAAGAAGTTTTCACGTAGACGGTGAAAACAGAACAGCTAGAATTAAGTGAAGAAACGCTACATTTATACAAAACCTGAGCTAAATTGTTACTTATAGTGACCAATCGAAGCCTTTCGGAGAGAGTTAGAGATAGAGCGTGAGATAGAGAGAGATGAGAGTGAGACGGCTAAGGAGGAAGAGAGGCGTGGCCGACCTAATTTTTGTTTTTAATCTTCATAGTTTCTAAATGCAGTTCACAATTACTAGATACAGTTAATTGAAGTTACAATCTTAACCCTGACTTATTTTCTGTGCAAATCATTGCATTTATTATTGTTTCCATTTTCTAGATACACGCATTCAATTTGAAGTTTATTATTAATGCTGTAGAAACTCTAATTCGTCATCTATGATCTATCATATATAGCTCGTTCTTTTTTTCTTTTTCTTTTTTTCATTTGATATTTAGCTAAATTTATATTATATTATTTCTTGTAAATATCTATTTTAAGGACAATTTCATAAAGAATTATATATTTTTTAGTTTTTATTTATAACTTAAAATCCATTTGTTGATTAAACATTTTATTCAAATAAAAATTTAATTTTTTAAAAAAATTTGATGCCTTATCAATCTATATTGAATTATAATAAGTCAACATGAGTATAATTATATATATATATATATATATATATATATATATATATATATATATATATTTTGCTAAGTAAAACTTAGTCAATGTTATGTTGGTTAGTGTAATGTTAATGGTATTAAAAAATTATTTACGTTTTAATAATTTATGTACAATTATTTTATGATTACAATATATTAAAATAGATTAATTTCATATCAATTTTAAAAATATTGTATCCTGTTATTCTGATTGTAAATAATAATTATTTTGAAGAATATGGAGAGAATAGCTAGTTTACGTTATAGTACATATACGAAAAGGTAAAAAAAGAAATTGTTAAACTTGTGTGAATAAAAGAAATTATAAATATATATATATATATATATATTCAATATATGTATCCAATATAAGGGTGACGATATAAATTTAAATTTTAATTAATAGCCTCTATAAATTAATAAAATTTACATGTCCCAGTTATATTAATCTATAGAAATTTTACTATAAAATATAAAAAATACATAGTAATGAAGTAAAACAACTTTTTATATTATTGTATTAATTTATGATATTAAATATTTAAAACTATTTTTTTTTAAATATATATGACATAACAGTATTTAAGATAAACTTAAAACTATTTAAAATTAAATATTTAAATTATGATTATGTAAAATTTTGATATTTAAGATAAACTTAAAATAATCTATTTGTTGTGATTTTATCTGTTTTAAAACGGAGTAGTGGTATTTAACAGGTTTTTCATATGAATTTTGGTTGCAATTACTATGTAATTAAGGCACCCTATAATTAATACTCTACACCGTTATCAGCAAAAGGTGCAAGCTATGAGTTTTTCACATTTAATACATAGAAGGGCTTAAATGTAATTTCAACGAACTGTTTTTAGTAAAAATGAACTGCATTTAGTACCATCCTTAATCTTTTGAAATGACAAGTGAGCGAGGGTAATTTGAAATATTCATACTTGGGCTTGTTTATAATTTACATGGATTTGGGTAAATCCAAATTCAATTTTTTTTTAAACTTCCCAAACACTAAATTTGGTCATTCCAGAATTTGAAATGAATTCTTAGTTAACAAACAGGCTATAAAGGGAAATGAAGGGGAAATGTTAACATTTCCCTTACCTACAACCTAGTAAGAAACCAAACTCAGAGCATATATAGTACATATACATCCTTGCATAAAACTGCTTGGTCTCTGGCATTCTAACAAAGATCTCTACAACTACAAGACATATGAAATTTAAATTTGTATGTGTGTTTTGTGTTTGTATTCCTCCTACTTTGACTGCTAAAAGATATAAGAAGCCCTTCTATCAAGATCACGTAAGTCACCCTCCTCATCTTCCAAAATATGTATAACCACACTCAAGAATCCACTTCAATGACCATCTTCTTGGGCTGCATTTTGATCACATCGCATAAAAACATTATATCTGCCAGTTTGTCAGCGACGAAGCATGAGAAATTAAAATTAGTAGTAAAGAAAGATGCTTACTGCTCAAGATAAATCCCTGAAGCAAGCTCTGGGCTCTCTCGGCTTGTTCTGGGGTCCCTGATATTTGAACGACATTATCTGTTGCTTCAGATCCATCTTCAATCAATTTAACAGTTGCTCCTGATAACTGCTTCAGTTGTGAATGAGTTAAACTTCCATCAAGATCGTAATAGGGAAACAATATAATTCACTTCTCAATTCTCGTCCAGAAGAACTCTGACCCTAAAGATCGTAATAGGGAAACAATCTGTTAGGCAGCAGCCTTGTTAGTCTTACCAAACAACCTCACCAACCATTCCACCACCCACCACATATACCTCCTATAAATACCTCCATCTCCCTTCATTCTAAATTACACCAAAATTCTCTCTTCTCTCTCTATAGCTGCTAGATAGTCCGTCTAGTAGGGAAGCCGGTTTAGTCCGCTTTCAGGAAGTGTCGGGATAGAAGGTCCTCGTGCCTAAACTATTCCTTAGGGTACTTGGGTCTGACTGCGGCCATCGGAGGTGGTCCCGCTGTAGGGGTCTTTCTATCAGGTTGTGTGGCACTGTCCGGGTTGGGAGAGGCAGAGAAGGAAAGGTTGTATTGTAGGGCTGAATTTTTGTATGAAATTCAAGGGGCCGGATACCCGGATATTGTAATCTCTTTTATCTAGTGTGAAGTTGTTGCTCTTGTGGATGTAGGCTGGGCCGAACCACGTTAAATCTCTTGTCTCTTTTACTGTATTGTTGGTTTGTTGCTTCATTACTATCACGTATAATTGTGGGATCTAAGCGCACATATTTACCAAATCGCTTCCGCATTCGCAGGGAATTGGGCAGATTCCTAACAGTTGGCATCAGAGCTAGTTGTGTCTAAATTATTGGTGCCGAAGGAAAGTCGTTAAGAAAAGTGGTTGTCTAATTTGGAGCCGTTTTGACGGAAGTGCTCCCATTGTTTCTTACACTTACCTGGCAAATTGATTTAGTTGTTTGGATTGGTTTGTGTGTGCAAACGGAGATTATGGCAAGTATTAAAGGATTCACGGTGACTCCATATGATGGTAAAGGAAGTTTTACTCTTTGGCAGAGAAGGGTAAAGGATATCCTAACCCAACAGAAGCTAGCAAGGGCTTTGAAGGGGAAGGAGGGAAAACCAACAAAGATGAGCGATGAAGATTGGGAGGATGCTGAGTCGCAATGCATGAGTACCATCAGACTATGCATTGCTGATAACATTATCAATAATGTTGTTGACGAAAGCACGCCGAAGGAATTATGGTCAAAGTTGGAGACATTGTATCTCGGGAAGAACTTGACTACAAAGTTAAATCTGAAGCGCGAGTTATACAAGCTGAAGATGGCAGCTCAAGGCAATGTTATTGAGCACATGAATGTGTTTAATGGTATTGTTGATCAACTTGAAAAGGTTGATGTAAAATTGGAGGAAGAAGATAAGGCCCTTATTCTTCTTACTTCGCTTCCAGAGTCATTCGATCATTTGGTCACAACCATTTTGTACGGAAAGGACACGATAAAAATGGAGGAGGTTCAGTCAGCACTTTTGTCAAATGCTGGAAGGAAGAACCAGGATGGTGACAAGGACGGAATGATAGTTTTGGCTTTGCGTAGTCAAAATAATAGAGGAAGGGGTGCTGTGAGAGGATCTACCAATAGCAGGGGTAAATCCAGATACAGTGAAAAGGGCATGCAGTGCTTTGGTTGCAAGGAGTGGGGTCATATTAGGTCGAATTGTCCGCTTAATAAGAAGGATCCAGATGCATCATTGGCTGTGGTTACTCTCGATTGTGAAGATGTTTGCACCGTCTTCAATCGAGGCACTAGTTCTCCAGGAGAATGGATATTAGACTCAGGGTCATCTTACCATGTATGTTCCGAGAGGGGGCATTTTGACAAATTCCAAGATACAAAGAATGAAACAGTTTCTTTGGCTGATGGATCTACTTGTGAGATCAAGGGGATTGGAATTGTGAAAATCAAAATGTTCGATGGAATGGTTCGCAGCTTGAACGGGGTAAGATATGTGCCTAAGCTGAGGAAGAATATAATATCTATCGGTCGGTTAGCTTCAGAAGGCTACAGATGCTCTGTAGTAGGGGGAGCTATGAATATCAAAAGAGGCTGTGTGGTTCGGATGAAGGGAGATCTACGTGGGGGAATATATCGTCTGATTAGTACGTGGCCAGAATGTACTGGAACTTCGAAAATCTGGTTATCTCGTGCACGAGGGAAGAGTGACTTGAAGAATACTGCTGCGGTTGTATTGCCTTTCAGTCTAGACGATGGTGCAAAGACTGCTGGGATGGATGCTTGGTCAAAGGGCTTCCACGACATCAACGAGTAGTTGGTGTGTTGCAGCTGTATATGGGAATCGATCAACACGAATCAAGTGAGCAGTGAACCATGCAACAGATTGATTTGTTTGATATGCAGTTGGGGAGTAAATGAAAGATCGATGGTCACACTTGTGTGTGTGATGGTCACACTTGCGTGTGTGATGGACTACATATGGGATTGGCCGACGTGAATCAAGTGAGTATGTGTGTATACAACAGATTGCTTCACATGTATGTAGTTGGACAAATAGAGGTCAATGGTACACTTGTGTGTATAGCAAGTGGGCATTCGAGAATGAATGTGCAAACTAGGGTATAGTTTGGAGTCTTGGACTCGGGGGAGTTTTGTCGTAGGGAATGACACGGATCGAGGAAAAGTTGGAGTTGTGCCAACAAGGCGCAAGTATGGAGTGCAAGTGAAGAGCTGTGAGTTTGGAAAGAGGGGGAGATTGTTAGGCAGCAGCCTTGTTAGTCTTACCAAACAACCTCACCAACCATTCCACCACCCACCACATATACCTCCTATAAATACCTCCATCTCCCTTCATTCTAAATTACACCAAAATTCTCTCTTCTCTCTCTATAGCTGCTAGATAGTCCGTCTAGTAGGGAAGCCGGTTTAGCCCGCTTTCAGGAAGTGTCGGGATAGAAGGTCCTCGTGCCTAAACTATTCCTTAGGGTACTTGGGTCTGACTGCAGCCATCGGAGGTGGTCCCGCTGCAGGGGTCTTTCTATCAGGTTGTGTGGCACTGTCCGGGTTGGGAGAGGTAGAGAAGGAAAGGTTGTCGGGAAACAGTGATAGGGAGAGGTTTTGAGATAAACACTTCAGTGAGTTGGGGATATACATAATAGGTATTGTAGGGCTGAATTTTTGTATGAAATTCAAGGGGCCGGATACCCGGATATTGTAATCTCTTTTATCTAGTGTGAAGTTGTTGCTCTTGTGGATGTAGGCTGGGCCGAACCACGTTAAATCTCTTGTCTCTTTTACTGTATTGTTGGTTTGTTGCTTCATTACTATCACGTATAATTGTGGGATCTAAGCGCACATATTTACCAAATCGCTTCCGCATTCGCAGGGAATCGGGCAGATTCTTAACACAATCATTACCTCGCTAATTTGAGAAAGCTTGTTTTTTGATTTTGTTACGAGTTTGGGAACTGCATGTTGTGGTATGACGACCTCCAGGATACTTCTAGTAAGTAGTGGTCCATGAAATCTAGCAGGGAGAATCTTTCTAAGATTTAAAAACGGTACAAAAAATAAATGACATGGTAATCCTACAACCTAAATTAAATATAGGTTTAATACCTTTTCAATGAGCTTGAAACATTTTCACGATGCTTATTTTCAGTCTGCTTTACTGCCTCCCAAACAGATCCACCAGAGTCCTGCAGACAAATTTTCAATTTCAAATATCAGAAATACTTGAGCTGAATATAAAGTGCAGCGACTCATGACGACACAGAGATCTCCTGATACATCACAAGTCACTGATCCTTCTCTATATCTTTTGTACTAATCTTAGAATAACAGTATATGTTATTAAAAATATATTACAGTATTAATATATTTACGTGATTATTTAGGTGAAAAAATTGTGTTTTCCAGTTCTAAGTATTTTGATGTGTTGTCATGGTGGAAGGGAAATAATGTGAAATATCCTATTTTATCTAACATTATCTAACATGGCACGTGATATTTTGAGTATTCCAATGAGTACGGTGGCCTCCGAATCCACATTTAGTGCCGGTGGAAGAGTTATAGAGCCCCACCGCTCTTGTTTGAAACCTGAAACTGTGGAAATGTTGTTGTGTGGAGCCGATTGGGTGCGTGAGCTTTATGGTCTAAAAAAAATAAACCAACCAAATCAGGTTTGTAACGTTTGTTTAGTGATCGATATTACTGATTTTTACTCTATTTTCACTGCCTATTACTAATTAATTTTTTTTCCAGGATGTTTTGAAGGACGTCGAGATTGATTTGTATCCTTCAAGTGTTACTTCGTAACAATTTCAATTTTCACAGAACAGATTAACAGGTATTATATTTGTAACCTCTGTCCAGTATTATTACTGCTTCTATTGATTGTTCTGATATTTATTACACAGACTTTGATTTGAATAATGCATATGCAACTTTTATGATTTTATCAGTCACCCTTTTTCTAACTGTGGGGCTCATTTTCTTGCTTCTTGTAATGGGCTAATTTTGCTGTTAACTGCTAAGAGTCTTAATACTTGTAACTTGTGTTTTTGAAACCCTTTCCCAGCCCGACCCACCTAATCTAGACCTTGTTTTGGTGAACCCTGCTACTCGACAACATAAGTTGTTACCAGTTTTCCCTATTGAATATGTTGTTTATTATTCGAAAAGTAAGTGTGAGTTTGTTTGTTATGGTTTGGGACATGATTCTGTTCACGATGATTATAAAGTCGTGCGTATTGCTCAATTCCCTGATGTTACCAGTTTCCTTATGTTCTTAATTTTTACTCAGTTGTCAGTTGTGGTAGTTTTGATGTTTTGTTGTTACTTGTTACTGACACTGTTACTAAGTTTTGTTCTTAATTTTTCCTTATATTCCATGATAGGCTGTTATTGTTACTGACATTAATTTGAACTTTTGCAGTTTGTTGGAGGACTGGGCCTCTCGTGGCAGCTATCTTTTGGCATCTAACATCCTTGTTCTACTCTATTTCTACTCTCACTACTTTTTTGCAAGTGGAGCTGCTCATATTGGTGCTATGTTCACAGCCTTTTTATCTGTAGGCTGTAGCTAGTGCTCTTGGTATTCCAGCATATCTTGGAGTCATGGTGCTTGCTTCAACTTCTAGGGCCTAGGCAATAGTTATTTAATTGCAATGAGTAATGACTGAATCTGATTTATGAAATGATGATGGATGGATATATTTTAATTATGTACTTGATTCCAAGCTTTAGGCCATCCATTTATATTTTATATTGTTAATGTATGAGTAATGAGTATGAATGTATGATGGTTTTTCTGATGAACATAGCTGGCATTTTCGAACGAACTCGAGCTTAACGAACTCGAGTCGAACTCGAGTCGAACACCATTCGAACACGAGCAAAGTTCGGTTCGTTAATATTAACGGACACAAAATGATGTCCGAACTCGAGTTTGGTAGGCGATCGAACCGAACTTGTCGAACTCGAATTCGAGCGAGTTTAACGAACAGTTCGGTTCGTTTACAGCCCTAATTAAACCCTAGCAAAGTGAACACCGTAGTAGTGAAAGAATTGTTACTGTATGACCGGTCACTGTCTAGCTTTTTAAATATATAGATAAAAAAAATGGATTGTCGTAGATTCATAAACTGAACAATGAGAAAGATAAGAGGGGACATTGCCAGCATTTTTCTTTAATAAGCAGGATTATATATTCCAGAAAACACCATATTGTATTCCATTTACCTTTGTGCGTTTTATGACATTGTGCACACTTTGAGAATGGGTTAAATAGCTATTTGGTCACTGTACTATATGAAAACTTTCAATTGGATCATGATCCCAAAAAAGTTTTCAGTCAAACAACTGTACAAGCAAAAAATTTCAATTGGGTCACTGCCGTTAACTTTCCGTTAACTTCCGTTAAAAAATGGACGGAATGCTAATCCATCACTTAACTTTATAACAATTTTCAATTAGGTCATCAGTATTTTTTTTTCAATTTTTAAATTTTTAAATGAAGTTTAATTTTTTAAATGAATATTTAAATTTTTAAAGAAGTTTATATTTTTTGAATTTTTTAAACTTTTCAAATATGAACAATTATGAATATGCGTATAAAGCGATATATGCGAACAATCATTTTAAGGTATCACGTTTTTGCAATTCTAAGTGAATTTCAAAAATTCTCGAATTTTTTTCGAATGACTGAAAATTTTCAAATTTTAATTATGAATATACCCATTCAATTTATATGCATATAAATCGATACATGCGAATCAATTTTTTTCGAATGATATTTGTAAGAAGAAAAGAAAATATTTTTAACGATTTGGAAAGAAAATCAATTTTTGTGAATCAATTTTATTCTAATGTAAATATTTCAATCAAAAATTTCCAAATGAAAAAATCTCGAATTTTTTCGAATGAAAAAATCTCGAATTTTTTCGAAAAAAAAAAATCTTGAATTTTTTCGAAAGAAAAAATCTTCGAATTTTTTCGAAATAAAAATTCTCAAATTTTTCCGAAATAAAAAATCCTGAATTTTTTCGAAATAAAATTCTCGAATTTTTTCGAAATAAAACTTTTTAAATTTTTCAAAAAGTTTCAATCTACCATTTTATTTTTTTAAATTTTTTAACAAAAATTTTAATTTTTTTCAATCTACAGTTTTTTTTTCGTCAAGTGACCTAATTGAAAGTTGATGTTTTCGTACAGTGACCTTATTGAAAGTTGATGAACGGTTTAACGGCTCTCCGTCAAAGTCAAACCATTTTTAACGGCAGTGAAATTTTTTTATAGTATAGTGATGCGATTGAAAATAATTAATGGTTCCATTATGCAATTGAAATTTTTTTTGGGATCATGATCCAATTGAAAGTTTTCATATAGTACAGTGACTAAACAGCTATTTAACCCCTTTGAGAATATGCATTAGGAGGATTGTTTCCCACATAAGTTTCCTGAGACGGTGTTGCATTATAACTAGAAGCTGCCTCCAGTGTGAATTCACTCCCTACAGGACTGGTGTCAGATGTTAGAGGAGTAGGCATCTTCTTTTGAAAGTACTCTTGATACAGGCAACTCCCAAGTTTTGATGTCACTTTTACAAGGGCTTCTCTTGCTACTCTGATCTATCCTTCAATCTGTAGATATAAAAAAGTTCCTTTCAGAATCCATGATTACTGTCCGCTGCCACTTACGGTGACTTGCTACAGCAATTTATGGACTTCAAATCTATATTTTTTAGTGCAAATCATTTTGATTTATTTGTATGTGAATTCTATAAACGACTAAGCAACATAGTGGAAGTAGACCAAAAACCATACAAATAAATCAACAAAAAATACTTAGTAATTGGTCCCCCGGCATTTCAACTCGGGTGTGTGGGAATACGGCATATATTATAATATTACAAATATATATAATATATCTGAAGTTATAAGATAAAATATATACAACTTATATTGTTGTGTTTGGTTGGGGTGAATGAAATGGAACGGAACGGAATGGATGAAATCAAAGGAAAATAATGGAAATTGGAAGTAATATTTAAAAAATATGATATAATGTAAAATTGCTATGATAAGAATTGTGAAGAAAATGGAAGAGGTAAGGAATAAAGCATTGCCTCTCAAATTGGAATGTTTAAATTATAATTTAGGTGGCTTGTAATGGAATAGATTAATAAATGAAAATTTTGAATTTTTATTCATTTTATACTACAAATCTCATTCCATTCCAATCACCCCAACCAAACACAACTTGAGGGTTTGCAACCCATTAAACACAAACTAAAACAACGTTATTTTTTAGAGATCAAAGAATTTAAATGGTACACCTAAAATAAATGAAATAACTACTTCAGGTCACTCCATGTTTAAAATTTTTCATGCTCAAAATATATTTGAACAGCATACAAAATAACAAGTGTCCGTGGTTTCAACGAATTAAGACAGACAACCTGAATCCCACTGAGTCGTCTGTTTGCAAGAGTTATTAGCTCATCAAAGAACTTAAGCTCAGAAGTTTTATCTCCCTCCTGAGGGTAAGTGTTAGGACTTGGGACGACCAAGAAGCCTTGCAAATGAGGTATGAAGCATCAGATTATCATATTGCAGCAGTAAACCACAATCTCTTGTAAGAACCGCAGTTGTGAACAAGTCACAACTGTAATAATCCTAGATCCGCATATCGTTTCAACAGACTAGCCTCAAAGTCATAAAGATGTCTAATGACGGTCCATTAAGTAGATATGTACTAAACAGAATAAATAGACATTGTGTTGTAAACAGTCAAATGACATGTGCTGGTTCGATTCTTACAAGCTGCTTTGCGATATGTACTAAACAGAATAAATAGACATTGTGTTGTAAACAGTCAAATGACATGTGCTGGTTCGATTCTTACAAGCTGCTTTGCTGGAGAACGTGGAAGAGCAGTTTTCAATTTAGAACGAATTGTTACAGGATCTGTTCCAGAAAGTACCTAAAGAAAATTCCAAAAAAACGAGTAAACATCAAAAAGTAAAATGTGCTTACTATCAATTGATCTCCCGGATAAAGTTTCTGATAGTGAACAAAAACAGAAGCATTCTTATCTACTCGTAAATAACAAAAAGAACACGGCTATGGTCATCTACACGACACGTAGCTCAAATACAATATGCAAGTCTTAAAAACAATCAATAGATATCATTGACAATAATCAGATTTCCACTGGAGAAAAAGCAATCCACCATCGCAAATCACCATAGGATACATCAGGCACAATAAAGCTAACCTGCCAACAACCCAATACCACACCTGTTGAAGTCAAAACCACCCTATCTAGGACAATATTCAATGGGCATACAGTCTTTGCAACAGCTCTGACTGCATTCACTTCAGCTTCAATCTGCAAAACAGGAGGCAAAGGGATTTTGCCATACACTTAATATAATATCTGATGAGAAGCAAAGGCGGTCACATGGGATGTTTACTTACCTCCGCATCTGTGGCAGGCACAGGTACAATGTGGTGGGAAGCATGATACATGCTAGAATTCTGAAACCATATCACTAAAAATAAAAAGAAACATAATATTAGATAGAACAAGGAGTCAAAAAACTTCAAATTGGTCTGAAAGGGAGAGTACTTGACAGATTTAGCTTTAAACAGCATCACACAAATACAGCAATTTAAAGGTGAAAATTCAAGAACTATACTAAACTTAGTGGTTAGGCCAAAGCAAGAGAAAGAATTACCTTTATTGAAGTATGGAAGGAAAATATCCCTTACAGCTTCCCTGCAACAATGCAAGTACCCAGTTAGAGTTGTTTTTTATACTCCAGTAACAGGAGAGGGGTAGGGAAGCAAGGACTCACACAGTCACACAGATTATGCTCCACAACTGAAACATACTTGTACATTCTATATATAAACACCGCAGAGATTATGGACACTTGTCATTAATAGAACGTTTCACACAGTCTAATAATCCTTCCTAGATCTTGAAGATTTATCAGAAAGGCACAAAAGCTTCTTTAGAAATTTTCAAGCTGAAGCCATGAGGGTATCCAGATCAAGTAAGAGCATTTTATCAGCTTTCACAGTGAAAAATAAAAAAACTGCAGTAGGTAAATACGTACGAGATTGGATATGACTGCTCAGGGCTTAGGTGCAATATTAGCTCGTTCTGGAGGATCCACAGCCTTGGCACACAAGCACTTTGTCATTGGAGCCCATGACAAGTTTCTTGCAACCGTTGTAGCAACTCCTCCTTGATAACCACCTTCCTCAGATTTCATGGGTACTCATGCCTAAAATTTATAAACGTCATCTCAAACATATTGAAAGGAGTTTCAACACATATTCTGAGAGACAGATCCTTTCAAGTACATAAACAATATCAAAGCCCTGTCTAAATAGCTACTGTGACGTGGATCAAATTAAATCAACTCCATCCATGTCAATTCTACATGTAATGAGAAAACTGTTAGGAACCATAATAAAAATAATAATTAATAAATCAGTTACAAATCTGAATAATTTGTGTGTGCATCCGTTACGGATTTGAAAGAGAGGATTTGGTGGGAAATATAATATCTCAGCTTTAATTTAGGGATTAGGGATTGTGAGTTGATATGGGGTTATAAATAAAGAAGTCATTGGTATGACTGAGGTATGAAGAAATAAGATTGAGTGAAGTGTGAGTGTGGAGAGTGGGTGGTCTCTCGAATACCACCTAGCTTAGTGTGTGTGAGTTTATCAATGTGAGAATTCGTTCTTGTTATATACTCTCTTGGCAGCCTATACTATCAATATAAATCAGTTCCTAACAGTGGTATCAGAGCATTTTCGTTCTTGGGACAATGGAAGGCTTGAAACGGGTCGAGAATCGAGTCCACGAAACTGGGGAGAAGCTCAATGGAGTACAAGCGAATGATAGAGATCTTAAATCAGTTTTTCAAGGGATTGATTTCGAAAAACTTCAAGCAGGAATAGACAAAATTTCATCACTTGGAGAAACTATTCTTGTTTTGGTTGAAATATTGGATGCATTTTCCAAACGGTTAGATGAAATGACTCCACAACAGCCACCAATATTGGGGGTTTTAGAGCAGACTCCGGACAGTGGCAATAGCAAAGAACAAGAGATTTGTTTGTTTGATGTCTCGCCACCTCCAAGCGCATCCATGGACTCATTATCACGAAGACTTAAAACATTTGTGTTCAAGGGCGTAAAACTAGAAAGTTGGTCGCTAGAGGCTGAAAGTTATTTTGAACTCATTAATCTCTCTTCACCAACAAAGAAGGTCTGGTCAGTTGTAGTATGCTTGAAAAACGATCTTCTGTTCTTGTGCTATTGTGGGGAATGTCAATGGCCTTCTTGCAACTCGGAGGAATTTAGAAAAATATTGGTGGAGAGGCCGGGGTTCTGGAATAAAAAGAAAAGGAAAAAGAAGAAGAAGAAGAAGAAGGAAGTTAATGGAACCATTTTCTCATCTGAACCTTGAGGACAAGGTTCAAGTTTGGGCGGCGAGTAATGTTAGGAACCATAATAAAAATAATAATTAATAAATCAGTTACAAATCTGAATAATTACTGTGTGCATCAGTTACGGATTTGAAAGAGAGGATTTGGTGGGAAATATAATATCTCAGCTTTAATTTAGGGATTAGGGATTGTGAGTTGATATGGGGTTATAAATAAAGAAGTAATTGGTATGACTGAGGTATGAAGAAATAAGATTGAGTGAAGTGTGAGTGGTATGAAGAAATAAGATCGAGTGAAGTGTGAGTGTGGAGAGTGGGTGGTCTCTCGAATACCACCTAGCTTAGTGTGTGTGAGTTTATCAATGTGAGAATTCGTTCTTGTTATATACTCTCTTGTCAGCCTATACTATCAATATAAATCAGTTCCTAACAAAAACTTGTTGAAGCAATTTTAAACTATGATTTCTCAAAGTCTGCCATTTCGGCTTGTTTAATCAGAAAACTTGAAGTCGAAGGCTAGTCATCCACAATTACCAAGTGTATTCAAAAAATATAATTACTGACACAAATTATCATAATACATAAAACCACAAGGTATATATCTTATTTGCAATTCTCAGACCAACTGAACTAACAATACAAAAAATGGACTATGTGCATCTCTGTTGCTGTATAATATATTATATATAGTTTAAAACGAACCTAAAACATACAAAGTGATAACTTATTGTTTGAATTTTGTAATAATAGAAAATTACAAATTAATGTAACAGATGTGCATCTTTGCATATAGGTATTGCTAGTAAAACTAAACAGAGAGTACTTGAAAAGGTTGAGAGTCCCGCCTTTAAGAAGAAATGTCATATCCAATTTGCTCTTCAATAAGTTCGTATTCTATATAAGAATTTTCACATGCAACATATCCAGCTTCTTTCATATGTTTAAGTAATATCCTAAGCACAGGGTAAATCTCCTCAGACTGAGTGTTAGATGTGTCTCCCGCCACGAAGGGCGAAATTCCAGCTCCAGCATCAATCCATGCACAGCCAGGATCCTTTTTCACACCCCAGTCCCTCATGGAAGTCCTAAACTTTGCTAGTTCATTCCAACATCCAGCTGCAGCATACATGTTGGCAATTAACACATAATACCCTGAATTCTGAGGCTTCATTTCTAACAATTTTTTTGCTGCCCATTCCCCGACTTCTTTATTTCCATGTTTTCTACAAGATCCTATAAGAGTGGCCTACATTGCTTCGGTTGGTTTGTATTGCATCCCTCTCAAAATTTCCACCACCTTTTCTATTAAACCAGCTCTCCCATAGAGGTCAACCATGCAAGCAAAGTGCTCCAAACGAGGAGTTATGCCATAGACACGGGGCATTTTTTCAAATAACATCTGGCCTTTGATAACAAGATCTGAATGACTACAAGCTGACAAAACAGCAATCATGGTTACATGATCCAGTCTTATCTGGGAAGCAATCATCTCTTCAAAAAGTTTCAGTGCAGCTTTGCCCTCTCCTTGCATCCCATACCCAGCTATTAGTGATGTGCAAGTCACTTCATCCTTTTTGCTTAGTAAATCAAACAATCTTTTCGTCAAGGATATTTTTCCGGATCTTGCATACATGTCCACAAGGGCATTCAACAATAACAAGTAGTCCTCAAACCCTTTACGCTTAATCATGTAGCAATGAAACTCTCTACCGTGCTGAAGATTTGCTACTCTGGCACATAAAGGCAAAAGGCTTGCAATTGTCACATTATTCGGTTCAAATCCAGAAAGAATCATTTCTCTGTATAGAAAGAAAGCTTCATCAGTTTGGTCCCACTGCGAGTAACCGGAAATGATGGAATTCCATGTAATCATACTTTTATCTTGTACTAAATTAAATATAACAGTGGCCAGCCAAAGGTCCTTACACCGGGAATACATAGTGATTAACGAATTTCTAACTTTATCAAATTCAAAACAATAACTACGAACAGCCACACCATGAATATCCTTCCCCAACTTCAAAGAACCAATATGAGAACATGCACCTAAACCATTAATCACTGCAACCGGATTCAAGTGAACCAAACATTTCCTCATCTGACAAAACAACTCCAGCGCCCTATCATATCTACCCGTCTTCAAACACCCTCCCGCTATCGTATTCCATGTTATCATATTCAACTCAATATCCTCTCCCTGCATACAATCAAAAACCTCAAACGCTTCCTTCCACATTCCCCCATACGCATAACCGAAATCATCAAATTCCACGAAACAGCATCCCTTTCACGCATTCCATCAAACACTTTCCGCGCAACATCCACTTCCCCACATTTCCCATACATATAAATCAAAGCATTATAACATACAAATTCCACTCAACCCCACTGCCCTCTATATCCCTATGCACCTCTCTACCCTTAACAACATCCAATTCCTCACTACACGCTTTCAAAACCGAAGGATACGTAAAATTATCAGGCCTAACACCCTTCTCCACCATCACTCTATACATCGAAATCGCTTGCCCACAAAACCCACTTCTAACATACCCCGAAATCAACAAATTCCACGGTGAAGCCTCCCGAATCCCAGACCCGCAAACGAGATATAACTAGCATTCTCAAACATATCAAAACTACTATAAAATGTCACAGAACAAAAATGGAATGTTTTTCGAGACCCGAAACAAAAACATAGCTATGAACCTGTCTACCATGTACCAAAGCCTTGACATCAGAACAACAACACAACAAACGAGACAATGACACCACAATTACATGTAAGTCAGTAAAATCACAAGTCTGAATCAAATTAAATGTTTTAAAAGCTTGTTTTAATTGGCCTTGACTTGCAAAGTTCTTAAGAGAAAAAAAAAAAAAAATCAATCATGGGTTTTGTTAAAGAGTAATATTAATGAACCAAATCCGGTATAATGTTGGAGCTAGTGAGCTACAAGTATATTTATAGTGCTCTAATTGGACCTCTAATGGGCTAGACTATCTTAGTGGGTCTGTGGCCCAACAGAAGTCCCCCCTAAGTATAAAAAGATCTTTTAGATCTTTTAATCACATGTTTTACAAGGTCCAAACCATATATCTAAAAGTTTACAATACAACCGGAAAAAAAAATGAAAGAAAAAATCCTCATTTTTTGAAATTTGAGGTGACACTTTGTTGTGCCTTTAGTGGTCGGTTGACTTGTCCTTACTCTTTCCCATGGGTTGGAGGCTATTGAATCGTGGCAGATCTTTTCCCCGGTTCGCGTGAAGTCGGTGACCCGTTTAGGCTCTAGGACCTCTGCGGAGTTGCAAGTTTTCCTTCTGCCCGCTGTTGGATACCATCCAGAGGACTTCAGAGAAGTCAAATTTTTTAATGAACATTGTTGTGAGCTACAAAAATGCTTTGTTTTTGCGTGCTTTCCTCTCCTTTTGTGTACTTGTCTACTTTTTTTTTCTTTGTTGGTGTTTTGAATGTTCTTCTTTTGTTTGTAGTGGTTGGTCCAGAGCTGCTTGAACTGGTAAAGTTGTTTGCAAACATGCCGACCGATGAATTTTAGCCTGCCTTGTTAAGAGTAGAAAGTGGACTCGAGGTTGTCTCGAAGAGCCTTGCGCCTCATTCTGGCATGGTTGGTATTGGTGCCTCTAAAGCCAATGTTATGAAAGATTGAGAGAAGAAGAGACAACGTGGTGGTATTGGTGTCATCATTCTAAGAAGTTGAAGGAGTCGATGAGCTATTCGAGCTCTTGTGGGGTGGATGGGTTCACTTTCTGAAAATGTCATGGTATCTTTTCCTCAAATGAGAGCTAACGTGGAAGTCTTTCGAGTGGTTGTTGGGAACGATTTTCGTGTTTGTAAGAGCTTTGTTGATAAGGTGCTTTATCTTTATTTATTTTGCTTCGTTTTTCTTTGTTCTGGATATGATCTGTTTGCCTTCATAAACTTCCTGCTTGTTCTACTTTGTAGCTGTCCGTGGAGTTGGAGAGGTTGTTGAATCTTGAGGACGTCATAGACATCTCTGAGATGAAGAAGCTCCGTGAGGAAGTGAGGGATTTGAAGGAGTTCAACGAGGGGTTGGAGGAGACCTCTAAGAACTTAGCTGACGACAATACTGTTGCTGCTAACAAACTTTTTGCTACCTTGAATGAAAAGTCAGAGTTGATTACCGAGTTTTATTGTAACCCTCTTTCTTTCTTTGAATTCCTTGGCGTATTTGTCACATAACTTTGGATAGATTTCCTTATGCACTTGGTGACTTGGTGAATTGATAGTTGGCGTACTTTAATTTGGCAAATTTTTCCTGGATTTGGCGAACTTGGAGATGTCTAAGAGGATCCGGAGCCTCTTGAGGTGTTTGAGATGATCGATGTTTTGTCTTTTGGCGTAACTTTGGAGTGATTTCATTTTGTACTTGGCGAATTTTTATCTCATCTTTTGTAGTTGGTGATTAGAATGTGGGCTTGACGCACTTTACCTTGGAGATGTCCAAGAGGACTCTAAGCTTCTTGAGCTATTTGAGGTTATCGAAGTATTGTCCTTTGGCATGGTGTTTCTTACCCCTTCTTTTTACTAATTACTATCTCATGGCGTAACCAAATCCTGGTTTGGGCGTACTTTATCTTTTCTGTTTAATCGGAGAATTTACGAGCTTCGAGTATTCTCTTGGCATGGTTTATCCTACGACTTGGCGTAACTTGGTGCATTATTTGGTGTAACTTGGCGAAATTTTTGAAATTGAAGACGTCGATGAAGATTCTGAGTTTCATGGAGTTGTTTGGCGCTATCTTATTTATTTTTTGGCGTAAATCTACCTTTTCATTGGTGTGAATAGAACATATGTTTGGCGTACTTTACCTTTTTCCTTTTAAATTGGCAAATTTGGAGATGTCCAAAAGGATCCTGAGTTATTTTAGTTGGAGATGTCTATGGAGCCTTTGAGCTTCATGGAGTCTTTTGGCATTACTTTGTCTGTATTTTGGCATAAATTTTACCTTTTCATCATTTTGAAGTTGGAGATGTCGACGAAGCTCTTGAGCTTCATGGAGTCTTTTGGCATTACTTTGTTTGTATTTTGGCGTAAACTTTACCTTTTCATCATTTTGAAATTGGAGATGTCGACGAGGCTCTTGAGCTTCATGGAGTCTTTTGGCGTTACTTTGTTTGTATTTTGGCGTAAACTTTACCTTTTCATCATTTTGAAGTTGGAGATGTCGACGAAGCTCTTGAGCTTCATGGAGTCTTTTGGCGTTACTTTGTTTGTATTTTGGCGTAAACTTTACCATTTCATCATTTTGAAGTTGGAGATGTCGACGAAGCTCTTGAGCTTCATGGAGTCTTTTGGCGTTACTTTGTTTGTATTTTGGCGTAAACTTTACCTTTTCATCATTTTGAAGTTGGAGATATTGACGAAGCTCTTGAGCTTCATGGAGTTGTTTGGCGTTACTTTGTTTGTATTTTGGAGTAAACTTACCTTTTCACTATTTTGAAGTTGGAGATGTCGATGAAGCTTTAGTGCTTCTTCTTGGCAATTTTGCGATTTGGCTCTATTTTTATCTTTCTTCTTGGCAATTTGGCGTTATTTTTATCTTTTCACCTTTACCTTTTGACGCTATTTTTACCTTTCTTCTTGGCGATTTGGCGAAGTGTTTGAGCTATTTCGAGCTCTTTTTATCTTTTCTTTGTCTCTTGGTGAATTGCAACGTGCTGCTTGTATATATTTTTCCAATCATGTATGGAGATCTATGTTGAGATTACCTTGGAGTTTCATTTGGAGATCGACCGAGTCGCTTTGGAAATGAATTTTTCTTTTCTCGAATTTTTATTGGATAAACGACTTTAGATGACCTTGTAGGTCATAGAAGGGAGCTATGTGCGCATTTTGTACGCTGGAAGTTTAAAATATGGATAACAATTTTTGATAAGTAAAATGTAACATAACACATTGTGAACGAAATACGAAAGTTTAAGATTTTGACTTCAACTTGAACCTTCATTCATAATAAACTTAAAACAAATGTCGACTTTAAACACAACTCATTCACATGCGGAACGAATCATGAAAGCAACTTGATTACACAAAAGCTTAGAAATTTACTTCGTACCTTAACTAAAATAACTTAAAGAGACAGGCGATGCAAACTGGAGACTTTTATTGGTAAAATTTCTTACGATAGATGGGGATACCTGTGATGCGAATGACCTGCTTGATGTATATGAGGTGCCATCTTCCTTCCTTAGTTGAACTAGCGATCTTGCTTGTGTTCTTCGCATGCCTCGGTATCCTCAATCACCTCGACGATATCCCATTGAGAGGTCTGTTCAAGTAGCCTATTCATCCTAGCCCTTGGAGATCTAGAAGACTGTATGCTTCCCACAACCTCCTGAAGAGTTAGTCTATGTTCAAACAACTATATAGCTGCTTGAAGTGATTGAGGTTCCTTTTCAAAGTATTCTTCGAGCACCGCATTGTGTCTAGACCTATCAATTCCTGCCGCCAGGTATGTCATCGCTAAGTTTTCCACTAAATCTGGGATTTGAATCATCTCTGCTCGAAAACGATTTAAGTACTCCCGAAGGCTTTCATTTGATCTTTGGCGAATATTCACGAGAGAGGCCGTTAACTTTTTTGCTTTTCTGTTAGTAGAGAATCTTGACATGAACTTTTCTTTCAAGTGAATCCACGATTTTATAGACCTTGCTGGTAAGTTGTTGAACCACATGAGGGTTGTGCCCTTTAAACACGTCGGGAAGAACTGAAACTTCGCCACCTCAGTGTGCCCAAAGAAAGACATTCTTCCATCAAAGAGGTTAACGAAGTCATAGGGGTCCGTGAACCCATCGAACTGGTCCATTGGCGGTACCTTAAGATCCCTGTTTACCTTAGCCTTTTCAATACTCTTGATTAACGGACTCTCCGAAGAGACCTTAGTCTCTCCCGAGTGTGACTTGATGAACTCCTTGAACCGCAATATATCTTTCGCTGATAAGCTAGCCGTGCTTGATTCTTCTGCCTCATAATCCTCATCAGCATCCTCAACGTACTCCTGTTCTTCATTTCTGGTTTTGCGTTTCCTCGATGAGAATGAATCAGAGGACACCTCCGCCTTAGAATACTTACTTCCCATAGATGTCCTCCATGAGGACTCATAATTCTCAGTTTGATATTTTGTAGGAATATGACCCTCAGACACCTCACGGAGTTCCTTCTGCACTCTGGATACCTCATGGAGTTCCTTCTGCAATCTGATTATCTCCTTTTTGTGCTTTACTTTCTCAGCCAATATTTGCCTTTCTAAATCTAAACGACGAAGCTCATCATCAACAATAACACTTCTTAAAGCTCCAATCTGCTTCTTTTGAGCTTGTTTTTGCCGCTTAATCTTCTCCAAATATAAACAAGCATCCCTCTTTGATTTACGAGATCTGTTCAACGGATCTGATATGCTCGGTCTCGGAGGTGAGGTAAACAATGCCCGTGGAGCCATTAACACTTTTGATTTCTCTACTCGTGTAACACTAGTAATATCGCGAGTATTTGGAACTAGATTGCTTGTTCCTTGAGCTTCACCCGCCATTCTTCGTTTTTAAACGGAGAATTAGAGTCGAAGAACAAATATCGAGCTCGATCTGTTAATATGTCTAACTGATTTTGATGTGTGTCTGTGTTTTTGTTTTTTAGGAGGAGGTAAGAGCTCCTTCTAGCGCCATTGTTAAAGAGTAATATTAATGAACCAAATCCTTTACAATGTTGGAGCTACAAGTATATTTATAGTGCTCTAATTGGGCCTCTAATGGACTAGACTATCTTAGTGGGCCTGTGGCCCAACAGGTTTATTAGTGGGGGTTTGTTTCCATTTTAGGGGGATGCATTTTTGAAATTTGTGAGAGGAAAAAGTGGTGGTTTGGTAATGAAGAGAATGGAGATGATTGCATACAATGTAGTTGAGTGGTAGTGAATGCATGACTATATACACAAACGTTGTTTGTATACAAAACACAGATGTATTGGATTGATGTGTTTCAAGAATTTGATTGTTTCATGTTTGAATGTTCTTGCAGGGTTTTAGACGCCTAGAAGGAAAGAACATGGGTTTCAGGTAGGGCTGGCAATTTTGGACCCGCGACACGAACCCGACCCGAACCCAATCCGAACCCAACCCGCATGGGTCGGTTTTGGGTTTATATTTTTCGGGTTCGGGTCGGTTTCGGTTGATCCTAACTTGACCCGAAAAAATCGGGTTGGGTTTGGGTTACCCGAAACTTACCCGAAAATATATATATAATTATTTTTAATATATATATATATATAATTTATATTATTTTTAATATATACATATATATATTATTTTGGCTTAATGGCCTTTTAGCCCTCAAAGTTTCCACCAATATACCCATCAGTCCTCAATATTTCAAAACGTTCCTTTCAACCCTCAAAGTATCCGTAAAGGTCCAATTAGCCCTTATAACGGTACAAAATTGTAACGGTACATATCGGATGGGCAAAATATTCATTACATGTGTCCGTTACAATTTTTTTTTAAATTTGTACCGGTATAAGGGTTAATAGGTACTTTCTGGATACCTCAGGGGCTAAAAGGTACAACTTATTAAACTTGAGGGTTTGATGGGTACAACACATAAGTGAAATAATCTTACATGATCAAACTCATCTCGGAAGTCCGAAAAATTCACATCCTTTATTGGTTTAAGCTTATATTACCATCTAGAGCCTTGTTTAATCTAGAGCCTCTACTTCGATATGCTTATAGGATGTAGCATTATGAACACGATAACTAGGCGTCCAGATTATTTGGCTGACAAAAATTTCCACCGCTTAACATTTGATATGATGCTTGCATGGGAAGGGCCAAGTGTTGAGAATGAACTAAACATCGTTAACCACACCACACCTGTTATCTCAACTTCTAACTTTGAGCATTATTAGTAGTCTTGCATTCCGTTACGTGGCTAGTACATATTATGTTAGGCTAAATAGTTATTGCAGATGTAATCACTGTTCACAATCTCTTCGATGTACTGACATTGTCTTCACGCCACAAACTTCATTTTCTTATCTACGACAAGTACCTTCGCAGACTGGAAAAGTAAGGATGTATAATAATTGCGTAAATCCTTAGGAATAATCAATTCTCCAGCACATTATGGAATAACTTTACTAGTTTAATACCCATCACTGGTTACCTTAAGTCCTTAACTATACATGTGCTACTAAGAAGGGTCGCATATTGACCTGTGAGTAATTGCCTCTGATTGCAATAAAATTGAAAATGTATAAATTTTGTATGTGGATTGGTTTATGTGACTTTAATGGAAGCATTATTCTTTTGTCCACTTATGGAAATATATCATTTGCCTGTTGCCCGTTATCTTGTCCAAGACATGTAACAGGATGTGTGTTATACGTTCTGCACTGTTTATCCATTTATGCAATGAAAGAAGTGAATGGGTTTGTTAAGCTGGCTAACTATGTGGATTCAAGAGATGTTCACTTGACCAAAAGCATATATTTATTGTTTAATCATGTCAATACTCCCTTACTAATATCGCTCATTATGTAGCTTGTGCAATGTGCACTGCTGTTTAAAATAGTTGGTATCATTCATTACATTTGGTCTGAATTTGGATCATGTGTCCATGTTGTCAAAACAGTTCTGTTTTTATCAGATGACACCTTTGTATAGAATAAATTTGATCATCTCTACTTCCAAACTAAAATTAATAATAATTCTCATAATTTAGCTATTCTCAAGTCTAACTCCTTTATGGAGAATGAACCAATGCAAAATAATGTAAATTGTTGTTCTTTAGAATTAATATTGATTCCCCTTAGTTGCTTTAACTGCTAGTGTCGTGATTCTGATTGTGAGTATTGAATTAAGTGCCAACGAAATGGAATTGAAATTATC
Organism: Kitagawia praeruptora; assembly: GCA_037693485.1. NCBI lineage: Eukaryota > Viridiplantae > Streptophyta > Magnoliopsida > Apiales > Apiaceae > Kitagawia > Kitagawia praeruptora. Next base: position 57,396,671 of record CM075345.1, read on the forward strand.
GTACATATTATTCTTTCCTCGTTCCTTTTCTCCGACCAAACCGAACAATAGAGTACTTTGTCAATTTAAATTTCTCCATGCATTGGCCTCTACTTCGATATGCTTATAGGATGTAGCATTATGAATTCCCTATATTTATTTTGGTAATGGTAAGCAAAGAGAGAAGAGTTAAACTAGCAGATATAGTAATGACCTTTTGTACCCATCAAACCCTCAAGTTTAATACGTTGTACCTTTTAGCCCCTGAGGTATCCGAAAAGGTCCTATTAACCCTTATACCGGTACAAATTTAAAAAAAAATTGTAACGGACACATGTAATGTCTATTTTGCCCATCCGATATGTACCGTTACAATTTTTGTACCGTTACAAGGGCTAATAGGACCTTTATGGATACTTCAGGGGTTGAAAGGAACGTTTTGAAATATTGAGGGCTGATGGGTATATTGGTGAAAACTTTGAGGGTTAAAAGGCCATTAAGCCTATTATTTTTAACATATATATATATATATTATTTTATTTATATATATATAATATATAATTTTTTATATATATATATATATTATTTTATATATATATATTATTTTTAAAATTTTAAAAAATTAAATTTTCGGGTCGGGTTACCCGAAACCCATTCGTGTCGGGTTCGGGTTGAGCACCTGTACCCATTAAATTTTCGGGTCGGGTTCGGGTTGGATCAAAAATGCGACCCGAGTCTGCTGACCCGACCCGAACCCGACCCGAAACCCGAAATTGCCAGCCCTAGTTTCAGGGATTTAATAAAAGTGTTAAAGGTGAAATAGAAACATACCTAAAGGAGAATTGTGAGATGCGTTAAGAAGGGCCACTCGGAGCAGAGAATATAAGGTGATTGAACATATGGACCAGATTTTAGGAAAATGTTATTTCCAGACATTTTTTTTTTATTTTCAGAGCAATATGTGTTGCATATTCCCCCTGCATTCACAATATATAGCATATTCTAACACAATAGACGATACATAGCTCTGGAAATAAAAAAATTGCTCTGGAAATAACATTTCCCAGATTTTATTAACACTGGTTTAGTGTGACTCCACCGATTCCAAACCCTTGCCATCCTTTTTCTAATTCTACCAAACCTAAGCCCACCATCATCATTATTATTATTAGAGAATAATGTTCCTGGGGTAACCTCAGGAACCTTACCTGAGATTTTAGTATAAATTTGTTATTTTCCAGTTGCACACCTCAAGATTGTAGAAGGGAGGTTGAATACAATCTTGTAAATTTCTTTCGATTTTAAACAAGACAACAATTAAACTTCAATGGAAACAGATGGAACTCGAAGACTAAAAACGTAAAGAGACAGAAATGAACAAACACACAACACACTTAAAAATTTCAGGTGGGGTTTTCTCGACTCCGTCTGAGGGTTGTATTGAAGAAAACTTCTCTGTGTAAACGAGTACACAACTGCGAATACAAAGCTAAACTATTACAAGAACCTAATGCTTATAGCTTTTTGCTCAGTGTTTCTCTTCTCTATTTAGCTATGCTACACTTGAAGTATATAAATACTCCAAGTTTACAAACCCTACAAAATAAACGAATCTTACAAGTCAAAGTATTCTGCAGGGTTGCTGCCACTCCTTGTCTCCATGTGATACAATTTTTGTTAGGAATATGTTGTAGTTGATGATAACTTAACATTCAAGCAAAATTGTATAAGTCAAGTTTTGTAACTGTCAACGGATGAGACCTTATAACTCTATTCGTTGACAGGTAGCTCATCAACGGATGAGGTTTTGTAGCATACTGCAATATCTCTATTTATCAATTGATAGTGTTTTTATTCAGAGTCATGTTGACCATCAATGGATAGGCAGAATAGGGTAGCCAATTGTAAATAAGCTATGCTATGTAATTCTGTCTAAGTGAAAGTGTATCAACGGATAAGAACAGGGCTCTATCAACGGATACAACTCAAATCTACTCAATCAACGGATACAGCTCAAACTACCGTCAACGGATAATTGTGCACAACATCAACGGATAATCATTGTCACTTTATCCTATGCTAGCTGGGAATTAGCAGTTAATAAGGATAGGTTTGACTGACAGATCACATGGGTTGATAGTAGGTATAAAAAGCAGTATGGCAGCCATACTTTGGAAACACAGAAGAAAGAAGCATTCCATTTACACAATACATACAAGAAAGGTGCAGGGGACATATCTGTTCACAAGGACAACCTTTCGGCTACATGTGGATTTGGAGTGGAGTAGCAAGTCAACTTGAATTAGATTAATATTATCTTATTCCTGTAGCACTTGTAAACTTGGGATATATAACCAAGTGTAGCAACTCGTTAGACTGTAAGAAAACAGACATATTTGCTTAGGGTTTCTTGAATATTCTTAGAAGCAAAGAGTTGTAAAACAGAAGCTGTGTACATTTGTATCACAGGGTTTTCTTCAAATAAAAGTCTCAGGTGGTACATTTAACCACCTGATTTTTTATGTGTTTGTGAACCATTTCTATTCAGCAATTATTTCTTTATAGATTTCTGTGGTTTTTATCAGAAATTTATAACTATCAAGAATTGTATTCAACCCCCCCCCCTTCTACAATTATACAAGTGTGTAATCTGGGAATAACAATTTTGTCTGGTTGTCTTGGACAGATATGCACTAGATTTACCAGCTAGATTGTTTACTAGATTTACCAGCTAGATTGTTTGTGAGAACAAGGAATGTTTCTTTTTTTTCTTCGTTTCCAATACTGGTTCCCATACCTCTTTTAAGTTTATCAACCCATGTGATCTGTCAGGCATGTCAAGTCGCCATCAACCTCTAATCCTAAGACATTATTGGTTGAAGCATTTTATCCGTTGATGTAGACATGGATCGACAGGTTGATTTATGCTTGCTGAGAATATCATATCCGTTGACGTAGAATCTTCATCTGTTGATCACCACTTCACTTATACAGAATTACATAGCACAGCCTATATACAATTAGCTACCCTATTCTGCATATCCAATGATAGTCAACATGACTTAGGATTTCTAGAAACTATGATATTAGCAAACAAACGTAAACTTAAATACAAGGTATGCTACAGACTTATCAGTTGATAAGCTGCCTCATCAACGGATGTACATAGCTTGGATATCCGTTGACAAGTTACAAAACTTAATCTTGTACACATATGTTTTTCAAGGTGTTTTATGGATGTATATCATCAAGGACAACATAATTCCTAACAAAAATTTTAATGGCATTTTTGTAATAATTGAATGTAGCTCCCTGTATTTACAAAAATAACCTTATTCTTGTTTTTTTTTTTAATTATCTCAGGATACTTACCTGAGGTAATCTCAGGAAAAGAAAGCCCTTATTATTATTATTATTATTATTATTATTATTATTATTATTATTATTATTATTATTATTATTATTATTATTATTATTATTACTTTTATTATTTTATTCTGAAGTGATTTACTTTCTTTGTTTTTCGTCTTTCAGGTGAGCTATTACGTTTGCAGGTACTCTACCAGGAATTAGCATTTCATGTAACCTCAATCATCAACAGACAATTCTTTTTCAAAGGGTGATTGCAAATCAGACATTAAGATTTTATTATCTAAATTTTCGGGGACATCCATGCATGCCCTTCGGTTAGATGATAAAACTTTTTGAATGAAAGAGACCCTTGCTGTGGATATTGTATTTTGATACAATTCATCTACGTGAAGGTAAATTTAAAAAAAAAACACCATCATTAATCGCGATTAGCTACGGGGTTTTCAATTTCACTTTCTTGTGTTCTTGTCACCATTATTTTTTTTCTTTTTTTTACAAAAGCAACATTTTCATGTTTGAATTGCATCGAAATACAATGTTCAATTAAAAGATTTTCCATCATTCAAAAAAGTGAAAGTGTATCATTTAACCAAAAGTAAGGTATTGCCTTTCTGAAAAGATAACCCACAAAACCCGCAAGAGTAAAACTCTATTGAAAAAAAAATTAAGGGGAAAAAGAGAGCCCTACAAAATAGAAATACATTATTTACAAAGAGATTAAAAGTAAAATTTGTAGCTTCTGGTAGCTATAGTGAAATCCCTAATGTCATCAATATTTGTAGCTAATTTGACTTAAACATTGAGGTCATCCTTCCATCCCCTGTCATCTTATTCTAGACATTCAAACATCCATAAAGTACCTTATGAACTCTTAACTGAAAATCACAAAAATGACAAAAAAGAAAAACATAAGTGCATTTATATCATACAGCAAAAAAAAAAGATCTCGATAAAACAAAGAATAATATCACACCATGAGAAGAACAATTTCGCGGCCTTTGTTGATACAGTGAACGCTCCAGAAGCATATCACACCATGATGAATTTCGTGAGGAAATGCAAACTGTCATATGCTATGACTGCCACCACTCCTCTAATCCATGAGGTAATTGAAGAGGTGTGGGCATTTGCTGAGTACAATGGCACAGACGGTACACTTGCTTTTTCTTTGAAGGGTAAAAATTATGTAGTTAATTCTGATGTGTTAACTGCTTGTTTAAAATTGCCTGAGAATAACTGTCTGAATGTACCCAGTAATGCTGAAATTGTTACCATGCTCAATTCCATGAATTATACGCTTAGTACTGAGAACTTAGGGAAAATTGTTAGTAAAGGTATGGTTAAAGAATGGAGTTATCTTTGTGATGCCTTCATTAAAACTTTTTCTGGCAAGATTAGTAACTTTGATGCTGTTACCAATTCCATGCTAGTCATGCTATGTATGCTTTTGACTGATAAATTCTATAATTTTGGCACACTAGTCATGTATGAGATAGCAGCTAAATTAGGAAAAAGGGAAACTAGGAGCAAGAATGTTTATTTTGCTAGATTTTTTATGCTCCTAGCACTGCATGTATCTGAGAATGAGCTATCCATTGCTAACCCGGATAGCAAGTTCAATTGTTTTGTTCAGGAGAAGAGAGTCTTAAGTGATTTGATTCGAATGAACCTAAATGCAGAAGTACAATTGGTATATCTACCAATTGTTCAGGTAACTGTTTCCAACCCTGAAACTCCTATCTCCAACCCCCAAATTTCTTTGCCTTCTAGTGTCACAATGGAGTCTGTGGCTGTGACCAAACAGGCTCCTACCAAAGTGACCAAATCCAGAGTTCCAAAACCACAATCTAAAAGACAAACCTCAGGTGTCTCTCAAAAGGCACCTGTTGCAAAAACTACCAAAACTCTTGAAGGGAGTGTGAAGGTGGTAGTGAGTGGTGAGGGACAGGGTGAACATCAAAGAAACCCTAAGGATAAGGAAGGTGAGGCAGGTGCAACCAACATTTTAGTCTCTCAAAAGACTGTTAATGAACCTACAAACCAAATTCTAGTTACATCCTCTCAACAGGGTGTGACTACTAATTTAAGTTCCACTCCAGGAACACTGCACAAAAGGGGAAGAGACACAGATAACTCTCACTCAAAAACCTATGGTATAAGAGTAAAATCCAAAACCATTGGGGAATCACAGGGTGCACACACTGTACAGCAAACTGTACCTTCTCAAACTCAGTTTGATGTGACTTCAATAAATGTGGAGTCACAGCCCCTTGATCTTAACCTTCAAATCGATACACATTTTGATCCACCATCACCAACTCCATCTCTGGATGTGGATATGATATCTACATCAATTCCTGATTCTCCATCTTTAAAATTCTTGGAGAAGCCCCACTCAACAATTGGTGGTCATCATCTTTTAGATGATTTGTTGGGCCATCAATCTTCCATTCCTGAATTCACAACACTATCTGTGGCCTCTTCCTTAAAATCAATCACCACAGATTCAGTGTTGGTTTTCACTTCAACGGATACTCGTTTTCCTTCATCAACGAATATCCTTCATTCGTTGACAAGTGTTTCTCCATCAACGGATATGTCTATAACTAATTATCCGTTGACAGCAATAGCTACTACATCAACGGATACACTTTATCCGTTGACAACTCTCTCTACCAATGCAAAATGTGACATTCCCATGTCAATTGTGGAGGAGTTTGTAGTAGTTGAAACACTTTTAGGAATGAGGGAAGGGAGTGAGAGGCTGCCTTGTGAGCAGGCAAAAGGAGAGAAAAACAATGAGGGGCTGACCATTTCTTCCGGTCAGGCAAAAGCAGAGCTAGAGAGTTCCACCTTAGTAGGTGAAGGTGAGGGTGTGAGAGGTGTGAGCCAGGGGGAGCCCCTGATGCAAGAAAAGAGAGATGAGAGGAGAGAAGGGACTACAGGAGAAATAAGGCAGGAAGATTCAGCCATTGCAAGTGAGTTAATGGAGGTTAATGAAGCTTCTAAAGAGATGGAATTTAGACAAGAATATCAGTCAATTATTGACTCCATCTCTTTGGATCCTGAAACCTTTACTCATCCTGTTTCTGCCTATCAAGTCATGGCACAACAGGGCAACGTGGAGGCAGAGAAGGCAATGCACCTAGTGCACACCTCAGAATCTCTTCAAAGAGCAAAAGAAGCTTTACAAACCCTGTCTCCAAGTGCTGGAAGTGAAGAGTTTGGCAGTGATGACAGTCAAAGTTCAGATGGTGAAGAAATCAATGAGGATGAGACTCCAGGATGGATGTTTTCCAATGGCACTGAACTTGGGAATCTCAATGTGGAAATCATGAAGTAATATCAATCTGCTAAGGCTGAGCACCAAACTGCAGACCCACAGAGAAAGACTGTTCTTGAGCAAGTTATGGCCTCCTTGAAATTACAAAAGATGCAATCTGTTATTCAAAGAACACAACCGGAGGAGGTCAAGTCTGCAATTAGAGATATGAAGATAGCACTTGATGCCAGGATTGAGGCACTAGCTCCTACTACCACTCAGAAGGTGCTTTCTAGCAAACTTCTCAAAGAAGATAGCCTGGCTAAGTCTGTTCAGCTTCTTTCCTCCAGAGTGGATATTATGGAATCTCAAATGCACACTATCATTGCCAATCAATCAAAACAGACTCAACTACTGGAAATGCTACTTGCGGCTTCAACCCCAACCCTTGATGCTAACAAAAAGGGGGAGAAAATGGGAACAAGCACAGAAGAGGCTGCAACATCTACTGGCCAATTTCAAGCTACCAGTAGTAAGATAGCACAGATTGAGGGGGAGCAACAGCCAATTGTAGTGGTCAATCCAACAGAGTTTGAGATAAAGGCTTCCCCTGTGAAGAAACAAGTGGCTTTGCCTGAGATTCAAAGCTTAGAAGAAATCTCAGATGGTGAAAGGCAAGCCAGAATAGAAGCTTTGGAAAAGATCAACAAGGAGACTAATGAAAGAATCCTAAAGGCAGAGAGGATGATCAATGAATCAATTGCATCATCTCTGTTCCTTAATGCTCAAACTTCTGCTCCAACAATATCAACCACAATCATGAAGGTGCTCACTCCAAGGGTTGTGGCTCCTACATTCTATGATACTGAGCCATCATTTGTCAAAGAATTTGAACCAGCCATCAAAACCAGAGCCTACTCACCACCAAAGGAAAATGGGAAGAACAAGCTTCAATTGGACTACCCATTTCCCAAGAATGATGAAGAAAAGCTAATGGGAAAAACAATCATGGAGTTCAAAGTACAGACAAATAAGAGTGTAAGAGATTGGATGGCTGTAATCATGAGGAATGGAAAAGTATTAAATATATCCAACAACCATCCTAGATTTGTGGAAGCCAAAAGAGAAGAAGTCTCCAGAATCCAAAGGGAAGCCCATCCAAGTACAGAAAATCAATATGAAAACTCAGATGAGAAGCAAGCCAGGCTGGCTCAAGAGTTAATGGATGAGGTAGAGGTTGAAATGAAGGAACCTGAGGAAGTTCCCAAATCCAAACCTAAAAGAAGGAAAGCTAAAACCAAGAGGGTTCTTTCTCCAGAACCCTCTCCAGAAAAAGAAACCATTGGCTCATCAGTACCTATATCTGCAACAGTAATCGACCCAACTGTAAACTTTCATGGTGACCCCATATTGCCCAAAGAAGAACCAATGAATTTTGATTCAATTGAAGTTCCTTCATTCTTGCTGAATCCAAAACAGAAGAAAAGGGCTCCAAAGAAGCAACTTTCAAAGGGACCAGTTCAAGTTGCTAGGGTACCTGCTATTGTCAAACAACCAATCTTGGAAAACAAAGAAGACTTTATCTATCAGGCAGAAATTGAAGAATACTCTGGCATGAATCTATATTTGGATGAATTGTCAGAAGTAAGAGGAATTGACAAGTACAAGAATCAGCCTGAGAGATTAGTGTTTGTCTACAAGGGAGGAAGTTAGAGGACATGGCCATTACAGAAGGTTCTTGGAGAGAATTATCATACACTGACCAAAGTGTTCTCAGCATTCAAGAGACACACAAGGTTCTCTGAGACAGCCAGAAGGGAGATAATCAGCAGAATAGAAGAAATAAGGAGAGAATGGAACTCACCCTCAAGTCTACCAAAGAAAATGAAGATCCCATATAATGGACAGAAAATCCACATTCAACCCTTTTGGATGATGGAGTTCAGGGATGAAGAGGGCACTAGGAGATTCTTCAGGTTAGAAGACCAACTGTCAAAGGCTAGTTCTGATTACCTAAGATGGTTACAACTAAAGCTAAATCCAAAAGTTATTGAAGAAGATACCTTCTATAGGCAACTTCAAGTGCAAATTGAGTCCAACTCTGCCAAGGAAGGAAAGTCAAGGGTGCAGCCAACCAGAGAGAGGAAACATCATTAATCTGCTCAATCTAAAGGAGCACATCTCTGATAAGTTTCTTAAAGCTTTCTTTTTTTAATTTTTGCATCTTAATACAATTTTTGCATACTGTAGTGTGTATATATCTTTAGGAATGTTTTGTTATCATCAAGGTTCTGAATTTATGCTTCATTGCCATCAAGTATAAATTGGGGGAGATTGTTAGGAATATGTTGTAGTTAATGATAACTTAACATTCAAGCAAAATTGTATAAGTCAAGTTTTGTAACTGTCAATGGATGAGACCTTATAACTCTATTCGTTGACAGGTAGCTCATCAACGGATGAGGTTTTGTAGCATACTGCAATATCTCTATTTATCAATTGATAGTGTTTTTATTCAGAGTCATGTTGACCATCAATGGATAGGCAGAATAGGGTAGCCAATTGTAAATAAGCTATGCTATGTAATTCTGTCTAAGTGAAAGTGTATCAACGGATAAGAACAGGGCTCTATCAACGGATACAACTCAAATCTACTCAATCAACGGATACAGCTCAAACTACCGTCAATGGATAATTGTGCACAACATCAACGGATAATCATTGTCACTTTATCCTATGCTAGCTGGGAATTAGCAGTTGATAAGGACAGGTTTGACTGACAGATCACATGGGTTGATAGTAGGTATAAAAAGCAGTATGACAGCCATACTTTGGAAACACAGAAGAAAGAAGCATTCCATTTACACAATACATACAAGAAAGGTGCAGGGGACATATCTGTTCACAAGGACAACCTTTCGGCTACATGTGGATTTGGAGTGGAGTAGCAAGTCAACTTGAATTAGATTAATATTATCTTATTTCCGTAGCACTTGTAAACTTGGGATATATAACCAAGTGTAGCAACTCGTTAGACTGTAAGAAAACAGACATATTTGCTTAGGGTTTCTTGAATATTCTTAGAAGCAAAGAGTTGTAAAACAGAAGCTGTGTACATTTGTATCACAGGGTTTTCTTCAAATAAAAGTCTCAGGTGGTACATTTAACCACCTGATTTTTTATGTGTTTGTGAACCATTTCTATTCAGCAATTATTTCTTTATAGATTTCTGTGGTTTTTATCAGAAATTTATAACTATCAAGAATTGTATTCAACCCCCCCCCCCCCCCTTCTACAATTATAAAAGTGTGTAATCTGGGAATAACAATTTTGTCTGGTTGTCTTGGACATATATGCACTAGATTTACCAGCTAGATTGTTTACTAGATTTACCAGCTAGATTGTTTGTGAGAACAAGGAATGTTTCTTTTTTTTCTTCGTTTCCAATACTGGTTCCCATACCTCTTTTAAGTTTATCAACCCATGTGATCTGTCAGGCATGTCAAGTCGCCATCAACCTCTAATCCCAAGACATTATTGGTTGAAGCATTTTATCCGTTGATGTAGACATGGATCGACAGGTTGATTTATGCTTGCTGAGAATATCATATCCGTTGACGTAGAATCTTCATCTGTTGATCACCACTTCACTTATACAGAATTACATAGCACAGCCTATATACAATTAGCTACCCTATTCTGCATATCCAATGATAGTCAACATGACTTAGGATTTCTAGAAACTATGATATTAGCAAACAAACGTAAACTTAAATACAAGGTATGCTACAGACTTATCAGTTGATAAGCTACCTCATCAACGGATGTACATAGCTTGGATATCCGTTGACAAGTTACAAAACTTAATCTTGTACACATATGTTTTTCAAGGTGTTTTATGGATGTATATCATCAAGGACAACATAATTCCTAACAAAAATTTTAATGGCATTTTTGTAATAATTGAATGTAGCTCCCTGTATTTACAAAAATAACCTTATTCTTGTTTTTTTTTTAATTATCTCAGGATACTTACCTGAGGTAATCTCAGGAAAAGAAAGCCCTTATTATTATTATTATTATTATTATTATTATTATTATTATTATTATTACTTTTATTATTTTATTCTGAAGTGATTTACTTTCTTTGTTTTTCGTCTTTCAGGTGAGCTATTACGTTTGCAGGTACTCTACCAGGAATTAGCATTTCATGTAACCTCAATCATCAACAGACAATTCTTTTTCAAAGGGTGATTGCAAATCAGACATTAAGATTTTATTATCTAAATTTTCGGGGACATCCATGCATGCCCTTCGGTTAGATGATAAAACTTTTTGAATGAAAGAGACCCTTGCTGTGGATATTGTATTTTGATACAATTCATCTACGTGAAGGTAAATTTAAAAAAAAACACCATCATTAATCGCGATTAGCTACGGGGTTTTCAATTTCACTTTCTTGTGTTCTTGTCACCATTATTTTTTTTCTTTTTTTTACAAAAGCAACATTTTCATGTTTGAATTGCATCGAAATACAATGTTCAATTAAAAGATTTTCCATCATTCAAAAAAGTGAAAGTGTATCATTTAACCAAAAGTAAGGTATTGCCTTTCTGAAAAGATAACCCACAAAACCCGCAAGAGTAAAACTCTATTGAAAAAAAAATTAAGGGGAAAAAGAGAGCCCTACAAAATAGAAATACATTATTTACAAAGAGATTAAAAGTAAAATTTGTAGCTTCTGGTAGCTATAGTGAAATCCCTAATGTCATCAATATTTGTAGCTAATTTGACTTAAACATTGAGGTCATCCTTCCATCCCCTGTCATCTTATTCTAGACATTCAAACATCCATAAAGTACCTTATGAACTCTTAACTGAAAATCACAAAAATGACAAAAAAGAAAAACATAAGTGCATTTATATCATACAGCAAAAAAAAAGATCTCGATAAAACAAAGATAATATCATAACATAATATAATAATATATAAGTAGAATCTAACCAAAGGGGATCCTTTGGTTAGATATACATTTAAAAATATATAATTAAAAAGACGTAAAATGAAAAAAATTAGAAATTTAATAAATATTAGTATTTTAAAAGTCAAGACTCAAATACATTAAAAGTTAAAAATCCCATAAGACCAATGATGACACAAAATATTATTAAGTCAAAATATGTACATATATATATATATATATATATATATATATATATATATATATATATATATAGGGTTGGACTCCATAGCAAACACCTTATATAACAAACAACAAAGAACACCTCATATCTAATAGATCCATTGCCCCTGGCGGGGCCACCCAATACAAAAAGTTCTTATTTTTTTAGGCTCTATCCATCCAGCAAAAAAAAAAAATTTGAAAATTTACTGTTCATCGATGACGTCACTGATGACGTCATCATGACGTCATCGATGAACAGTAAATTTTCAATTTTTTTTTTTGCTGGATGGATAGAGCCTAAAAAAATAAGAACTTTTTGTATTGGGTGCCCCTGGCGGGGCCAATGGATGTATTGGAATAAATGATTGTATAGTGTTCTTTATTGTTTGTTATATAAGAGTGTTATTTATGGAGCAAAGGCCTATATATATATATATATACATAACTTGCTCACACATAAAAAGTCAAAATCATATAAAAACTTTCAACATATTAATAAAATGAAATATATTTGAATTAAACTAGTGGTGTTGACTATACTAAATGGTCATCAATATTAGCTCAAATCATAAAAGCATTTAAACTCATTTAACATAATTAAAAATTAAACCAAAGCTAAAATTAAGCTAGTAATATTGATTATACTAACTAGTCATCAAAACTAGCTCATAAATAGATTTGTTCAGTTTTGTCTTTTGACATGGTTAGTGAGTGTTTTTAGTTCTTGTTCGTATTGTCGCTAGATCTGTTCTCTGCAATGGCTAGTTTTCGTAACCCAATGGAGGAAATGGAGGAGAGTTTCGCGAATATCCGAATTGAAGAGGAGGAGGAAGGAGGGCTGGTCTATGGGGAAGCGAATGAAGTAATTCCTGAAATCAATCTACGTTGGTGTCTTGTGGGAAGGTTCTTAACAGAATCAAATATAGACTTTCAAGCCATGCAACATAAGATGGCTTCTTTATAGAGACCAGGGAGGGGCATGTATGTGCGAGAGATTGATGGAAATAGGTATATCTTCCAATTTTATCATGAAGTGGATATTACGCGTGTTATGGAGGGTAGTCCTTGGACTTTTGGTAGATTTCAGTTAGTCTTTGTACGTCTCAAGGAGGGAGATAATCCCAGAGAAGTTGCTATCAATAATCTGGATAATTGGGTTCAACTACATGGGGTGAATGCTGGATTTTTATCACAGATGGTGGTCAAGGACGTCGGCAATTACATAGGAAGTTTTGTTGAATCAGATCATAATAACTTTATGGGAGTATGGAGAGATTTTCTGAGAGTGCGGGTCACTATTTCACTAGATAAGCCATTAACCATATGGGACATGGATGCGGGCAGAACCAAAATGTAACGCCCCATAATCACTTACCAGGAATCCGGGTCATCACAACCTTAACCATACCTTTGCGGAATATTCAATCACCTGCTCACAATATAATCTACAACAGTAATCATAATAAACCCCATAATCTACTCCAAAGGTTATAGTCTTAGAACAAGTACTTACTAATCCAAAAGTGTTTACACATCAGAATATCCTCCAGAATCTTATTACAACTTCAAAGAACTAGAGCTATTACAATACTTAACATCTAATCCCATATATCAAAATATAATTCATAATACTTCTTCCACCTTATTCTCATATCCGGAACCTTTCTTCTAGCATGCTACGTCCATTGCATGACCTTTCCTCTTATCACGATTCGCCGTACTAGTGCCAGCACTGATTGCCGCTGTTTAATAATATTTAAATAGCAAGAATGAGCCAAAGAATGCCCAGCAAGTTATATACACCAGAATCATATATATATCAACAAAACTTCTTCAAGAAATGAAATCCCATATTTTCTTTAACATACTGAAATTGACTCACAAGAACTGAGTAAAGACATACCATTCATACTGCAATTAATACCCACCTGTAGTATTAATTACACTTATCATATACTGCCGATGGACTATATTTAGGAGATTCTTATCCGTGGGGCTGTAATGGATGATCAGTCCTTACGTCTAATATTTTTACTACCGGTAGAGGGGGGAGCCGACTTGCTCGGCCTTGAACACCCCAGGATGAGCCGACTTGCTCGGACCTCACCCTAAGCCGCATCCGGGCTTTTATACATACTTGTTATCTCCAAGCCAGAACATAAGGTGCCAGAGTACCCCTGATCACCTTCAACACTTATCATCTTAGATGTCACGTATAATTCCACGTGCACCTCAATACACTATTTATCTTAGATGACACGTATAATTCCACGTGCACCTCAATTCATAATAATTATTATCGTTCGGAGACAATGAACGATTACTACTTCCAATAAATCACTTTCCTCTCGAAATATAAGAGGAGCAATATGAATGACTGCTTTGATCATGGATTCGAATAAAATGATCCATATCAAATATCTCATCACCTCCAATAATTAACAAGATAGTTTTCCAAAACATTTATCTCCCTTCGAGTACGAACAATGTACCTCGATACTTGTCCCAATAACTCTTATACATACTACTATACTTATATACTATTCGGATAACATTCACAACAATAATATATATACATGCATTCAATTGCATTAATATCCGGTATTTGAGTAACGAGATAAAATACTTGCAACTTGTAAATAAAACATTTGAAATGGAATACTCCATACGTTGAAACATATATACTCTGAACAATAGAGTAGGGTTAAGTATACTTGCCTGGTACTCCGGATGTAGTAGGGGCTCGTAGCGGGATCCGACAATCTAAACAAGTCAAGAAAATACGCGATTAATCCCCTATACGATCCAGTTATAACTCAATGCTCAGACACTTAATCCAACCACAAACAAGGCACTAAGGAGTCCCTCTAGACTCATACTAAGTCCATGTTAATCGACAAACACCTTAGTCATAGTTTAATCCAAAATCGGTCCTCGAATCCATGTTATAATTAAGCATTTATAACCTCGATCTTTACACCAATATGTTGCCTTGATAATCCTTAACAAGTTTTGTGTTTTAGTCGACTCGAAATTTCTCTTTTAACTTAGCCAAAACGGATGGTCAAAGTAGCACCTGTAGAGTTGACTTTCCTGAGAATTATTATTCTATGACTTGCACTCCAACACTTTTAATAAATCACTGGAAACGTATTTAAATACTAAACCACTTTTAAAATCATCTTTGGTATTTATAATATTTATCATAAAAATCTTGATTCGAAAACACGGGTCTAGATAGGTGAAATGTATTTTCAAAGTTGGGTCAACTACGGATTCTTACTATTTGCACCACTATTACTAAAACCTTCATAACTCGATAACCGTTAACTCAAATGACGCACCGTCTTCGCGTGCACGATCTAGATAATGTCTAGAAGGTAACCAACTCAAGACATGGCTCTGGTCAGAAGATGTATTTTTCGGAATTTTACAAAACAGAGCAGGAGGTTTACAATGAATAGTATCCTCCCCTAAAAGGCTTTTCCACTTGCGCAATCTCAGTTTACGCATTTTTATAAAATCGGAAAATAATCTTTTTAACTCGAAAACTTCGTACAAACCTCGCTAACTGACCTTAGTATTTATCCTCAAAATTTCATATTATAAGTCGACTATTAAGGGTCTCAATCATAGCCTCAAAGTAGGTACATTTCTGCAATGAAGTCTCTTGAACCACTTTCACTAAAACTAGCATAACTCTTAAACCGTAAACTCTTTTAATGCGATTCTTGCGGAAAAATAAACTAGACGTCAATACCTACACAACCTAGGCAGTGGTGAGTCTAAAAATGGTTTTATGGTCTCGGCCTTAACTGTTTTTAAGGGTTAACTAAATTTCGTCATTACGACTGCTATAACTCGGACATTTCCATTTTTCACAACATAACCAAGCCACACCGGGCATACCATACATCCACAACCTCAACAAACAACCTTTTTACTTCTCTAAATTCAGTAGTGTGGCTACAATCCAGCACCCACCATTTTACACATTTTATAAAGCCAAATAATGACTAAATCACTTAACGTAATCTTATCTTTACACTAACATCAAAACTCCATCAAAACTCACAAAAACTCAAAGCATGGTTTAGGGTTTTACCTTCCTTGAAGCTCTAACAACACTAACAAAGCTTGATACACCTTAGAATAGCCTTGGGTAGCCTTAACAAAGCCTAAGAAGTCATGAACAAAACATGAAAACAACTTAAACACTATTCACCACTATTCATCATCATCTTGTAAAATTCATATAAAATCGAAAAATTAGAGTTTGGTTCTCAAATTTTTACCACACCTTCTACTCTTCAAGGGATTTCTTTTGAGCTATAGATCGCCAAAAACAAAGCTTCCTATCTATGGTTTTGATCCCGTTCTTCCTGCTGGCAGAAACTTGGACAGTTTGGTGTTTTTGCTTCTTTCTCTTTTCTCTCTTGTTTGGCTAAGTGTTAAATGAATTTGTGGGATATTTTCTACTTTAGATCAGATGTAGTAAAGCTACTTTATCACCCTTGTTTCTTATGCAAAGTGTCTTCAAGAAGCTTGCTTGATATTTGTTTTGTTTTTGTTTGATTTAAAGTGATTTAAATCACTTTAAATCCTAAATTGTTTTGTTTTAATCCTTGAACTAAATCTTTTAATCCACTTGATATAACTCTCTTGACGATCATGTAGGATATTTAATCTCATTATGAACTCAATCCAAATTCCATAATGTGTTCGCTTAATCGCTTAATCTCGTTGCAAAGTTCTAACGATTCCTAGAACGTTCGTTATACTAACTCGGGGGTTTTCGTTCTAATTCCTTAAATCACCTTAAATAAAATAATAAAATATAAAATCCTTGAATCCTCAAATTAAATATATCACTTATCTTGGTCGCATTGAAATGCTCCTCACTGCCCGGTCAAATATTCCATAAAAATAAAGTTTGGAATTTCTGAATTCCGATCGCGTTTACATACACTTATTTACATCATAGATCACTAATATAACCTCGAAATATCCATTTCCTATCCCGTACATAGGGTGACATGAAAAATTTTCTTAGTCCTGAAAATCACTATTCATCCATAATTTCACTATTCATCCATGTAAATCACTAGTCATCCCAAAAATGGAAATTTTTCTCAAGTACAGAAATTAGGGTTATTACACAAAATGAAGGTCACATTCAATGGGAGCAAGGTGGCTGCGACAGGGAGGATCTATTCCGGCTAATTCTCCGGTAAATCAAGGTGGGCAAGTGGATAAGGAAAGAACAAAAATTAGTCCCGAAATCACAGGGATTGATCTAACAGAATGAAGATTGGGTAATGATATTATTGTTACAACTAATCAATTCTCTACCAATGCTATTAGCGGAAGTGATAGAACTATTTTGAATAATACAAAAAGGAGGGAAACTGAGTTGGACTTTGAGAATAATGGGCTTATCATTACCGACCCAAAGAGAAGGCGTATTGTTATGCAAAATTTACGCAAGCGCACGTTGTCACAAGTAATATATGATTAAATCAAGTTCGTTCCCACAGAGATCTAGACTGGTGTTCAATTCAATTAATGTACCTATGCACCGATGTATGGTTTTTATTCACTGCTAAGACAAATAACAAATTGGATTTTTATTAACTACTAAATTAATTATCAAACTAAAGATTAACTAATTAAAGAGATTAAAGTCGAATTACTAATATGAGAATAAAACATGGAATCCTAACTTCATTAAATACTTTCCTTAGATCTGACGCCTTTAATTACTATGTGCAATGGTTTTGATATCTGATCGGATAACACGAAACAAGTATACGCTACCTGTCAGCATACGCATACCAAACTAAACATACATCCACAAAAGAGATAGAAGATGAATAGACACCAATTATGCTTAGACCCTATATGTCTATAGAATTTGAAAACATAACGGTTGAAGAACAAGTTATCCATTAAGATCACACAGGGCAGTATAAGTATTTTCATCTCACACCACGAATCATATTGATAAACAATTATGAACCTATGCTAGCATGGCAAGTTCTAAATCTCAAGATCCACTTTCACTTCACAAGAGATTAACAATTCAATTTAGATGTTAGCTACGCATCCAAAAGCATTAAGATTAACCATACGAGGATATCAGATATACACCACACACAGATCTTTAAAGCATCAAGATACTAAGTTCCATAAATAACTCCGTTAGAATCCCATGACAACGATTAGCTCATAATTGAACCGTTCATCGTCATGGGAATTGATGAATACATGATAACTAACAAGATATGAATAAAAGAAGCAATAATATTAATAAAACAAAGAGTTGAGAAAACAAATCTATAATCCAGAATAACATAAAGGATGAAGTAGATCTAGATCCGTTGCTTGTCACGAGCGTTGAATCCTTCTCTCCTTTTCTCCCTTGCAGATCTAAGCTGGTTACAATAATAAAACTGTGATAATGTGTATCTCCCTATTACAATGGTAGGATGTGTTTAAATAGGCTCTAGCTTTCTTGCCCAGCAAGAATTTATCTTCTATTACAATTAGAATTTAATTAAGGTGTTAAAACCTGCCCGGAATATAATTAGAACTTGAAAAGGGCAAAACAGTAATTTCACAGCCATGCTTCACAAAGAATACGTGCGCGAATTAATTCAGCACATTACTTGCACGTGCTTCCTATCCCAGGTTGTAGAAAATCTCTCAAGCTTCGCGTGGGCAGTAAGATCGCTGAAAACGGACTTACAGAACTCCAGATATGGCCAAAACAGTGTAAGCTGCGCAGCCTTCCCAGAAAATCCGAATTTTAATCAATTAATTCCCAAAAAATTATAGAAGCATCCACCTTAATCAACATTCTCGTAAACCTGCACAACTAAGCAAAACACATCAAAACTACAAGAAACTTGAGTCCAAGACAATCAATTTAAACCGATTTAGAATGCTCCAAGTGGATATAAACTCCACTTATCACGTATCCAGGAGCCCATAAGTATAGAAATAGAAAATTCAGAAAGAAGTTCAGACGAGAATATGGTAGAGCAACTAGATACTGAGGTAACAATTCCAAAAAACTTGCAAATGGCGGGATTTGTCAAGCAGACCTGCAAGACATTATGACGACCTTAAGTTGGAACTGCCGAGGGGTGGGGCTCCCTTGGAATTTCTAGTTCCTTTACGACGTGATGCGTCAAGAAAAGCTCGAGTTTGTTTTTCTGTGTGAGACTATCGGTAAAAGAGACAAAATGGAGTTGGTTAGAAGGAATATTGGTTTTGAAGATTTAATTATTGTAGAAACCCAAGGTCGAAGTGGTGGGTTGGCAATGTTATGGAAAGATACGAGTCAAGCTAAGCTGCTGAGTTTTTCTAATAATCACATCGACATTGAAGTAAGTATGGAAGGAAAAGATATTTGGAGACTGAAAGGTATGTATGGAGAACCTAACAGAGGGCAAAGGAAAAGAACATGGGATCTTTTAAGACATTTGGATTGTGATGCCAATTTACCTTGGTTTCTAATAATCACATCAACATTGAAGTAAGTATGGAAGGAAAAGATATTTGGAGACTGACAAGTATGCATGGAGAACCTAACAGAGGGCAAAGGAAAAGAACATGGGATCTTTTAAGACATTTGGATCGTGATGCCAATTTACCTTGGTGTGTGATAGGTGATCTTAACAATATTGTTAGTCCTGAGGATAAGCATGGGGGGAATCCGTATCCAAAGGGGCTTCTAGAAGGTTTTAATGAGACGCTTTCAGAATCGAGTTTGCAGGATTTAGAGTTAATAGGACACCAGTTCACCTGGGAACGAGGAAGAAGTACGGCTAAGTTTACGGAGGTACGGCTTGATAAAGCTCTGGTTGACTCACATTGGAAATGATATTTTCCCAGTGGCTAAACTTTATAACCTTGAAGGATCTACGTCAGACCATAGTCCATTATTACTAGTCCCTCAGTAGGTGTATCAAATCAACAAGCCAGCTAGATTTCAATTCGAGAATGCCTGGCTAAATGAGCCTATGTGTGCTCAATTAACCAAGGATAGTTTGGAAGAAGGTGGAGGCAGAGACATTTTGCAAAAGGTGGAGAAGTGTGGGGAAAAGTTAATGAGCTGGGGAAAGGAGTTAACAAGCAATTTTGGCAGACGTATAAAAGAGTGCAAAACAAATTTGAAATTGCTCAGAAATAAAAGAGATATTCGAAGCCAGGAAGAGTTTAATGATGAACGTAGGAAATTAAATTTAATTCTAAGCCAAAGGAAGATTTTTTGGCGCCAGCATTCCAAGCAATTGTGGCTGCATTCTGGAGATTAGAATAGCAAATTTTTCCGCGCGTCTGCTAGCACAAGATGTCGAAATAATCAGATTAGTAGACTTCAGAAAGAGAATGGTCAGTGGGTTGAATGGAATAAAGGGTTGAAAGACCTTATAGCTGGTTATTTCACAGAACTTTATACTACCTCGCAAGCTCAGTGGGAAGAGGTGGTTGACTGTATTCCAGCAAGTATTTCAAATAATCAAAACATTGAGTTGCAGCGACCTTTAATCGAGGAGGAAGTGAAACACGCTTTGTTCCAAATGCACCCGGATAAATCTCCTGGGCCAGATGGAATGACTTCTGCGTTTTTTCAAAAGCATTGGAAGATTGTGGGTAAGGATATCGTGGAGATGGTGAAGAATTTTTTTGAAGATGGTATGATTCCGAGTAAGATCAATGAGACAAATGTTGTTTTGATCCCGAAGAAGAAATGTCCTACGAAATTGACAGAGCTGCGCGTAATTTCTTTGTGTAATTTACTAATAAAGGTTATCAATAAAGTGGTTGCAAATCGTATGAAAGATATGCTAGGGTTAGTTATTTCAGATAACCAGAGTGCCTTCATCCCGGGTAGACTTATATCTGATAATGTTATGATTTCTTACGAAATTATGCATTATTTAAAACGAAAAAGGAGGGGTAGAGAAGGATATATGGCGCTCAAATTAGACATGAGCAAAGCGTACGATAGAATTGAATGAGAGTATTTAAAGGTGGTTCTTAGGAAGATGGGTTTTTCTGATTGGTGGGTGAGTTTAATTATGAAGTGTGTGACTACAGTTTCTTACCAGATTGTACACAACCGTACTGAAATTGGGCCAATAAATCCTAGTAGGGGGATTCGACAAGGAGATCCTTTATCTCCTTACTTATTCATAATATGTGCAGAGGGTTTCTCTGCTCTAATTAGAAGATACGAAGCGAGAAGATTTATCCATGGAGTTAAAATTTGTAGGGGTGCACCAAGTGTTAACCATATGCTTTTTGCAGATGATAGCTATCTATATTGTCGTGCTAACGAAGAGGAGGGTGACAGAATTTTAGAGTTGTTATAATCCTTCGAAGCAGCGTCGAGTTAGAAGATAAATCTACAGAAGTCATCAGTCTTTTTTAGCTCGAATGTTCTTGGTTTAAACCGAACAGAACTATGTCAACGCCTTCAAATGGAGGAAGCAAATGCTGGTAGTACGTATCTTGGCCTTCCAAACATGCTTAGTCGAAACAAATCGGCTACACTGGGATTTCTTAAGAATAAGGTCAGACAGAGAGTGCAAAATCAGGATGCTGTGTGGATTTCTCAAGCTGGCAAGGAAGTTTTGATAAAGTCAGTGGCCCAAATGTTACCAACTTACACAATGAGTGTATTCTTGATTCCTTTTGAAATTATCAAGGATCTGGAGAGAATAATTTCAAAGTTTTGGTGGGGGTCAAAATCTTATAGCAGTAAGAAAATTCATTTGCTAAGTTGGAGCAAGCTGTGTAAGCACAAATCGGTGGGAGGTCTGGGCTTTCGTGATTTCAGAGATTTCAACCTGGCTATATTGGGCAAACAAGTATGGAGAATTCTTAATAATCCTGATAGTCTAGTAAGCAAGTTGTACAAGGCTCGATACTTCCCCAAGGTAAAGTTTTTAGAAGATCCGTTGGGGAATAATCCCAGTTTTATTTGGCGCAGTATTTGACTATTTGGGAAGCGAAGGCTGTGATTGTAGTGGGGGCTCGGTGGAAAGTTGGAATGGGAAACAAGATAAAGATCTCAGGTCAACCTTGGTTGATGGATCCTGATAACCCTTATATTTCGACTGAGTTATCGGAGCTTAGTCATTATTTGGTCTCTGGGCTCATAAGGGAGGATTCTAGAGAATGGAATGAGGATGTAATTCAAGATTTGTTTAATACCAGGGATCAGATTTGTATTCGTAATATCAAGCTTGGAGATGATGTTTCAGAAGATCATTGGTATTGGAGTAAAGAACACTCAGGCATTTATTCAGTTAGAAGTGCCTACAGATTACTCCAAGCTCAAAAAGGATACTGGAGAACGCAAGATTCAGATAACTTATGGAGTAAAGTATGGAGGGTGAAAGCTCCTCCAAAAGCTTTAAACACCATGTGGCGTGCGTTGTCGAACTACTTACCTACAATGACTATACTTTGGGAGAAGTTTGTTCCTGTGGAAACATTATGTCCCGCCTGTAAAGGTGCTAATGAAACTATTAGTCATGCTTTAGTCGAATGTCTGTTTGCAGCTCAGTGTTGGAGGATGGGATTTGCAGACATGACTATTAGTAATTCTAACGGTCTACTAGTTACAGGGAATTTTTCACACTATTAGTAAGAATAGGTGGGTTGATATTGTAGTATTGATTTGGTTTATCTGGAAGACTCGAAATGATGTGGTGTGGAACCAAAAGGTTTCTCATGTGAAAGCTATCATAGTTTCAGCGAATTGTCACCTTAAACAATAGAGAACTGCCCAGACTTCGTCTTCAAAAGCTCTATTTCAGTTGCCAGTTGAAGGAGATAGAGCGGAAAAATGGGTGAAGCCGCAGATGGATATAACTAAGGTAAACGTTGATGCAGCAATTTTCAGAGATTATAATGCCTTTGGTTTTGGGTTGGTGCCTAGAGATCATAGGGGAGATTTAATTCGAGCAAAGTCCGTTATCAAGTAAGGGAGTGTAGAGGCTGGTTTAGCAGAGATAATGGCCATCAAGAAGGCTCTAAGTTGGATCAAAGAAGAAGCATGGCAGGGCGTCCACCTGGAGACAGATTGTTTGGTAGCAGCTCAAGCAATCCGAAGTAAGGTTATCACGTCTTCTCCTTTTGGTCAAGTGGTGATGGAGTGTCGAAGGTTGATAGGAGAATTAAACAATACTAAATTGTTTTTTATTAAACGATCTGCAAATATGGCAGCTCATGTTCTAGCTAGAGTGTCGTATTTTAGCCCAGATCGGGTTTTAAGTAGGGGAGATGTTCCTACTGATGTCTTGACTATAATGGCAAGTGATTTGAGTTAATAAAATTTCCTTGTCCGTAAAAAAAACTAGCTCATAAATACACAATATGTAACTGAAATTACAAGAAAAACTATCAACCAATAAATGGTAATCCAATACCTCTCAAAGGCACAAAAAATGCCACCAGATATAGGCTCCAATGAATTTTCATTCATGGTACACATTAAAATTAAATCACATTAAAAGCCACTAATTAAGCACTATCAATCATCAATCAAAATTTTTAATTGAAAATTAAATATAGCAATCAATTATCATAAATAACAAATTAAAGATAATAAATCTGACAAAATTAACAAAAACAAACAACAAATAAAATACTGCTTTAATTACAATCAATTAACCTTTTAATAAAATATTAATCACGAACATAAAATTGAACCCTAACATTAAAAAAAATGTAACTGAAGCCATTAATGATACTTTAGACACGAAATTAATTAATGAAATCGAAACCATTAAATGGTATAATAATCATGAAATCAATTAGTCCAAAAACCCCAACAATATTGCTAAAATTATTCTCATCTTCAATGAATCAAACACCCATTAATAGACATTCTCACCCAAGAAACCAACTAATAAAATAAAAGAATAAAACAAGAATTGACCAATTATTGAAAATGGAAACAACCAATAAATTAAATAACCCAAAATCACTCTCTTTAGAATATTAATGAAATCAATAAAATTTATACCACACTAATCCTAAAATCGTAACTAAAATCAAACATGCTTTAATTCATAAACACGTCAAGAACAATCAAAACACCGATCACCAGCAAACTTCGATCAAGCAATACAAACCAAAAATTACTCACAATTTAAAAAATATTACACCCTTAACATCGATCTATAGTAATTATATACTAATAATCCTAAAACCATGACATCAAACAAGAATCTGGCAAAAAGAATAAAAACTAGTTACAAATAAAAATGCTCAGAAAACATAAAACCAATATATGCTACCTAATTATAAATGATTTAAACACTGATAACAAAATCAATTCATAACAATCTGTTGAGTATTGAATACAGTAAAAGAATACAGAGGGGGGGTAAATGGATTCTTGAACTTTTCTCATTCGAGTCTATGTAGCAAGAGTGTTTGTGTGTGCAAGATAGAAGGTGCGGATAAAGAATAACACAAGACACAATATCACTTTAAACTAATGTATTATTAGATAAAGGTTGCTACAATCTGTGAATACAAATGATAGTATTCTCAGCTTCGTTTTTCTCAGAGAGATACAGCTTGTAGTGTATGAAAAACTTGACTCACAAAGTTACTAAGTTAATGACTAAGGAAGTGAGGCTGTATCCTTATAGAACATGGATACAACCTACTTACACCAAATAAGGTAGCTAAACAAATTACTTTCTAGTCTGTCTATCCTTTTTGAGTAAGTGTCCAAACGGTTACAGATTTGACTTTGCAAAGCCTGTTCAGATCCACTTTTTTAGCCCCTTGTCCCTTCTATATCTCTCCAAGCTTCCTTGTAGGCTTTCCAGAGCACGTTACAGATTGTGGTCCATAAAGTGTATTGGCTTGTTGCTGGTTTCTGACTTGTACAATTTCTTCAGTATTTTGTCTCCAAGAATGTATTCGAGAAGTGACTAAGTAGTTGATTCGAGAACTAGAATTGACTTGATCGATAACTCTGAGTTCTCGAACACTGTTATATTGACATATCGAATTACTTCTCGAATAGCTCTTTTCTTCAGGATTCCTTGAGTTGTCGAATAGAACACTTGACTTGTCGAATCCTTGAGATATCGAATAGCTTTCTGAGTCCTTGAGATATCGAATGGAACTTTGACTTCTTGACTCCTTGAGAACTCGAACACTACTTTGACTTGTTGACTTCCTGAGTTCTCGAATAGAGTACATAGACATATCGAATCTCTGAGATATCGAATGAGATATCGAACAGTGTATTCAGAGATATCGAATAGTGTCTTGAGATATCAAATCCCTGACTTCTCGAATAGACAAATATACTTCTCGAATTGGTACTTAGGCAAATTCTTCATTTCTTCAAATCCCAACTGTGATTATTTAACAGTCTTTATCTCCTTGCTTGAGGCATGAACCTTGGAACTTCTTTCAAGCATTATTCTAGACTCTATAAGTACAGTTACACAACTAGGATTTGATGCCTACTATAAGTACAATACAAACAGAAACTCTACAACTAGAGGTTCCCTCAGTTAAGAGGTCATGTAAGTAATGCAAAGCATTACAAACAATTAGGCTTGTTATTAGATGTATACAGGCATGCCTCTGTAACTAACAATCTCCCCCAAATTGTGAGTGAGACCCTTAGTCACAATTTCATGTCTGATAACAAGCCTAACATACATAAAGATAAAACTTTAAAAGTACAGGTATGTAGATTGATTGAAGAAAGTTCACAGAAGTGTTCTTACAAGTTATGAGAAACTACTAGCCATATCCTTTTGGATTCATCTCTTGAGCTTTGGCTTGCAGATTCTCATTTTTCATTTTCTCCTCAGCTTCTTTGGCTTTCTTCTTTGCATTTTCCTCCATGGCAAGAATAATGTCTTCCATTGCAGTGAGTTCTTCAATTAGAGGGGAGTCTGATAAATCCTTAAGTACTTCATTCAGCTGTTTCTCAGAATAGGAACTGATGTAGTCCATTCTAATCTTTACATTTCTACCATATTTCTTGTACTCAATGATGTAAGGATTAAACTTGACTCTACACAGACCCATAGCTCTCAATTCATCAGCCTTAGTTTCCATTGCAGCAAACTCCTCCTCCCTTTTCTTTAGAAGCTCCTCACTGTTCTTTCTCATTTCTGCCTGGTGATCTCTCTTCATTTTGACAAAGTCAATTAACTCCAGCTTCCATACCCTTTCCACTCTGTCTTCAGAATCCAACATTGCAATTATTCTTTCTATGTCATATAGCTTGCCCCAGTGCTGACATGTTCCTTGTCTGAATTTCTTCTGTCTTCCATCAGTATATTTTATTTCAAGAAAATCATCAACAATGGCAACATGATAGATTCTTTGAGCCCATATGAACTGCAGTTGGTCTTCATCATAGATTTCATCCAGAGGTGGTAGGTTCAATCCTGGAATTATTGTCAGTGCCTTTGATTTCGATATCTTCACCCTTCTTGCAGCATGCTTAATTTTACTCCTCCTTGTATGATTGCTAGGCAGAAACTTATGACCCTTGTTGGTAGACCATAGTAGTATTCCATTAGCAGTTTGCTTTCTAAAACATACACATGGTTTCTTGATTTGAATCCCCTTCACTTAATGAGGTGCCAAAACAGTTGCATACGCCAGAGATGTAGATCTTGATGAATCATTACTAGTGACATCCACCCTAGACATTGAGCCTTGTGTTATGGTGGAAGTGTCATTAATAATGTTCATGGCTTGCTGTTTTCCACTCTTCTTTTCATATACCTTTCCTCCACCCTTGTCATCATCCTTCTTTCTGTTTTTATCATCCCTTTTCTTCTTGTCATCACTGCCCTTATATCTCCCTTGATCTCCACCCCTGCTTCCACTTTTATCATGATCATCCTTGTCTTGATTTGACTTTCCACCTTGAGCAATAGGCTTGATGTCTGATTGAGAGTTGATAAACTTCACCAGAATGTTAAGAGCCTCCTTTTCAGATTCAGATTTTCCATTTCTTGAATGTAGAACTCCATCCAGAAACTTTATGGTGGACATGTTGTTTGCTTTTAGATGTTGGCCAAATCTGAAAGCAACAATGTCTTGATCCTTTTCATATAGAATACAATGAGGCTGAGGAACTACTTGAGGCAGTTGAGATTTCATGCACTTGGTGAGAATCTCTTTGAGCATATCATTGTCTAGTGAGTTATTCCTTTCTATCTTCTTGATGATTGTTCCAAGTTCAGAGCTAGATAGAATTTGAAAGGCTTCAATGTGGATGTGAAAGAGGTTCTTGGCAGTGTGAACTAAGACTTCTCTATCATTCGAAAGAATGATGGCATGGGGATTGGTTTGCACAATTTCTCTTCTCACTACAGTGACTAGAAACATATCTTGCACAAGAAGCTTGATGTAGTCAAAGTAATGGAAATTGGCTCTTTTCCTTAACTCTTGTAGATGCTTCAAAAAGGCTATGTCATGGTATAGTCTAGAGTTTACAGTTTCTTGACATACCCTTTGAGTAAGCACATTTCTGAATTCTGAAGGTTCAGATTGAAGGGATTGTTTAGCAATGTCAGGGATGTCAAATTCATATTCTGACTTCCCTTCAGTTTCAGATGGCTTGGCAACTTCATCTACAACCACTTTCTTCAGCTTGTCATCCTTGGATGTAGATTTCTCAGACTGAGATGACTTAGCAGTTCTTGGTTGGCCACCCTCATTGGTTGTAATGCCTTTGGTTTGAGATTTCTCCCCCTTAGTCTGAGGCTCCCCCTTAGATTTTGAGTTCCTTGTTATCCTCTTCTCCCCCTTAGGCTTGTTGTCAGGCACAGAGGCTGTAGTAGGAGCCTTTGGAGTTGAAGATTCTTCAAGTAGAGGGATACCCATGTGCTTCATCATGGCAGACAACATAGATTGTTGATCCAGAAGAACATTAGCAGTGGTAGTGGCTTGAGTGTTCAATTGCTCAGTTAGATTTGTAACTTTGCCTGCCAGATGGGCATTGGATTCTTTGAGAGACACCACCTCCCTTTCAAGAGTATCAACCTTGGTGAACAGTGCAGTGGCCTTGAAACCAGTTAAGGATTGATCTTGCAGTCTTTTCACTTCAGACTTGGTCATTTCATGCACAGGGACTTCAGTGACCAGCTTGTCTCCATACTAATTTTTGAACAGTGTTCTGAGCATGGCATTGGCCTCTATAGTCTGGTCAGATAGATTTTGAAATCTGTTTCCTAGGCATGTGACTGTGTCTGTGAGTTTGGCTAGGCCATTATCCATCTTGGTGCAGGTGGTGTTGCAGTGTTTGAGATCTTTGACCACACTGTCTAGTTGAGGAAATTTAGCATCAAAGGCCCTCTTTACTTCTGCTACTGAAGTGGCTGTCTTGTCACACACCCTGTTGACTTCAGTTTTGACTCCCTTGCCAAGATAGTGTGCAGCCTTGAGGAAACCCTTGTAGGAATCATTGACAGCTTCATACACTTCACCAGGAGACAGGGATTTTGCATTGGAACCCAGTGAAGTGATGTATTCCTCTCTAAGATATTGAAGTGCTTCACTGAGAGTTATATCATACTTTCCTTGCAGCCAGGCATCTGCATTGCCATCTCTCTCAGCATCATCAATAATCTTGGCCTTCTGCATCTCCACATCATCCCTATGGCATAGTAGGATGGCCTCATAGTCTGGATTAGAGATGTTGGAGGTGACAAGGTTCTGAGCTATTTTTACAAACTCAGGAATCTGATCCACAATTAAGCTTTGAAGTGCTTCAACCGTCAATTTTTGTGGAACAGACCCTGATCCTGAAGCACTGTCATGTTGCACAGGCTTCAGCCATTGTGACATAAAGTCAGAGCTAGAGCTAGGTAAACTAGACTCCTCAGTTATAAATGCAACTTCTGTAATCGGATGGATTGACTCTACTACTGGTGTCTTCATAGAAGTGGGATGAGTTACACCAGCAGTTGACACAGGCACAGAGTCTCTAGTAAAAACTAGTGAAGCCTCTGTGTTTGTGATGGTGTCATTAGGATATGCCCCAGCATGCATTCCCTCACCATCTAAATGTGGGTCCTGGGTGGTGAGCAGAGTGTCATGCGCTAAGTCACTTGAAATTATTGGCTCATCAAGAGAAAAGAATTCTTGATGATCAATGCCTTGCATCTCAGTTGCCTGAGTTGCAGGTTCCAAAGAAATTTCAGTGTTAGATTCTGGAAGAGGAGTGTCTTGTAGAGTAGATTTTGGCAACTCCCCCTGAGAGATAGAGGGAGTTTTAAATGTGATGTGCTCTCCACTCATTGTAGTGCCAGCCTTATCACTCCCATGTGCTGACTCAATACAAGAAGGTGCATTGGGGAGGATGCTTGATTCTATAAATGCACCCTGTTGAGAGGACACATCTAGTGAGCTGTTTGCCCCTGATTTTACAACTTCAGCCATTTGTGTGACTGAAGAGGTGGTCTTAGTTTTCTTCTTCTTCTTTGGCCTTAGTAAGGGTGACTCTGGTTCCTCACTTTCTAGACCTAGTTCAACAGCTAATGCTGCTTCAGATAGAATATTTAAAGGTGCAGACATTACTTCATTTCTCTTCTTTTTACTAACATCACCCTTTTGAGAGGATGATGCAGTTGGCTCAGTGATTGGTAGAGTGTTTGGTTGAGAGGGTTGGTTAGCTAGCCCTGGGTTAGCATTTTGTTCTACTTGCTTGGGCTTAGCTAACTCAGACTTAGAGGCAAATGTTGGCATGTTGTGGGGGTAAGTTCTAAACAGACTCTCCATATAGGGAGTTATGTTAAGTCTTACATCCACATCATTCCTAGTCTCCAAATTACCAAAAATGAGTTTGGTCATGGATTTAGGATAGCCTATTCTATTTTTATTCATCCCATCTAATTCAATCAATTTATCATCTAAGAAATTAAGGACAGATTGAATAAAATGAGGGAAGAAAATTTCATTACCTCTCTTGGCTGAATTCTTACCAAGTCTCCCATACAGCTCCTGCAAAATGATGAGACCAACGTCTATCTTCTTTCCATAAGCTAAGGCATAGCCTATTTGCTGTGCAGGAGTACTGATTTGGTCATAGCTAGATTTTCTTGCAGTGAAGACTTGAAGAAGTGTAGCAAACACATAACTCCATTCCTTCCTCAAATGCTTCCTGTTCAAGTGCCCAAGACTGATTCTGTCTGCATATTTGATGAAATCAAAGAAGTCTTCTAATTCAACATTTGTAGCAAGTGGGTCATACACCTCTCCTTTGGTACCCATCCCAAGTGCCTCATTCATATCCTCTGTGGTGATAGTGAGATTTTTGTCTTGAATCTTGCAGTAGATGATGTACGAGGATATTGCAGAGTCAAGAGCCACCACCTCCACTGTAGCAGACTGCCAAAACTGTTCTAGAATGTCGAGATACAGAGTTGGGTTAACAGATAGAGCATTCTTGATGTACGATTCAGACATCCACTTCACAAAGCACTTGAAATTGGTGTTGGGTGCTTCAACATCACTAGTTAGAGCAATGAAATTGGTGTTGAACTTTACTGTTGCCATTTGTGTGAGAGAGAGAGAGAAGAAATCGAAGGTTGAAGAAGAAATTTAGCTTTTGCAGTTAGGGTTTCAGAGGTTTTGGGAGTTTGGATGCTTGAGAAATCGAATGAAATGAATCGAAAAGATGTGAAGTCGTAAAAGTATGAAGTACTTGAATTGTCGATTAGATGTATGTTCTGTATCAACAAGTCAGGCATTCGAGAAGTAGAAAACAACTATTCGAGAAGTCAAGAAAGGCTTATTCGATAATTCAAGCAGGTTGTAGCTCACAGCTGGCAGTTATCTAACTTAGAAATAAATCTAAATTAGGTAAAATATGTTTTTATGAGTAATTCTGAATAAAAATCCAAAATTGGTTAAAATTCAGCTAGAAATCAGCCTTTTCAAATGATTCGAGAACTCAAATATAGTATTCGAGAACTCAGTCAATCGAGAACTAAAACACTATATTCGAGAAGTCAAGGAAACCTCTATTCGAGAACTCTAAAAGACTCTATTCGAGAACTCGAGAGTGCTCTAAAGAGACTTGTTAGAGATGTCGAATAGTGAATCACTTGACAGGTCTGACTTGTCGAATTATACTCATAGAAACTCAATTTTCATTATCTTTTCAAAATTTACCAGCCTTATTCATTCACGAATATTCTAGCAAATTAAACAGTGATTTTCTCAAAATTTCATAGAAATTTCAAGTTAACAAGAGAATATGATTTTCCAAATATGCAACATATTTGAAATATTTATAAATCATATTTCAGCCAACACTTACTCCAAAAATATTAAGAATTTAGATAAAGTAAGTGTTTACTGCTGCAACAATCTAGCTGTTGTATTCACTTAGCCAGAATCTGAAGAATTCAGCATTCCAATCTCACTAACCAACCTTGTGAAGGTGGCTTCATCTAATGGCTTAGTGAATATATCAGCTAGTTGTTTGTCTGTAGAAACATAATGCAACTCAATGGTTCCATTAGTTGCATGTTCCCTTATGAAATGATATCTGATGTCAATGTGCTTTGTCCTAGAATGATTGACAGGATTGGCAACTATAGAGATTTCACTTGTGTTGTCACACATGATTGGAATTCTTTCCAACACAAGTTCATAGTCTCTAAAGCACTTGAGCGCAGCAACTTCCAGCAGCTATGTATTCAGCCTCAGCTGTAGAAGTTGACACAGATTGTTGTTTCTTGCTATACCAAGAGACTAACCTTTGTCCAAGAAACTGGCAGCTACCTGAGGTGCTTTTCATATCCACTCTGCATCCAGCATAATCAGCATCAGAATAATCAACCAGATTGAACCCTGTGTCCTTAGGATACCATAGTCCCAAGTTTGGAGTGCCCTTCAGATATCTAAAGATCCTTTTTATAGCAACCAAATGTGATTCTTTTGGATCTGATTGAAACCTTGCACACAAGCATGTAGCAAACATGATGTCTGGCCTACTTGCAGTGAGATAGAGTAGAGAACCAACCATGCCTCTGTAGACTGAGATATCTACCTTCTTGCCTTTAGCATCTTCATCCAATTTAGTGGCAGTGGCCAAGGGTGTCTTTGCAGGTGAGCAATCTTCCAAGTCAAACTTCTTCAATAAATCCTTGATGTACTTGGTCTGACTGATAAAGATGCCATCCTTCCTTTGACTGACTTGCAACCCAAGAAAGAATGTCAACTCCCCCATCATACTCATCTCATATCTGCTCTGCATGAGTTTAGAAAATTTCTCACACAGCTTCTCATTTGTAGAACCAAAAATGATATCATCCACATAGATCTGAACTAAGATAAGATCATCACCATGCCTCTTGTAAAACAATGTCTTGTCCAGTGTGCCTCTAGTGAATTGATTCTCAAGAAGAAATTGTGATAAAGTATCATACCATGCTCTTGGAGCCTGCTTAAGTCCATACAATACCTTAAGCAATCTGTAGACAAATTCTGGGAAGTGTGGATCCTCAAAACCAGGTGGTTGTTGCACATAAACTTCTTCTTCCAACTCTCCATTCAGAAATGCACTTTTGACATCCATTTGATATACTTTAAAGTTTGAATGAGCAGCAAATGCCAAGAATATTCTGATGGCTTCCAATCTAGCAATAGGAGCAAATGTCTCATCATAATCAATGCCTTCCTGTTGAGAGTATCCTTTTGCAACCAACCTTGCTTTGTTCCTTATAATTACACCATCTTCATCCATCTTATTCTTTAGAACCCATTTTGTTCCAACAATGGTTCTGTTCTTTGGTGCAGGCACAAATTCCCATACTTTGTTTCTTTCAAATTGATTCAGCTCCTCTTGCATAGCAATAATCCAATCTGGATCCAACAGTGCATCATCAAGTTTCTTAGGCTCAACTTGTGATAGAAAACAGCCATAGAGGCACTCATTCTGAGTTGCTCTCCTAGTCCTTACTCCTGCATTAGGATCTCCAATGATTTGCTCTGCAGTGTGTGATCTATCCCATTTCCTTGAGTGCTCAGCTTGATTTCTCATTCTTGATGTTGCTTCATTATCCACATCATGGTCATTCTCATTTCCTCCCCCTGTGAAGTTGCCACTACTCACAGGTGTATCTTGGATGCTTGTTCCTTCACTATTGATTGGCACAAATTCTTCTCTTGTATCATCATTCACTTGAGTTTGTTGAACTCGAGTTTCAACTTCAGTTTCAGTCTCTTCATCAGAATCGTCTAGATTATCAAACTTCAATGGATCTTTATCTTCATCATTGGCTTCTTCTAGTCCAGGTAGTTTGCTGTCATCAAATGTCACATCTGTGCTTTCCATAACTTTCTTTTGACTGATGACATAAACCTTGTATGCAATTCTTTCCATAGAGTAGCCAAGAAAAATTCCTTCAAATGCTTTTGCATCAAATTTTCCAACATATTCAGAATTATCCTTCAATACAAAGCATTTGCTTCCAAAAGTATGAACATACTTTAGAGTAGGCTTCTTTCCAGTCATCAAGTTATAAGGTGTCTTTCCAGTGTTTTTGTTGATGAGGGTTCTGTTCTGGATATAGCATGCAGTGCTTACAGCCTCAGCCCAAAAACATGTAGGCATTTTTGCATCAAGTAACATTGTTCTAGCAGCCTCAATTAGAGTTCTATTCTTTCTCTCAACAATTCCATTTTGTTGTGGAGTCCTTGGAGCTGAGAATTGCTGAGAAATACCATTCTCTTTACAGAATGCTTCAAGTATGGCATTTCTGAACTCTTTTCCATTATCACTTCTCAGTGCAATCACACTTGCATTGTTGGCCTTTGCTTCCTTGTCAACTTTCTTTATATGCTCAATGATTACTTGTGGAGTCTCATCTTTTGATGCCAGAAATTCCACCCATGTATACCTTGTAAAATCATCAACCATCACCAAGGCATACTTCTTTCTTCCTAGTGACATAATGTTGACAAGCCCAAACAAATCCATATGAATGAGTTGTAGGGGCTTGGTTATTGATGTCACTGTCTTTGTCTTGTGGCATGATCTTTTCATCTTTCCTTTTTGACAAGCCTCACACACTCCTTCTTGACAGAATTCAAGTGTGGGCATGCCTCTCACTAGCTCTCTTTTGACTAGAGAATTAATGGCTTTGAAGTTCAGGTGTGATAGTTTCTTGTGCCACAGCCAACAATCTTCATTTGATGCTTTTGAGTTAAAGCAACAAATTTTGTCCTTGTTTGCAGAATCCATATTGGCTACAAACAGGCTTCCCTTCCTTACTCCAGATAGAGCAAAATCACCAGTCTTCTTGTGGGTGATCAAACATTCATCTTTGTCAAAATCCACCTTGAATCTCCTATCAGTAAACTGACCAACACTTAGCAGATTATACTTGAGCCCCTTGACTAGTGCTACATCTTCAATGATGACATTACCAACTTTCAACTTGCCATATCCCAATGTGTTACCCATGCTGTCATCTCCAAAAGCAACCATTGGGCCAGCCTTTTCCTCATATTGTGATAGCAGGGCCATATCACCAGTCATATGATTTGAGCATCCACTGTCCAAAATCCACATGACCTTCTTTTCACTTTCTTTGCCCTGCAAACACAAAGGTATTACTTTTCCTTTGGTACCCAAACAAGTTTGGGTCCATGTGACTTAGAAACAGTTTTATCATAAACAACATGCTTGTCAACTTTCTTGG
Organism: Kitagawia praeruptora; assembly: GCA_037693485.1. Classification (NCBI taxonomy): domain Eukaryota; kingdom Viridiplantae; phylum Streptophyta; class Magnoliopsida; order Apiales; family Apiaceae; genus Kitagawia; species Kitagawia praeruptora. The sequence goes on from CM075345.1 coordinate 57,431,200, forward strand.
CATTAGTCTTCTTGTCACTGTTAGAAGTCTTGGAACCTGAGGTTTCAGACTTAGGTGACAGAGGTACCTTCCTAGCTTTAGGAGGACTTGAAGACTTTGACCTGGTGTAGTGTGTGTGAGAATTGTGACTGATACAACCATCAATGAATTGCCTTCTCAGATTGAAACAACTAGTCATTACATTCATATTGCATGGCATACAGTCAAATTTATCACAAAATGGTGCATCTCTATGTCTTAGAGGCACAGAACAATCATAGAAAGGTTTGGACACACTACCAACAGGTTTCTTGCATGCATGAGTTAAATGATTGGTACTGAAACAGTTCTGACAAGTTTTCCTAGGGGCATTAGGCATATAAGCATAGTTGTTATCCTTGTTAATCCCTAACTTGCCATTTCTATTCTGTTTCTTCTTAGTCACTTTCTTTTCTGATTCACTCTTCCAAGCTGAAACAAACTTAACAAACTTCTTAGGTCTTGGCCTATCAACTACTGGCTCCTTGTCTTTTGACTTGACACTCTCACTCTTGGATGATGCTTGTTGTTCATTCGATTGTGCCTCATCCTCATCATTCAACATTTGTTTGATGAGTAAGGCATCCTCATCAATTTCAAATGTTGGTTCCTTAAAAATTGGATTTTCAGTCTTTTTCAAAATGTGAGGCACTTCCTCATGAACAACTGTGTCATCTAGCATAGCCTTTTCTCTGTTTAAGAGTGTCATAATCAAGTCCAATAGCAGCCTTGGGTTTTGCTTCAATTTTCTCACAGTAGGATTTCACTAGACCAGATGATTTCTTGAAAGTTTTTAGTTTGAATTCATTTTCAGCTAATTCATCCCTAAGAGCCTTTTCAACCTGACTAGCACACAAAACCTTATTCTGCAGATATTCAACTTCTTTCTTAAGGTTTTCTATTTGCATAGTAGTTAGCTCAAGTTCCTCATTCTTTTTGGTTAACATTTCATTTCTAGTAGACAGTTTAGCAATCTCTTCATTAGCAGCAGTCATACTAGTATGAATGTTAAACATTTCAACAGATAGTTGTTCAATCATGCATTTATACTCTGAAATAGACATGTCTATAGTAGTGAGAGATGGTACCTGAGGGTCTGATGGAGATGTGTCATCCTTGGAATTGGCCATCAAGGCATAATTGCAGAATTCTTGCTTCTCTCCATCACTGTCAGAATCATCCCAACACTTCCCTTCAGCTATGTAGGCCTTACCTTGTGTCTGCTTTTTCAGAAGGGCCTCATACTTAGCTTCAAGCTCAAGATAATCTCTATCCTTCTTTTTAGGCTTCTTGCATTCACTGGCAAAATGCCCTAGGTCATTGCATCTATAGCACCTTACTGATGACCTATCCACATGGCTGGTTTTAAACTTATTCTTGTTTGGTTTCACAGGTGCCTTGCTTTTGTTGAATGAATGGTTTTGGGTTTTGGGTTTGAAGGGTTGATTCCTTTTGAATCTGATGTTTGGAAATTTTCTGGCCATGAAAGCATATGAAGTGTTTTCCATCCCATCTAGTTCTTCAAGAGTGCAAAACTCTTCTTCCTCCTTCTCCTCAACAGGTTCACTTACCTCAAGTTCAGTTTCTTCCTCTTCCACTACCTCTTCTATCCTTAACTGGCTTGTGGATGCTTCTAGGTCTTGAATAGATTTGTTGACAATCAAGGCACATGATGTGTTTACCATTATGCCTTGATTGGCTTGGATAGCCCTTTTCTGAAGCAACTCAAGCTCATGAGTTTTTAAGACTCCATAGAGCACATCATATGTAACTTTGTTCAAATCTCTTTCCCTTAGAGAAATGACCCTTTGCTCTAGATGGTTTGGTAAGGATAGCAGAAACTTCATGTTTAACTCCTTGGTACTGTAAACCTTGCCATTCATCTGCAACTCAGTAACTAGCTTGTGAAATCTCTCAAACATCTCAGTAATGCTTTCCTTGGCCTGTGTCATGAAAGCCTCATACTGTGTGACCAGTATCTGTTTCTTGTTTTCCTTAACCTCATCAGTTCCTTCACACAACACCTCAATGTGATCCCACATTTCTTTGGCAGATGTACATGATGCAATGTTTGCAAACATTGACATGTCCATGGAATCAATGATAAGAAACATGAGGTGGCTGTCAAGAACAACCTTCTCCCTTTCTGATTCTGTCCATTTTGATGGATCCTTGGCCTCATAAGATCTTGGGATAGTTGTGGTTCCAACAGTCTTCTCTGGTATCTCTTGTTGTGGAACAAAAGGACCATTCTTAAGAATCTCAGGATACAAAGGATGAGAGGCTTTGATGAACAACATCATCTTTATCTTCCAGAGGTTGAAGTTATCTTTGTCAAACTTAGGGACTTTCACCGTTCCTGTAGTCTTTGGTGTATTCGAACTCATGATCGTTTTTCTGTTTTTGAATAAACAACCCGCTCTGATACCACTTGTTGAGTATTGAATATAGTAAAAGAATACAAAGGGGGGGTGAATGGATTCTTGAACTTTTCTCGTTCGATTCTATGTAGCAAGAGTGTTTGTGTGTGCAAGATAGAAGGTGCGGATAAAGAATAACACAAGACACAATATCACTTTAATCTAATGTATTATTAGATAAAGGTTGCTACAATTTGTGAATACAAATGATAGTATTCTCAGCTTCATTTTTCTCAGAGAGATACAGCTTGTAGTGTATGAAAAACTTGACTCACAAAGTTACCAAGTTAATGACTAAGGAAGTGAGGCTGTATCCTTATAGAACATGGATACAACCTACTTACACCAAATAAGGTAGCTAAACAAATTACTTTCTAGTCTGTCTATCCTTTTTGAGTAAGTGTCCAAACGGTTACAGATTTGACTTTGCAAAGCCTGTTCAGATCCACTTCTTTAGCCCCTTGTCTCTTCTATATCTCTCCAAGCTTCCTTGTAGGCTTTCCAGAGCACGTTACAGATTGTGGTCCATAAAGTGTATTGGCTTGTTGCTGGTTTCTGACTTGTACAATTTCTTCAGTATTTTGTCTCCAAGAATGTATTCGAGAAGTGACTAAGTAGTTGATTCGAGAACTAGAATTGACTTGATCGATAACTCTGAGTTCTCGAACACTGTTATATTGACATATCGAATTACTTCTCGAATAGCTCTTTTCTTCAACCAAGGAGAAATAAGGATGATGACTCTGAAGATAAAAGTGATGGGAGGAGAAGACATCACAGGAGAGATAAGGGTGATGAAGACAAGAAGAAGAAGGGGGACAAAGATAAGAAGAATGATGATGACCAAGGAAGAGTCTATGAGAGGAAGATTGGAAAACAGCAAGCCTTAGGCATTGCTAGCAGTAACCTCACCACAACACAAGACTCTAAGTCTAGGGTGAATACTGTTAGTGGTGACCTAGCAAAATCTACATCTATGGCTTCTGCAACTGTTTTGCCACCTCAAGAAGAGAAGAAGATTCAAGTCAAGAAACCATGTGTATGTTTCAGAAAGCAAACTGCTAATGGAATACTACTATGGTCTACCAACAAAGGTCAAAGATTTCTGCCAAGCAACCATGTCAAGAGAATGAAATTTAAACATGTTGCAAGAAAGGTGAAGCTATCCAAATCTAAGGCACTGACAATTATCCCAGGATTAAACCTACCACCTCTGGATGAAAGCTATGATGAAGACCAACTGCAATTTCTATGGGCTCAAAGAATCTGTCATGTTGCCATTGTTGATGATTTTCTTGAAGTTAAGTATTCTGATGGAAGACAGAAGAAATTCAGACAAGGAACATGCCAGCACTGGGGTAGGCTGTATGACATAGAAAGGATAATTGCAATGTTGGATTCTGAAGACAGAGTGGAAAGGGTGTGGAAGCTGGAGTTAATTGACTTTGTCAAGATGAAAAGAGATCACCAGGCAGAAATGAGAAAGAACAGTGAAAAGCTACTAAAGAAAAGGGAGGAGGAGTTTGCTGCAATGGAAGCTAAGGCTGATGAGTTGAGAGCTATGGGTCTGTGCAGAGTCAAGTTTAATCCTTACATCATTGAGTACAAGAAATATGGTAGAAATGTGAAGATTAGAATGGACTACATCAGTTCCTACTCTGAGAAACAGCTAAATGAAGTGCTCAAGGATTTATCAGGCTCTCCTCTAATTGAAGAACTCACTGCAATGGAAGATATCATTCTTGCCATGGAAGAAATTGCAAAGAAGAAAGCCAAAGAAGCTGAAGATAGAATGAAAAATGAGAATCTGCAAGCCAAAGCTCAGAAGTAGAATCCAAAAGGATATGGCTAAGTAGTTCCTCATAACTTGTAAGAATACTTCTATGTAATTTCTTCAATCAAATTCATACTTGTACTTTTAAAAACTTTATCTTTATGTATGTTAGGCTTGTTATCAGACATGAAATTGTGACTAAGGGTCTCACTCACAATTTGGGGGAGATTGTGAGTTACAGAGGCATGCCTGTACACATCTAATAACAAGCCTAATTGTTTGTAATGCTTTGCATTACTTACATGACCTCTTAACTGAGGGAACCTCTAGTTGTAGAGTTTCTGTTTGTATTGTACTTGTAGTAGGCATCAAATCCTAGTTGTGTAATTGTACAAATAGAGTCTAGAATAATGCTTGAAAGAAGTTCCAAGGTCATGCCTCAAGCAAGGAGTTAAAGACTGTCAAATAATCACAGTTGGGATTTGAAGAAATGAAGAATTTGCCTAAGTACCAATTCGAGAAGTCCAGCATTCGAGAAGTCAGAGATTCGACATCTCAAGACACTATTCGATATCTCTGAAATACACTGTTCGATATCTCAGGGATTCAATATGTCTACTACTCTATTCGAGAACTCAAGAAGTCAACAAGTCAAGATGGTATTCGAGTTCTCAAAGAGTCAACAAGTCAAAGTTTCATTCGATATCTCAAGGACTCAGAAAGCTATTCGATATCTCGAGGATTCGATAAATCAAATGTTCTATTCGACAACTCAAGGAATCCTGATGGAAAAGAGCTATTCGAGAAGTGGTTCGATATGTCAATATAACAGTATTCGAGAACTCAGAGTTATCGATCAAGTCAATTCTAGTTCTCGAATCACTTACTTAGTCACTTCTCGAATACATTCTTGGAGACAAAATACTGAAGAAATTGTACAAGTCAGAAACCTGCAACAAGCCAATGCACTTTATGGACCACAATCTGTAACGTGCTCTGGAAAGCCTACAAGGAAGCTTGGAGAGATATAGAAGAGACAAGGAGCTAAAGAAGTGGATCTAAACAGGCTTTGCAAAGTCAAATCTGTAACCGTTTGGACACTTACTCAAAAAGGATAGACAGACTAGAAAGTAATTTGTTTAGCTACCTTATTTGTAGTAAGTAGGCTGTATCCATGTTCTATAAGGACACAGCCTCACTTCATAACTTAGCAACTTTTGTGAGTCAAGTTTTTCAAACACTGTAAGCTATATCTCTCTGAGAAAAACGAAGCTGAGAATACTACCATTTGTATTCACAGATTGTAGCAACCTTTATCTAATAATGCATTAGATTAAAGTGATATTGTGTCTTGTGTTGTTTCTTTATCCGCACCTTCTCTTCTACACACACAAGCACTTATCTGCTACATAGACTCAATCCAAGAAAAGTTCAAGAATCCATTCACCCCCCCCCCTCTGTATTCTTTTACCGTATTCAATACTCAACAAGTGGTATCAGATAGGGCTGTTTATTCAAAAACAGGAAAACGATCATGAGTTTGAATACACCAAAGACTACAGGAACGGTGAAGGTCCCTAAGTTTGACAAAGAAAACTTCAACCTCTGGAAGATAAAGATGATGTTGTTCATTAAAGCCTCTCATCCCTTGTATCCTGAGATTCTCAAGAATGGTCCTTTTGTTCCACAACAAGAGATACCAGAGAAGACTGTTGGAACCACAACTATCCCAAGATCTTATGAGGCCAAGGATCCATCAAAGTGGACAGAGTCAGAAAGGGAGAAGGTTGCTCTTGACAGCCACCTCATGTTGCTTATCATTGATTCCATGGACATGTCAATGTTTGCAAACATTGCATCATATACGTCTGCTAAAGAGATGTGGGATCACATTGAGGTGTTGTGTGAAGGGACTGATGAGGTTAAGGAAAACAGGAAACAGATACTGGTCACACAGTATGAAGCTTTCATGGCACAGCCCAAGGAAAGCATCACTGAAATGTTTGAAAGGTTTCACAAGCTAGTTACTGAGTTGCAGATGAATGGAAAGGTTTACAGCACCAAGGAGTTAAATATGAAATTTTTGTTGTCTTCACCAAATCATCTGGAGCAAAGAGTCATTTTTCTAAGAGAGAGAGATTTGAACAAAGTCACCTATGATGTGCTCTATGGAGTCCTAAAGACTCATGAACTTGAGTTGCTTCAGAAAAGGGCTATCCAAGCCAACCAAGGTAGGATGATAAACACATCATGTGCCTTGATTGTCAACAAATCCATTCTGGACCTAGAAGCATCTACAAGCCAACTAAGGATAGAGGAGGTGGCAGATGATGAAGAAACTGAAGCTGGGGTGAGTGAACCTGTTGAGGAAAAGGAGGAAGAAGAAGAAGAGTTTTACACTCTGGAAGAACTTGATGGGATGGAAAATACTTCATATGCTTTCATGGCCAGAAAATTTCCAAACATCAGATTTAAAAGAAATCAACCCTTCAAACCAAAAACTCAAAACCATTCAGCCAACAAGAACAAGGCACCTGTGAAACCAAACAGAAATAAGTTCAAAACCAGTTATGTGGATAGGTCATCTGTAAGGTGCTATAGATGCAATGACCTAGGGCATTTTGCCAGTGAATGCAAGAAGCCTAAAAAGAAGGATAGAGATTATCTTGAGCTCGAAGCTAAGTATGAGGCCCTTCTGAAAAAGCAGACACATGGTAAGGCCTACATAGCTGAAGGGAAGTGTTGGGATGATTCTGAGAGTGATGAAGAGGAACAAGAATTCTGCAATTATGCCTTGATGGCCAACTCCAAGGATGACTCATCTTCATCTGATTCTCAGGTACCATCTCTCACTACTATAGACATGTCTGTTTCTAAGTACAAATGCATGATTGAACAATTATCTGTTGAAATGTTTAATATTCATACTAGTATGACTGCTGCTAATGAGGAGATTGCTAAACTGTCTACTAGAAATGAAATATTAACCAAAAAGAATGAGGAACTTGAGCTAACTACTATGCAAGTAGAAAACCTTAAGAAAGAAGTTGAATATTTGCAAAACAAGGTTTTATGTGCTAGTCAAGTAGAGAAGGCTCGTAGGGATGAATTAGCTGAGAATGAATTCAAACTAAAAACTTTCAAGAAATCATCTGGTTTAGTGCAATCCTACTGTGAGAAAATTGAAGCTAAACCCAAAGCAGCTATTGGACTTGACTATGACTCTCTCAAACAAAGGAAAGGCTATGCTGTCATTGAAGAGGACATAGCTGTTCATGAGAAAGTGCCTCACATTTTGAGAAAAACTGAAAATCCAATTTTTAAGGAATCAACATTTGAAATTGATGAGGATGCCTTACTCATCAAGCAAATGTTGAATGATGAGGATGAAGCACAATCTAGTGAACAGCAAGCATCCTCTAAGGGTGAGAGTGTCAAGTCAAAGACCAAGAAACCAGTAGTTGATAGGCCAAGACCTAATAAGTTTGTTAAGTTTGTCTCAGCTGGGATGAGTGAATCAGAAAAGAAAGTGACTAAGAAGAAACAGAACAGAAATGGCAAGTTAGGGATTAACAAGGATAACAACTATGCTTATATGCCTAATGCCCCTAGGAAAACTTGTCAGAACTGTTTCAGTACCAATCATTTAACTCATGCATGCAAGAAACCTGTTGGTAGTGTGTCTAAACCTTTCTATGATTGTTCTATGCCTCTAAGTCATAGAGATGCACCTTTCTGTGATAAATTTGACTGTATGCCATGCAATATGAATGTTATGACTAGTTGTTTTAATTTAAGAAGGCAATTCATTGATGGTTGTATCAGTCACAATTCCCACACACACTACACAAGGTCAAAGTCTTCAAGTCCTCCTAAAGCTAGGAAGGTACCTCTGTCACCTAAGTCTGAAACTTCAGGTTCTAAGACTTCCAACAGTGACAAGAAGACTAGCACTAAGAAAGTTGACAAGCATGTTGTTTATGATAAAACTGTCTCTAAGTCACATGGACCCAAACTTGTTTGGGTACCAAAGGAAAAGTAATACCTTTGTGTTTGCAGGGCAAAGAAAGTGAAAAGAAGGTCATGTGGATTTTGGACAGTGGATGCTCAAATCATATGACTGGTGATATGGCCCTGCTATCACAGTATGAGGAAAAGGCTGGCCCAATGGTTGCTTTTGGAGATGACAGCATGGGTAATACATTGGGATATGGCAAGCTGAAAGTTGGTAATGTCATCATTGAAGATGTAGCACTGGTCAAGGGGCTCAAGCATAATCTGTTAAGTGTTGGTCAGTTTACTGATAGAGGTTTCAAAGTGAATTTTGACAAAGATGAATGTTTGATCACCCACAAGAAGACTGGTGATTTTGCTCTATCTGGAGTAAGGAAGGGAAGCCTGTTTGTAGCCAATATGGACTCTGCAAACAAGGACAAAATTTGTTGCTTTTACTCAAAAGCATCAAATGAAGATTGTTGGCTGTGGCACAAGAAACTATCACACCTGAACTTCAAGGCCATTAATTCTCTAGTCAAAAGAGAGTTAGTGAGAGGCATGCCCACACTTGAATTCTGTCAAGAAGGAGTGTGTGAGGCTTGTCAAAAAGGAAAAATGAAAAGATCAAGCCACAAGTCAAAGACAGTGACATCAGTAACCAAGCCATTACAACTCATCCATATGGATTTGTTTGGGCCTGTCAACATAATGTCACTTGGAAGAAAGAAGTATGCCCTGGTAATGGTTGATGATTTTTCAAGGTATACATGGGTGGAATTTCTGGCATCAAAAGATGAGGCTCCACAAGTAATTATTGAGCACATAAAGAAAGTTGACAAGGAAGCAAAGGCAAACGATACAAGTGTGATTGCACTGAGGAGTGATAATGGAACAGAGTTCAGAAATGCCACACTTGAAGCATTCTGCAAAGAGAATGGCATTTCTCAGCAATTCTCAGCTCCAAGGACTCCACAACAAAATGGAGTTGTTGAGAGAAAGAATAGAACTCTAATTGAGGCTGCTAGAACAATGTTACTTGATGCAAAAATGCCTACATGTTTTTGGGCTGAGGCTGTGAGCACTGCATGCTATATTCAGAATAGGACCCTCATCAACAAAAACACTGGAAAGACACCTTACAACTTGATGACTGGAAAGAAGCCTACTCTAAAGTATGTTCATACCTTTGGAAGCAAATGCTTTGTACTAAAGGATAATTCTGAATATGTTGGAAAGTTTGATGCAAAAGCATTTGAAGGAATTTTTCTTGGCTATTCTATGGAAAGAATTGCATACAAGGTTTATGTCATCAGTCAAAAGAAAGTTATGGAAAGCACAGATGTAACATTTGATGACAGCAAACTACCTGGACTAGAAGAAGCCAATGATGAAGACAAAGATCCATTGAGATTTGATAATCTAGATGATTCTGATGAAGAGACTGAAACTGGAGTTGAAACTCAAGTTCAACAAACTCAAGTGATTAATGATACAAGAGAGGAATTTGTGCCAATCGATAGTGGAGAAACAAGCATCCAAGACACACCTGTGAGTAATGGCAACTTCACAGGGGGAGGAAATGAGGATGACCATGATGTGGATGATGAAGCAACATCAAGAATGAGAAGTCAGGCTGAACACTCGAGGAAATGGGATAGATCACACACTACAGAGCAAATCATTGGAGATCCTAATGCAGGAGTAAGGACTAGAAGAGCAACTCAAAATGAGTGCCTCTATGGATGTTTTCTATCACAAGTTGAGCCTAAGAAACTTGATGATGCACTGTTGGATCCAGATTGGATTATTGCCATGCAAGAGGAGCTGAATCAATTTGAAAGGAACAAAGTATGGGAACTTGTGCCTGCACCAAAGAATAGAACCATTGTTGGAACTAAATGGGTTCTGAAGAATAAGATGGATGAAGATGGTGTAATAATAAGAAACAAAGCAAGGCTGGTTGCAAAAGGATACTCTCAACAGGAAGGCATTGATTATGATGAGACATTTGCCCCTGTTGCTAGATTGGAAGCCATCAGAATATTCTTGGCATTTGCTGCTCATTCAAACTTTAAAGTTTATCAAATGGATGTCAAGAGTGCATTTCTAAATGGAGAGTTGGAAGAAGAGGTTTATGTGCAACAACCACCTGGCTTTGAGGATCCACATTTCCTAGAATTTGTCTACAGATTGCTTAAGGCACTGTATGGACTTAAGCAAGCTCCAAGAGCATGGTATGATACTTTATCACAATTTCTTCTTGAAAATCAATTCACTAGAGGCACATTGGACAAGACACTGTTTTACAAGAAGCATGGTGATGATATTATCCTAGTCCAAATCTATGTGGATGATATCATTTTTGGTTCTACAAATGAGAAGCTGTGTGAGAAGTTCTCTAAACTCATGCAGAGCAGATATGAGATGAGTATGATGGGAGAGTTGACATTCTTTCTAGGGTTGCAAGTCAGTCAAAGGAAGGATGGTATCTTTATCAGTCAAACCAAGTACATCAAGGATTTATTGAAGAAGTTTGACTTAGAAGATTGTTCACCTGCCAAGACACCCATGGCCACTGCCACTAAACTGGATGAAGATGCTAAAGGCAAGAAAGTAGATATCTCAGTCTACAGAGGCATGGTTGGTTCTCTACTCTACCTCACTGCAAGTAGGCCAGACATCATGTTTGCTACATGCTTGTGTGCAAGGTTTCAATCAAATCCAAAGGAATCACATTTGATTGCAATAAAAAGGATCTTTAGATATCTGAAGGGCACTCCTAACTTGGGATTATGGTATCCTAATGACACAGGGTTCAATCTGGTTGGTTATTCTGATGCTGATTATGCTGGATGCAGAGTGGATAGGAAAAGCACCTCAGGAAGCTGCCAGTTTCTTGGACAAAGGTTAGTTTCTTGGTATAGCAAGAAGCAACAATCTGTGTCAACTTCTACAGCTGAGGCTGAATACATAGCTGCTGGAAGTTGCTGTGCTCAAGTGCTTTGGATTAGAAATCAACTTAGAGATTATGGACTTGTGTTGGAAAGAATTCCAATCATGTGTGACAACACAAGTGCAATCTCTATAGTTGCCAATCCTGTCAATCATTCTAAAACAAAGCACATTGACATCAGATATCATTTCATAAGAGAACATGCAACTAATGGAACCATTTAGTTGCATTATGTCTCTACAGATAAACAAATAGCTGATATATTCACTAAGCCATTAGATGAAGCCACCTTCACAAGGTTGGTAAGTGAGATTGGAATGCTGAATTCTTCAGATTCTGGCTAAGTGAATACACCATCTAGATTGTTGCAGCAGTAAACACTTACTTTATCTAAATTCTCAATATTTTTGGAGTGAGTGTTGGCTGAAATATGATTTATAAATATTTCAAATCTGTTGCATATGTTGAAAATCAAATTTCTATTAACTTAAAATTTCTATGAAATTTTGAGAAAATCACTATTTAATTTGCTAGGATATTTTTCAATGAATATGTCTCGTAAATTTTAAAAGATAGTGAAAATCAAATTTTTATGAGTGATGAGTATAGCTCGATAAGTCAGACTTCTCGAATGATTCACTATTCGACATCTCTAATAAGTCTCATTAGAGTACTCTTGAGTTCTCGAATAGAGTCTTTCTGAGATATCGAATAGAGGTATTCTTGACTTCTCGAATAGAGTAACTGAGTTCTCGAACACTATATTTGAGTTCTCGAATCATTTGAAAAGGCTGAATTCTCGCTGAATTTTAACCGATTTTGGACTTTTGTCTAAAAGTTTAATTCACTCATAAAAGCACATTTTATTTAATTTAGAATTATTTCTAAGTTAGATAACTGCCAGCTGTGAGTTTCTATCTGCTTGAGTTATCAATTAAGCCTTTCTTGACTTCTCGAATAGTTGTTTTCTACTTCTCGAATGCCTGACTTGTCGATACAAAACTGTCTGCTAATCGACAATTCAAGTACTTCATACTTATACAATTTCACATCTATTCGATTCATTTCATTCGATTTCTCAAGCATCTACACTCTCTAAACCCCTGAAACCCTAGCTACGAAGAGCCAAATTTCTTCTTCAACCTTCAATTTCTTTTCTCTCTTCTACACAAATGACAACAGTAAAGTTCAACACCAACTTCATCGCTCTCACTAGTGATGTTGAAGCACCCAATGCCAATTTCAAGTGCTTTGTGAAATGGATGGCGGAGTCATATATCAAGGATGCACTCTCTGCCAACCCAACTCTGTATCTAGATATCCTGGAACAGTTTTGGGGTTCTGATATTGTAGAGGTTGTAGCCCTGGAAAACGCAATCACTTCATATATCATCTACTGCAAGATTCAAGATAAGGAAATCACTATCACTATTGCAGACATGAATCAAGCACTGGGCCTACAACAAGAGTCATTTGACAAAATGGCCACTAATGCAGAGTTAGAGGAATTCTTTGAGTTCATCAACTACTCAGATGGGATCAATCTTGGAAAGCTAAACAGAAAGAATCTGAGAAAGGAGTGGAGCTATGTGTTTGCAACTCTTCTCCAAGTCTTCACTGCCAGGAAATCAAGCTTTGATCAAATCAGTGCACCTGTGCAGCAAATTGGATATGCTTTGGCCTATGGAAAGAAGATTGACGTTGGCCAAATCATCCTCCAAGAATTATATGGGAGACTTGGTAAGAACACAACCAAGAGAGGTACTGATATTTTCTTCCCTCGCTTTATTCAATCTGTACTTAATTATAAAAATGCTTCATTGATTGAATTGCCTGGGATTGATAAAAATAAAATAGGCTATCCTAAGTCCATGACCAAACTCATTTTTGGTAATTTGGAGACTAGGAATGATGTGGATGTAAGACTGAACATAACTCCCCATATGGAGAGTTTGTTTAGGACTTATCCCCACAACATGCCAACATTTGATGCAAAATCTAAGTTAGCACAGCCCAAGCAAGTAGAACAAAATGCTAACCCAGGGCCTGCTAACCAACCCTCTCAACCAAACACTCTACCACATACTGAGCCAACTGCATCATCCTCTCAAAAGGGTGATGTTAGTAAAAAGAAGAGAAAGGAAGTAATGTCTGCACCATTAAATATCTTATCTGAAGCAGCATTAGCTGTTGAATTAGGTCTAGGAAGTGAGGAACCTGAGTCACCCTTATACAGGACAAAGAAGAAGAAAACTAAGACCACCTCTTCAGTCACACAAATGGCTGAAGTTGTAAAATCAGGGGCACACAGCTCACTAGGTGTATCCTCTCAACAGGATGCACCTATAGAATCAAGCATCCTCCCCAATGCACCTTCTTGTATAGAGTCAGCACATGGGAGTGATAAGGCTGGCACAACACTGAGTGGAGAGCACATCACATTTGAAACTCCCTCTATCTCTCAGGGGGAGTTGCCAAAATCTACTCTTAAACACACTTCTCTTCCAGAATCTAACTCTGAAATTTCTTTGGAACCTGCAACTCAGGCAACTGAGATGCAAGGCATTGATCATCAAGAATTCTTTTCTCTTGATGAGCCAATAATTTCAAGTGACTTAGTGCATGACACTTTGCTCACCACTCAGAACCCACATTTAGATGGTGAGGGAATGCATGCTGAGGCATCTCCTGATGACACCATCACAAACATAGAGGTTCCACTTGTTTTTACTAGAGACTCTGTGCCTGTGTCAACTGCTGGTGTAATTCATCCCACTTCTGTGGTGACACCAGTAGTAGAGTCAATCCATCCGGTTACAGAAGTTGCATCTGTAACTGAGGAGTCTAGCTTGCCTAGCTCTAGCTCTGACTTTATGTCACAATGGCTGAAGCCTGTGCAACATGACAGTGCTTCAGGATCAGGGTCTGTTCCACAACAATTGACGGTTGAAGCACTTCAAAGCTTAATTGTGGATCAGATTCCTAAGTTCACAAAGATTGCTCAGAACCTTCTCACTGCAGACATGCCTAATCCAGACTATGAGGCCATACTGTTATGCCATAGGGATGATGTGGAGTTGCAGAAGACAAAGATCATTGATGATGCTGAGAGAGATGGCAACATAGATGCCTGGTTGCAAGGAAAATATGATATTACTCTTGATGAAGCACTTCAGTATCTCAGGGAGGAATACCTCACTTCACTGGGTTCCAATGCCAAATCTCTGACCCCTGGTGAAGTGTATGAGGCTATGAATGATACACACAAGGGATTCCTCAAGGCTGCTCATTATCTTGGAAAAGGTGTTAAAACTGAGGTCAATAGAGTGTGTGATAAGACCACCACCGCAGTAGAAGCAATCAAGAGGACATTTGATGCCAAATTCCCTCAGCTAGACAGTGTGTTCAAGGACATCAAACACTGCAACACCACCTACACCAAGATGGATAATGGGCTAGCTCTGCTAAAGGATACTGTCACAGGTCTGGGGCATCAATTTCAAATTCTATCTGATCAGACCACAGATGCCAATGCAATGCTGAGGACCATGTTCAAAAATCTATATGGAGACAGACTGATTACTGAAGTCCCAGTACATGACATGACTCGATTTGAAGTGCAGAGACTCAAAGAACAACCCCTATCTGGCTTCAAGTCTACTGAGTTATTCAACAAAGTGGATGCACTTGAGACGGAGGTGGTTACTCTCACCAAGTCCAATGCTCATCTTACAGAAAAGGTTGCACTTCTAACTGATCAGTTGGACACTCAAGCATCCACCACAGCTGATGTCCTTCTGCATCAACAATCCATGTTAGCTGCTATGATGAAGCATATGGGTCTCCCTCTCCCTGATGAATCTTCAATCCCAAAGGACATTTCTACAGCCTCTGTGCCTGACAACAAGCCTAAGGGGGAGAAGAAGGCAAGGAACTCAAATACAAAGGGGGAGAAAGGCATAATAATAAAAGAGGGTGGTCAACAAAGAGCTTCTTCAAAATCTCTACCAAATGTGCCTGGCAAAGGAAAATCCAAAGTGGATGAGCCTCCATCTACCTTGGCAGTTGTCACTCTACCAACTGTGCACATCACTACTCCTGGAGGACAAAAGCAATCCATAACTACTACAGTGGTTGTAGGGAGTATGCCATCTGACAAATCTCCAACCTCCATACCTGAGAGTGCCAAGCCTGTAGAAGTTAAAGTTGTTACTGAGGCCAAGCTACAAGAAGTTGCTAACTCCAATGTTTATCATGATAAAGCCTTCTTGGAGTTTCTGAAAGCCACAAGGGAACAGGTTGGTGACACTCAGTTCTATCTGAGGGAGTTGAAGAAGCAGATTGATTGCATCACTGTCATTCCTAAGAAAGTCAATAATCTATGGATTAAGGAGATAGTGATGATATCCAAATTAAAGATATAGCATCTAACATACAAGACTCTACAAGAACTGAAACACTCAGAGATAGATGTCATACTTGAGCTTATTGAGAAGAAGAATGAGAACAACAAGAGTCTGCTTGATGACTTGAGGAATGACCAACCTTCAAGGCTACCAGAAGTGATCAAGAAGCCATGGACAATCATTTATCAGTCTGGCACCAGAATTGAAGACATCAAGCAATTGGTCATTCCCCATGATCTCACCACTAGAAATCACAGACTGATCATTGCTATCATTGATCAATTACAGAAGAAGGTTGGAGCCAGAAATGCTGAAGAAACTGAGGCACTGCACATCCTCAGAACTTATATTGCAACTGGTGAAATTCCAGAGATGGCTCAACCAAGGAGAAATAAGGATGATGACTCTGAAGATAAAAGTGATGGGAGGAGAAGACATCACAGGAGAGATAAGGGTGATGAAGACAAGAAGAAGAAGGGGGACAAAGATAAGAAGAATGATGATGACCAAGGAAGAGTCTATGAGAGGAAGATTGGAAAACAGCAAGCCTTAGGCATTGCTAGCAGTAACCTCACCACAACACAAGACTCTAAGTCTAGGGTGAATACTGTTAGTGGTGACCTAGCAAAATCTACATCTATGGCTTCTGCAACTGTTTTGCCACCTCAAGAAGAGAAGAAGATTCAAGTCAAGAAACCATGTGTATGTTTCAGAAAGCAAACTGCTAATGGAATACTACTATGGTCTACCAACAAAGGTCAAAGATTTCTGCCAAGCAACCATGTCAAGAGAATGAAATTTAAACATGTTGCAAGAAAGGTGAAGCTATCCAAATCTAAGGCACTGACAATTATCCCAGGATTAAACCTACCACCTCTGGATGAAAGCTATGATGAAGACCAACTGCAGTTTCTATGGGCTCAAAGAATCTGTCATGTTGCCATTGTTGATGATTTTCTTGAAGTTAAGTATTCTGATGGAAGATAGAAGAAATTCAGACAAGGAACATGCCAGCACTGGGGCAGGCTGTATGACATAGAAAGGATAATTGCAATGTTGGATTCTGAAGACAGAGTGGAAAGGGTGTGGAAGCTGGAGTTAATTGACTTTGTCAAGATGAAAAGAGATCACCAGGCAGAAATGAGAAAGAACAGTGAAAAGCTACTAAAGAAAAGGGAGGAGGAGTTTGCTGCAATGGAAGCTAAGGCTGATGAGTTGAGAGCTATGGGTCTGTGCAGAGTCAAGTTTAATCCTTACATCATTGAGTACAAGAAATATGGTAGAAATGTGAAGATTAGAATGGACTACATCAGTTCCTACTCTGAGAAACAGCTAAATGAAGTGCTCAAGGATTTATCAGGCTCTCCTCTAATTGAAGAACTCACTGCAATGGAAGATATCATTCTTGCCATGGAAGAAATTGCAAAGAAGAAAGCCAAAGAAGCTGAAGATAGAATGAAAAATGAGAATCTGCAAGCCAAAGCTCAGAAGATGAATCCAAAAGGATATGGCTAAGTAGTTCCTCATAACTTGTAAGAATACTTCTATGTAATTTCTTCAATCAAATTCATACCTGTACTTTTAAAAGCTTTATCTTTATGTATGTTAGGCTTGTTATCAGACATGAAATTGTGACTAAGGGTCTCACTCACAATTTGGGGGAGATTGTGAGTTACAGAGGCATGCCTGTACACATCTAATAACAAGCCTAATTGTTTGTAATGCTTTGCATTACTTACATGACCTCTTAACTGAGGGAACCTCTAGTTGTAGAGTTTCTGTTTGTATTGTACTTGTAGTAGGCATCAAATCCTAGTTGTGTAATTGTACAAATAGAGTCTAGAATAATGCTTGAAAGAAGTTCCAAGGTCATGCCTCAAGCAAGGAGTTAAAGACTGTCAAATAATCACAGTTGGGATTTGAAGAAATGAAGAATTTGCCTAAGTACCAATTCGAGAAGTCCAGCATTCGAGAAGTCAGAGATTCGACATCTCAAGACACTATTCGATATCTCTGAAATACACTGTTCGATATCTCATTCGATATCTCAGGGATTCAATATGTCTACTACTCTATTCGAGAACTCAAGAAGTCAACAAGTCAAGATGGTATTCGAGTTCTCAAAGAGTCAACAAGTCAAAGTTTCATTCGATATCTCAAGGACTCAGAAAGCTATTCGATATCTCGAGGATTCGATAAATCAAATGTTCTATTCGACAACTCAAGGAATCCTGATGGAAAAGAGCTATTCGAGAAGTGGTTCGATATGTCAATATAACAGTATTCGAGAACTCAGAGTTATCGATCAAGTCAATTCTAGTTCTCGAATCACTTACTTAGTCACTTCTCGAATACATTCTTGGAGACAAAATACTGAAGAAATTGTACAAGTCAGAAACCTGCAACAAGCCAATGCACTTTATGGACCACAATCTGTAACGTGCTCTGGAAAGCCTACAAGGAAGCTTGGAGAGATATAGAAGAGACAAGGAGCTAAAGAAGTGGATCTAAACAGGCTTTGCAAAGTCAAATCTGTAACCGTTTGGACACTTACTCAAAAAGGATAGACAGACTAGAAAGTAATTTGTTTAGCTACCTTATTTGTAGTAAGTAGGCTGTATCCATGTTTAATAAAAGTGTACCTTTTAAATATTAAGATAAAAATATTTAAAAGGTACACTTTTTTGATACACTCGATAGCAGCCGTTGGATTTTGAGATAGATTAGTGAAAACCGTTGTATCTAATACTAGAAGAATATATTTTTTCTAATATTTAAAATATTCTCATGGGTTAAGTTCAAATCTCACCAACAACATATCTTTATTAAACATATATATTATTTTATAAATTATTTTTAAGAGTTTGAGGTTTTATTCCCGTCAATATCATATTATAATCCAAAAAAATTATTATTTTTTAATAAAGTATTATTATACATTTATATAATCTTATAAGCTACTACCAAAAATTTCCGTCAATAACATATTATAGTTAAAAATTAAAACATTATCGTTTAAAATACTATCAAAAATGTATTATGATATTTTATTAACGTAAATAATTTTTTCCCTACTAATTATATATATATATATATATGAAAATATGAGTAATAAGATAAAAATTATTAAAAAAAACATTTGTGCATCACACGAGTTATAAATTATATAGTTAAAAATTACATAAAATTTGGAAAACACTTATAATATAAAATATTTTGTATAAAAATCGAAAAAAGGTCTACATGATTAGATAAATTTCACACTATCTACTAAATAAAAGTTAAAAAAACTACTTTTATGTAATATATATATATATATATATGGGGTCCCTTCTACAGCCACAGTTGGATATTTTTTAATATCCATCCAACCCGTTTATAACCATCCATCATTAAATGGCCAGGATGAATAGTATTACGCTCTATTATATAACGTACTACGCTACATAATAGAGCATAAGCCACTTTACCATTATGCCCCTCAGATCTGTTTTTAACTTACGCTACAGTATATAACGTAATACGCTACATTATATAGTGTAAACGGTTTTTTTTCAAAAACCGGGTTTTTAACAATAATAGAGCGTATTGTGGTTGAATAACATAGCATCTTTTGTAAAATTAAACCTCCACAAACCACCGGAAAATCGGAAGTTAAACGTAAAACCACCGGAAAATTGGAAGTAAAGCTTATCATTTCTTCATATAAAGTGAGTAATTTCATCATTTCGTGTATCTATATATCATTGTGTACATGTATGTATGTATGTATGTATCATCATCATCATCATCATCTAATTGTAGATTTGTGTACATGTATGTATGTATGTAGATTTTTTTATATATATTTCGAATTTTTGGATAATTTCGAATTAAGGTTCGAATTTGTGGATAATTTCGAATTAGGGTTCGAATTATTGTCGAATTAGGGTCGAATTAGGGTTTAAAATTTTAGATTGTGGATAAAGTTTACATTTTTAAAATTTATTGGATTAAAGTTTGAATTTGTGAATTAAGGTTTGAATTTGTGGATTAAGTTTGGATTAAAGTTTGAATTGTGGATTAAGTTTGGATTCACCATCATCATCATCATTGCCTTCACCATCATCATTGTCATCACCATCATTAACATCATAGACAACATCACCATCATCATCATTCTTAACATCTTCATTATTATCATCATCAAGATCTATTATTTTAGGGATGTGTGGATTTTCGTTAACATCTTCATTTTCTATCTCTATCTCAATCTTACTAGGTGTCTTATTAGGAGATTTTAACTTTGAAAAAATGAAAGAAGCCATGGATTAAATAGAGAGCTAACCTTAAATTCCAAGCTCAATCTTCAAAATCTTAATTTGGGATTGGTACTCCAAGCTCAATCTTCAAAATCTTCAAATTTGAACAAATTTGGATAAATAAATTAAGATTGGTAGATTAAAATTAGGTATAGATTGGTGTAGATTAAGTTTCTGATAGTGTAAAATATATCTCCAAATGATTTAAGATTGGGTATAAACTCAAGAACACTCTTGAAATGATATTTCAAAACATGAAGGGCTGTTTGAGCTGAAATTGGTATAGTTCTCGGCTAAGACATATAATAGAGCGGAACAGATTAAGGGTAAAATGGAAATATATGATACGCTATATTATATAGCGTAGCGTAAGTGTAACTTCATCCTCACTGTTAATTGGACATTTTAATGGTATAAGATGGGTTGGTTGGATATTTAAAAATATCCAACTATGGCTGGTGACCAGTTTCATATATATATATATATATATAGGGTCTTGTTCTAATAGAAACTAACTTAGAATAGAAACTAGAAACTAAACCTAAATTAAATATTTCAAGCTAATCTAACGACCAAATTAGGGGTACCCCAATACAAAAAACGTTTAAAATTATTGGCTCTATTCAACAAAAAAATTAAAAAAATTAAAAAAGATTTAAAAAAAAAAAGTTACTGTTCATGTGATGACGTGTCACGTGAACAGTAATTTTTTATTATTTTTTTATTTTTTTTTATATTTTTGTTGAATAGAGCTAAGAATTTTATAAGTTTTTTGTGAAGGTACCCCTAGCGGGGCCATTAAAATAAATGAAATATAATTTATTTAGTGTAGGTTTCTAGTTTCTATTCTAAGTTTGGTTTCTATTTGAACGCTAGCCTATATATATATATATATTTGAAAGTAATAATTAAAATACATAATTAGAATAATATTTATATTCATGAAATTTTAAAAATTCAAAAAAATATTTTAATAATAAAAACATATATACAACTTAAAATTTTAACGAAATATATTTAAACATTTTACAAATAACCGTATATCGCACGGGTTATAGGCTAGTGTATTTAAATCGTTAAAAGTCTAAATAGTTGGTCGACCAAAACTCTCTAATATAACTCACATATTAAAAATTTTATATATCTAAAAAGTAATGTGATGCAATTATTAATTATGTTATGATTTGATAACTAAAATTTACATATTTCTTAAAACCAATTATTATTTTTTTATTTAAATAATTTAACATTTACATGGAGATACATGTAAATAAATCTTTTTTATTTTTGGACTCGGCTACATTATGTATAATTTATTTATTTTCTATATTAATTATTTAAAATGGCAAAAGAGAATTGTAGAGTTTGTTTAATCGATTAAAATATTTTTTTTATAATTTTATATATCCAATATTTTAGAAATAATAGGAACCTACATTTCATTTACTCAAAAAATTAAAAGGGGATGAGACAAAAAGAGAAGAGATGTGGTTTATCTTATAGAATTTTTAAACAAACTCAAAATCAACTATAGCACAATTGGTTAAAACATGAGTTTGAGAGTTTAAGGTTGGTGGCTCGAATCCCAATACAAATACAATTTCACTGTTTGTTACATAATTTTTAAAGGATGTCTTTTTTGTATTTTTTTTTAAAAAATAGGGTTAAAACCGTAATTTCACACTCATGAAAATGACAATTTTTGTCATTGTGTTGAAGTTTAATATATAGTAATAGAATTTCGACCCTGCGTAAAATTGTTGATAGATTATTGTTAAAAGATATTGTATTGATGAAAAAGTATCGGGAAAAAAAAAGATGCTTATTTTTGTAAAATTGAGATAACCAATCGATTAGGCCGCACTTCGCAGCGGCATTACAATTTTTTTTAAAAATTTAATACATGTTTACGTTATATTATACTAGCTTATAACCCGTGCAACGCACAGCCCCTATTCTAATATATATAATTATATTAATGCTTTTAATATTTATTTGTTATCAGTTTACGTATCAAATTGTTGTTAAAAAAATGATATATGTATGTGTATATATATATATATATATATATATATATATAATATTTTACATGTTTAATTTACTATGTGTTTTGTCTTGAATTATTAAAACTTGATTTCAACGATTTTAGAAGCCCACGTGAAATTATCAAAATAATCTTTAATACAGTGATGGTTTAACAATTATTTTCCAATTAAAACTACCATGAAATGAAAAAGAGAATAAATTGACGATTTTTTTACGTTGAAAATTCTATTCAATTTTGGAATACTTATATTTCGTTTTGATTATCAAAATAAATTTTTTATTATTTGAAAATAGTTGTACTAACAGCCGAATACAATTATATCCTTATATATAATAAGTGTAACAGGGATTTTATCCATAATTTTGGTTATTGTACCACAAAAATAATCTCAACCGTCGAATTTAAAAATAATAAAATAGGCGATCAAGTTATATCATATTAAAAAAATTATAATCTAAAAAGGATATAATTAAATAAGGTTGTATTATAATTGAATTTTAAAAAGAAAATTATAATCTGAAAAGGTTATAAATTAAAAAGGTTGTATTAGAATTAAATTTTATTTATTTTTTATTAATGTTAAAAAAATCACATTTATTATTTGGGCTCTATCTCGAAATCAAGAAATAAGATTTGGGTGATTTTACAATCCACGTGAAACTCATAAAATTATCTTTAATTTATTCATGATTTAACAATTACAATCCAAATGGAAACAATCAGAATCTCAAGATAAAATATAATTACGAATTTTTACATATTCAGTGTAAAAAAACCTATTCAATGTAGAAAACTGTTGAGATATACATGTTTAGAGATGATGATAACAAATAACCCAAGGCAAGAAATGAATCAAGTGACTTGAGCTGATATATAAATGAGGAAGCTAACTAAAGTGCAGGTCATCTAAAGCTACTTTCTATGATTGGAATTCTACAATCAGTTAGAAAATTTTCTGTAACAAGCTATGAGATGCTTTAATCGAGTATCGGTAATCAAATGTGAGGTTTGCTAAAGACAACTCATGCAAGTGATTTGAGAAGTCTACAGGGTGATTTATTTTAGAAGTCAAGAATTCACCTATTCGAAAAGCCAGTAAAAGAATGTGTTCGAGAAGTCATTAAAATGATCCAATTCGAGAAGTCTACAAAGTAGCCTATTCAAGAAGTCATGGAAATGCCTATTCGAAACTCTAGGAAATGATTGATTCAATAAGTCCTAATTTATTTATTCGAGAAGTCAGGATCTATCAGTTCGAGAACTCAGACTTTGGATTGAAGAAGCAATTCAAGAAGTCCAGATAAACACTCATTCGAGATCTCTTGATTGAAGGAGTAATGCTCGAGTTATCTAATGGAACATATTTAATGAAGAACATGCCTAGAATCACTTTGCAACCCGTGACTTATAAACAGTGGTCAATGACATGAAGGATGTATAGAGTAGGGGGGCAAAGTGTATCTATTCGAAGGCTCAAATTCTTACAAATGAAATGTGAGATCAATCACTGTTTACTCAGTCTCGAAGAAAAAAATAATAGTTGAAGCAACCTCCAATGAAGGTTACCTTTTAACTAAGGAATTTAAGGATAGCTCGACAAGTGCATAAGAATTACTCTTTTAACTGAGAAGTTCAAGGGTAGCTTGATAAGTGCAAAGGCTTATTGACTGGGGAGATGTTTTCATGTCTTAGCTAAAGTGACTTGTCAGGAATGAAGATTTAGACAAACAGTACCTTTTGCATAAAGCACCACGTGGGCTTGGAAGCTAAGTCATTACATGAACTAAGTAACTTATGAAGAAAACAACATGCACAGACTTGAAGCATGCTGGAATTGTCCAAATCAAGACTTTCAAGACATTTCAAGAAATGGTGAACTTTCAAGTATGTGTGTGTGTGTGTGACAAGCAATCCCAAAAATATATTTTACATTTTATGTATTCTGTTTGTCTTTATACATTATAAATAATCTGTATGAGTAGCATAGTTAGTAAAAGAGAAAATCAGAGAAAACACAGAGCATTGTAACTTAGTATTGTTAGGTTTTCTTACTCTTCGAAGGCATTGTATACCGCAGCTATGAAACACTTCACAGAGTATTTCTTCGAGAGTAGTAAGCAAACAAGTTCCAGCGGATATAATATTACGAATAACTTGAACTTGATTTTATAGAAAATTAATTGCTCTTGCAGAAGATAATAAAGACGAGAGAGTTTTTTCAGCTAGGTTCTTAATTTTGGTCTGATATGTAAGTTGTGAATCAGTCCACTTTGCCTTGATATTTATGTTGAGTTTATGTCTTGATTTTGAACAAAAGCACTCGAACTACCTTTATAATAACTCGGTACTACCTTCTGCAGTACTACCTTTCAAAATGAACTAAAACTACCTTCCAGCACTATCCTTATTTAAACTGAAACTAACTTTTAAAATTCCCAGTACTACCTTTGAAGATGTCGTTACTACCTTTGTTGATGGCCATTAATCCATTACTACCTTCGCTACTACCTTTCTAAAAAGGTAGTGCCAGCACAATTTCAGTTTAAATGAATTAAATGATTTATTTGTTAATCATTTAAATCTTTTTTTACATAATAATTCTGATTTAATTAACTTAATAATTAAATTAATGAATAAATTAATTTTGAATGAATTAATTTATTAATTAAATTAACTACATAATTTAATTAATTAAAGGAGAATAATTATGAATCCTTTGAAGGTTAATTCTTTCCTTAAACCACTGAAACTATAAAGAATTACTACTGAATTTTCTGTTGACGTTCGATGTACTGTCTGGTTCATGAACGACTAACTCCAATGACTGTTCTTCATTTCTGACTTTAAAATGTGGTCCCTTTTTCTTTTCTCAACTCTCTTGAACTCTGTCTGTTCTTTGTCTATCACTATAGAAACCTCTGTCACTCTAAATGAATCCACTTCTTATCAAATACTTCACTGAGGCTTGATCAACAGTCTGAACTTCTTTCAATGTAGTATTCTTCAAGTCTGTAGGTTGACTTTAATAATTTTCTTATGACAGATAATACTATCTAAGATTCCTGTGACAGTTCATATATTATTTACTTATTACAATCTAGTTTCAGTTGAGTGAGATTCTCGAAATACAAATAGGCTATGTCATATGCCTTTCATAGTTCAATAACTTATTTTTAATTTTTTTTTGTATAAAAATTTTATGTTTAAATTTAATATAATAGTATGAACCAGCAAACTTTCGATATTTCGATTTTAATATAATAATATAAATATGTTATATTTTTAATATTTTAACATGTTATCAACCAGCAAGGTCTCCTATCAATATTTCATAGAATTTATCTCTAATTTCCATTTATAATCAGGTGTTTAAAAGTTAATCATATACAACCATCAAGCCCACAAAAAAAACACAAATATATATATATAACCATCAAAATTTCGATAAATAAAGGAAATTAATAAATAAACTCCTATATTTATTATTTAGATTTCAGTTTTAATTTTAGATATTTTAATTATAGTACTATCCATAAATTTTCTATTGTGAAATTTCTTAATTTTTTTTATCATAATTAGTTGTGTCATTATAAATTAATTGGAATTTAAATATAAATCCATAAAATTTATTTGCCAAATTTCTAAATAAATATAATTACATTACTATACTAATATTTTATGAATTTTTCTAATGTGTGCCCAAGTGCATACAATTAAAGATGAGTTATCAAATTTTGATTAGCTCCTATTTATTAATGATAATGGATTCTAAATAGCGCATAGCGGCCGCTTTAAGCGGAATCGGGATAAAAATGCATAACTTATAGCAAAATCGGGGTTTTAAGCGTTTAGTGGGGTTTAAGCGGGTCAAAAGAAATTTTAAGCGGTTTTGAGTCTGAAAGCAAATTTGTAATTTTATATTTTTAAATGTTACGTTTGTATTTTCTAAATTCATTATGACTGATTATGACTTTGTGATTGTGAATGTTACTGGTTTTAACTTTGATCAAAATATGTTACATCATATGTGAATGTTATCTTTTTTTTAAAAAAACTAATATAATATTTATTTACATAAATATATATTTATTTATAATTCGATTAATGATCCGCTTTTAAAATTGCTTAAGCGTCCGCTTAAGCGCTGGAAGCTCATCCCACCGCTTAGATTCGATTTGTATTTTTTACAACACTGATATGCACAAAAAATTCCACCAATAAAGATAAATCACCACATAAAAATATCATGAAAATAAATGACTAATTTGTGTTATTGGACAAACATCCAAAACACCCATATTTTATGATGGAAGAGACCCTTCGTACCTCAAATGAAACGAAACATGTGGCCCTAAATAGATAGTGTAACTATTTTAGTAGCGCCCACTGGGCTCCATCAAGGGTCGACCCTTAGTCCTCTTCTTTTCGCCCTTATTTTAGATGTCATGTCGCGAGGGATTCAAGACGACGTCCCGTGGTGCATGCTCTTCGCCGATGATATCGTGCTAGTGGCGGAATCGAGGGGGGAGGTGAACGAGAAGTTAGAGTTATGGAGATCCACTTTGGAACCCCGAGGCTTGCGTGTGAGCAGGTCTAAAACCGAATATCTCTGGTGTAACTTCAGTGGTGAGGCCAACGAGGAAGGGGTGGAGGTAAGGATCGAGGAACATATCGTCCCTCGTACGGATAAGTTCAAGTATTTGGGTTCGATCATCCAGAAGGAAGGCGAGTTTGAGGAAGATGTCACGCATCGTATCAAGGCGGGGTGGTTAAGGTGGAGGGCAGCGTCAGGGGTGATGTGTGACAAGAAAGTCCCGTTAAAGTTGAAAGGGAAGTTCTATAGAGCGGCAATCCGCCCTGCGATGTTATATGGTTCGGAGTGTTGGGCGGCGAAGAAAGCCCTCGAGAACAAGTTGGACGCAGCGGAAATGAGGATGCTGCGGTGGTCCTGTGGCAGAACGATGCTTGAAAGAATCCCTAATGCGGTTTTCAGGAACGAGTTGGAGGTGGCGCCTCTATCTGCGAAAGTAAGGGAAGGGAGACTGAGATGGTTCGGCCACGTCCGTAGGAGGTTGCCGGAAGCCCCGGTGAGGAGGGTCGAGAGTCTTGCGGTTGTTGGGGTGAGAAGGAGAGGCAGACCGAGGAGGACATGGGAAGAGCAGCTCATGATGGATTTGAAGGCCGTAAACTTGAATGAGACTTTGACCGCTGATAGGAGTTCTTGGAGGCGTCAGATTAGAGTCGTGGATTCTCTTCTAGGGAGCGGTTCTGTTGTTGAGAGCCTCAGAGTTGGGTTTTCTCGGTTAGCGTTATCTTAGGAGTTTGGCTTTCCGTTTTCATTCTGTCTTTTGTTTTTCTGGTTTTTGCAGATGCAGGGAGCAGGACATGAGGTTAATTCAGGAGAGGTGTTCCCGGTCAGGTAAGTCCCATGAGGTCTAGGCCATGGGCTCAGGTTTGGTTGACTACGTAAATCACACTGTTTTGTTGTGCACTAAGCCGGGGGTCTTCACAGAAACAACCTCCCTACTGTAAAAAGTAGGGGTATGGTCTGCGTACATCTTACCCTCCCCAGACCCTGCTTTGAGCGGGATATACTGGGTATGTTTGGTTTGGTTTTTAATTAGGCGATGATTACTTCTTATTAGCACTGATTAATGTTTTGCATTTCTGTTTTGCAGTTGTTAAATGAGAAAAATGTTTTTATCATCGGGTTTTTCACTATTTCTAGCGCTTTTCCTCTTGATTTTTGCAGTTGTTAAATGAGAAAAATGTTTTTATCATCGGGTTTTTCACTATTTCTAGCACTTTTTCCTCTTGGTTTTTACACAAGGAAAATGCTAGGTATTCCAAATTGGTTCTCAAAAAATTTCCCAAATGTTAAGTATAACAATTCAATTGGTTATAATAATAATGAATCTTCCTACATTCACATCAATCACCCAATCAAAAAATTTCACTATGCCATGTAAGTTTTGCCATATCATTTGGGAACAATTTTTGGGTACGAATTTGGGGTACCTAGCATTACTCTTTACATATTTGGTAAAAAAAAAAACTAGCGTAAAAATCTGTGCAAGACAAGGACACTAAAATAATTTTTTGCTTGAAAAAATACATAAATATATATATATATATGTATGTATATATATATATATATATATATATAAAAGATAATTTTATAAGTAAAAATATGATAAATGATAAAATTTCAATTTTATCTCATATTCTTATAGTTATTTACTTATTTTGTAATATTGTATACAAAATTCATGTACCAAATATTTTATATTTAATTAGATTTCATAAAATTTGAATAAATATTAATGTGATATTATTCACATATTTACTTTTAATTGCTGAAATATTAATTTAGTGTTTAAAATGGCGCAAAATCAGCTTTATCAAAGTGAATATTTGAGTATGATATAAATAATTATATTAGTAAAATTGTCTATAAATAACATAAAGGTATGTAATTCATGTGATTTTAACGTAGAAAGAAACTGATGTGTCAAATTATACCTAACCGCAAGCGCACGGTATCAATTGTAGTAGATACTAGCAAATACGGGTCGAATCCTCAAGGAGACAGTTTCAGTTTCAATTCAATTGCTATCAATTGTTTCTAGTCACAACGATTGTTTGAGAATTTTATTAACTACTAAAACAAATTTAACAAAGTTTTAAATCAATTAATTAAGGGATCTAGGGCAATTCAGGTTCACCATGTTTACACCAAACAAATCACAAAAGTATAGCTTTTCAATGGGATTAAGTAATTAAAGCAATGGTTAATCTTTCTCAAGCATTAACACTCTCAGAATATCTAATGATGTTTTCACACTCACCTTCAATTCCGTTAATTGTATGTAAGCCTCTAGCAGTAAAATCTTTCGATCTATTACTCCTATTGCAATCGATTAATCCGTGATATTGCGCAATTACACAAATTAAGAATTATAACATATCAATCAGAATTACTCTTTACCCATCAATCTACTAATCAAATTAAGCCCAAATCATGGTGCAAACATGGCTCCCCTTAATACCCTAGAATTAAACTACTCACTCATCCTAGAAGTAAAAGCAATAAAAATAATGAAAGAAGCCATGTAAAACATATAATAATAAAACAAGAGAATAAAGAATACCTCAAACTTTGTATTAACGAAGAACAATGAAGATCCAATTTAAACTAAGTGCTTACAAAAGAAGAGATGAAGAGAGAAAAAACAAAACCCTAGCTTATGTAAAAATAACGTCTGTATATGTCTATCTATGTCTCCCCACGTTTTCTCTTCCTTTTATAATAAAACCCCTTAATAAAATCTGATATCTATCTCCTAATAAAAGTATTTTTTAATATCCTAATCAATTTACAAAAAGATATCCATAATTAAATAGGATTTTCTTGTAAAATTCGTCACTTCTTTTTCTCCTCTGTTTCTGGGCTCTTCCAGTTGGATTTTGCTTACTAGGCCACCTCTGAATTAAAGATAATTCCCTAAGCTTCGCGTGGACAGTAAGATCGTCAAATTCTGACTTCTGGAACTCAAGATATGACCCAAACAGTGCAGGCAGCCCGTGTAGGCCAATATTACGAATTTTCTCCTATTTTATCTCCAAAATAGCTCTTTTTGCTCCAAATCCTTCCAAGTCATGAATTCTTTATTTCCTACAATAAAACAATAAAATCTATTAAATAAAAATCCAAATCAATGCAAAACACAATAAATATGAGAATAAAATCATCTAAAATATATATAAAAATATACTCTATCAAACATCCCCACACTTAGCATTTGCACGTCCTCAGGCAAATAAGTGAAATAAAAACTAAGTCCTAACAAACATCACTTTCGTAGATGACACGATTGCATTGAGCGTATGCAACAAGCCGTTAAACCCCTAGGTAGCCCTAGTAGGACGAGTGTTGTCTCGTGAGGGTTTATAGTGAATATACCCACAAAATTCATCTAACCATGCAAAAGATCAATGCTAACACAACACCACACACACAAGTCCTCTCATGCCACATCAACTTAAGAATCAAAAGAAACATACGATGTCTTGGTATCGAAAGTGCAAGTATTCACGTAGTCTACTCAACCAACATGCAGAAGGTCATAAAAATTCATGTCAAGTGTAAAAATCATTGGTAAGCATGCTAAGCCCACAAGAAACACATCTTTAAGTCTAAACCCGGGATCTCCTATGCCAAAACAAGTAATAACTCACCTTTCACTCAAAAACGAATATTCACTCAAGAACAAGGTTAAGTGTATCACTCAATTCCAACAAAATCATAAACACAACTTGACACTCGCAATCAATCTCACTCTCAACACAACATACATCATTGATGACAATCAAAAGGTCTTTATTCGAGTTGTAGCGTGGGCTAGGGACCAGGTATGTCAAGTAAAGCTAAAACAGGTTAAATGTCAAAAGCTAGTACCCAACAATATAATTCATTCCATTCTCTTTCTATTAAAACCACAAATACTTCCCCACACTTGGATTTTTCAATAACCCTTACATAATAACTTGACAAGTCGAATGAAGAAGGATCATACAAACATAAGAATGCTCTCAAATTTATTTTTTTATTTTCTTTTTTTTTCTTTCTATATTTTTTTCTTTTTCTGAGAGCTAAGGAATAAGCACAATGATCCATAGATATTATTATGAATTTCGACTAACAAGCATCAACCAAAATCAATATTCCCCAATAGTATGATCATCAATAACCCCCCCTTTTATGAACACCTTATTACTCCCTTAAGCACAATACTAGCCTTTGACAATTTAGGTTCAAATTCAATGTAAGGCCAATAGAATAAAAAGGATAATGGCAAGTAATGTGGTGTGTCACCGAAAGAATAGGATTAAGCTCAACGGGTTAACTAATTGATCATGTTTAAAAGGTGTGGAAATATGGGAAATACGAGGTTAAACCTAAGTGCCTTTATCATCTCATCATCAAGTAATGTCATGCATTTCAAGAAAGATCTCAAGTAAGTGCTAGCAATGTAAACAACATGTGGTCACTCAAGCAAATGAAAAATCATGCAAAAGATATGCATATAGGCTCAAAACTCACTTGGTGTGACAAAACATAATCAATCCCAAGTAACAAGACTCTCTAACGCACCTACTTAACATAATCAATCCCAAGTAACAAGACTCTCTAACACACCTACTTGTACTCAAAGCATGTAAACCAAGTCATCTTGCACATATTCATGTCATTCTAATCACTTACAACATCCAATTAAGTCTACTAGCTTCAACTTACTAGTGTATGTGTGTGCACAAGAACAAAGCACGTCACTTCTCATACAGAAGCGTCAATAAACACAAGAATTCTACGCATGCATGGGTGTATCAAGCAAAATACAACAACTAATCAAATTGCATGGCTAGAATTATTTTTGGTATTTTTTAAATTTTTTTTTTTTTGAATTTTATAATATATAATTTTTTTGGATTTTTTATCATTGAGAACTCATCCCCACACTTAAGTGGTTCATTGTCCTCAATGAACAAATATAGGAAAGAAAAAAAAAATGATACTAAAAAGATCCCTAAGAAAATACAAAATAAAGAAAAAAAAATTATACATATAATAATAATAATAATAATAATAATATACAAAGAAAGTTAGAAATACTCCCCAAGTGCATAAGCATGAAGTGTCCCTCCAAATAAGCATGAAGTGTCCCTCCAAATATGTTGAGAAGAGTTGCTCCAAAGTAATTGAAACTCCTGGTGCCTTTTCTAATTTACATATTAAAAGCTCCATTTCATAGCACAAGTGCAAGGTGGCACAGTTGGTAGCATTGTCCAAATAGAAACAGCAAGGCCCTTGGTCAGAGGTTCCAAACCTTCCAGCTGCATTTTCTTTTTGTGCAAATAGAATCAACAACAGCTACATACTTGTTGTGCAGCAGCAGGTCAGCTCATGCGCGTGAGAGAAGCAGGTAAGTAGCGCGCTTGTATCGAAGTGTAACAACAGGAATTAATGCACGGTCCTCCCAAAATTCACACGGCCAGCATATGAACACTGAACAGGCGCGCAAACATCCGCACGGACAGAAACATCCGCACGGACAGAAACATCCGCATGGTCTTCAAAATTTCCGCATGGACAACACATTATTCCTGTTCATGAAATTTGTGTCCACCAAAATCGCATGGCTGCTCCAAAAATTTCACAGCAATTTTTTTTCAGCAACTCGCTTCTCTCTTCTTCTTTTCCCTTTTTTTTTTTAAAAAAAATCATTTCCTCCAAAATTTAAATAGAACACCTGAAACACTTCACACAAAAATCATCAAGGCACCTTTTGGGAATAATAAAAATAATAATAAAAAAAACTACTCCCTAAAAAAAATGCAAAAATATTATATAATAATATACAATACTTTACCATACAAATACCATGGGTTGCCTCCCAAGAAGCGCTTATTTTTTTTAAGGCCATCAGCTTAGCCTCCTCAAAATCATTCCGATAAAGGCGGAATATACACTTCCTCGATCATAAACTCACCACCACAAAAAGTATTAAGAGTATTAGTGGTTGTCTTTCTCCTGCAGAAAGTCTCCAAACAAGCATCAATAAAATAAAATATGACATTAA
The DNA here is from genome assembly GCA_037693485.1 of Kitagawia praeruptora. Classification (NCBI taxonomy): domain Eukaryota; kingdom Viridiplantae; phylum Streptophyta; class Magnoliopsida; order Apiales; family Apiaceae; genus Kitagawia; species Kitagawia praeruptora. The sequence goes on from CM075345.1 coordinate 57,463,755, forward strand.
TAAGCAACGATTCAGTAAGTGCTTGTGCAGCTTTGGAAAACTTTGTGATAAAACAACGATAAAATTCGAAATCACGAAAATATCGAACTCCCTTGACATAAGGTGGAGGCTCTGGTGGTGGCTTTTCTTCACTCCTCACTTTCACTGGAGCCATTCGGACATCTTGGCTTATCACATCATTGGCTAATAAGACACTTCCATCTTCTCCCTCTTCTCGAGCTTGAAACGTAGGAGCCACTTTGTATGGATCCTCAACCAGAATCTGAGAAATATCATCTTTGACAATATTTGTTATCACATCAACCTTGAAATAAGTGTTCTTGAGCAAAGAAGCCTTGTAAGTAGAGGCTAGATCGAGAGCAAATTTATCAATACATGGTAGCTTAGGCACAGGTTGTGGAAGAGAAACAACAACCATCTCTGTATTGCTTTCCTTTGTAGCCTCATCATCAGTCACATTGTTCTCGGTAGCAGCAACATCATTGATCTCGTCATCGGTGGCATGCTCCTTCTCTTTATCAATGGCCTCATCATCAACGTACATGGAGAAACTATCATAGTCCTGATCGCTTGTGAGATTGATAGCAATCAGGTCCTCTTCGGATTGGATAGATGATGATGGTAAATAGTCGAGATGCCCTGTAGTAGAAGAGTTAGCCAACTATGCAATTTGAGATTCAATCGCCAAACTTTGAGTTTCTAATTTTTGCAATTGTTCTTCAGAACTCTTTAGCAATTTATTCAAGATATCCCACATCTCATTTGTCTGATCAGCTTGCACATCTACGCTGGATTGAGAAACATGTAGATCTTCTTGTAGAGGAGGATATTGATATTCTTGTTGTGGCGGCTGCTCATATGACTGATAATATTGTTGCTCAAACTGTTGCTGATTATGATATGAAAAATTTTGAGCACCATTGTCCTGGTAGTAGAAATCTGGTTGATTCACGCATTCTTGATCAAAAGTGTTTGAATACTGATTGTACCCATATCCTTCTTCAAAAGAATTCATTTGTCCCAACTGAGCACTCTGAGAATTATAGACATTGTAAGAGCATTCCAAACCATAATGACCCTGGACACCACAAATTGGACAGAAGTTGTAAGTTTTAGGGGCCACTTGTGACATCTCATTGATACTCATTGGACGTATATTGGGCTCTGTAGGGTTGAATGAGGCAATCTCTCGAGTGTGTGCCTCCAACATGGAAGAGAGTAGTGCAAGAGTATCAACTTCACCCATTACAAACCTGTAGACACTCAGCAAAGCCAAGAAAACGTAGTAAAATCTGCCTCAATTGGAACAAAGGTTCCAATGAGACAATGGAAACAATCTAAACAACTAAATTAAAATCAGTAGAAACTCGCTGTCTCCCCGGCAGCGGCGCCAAAAACTTGATGTGTCAAATTATACCTAACCGCAAGCGCACGGTATCAATTGTAGTAGATACTAGCAAATACGGGTCGAATCCTCAAGGAGACAGTTTCAGTTTCAATTCAATTGCTATCAATTGTTTCTAGTCACAAACGATTATTTTGGAATTTTATTAACTACTAAAACAAATTTAACAATGATTTAAATCAATTAATTAAGGGATCTAGGGCAATTCAGGTTCACCATGATTACACCAAACAAATCACAAAGGTATAGCTTTTTAATGGGATTAAGTAATTAAAGCAATGGTTAATCTTTCTCAAGCATTAACACTCTCAGAATATCTAATGATGTTTTCACACTCACCTTCAATTCCGTTAATTGTATGTAAGCCTCTAGTAGTAAAATCTTTCGATCTATTACTCCTATTTGCATAGAGTTAATTCATGATATTGGCCAATTACATGAATTAAGAATTAAAACATATCAATTATAATTACTCTTTACCCATTAATTTACTAATCAAATTAAACCCCAATCATGGTGCAAACATGGTTCCCCTTAATACCCTAGAATTAAATTACTCACTCATGGTAGAATATAAACTAACAATAATAATAATGAAAGAAGCCATGTAAAACATATAATAATAAAACAAGAGAATAAAGAATACCTCAAACTTTGTATTAACGAAGAACAATGAAGATCCAATTTAAACTAAGTGCTTACAAAAGAAGAGATGAAGAGAGAAAAAACAAAACCCTAGCTTATGTAAAAATAACGTCTGTATATGTCTATCTATGTCTCCCCACGTTTTCTCTTCCTTTTATAATAAAACCCCTTAATAAAATCTGATATCTATCTCCTAATAAAAGTATTTTTTAATATCCTAATCAATTTACAAAAAGATATCCATAATTAAATAGGATTTTCTTGTAAAATTCGTCACTTCTTTTTCTCCTCTGTTTTTGGGCTCTTCCAGTTGGATTTTGCTTACTGGACCACCTCTGAATTAAAGATAATTCCCTAAGCTTCGCGTGGACAGTAAGATCGTCAAATTCTGACTTCTGGAACTCAAGATATGGCCCAAACACCAGTCCGTGTAGGCCAATATTACGAATTTTCTCCTATTTTATCTCCAAAATAGCTCTTTTTGCTCCAAATCCTTCCAAGTCATGAATTCTTTATTTCCTACAATAAAACAATAAAATCTATTAAATAAAAATCCAAATCAATGCAAAACACAATAAATATGAGAATAAAATCATCTAAAATATATATAAAAATATACTCTATCAGAAACATATTACAAAATCTTTTACCATTAGGTAAAAGTCATCTTTGAGGTTCATAATACATACATATTTTTACATATTTAAATTCAAATGTTTTGTTTTTAGTCTAATGCATATTACACAATATCGAAATTTAGTTTTAAAATTTATGTAGTTTGAAAAAAAATTATATTATAATTTTGAATTTTTTTTAACTCAACTTTAATTTTTTTCAAATATTTAAATTGAAGTAAAATATGATTAAACGATCTTAATGACTTGTAGATCTATATAATATCTGAATAATATCTGAGATCGACTTTTTTGGTTATATAAGTATATGTTACAATTCTACCATTATATATTATATTGATCAATTTATTATTTTATATAAAAATTCAAATAACCATACTTTATAATCGAGTTATAATCCAATCGATCATTATTTATAACTATAACATCTTTCATTCAATGTTGAAAATGAGTTGGGTTATTTTTTTATATATATAACATAGATTTATTTTTAAAGTTATCATCTTCTTAACATAAATTCAATAATTTTTGTATTTTTTAAAAATATTTATGTTTTAACACCAATTATACATTTAAATCGCTGAAAGTCTAAGTAGTAGGTCAACAAAAAATCTCTAATATGACCCACCTATTTAAAGTTTTATGTACCTAAAAATTATGTGATGCAATTATTAATTATGTTTGATTTGATAAATAAGATTTATATATATCTTAAAACCATATTTTATTTTTTAATTTTAATAATTTAATATCTACTTTGAGACGAATGTAAATAAATACATTTTTTCCCGAACTCGGCTATATTTTTGTATAATCTAAAATTTTATTTTAAAATATAATTTTTTATTTTAATCATTTAAAATGGCAAAAAAAAAATCGTGGAATATACTAAATAGATTAAAATATTTTTCATATTCTAAAAATAACAAAAATCAATATATTATTTACTCAAAATTAAAATAGAAAAAATTGGACATAAGAAGAAGATGTGATTTATCTGATAAGATTTTTAAAACATACTTCAAACTAAGTATATAATAATTATGACATGAGTTTGAGAATGAAAGGTCAGGGGATTAATACTCGAGAGTAACACAACTTTATTTAATTTTTACATAAATTTTAAAAGAATGACGTTTTTGTTATTTTTCAACAAATAAGTATGAAATAGTAATTTCATAGCCACGACATTTTTTATCCTGTGTTAAAGTTTAATATATAGTAATAGATTAATCAATTCCTTATTTTATTATAGTTGAAGGTAGTACCTAGTAAATGTTTGTGAGTGTATAACTCTTTGAGGTTAATAATGTCAGAGAGTTGATATGCTTGTTCTAATGATGCACACCCCTTATCAATTTTAGGGATTTTCTTCCAAAAAATACTCTTCAACCACTTCTTCCCTTCCCAATATATTTTAGGGGAGAGAAAATAGATCCCTACATGTAAGGATCCAAATATCAGCCCCTATCTTTCTCCACGTCATCTGCTCCCCTTCCCATTGGTTGATTTATTTAAATTTTAAACTTTTAAATTTTAAAAATTAAACTTTTAAAATATAGGGTATCTATATAGGGATTATCATTGGAGTGAAATATCGTTTTGATTTCCTATATTATTAATAATCCTTATTTTAGGGGCTAAGGAAAGAGTGTATCCTTGGAGATGCTCTTAGAGCATCTCCAATGGGAGAGATCCCTTAGCTAAATTTTAAAATTAATTACCATAAATAAGAATTATAAAGAATGTGTAAAAAAAATTACACTCCAATGGGACAAAACTGTTATCTTTAATTATAGATAATCTCTTCATGTTGGCTATATTTGTCGAAACTCTAAAGACCTGTAGTGAATTGCCACATCACTTATTTTTATATTAAAATTATATATTCCATTAATAACAACTTGAAATATTAATAACATACCATTTTTAAAATATAGCCAATCATTATAGCCAATCATTATAGCCAATCATTATAGCCAATACCCTCGGAACACAATGTCTTACAGGTTCGACAAATTTTACATAATCAATATTTTATGTAATTTAGCCAATCATTATGTAATTTGGCTATATTTTAAAAATGGTATGTAATTAATATTTCAAGTTGTTATTAATGGAATATATAATTTTAATATAGAAATAAGTGATGTGTCAATTCACTACAGGTCTCTAGAGGTTCGACAAATATAGCCAACATCAAGAGATTATCTATAATTATAGATAAGGGTTTTGTCCAATTGGAATGCAATTTTTTTTACACATTCTTTATAATTATTATTTATGGTAACTAATTTTGAATTTTACCTAACTAGTCTCTCCCATTGGAGATGCTCTTAGTTCTCTAGTATTTCATCATGGAATACAATTTATCAACCGTGTTTTTTGAGTGACTTGCATTTTTTTCTGATCCGTTTGAAATTAAAGTGACCATTTTGTATGAAGAGATCTCCACTCGATTAACGCAAATGAAAAATATAATTATAATGGATTAAAATCTCACGATCTGAAAACCGATAAAATTTATAACATCACATGGGAGATAAATAAAATCGAGCCCGGATTTGTTGTCCCCTTCTCCATATCCCCTGTTCTTTTTGTATTAAAAGAGTGTCCCTGAGGGATCCATTTTAATAAAAATAATATTTTTATTTTCTTAAAATTCTTTAAACCATGTGAATAAAATAATTTTAGAGTATTTTATAAGAATGCTTCACATGTACAAGATATATTTATAGGTATGCACAAGGAAGGGGATCCCTAATCCGTGGTGTGAGAAAAAGATGATCGAGATATTTGAAAGTGGCAAATTAAGAGGGTGTTTGGGATTGCTTAAAATAAGTTATTTTTGACTTAATGGGGGTGTTTTTAACTTAAAGGAGAAAGTGAAGTTGTTTACTTTAAGTTGAATGAAAGTGTTTGGGTAATTTTACTTAAAGTTAAATGGGGGTTTAATAATTTTGACTTAAAGTGAAATTTGACTTAAAAAAATTTTAAATTCATAATAGTTAAACTTTACAAGAATTGTGAAAAAAAAAAACTCCATAAGTCATAAGTCATATGTCATAAGTTAAAAGTACCTAAATGGAACTTATGACTTAAAGCAGTTTTTTAACTTAAAACCGACTTAAAGTCGGTGTACACAAACACACCATTTCCTCCTTAAAGTCAGCTTCTCCTTAAAGCTGTGTTGCCCAAACGGGCTCTTAGGCTCAAAGCTGAAAGCACCAAGCCTTGATTGTATAGTTGTAGTAAAGTTGGGTACATCATACATGAGGTTCCAACTTAACTCCATTGCCAACCGGCCCAACCACACATCCTCACATATTTCTGTGTATGCCATCAAAACTCAACAAATAGAAAACAAGTGACTTTAATTCCAACATTTTCGTGAAAATAAATTAATTTAATTTTTCGGTCAAGTCTTGCTGCATACATAACTGCTAAATACGTAGGTACTATGCCAGAGTGTTTATATGGATAAGCGTATGCCGAAATTGGACGGTCATCCCCCATCTTTAATGTCTCCATTTTTTTATTTCAAAATCCACAAGAACTTGTTTTCTGATTTCTATATATTTCATAGTATGTTGCCATGGTGTACACATATTTTTCTTTATTATCTTGTACATATAATTTTGTTAGAATTCATGAGATATTGTAAACTAAATACATTTGACCGTTACACGTCACCCAATTCTTGTAAAAAAAATAATATTAATAATTTTGCAGTGGTGCTACATTATCCTCATTTCAGTTACGAAGCTGAACTTATTTACAAAATACTACTACTATAATTTATTTATTTTAATAATAATTTGTTTTGTCGGCAATAATAAACAAGATAATTGATAAACATGGTACGTAATATATTGTGGAACATTGGTAACGTAATTTTAGTTTATTTCTTAATTTATATAAAAATAGAAAATATATGAAGGATTAAAAGGGTAGGGGGGTAGGCTTGAAACCAAAGCGAGTACGCAGCTTTTAACGTACACGCGAGGGTACGAATAAATGTCTACATTACTTAGCAAACAAAATTAATAATTTTAATCAACGGTTCCTACCTCCTTAGTTTCCATACCTTATTCTCTGTTCCCATAAAGGGGTTGAGTTGGCACAGTGGTAAGTGCCCAATCCGTGAACCGTGAGGTCATGGATTCGACTCCTGTCGGGGGTCAAAAATCGGAAATAGTCTCTCTACCTTTGTGTAGGGGCATGATTGCGTACATCCTACCCCCACCCTGCTCATGTGGGATATACTGAATACGTTTGGTTTGATTTGGTTTGGTTTATTCTCTCTTTCCCATGATCAAATCTTTTCTTCATTTATAAGATAAATTACCCTTCAAAAAAATAGATGAGCAAGGTTACGTATTCCGAAACCAATATTGAATTTGTTCTCGAATAACACATTAATACAAGAAATAACCAATAATATAATGATAACTCACTATTTGGAAATGATTTTGAAAACTTTTTTTGGAACTTTAACATTTTTTTAATAAAAATTTTATCCAACATGTTTTTCTTTCGGAAAAAAGTAGTATCCATTTTACAAGAGAAAATAGTAGTAACATTTTTGTAAATTATTATTATTATTTGTTTGAAATATTCTACAATTTTAAATAAAAATTGAAATTTACGATTTTACCACGGGGAGGGGAGAGACGGAGAAGACGTGAGGAGAAGTTTCACATTTTCAATTTCTCTCTTTTTACTCTCTCTCTCTAAAACTCTGTAATTACGTAATCAAAGAGACATATTTTGTTCTCTCTCTCTCTCTCTCTTTCTTCATCATCATCCTCATCTCTCCTACACTTATAGTATTTATCATCTTTTCTCCAAATTTATTTCGGATGTATATATACAAACTAATTTAACATTTTATTCATGCTTTTCCTTCTCTAAACCCTAACAAATTCATTTTTAATTTCTTCATTTTATATCCTCTCTCTCTGTTTTTTTTTTAATCAAACTGTATAGAAAAATCCACGATTTTCAAATCTTCCGTTGTGTTCTTGTGTATATATATTAAAGTGTATAAGATCGTGATTGTACATATAAATTTGTAGAAATTTCACTTGTTTTTGTGCTGTGAAAAAAGTAGGATAGTTGTTCTAAGAATAGAACATGACGAAGGCGAATTGAGTCGGTCGGTGTGTACAAAATTAAAATTAAATATATATGATGATGTTAAACAAAGTTGGGTGAAACTTGAAGTGTGTATTATAAGGCGAGGCCTGAGGTGTTATGATCAGAACAAAGGTTTGTTTTGGAGAATTAAACAGAGTTTTCGAGATCTTGATTGTAGTGTTTGGGGATGAGGAACAATGATGAGAATCAGAGGGGAGGGAGGAGTAATAACAGTGTCATTCATAACTCTTTGAGGACTTTCTCCACTTACTTTAAGGCCGTTTCTAATGGTGCTTCTACGGTTGTCAAGTCTGCTGCTTCCGCTGCTTCTTCTGCAATTGCCGACCGGGATACTGATACTACTAATGATCAGGTTGTCAGGATGTTTCAAACTTTTCGGTTTAGATGTACTTGCTTTGCTTTGTAATCTTTGTTTAATTTTGTTGAATAATCATAGGTAAATTACTTGCTATATTTTATTGATGTTTGTTGATTGATAGTAGTTTGGTGTTTTGGTAGTTTCGGTTAGGAGTTCGTTATCATTTCTATGTACTGCCCAGTGTGTAATCTTTATTCGATTTTAATTAGAGCATCTTAGGTAATTTGCTTGCTATTTGGAGTAAAAGTTGTTCATTAATAGTTTCATGTTTTGGTAGTTTCAGTTAGGGATTTGTTACTAGTTTGTATGAAGTTAATTATATAGAAATAAAACCTAGTTTAAATTGCTTTAGCCAGGGGTGTGGTAAGTTAACAGGGATAGATTACAAAATATAATAAATTAGTTTACACAGATAGGATTGAAAAAAATTTCATTAAATTAGAAGCATACTGAGCAAAGTAAAATTTAATTGGGGTAAAAGTTTTAATTTTGCTCTGTGACTGTAAACTTTGGTTTATCCATATATAATTGCAAGTTTAGTAGGGATCATAACTTCATTGATTACGAGTTTACAACTTTGTTTTGGGAAGATTTAACCACCTAAATTGACAACATAAAATCAAGAGCATAGGGAAACAGCTTATGTAACATGAATACTTTGTTAACGGTACATATAGATTTTTATGTTATATTTGTATTGTCATGGAATTGTTATTTGACCAATAGTATTTCTGTTCATAAACTAGATGTCAAGTTTGTATGATTTGTTTGATTGGTTGATTCTTATTTGTCGGATTTGCAAATTGGGAAGTTTGTTTGTCATGATATTTTTATAATTGAATACACATGTGTGCGGATTTTGTACCTGACTAATTAAGCAATCCGACAATATTTGGTTACGTAAGGTCATATTTGCTCATGGGTGAAGGTTCAGTCTTTGGCTGTTACGCGAGACTAGGGATCTACTTTATTGCTCCCACAATTATGGATTTATTCGAATACTTGTGAATTGCGCAGATGCCGTATATTGACAAGTATCCCTGCCAATATAACCCTAAGATCACATACGTCAAACTTGACGTTTTTCGGGGCTGCCATTGAAATTTGGTTTTGGTGCAGCAACAGTTGCCTTTTATTGTCATAGACCTTCATATTACATTAATTACTTTTGGGCATGTGTCAACAAGTCAAATAAGAAAACAAGCATTTCACTTTAAATTTAAAATTTTAGAAATTTAATTTTCTTTATTTTTAATTACATACTAGTTTCGTATCTTGGTAAAAGAGACATTTTCAGACTTTCAGTTGTGCATCAGCTGATGCCAATTTTAAATTTTTAGCCAATCACAGCTTTCTTAGTATCCTTTCAATTAGATGCTATGCAACTGATCAAATTTAAATATACTAAATTGTAGGAAATTAGAAATTAAACATAATTATTATTAAGTCTTCTAATAGGGTTCATTTGTATAAAGTTTCCTTTGATATGTTTTTGCCTTTTACCCTGGCGATTAACATTTGTCAATCAATATTCAATCGATCAGTGATTGTAGTGTTCAGATGAGTAGAAATCCTTAGCTTGATGTAGTTTGTGTTACATGCTGGTCCTGACAATTTTGGCTTAGGGTGTAGAATGCATTATATTTCTTGTAGGTTTTTGATGGAATTTTGTTTTTGATTGCAACTTTTATGTTTCTAAGCTTTTCAAACGAGACTTAAAATATATAATCTTTAGCTTTTGCATTTTCATGTAACTATGTCAGGCCTATAATTGACGATGTCTCATTAACATTCACTTTCTTCATCAATAAAGGTTAACTGGGCTGGTTTTGACAAATTAGAATTCAAAGGGAGTGCTTCCCGCAGAGTTCTGTTGTTGGGGTATCGTTTTGGTTTCCAGGTATGGGATGTCGAAGAAGCAAATAACGTGCGGGAACTGATTTGCAGATATGATGGCCCTGTGTCTTTTATGCAAATATTACCGAAGCTGGAAGCATCAAAGCAGTCCGGTGATAAATTTCAAGACAGTCGTCCATTGTTGGCGTTGTGTGCAGATGGATCCTTTAGTGGAGGCATTTATGAAGGGACAGCACGTCTTTGTAATGGGAATATCCAGAACTGTTATGATCAATTCAGTGGTGGTTTTTTGCCCACTGTTGTATGGTTTTACTCGTTCACTTCTCAGTCTTATGTTCAAATGCTGAAATTCAGATCGGTTGTATACTCCGTAAGGTGCAGTCCTCGGGTTGTCGTAGTACTACAAGCAGCTCAGGTATGTATGCTTATGCATTAAGCTAAATTCATGTATCTGATGTTGATGGGACTGAGATTTTGCTTGTTTTACAGATACACTGTTTCGATGCTGCAACGTTAGAGAAGGATTACAATATTCTCACAAATCCTATAGCTACCAATGGTTTTATTAATGGTGCTATAGGCTTGGGACCTCTTGCAGTGGGTCCCAGGTGGATGGCTTATAGCGGACCTCCTGTAGCAATATCTAATTGTGGTCGTGTCGACCCACAGCACCTGACTCCTTCAGCAAGTTCGCCGGGTCCTTCTTCTAGTGGGAGTTTGGTTGCACATTATGCTAAGGAATCAAGCAAGCAACTTGCTGCCGGAATTGTGACTCTTGGGGACAAGAGTTATAAGAAAATATCTAGATACTACTCTGAGCTTTTACCTGATAGCAACAATGCACAGAAAACGGGGGATCCTGGGTGTAAAAGTTGGGGAACTGATACTGGTCATCTACCTGATGCAGAAAATATAGGAATGGTATGATACTTTTCTTTTCTAGTACACTTGCATTATTTGACTGCTGGAAGTAGTCTTATCAAGTTATCATATTTCCTTTACTCAATAAGTTGTGTGTATACTGATACTTGCAAACACTAACTAACTGTTGAGATTTATTCTGATTATATCGTAAGAGACTGCAGCTTGTATTAAGTTTTACCATATCAGTCTTTTCCTTATATTGAGTTGGAGTGGAATCATCTTTTTTTGTTTATAATTTTATGCTGGCAGGTTATCGTGCGAGATGTACTGAGTAAATCTGTCATCGCTCAGTTTAGAGCCCATAAAAGTCCAATTGCATCTTTAAGCTTTGATCCTAGTGGGACTCTTCTGGTGACGGCCTCAGTTCAGGGTCATAATATTAATGTTTATAAGATAACACCGGAACCTTCAGGAAGTTCATCAGGATCTGATTCTAGTGCAGCTTATGTACATCTTTACAGGTTACAACGTGGTCTTACTAACGCGGTAAGAACTAAGAAATTTTGGACTAATTGACCCTTTTTACTTCAAACTCTGAAGTGAAAAATTGGCTGACATAGTTTCTATTTAATATGTAGGTCATAGCAGACGTTAGTTTTAGTGATGATAGCAACTGGATTATGATAAGTTCATCAAGAGGAACTGGACACTTGTTTGCAATATCACCATCAGGGGGGAAAGTTAATTTTCCTTATTCTCATTCTTGTTTTACTACTAAAACTAGTGGTGCTGGTGCTATAATCAAACCATCAGTTCGTGGTGGTGCAGCAACTTCTAGTTTGCAGGTGCTCAATCAACAGAAGCTCTGTGATTATGGTCCTCCTGTTGCACTCTCTCCGGTTAGCAGGGTTAGGAGTAGCAATAACGGTTGGAGAAGTGCTGTAACTGGTGCTGCTGCGACCGCAACTGGTAGGATGGGTACCTTCTGTGGAATTATTACTTCAGTGTTTCATAACTGCAAAGAAAATGATCTTTCGATGGATAGCAGCCATTGGAAGCCAAAGTACGACCTCCTGGTTTTTTCACCATCTGGATGTGTGATACAATATGCGTTGCGCATGTCCTCTGGGCTAGGTGGTGTGGCAGGTGTTTCTGGAATAAGCACCACATATGATCAGACTAACGAGTGTGATCCTAGATTAGTAGTTGAAGCAATCCAGAAGTGGAATATATGTCAGAAGCAGAATAGAAGGGAACGAGAGAATAATTCTGATATTTATGGAGAAAATGGGTGTTCAGACGGCAGTAAAATATATCCTGAAGAAATGAGCAAGGAAACAGTTGTTCTTCCTGAAGTGAAGGACACAAAAGTAAGGATCAGTTCCGAGGAGAGATATCACATGTATATTTCTGAGGCTGAACTGCATATGCATCTACCTCGGGCTCCACTATGGGCTAGATCTGAGGTATTATCTATGCAGTGTATGAAATTTTCTTTCTGGTGAAATGTTATGAGCCACGATGGTATAATGAGTTACTTAAGTTCTTCTATTTTTTGGCTGCTTGGCAGATTTATTTTCAAACGATGATCAAAGATGATTCCGTTTTAGGCGAGGAAGACACTTTGGGAGGTGAAATTCAGATTGAAAGGTTTCCAGCTCGCATGGTTGAGGCTAGGTTAAAAGATCTGGTTCCAGTTTTTGACTACCATAAAATGCCTCACTTTCAAATGGCAAGGTATGTGCTTCCTTATTAAGGTTTTCAGTATGTATGGTTCTACTCATGCAAGGGGTGCTTTTCATACATAGTGACTAGTGACAACTGGTTTCTTAAAGTTTCTAGAGGAGAGGACGAATATTTACATGAGTGTGATGTTCTTTATAGGCAGAATGATTCTTTTACCTCAATGGTTGGAAGATCTATATAGTTGCATGGTTTTTGTACTTTTAACTTTGAGGGCTCGTTGGATGATATAGTTCTTTTTTGCGCAGGGGTCCTTCAGACGATAATTATGGGCAGCTATCTCATGAAAGCTCAGGATTTGCATATAGTGAGGATGATATTACGCATAAAACCAGTGGCTCTCTTGATACTACAGATGGTACTACGGATGAACATCCAAATGGCACCGAGAATATTATATCTGATGGTCTTTGGACAGAGGGCTTTGTAAATAATAGGGCAAGTCCTAAGGTAAGTGCTCAGCTTGAGTTTGTAAATAATAGAGACAGCTCTGTGAAGAATAGGAAACAAAACTTTGTAGATAATCGCATAGAAGACCAGAAAATGGGGAATCAGTTTGGTGATGAAGGTGATATGTTTGAGGTAAGGTCTTGCTTTTTACTTTCCTTTACACCGGCCGTCTTTATTGTTCCTTAGAAATTTAAATTTGCTGTACAGGCATTTTTATTGCTCTTTGCTGTTCTTAGTATGTTTCTGTTTTATTTGTTTTTGGCAGGTGTGAAGGTGGTGGAGGAGGGTACACGTCAAGGGTTGAGGACTTGAGGGGTCGTGGGTTTTAACTTTGATACTTTGTTCTTTCTGGTTGTCTTTTTGACAATTATGTAATAAGAGCTCTGAACTTATTATGGCCAATAATCAGCTGTACTTTGCTAAACACTAAAGTATTGCCTGTTATATTATTTGCTATGTCAACATGGTGTTACATTTAGGTTCAAGATTTTGCTAATGTCAACATGGTGTTACATTTAGGTTCAAGATTTTGCTGTGTAATCTGAGAATGTGAACCTATTGCAGAAATTGGGATTGCCTAGTTGCAGGATAAATATTGCTTAGTTGTGCTAATGAATAAAAAACTACAAGTGATTGTTACCTAATATAGTTGTGCTAATGAATAAAAAATACAAGTGATTGAAAACAAAAATTCTTCTATTAAAATATTTGGATATTAAAAATAATTTTGATTCAGATTTCAAATAATCAAAATAATTTTGATTCAGATTCCAAATATCTAAATACACACCCCCAACAAGAAGTGTGATAGAATTCAAACATTGTAAGAAAAAATTACTTTATGGATCGGTTTGTTTGCAAGGTGGTATAAACTTCAAACTAGGATTGAATTAGTGTGGTGTGACTGTATAAGGTTATTGGAGTATTTGTTAGTCACAGAGGCATGATTATAAATATTTAATAATAATTCTAATTATTTGTAATATTTTACATTACTAACCTGCTCATTTAATTGGTAAACCTTGTATTTAAATTTTCTACTTATATTTAGTACTTATAATAAATACCAAATTTCTAGCTATGTAATTGGACAAATCAAGTCATGGAATCATGCTTGAAAGAAAATTCAGAAATTATGTCTTTAGCTTGGAGAAAAATGTTGTAAAAACAAACAAAGTTGGAGTTTGAAAATTGAAAATTCACCTAAGTACAAATTCGAGAAGTGATTTAATCTATTCGAGAAGTCAAGGATTCGATTTGTCAAAATACACTATTCGATATCTTAAGGAGTCAATAAGTCAAAGATCAATTCGATAACTCAGATATTCAACATGTCTAGAACTCTATTAGAGAACTCAGGAAGTCAACAAATAGTATCATTCGAGTTCTCAAAGGGTCAACAATCCAAAATCACATTCGATATCTCAAGAACTCAGAAATTTATTCGAAATCTCAAGGATTTCATGAGCAAAAAATTCTATCTATAACTCAAGGATTCCTGAAGAACAAACTCATTCGAAAAGTGATTCAGCATGTCAGGAGAAGCTAGTTCGAGAACTCAAAGTTATCGTACTACTCAACTCATACTCAACTCAAGTTCTCGAATGAAGACAAATTACTGAAAATGTACAAGTCAGAAAACTTGCAATAAATCAAGACACTTATAGGAACACATTACTGTAAAGTATATATGGAAAGTGTACAAAGAAGCTTAGAGAAGTATTATGGCGTTAGCTAAAAATGATTGGCTAAATTACATAAAATATTGATTATGTAAAATTTGTCGAACCTGTAAGACATTGTGTTCCGAGGGTATTGGCTATAATGATTGGCTATATTTTAAAAATGGTATGTTATTAATATTTCAAGTTGTTATTGATGGAATATATAATTTTAATATAGAAATAAGTGATGTGGCAATTCACTACAGGTCTCTAGAGGTTCGACAAATATAGCCAACATCAAGAGATTATCTATAATTATAGATAACAATTTTGTTCCATTGGAGTGTAATTTTTTTTACACATTCTTTATAATTCTTATTTATGCTAATTAATTTTAAAATATACCTAAGGGGTCTCTCCCATTGAAGATGCTCTAAGCATCTCAGACCACCACCACCTCTTAGGTAAAAAGTCTAGGTGGCACTATGATATACATATTAGCTAAAAATATACCCCTCCAACCACAAGACCTGTTAGCAAAAATTATAGATATTCTTTATTTCATCTTCTATATCTGTTGAATCTGTAGTCATTATCTAAAATATACACGTCACTTTTTACCTTATTTAAATTATATCCAAAGTAACGACAAAGGTGAACCAAAATAATAATAAAATACTGTTTTTGAATTATAGCTAACCATTATTACTAACACAATTGGAGCACAATGTGTTAACTCTTGAGCAAATTTTAGCTAACACTTATTTTAGCTAACCATTATACCTAGTGCCGTTGGAGATGCTCTAAAGGGAACAAACAGCTAAAGAAATGGATTTGGGCAGATTAAAAAGATAATCAAATCACATGCTACCCAGACGTGTACCAAATAGGGATAAACAAGTTAGAAAGTGGATTTGTCTGTTGCCACATTTGTAGTAAGTAGACTGTACACATGTTCTATAATTGTACAAACTCACTTATTTAGCACTTAAGTTTTTCACTATAATAAACAGGAAAATATTTTTCTTAGAAACAAAACTTAGAATACTAACATTTGTATTCCCAGGTTATAACATACTTCGATCTGATAAAATATTAGAATAAACTGAATTGTTTGTGTTTTATTTTCGCACTTTAAATCTATCAAACACATACATATTCTATTATAACAATCAAACATAAATTCAAACAAACTGAATTTCAAGAATTTATAAATAAAAGTTTGAAAATACATTCACCCCTTCGTATTTTCTTGTATTTATTCCGTACTCAACATTATTTAATTCTTGATTCTTTGTTTTTGTTCACTGCCAGAATTGAAACTTTTCTTATGATTGACAATTTTTTTATATTTCTGAAATACAATTTTCTTTTTATAATACTTAATTTTATTTACTTTAATAAAATAATGCTCATCTTATAAACTAAATTAATAAACAAACTCTAGCTATTAATGTGAATAAATTTGTACATTAATTTATACATGGTTTTTAAGATGCATCACAAGAAATAAATATAAAATAATAAAATTTTAACTTCATTTCTGTAGTTGTGAATTGTATGCACCCCTCCCCAGGAGTATCAAAAATTCATATTTATGAAGCTGTAAATTTTAATATCTACGGTTACGATAGAACACCACGGGATGTGTCACGTAGGCGTGCGGAAGCGCGAAATTTTTTACAAACTTGTCGCCTAGTGATGCGCCAACTCCCCAACCTAGAGCCTGGCCAGCAATGCGTAACTAACCTTCGTGCCTGCAAAGAAGGTTAGTGATAACCACAAGATAAACGAGACAGAGTTACGGGAATCCCCAACCTTTTTATTACTTCAACAAAAAGGACTAACAATCTAGGCCTGCTGCCCATACGTCGGCACAGCTACCCACTAACTGCTAGAATACAAGAAAGCCTAACTACAATGCTAGCTCTCTCTGTATATGCTCTCACTCTCTCTACAACTGTTTTTCTGTGTATCTGAATGAATGAATGAGAATGAAGAAGCTCCTCCTTATATGGGCAGCTTTACGGGCTTTGGGCTAGGCTAAGCCCAACCCTACTTTCCATCTTTGCTTGAGATCTTCAAGATATCCTCAATCCTCTTGATTGCCTTTCCTTCCATAGAAGATCCACCCAGATCATATCCTTGATTCTGATAAACTTTCCCTTCTTGCAGATGATTGCAATTCTTAATTGATTCTTCTGGAATGATCTCCAAAGATATGGTCTTATCCCAAATCTGATAAGCCCATATACACCCTACACCTTGGCCCAAGTCTCATTTGCATCTTGCTTCAAACCTTGCCCAACTATAGAATTCTGGCCCAACTTTGACTCACTATATTTGAACTAGAAGACTCTTCTCCCATGCCGCATGTGTGTCATGGAGGCCCAATGCTTTGGGCTGGCCAGGCCCGTGCTTTGCCTCTATTCCCCTTGCGCTATGCTGTATGACTCTCCTAAACCCAAGTGTGCCTCTGCTCAAGCCCACATTCTCTATGTCTGTGCCTGGTTGAATGCTTCATGCCTTAGATAAGCTTAATCCGTGTAAGTGTCTCAAATGCCCACTTCATCTCAATGCCTTAGTTTTTATGTCAAGCCCCATACTTGACTTCGCCTAGTGTTCATGCCCAAGACAGAATTGCGAACCTCCGGCACGCCTTCGCCTCTACACCCAACACTAGGGCATGAAAATCTCTTAAGGATCTATGATAAGTGGATTTATATCCACTTGGATCATTCTATTTCGGCTTAAATTGGTGTCTTGTATCTCGAGTAATTGTGTGTTTTAATCTATTTTTGTGAGAATTGTGTAGGTATTAATATCAGGTGCAAGTATGGTGTTTCAGTGATTAATCAGTGTATTTGAGCTTAAAGGAATAAAGGATGGAAATTACAGAAGAAATGGGAGAGAAATCAGTAAGAGAGCAGAAGTCAGTCTATGCAGAATGTCTTGGGCGCGGGCGCGCTCCATTCTAGCTGTAACCGCGCGCGGGCGCGCTCAATAGAACTCAGAAAATTTAACGCGCGCGGGCGCGCTGGAAGATACTACATGTGCGCGCGGCCGCGCGGGAGGCCGGCTGAAGCTTCCTGGAATCTGATTTAAATGGGGAAAGTGCCGTTTTCTTCTCCTAATCAAGATAGCAATCAATTAGGACGGTCTGAAACTTCTAGAATCAGTTCTAAACTTGGGAATTGCACTTCTAATCAAATCAAAGAAGGAAAATTACCGGAATTCTATCCTATTTCAAATACGGTAATTGCTTGGTCAAGGAGGCAATTGGGGGTTATAAATACACACCTTGGGGCACAGAAAAATCATCATCTACACATCCTACACACAAAATTCGTTCAGAGCAGAAGGAAGAGAAGCCAAGGCGAGGATCGTGACGACAAGAAGATCTAGACATAGTTTTCTTGTATTCCTTTGTTAGGCGTATCTTGTGGATGCTTGTTACTTTTCCGGATTTGTTCGCTAAACCTTATCTTATTATTGATTTATTCATCTTCTTTATCTTGTTTAATATCATGCTTTCATCAAATCCCATGGTGACGAGAGGTTCGATTATGAACTAATCGTTATCGTGGGATCCTAGTGGATTTATCTATGTAGCTTAGTAGTTTGCATGCCTTAGAGATTTATGTGTGGTGAATTCTTGATATCCTTGTATGGTTGTACTTATTGAATTTAGGTGCGTCGCGAACATCTAATTTGTTAATCTCTTGCTAAACGAGAGTGGATCTTGAGATTTAGAACTTGCCATGCTAGCATAGGATAGGTTGATGCTAAGCATCATGATTTGTGGCATGAATAGAGATATTATGCTACCCTATGTGATCTAAGTGAATAACTTGTGCTTCAACCTTTATGTTTTCAAATTCTATAGAGATATAGGGTCTAAACATAATAGGTGCCTACTCATCTTCTATCTCTTTTGTGGATGTATGCGTAGATTGGTACTAGTATACCGAGAGGTAACTTTTACTCTTTTCGTGTTATTCAATCAGGTATCAAAACCATCACATGTTTTAATCGAAGGCTGCAACTCTAAGTGAAGTAGATAATGAAACTAGGATTCCATGTTTATTCTCATATAAGTAATTCGATTTTAATTCTCGTTAATTGTTTAATTCTTAGTTTTATAATTCGCATCTTAGTTTAATTTAGTTAATCAAACCATATTTGTTATTTTTCTTAGCAGTGAATTAAAACCATACATTATTGCATAGACATATTGTCTGAGTAAAACTTAACCAAGATCTCTGTGGAACGAACTTTAATTGTATTACTTGTGACTACGTGCGCTTGCGTGAATTTAGCATAACAAGTTTTTGGCGCCGCTGCCGGGGATCATCGGTGTTTTTATTTCAGTTTATGTGTTTGTCAATAGTGGTCGTTAGCGTTCACTGACTCGGATTCTTACGTAGTTTGTTTGTTTCGTGGTGTTTCAGGTACTTGAGTTTGTATGCAAACACGTTCGCAAGCTCGTTTACTAAGACTGGCAGAAGACGATCTTGTAGAGAATTTAGAGAATAAGGAAGAGGAGACTGAAACTACAGTAGCAATGGTAGATGCAGCAGCAGCTAAGGCTTTGAAGGACTATTCTCAGCCGAAACTCAATGACATTCAGTCGAGCATTGTTAGGCCAGCTATTGCAGCGAACAACTTTGAGATCAAGCCGGGCACAATTCAGATGATGCAGAATTCAGTCCAGTTTGGGGGAGCTTCTACAGAGGATCCAAACATGCATGTTCGGGACTTTATTGAAATCTGCGACACTTTCAAGTGTAATGGTGTGACGGATGATGCTATCAGGTTGAGGCTTTTCCCATTCTCTCTGAGGGATAAGGCTAAGAGCTGGCTACACTCTTTACCACCTGGTTCCATTACTACATGGGAAGATCTTGCTCAGAAGTTCCTTACAAAATTCTTTCCTATGGCGAAAACTGCAGCAATAAGGAACCAGTTGACTCAATTTCAACAACAATCTGGCGAGTCCTTGTGTGAGGCTTGGGAACGCTACAAGGAGATGCTAAGGAAGTGTCCTCATCATGGCATGCCTGATTGGATGGTTATTAATGGATTCTACAATGGGTTGGGAGCACAATCTAGGCCTTTGCTAGATGCAGCATCAGGGGGAGCTCTTTGGGCGAAGAGTTATGATGAAGCTTATGAACTTATTGAGATGATGGCTGCTAATGAATACCAGAATCCAACCCAGAGACTTTCTCAAGGCAAAGTAGCAGGAGTTTTGGAAGTAGATACAGCTTCGATGATTACAGCTCAGTTGAAGGCTCTTGCTATGAAAGTGGATTCTCTTGCTAATTATGGAGTTCAGCAGGTGGCTAGTGTTTGTGAGTTATGTGCGGGCGCACATGAGACGAGTCAATGTGCTATCTCTTCTGAATCAGCACAGTTCGTGAGTAATTTCCAGAGACCTGCTGCACCAGTTCCAGCCACTTATCATCCCAACAATCGAAATCATCCTAACTTCAGCTGGAGCAACAATCAGAATACTCAACAATCTTATCAGCAAGCGAAGCCGTACAATCAGGGCTATCAACAACCTTATAGGGCACCATATCAACCCCCAGGATTTCAGCAGCAACAACCTCAGACTCATGTGGGGCAATCATCTAATGATAAATCTGATGAGATGTGGATTGCATTAAAGAACCTACAAGCTGGTCAGAAGCTCTTGGAAACTCAGATAGGACAGATTGCAAGTGCCTTAGGTAGTAGGCCACAAGGAACTCTTCCTAGTGATACGGAAGCAAATCCAGGTAGGAGGGACTTCAAGGAGCAGGTGAAGGCCGTAACTTTGAGATCAGGAAGGGTCACATCAGATCCTAAATCAGCCACTAATGAAGATGAAGAAGTGGAGAATCAGCAAGACGAAAATTCTGCATTGCCCGAAATTGAGAAATCTGACTTGGTAGCTGATCAGCTGGAAGGTGAAAAAGAGAAGAGCAAGGAATCTGTTGATAAGGCTTCTCAGGAGTTGTCTATGAAGAATAATCAGATCTATCCTCCTCCTCCATATCCTAGAAGGCTCCAGAAGCAGAATTTGGATAACAAATTTGCTAGGTTCTTAGAAGTGTTCAAGAAGTTGCACATCAACATACCTTTTGCGGAAGCACTTGAAGAGATGCCGAGCTATGCCAAGTTCATGAAGGGTATTCTCTCGCGAAAGTTGAAGCTCGATGCATTAGAGACCGTTGCCTTAACGGAAGAGTGTAGTGCTGTTCTGCAACAGAAATTGCCTCCAAAGCTAAAGGATCCGGGTAGTTTTACTATTCCATGCACTATTGGTAATCTATTCTTTGAGAAGTGCTTGTGTGACTTGGGAGCTAGCATCAATCTCATGCCCTTGTCAGTATTCTTGCAACTGGGTCAACCGGATCCAAAGCCAACTAACATCTCGCTACAGTTGGCTGATCGTTCAATTACCTATCCGAGAGGCATAGTTGAGGATGTCTTGGTAAAAGTTGATAAGCTCATCTTCCCTGCTGATTTTGTTATATTGGACTTCGAGGAAGATAAGAAGATTCCCATAATCTTGGGAAGGCCATTCCTAGCTACAGGTAGTACCTTGATCGATGTGCAGAAAGGAGAGCTCACCATGAGGGTACAAAATCAGAATGTCACCTTTAATGTGTTCAATGCTATGAAGCTTCCGTCTGATGAAGAAGAATGTTTCAATGTTGATTTGGTTGATTCTGTGGTAGCCAAGGATCTTGATCATTTGTTGCTAACAGATTCTTTGGAAAAAGCATTGAGTGGGAACTCTGAGGTGAAAGATGAGGATGAAGTAATGCAAATTCAGATGTTGAATGCAAATTCGTGGAAGAGAAAATTTGACATGCCATTCGAGTCTCTTGGGTTAAAGGAGCTGGAAAAGTCACAAATCTGTCTTAAACCATCTATTGAGGAGGCTCCTACTCTTGAACTCAAACCTTTGCCTAATCACTTGAGGTATGCTTTTCTTGGTGATACCTCTACGCTACCTGTTATTATTTCTTCTAATCTGTCAGATATCGAGGAAGAAAAGCTCTTGCGTATTTTGAGGGAATTCAAGACAGCAATTGGTTGGACTATAGCAGATATCAAGGGAATCAGCCCTTCGTATTGCATGCATAAAATTCTGCTAGAAGAAGGAGCTAAGCCTACTGTTGAACATCAAAGAAGACTCAATCCGATTATGAAGGAGGTCGTGAAGAAGGAAATTCTAAAGTGGTTGGATGCTGGTATTATCTATCATATCTCAGATAGTTCTTGGGTGAGTCCGGTTCAATGTGTGCCAAAGAAGGGAGGCATGACAGTTGTTGCTAATGAGAAGAATGAGCTCATCCCTACTCGAACAGTCACGGGGTGGAGAGTTTGCATGGATTATCGGAAGCTCAACAAAGCCACAAGAAAAGATCACTTCCCTCTGCCTTTTATTGATCAGATGCTAGACAGGTTGGCTGGGCACGAGTATTATTGTTTGCTTGATGGTTATTCTGGCTATAATCAAATTTGCATTGCTCCGGAAGATCAAGAGAAAACCACATTCACATGTCCTTTTGGCACTTTTGCTTTTCGTCGAGTTTCGTTTGGACTTTGTGGTGCTCCTGCCACTTTTCAAAGGTGCATGATGGCTATTTTCTCAGACATGATTGGCTCGAATGTGGAAGTTTTTATGGATGATTTCTCAGTTTTTGGTACATCTTATGATGAGTGCTTGTATAATCTTGGTTTGGTTTTGAAGAGGTGTGTGGAGACAAATTTGGTGCTTAATTGGGAAAAATGTCACTTTATGGTACAAGAAGGAATTATTCTTGGGCACAAGGTATCTAGCAAGGGACTTGAAGTGGATAGAGCCAAGGTGGAGACAATCGAGAATCTTCCTCCACCTATTTCTGTTAAAGGAATTCGCAGTTTTCTTGGTCATGCAGGATTCTATAGGCGATTCATTCAAGACTTCTCGAAAATCTATAAACCTTTGTGCAATTTGTTAGAGAAGGATGTTCCTTTCAAGTTTGATGCTGAATGTCTGGCGGCTTTTGAGCTATTGAAAAAGAAGCTAACTACTACTCCTATCATTACCGCACCCAATTGGGAGGAACCGTTTGAGCTTATGTGTGATGCTAGTGACTATGCTGTTGGAGCTGTGCTTGGGCAAAGGAAGGACAAGATTTTTCATGTGGTTTACTATGCTAGTAAAACCCTCAATGAGGCTCAGCTTAACTACACCACTACAGAGAAGGAGTTGCTAGCAGTTGTCTATGCTTTCGAGAAATTCAGATCTTATTTGCTTGGTACGAAGGTGATTGTGTATACGGATCATGCTGCTATTCGATATCTCATGTCGAAGAAGGATTCGAAGCCTAGATTGATTCGTTGGGTTTTGTTATTACAAGAATTTGATGTGGAGATCAAGGATAGAAAGGGCACGGAAAATCAAGTAGCTGATCATCTTTCACGTTTGGAGGACCAAGGTAAGGATTCACATGCTAAGTCTCTAATTAATGAATCTTTTCCAGATGAGCAACTTTTTGGGGTGCAAGGTGAAGAGCCATGGTTTGCAGATTATGTGAACTATCTTGTTAGTAATGTCATTCCTCCGGAATTCTCTTATGCTCAAAGGAAGAAATTCTTACATGATGTGAAGTGGTACCGTTGGGACGAGCCATTCCTGTTCAAACTTGGTATAGATCAGATTTTGAGGAGGTGCATTCCGTATAGTGAGACGGAGAGTATTTTGCATGATTATCATTCTACCACATATGGAGGTCATTATGGTGGTAATAAAACAGCTCAGAAAGTACTTCAGGCGGGTTTCTATTGGCCAACTCTGTTTAAGGATTCTCATCGTTTTGTGATGAGTTGTGATCGATGTCAAAGAGTGGGTAATATCTCTAGGAGGAATGAGATGCCTTTGAATACTATTCTCAAAGTTGAGATCTTTGATGTGTGGGGGATCGACTTCATGGGTCCATTTGTTTCATCTTGCAATAATCAGTACATCTTGCTAGCTGTGGATTATGTGTCTAAATGGGTCGAGGTGAAAGCCTTACCAACCAATGATGCTAAGGTGGTGCTGAATTTTCTTCACAAGCAGATTTTTACACATTTTGGGACTCCAAGAGCTATAATCAGTGATGAGGGGACACACTTCTGTAATCGTCAATTTACTGCTATGATGGCAAAGTATAATGTGACGCATCGTGTTGCAACTGCTTATCATCCCCAAACTAATGGTCAAGCGGAGGTCTCGAATCGTGAAATCAAAAAGATTCTTGAGAAAGTGGTGAATCCATCTCGTAAGGATTGGTCATTGAAGTTAGACGAAGCTGTTTGGGCTTATAGAACTGCGTATAAGACACCTCTTGGGATGTCACCTTATCAGTTGGTGTTTGGTAAGGCTTGTCATTTACCAGCTGAGTTAGAGCACAAGGCTTTTTGGGCATTGAAGAAGTTAAATTTGGATATCTCAGCTGCGGGTGAAAAGCGTCTACTTCAGTTGAATGAGCTTGAGGAATTTCGTGAGCAGGCTTATGAGAATGCGAAAATGTACAAGGAGAAGGTTAAAAGGTGGCATGATAGAAAGTTGGTGCACAAGGCATTTGTGCCGGGTCAACAGGTCTTACTTTACAACTCTCGCCTTAAACTTTTTCCTGGAAAGCTCAAGTCAAAGTGGTCTGGTCCGTTTACAGTTAAGGAGGTATTTCCACATGGAACGGTGGAAATATTTAGAGGGTCTATCAATGATGCTTTTAAAGTAAATGGACATCGACTGAAGCCTTATTATGGAGGAACGGTGAACCATGAGAAGGTTGCCTCCGTTTTGTCAGAATTGTGAGATTTTGGAAGTACGTCAAGCTAAAGACGTAAAACAAGAGCTTCTTGGGAGGCAACCCATGGTGTTAGGTATTTTTGTAAAAGTCAGTAGGTAGGTATTTATCTTATTTAAAAAAAAAAGAGAGGAAAAAAATTTCTGGGATTTTACCTGGGCGCGGGCGCGCGGAGAATGAGCTATGTTGGGCGCGGCCGCGCGGAACCCTGGACAGAAAAGGAGCAGTTTTCGGGAAGTTGAATTTTAAGTATCCCAACCCTAATTTTTATCTCTTAATTCGATTTTCACCAATATTTCTCTCATCCATCAGTTATATAACACATCTTCCCATTCCATCTCATATCATAATCATTCATATACACCAA
The DNA here is from genome assembly GCA_037693485.1 of Kitagawia praeruptora. Lineage (NCBI taxonomy): Eukaryota > Viridiplantae > Streptophyta > Magnoliopsida > Apiales > Apiaceae > Kitagawia > Kitagawia praeruptora. The sequence continues at coordinate 57,488,739 of CM075345.1, forward strand.
CCTATACTTACATCTCCATACACATACACCAATTCATCTCCATTGTCAAACCCTAATTGGACTTCAAAGAGGCTGTGATTTTCGAGTTTGGGGGGACTGATTTTGCAAGTACTACCTCTACTGTTCGAATTGGTAATCTCTTGTTCTCATATTTTTTTTTTAATTCGAATTGTAGTGCTTGTATTTTGGGGATTTTTTGTATTGTGGATATTGGGCAGATTGTTGGTTCGAATTTTGGCAGTTGGGGTGTGATTTTACTGTTGTTATTGATTACTATGGCACCAAAGAGAGCACGAGTTGTTGGTAGCAGTTCCCGTGGACGGTCATTGTCCGGTTCTGACTCGAGTTCGGGAGATGAGGGTATGGATAAGTTTCGTTCTGAGGAGGCTAGGGCTGAGTATGTGAAATTGATGACTCGGTCTGTGGCGAGGATAGGATTTGGTTGCCTCTTGCTGCTGATGGAGAGATTGTGGCTATGATTGAGGAAAGGGGTTGGCAGAATCTGTGTGAGCTTGCATCCGCTGTCCTGTTGAGTATAGTTCGGGAATTCTATGCTAATGCTAAGGAAAACAGGGATGGTTATTCATTTGTCCGAGGGTTTACTATAGATTATACTGCTCGTGCTATTCGGCTGTTGCTTGGGTTGCCGGATAGACCTGTTGGGGTGGAGGACTGGACTTTTAAGGCCAGGTCCGAGGTTGATTTAGATGAGGTGGTGGCACGTCTGTGTGTGCCAGGGACGACATGGAAATTGAAGGTTGGGTCGGCTGAGAAGGCTACATTTGCATCTGCTTCGATGAACAGATATGCTAGGGCTTGGAATTCATTTATTTGTGCTAATCTGTTGCCTACTACGCATACGCATGAGGTGACAGTTGAGAGAGCTATCTTGTTGTGGGCTATTCTAAATGGGCATTATATCGATGTTGGCTATTTGGTGAATCAGAGTATGCTGCGCTTCTTGAGGGGGTCTACAGGGGCAGTTCCTTATGGCTCTATTGTTACGAGGATGTGTTCGATAGCTGGGGTGACATGGTCGTCTGAGGAGCAGATTCAGATGCCAGCTGGACCCATTGATGTGTCGAAGTTGGGGGAATGGCCTGGCGGCATTCCTCATCCTAGGGGTCTGGGCTATGAGATTGCTGGCGCTCCTCCAGTTCAGCAGGCTCCTGTTGCCATTTCGAGGGCGTCACATGATAGGCGGATGATGAGGCGGATGGATGCACTGTATGAAAGCCAGAGCCGTTTTTCAGCGAGGTTGACACAGGCTTTCAGTTCTGCATTTGGAGCTAGTGGAGCCCATGTTGAGTGGCCAGTCTTTGGATCGGACACTGTTTATCCACCTCCAGATTCTCCACCCGAGGAGGGTGATGACGCTGCGGCATAGGTATGTTTCTACTTTCCCTCGTATTTACTTCCATTCAATGAGGTCATTGAATATCTTAAGTTTGGGGGTGGTTTGGGGGAAAAGTATTGTATATGTTTCATTGTGTTCATGTAGGATATCATGTTTTGCATATTAGTTGTAAGTCATGCATTTTATGTTCGTATTATCTACGTTTGTTTCATATAGGACATTTTGTTATTGTTTGTTTGTTACCATGTGAGTTCATATTAGTTGCATTTTCATGGCATGCATTTTTCATGATCCCTTAAAATGAGCTGACTCTGATTGATAGGTAGATGTTGATTTGAGTGTGATGATAATAAGTAGAGGGCTGATTTATAGTTCCTAGGTAATTGACATGCATGTTCGGGAACAAAATTTTTACACAGTCTCATTGGGGTGCTTTTTGGGCTAGGTTAGGGTCATGCCTGTGGGATGTTTTGAGATTTAATCACTTGTTTATTCTTAGAATTTTCGTTATTCCCTTTATAGCGTAGGAACATTAAAATCTAAGTTTGGGGGAAAACGGGAATTTCATGCTAGTTGTTAATATTTGTCAATAAAGGCTAGGCGTCAATTGGCTAGTAGCCAGCTCATATTTTTATGAGTAGTCTAGGGTTGGAAATGAGAAAGGCTCATTCCAGATTGCAGAAAAAAAAAGAGAGAAAAAAAAAAAAGAGTCAATAAGTTATTTGTTTATATGCAAAATTAACCAGAGTGAGCTCTTTAATACTCGAGTAATTAAGTCTGAGGGGACTTAGTCCTAGTGACCTAAGGCTTTATAGTCTGGGATCCACTGACCCAACACTCGCTACATGGGTATTATTGTATAAGCCTTTTGGGGTCTCATTCATTGCACGGTTAAATAAGCATGCGTATTGTATATGTAGTGTCGTAGTATAGTAATAAAGCATGAGTTTCTGTCTACCTTGGATAAGGGTGGAGGTGTTCCTAGGTTATGGAGTGTCTACAGTCTATTCTAGTTATAAACCTGTGATTGTCTTGACGGAAAGCATGTATGATTTTTGACCTAGTTCTGGGGGTATTTCTGATGAGCATTGCACACACGCACGTTTCTGTTCATGTATTGTTAGTATACGGGGACTTAGTCGAGCTCTGCTTGGATTTGTTGCATTCGTTGAGATATTTGCTTGTTAGTTGGTTTTGGTGAGTTTGAAGGGGATCTTTGCATTTTTTTCATATTAGTTGCATTCATGCATTTGCATTGCATTAGGTTAAATGGATTTTGTGGGTACATTCGCTATAGGCCCTCACGAGACCTTACTCGTCCACTAGGGCTGCCTAGGGGTTTAAAGGGCTTGTTGCATATGCCAAATGCAACCGTGATCACCTACGGAAGTGGTACTAGCTAGTTGTATATATTTTTTTTGTTTGTTTATGCTTGAGGACAAGCATCGGTTTAAGTTTGGGGGTGTGATAAGTGGATTTATATCCACTTGGATCATTCTATTTCGGCTTAAATTGGTGTCTTGTATCTCGAGTAATTGTGTGTTTTAATCTATTTTTGTGAGAATTGTGTAGGTATTAATATCAGGTGCAAGTATGGTGTTTCAGTGATTAATCAGTGTATTTGAGCTTAAAGGAATAAAGGATGGAAATTACAGAAGAAATGGGAGAGAAATCAGTAAGAGAGCAGAAGTCAGTCTGTGCAGAATGTCTTGGGCGCGGGCGCGCTCCATTCTAGCTGTAACCGTGCGCGGGCGCGCTCAACAGAACTCAGAAAATTTAACGAGCGCGGGCGCGCTGGAAGATACTACATGTGCGCGCGGCCGCGCGGGAGGCCGGCTGAAGCTTCCTGGAATCTGATTTAAATGGGGGAAGTGCCGTTTTCTTCTCCTAATCAAGATAGCAATCAATTGGGACGGTCTGAAACTTCTAGAATCAGTTCTAAACTTGGGAATTGCACTTCTAATCAAATCAAAGAAGGAAAATTACCGGAATTCTATCCTATTTCAAATACGGTAATTGCTTGGTCAAGGAGGCAATTGGGGGTTATAAATACACACCTTGGGGCACAGAAAAATCATCATCTACACATCCTACACACAAAATTCGTTCAGAGCAGAAGGAAGAGAAGCCAAGGCGAGGATCGTGACGACAAGAAGATCTAGACATAGTTTTCTTGTATTCCTTTGTTAGGCGTATCTTGTGGATGCTTGTTACTTTTCCGGATTTGTTCGCTAAACCTTATCTTATTATTGATTTATTCATCTTCTTTATCTTGTTTAATATCATGCTTTCATCAAATCCCATGGTGACGAGAGGTTCGATTATGAACTAATCGTTATCGTGGGATCCTAGTGGATTTATCTATGTAGCTTAGTAGTTTGCATGCCTTAGAGATTTATGTGTGGTGAATTCTTGATATCCTTGTATGGTTGTACTTATTGAATTTAGGTGCGTCGCGAACATCTAATTTGTTAATCTCTTGCTAAACGAGAGTGGATCTTGAGATTTAGAACTTGCCATGCTAGCATAGGATAGGTTGATGTTAAGCATCATGATTTGTGGCATGAATAGAGATATTATGCTACCCTATGTGATCTAAGTGAATAACTTGTGCTTCAACCTTTATGTTTTCAAATTCTATAGAGATATAGGGTCTAAACATAATAGGTGCCTACTCATCTTCTATCTCTTTTGTGGATGTATGCGTAGATTGGTACTAGTATACCGAGAGGTAACTTTTACTCTTTTCGTGTTATTCGATCAGGTATCAAAACCATCACATGTTTTAATCGAAGGCTGCAACTCTAAGTGAAGTAGATAATGAAACTAGGATTCCATGTTTATTCTCATATAAGTAATTCGATTTTAATTCTCGTTAATTGTTTAATTCTTAGTTTTATAATTCGCATCTTAGTTTAATTTAGTTAATCAAACCATATTTGTTATTTTTCTTAGCAGTGAATTAAAACCATACATTATTGCATAGACATATTGTCTGAGTAAAACTTAACCAAGATCTCTGTGGAACGAACTTTAATTGTATTACTTGTGACTACGTGCGCTTGCGTGAATTTAGCATAACAATCTAACAAACCACCCCCACTAAAAGAGCTTGATGTCCTCATCGAGGGGCAATCCCAATATTCCCGAATTTGATCTTCAAACTGCCACAAGGTCACACCTTTCTCCCAAGTAGCATCAGCTTCTTCCTCGCCTTCCCACTGAATCAGATAATCAGTCCTTCTGTTCTTTTTACTCATCCCTTGAGTATTATGATCCAGAATCTTCTTTATCTTCTTCTCGAACTGTACCTTGACCACTGGAGGAGCTCTTTTCTTCTGTTTCCTCCCATCAAGTAGTAAGTCTGGTTGGAATGGCTTCAAGAAACTCACATGAAAAGTAGGATGTATCTTCAACCTATCGGGCAACTTCAACCGGTAAGCTACATTGCCTACTTTCTTCACTATCTCAAAGGGCCCTTCATACTTCTGAACTAACCCCTTGTGAATTTTTCTGGACTTTATCTTCTTCCAGATCTGTGGTGTCAATTTCAACAACACTTGGTCACCAACCTCAAATTCTAAGGGACGACGCTTTCTATCAGCGTACTTCTTCATCCTCCAAACAGCTTTCTCCAGACTAGCTTTGGCTTCATCGACCATCTCCTGTCTACCAAACGCGTACATGTAGGCTGCGGGACAAGTACCACCTGATTTCTGAATTGCCACTTCGTTTGGGGTTCTCGGCTGAAACCCAAAAATCACCTCGAAGGGGTTCTTACCAGTCGCCGAAGACTGCTGTAAGTTGTAGCAGAATTGTGCTACATCCATCAACTCTAGCCAATTTTTCTGACTAGCTGAAACATAGTGCCTGAGATACTCCTCCAGTAGCTGATTCATCCGCTCCGTTTGACCATCTGTTTGGGGATGATTTGCAGTAGAGAACTTCAACTCACTTCCCAAAAACCAAAACAATGCTATCTAGAACCGCCCTGTGAACCTACTATCACGATCACTAATGATATCCTCTGGCAACCCAAAATGTTTCACCAAATGCTGAAAGAATAGGCCAGCTGTTATCTCTGCTTTACACACCTTCGGTGCAGGAATGAACACAGCATACTTCGAAAACCGATCAACCACCACAAAGATTGACCCCTTCCCCTCCACCTGAGGCAACCCAAGAATAAAATCCATAGATACTGACTGCCACGGTCTATCTGGAATAGGTAAAGGTTGTAGAAGTCCAGCTTCCTTCTTCCTTTCAGACTTGTCAAGTTGGCACACCAAGCACGACTTGACATATGCCTCAACGTCATCCATCATCTTCGGCCAATAGTAGGATCTACTCAGCAATGCTAGCATCCTCGCTACCCCCGGATGTCCTGCCCATTTAGCATCATGAGACTCTTTCAAGATTCGCTGCCGGAGAGTTCCCCCATGTGGGACATAAAGTCTACTGCCTTTACAATACAGCAACCCATCCTCCAACTAATACTTGCGAACCACCCCTGTCTTCACTTCCTCCACAAGTTTACCATACACCACATCTGTCATTGACTGCTTTTTGATCTCCTCTAGGAACTCAGTGTCCACCACTGTCATGGATGCCACAGTCTCTTACACCTTTCTGCTCAGTGCATCTGCTACCTGGTTTTGTGCTCCCGGCTTATGCAGCCATACAAAATCGAATTCAGCCAGAAATTCCTGCCAATGGGCCTGTTTTGGGGTTAGCTTCTTCTGAGTCTTGAAATAAGTGTTTGCCACGTTGTCTGTGCAAACCGCGAACTCCGCACCCAGCAAGTAATGCCTCCACACCTCCAAACAATAAACCACTGCAGTCATCTCTTTTTCATGAGTACTGTACCTCTGTTCAACATCTTTTAGCTTTCGACTTTCATATGCCACCGGATGTCCAAACTGAACCAACACTCCACCAATTGCACGATCAGAAGCATCAGTGTGCACTTCAAATGGCACCCCAAAATCTGGAAGTTTGAGCACGGGCTCTGAAGCAACTGCAACTTTTAGCTCCTCAAACGCCGCTTCACACTCATCATTCCATTCCCAAACATGATCCTTCTTTAGAAAATCTGTCAAGACATTTACTTTCTTCGAGTATCCCTGAATAAACTTGCGATAATAGTTAGCAAGACCAAGGAAAGATCTCAACTCAGCTACCTTCGTCGGGGCAGGCCAACCAATGATGGCCTCAACTTTCCTCTTGTCCATCTTCACCATTCCTTGGCTCAGCACATGCCCTAGGAAATGGATCTCCTCCCTGCAGAACTCACACTTCTTCCTTTTGACATAAAGACTGTGTTCTCGCAGTTTATTGAAATGCACTTTAAGTGTTCTAAGTGAGCTTCCAGACTATCACTATAGACCACAATATCATCTAAGTACACTACCACAAAACGATCTAGGTACTCATATAGCACATCATTCATCAAATTATAGAAAAAACTTGATGTGTTAAATTATGTCTAACCGCAAGCGCACGGTATCAGTTGTAGTATATACTAGCAAATACGGGTCGATTACTCAAGGAGACAGTTTCAATTTCAATTCAACTATTATCAATTGTTTCTAGTCACAAACGATTATTTGGGAATTTTATTAACTATTAATGCAAATTTAACAAAGTTTTAAATCAATTAATTAAAGGATCTAGGGCAATTCAGGTTCACCATGTTTACACCAAACAAATCACAAAAGTATAGCTTTTCAATGGGATAAAGTAATTAAAGCAATGGTTAATCTTTTTCAAGCATTAACACTCTCAGAATATCTAATGATGTTTTCACACTCACCTTCAATTCCGCTAATTGTATGTAAGCCTCTAGTAATAAAATCTTTCGATCTATTACTCCTATTGCAATCGATTAATCCATGATATTGCGCAATTACACAAATTAAGAATTAGAACATATCAATCAAAATTACTCTCTACCCATCAATCTACTAATCAAATTAAGCCCAAATCATGCTGCAAACATGCCTCCCCTTAATACCCTAGAATTAAACTACTCACTCATACTATGATTAAGAACAACAAAAATAATGAAGAAAGCCATATAAAACATATACTAATAAACAAGATGAGATAAAGAGTACCTTAAACTTTGTATTAACGAAGAACAATAAAGATCCAAATTAAACCAAGTGCTTACAATTGAAGAGATGAAGAGAGAAAAAAAAACAAAACCCTAGCTTCTTGTAAAAATATACGTCTCTCTCTATCCACGTTCTCTTTTATAATAAAAACTCCCTAATAAAATCTGATCTCTATATCCTAATAAAAGTATTTTTAATATCCTAATCAATTTACAAAAAGATATCCATAATTGAATAGGATTTTCTTGTAAAATTCGTCACTTCTTTTTCTCCTCTATTTCTGGGCTCTTACAATTGGATTTTGCTTACTGGACCACCTCTAAATTAAAGATAATTCCACAAGCTTCGCGTGGACAGTAAGATCGTCAAATTCTGACTTCTGGAACTCAAGATATTGCCCAAACAGTGCAGGCAGCCCGTGTGGCCCAATAATACGAATTTTCTCCTATTTTATCTCCAAAATAGCTCTTTTTGCTCCAAATCCTTCCAAGTCATGAATTCTTTATTTCCTACAATACAACAATAAAATCTATTAAATAAAAATCCAAATCAATGCAAAACACAATAAATATGAGAATAAAATCATATAGAATATATATAAAAATATACTCTATCAAACATCCCCACACTAAGCATTTGCACGTCCTCGGGCAAATAAGTGAAATAAAAACTAAGTCCTAACAAACATCACTTTCGTAGATGACACGATTGCATTTAGCATATGCAACAATCCGTTAAACCCCTAGGCAGCCCTAGTAGGACGAGTGTTGTCTCGTGAGGGTTTATAGTGAATATACCCACAAAATTCATCTAACCATGCAAAAGATTAATGCTAACACAACACCACACACACAAGTCCTCTCATGCCACATCAACTTAAGAATCAAAGCAAACATACGATGTCTTGGTGTCGAAAGTGCAAGTATTCACGTAGTCTACTCAACCAACATGCCGAAGGTCATAAAAATTCATGTCAAGTGTAAAAATCGTTGGTAATCATGCTAAGCCCACAAGAAATACATCTTTAAGTCTAAACCTGGGATCTCCTATGCCAAAACAAGTAATAACTCACCTTTCACTCAAAAACGAATATTCACTCAAGAACAAGGTTAAGTGTATCACTCAATTCCAACAAAATCATAAACACAACTTGACACTCGCAATCAATCTCACTCTCAACACAACATACATCACTGATGACAATCAAAAGGTCTTTATTCGGGTTGTAGTGTGGGCTAGGGACCAGGTATGTCAAGTAAAGCTAAAACAGGTTAAATGTCAAAAGCTAGTACCCAACAATAATCATTATTCAATTCCCTTTCTATTAAAACAAATACTTCCCCACACTTGGATTTTTCAATAACCCTTACATAATAACTTAACTAGTCGAATGAAGAAGGATCATGCAAACATAAGAATGCTCTCAAATTTATTTATTTTTCTTTTTTTCTTTTTCTATTTTTTTCTGTTTTTTTTTTTTTCTGAGAGCTAAGGAATAAGCACAATGATCCATAGATATTATTATGAATTTCGACTAGCAAGCATCAATCCAAAATCAATATTCCCCAACGGTATGATCATCAATAACCCCCCCTTTTATGAACACCTTATTACTCCATTAAGCACGATACTAGCCTTTGACAATTTAGGTTCAAATTCAATATAAGGCCAATAGAAAAAAAAGGATAATGGCAAGTAACGTAGTGTGTCACCGAAAGAATAGGATTAGGCTCAAAGGGTTAACTAATTGATCATGTATAAAAGGTGTGGAAATATGGGAAATACGAGGTTAAACCTAAGTGCCTTTATCATCTCATCATCAAGTAATGTCATGCATTTCAAGAAAGATATCAAGTAAGTGCTAGCAATGTAAACAACATGTGGACACTCAAGCAAACGAAAAATCATGCAAAAGATATGCATATAGGCTCAAAACTCACTTGGTGTGACAAAACATAATCAATCCCAAGTAACAAGACTCTCTAACGCACCTACTTGTACTCAAAGCATGAAAACCAAGTCATCTTGCACATATTCATGTCATTCTAATCACTTTCCACATTCAATTAAGTCTACCAGCTTCAACTTGCTAGTGTAAGTGTGTGCACAAGAACAAAGCACGTCACTTCTCATACAAAAGCGTCAAGAACACAAGAATTCTACGCATGCATGGGTGTATCAAGCAAAATACAACAACTAATCAAATTGCATGGCTAGAATTATTTTTGGTATTTTTAATTTTTTAAATTTTTTTTTGATTTTTAAATAAGTAATACACTACGTTGAGAACACCTCCCCACACTTAAGCGGTTCATTGTCCCCAATGAACTAACGAACAAGATACAAAACTACAACTAAAAACAAAATAAAACTACACTAAAAAGAAAATAAAACTACACTAAAACGAAAAGAAAGAAAACTCCCCTGGAATCAAGAAATATCCTACTCATCCTCGCTGTCGTCACCCTCGTCATCCTCATCAGATGAATCAGGCGGAGGGTACGGAGTCCGAGCTCCAAAAATAGGCCACTGAACAGGAGTACTAGGCGACCGAAACTTTGCCTCCAAGGCTATGCCCATGTCCTCAGAATACTGGCGACTGCTAACATGCATAGCATCCAACCGCCTAGTCATTCGACGAAAATAAGATTCAAAAACGGACATATCCACTGTACTCTGCGAAGTACCAACCATAGCCTCTCCCTGTGCCCTTGAAACCTGTGGCGGAGCGCCCGCTCCCTGACCACTATCACCATTAACAATAAAACCTAAACCCTGAGGATGAGGAGTGCCGCCCGGCCACTCCTTCAATCTTAACCGATCAATAGTAGCATCTCGAATAGAAGCCATGGGCTTATGCACTGGCTCACCTAGATAATATTTGACTTTCGATGCATCACACAAGTACGCAATGATAGAAGCATAAGGAATACTTGCCGATGAATTGCTTCCCAAAAATCGAAGAATGTTTTGATTAATAAGGTACCCAAGGTCAACATACTCACCTTTGAGAATATCCCATAGCAAAATAGCTCTATCAACAGTAACATCGGAAACATGGTTTGACGGAATGATATTAGAACTTATGAAAAAGAACCATGCCTTCGTAAAACTAGACAATGATGAAGCCGGGAAAGTACACTTTATCTCCGTACCTACTCTACGTTTCCACACCGTTCCCAAAACACATAACTCACCAACGAGTGCATCAAGATCAACATCATTCCTAGACTTTTGACCCCAATCCGTAGCATCTCTAGGTTTAGGCGGTTGCCTAATCAAATTACGAATAGCACGAGGCGAATAATCCACCTTCCGACCTCTAACAACCGTGGAATTATTCCTTGCTATTGAAGCATTCGCATAAAATTCCGTAACCACATCCAACGCGGCATCATTAGCAAATTCACAAAATAACGTCCAATCCCGCTCCCTAATCATCGCCACCATCTCCTCATACCTATGGGGCACAAGCCTTCTTTCCGGAATAACCCCCTTTTCAACTAACCTACCATACTCCGCCTTGGCATTCTCATTCACAAATTTGTCCACTCCATCTCCCACAACATCATTCTCATCCAAAGAGGGAGGAGCACTACTACCACTACCCGCTAATCGTGGCCTCTTAGGAGCCATAATCAACAATTATCAAGCAAATATCAACAATCTCCAAACAATTCACCAAACAAAGAACCCCCAAATTACACACCAAGAACCCTAGCTTGCAAAATTCACAAATTCAAATAAAAGATGAGATAAAAGATTACCCAATTGAATCAAAGAGGTGAACTTGCTTGAATAATCCCCAAAACTTCGAATTTAATTCCCCTTTTGCACTTTGAATGGATGAAAGTTGAGAAATTTTGGGTTATATAGAAGTGTTTGTGTATGTATAGGTGTAGTGGGTGTATATATATAGGTAATTGTGCATGGAATTTAGAGATGGAAAAGGAATTGGGATTTGTATTCTATATAGAATAGAGTTTAGAGGTGTTAGGATTTTGATTTGAGATGGAATTGGGGTTGAATAGAGAATAAAAGGGGAAAAGAGATGGAGAATAGGTGTGTAGAACAAAAAAAATTCGGGATAATCAGTAGCTCCCAGCGCCTGAAGCGCTGAAAAACAAGGCTGTTGCGCCGGTTGAAGATGTGTGTTGGCGCTCCTGCGCTGACTGGCCGCCTAATGCGCAGACATCTTCTGCGCTACTACCCGCTCCTGCGCCCGGATGGCGCATCATGCGCTGGCGCATCCTGGAATTCTGCTTTTTTTTTTTAAAGAGAACAAAAGATGAAAGAATAATGTACACAACAAGGCTTGGAATGAACAAATAACTAAGAAATTCTACTATATATGAAAGAGAAGGAAAGAAGTACTCCCCTATGCAAAAGCATGAAGTGCACCGATCCTCCAATGAAATCTTGGGTTGCCTCCCAAGCAGCGCTTATTTAGAGTCATTAGCTTAACCTCCTCAAAAATACTCCGGTAAAGGTGTAATATCCACTTTCTCGATCATAAACTCGTCACCACAAAAAGTATCAAAAGTGTCTTTGGTTGTCTTTATCCTGCAAAAAGTCTCCAAACAAGCATCAGCAAAATAAAATATGTCATTAATAAGCAATAGAGAGAGTGCTTGTGCAGTTTTGGAAAACTTTGTGATAAAACAGCGATAAAATTTAACACCACAAAAATATTGAACTCCCTTGACATAAGGTGGAGGTTCTGGTGGTGGCTTTTCTCCACTCCTCACTTTCACTGGAGTCATTCGGACATCTTGGCTTATCACATCATTGATTAAGCCGACACTTCCATCTTCTCCCTCTCCTCGAGCTTCAAACGAAGGAGCCACTTTGTATGGATCCTCAACCAGAATTTGAGAAATATCATCTTGGACAATATTTGTTATCACATCAACCTTGAAATAAGTGTTCTTGAGCAAAGAAGCCTTGTAAGTAGAGGCTAGATCGAGAGCAAATTTATCAATACATGGTAGCTTAGGCACAGTTTGTGGAAGAGAAACAACAACCATCTCTGTATTGCTTTCCTTTGTAGCCTCATCATCAGTCACACTGTCCTTGGTAGCAGCAACATCATTGATCTTGTCATCGGTGGCATGCTCCTTCTCTTTATCAATGGCCTCATCATCAACATACATGGAGAAACTATCATATTCCTGATCGCTTGTGAGATTGATAGCAGTCAGGTCCTCTTCGGATCGGATAGATGATGATGGTAAATAGTCGAGCTACCCTGTAGTAGAAGAGTTAGCCAACTGTGCAATTTGAGATTCAATCGCCAAACTTTGAGTTTCTAATCCTTTGATCGCCTCAGCTTGTTCTTCAGAACTCTTTAGCAATTTATTCAAGATATCCCACATCTCATTTGTCTGATCAGCTTGCACATCTACGCTGGATTGAGAAACATATAGATCTTCTTGTAGAGGAGGATATTGATATTCTTGCTGTGGAGGCTGCTCATATGACTGATAATATTGTTGCTCAAACTGTTGCTGATTATGATATGAAAAATTTTGAGCACCATTGTCCTGGTAGTAGAAATCTGGTTGATTCACGCATTCTTGATCAAAAGTGTTTGAATACTGATTGTACCCATATCCTTCTTCAAAAGAATTCATTTGTCCCAACTGAGCATTCTGAGAATTATAGATATTGTAAGAGCATTCAAAACCATAGTGACCCTGCACACCGCAAATTTGACAGAAGTTGTAAGTTTTATGGGCCACCTGTGACATCTCATTGATACTCATTGGACGCATAGTGGGCTCTGTAGTCTTCGACATGGCAATCTCTCAAGTATGTGCCTCTACTAGGGAAGATAAGAGTGCAAAAGTATCAACTTCACCCATTGCAAACCTGTAGACACTCAACAAAGCCAAGAAAATGCAGTAAAATTCGCCTCAATTGGAACAAAGGTTCCAACGAGACAATGGAAACAATCGAAATAACTAAATTAAAATCAACGGAAACTCGCTGTCTCCCCGGCAGCGGCGCCAAAAACTTGATGTGTTAAATTATGTCTAACCGCAAGCGCACGGTATCAGTTGTAGTAGATACTAGCAAATACGGGTCGATTCCTCAAGGAGACAGTTTCAATTTCAATTCAACTATTATCAATTGTTTCTAGTCACAAACGATTATTTAGGAATTTTATTAACTACTAATGTAAATTTAACAAAGTTTTAAATCAATTAATTAAAGGATCTAGGGCAATTCAGGTTCACCATGTTTACACCAAACAAATCACAAAAGTATAGCTTTTCAATGGGATAAAGTAATTAAAGCAATGGTTAATCTTTTTCAAGCATTAACACTCTCAGAATATCTAATGATGTTTTCACACTCACCTTCAATTCCGCTAATTGTATGTAAGCCTCTAGTAGTAAAATCTTTCGATCTATTACTCCTATTGCAATCGATTAATCCATGATATTGCGCAATTACACAAATTAAGAATTAGAACATATCAATCAGAATTACTCTCTACCCATCAATCTACTAATCAAATTAAGCCCAAATCATGGTGCAAACATGGCTCCCCTTAATACCCTAGAATTAAACTACTCACTCATACTATGATTAAGAACAACAAAAATAATGAAGAAAGCCATATAAAACATATACTAATAAACAATATGAGATAAAGAGTACCTTAAACTTTGTATTAACGAAGAATAATAAAGATCCAAATTAAACCAAGTGCTTACAATTGAAGAGATGAAGAGAGAAAAAAACAAAACCCTAGCTTCTTGTAAAAATATACGTCTCTCTCTATCCACGTTCTCTTTTCTCTTTTATAATAAAAACTCCCTAATAAAATCTGATCTCTATATCCTAATAAAAGTATTTTTAATATCCTAATCAATTTACAAAAAGATATCCATAATTGAATAGGATTTTCTTGTAAAATTCGTCACTTCTTTTTCTCCTCTGTTTCTGGGCTCTTCCAGTTGGATTTTGCTTACTGGACCACCTCTAAATTAAAGATAATTCCACAAGCTTCGCGTGGACAGTTAGATCGTCAAATTCTGACTTCTGGAACTCAAGATATGGCCCAAACAGTGCAGGCAGGCCGTGTAGCCCAATAATACGAATTTTCTCTTATTTTATCTCCAAAATAGCTCTTTTTGCTCCAAATCCTTCCAAGTCATGAATTCTTTATTTCCTACAATAAAACAATAAAATCTATTAAATAAAAATCCAAATCAATGCAAAACACAATAAAAATGAGAATAAAATCATCTATAATATATATAAAAATATACTCTATCAACATTGCAGGTGCATTTGTTAACCCAAATGGCAGAACTAGAAACTCATAAGACCCATACCTCGTTACACATGCGGTCTTAGGCTCATCCCCTGCAGCAATTCTGACTTGCCAATATCCCGACATCAGATCCAGCTTCGTGAAGTACTTAGCTCTCGAGAGCCTGTCAAACAGCTCAACAATATTTGGAACAGGGTACTTATTTTTAATAGTTACCTTGTTCAAGGCCCGATAATCTATACACATCCGCAATGACCCATCGGCCTTTTTCTGAAACAAGACTGGGGCACCATAAGGAGCTTTAGACGGTTGAATGAATCCGCTCTCCAACAACTCGTCCAATTGCTTTCTCATCTCAGCTAACTCCATCGGTCCCATACGGTAGGGGGCTTGAGACGGCGCCCGTGCACCCGGCTCAAGTTCAATCTTGTGATCCACATCCCTTCTTGGCGGCAATTTCTTAGGCAACTCTGGGGGCATGACATCTTCAAACTCCTTGAGAGTAGGAACAACAGCATCAGGTATCTCTAACTGATCAGGCTTTTCCTCCACAAGAGCCGCTAGATAAGTCACTTCACCATGCTTCAACCCAGCTTCAACCTGCATAGCTGAAAACATTCCCTCCCTTTTCTTGCCCAAGTCACGATCAAACACACCCTTCACAAAACAAGGGTTGCTTTCCTCTCCAATCATCACCCCACCAAGATGTGGCACCACCGACGCCTTAGCTTTCATTAAGAAGTCCATCCCCAATATAAGATCGAAATCATCTAAAGGAACAGCCAAGAGAGTTACCTTTCCAGTCCACGGTTCCATTCTAAGCTCTACCTCGGTTGATCCCTTGATCACCTGTGCCTCAGAATTTACCGCTTTCACGCGGCTGGTGCTTGCTCCAAAACCAAGCTAAGAGATTCCACACTCCTGTCAGCCACAAAATTATTGGTAGCTCCAGTATCTACCATAGCCATTACCTCATGACTAGGGGTGAGCAAAAAACTGAATCAAACCGAAATCGAAACCGATGAAAACCGAACCGAAAAAAACCGAAACCGTTAAAAACCAAACCGAAACCGAAATCTAAAAACCGATCCGATTTTAACGGTTGCGGTTCCGGTTTTAGGTTCAAACCGAACCGAAAAAATCCGAAACCGAACCGATTATTTATATAAATAAATATATATATATTATAAATATTTTTAAAATTAATCATATATATATATATATAGTTGGGTTCAGTGGAGACCATGTTTTCTGTGGAGTCCTGGAGTCCACTTTTATTTTGCATACATTTATCAGCATTTTACATTGCATTTAACAATTTTCAACGGTCATAACCAAGATTAGTTAGGGTTTTTCAACAATATCGTCGAATTGCATCAAAAATATACATTATATTGCCCGTAACGACAAAGTATTGAATTTGCAGAACAAATTTTATTTTGCATAACCAAGTGTTCAAGAACAATATTCTGAAAATTAATTCAAGAGATGTTTAGGCGTGTTTCGGAGCAATTCACGATCATGTTCAGGAGGAAAGTGTTTTTGCATTGGTAAAACATTATTAAATATGGATGAATGTATGCAGAACAAAGGTGGACTCCAGGACTCCACAAAAAACATGGTCTCCACTGAACTTTGTTCTATATATATATATATATATATATACTAGCTTATAACCCGTGCGATGCACGGGTTTTTTTGATACATTAATGATTGTAAATTTATGTTTTAAATTAAAAGGTTGTGTATTTAATTAGAAAAGAAATATTAATGATCGGAAGATTATGATTGCAAAATTATGTTTTAAACTGAAAAATAACGTGTTTTAATTAGGAAAGAAATATTAATTATTGGAAGATACGATATTTTAGGTGTGTATAAAGGATAATATGTTCAATTAAAAGTAAACGACTTTTAAATTGATTGAAAAATAAGATATTTTAGGCATTTATTAAATTTTAGTTAATGGTACAATTATGTTTTTATATAATTGCCAATTTAATAATTTTTAAAATTTTAATTTAATATAATTTAATGTACTCATATTTACATATTATACTAATATTTTCCTATTATAAACAACGTATAGGGATTTTAATATATTTTATTAATAATTGAAAATACGGTGTGATATTTTTGGATATATATTAATGATTGTAAGATTAGTTTTTTTTTAAAAAGATAACGTATTTTAATTAGAAAGGAAATATTAATGATTTGAAGATATGGTACGATTGATAATATTAATGATTTGAAAATATGATACGATTGATGTTTTTATAAAAGGTAATATCGTCAACTAAAAGTAGATGTGAAAATGGTAATGACTAATTACCATTTATTATATTATGTCATTCTTTATTTTAATAATTAGGATAACCAAACCAAAAACCAAATAACCAAACCGAAAACCAAAACTTTCAATGTTTCGACTTTAATATAATAGTATAGATAGTATATATATATATATATATATATATATATATATATATATAGGGGGCTACTCAAATGAGACCCTCTTATATTGAGAACTGCACATTGGGCCTCCTAAAAAAGCCCAATAAACAAAAGGTTCGCGCATCCCTTTCCTCCTTTTCCCGTTCTTCACTGCCAGCATCTGGTAGTAAATATTATATTCCGGTTCACTACCAGCCACCCACCCATCACCAATCTCTAATCACTTCCAGCTGAAGTGTTTCTAATTTGCTCAAGTTTCGCATTGAGGACGGGATTACACCAGTAAAACTGTTGTTGCTCAATACCAAAGTGAAAATGTTGGACAAACTTCCAATCACACTCGGAATTGGCATCTGCAAATAATTATACCCCAAATCTAATATTTCCAGTCATTTCAAATTCCCAATTGAATCTGGAATCCCACCTGCAAATTTGTTGTGACTGATAGAAAACTGGTGCAACTTTGTTAGATTTCCAATCTGTACAGGAATATATCCATCCAGCATATTCTTTTCCAACTTTAATGTCCTCAAATTTCCAAGCTTGCCAACTTCATTACTTAAACCACCATCTAAAAAATAATTACTACTTACATCAAGAAACTGCAGGAACCTCCAGTGGAAAAGTTGTGGTGGAATTGAGCCGTAGAAGTAATTTCCACTCATGTCCAGGTGAACTAGTTTGGTAAGATTAGCCACCCCTTTGCTCGGAATTTTCCCTTCTATCGCACAATTGGAGATATCAAGAAACTGCAAGAACCTCAAGTTGAAAAGTTGTAAAAGGATTGATCACTAAAAAAATTACCATCACTCCATAACCACCATCACTCCCCAAACCACCACACCACAAACCACATATCTCCAAATCACCACCACTCCTATCACCCACAGAATCACCAATTTTTGGTCAAAAATCACAAAAAATTCAAAGCAAATCACCGAAAATTCAAAACAAATCACCAAAAAATTAAAAGCAAACCATCTCTGGTCGCCACCACCACCACCAAATCACCGAAAATTCAAAGCAAACCACCAAAAAAATCAATACAAATCACCAATATTTCATATCACAGTCACCACCAATAGCTACAGAATGACCAAACTAAAATTTTGATCCAGAATTTAATGGCAAATCACTAATTTTACACCCAAATCACCAAAAATTCTGGGCACAAAATCATTAAAAAAAATCAGATTTAATTTCGTAATAGTATCAAATTCGCCAGATCTGAGTCATCGTCACCATTTCCCTAGCCTATACAGCCTAGTCAAAACATTTAAGCCATAGAGGAACGGTGTTTCAATATCGAGCTTTTAAAATGATAAAGTTTAATATTACAAGGAGAGAGAGGGAGAGAGAGAAAGAAAGAGAAGAGAGAGAGGTAGAGAGAATTGGTCGGAGATGGAAGAGAGAGAGATGAGGACAGACATAGAGAGACAGAGAGATATATGGGAAATGAAGACGGTGCCCCTGCGGGGCCAGACGTCGAAAAGGAAGAGGAGGTGGTGTTGTTCGCCTGAGAAGATGACCGGTGGCGGTGACAGTGGGGGTGGCGGTGGCGGTGGGGGTGGGGGTGGGGGGGGTCGTGGGAAATTAACAGGGTGGATATGGGTATTAATATAATTAGATTAGATTTGTGTGGTCCAGATTAAGTAATATAGTACAAAATGGAAAGCTCTCAGTTCTCAGAATAAGGGGGGTCTCATTTGAGCACTTGCCTATATATATATATATAGGGAGTTGATATATATATATATATATATATATATATATAGGCCTTTGCTCCATAAAGAACACTCTTATATAACAAACAATAAAGAACACTATAAAATCATTTATTCCAATAGATCCATTGGCCCCGCCAGGGGCACCCAATACAAAAAGTTCTTATTTTTTTAGGCTCTATCCATCCAGCAAAAAAAAAAATTTGAAAATTTTATTGTTCATGATGACGTCACTGATGACGTCATCGATGAACAGTAAATTTTCAATTTTTTTTTGCTGGATGGATAGAGCCTAAAAAAATAAGAACTTTTTGTATTGGGTGGCCCCGCTAGGGGCAATGAATCTATTAGATATGAGGTGTTTTTTGTTGTTTGTTATATAAGGTGTTTGCTATGGAGTCCAACCCTATATATATATATATAGATATATATATATATATTATATTACGAAAATAGATAATCACTGAAATAAAAAATAATCAAACCTAACATTTGTTGTTGTATTTGGGCCTTAAGCTGAGCTATACACATTACACGGACTATAGTCACTATATTATAGAATACAGACTATAGTCACTGAAAAAAGATAATTTCTATGTAGTTGTCTTGAATTTACTACTGCAATTTCAATCTGGACTGTTCTTCTTTTAAATATTTTTTTCTGTTCCTTTTATTTTATAAAAAATATATATATCGTCTGTTAAAATTTCATTTATCCGAATCTGTATATTGTAATAATATGTGATTGTGAAAAAAGACTAATAATAATACACATAAAAATATTAAAGTAGTACACATTATGTTTTTATGGTAGAACTTTTTTTTTTAATTAATTTGTAATGCTTTCTTATTTTTATTTTAATCGGTTTTAAAACTGAAACCGAACCGATAAAAACCGAAACCGAGATTTTAAAACCGAAACCAAAACCGATGGTTCGGTTGCGATTCCGGTTTTCAATTTTTAAAACCGAGGACATGCGGTTTCGGTTCCGGTTTTACCCGAAAACCGAACCGAACCGGGGTTTGCTCCCCCCTACTCATGACCATTTTTCTCAACCTGCACATACAACAAACTAGATGACTTCACCGCCTCCTTTATGTAGTGCATTGACCATTCTGAGCGGATTCACCCTCCCTGGTTCCTCTCCCTCTGACACGGTCATAGTATTCAGCTTCTCCTTCTTTGGACAATCTTTCATCATGTGAGGACCATCACAAATAAAGCACTTCAGCTGCTTCTTTGTTTGCCCACCACCATTCTTGACTTTGCTATAGATTCCTCATCTTGGACCTTTTTCTTGCCTTTGAACTTCTGCCCCTTCTCTTTAGCCCCTCGGGTTTGTTTCCCCTTGCTATTAGAACTTGTTGCAAAGTCCACCCAGCTGTCTGCCGCTACAATAGCTGCTGTTAGGTCCTTGACATTCTGTCTCCTCAGCTCAGCCTGTGCCCATGGCTTCAACCCAGAAATGAAGTTGAACAACCTGTCCGCTTCTGCCATGTCACGAATGTCCAACAGACTAGAAGTGAATGCCTTCACATACTCTCGCACAGAACCCTGCTTTAGGTGCTTTAGTTTCTCCCTAGCCATCCATACAGCATTATTAGGCAAGAAACTGCTCCCTAAGCTCCTTCTTCATGGCCTCCCAAGTCTGAATACCGGGTTTCCCAGTGCCATCAACATCCTCCATGCGAGTGCGCCACCACAATTTAGCATCACCCGCAAGGAACATACTAGCCACAGTTACCTGCTCCACCTCTCCAATACGAGATGCTTTGAAGTATTGCTCCATGTCCCACAAGAAATTCTCCAATGCCTTGGCATCACGCCCTCCCTCAAACGTCTTCGGGTCTGGCACTTTGAACTTTCTTGCCCCATCACTCGAGGTACTGCCACCAACAGCCACCGCCTTCCTTAGGATTATGACTTCTTCGTAGAGTTCTGAATGAGAAGTCTTCAACTGAACAATCCTCTCTTCAGACTCACGCTTGTGATTCTCCAAGATCAGCCTGATTTGATCAAGATCAGCCTTCATGTTCTCACATTGGGTCTGTAATGGTTGAACATCGGTCAACTCCGGTATGCCAGTCAACTCCTCAAGCCTAGCAACCTTCTCACTAAGTGTAGCAACTGTAGGACCAGCCATAATACTCTTTCGCCAACGGTGCTCTAAAAACACCAATCAAGCTCTGATACCAACTGTCACGTAGGCGTGCGGAAGCGCGAAATTTTTCACAAACTTGTCGCCTAGTGATGCGCCAACTCCCCAACCTAGAGCCTGGCCAGCAATGCGCAACTAACCTTTGTGCCTGCAAAGAAGGTTAGTGATAACCACAAGATAACGAGACAGAGTTACGGGAATCCCCAACCTTTTTATTACTTCAACAAAAAGGACTAACAATCTAGGCCTGCTGCCCACACGTCGGCACAGCTACCCACTAACTGCTAGAATACAAGAAAACCTAACTACAATGCTAGCTCTCTCTGTATATGCTCTCACTCTCTCTACAACTGTTTTCTATGTATCTGAATGAATGAATGAGAATGAAGAAGTTCCTCCTTATATATGCAGCTTTACGGGCTTTGAGCTAGGCTAAGCCCAACCCTACTTTCCATCTTTGCTTGAGATCTTCAAGATATCCTCAATCCTCTTGATTGCCTTTCCTTCCATAGAAGATCCACCCAGATCATATCCTTGATTCTGATACACTTTCCCTTCTTGCAGATGATTGCAATCCTTAATTGATTCTTCTGGAATGATCTCCAAAGATATGGTCTTATCCCAAATCTGATAAGCCCATTTACACCCTACACCTTGGCCCAAGTCTCATTTGCATCCTGCTTCAAACCTTGCCCAACTATAGAATTCTGGCCCAGCTTTGCCTCACTGTATTTGAACTAGAAGACTCTTCTCCCATGTCGCATGTGTGTCATGGAGGCCCAATGCTTTGGGCTGGCCAGGCCCGTGCTTTGCCTCTATTCCCCTTGCGCCATGCTGTATGACTCTCCTAAACCCAAGTGTGCCTCTGCTCAAGCCCACATTCTCTATGTCTGTGCCTGGTTGAATGCTTCATGCCTTAGACAAGCCCAATCCGTGTAAGTGTCTCAAATGCCCACTTCATCTCAATGCCTTAGTTTTTATGTCAAGCCCCATACTTGACTTCGCCTAGTGTTCATGCCCAAGACAGAATTGCGAACCTCCGGCACGCCTTCGCCTCTACACCCAACACTAGGGCATGAAAATCTCTTAAGGGTCTAACAGGATGGAATCCTCTATCCCCTTCCTTCATGGTTCCCTACTCTTTTTAATACAAAAAAAGTGTTCCTGACGGGGCCCATTAATAAATTATTTATTAAAATGACCCCTGCTAGGGACATTCTTTTTATATTAAAAAGAGTAGGGATGCAAAAGGAACATAAAGAAAAGGGACAGAGGATCCGGACCGACTGAATAACACTTGGTATGACTTGACTTATTTCAAAGAACTATCTTTGACTAGATGACCTCTTGTAGTTGTAGCCAAATATTCCATAAATATTATAGTAGAGCAAGAGACATGAGAGTGATTTAAATAAATCAGTTACTCTTTTTGCATAAGTAACTTACTTTGTAGATAAAATTTTGTCATAAAAAACTCTGTAAATAAAATTTTAATGTATTTGTTTCGTTGTAGGTGTGTGCATTTATTAATATTTGTATGTATGATTATGAATGAATAAGAATATTTTTCTTGGTACAAAACAGAGTTCTTTTATCTTCATTCTATTCATTATCGGCATTGAAGCCATTGTGTGTGGGTTCTGTTGTTTCAATCTTGCTTTGGATGAGTTACTCTAATATTATTATTTTTTGGCCCTGTGTCCCTCGTGGGCTGCCTTGCTTGAGTCATTTCGTTGGGTTGTTTTAGTTTTGGTCAAAAGTTTCAGGTGTAGGCAAAGCCAAGCAAGTAGCAACTGCAATAAACAACGCCATCTCATCTACTCTCTCTTCTTTCTTTTTTTATTATTATTTTTCATACACACTATTTTCTAGTAGTATTCTTTGAACACCAAACTCAAATTCCCCCTCAAGTTATCAAATATTGAAACAACACATCCTGTTGTGTTCAGTCCTCAAGTCTTTTTCCTGTAACCTACCATCATCAATCATCATACATAGTAACTTCATACAAATATGTTTGTATGCTTTTTTAAGCTCTCCATCTCATTAGCTTCCTTCTCACATACATGCAAACACATGTAACCTAAAATGTAAGCAAACATATGTTAGGTAACTGATAACAACCTCGAACCACAATACGATGTTCAAAAAACCCTTCATTTAACACCATCCTTTTTTCCAAATACATTAATGTTGCTGCATATACGCAGGATCCGAAACAAGTAAAAACTAGACACAAGTGTTCAGTTCTGTTTTTTCAACATCTAGTGTCTAAAATCTTTCGGGTGATCTGTATTTTGCTACGTAAACAGATCGATTAGCAATGCAGCTTCATATATCTCCGAGTTTGAGGCATGTAACGGTGTTGCCAGGAAAAGGAGTGAGGGAATTTATTAAAGTGAAGGTTGGCTCAAGAAGGATATCTTACCGCATGGTTTTTTATTCTCTTTTGTTCCTTACCTTTGTTCTCCGCTTCATCTTCGTTTTAACTGCAGTCAACACCATTGATGGACAAACCAAATGCTCAACCCTTGGTAATTTTTTGTGCACATTATGTGTAATGTGTGAGTATCATGCATGCATAGATCAAACTGTTACCTCTGTTTTTCAGTTACTTCATTCTAGTAGTATTTCGTTGTTTAGCTTATACAAAAATTGTTGTTAATCATAGATCAAAAGATGACAAGTAGTTGAAAGATAATTTTGGAAGAAAAGCTAATTAGATAGATTAATCTTGTGAACCTGGACCTCGGTATCGTTTTTGATTGATTAAAAATGGCATCACCACTTCCGTTGATACGATTATCATTAAAACTGGTAGCACGCTGTATGAGGAAATATTAATGACCCAAGATTACATACAAGAGATGAGTTACTGCTTACTCTCTTGCCTAAGTTGTCACTGTTAAGTGTTAACACATACCCAATAAGTGTTATTATGTCTTAAGATAGTATGGGCCTTTTCGATACAGGGTTCTTAAGTTCAAATATAGTGAACCCAATATTATCAAAATTTAATATAGATAATAAGTTCAAATATTTTCCAATAAATGGACTTAGTGATCTACTTTTAATTTCCACGAATGAGCTTTCGAGTGTTAAGCGTATTAACACAGTACATTTTAAGGCTTAACACTTTAAAATTTTAGGAGAGTTCTTAATTTAATATCACTTCTATAAGGAAACATCAGGTTCATCATCTCTATTTCCCTTTCAATGATAGGTTGCTTGGGTAAAAGATTAGGGCCAAAGATTTTGGGGCAGAGGCTTGAATCCCAGGTAGTTTCACAACCCCTGTTTCTAAATAATTGTCGAGTTAATGTTCATGTTTATGATATTATTACTGAGACGACAACGGGTGTTACCTCTCTTCATTTTTTTGGCTACGAAAGATTCCAGAAGTGATATATCAAGTTCTGGAAGAACCACCTAGCTTAAATGAAATTAAGGGAGAAGTTGAGATACCACAGTCTTTAGAAGACTTTGTAGCTGAACTAAGGAAAGAAAGTGTATCAGATGCAAAGACCTTTGCAGTCAAACTCAGAGCCATGGTAACATATAATTATATGATGCTTTAGATTTCATTAGATATTTGCACACTCAACTATGATAAAGTTTCTCTTTTTGGCTGATGTTTTTTCAGGTTACATTACTTGAAGAGAGAACAAGAAAAGCAAAAATCCAGGAATATTTATATCGGCATGTAGCATCGAGCAGCATACCTAAACAGCTCCACTGCCTTTCTTTAAGTCTAGCGAATGAACATGCTATGAATGCAAATGCACGCCTTCAGCTTCCCTCACCAGAACTTGTTCCTGCCTTGGTTGACAATTCATTCTTTCATTTTGTCCTTGCCTCAGATAACATCCTTGCAGCTTCTGTTGTCGCGAACTCACTTGTTCACAACTCATTGTACCCTGAAAAAGTTGTTCTTCATATCATTACAGATAGAAAAACTTACTCTCCGATGCAGGCATGGTTTTCGTTACACCCCTTGACACCAGCAATCATTGAAGTCAAGGGATTACACCATTTTGATTGGCTGACAAAGGGAAAAGTTCCTGTGTTGGAAGCAATGGAAAAGGACCAAAGAGTGAGATCACAGTTTAGAGGAGGATCATCAGCCATTGTAGCAAATAACACTGAAAAGCCTTATGTTATTGCATCAAAATTACAAGCACTTAGTCCCAAGTACAATTCACTAATGAACCACATAAGAATCTATCTTCCAGAGGTAAATCAAATAAGCTGTCAGAAATCCAAACTTCAACTCTTACTGTGGTCAGAATATTAAGCGTTTGCATTTGTGTGCAGTTATTTCCTAGTCTTAACAAAGTTGTCTTCCTGGATGATGACATTGTGGTTCAAACCGATCTTTCCGCTCTATGGGACATTGACATGAATGGCAAAGTAAATGGTGCAGTAGAAACATGTATGGGAGGAGACAAGTTTGTTATGTCGAAGCGGCTGAAGAGCTATTTGAATTTTTCTCATCCTTTGATATCACAAAACTTTGATCCTAATGAATGTGCATGGGCCTATGGGATGAACATCTTTGATCTAGAGGCTTGGAGGAAGACAGACATAAGCAAAACATATGACTACTGGCTTAAACAAGTAACAACATCATTCTCATCTATATTATATATTGTACTCAAATGCATTATATAACTTTCTAAGATTCTCTTGCATAGAGAAACTAAATATCGTTAATAATATTCCATTGCAGAACTTGAAATCGGACCTAAGTTTGTGGCAACTAGGAACGTTACCACCAGGTTTAATAGCTTTCCATGGCCATGTCAAAATTATTGATCCCTTCTGGCACATGTTGGGACTTGGCTATCAGGAAAATACAAGCATTGCTGATGCTAAAAGTGCTGGTGTCGTCCATTTCAATGGTCGTGCAAAACCATGGCTTGATATAGCATTCCCAGAACTTCAGAAACTTTGGACAAAGTATGTCAACCCATCTGATAAGTTTATCAAAAGTTGTCATATCAGAACATAATATAAATGATTTAGAAAGGGCTATGCTGGATAGCTTAACGTAAATGGACGGAAGAAGAGAGTTCTTCAAGGAATCAAGGTTCTCATGCTTCATGAAGGCAGAGACAGCGCCAGGCATCAAATTTATTGGACGCTACTTGCATAGAGTTGTTAAGAAAAATTTCTTCACTGTTCATTTATAATATTAAACCTCAAAAAAAATTCTCTAACTCTTTGAATAAAATTTTGTCTCTTTAAATCTGGTTCTGTCTAAAAATCTTATATGAAGAACTTCAAAACCATGAGAGAACAATAAGAAACAAAATACAGAGAGTAATCAGGACACAACACTATAATAGATATAAATTTACAAAACCAATCAAAACAAACTCACACAATGATCCTACTCGAAAGTAAGGTTGGTAGAGGGTAAGATATACACGACCTTACCCATACTCCAACAAATAGAGAGATCTTTTCCGAAGAAACTCTCAACTTATACAAAGATTACAGATTTACAAAATTTCCCTATACTCATAACAAGTGGAAAATCACCTCTGAACTTCTATATTATTCTGTTAAGCATTGGTGGTGTAAGATTTTACATGTTTCTCCCACCCTTGGGTACAAACCAAATCATATCGATGGCTATCGATCCTCTAACCATATAGTTCTATGGAAAAGAACTTCCTGCAATTATGCTTTTGGGATTTATTTCAGACTGAATTTACGCACACTGGCATTTTCTTCGCAGGTAAATGGTGGAATATACAGTCTGTTGTATCCTACATGGTTGTGGCATTATAGTATTTAGCATAAGATAAATAGTAGATTCACTTTGAGGATATCTTATAGCAGAGAATCAAGTGGAATCTAATATAAAATTTTAAGCAAAAGAGATAGTTGAGTTTCTCAATGAGAAAGATCATAGTAAAATAAGCACTGCAGACAGCATAGAGTTCTGAGTCACTTGCAATTTGGTTGGATTAGATTAATTACAATTTACCAATGGTCTCTTGATCCCCTGGTATTACCTCAACTCTTGTCACAGGAGGTTGAGGGGAAATCCTTCAAAAATAATATTGGTAGGAGTGTAGTGACCCCCTTGTGGGTGAGTGGTTTTTGTACCTGCAGATTTCGCTGTTGTTTGGTTGCTGGCAGTGGTGGTGAGCAGAGGTGTGTGCTAGATTGGTGTGATGTCATTTCGGGGTGTTGATTGGTTTGCGCTGACTCATGACTATCAGACTTACTGGTCAGTTTTTAGTGCAGGTGATGTTAAACTTATGTTAAGGTGCCACTCTCATTTGTGGTACCGCTTATTGTCAAGAAGAAAATAATAATAATAGTAACAAAAAAAAATTTATGATGATGATTGATTATTCACCGGTGAATGTTAGTTCCACTTCATTCCTTCTAACTAAATCGAGAACTTTTATTCAGAATTTGAAAATAAGTTGCTATTTACATGGGAGGGTTGGAAAAAAAAAAACCCTCTGGGACAAGTACTACTGTACTGTGACTAGATATAAGAAGAGATTCAAATATTGTTTGGGATGAATGCATTTTTCAGTAATCAAATTGCAACAATGAATTACTCAGATTCACAAAAGTATGAACTGAAAAAAAAAATTGACTAGAGAATAATTCTTATATCAAAAAGCAATTTTGGATTAAGCAAATCTGGGTAATATGTTCACGTCTTTAGATATCGACAAGTACTAACTAGACCAACTCATCTAAATTAACATATTATGTCAACAATTTCAAATTATTCATAATATTTTCATTTCCAACTGCAGAATCAGTTATAAAAACCAGTTACATTTGCATACACTATTGAAGTGTTACAGTCGCTGATAACGACAAACTAAATTGAAATATGTTAAGCACGGATGCCAACTCATGCGACCGGGGGTCGAAGCACATGATCCTGCGAGGTATCAACAGAGGCAGGTGGCATGAATTGCCACATAGCAACTCCCGGGTAACTGATTATAGGTACATATTTGTTGCCAGCAACTGGGGCTTGGGCAGCATATGGGGCTTGAGGATAAGGAGCAGGGATAGCAGATGGGGAATGCAAATAGCTTGGCTGTGCATTCATTGTCTTTAGCTGGTTCTCCAGCCTCTCTTTCTCTACCTTCAGCCTCTGTTTTTCCTCTCGGAGCTCATTCTTCTCAGTCTACGAAAGTAATACTAATTAAATTAGTAAAGTGTGCATTACGGTAAATGTTGAGTACCTCGAAATGTAATTATCATGTAATTGTAGTGAACACTCATACTTTGGGACATCTGGGGTTTCCCAAACAAAGGGCATCCAGTAATGTATTTGGTGGAGACCAATAAAGATAAAGCATTAGATACTCACCTTCAGCTCTTTGACCTTTTCTTGGAGATCTATATTTGTGTCCTTCAACTTCTGAGATTCAGAACGTAACTGAGTTATCATTCGAGTAGCGTCAATAAGTATAGCTGCCTTGTCTGTCTTGACAGGCCTCCCAGGATCAAGAATCGCACACAATTCGATGAACCTATATAACATACCAAACTTATCATGGTCAAGTTCAAGTGTATATGTTAATGGGGTAAAGGAAGATAACACACTTGTCATTGAGCTTATCCCGCCGCATCTTTTCCCTGCAAGCTTTGGTACTTGAGCCACTGCATGTTTCAGATCTTACCCTGTATTGTAATGCCAAGGCCCACAGAAGCATAAATGATCAGTAAAGAAAGCCAAATCAACCTTTGGCATTAAATGTTTACTATCTCGTGAAGGTACGTTATCATGTTGCATGATAGAAAATAGCCTCTCAAATCTCGTTATAGCATATGTGGAAGTGGAGGAACCAGGATTTGAGAGACCCTTGGCTAAAATAATTATTATCAAATCTTGAAGACCGGCTGGGGCTAGAAAAGTAAATTACTGCTTTCCAAATATTTGCTGTGGTATGAAAAAAAATTCTCTTGATTTCCTAAGGCCATCCGGGTGGGAGAGTGGATCAGCCCCAGCCTCGTTCCAGAACTGTGTAGGTGGAATTTTATTGTCTATCTCCAAAATTTACATAATTTAGGCATACAATATGACTATTTGTTATGACACTAACATTACAATTGATTGCACTGCTAATTTCGCTAGGAGGAAGAAAAAGTGAAAGATATACCGCTTTTTCGAGCCAGCTTCTTTGATAACACCTAAGCCTGAATTTGAACCATCAACACTGTTAACAAATAAGATAAAAGTGAGGAAGTAGGAAACACGAAAACAATATGATCATTTAACCAATCTAAATCGCACAAAGAGTTTAGTGATACAACTATTAACAAATCTACTTGACAAACATCTTTAGCCCTTGTTAAAGTTTGGCAATATTGGTATCCTAACATAATATCGAAACTCTATTAACCTAGTGATCGCACATCCTTTGAATTTCAAATTCTTTTCAAATTCTGAAGCCTCGACGTCTCTTACATAGGTATAAAAACAAACAACATCAAGTACACCACTAATGCTACTCCAGTTTTCTAATCTTGGACTACACTTACAGTTTCGAGTAAGGGGTATTTAAATTAACACT
The DNA here is from genome assembly GCA_037693485.1 of Kitagawia praeruptora. Lineage (NCBI taxonomy): Eukaryota > Viridiplantae > Streptophyta > Magnoliopsida > Apiales > Apiaceae > Kitagawia > Kitagawia praeruptora. The sequence goes on from CM075345.1 coordinate 57,518,401, forward strand.
AACACATATGCTTAATATGCAATCATAGACCCTTCTTCTAACACGCCGTGACATTTTAGGATACGATATTGCTAATCTATCAATGAAACCCCCCCCCCCCCCCTTCCTCTCCCAAAACAGACACTGATGCCAATTCTACGTATATCAAAGTGAGAGGATTTAAACCCAAATGATTCTAATTAAATCAAAAGTAAAAAAAATAAAAATTAATACAATCAAAAATGAATTAGTGACTAAACAGTAAAATTCAATATTAACACAAAAAAGACAGTGTACAAATTCTACTTCGCACAAATATTATTAACTCGTCATTTTTAACATTTGATATATATGCTTGTGAATATAAATAGTAACCTACCTGATATTAGATGAAGCATTGATATTAGGCCAATTAAAGGCAGAAGCTTCAACAGAAAAATTGGGACCGGGAACAGAGATATCATCCAGTAACCCATATAGCCAATTTGTGTTTTCCGGTGAGACCATCGTCAATACCTGCCGGAAAGTTTGGAAATTCCGGCCGATTTGTTTTTTGTAGGATAGAAAATGAGAGAGAGAGAGAGAGATGAGAAGTGTGTTCAACTCGGGGAAGACGTGTTTCGCATATACACGCGACAGCTGGTTTTAAAGCTACACTTTACTTTCCGCATAATCTCATTTAAATTATTTAATTCGGAATTTAGGATACGAATTAAAACCAATTTTTATGATGAACATTATAGTTTTGATTTGGTTGGATTTTGAAATTAATGGGTTAAATATCAAAATGATCATTCGAGTCAAGTCCTTATATCACTTTACTCACCAATTTTATCGGTATATTATTTGAATCATTAAAATTATGATAAATATCAAACAAATAATTCTAAATTTGTGTGCGAAAGATAAAAATAATTTTTGGGTTTTATATCAAGTGACCACCCATTCAAAAACGATATCATTTGAACCATTAAATTCATAATAAATATCAAATGGATACCATTAAAATGTACTCGAGAAGTAAAAATAAATTTTCATTGAGTTCTACACATTTTTCTTGAATACTTACATAACCAAACGAAAGGTTAATAATTCTAGTATTTTTGATAATATATTAAGATTTTTAAAAATTCATTTTCTATTTATTTTTAATTTTATTGTCATTTTCCTTGTTTTAATTAAAAATAAATAGTAAATAAATTTTTTAAATTCTAAATATATTATCAAAAATACTAGAATTCGTAACCTTTCATTTGATTACAGTAGTATTTAAGAAAATGTGTAGAATTCGAGGAAAATTACTTTATTTTCTGAGTACATATATAGAGGTATTTGTCTGATATTTATTATGAATTTAATGGTTCAAATGATATCGTTTTTGAATGGGTGGTCTACTTGAAACATTCGAGTGAAATGGATGGTCATTTTAATATAAAACCCAATAATCTTTTGTTGTTTCTGAACATTTTTTTTGAATGTTACCACAACCAAATGAAAAGTTATTAAATTCTAGTATTTCAGATAATATATTTAGAATTTAAAAGGTTTGTTTACTATTTATTTTTAATTAAAACAAGGAAAATAACTATAAAAATAAATAATAAATAATAAATGAATTTTTAAAAATCTAAATATATTATCTAAAATACTAGAATTTAACAACTTTTCATTTGGTTGCGATAGCATTTAAGAAAAATATGTAAAATCAACAAAAGATTTTTTTTTTAAAACACATATTTATGGTTATTTTGTTGATATTTATTATGATTTTAGTGATTCAAATGATATCCCATTAAGATTGGTGAATAAAATGATATATGGATTTCACTTCGATAATCACTTTAATATTTAACCCTCAAATTAATTTTATAAAGTAGTACGATAACTTTTTGGCCCGTTAAAGTACTCAAAATACGAAAACAATATTGTCATAACAAGATATATAATTTTGGAGTTGTGAAAAGTTAGGTAATTTTGAAAAGAATTTTTAAAGTATTCGTTTTTATATGTTTTTTTTTTCTTCTAAATTTCAATTTAAGTGATTTCGATCAAATATTTCTAAACTAACTTTTTTATCAACTGATTTAGAAAAAAGACCGACTCAAAATGATTTACAGTTGTGTATTATATCTTTGCTTTGATTTTTATTAACATTTGATGTCAATCAAATTATATCTCATTTTTGTACTGTGAAAAGCGCAAATCGGACCTAAGCGGCTGGATAATAATTCTAGCCGTTAAGCGAACGCTTAAGCAGTTTTAAAAGTGGATAATTAATCGGATTATAAATAATTATATATTTATAGAAATAAATATAATATTATTTTTAAAAAAAAAAACTAACATTCACATGTGATATAACATATTATGATAAAAAAAAAAAAAAAAAAAAAACTAGTAATCTTTACATTCATAAAATCATATTTGGTCATAAAATACAAACATCATAATTATCATAATACGAGATCGGAAATATAGAAAGATAGATTGAAGCATTCTTTTAGAAAAACGGAAACATATGCATTCTTTCACCATCCTTTATAATTTTGTATAATTTTTTTTTTAATTTTATATATTTTTTTAATTCATCCGCTTAATCCGTCTTTAACCCGCTTAAACTCAAAAAATGCTTAAAACCTCTACTTTGCTATAAGCTAGTCGTTTTATCCCGATTTCGCTTAAGTGGCTGTAATAAGGAAAAAAAAGAGATTTTAAAAGTTAGTTTAGCACAAAAAAATAGACTAAGTAAATTAAAAAAATAAATAATTTGAATTGAATGACTAAATAAACAAATCTAGGTACAAGGTAGTGGAAGATGACGTTCTTAATTGTATTACCGATTACCGCCATTACTTCCTTCTTTCTGTATTAAACAAAAAGAAAGAAGTGTGGACATTGTCATCTCTTTTATATATTTCTTTGATTTAATAATGCATGGTAAAGTTCTATGGAGTACTCTTTAATTGGAGTACTTGGAGTACATATACATTTTATCTTCAAAATTTTGCAAACTTTATTGTTTTGCAAAGCTTAGTAGTTAGTACATGAATATCATTATTTCATCGAAAATTTTGAAAATTTTGTACGTTTTGCTAACAAAATATTGCAAAATGAATTGTTCTGCGAAACACATTTGGGTTTATGTTCTAATTGCAAAATATAAAGGATTTTCAAGATGAACATATTGCAAAACATACATGATTTTCAAGATTATCAATGAAATTATGATATTCATATAACAAGATTTGTAAAATAATAAATTTTAAAACAATTTGAATACAGAACGTATATGTACTCCAAATATTCTAAATAAAGAGTACTCCATAGAAATTTTCTCGCACAATATTAACTTCTGAGTGACATCAACAAAAAAAACTATTTAGTGACTTGTTGAGTGTTGGAAATCATAAGTACTCATTTTTTTTTTAAACTAGCTTTCCGCCCATGCAAATCACATGACAGTGTTTTATACTCCCTCTATCCCATCCATTTCTTTACATTTTTCTTTTCGGAATGTTACATCCAATTCTTTATATTTCTAAATCCAATTCTTTATATTTCTAAACTTTACTAAAATGGCAAAATTTTATAATATAAAACTCAACTACATTTACTACTTTCCTCCACTAACTCATTTTATACATTATATAGTGACGGGTCCCACCACTTTATTTATTTTTCCTACTTCTCTGCTCCTTCTTTATATTTTTCCTTGGTCTCCGTGCCCAACTAAAATGTAAACATTTGGATGGGACGGAGGGAATACATAAATTAATAATATAATATATTTTCATGTTAAAAATGTGATAATATATATAAATTATAATTTTTCATGAATTTATTTTTTATTCGAATACATTTGTACGAACTTGGGTTATGCATTATGGTCATGTTTGGTAATTACCGATTAGTTCAGATAGCTCTTTTATTGCATCAGGTATTTTGACTAGCTTATTGCATTAAATGTTGAGTAAACTTTAAAGTGGTGGCCAGATTTTACATTCATTTTCAAAAAAGTGGCCAAATTTTCAATTTTGCAAAATGGTTGCCAGACTTGGTTTTTTCCTTTAAAAAAGGTGGTTACATGCGATTTTCAGCTTTTTGGCATGGGTAAAATGGGGGAAGAAATGCTAGAGATCCCAAAAATTGTCCACAAAAATTGTCAAATTAATATGTGTCACCATATGATTTGGTTATATTCGTAATAATAATAATGCCCCCATGTACCAAAAAATCCATAAATATGAGTTGTCAACATTTAATTAGTCAATTTATGTGCATGCATGGAGGGGGTATTATTATTATTATTATTACGAATATAACCAATCATATGGTGACACATATTACTTTGGGGATTTTTTGGATATTTTTTGGGATTTTAGCATTATTTTTTAGTAAAATAACATATTTTCCCATTTTACCCCTGCCAAATAAGCTGAAAATCATTTTCAGCCACTTTTTTGAAAGGAAAAAGGCAAGTCTGGCCACCATTTTGCAAAATTGAAAATCTGACCATTTTTTTGAAAATGAGTGTAAAATATGACAAGTTTCTTGCAATTAACTCTTAAATGTTTGTATAAAAGTGTTTGCAAAATAATTGTTAGCTAGTAATCATTTGTATATGTAAAATGACTAATAAGGATTAGTGTAAGAACCCAGGTTTTTGTAATATTTTTTAAATGATCATAAACGGTGATTGGTGGAGGTTGTGTAAAGTTTTTAAGATCATATAATTCGAATGAAGAAGTATTTATACATTTATGGATAAAGTATCGTTGTACAAAGAAGAAAGGGAATGTAGAAACCGTCAGATTACGTAGATGTTCACTTTTATTAAATATTGGTATAAATATGGGATATTGGGGTTAAGAAAATCTCTAAGTTAAGTTAAATACCAAGGCAAGGAATTATGGAATTTATTAGAAGAATTTCAAAGGAAAATGTTCAAAAACGATGAAAGAAATTTCTACGCGACGAAACGCTTTTACAAGAAAATCTCCAAACTTGCATATGGAATTAAATGGTAAGCATTGGTTGATTATTAGGTGAGTAATATACCTGCAATTTACCATGTAATAGCCATGCAAGACAAGGAGCATTTGATGCTAATCAAATAAGTCAAGTCATGATTATTCAACCAAGCATTGTATACCATTTTTGGGACAAATTGTCAATTACCTTTCTTTTGCAAAAATTACATTGGAGATTAACTTGGGTAATTGATAAGTGCTGAAGTATGATTGATATATATCAATTATTCATATCATTTTATCAATTACAAAAGAAAAGATAGCAAAAGCTTCCCCCTCCATTTTCTCTATTTTCGGCCAAAAACAGAGCAGCTACTTCAACCTGCCATAACTCCCTCATTTCTCAATGAAATTTTGTGTTCTATAGCTTTTTGGAAAGGTATTGAGATGCTCTACAACTCCTCTTTAGAAGCCTCGTCCAGAAAATCAAGGTAAGACCCTCGTTTTTCCAATTCTTTCAAGAGTGGTAATGCTGACTCCGAAAATTTTAAACTTGGTTGTTTAGATCTTGAAGATTAAAGGTTGTTAAAGCTATCTAAGATGTTCATACGGAAATCAAGATTGGTTAAAGGTTGTTAAGACTCTAAGGAAGGTAAAACACTAACACCCACCTTAAACTTCATGAGTTATAAGTTGATTTGAAAGATTGATGCAAGTATGTACATGTTTAAGGGGTTTGTGATGTTTTAAGCTTTATAAGTATGGGCAAATCTTGGGTGGTGATAAATGGATGTTATCACTGGTCTTAGAAACCCTTGATGATGTTTATGTGATCTTGATGGCATGTGGTTGAATTAAGTGGTTAAATGGAGTTCATGGAATTTGGAAACGATCGAATTATAGCCGTTATAATGTCAAAATTTCATTAGGTTAATTGTGCAGATAATGACGAATTAAACAAGTGTTTTCTTGGAATATTTTTGGCCATAAACCAGTAGGACTTGTTTTGTAATTTGTTTTGACACCAAAGATAATGTGATTACGATTTACGGTTTATGAGATATGCTCGTTTTAGTGAAACCGGTTAAAACAGACGAATCGTTAAGATGGACTAACTTTACAAAGCCAAACGAACCCTTTAAAAATGGTCTGTGTTTATGAACATTTTATGAGGAGTAATCTGGTCAGTGGTAAAGATCCCATAAAAACTTGGAGTCAAAATACGAATTTTTTGATTTTATAGAAATGTTTAAGTCAAGAATGCTCATGAGAAACCACTGCAGAAAGAAGCTATTTTTAGAGCAACAATTGAGCTAGCAAAAAGATGTTCTTAATTATGAAATTAGGATGAAAAATCCTCTGGATAGTTAAGAAGAAGTGAGAAAAAGAATTTCATGAAAAAGTTTATTTTTCAATTTTATAGAATTTTTCGGATCATAGTTGCGCAAGTGAAAAACCTTTTAGGGAACGAATTAAGACGAACTTTAGTTTCGTTGAAAATGACATTTAACGAAAGTCGTTATGAGACCATTAATTATCAAAAGTGGTTAAAGGATATCATAGGCTTATAATAAGCCAAACGTGTAGTAAGGAGGTATCGTTACGAAGTTGTGCCTTTATATGAATAGTTGGTTCGACGGGATAGTTTAATGAACTAACCGAACCTTATTCGTTGTTATAGATCATCAAACTAGAGACAGAGCCCAGACTATTCCGACACTATCAGGCAAGTTTTCGAAACTTGTATTTCAAGTATTTTCAAACTGTTGTTGTTGTGGTATAAATGCTATGAACTGCTTGATAGTATTTTTGCGAATCAGCATAAGATGTATGGTTATTTACAGGGATTTATAAACCTGTTAAGTATGTACGTATGCATAGAATCTTGTATATATATGTATACGATGATGTGTTACAAGTTTCCAATGATAATACCTTTTCTTAATAAGGGAGTCGGAGATATTTCGTCCGGATAAGGACATAAAACCCGGAAGTCACCGGAAGGGTTATATGACGTATATTTTTAAAATATTCCAATAAATATAAATTGGATATTTTCGGATTAAAATTCCTTTGATGATATTAATACATATTATTTGAATATTTATTAATAATTTGAATATTATTTTCATATTGAGAATAGTCTGAAGGTTTATTTATTTAATAAATATTATTTAAATATTTATTAAATATTCTAAGCTGATCAATTATTTAATAAATATTATTTGAATATTTAATAAATATTTCAGGATGATTTACAAATCATATTTTTTATTTCAAAAGTTATTTAAAACTTAAAAAAATATTTTAAATATTTTCTGATCGTCGAAAAAGTATTTAAAAATAGAACGGGTTCCCATTTCTTCACTGACTATAGCTTCACTCATCGAAAAGTATCGCTACCTCGTTCAAACTTATCAAAACTCGGGAACCCAAGGTTTTGAGAGCTAGTATTAATTATTTTCTCCCTTCGCTACCAATAAGAAATGCACCCTACCTAGTAAGGAGGGGCTCAGGTTTGACTAAACACTCAAAACTCCGACCAACTCCCAAGTTATGTTTGATGAAGCGATTCTTAGTAATCGAAATCTGTTGACTAAAGTCAACCCACACATCAGAGTTACTTTCTCAATTACTCATGGAAGTAAAGTTAGTAATGATTATCAAACCAGTCATCAAGCTTTGTGCTTGGGGGAAACTGAATTAAAATTCTGTTCCTACGATGCATAGAATTCTCTAAGGGATTGGAGGAAGAGGGGACATCGCCTTTGAGCGTAGTCCAAATAATAAGGCCCATATGCGGTCAGGGTGCAACCCGATAAGGGAACGTCGTCCTTCTACTAGTAGAGAAGCAGAGGCACGATATATTGGCTGATCACCAGATATCGTGGAAGAGGCTCCAGCATAATCCCATTCTTCCAATTGGAATTGTACTGCAACACTGTAATGAAAGCCTAGGTGCTCAATTACCGATAGTGTAATCAGAATGATGAACTATTCAAAGTACCTCAGAAATTCTTCGTTATATTTCTGGATAAAGAATGAAAATGTTTAATGATGATACAATATCAGTATACGATATGTCATATGGTTTACGTTAACAAAAGTACTTTGAAAACTATTATTATATGGCTGAGCTGTATTGCTCACTCTTGCTTTTCTTTTATATATACCACCACACAACAACAGATAAGCATGGCAAGTGTTGATGAGTGGATTTCGTAAATGAGAGGTCTACGGGTAGTTGTATAGGCTAGCGATCAACTGTTCTGTGAAAGGTTTGGGTTGTGTTTGTGGGGGTTGAGCTGTGCTCGAGGGCGTCTCCAATAATCTCAAGTGCCTTTAGAGAAAATCAGAGAACTGAATGCGTCTTACCCTCGAGGTGCCTACGTACCCTTGTATATATAGGGATCAAGCTCACGTAGTTCTAATGGGACTCTGTCTCTTGCTGGAATAGCTGTATTCGATCACCTAGTTCGTGTAGGACTCAGGTTCCTTTAGAGCCTTCCACGAACTAGTTAGCTAAGTAGAGTAGAACTCGAGTTCGTACCCTACTATGATTCTCTCATTGGTTAGAGTTATTCTAGGATCATCTGCGCCCTAGAATTATACTCAGATACCAATTCGTTTATCTGTTCTAGATGGCTTCTAGAACCTTCTGTTGGTAACTCGTAGGAACCTGGTGCTCAGGAACCTACATCTCAGGAGCCTGTTTCTCAGGAACCTCCTTATTTCGGGACATATCGCTTAGGGACCTCCCTTTTAGGCGTCAGTACCTGCACAAATAACAAACTGGTTAGTCTGGATAGCTCTTCATATGCTCTTGGCATCTCTATGGCTGTTGCTATGCTAACTCGAACTCTTCTGCTGGGAGGAACCTGGCCTTCTAATACTCTGCTTAGCTTCATGACCATTGGGAACCTCCTGATACTCATACTTCCTTAGTCATTTCTTCTATCTGATCTCCATAAATCGTACTGGATCAATCTTCTAGCTCGTATGGACCGAACCCTATAGCTTAATGGGCCTAAATCTAGCCCATGGAGATTTTGGGCACAACAAGTACCCCCCGGTTCCTTGAAGTCATGTAATGTGAAAGGAACCTATTCTACGATCAAAGGTTCAATGCTAAACCATTCTGGTGACTATACCTCGCTTCAACATTGTATATCCAAGCCTACATGAGCTAACTCGGCATAGGAAACAGGACATAGAATATTTTCAGCTTGATATAATCTTGAGTAAGCTTCCTTTGTATTAAGGAACCTGTTATCTCGCTATTTTCTTCTTCTTGCTTCAACTCTCGAAATCTACTCTATGTTTGCATTCAACTTCCCAGGGAATCTAACTTGTCACTCAACTTCACGCCTATTTAAATTTAATAATTTAAGAGGGGATAATGGTTGGTTGTAGAAGATAATTCAAAATTTGAATTAAACTTATCACTTACCAAAGCTGTAGTTAATGTGTAAGTTCCCAAGGTTCACACGCTTCTCACGCGTGTACCTCTTCACTTTACCGCTCCAGTAATGTGCTGCCACATGTACGAGCTGTTTCCCATTTACCTCGACTATTTAATTATCTCTCAACCCCTCAGGTCCGTTTTTACCTTTACCAACACTTGCAAAAACTTTTGGAGAGAGAACAAGAGGAGTTCGACAGTCGTCCGCTTAATTCATCTTCTCCGTCGCCGTTCAACTCAAATCAAGGTATGGTTTCGACTTATTTCTTTCTATTCTCTCATGTCCTTGTCTCGTTTTTCAATCATCTGTTTCCTTGGACTTTGCATGCCGTCGTTTTCTTTGTATGTGCGTCTGTATCTGTTCTTCACACTCCATATTTCACATACACGAACGTTCACAATCTCTGGTTTATCAGTACTTTAATCGTCGATTCATGGTTGCGTCGTCATGATTTTATCATAATCTTTAGCTGTCTGTCTATTCATATGTTTCTAATTTTGTTGGTACATGTTTTCTTCAAGGTTTTCTGTAATATACCCTGTCAATAACTGCACCGTGTCTAAACACTTTAGAACCCTAATCTTTCTCCTAGGTTCCATAAAGACCTGACCCTTCTTCATCTGTCTTTTTGCAGATGTCTTCTGAATCTACCCATTCTGACCACCAATCTTCAATTCAACCCTTAGTTGCTATGCCGATTGGTGAAAGAACTAGATCCAGGGTTGTAATACCCAATGTAAATGAACCTGAGGACATACTCATTAAACCCACAGTATCTCCATTGTCTCAACCTCCTATCCCTACATTTATCGACTTAGGAGATGATTGGCCCTCTGATGATGAGGAGGTGTCAAAGCCTGAACTTAAACTCGAATCCCTCTTAGAACCTGATTTTCAGAGTGAGGTGACTGTTGAGAGAGAGTTGTTCAAACAGGAAATTACACCTTTTTGTGAGAAAACTGATTCCATCATGACCTCTGTTAAATTAGAAAAACTTCTTGAGGAATGTCCCCGTCCAATCTGTAGTATTGTGATTCCTAAGCCTGGTGAAAGAGCTCACAGGTTTGATGTCAGAACCCCTGATCGTGGGATTCCCAATGCTGTCATTTCTGCTGCTTTTTTGAGAGTAGGTTTTTCTATACCCCTTCATCCTTTTCTAAGGGAAGTACTAGAGTTTTATAACTTAGCACCTATGCAACTGACTCCCAACTCTTATCGTTTGGCCATCAGCACCTTTATTCTGTATTCCAGCAAATTCACAACTCCCCTGTCTGCCCCTGAGTTAGGTTATTTCTTTAGGCTGAAAGATACCGGGAGAAGCTCAGGTTGTTTTTATTTGTCAGCATGGCCTTGTCATCAGGGTCAATGTATAAAAAATGTTAAACAAAATTTCGATTTGTGGCAAGAGCAATTTGTCTATTGTTTTGACTGCCCTGATGTTAGGTATGCTTTTAATCGTCGACCAAATATTCCCAAACAAACCGTTCTGACTGGAGTGTGTTTAGAGAGGGCAAAAGAGATCTTGAAACTATCAACTTCCATTAGGGACTACTTGATTCTGATGACCCCTTAAAATTTGACTTCCCTAGGTTTTATTCCTTCAAACACCGGTATGAGCTTCCTTATTGTTATGTCTTTCCTTCTTGACTGTATCTTTGTGAATACATCTTTTTACTCCATGCATACCTCTCTAATTTTTAAATTATTGTCTTATGCAGACATGGCTCCCAAAGTTCCCTCTTTCGTCAAACGAACCAAGAATGTAGACGAGATCTTTAAAGCTGATGTTGAGACACAGGAGATTCCGCTCACAGCAACTCCAATCAGCCAAGTTCCTACCCCAGCCTCCGTCCAGACTCAACCATCTAGCTCCTCCAAGCGCAAGCTAGCTCAAACTACTCTTGACCTCTCTGGGAGTTCACAAACCAGGTCCATGAAGAAGAGCAAAGCTGTGAAAGTTGAATCAGCTGTGGCACAGAATCAATTTAATGAATTGATTGATACACATGTGCTTCCAGAAGCGATTGCCAGCTAGGCCAAGATGGATTCTACCGAGGCTATGCATGCCATGAGGTTCTCTGCTGCCCAAAATGCATTTTTTGCCCTTCGATACTGTGATGATTTTGCTTTGAAGACACAGTATGACCTCCGATTGCAAGGAGAGATCTCAAAACTCAAAGAGGAGCTGGCTGCTAGGGAGGAGAGCGTGAATATTGCCACTGCTGCGGTAAGGAGGGCCAAAGCTGTTGAGACCTCTTTAAAGAATGACAAGGAAAAGCTTCAGGCTCAAGTCAAGAATCTGGGTGATGAGAGACTGTCGATGCTGGAGAAGGTTAATGAGCTAGAAGCTCAAGTTGATGCTTTAAACACTGCTGCTGCTACCGTCAAATCATCCATGCTCGTCCAAGAGAAAGCTAGATATGATGAAGGTTATAATGAAGGCATTCGAGACTATATGAAGTCTATGTGGGAGAAAATGCCTGAACTAAACTGGTCTCTCTTGGGCGACGACGTGGTAAGCATGATCCATGACTTTGAAGATGAAGCAGCGATTCCACAGGACCCTGTACCTCCCGTGGCTACGGTTGAGAGGTCTCTAGGTACTATCCTTGAGACTGCAGAGGTTCCTGCTACTGAAGAGGCTCAACCTGTCCTTCCAACTCCTCCAGCTATTGAGGATCCAGACAAAACTCCTACTGCTTGAAACTTTTATGATTTATTGAACTCTTAATAACTTTTGATGAGGTTGCGGGCCCCTCGTAGTGCCTCGCATAATGTAAACTTTAAATTTGGTTTCCATGGCCTTCGTGCCAATAACTCTTTATGCTGGTTTCCTGGGTCTTTGTACCCATAACTCTCTATGGTTTTTCTATAATAGCTATTTACTTTTGCTACATATCTCTTGTCCAGGATAAGCACATACATATTTCTTTGTTCGAATCTTAACTTACTACGTACTTTTCTTCAAAACCTCATGAAACACTTCACTGTTATGCACTAGAGAATAACTCAGCTTCCTTACTCATATGTTCAAGCTTACGCGGGCTAACCCATTATAAGAAACAGAACACACGCATATTTCCACTTGTTTATTCTCAAAATAAATGCAACAAACTACAGCTGAGTTGTAAAACCTGGAACCTCTATGTTTACACCTTGAGTCGATAATCTAAACCGTAGCTTTCTTTAATAACTTCTTCTACATCAAAACCAGGTTCCTACGAGTATTAATCCTGCAAAATAAACATAAAACAAAAAACAATTAACGTTAGTAGAATCTTTCTCTTGTTTAATTCGGGTCATCTCTTGGAAAGGTTGCCTACTTGGCTCCCAATCCTTATCTCCAGGTTCCAACATGCCTCGAGGCATGTTGGTCCCTTTTTTCTCTTGGAAAGGTAACCTGCTTGGTTCCCAATCCTATTCTCTAGGTCCCAACATGCCTCGAGGCATGTTGGTTCCTTTTTGTGCCTCGAGGCGATTCTAGGAACCTGTGCGCCATGCTGGGAGTCCACACAGATTCCTCTTCTTCATGTGTCAGGCTAGACATCTTATGAAGGTAAATGCTAAGGATTTTATCCCTTCTTCCCATGTGCCAAAGACGGTTCCACATGAGGGAGAGCTTATTAGGCTTCTCTTTAAGAACAAGTGTGCCGGTCGAGGCTCCACACAGGTTCCTTTAGGTGCCTTTTTGTCAGGACTTTAGGTGCCTTTTGTCAGGACTTTAGGTGCCTTTTGTCAGGACTTTAATTCAAGTGCTCAAGGAACTTGAGGCTTTTGGCAACAATGTCGTGCTCAGTCAACTGAGGCTTTTCAATCACATTTGCTCAGGAAGCTACCTGAGGCTTTCTCAATGCGTGCTCGGGAAGCTACCCAAGGCTTAATTCATGCTCAGGAAGCTGCCTGCAAGCTAATTCTGATCAATCAATCGTAGTCTGCTCATTCTGTCAATTCATACTCATACTTCGTGAATACTGTCAAAACTACAGGAACCTGTTAGTCAAGGTAATCTGCAAATACTGTCAATGCTACAGGAACCTGTTAGTCAAGGTAACTTGTTCCACAATACAAGTATTAAAACAAGCACTTAAAATTTTCAAATTGGCATATGAAAAAGGCTAATCATATCATGCACAATACTGTCTAAGTAGGAATACTACCCCCCAGTTCTTTTGGGTAATTATTGTTACGCAAAAGAACTATTAAGGAGCTATAGCTGCAAAGAATGCACTCAAAATATTCAACGTAGAGCTATCTATCGCTCAATACTTTAAAAAAAAATCATCTTGCAAGTAGGGAGGTTCACATCAAGTACCCCCCGAGTACATGCATAATCAAATACTGAAATCAAAATGCTGGTCAGCTATAATTAATAAGCTGCCTTTATTCCTGGCTGAAAGAGCCTTACTTTTCCTAAGAAAAAACACACAAAAGAGTTACTGATAATACTTCTTGAGATGTTCTGCATTCCAAGCTCTCGGAATGAGATTCCCATCCATATCCATCAAGTGGTAGGTTCCTTCCCAAATGACTGACTTTATCTGGTAAGGTCCCTCCCAATTTGCTCCAAAAGCTCCATGTGCCAGAACCCTGGTATTTGGCATGACTTTTCTCAGAACTAGGTCTCCAACTTTAAAAGGTCTTGCCTTCACCTTTTTGTTGTAATACCTTCGAACTCTCTGTTGATATGCTGCTAACTTCACTTGCGAATCTGCTCTCAACTCTTCGACCATGTCCAAATACAGTCTATGATTGACCTCATTGCTCTCGGGATCAAAATACTTTCTTCTCAAGGAACCTGTTCCAACTTCCACAGGTACCATAGCTTCACAACCATAAGCGAGAGTAAAAGGAGACTCACCAGTTGTAGTTCTAGGCGTGGTGTTATACGACCACAAGACTCCAGGAAGCTCCTCTGGCCAGCTTCCTTTCTTATCTTCAAGCCTCGTCTTCAAAGTGTGCTTGATAATCTTATTCACTACTTCAGTCTGTCCATTACTCTGTGGATAATACACTACTGAAAATGCCTTCTGAATTCCAAACTGCTCACACAACCCTCTAAGCTCTCTACTATCAAACTGCTTCCCGTTGTCAGAAATCAGTTTCTGCGGAATGCCAAACCTGCATATAATGGCTCGAAACACGAACTTAGTCAACTTTGATGCTGTAATCTTAGCAAGTGGTTCTGCTTCTGCCCACTTTGTAAAATAATCAACTGCAACCACTGCATATTTTGCTCCTCCTTTTCCTTTCGGGAGTTCTCCAATGAGGTCTATTCCCCAAACAGCGAATGGCCAAGGACTAACAATCGGTTTGATAGGTGCTACAGGACGATTATCAAAATTTGCAAACCTCTGACAATTACTGCATGCCTGTACGAATTTGGTAGCATCTGCTTTGATGGTTGGCCAATAATATCCTTGTCGAAGGACCTTCATGGCTAAAGAATTACCCCCCGAGTGATTTCCACATACTCCTTCTTGAATCTCCTCGAGGATATACTTGCATTGTTCTCCAGCTACACACTTGAGCAAAGGTTGATTGAATCCTCGTCTATACAGAACTCCATCATAGATTACATACTTGGTTGCATGATACCTCAGCTTCCTGGCATCATCTTGACTGGGAGGTAGTTCCCCTTTATCCAGGTAACGATGTATTGGGGTCATCCAGGAATCTTCAACTGGGAACTCGATGTCCATTACCTCTTCTTTGAAAACACTAGGTTGCTCCTGAATCTGAAGTGGAATTACCCCCAATAACGTGGATTCTCTCTGAGATCCTAGCTTGGCCAATGCATCTGCCTTGGTATTCTTTCCTCGAGGTATTTGATCTAGCTTCACCTCTTTGAACCTCGCGATCAACTCCTGGGAGTACCTCAAATACAAGTCTGTTCTTGGACCTCTCGCCTAAAAACTACCACGAATCTGCCAAACTACTAACATCGAATCACTGAACACTCTAATATTCTCCACTTTCATCTCCAAAGCTAACTTGAGGCCTGCAATCAATGCCTCATACTCTGCATCATTGTTCGTGGCTTTAAAAGCAAAATGAATCGAGCTATAGAGTTGGTGCCCTTCTGGACTAACTAGTTCTATGCCTGCACCTGCTCCACCACTATTAGCAGCTCCATCCACATACAGTGTCCACCAAGGTGCACAGTTGTCATTATCTGCCTGGTTTTCTACCACCTCTTTTGGCCCCTCCTGGGCGGTAACCTCTACATGAGGTGGAAACTCGATTAAGAAATCTGCTAGAGCTTGAGCTTTGATTGCTGTCTTTGGCTTATATTCTATGTCGAACTGTCCTAACTCCACAGCCCACTTTAGCATTCTCCCAGAAGTTTCTGGCCTATGCATCACTTGCTTAAGTGGATATGAGGTTCTTACCTCAATCTTATGAGCTTGGAAGTAAGGTCGCAGCTTACTGGAAGCTAGAATCAAGGCAAAAACCAGTTTCTCCATTCTTGTATACCTTGTTTCTGCATCAAGTAACCTTTTACTAACATAGTAGACTGGGCTCTGCTATCCATTCTTTTCTCGAACCAGAACTGCACTAATGGAATACTCTGATACGGCCAAGTAAAGTATAAATGTTTCTCCATCCACAGGTTTGGCTAACAGTGAGGGCTCCCCAAATGCTCCTTTAACCTTCCAAACGCTATCTCACATTCTGCTGTCCACTCGAATTTGCTTCCTTTCTTTATAGCTTTAAAGAACTCCTGACACTTATCAGTGGACTTCGAAATGAATCTATTCAAGGCTGCAACTCTTCCTGTAAGGGACTGAACCTCTCTCACAGTTCTCGGCGATCTCATATCAATCAATGCTTTAATCTTGGCTGGGTTGGCTTCGATACCTCTGTGGTTCACCATGAAACCCAGAAACTTTCCCGATTCTACCCCGAACACACATTTTTTAGGGTTCAGCTTCATTCTGTACTTTCGCAAGATTCCAAACATTTCTTCTAAGTGCTTTACATGGTCAACAGCTTCCTTAGACTTGACCAGCATATCATCCACATATACTTCCATAGTACGGCCAATTTGGTCTTTAAACATCATATTTACTAACCGTTGGTATGTGGCTCCAGCATTAATCACTCCAAATGGCATGCATACATAGCAATAAAGACCTCTATCCGTAATAAAAGAAGTGTGCTCTTGATCAGGTTCATACATAGGAATTTGATTGTAACCTGAATATGCATCCATGAAGCTGAGTAGGGCATGTCCAGCTATTGCATCCACTAGCTGATCAATCCGTGGTAGCGGGAAAGTGTCTTTCGGGCATGCTTTGTTGAGATCTGTGAAGTCCACACAGGTTCTCCATTTCCCATTAGGTTTCTTCACCAAAACAGGGTTTGCCAACCATACTGGGTAGAAAGATTCTTTAACCAATCTTGCATCCAATAACCTGTCGACCTCTTCTTTCAATGCTTGAGCTCTTTCTCCACTAACTGGTCTTCGCTTTTGTCTCACTCCTTTCTTTTCTGGATCAATATTCAGCTTATGACACATGACCCTTGGATCTATCCCTTCCATATCTGCGTGACACCATGCAAACACATCCAGGTTCTTGCCCAAAAAGGTAATAAGAGATTCCTTTAAGGTTAGGTCGAGTTGGGCTCCAATCTTCAACACTTTTGTACCATCCTTATCATTGATCTTCACATCCAAAGTTTCACCAGCTGGTCCGGCCTTGACCATGGTTTCTGGCATTCGTGGATCTAAGTCTACCTCCATCTCTGTGGTTGAATCCTCTTGAGGTTCCTGGACTGTAGACGATTCCTGAACTTCATGCATGACATTCCTTCTCTTTAATGCTGGCTGACTGTCTTCATTGCTCCCATTATGTTTCAGTTTTCGAGATTTTTCTTCATCCAATCCTTCTGCCATACACACATCACCATCCTTGTCCGTAGGAGGTGCACTTTTTATCAGCAAGTAAGGGTTATCTGGTCCCTGAAAAACTGGAATCTCAGCATGAGGTTCCTCTTCTGTAACCTCTTCAATTCTTACAGCTCTACAGGATGTTGGTACAAAACCTCCTGAAGGCGGACTACGCAGGTCGAGCGTTATTTTATCTGGGTTCTTTCCTGGAAAATCATCAGGAACCTCGTCCATGGGTTCAGGCAATTTAGCAGCCTTAGCAGCATGTTGCAAAGCTTTGGTGTAGCACTCTCTGGACTCATACTGGCATCCTCGAACTACACCAATTCCCTTTGGTGTTGGGAACTTCATAGTTAGATGGTAAATGGAGGTTACCACCCTCATCTCCTTCAAAATGGGTCTTCCCAGAATAGCATTGTAATTCATATTCTCTTCTATAACAATGAATTCTGCCAGCTGTGTAATGCAACATGGTTTATCACCTAGAGTTACTGGCAAACGAATCTTACCTTTGATAGGAACTTGATTATTAGTGAATCCATACAAGGTATCGTTTATTGGAGTTAAGTCTTTATCCAGAAAATGCATCTTCTTGAAAGCTGAGTAAGATAACAAGTTTACAGAGCTTCCATTATCAACTAGCACTCGATGAACCTCATAAGACCCGATTCCTGCCTCAACCACTAAAGCATCGGTATGGGGATGGTGTACCCAAGAAGCATCTTCTTTAGTGAAAGTAATATCTGCATCCTCTCCTTCAAACAACCTTGGAGACCTCTGTGACAGATTGTAAATACTGTTCAAAGGACGTTCTTTAGCTTCACGGGTATACCTCTCCATGGCACTCCTGCTGCTTCCTCCAATGTGGGGATCTCCTATAATTGTGAGTATGCACCCAGCCTTAGGTGGTCCTTCCATCACGACAGGTTCCTGTGTCTGTGTCTTCTGAGTCTTCTCATCTCTATACTTTTTGCCTTCTTGAGCCACCCATTCACTCAACTGCCCTTGTCTGATTAGAGTTTCAATTAGGTCCCTGAGGTGATGACAGTCTGCAGTATTATGCCCATTGTTATCATGGAAGTCACAGTATGGGCGCTCATTCTTATTCCCTGGAGGACCAGTTCTGAAAGGCTTCTTAAACCACGAGGACTTCTCATTCACCGCGTAAATGTGATCGATCGAGGCTACCAAAGGGGTGAAAGTTTCATAGACAGGTCTCTCATGTTTGTTGTTGTTATAGGAAGCTGGTGGCGGGACCTGACTCATGACAGGTTTAGTAGGATTCACAGCTTCAGGCTTCACCTGGGATGTACGACTAACCACCTTTTTATTGTCACGACCATTGGGGCTTCTTTGTCTCGACCTCTTGCTTCCACTTTGCCTTACGAAATCTGGATCCTTCTTTAACTCGGCCAGAGATTCCTCCACCAGACGGAAGGGTTCTACCTGGGCATAAAAATCTGCCAACGTCTCTGGTTCTTTTCCTTGAAGTGCTTTCCAAAAGTCCGAGCCTCCTTTGACTCCAGCAATTAAGAAATTCTTTATGGTTTCCTCAGATGCTTTCCTAACCTTTGGAACCTCTGCATTAAACCTCTTGAAATATTCTGTCAATGTCTCACTAGGTCTTTGCTTGATATTGGCTAAGGTATTGGTTGGTGGTGCGAACGCAACAGATGCTCTAAATTGAGTGACGAAGAGCTTCCCCATACTCGCCCAAGAACCAATCGAATCAGCAGGTAACCTTTTGAAGCATTGATGGGCTCCACCCTGTAGAGTTGCAGCCAGTAACCTGCACCTGGTGGCTTCCTTCACTTGATAGACATCCATCTCTGTATCGAAACGACTGAGGTATTCAATGGGGTCAGTAGTTCCATCGAATTTCAACTCATTCGAAGGCCTATAAGACCTAGGCAGAGCCGACTTTCGAACCTTCTTGGTGAAAGGAGAAGCAGTTATAGGATTCACAGCAAGATTCTTTTCGTCCTTGAGTTGAGCCAAAATTTTCTTGATATCTTCTGCTGTCACCTCCCCAGTAGCTTCCGCCCTTGTCTTTTTACTCGTTCCTTCCTCCTCTTGCGACTCTGCAGTGCTTGATTCTTCAGTATCCTCGTCTGAATCCGTGCTTTCTTCTTCAATTATCTCAACAGATAGGTCTTTATCTTTCTTCTTTTTTTGTGAAGAACCTCCAGTCTTGGTTTTCTTCTTTCCCTTGGACCCTGTACGGCCCTTGCTAACAGTTTTACTCTTCTCAGGATTCTCTAGTTCTTCGTCACCATTATTCTCCTTTGGTTCTCCACCATCTTCTGGAACCTCCTCTCCATTCTCAGATTCTTCTTCCTCAAAGTTCAACTGTTTCGGAGTAACCTTCGACTTCTTGCCTTTCTTTGCTTTCTTTTTCTTCTTTTTACTTGAAGCCTGCTCCAAAGTCGACAAACGTTCTCCCAGAGTCTTTAAGATTTCCATCATAGCTGCTTTAGTAACCTTCGGTGCTCTGGGAGGAGATTTGTTCCCCTCGTGAATCTGTCGCTCAGAACGGGTTGCTTCGCTATCAGAGTTGCCTGACATCTTTTCCACTCTTAAGATATTAACTATCCCCTTCTTCTAGCGCCAATGTTGATGAGTGGATTTCGTAACAACTTATGAGAGGTCTACGGGTAGTTGTATAGGCTAGCGATCAACTGTTCTGTGAAAGGTTTGGGTTGTGTTTGTGGGGGTTGAGCTGTGCTCGAGGGCGTCTCCAATAATCTCAAGTGCCTTTAGAGAAAATCAGAGAACTGAATGCGTCTTACCCTCGAGGTGCCTACGTACCCTTGTATATATAGGGATCAAGCTCATGTAGTTCTAATGGGACTCTGTCTCTTGCTGGAATAGCTGTATTCGATTACCTAGTTCGTGTAGGACTCAGGTTCCTTTAGAGCCTTCCACGAACTAGTTAGCTAAGTAGAGTAGAACTCGAGTTCGTACCCTACTATGATTCTCTCATTGGTTAGAGTTATTCTAGGATCATCTGCGCCCTAGAATTATACTAAGATACCAATTCGTTTATCTGTTCTAGATGGCTTCTAGAACCTTCTGTTGGCAACTCGTAGGAACCTGGTGCTCAGGAACCTACATCTCAGGAGCCTGTTTCTCAGGAACCTCCTTATTTCGGGACATATCGCTTAGGGACCTCCCTTTTAGGCGTCAGTACCTGCACAAATAACAAACTGGTTAGTCTAGATAGCTCTTCATATGCTCTTGGCATCTCTATGGCTGTTGCTATGCTAACTCGAACTCTTCTGCTGGGAGGAACCTGGCCTTCTAATACTCTGCTTAGCTTCCTGACCATTGGGAACCTCCTGATACTCATACTTCCTTAGTCATTTCTTCTATCTGATCTCCATAAATCGTACTGGATCAATCTTCTAGCTCGTATGGACCGAACCCTATAGCTTAATGGGCCTAAATCTAGCCCATGGAGATTTTGGGCACAACAGCAAGAACAAGGTAGACCCCCCGCAAAAGCGTGCTAACCGGTCAGCAGTATAAGAGACTATTTACGAGGCAGGTGCCGAGGCCGCACCCAGTAGCATTACCACAGGTGAGCAGACTAAGTTGGATAGGTTTATAGCTTAGGTTGGTTAGTTTTATTTACAAGCATGACCTGTGTAAGCTTCTGAAAACCAAACCGTATTGTGGCTGTAGATGCCGCCTTAGATGGTAATCCTTTTAGGTTGAACTTTTAAGATGATGACAATTTGGGTTTGTAATATCTATTACAAGATGGTTGTAATAACTTAGTAATGTTTTAATTTCGTCTCTGAGCCTATAATCTGTGAATGTTATGTTTGATTGAGGGGTCACATCATGCTAAAATGAAGATTAAGAGTAATGTTTATTAAAATGGGAATTAAGGACAGAGTGACAGCCTGGATCTCCGACCCCGGGTCTAGGGGTGTTACAATTAGGACTAAGCAAAATCGAACCGAACCATGCAAATTCGGATTGGTTCGGTTCTAATTTTCTAAAAATTTGGTCTTTTCGATCCGGACCGAATAAATCGAAATAAAAACTGGTTCGGCCCGATTCTTTAAAAAATATATCGGTCCGGACCGAATAGACCGAATAATATATACTTTAATTTTTATATTTATATTATATACATTATATATATATATATGTTATAAGATATAATTATAATATCTAATTTGTAAATTATAATTATATTTAAGTTGGTGAATTAGAAGTGATTAATTGATTATTATTTTTTTGATAAATCATGAATTTTAGCTTTATTATAATATAGGTTTTTTTTAAAATTCGGTTTCTTTGGTTCGGTCCGGTTCGATCCATAACTAAACTTCGATCCGGTTCGATCCCGAAAAAAATAACATTTCAATTTTTTGTCTATTCGATTCAGTTCGATTCTGGACCGAACCGATCAAATACTCAACCACATTGACATATAATTGTTAACACAATAAAAATATATAAAGATAAAAAAAATTGGATGCTCACATAAAGATCTTAAACCATTAACAACATTTATATAAAATCAAAAAATGTGTGAAACCTTTGACAATAATTAATTGGATGTTCAATGTAAATAAAATTGAAAATTTTACGATTATAATTTATTTTTCATCATATTTGATTTGTGTTGGTTTCTTTGATAATCCAGACAAGTTTTCTTGGATGGTTCAAAATAAACTACAAACATCACATATTTTTTGAAATTTAAACTTAATACAAAAGACTCTAATATGAGTTTCAGACACTTGTATTAAAAGAAAATGAGCATCTACAATACATTCAATTCTTATTGTTCAACAGTTAAGAATTAAAACATGTTAATTAATTGTGATGTTAAAGAAACATTACGTCGTCTTTGATGTGTAAATCGTTTACAGGCCATCAAACTAGTAGTTATGTAAATCGTTTACATGCCGAAAATCAGCTATAGACATGTCGAAAGTTTAATGATCAGAAACACCCCAGCTATCTATATGCCGAAAACCAGCTATAGACATGTCGAAAATGAAAGATCTCATAAGATGAACAAATTTTAGTTGTGAAAAGTAAGTTCTTGCAATATCCGACACCAGTCCAAATCCAATGCACGCATTACAGATCTCCCACAAAATCACATAAATCATTTTCAAAGTAATTAGGAACAAAACACATACCAACATCGAAAAAACATACCTTAACATCCCAAGTAAAAGGGTACACACGTCAAAAGGCGAGACTAAAAACCAAAAAATTCAAACATCTCAGAATGACACCAAATTTTGATATGATGTTAAGGAGGAGAATTTGAATGTAAAGGTATTTTTTATTTGCAGAGTCGGACTCAAAACCAAGATAGATCTGAGAAACAAATTCTAAATGTTTGGCTTAGGTTCAATTTTTATTGAAAAAGACCGGAACAAAAACAAGAAGGGGGCTTAGATGATTGAGAGGAGGATTGGAGGATGATTTGATGGGGAAACAAAGTTGAAGATAGAAAAAAGGAACGGCGGCTATATGATGTTAAGGACCGGAGTCGACTCTCATGTGGATAGGGGAATACTCTTAAGCTAATAGTTTTTGGGCCTGTTTGGCAAAATACGATTTCAACTTATAAGTTACTTATTTCGGAAAAAATTTCGTATTTACATACATTTTTTTAGATAAAAATGTGTATGGGGAGTTCAATATTCGTTATCTTGCAAAAATAAGTTACTTATTTCAGAAAAAAGTACATATTTCCTAACTTTTTTCCAGAATAAGTAACTTATTTCTGGAAAATAAGATTTCCCAAACGGGCCCTTTATTTCCCGTTATTTATCGAGATTTTAGCCTACTCGGAAATTATTTTTCCCCCCAAAAGTGCTTCAAATAATATAAGCTATTTCTTTATTCATTTTGTCAAAGGCCAAAAAAATAAGTTGAGTAGTCTCTTAATGCAATTTTTATTTGAAGGGCTTAATAGGTTTTTGGACTTTCAGAAACTTACCGTGACATGTAAGGTATTTTGCCATGAAATCCTAGAATTATGAAAGCCCATTATTGTCCAATGTCCAGTTTTGCAAAATACAGGAAGTAGATCAAAAATGGAGATGCGGGGTATCGATCCCCGTACCTCTCGCATGCTAAGCGAGCGCTCTACCATCTGAGCTACATCCCCGCTGATTTTCAAAACATTTGTTACGTAAACACAACATTTAATAGCATGATGTAAGCCAAGTCAACAAGAATCCAAACTGTTGGATGGAACTTTAATCCTACGGTCAAAAACCACGATCCGCGTACTTTCATCTGATTGGTCCATACCGAACACCCACTCACTATATATACCCATACATACACTCATATCTCATTCGCTAATCTATATCTACACATTGTAGTTGCAAACACTCTCATCTCTCTCAATTCTCAACTGCATCAAAATCAATGGCGGGTCGGGGAAAAACTCTCGGATCTGGAGCAGCAAAGAAGGCCACATCTCGTAGCAGCAAGGCCGGTCTTCAGTTCCCCGTCGGTCGTATCGCTCGTTTTCTCAAGGCCGGCAAGTACGCCGAGCGTGTCGGCGCCGGAGCTCCGGTCTATCTTGCTGCCGTCCTTGAGTATCTCGCCGCTGAGGTACCAATTTCATCCTCCAACAAAAATCCCCAATTTTCTAGGGTTCTTTCGAATTCCCCCAATTTGTAGGGTTTGTTTGAGAAAAGTCTTGATTTTGTGTGTCTTTGTATGTGTAGGTGCTTGAATTGGCTGGAAATGCTGCAAGGGATAACAAGAAGACTCGAATTGTGCCGAGACACATTCAATTGGCTGTGAGGAATGATGAGGAGCTGAGCAAGCTTCTTGGCGATGTTACGATTGCGAATGGAGGTGTGATGCCTAATATTCACAACCTATTGCTCCCAAAGAAGACCGGTTCTTCAAAGCCATCGGTTGATGAAGATTAGAGATTTGTGTCGGTTGTCCTGATTTTACGGTGCTGTTAAGTTAAATGAATTAGGGTTGGTGGCTTATGTTTCGTTTATGTAGTGACCGATTAGTTTAATAGATAGAGAGTATGTTTCTGATCTAGCAGTATGTGCATAGGAATCAAATCTGTCTGATTTCGTTATAAATTGGATGAATGAATTTATATTTAGAGTAATTGTTTTTTTTCCTTTACAGTTCGTATTTGTTCTTGGCCTTTTTTTATTGTTTTACTATTTGGGTTGTCTTTTAAACTAACCTTAGATGCAATTTATTTTTATTGTGATGGACAAGATGGATGGATTTTGGTTGTAAATCGTGTTTTGAATTAGGGTTTCTAAAGCCAAATTCATGTTTTGTGTCGATGGCATTTCCTCTACTTTATAGGTGTTGTTACACATTACTACTCTATCAAGGTCAGATTACGCTTTGAGATTTGTTTCCTTCCCGACAACTTACTGGTTGTGCTGTGGAGAACTACCATAGTGACTGGTTGAACCAAATACTAAGGTTTGTCAAATTATTTGTCTCTGAATAATGAGTTCATGTCTGACCAATAGTATGATTGGCCGGTGCTTTCTGTTTGCTGTTGATATTCAATGTGTATTGTTCTGTTATTATTGTACCTTCACCAAAAATAATTGCATTTGCAGGGACTACCTTGTATGTACCTCAGTTTTATAGCCAGATAGTGATCCTCAGTTACCAGCCCTTTTAACTATCACCTCATCAACTGAAACAAACACTGAGCTTTGGCTCACCAGAACCTAGCAATTGTAGATCTGGAAACAGTACCATCACTGCACATTGTTTGGAACTCAAAATGCCAGTCGTTCTCAGAAAACGATTAGGCTCTAAATTGCAGGCTTGCAGCATCAGATATCCCAGCAACACATCCTAAATCAAATTTAGGAATATAAACCATGACTAGCACAATGGATAACGGGTCTTAAAGTGTTCCCTATGTAAGCAATTGTAAAGAGTTCATGTTAAGGGTTGTATTTCTTGACATGTATTTTGTTACTAAAATTAGTGATTGGATAGGTAATATAAATTTCATATCTAAATGAAAACAGGTATGAAGTATGTTTACAAGAAACAAGAATGCAGAAAATTGGACTTGATGCTTGGCTTTTGTGAATGCCTCTGCAATTGTTCAAATGAGAGCCATGTCCACTTATTGTTCTATTATTTATTCTCTGCCTCCCTTCTAGCTATGTTGCCACTTTCTGAATCTTAGGAGGTTACTAACTCTTAACGGTTGATCCTCTTAAGGGTCGTGCTCTATGTCTCTTATCAACACTGTACAATACTTGCGCATAGCATAATGCACAATTGCATAATGGGGACACGTACGGTAGCCTTTTCCAAATGGAAGCCTTTATTAACTGTGTCACTTATCAGCTGTTGTGTACTTGTTTTAGTTCAAAAGTTTGTAGGCATATATATTTGTATTCTGTTTTGATGATCTGGTTTGGTAGTGTTGCCAGGGAATTCCCCTTTAAAGTTGCGGTCTTATTTTCTATTACTCCTATAATATGTTACTGTAATAAATTAGCAAGTAATCTGCTGGATATTGCTATGTCTTTCAAAGTTAGAGTTCGTATCATGCTGCATTGCTGCACTTTGTTATCCTCAAGTCATATATCTATTTACCTACAAGGGAAGCTTAGTACTCCCTCTGTCCCATCCATTTCTTTACAATTTCCTTTTTGGGTCGTCCCACCATTTCTTTACATTACCAAAAATAGTAAGTTTTAACACTATTACACCCACTACTTCACTTATTTTAATAATACTTTATACTATTTTACCCACTACTTAACTTATTTTAACAATAAAATCACTATTACACCCACTACTTCACTTATTTTAACAATAAAATCACTATTACACCCACTACCTCATTTATTTTAACAATATTACACCCACTTTACACCCACTATCCTTGACCTCCGTGCCCAGCCGTCATGTAAAGAACCGGCTGGGACGGAGGGAGTATCTTTTTTCTCGCTTCATCTCCATGCTCTCCCCACCAACTCTAAAAATTCCCTGCCGCTAAACCACAACCTAACTACAAGCTCAGTGTACTGATCTTCAACCTCTAGGACCTGGACCTACAATTAAACCCAAACTAACACTAAGGGCAAATCGAGCAGTGATCCAAAGATCCGAATTTGGGGCAGATTACCCTAAATTCTCCTCCAGCAGTGATCCAAATTTGGATCAGTGAATAGCGGCTGATCCAAATTTGGATCCGTTAGTTTAATAATTTTTTATATTTTTAGTTTATTAGATTCAAAATTGATTTATGATTTTTTAATTATTTAATTAATAATAGTACATAATTAATAAAATGAATGTGTTTTTCGTTAACTAAGAACACAAATTTAATATTATTTATGTATATTAAAAAATTTATATCTTTAGTTTATTTAATTTATTAAATATTATATAAATAGTTAATAAAAATTAAACATTAAATATAAGATTAAATAATTTGATATAATATTTATGTAATATAATATGTAAATAGTAATTTGGATCAAAATTTGGATCACGCTATGCTGGAATTGGTCAGAAATTTGGATCAGAATTTGGATCAGTTGGTAATCCAAATTTGGATTTTTGGATCACAACTGCTGGAGATGGCCTAATATTCAAACCTGGGAATTTTCTAGATCATCTCGATCATTTTGCCCCACACTTTGCTAACATATAGATAATCTCATCTTTAAAATCCTTCAATAAGTTGAAATTGAACTATGATCAAAGTACTACCACAAGTAAAAGTAATATTGTAGTACTATCTAAATATCGCCCCTTCAATCAACTAGGCCTAGTATGTCGAATATTGGGCAAAAATTGATGGTGCTATTGTTATCAATGTTGCATCCTCGTTTTATAACTGCAACTAATCCAAAATAATTTATTTTCCTATTGAATCACTCGAAGGAGGTACGTTCGTTCCATTACTGTTATGAACCAGATCTGTCTACTTGGTGGAATGAACGTATAGTAATCCATTTTTGTCCGTGTTGTAGAACGAACGTATAGTAATCCAATATTCTCTAATATGAACGTATAGGCCACCCAAACTACCAAACAACAGATAGTAATCCACAACATTCTCTATACCAACAACTCAACGCTACGAGTTGCGCCACACCTAAAACCCCTAACAGTGGTACATCTACAATGACACTGTGACAACATATTCTGTATATCTCGACACTCTAGCTTTACCAGGAAATGGATAAGATTAACATTACTGATATTGTCAGTAAAACTTCAGATGTTTCCTCAAAAAATTAAAGCATCTTCAAACAATCCACATCTCAAATCAAAGTTAGGACACCAAATCAGAGGCAAGGGTTAAAACAACTAGATGTTCATGATTTGATAACACGGCAAGTTTTATGTATATAGTGTATACTTGTACATTTTTTATTTGACACCAAAATAGATCCGATTTAAATATCACATTAGGAAGGCATAAATTTCTCCATGTAATAGAATTGCAATGTATCATTCAATTTTCTATATGAGTCCGAATACAGAAATTCTGATAACAACTAATCTCAAACCAACACTACAAGTAATACGGTAATTTATCTAATCTTCGTCATCAGCAGCGACTCTGGAGGAAGCAGATGAAGCCTTCTTAGGCAACAAATGAGCATGAATGTTAGGCATGACTCCACCATTAGCAATAGTAACGGTTCCTAATAGCTTGCTCAACTCCTCATCATTCCTAACAGCTAATTGAATGTGCCTCGGAACAACCCTCGTCTTCTTATTGTCTCTCGCTGCATTCCCAGCCAATTCCAAAACCTACATATGATCAACAATTAATTCAATTAAATAGCCATTCCTGCAATACATAAATAAATAAATAGATCCAATAGAACCTCAATAAATATAACAAACATTATATTTTAAATCTTGATAAATCAATAAAATTTTCCAATGCTGAGGGTATTCATTTATCGAGATTTAACAAAACTTGTAAATTTATCTAAAAATATTTGCACGTACCTCGGCAGCAAGATATTCAAGAACAGCAGCGAGATAAACAGGAGCACCAGCACCCACACGCTCAGCGTATTTACCAGCTTTAAGAAAACGTGCAATGCGACCAACTGGGAACTGAAGGCCGGCTTTGCTGCTACGAGACGTTGATTTCTTCGCGGCACTGCTACCGCCTAGAGACTTTCCTCTTCCGGCCATTGAGAGGAGATTGGTTTTAAAAATGTGATGGAACTGAGTGAGGGAGAGGAGGGAGAGGGGGAAATTATTTGCGCCTTTTTTTTATTTGATTGGTTTGGTTTGAGCGAGTTGTTTTTATAGTGGTGGATTTTGGATTCTGGCCAATAAGACACGATCACGCGGATCGCTATTCTATACCGTTGGATGAATTTGCCTTTAACGGTTAGATGGGAATTTAGTTAGCGGATAAAGAAGTGGGAGGTTAGTCGCGGAGCTAGTAGTTAGTACTCCCTCCGTCCCGGCCAGTTCTTTACATGGCGGCTGGGCACGGAGGTCAAGGATAGTGGGTGTAAATTGGGTGTAATATTGTTAAAATAAATGAGGTAGTGGGTGTAATAGTGATTTTATTGTTAAAATAAGTGAAGTAGTGGGTGTAATAGTGATTTTATTGTTAAAATAAGTTAAGTAGTGGTTGAAATAGTGTAAAGTATTGTTAAAATAAGTGAAGTAGTGGGTGTAATAGTGTTAAAATTTACTATTTTGGGTAATGTAAAGAAATGGTGGGACGGCCCAAAAAGGAAATTGTAAAGAAATGGATGGGACAGAGGGAGTACTAGTTTTATTTTTCTATGTAAATGAGCTTCATTGTATTGTATTGAGATTTTCACTTTAAATTAGGGCTGCAAATGAACCGAGCTACTCGTTAGGCTCGACTCGACTCGACTCGTTTAACTCAACTCGACTCGATTCGATAAGATAACGAGCTCGAGCTCGAACAAAAAAATTTGATCGTTAAGGTTATCGAGTCGAGCCGAGTTTTTTGAGTGTTCGACTCGACTCGACTCGATATGGGCTCGAACTCGACTCGACTCGACTCGGCTCGACTCGACTCGTTAAAACTCGAAAAAAATCAAAAAAAATTATTTTTATTTTTTATCTCCAACCAAATTATTATTTTTTTTGAAAATTTGGGAATATCACTAAATTAGATATATCTTGACATCCGTACGGTTGGATCATTGAGAAATATGTTTTAAAAAATAGAATTAACAATTCGTGACAAAGTACTATTTACTAGTTTTAGTTAGAATAGTAGTGATCTACAAAGATCTCGAACCAAATAATTTTTTTAATTTTTGAAAATTTGGGAATATCACTAAATTAAATATATCTTGACATCCTTACGGTTGGATCGTTGAGAAATATTTTTTTAAAAATAGAATCAACAATGCGTGACAAAGCACTAGTTACTAGTTTTAGTTAGAATAGTAGTGATCTACTAAGATCTCGAACCAAATTAATTTTTTATTTTTTAAAAATTTGGGAATATCACTAAATTAGATATATCTTGACATCCTTACGGTTGGATCGTTGAGAAATATTTTTAAGAAAATAGAATTAACAATTCGTGACAAATCACTAGTTACTAGTTTTAGTTAGAATAGTAGTGATCTACTAAGATCTTCAACCAAATTAATTTTTTATTTTTTTAAAATTTGGGAATATCAATAAATTAGATATGTCTTGACATCCATACGGTTGGACCGTTGAGAAATATTTTTTAAAAAATAGAATCAACAATTCGTGACAAAGCACTAGTTACTAGTTTTAGTTAGAATAGTAGTGATCTACTAAGATCTTGAACCAAATTAATTTTTTTATTTTTTTAAAATTTGGGAATATCAATAAATTAGATATATCTTGGCATCCGTACGGTTGGATCATTGAAAAATATAAAAACAAGCCCAAAGAATGCAAAAAAAAAAACTGAAAAAACTCTCGTGAACTACTCGAACTCGAGATCGACTCGACTCGAAATACTCGTGAACTACTCGGCTCGACTCGGTTGTTAACGAACTCGAGTTCGAACACAGAATTCTACTCGATAAGCTTATCGAGTTTTGCTCGAACTCGTTTAGGAAAACTCGAACTCGAACTCGTTAAGGAAAAACTCGACTCGACTCGACTCGTTTGCAGCCCTACTTTAAATTATCATTTCAAAAAATTTACAATTGCATTATAAAATTACAATTAACTTGTAAACACATCACTGAAATTTAAAAGAAAATTTTCGACATCAAACAAAATTAACTTTTAATTATATAAATTAAAAAAGAATTAATTGAATAATTCATGTTATACTTGATTTAGTTAATTCAATGTACGATAGTTTACAAATTCAATGGTATTAGCGAAATTCAAAGTAAAGATTCATGTATGTTTATGTGATATCAAAGATAGTACAACATTTTTGTAATCTGTTGTACGTAACAAAACAATGACGACATAAAAACATTAATTAACAATTTTGTGATGCTTTACAAATTTTAAGAACCCTAGAATCATATTTAACAAAAATGTAAGACATATATTTTTATGATCATAAAAGAATTATTAATTTATTATATTATATATTGGGACCAAATATTTAGATAGGTTTTTTAAAAGAAGCCCTATCTAAATATTAAACAAATTGGAATTGAAACTGATCACTTTTTGAACTGACCCAAATTGAAATCGGAATAAATTATTAACTTAAAGAGATTGACAAGGCTGTCGCGTGCCTATCTAATAATAATATCTAACAAATCCTTTTAACTATGTAGTAGGGTAAGTCAGAGTCGATCCCACGGAGACAAATGTATCAATCACTAATTATTCTTGAGTCGATTCAACTAAGAAAGTAACACAGTAAATTGTTGAGAGATTTTTAAACTAATGTTATACTAAGGCAAGAATGTTGTATTTATTAATTAACTAAAAATATCTAGAATTAAGTATCCCCGCTAGCATGAATCAATGCAATTATGATTTCACGCCCCAAATAATTATTTACTACTCAAGAGAAAGATGCGCCCTATAAAATACCAATAACCTCTCTCAAGTATTAATGGCTTCTCTAAAATACACTCAAGCCTATTTTCATGGCATCATGCAATTTAGAGACATTAAACACAACATCCTAAATTCCTAACAATTCATTCTACCTATTTTCATGGAGAAGTTCATGTCATTATTGGATAAATCACAATCATCTAAATCCAACTTTCGTTGATAAATAGATATTAGGTTCATACAATACACATAATCATGACTGACATGTTATTATTAACTAGCATAATAACCCGTGCGAGGCACGAGTCATCCTCTAGCAATTGCTATAAATTCTGTATAGTTTTACAATTTAAGGATATTTTTGAATATAATTGCACCTTTTATGTTCATACATATTATAATATCAGTATTTTAATTTATGTATTATTTTATTTATTTATAGATCATATGAGCACTAAAAAGAGGATGTTTTGTAGCATATACATATATCGTATAGGTTATAACACAATTTCTTTTAGAACAATGATAAAAAGACATATCATTGATATGAATAATACTCGTCATACAATACTTTCTAGATAAAATTAGAACGCTTCTTAATATTCATTTCTTTAAATATCTCATCAAGATATAAGTCGCATAGAATTATACTCCGAAATTACGAGAGGGTTGATTCCCAACACTAACATAATTTCATATATTGTTTGCATAAATATTAAAAGGATGGTACTTTTGTAATGTTTAAACATAGAGGGATATTATCGTAAGTTCACAACCATTAAAATGACACTTTTTGCACTTGTGTTGTGGTTTAATATATAGTAATAGATAGATTGTGTACCATATTGTGAAACCTAAAATATGACATTTTTAAAATAATACGAGTCACCATTATTTTTACTCAAAAATTAAAGTAATAGTAAAAGTAAGATAATGGAGAGGTCGAGTTTGTTTCAAAGGCTTATTAACTCAAAATAATAAAGTCTGTGCAACACAATGGTTAGTAGGATAAATTGTGAAGAGGAGGTTCTTAGTTCGATTCACCATAAGTGTTATTCCCAGATTACACACTTGTATAATTGTAGAAGGGGTGGTTGAATACAATTCTTGATATTTATAAATTTCTGATAAAAACCACAGAAATCTATAAGGAGATAATTGCTGAATGAGAAATGATTCACAAACACATAAAAAATCAGGTGGTTAAATGTACCACTTGAGACTTTTATTCGAAGAAAACTCTGTGATACAAATGTACACAGCTTCTGTTTTTACAACTCTTTGCTTCTAAGGATATTCAAGAAACCCTAAGCAAATATGTCTATTTTCTCAGTTTCTAAAGAGTTGCTACACTTGGTTATATATCCCAAGTTTACAAGTACTACAGGAATAAGATAATATTAATCTAATTCAAGTTGACTTGCTACTCCACTCCAAATCCACATGTAGCCGAAAGGTTGTCCTTGTGAACAGATATGTCCCCTGCACCTTTCTTGTATGTACTGTGTAAATGGAATGCTTCTTTCTTCTGTGTTTCCAAAGTATGGCCGCCATACTGCTTTTTATACCTACTATCAACCCATGTGATCTGTTAGTCAAACCTGTCCTTATCAACTGCTAATTCCCAGCTATCATAGAAGAAAGTGTTAATAATCATCCGTTGATGTTGTACACAGTCATCCGTTGATGGTAGTTTGAGCTGTATCCGTTGATAGAGTAGATTTGAGTTGTATCCGTTGATAGAGTCCTGTTCTCATCCGTTGATACACTTTCACTTAGACAGAATTACATAGCATAGCTTATTTACAATTGGCTACCCTATTCTGCCTATCCGTTGATGGTCAACATGACTCTGAATAAAAACACTATCAACTGATAGCATAGAGGTACTGCAGTATGCTACAAAACCTCATCCGTTGATGAGCTACCTGTCAACGGATAGAGTTATAATGTCTCATCCGTTGACAGTTACAAAACTTGACTTATACAATTTTTTGCTTGATTGTTAAGTTATCATCAACTACAACATATTCCTAACAATAAGAATAAAATTTACTCATTTTTTCCATTTAAATAAGAGAGTGACATTTCATGTAATTTTATAACTTGTAAGGGTATAACTGTAACATCATAGATGATTTATTGGCTCAACATGCCCCTAAAAATCCCCTTGTTATCTTATTATACATAGAAAGAATGGATGGATGTGTACCATATTGTGAAACCCAAAATATAATATTTTTAAAATAATGCGAATCACCATTATTTTTACTCAAAAATTAAAATAATAGTAAAAATAAGATAATGGAGAGGTCGAGTTTATGTAAAAAGTTTTTTAACTTAAAACAAAAAAGTCAATGTAGCACAGTGGTCAGCATGATAACTTTTGTAGAGGAGGTTCTAGGTTCCATTCACCAAAACAACTCATTTTTTTCCAATTAAAATAATAGTAAAAATAAGATAATGGAGAGGTCGGGTTTATGTAAAAGATTTTTTAACTTAAAACAAAAGAGTTAGTGTAGCACAGTGGTTGGTAGAATAACTTGTGTAATGGAGGTTCTAGGTTCGATTCACCTCAAAAACTCATTTTTTTTCATTTAAATAAAAGAGTGGCATTTCATGTAATTTTATAATTTGTAAGGGTATAACTGTAATTTCACAGGGGGTTTATTGGCTCAAATTATCTTCATGTTGCTCTATTATATATAGAAAGAGAAGATTGAACACAACTCAATAAACAAGAGCATATAACATAACTAAATTGGGGGAATTAGGAAAATCATACATTAATCATAACTAGGGTTCAACTTAATCCTTAAATAAAGATCTACTCGCTCATAATTAAACCAACAAAACACATAATATAATAAGAACACATAATATTAACGAGAATAGAGAAGAAAACATTCAATCTTCGACCAAAAAGAAAATAGAAGTTTCGCTCTCCCCCACTCCCTCTCTCTCTCTCTCTATGTATCTCTCCCTCTATATTTGATGTCTATATCTCTATTATATAAATTATTTTAATATTTTGAGAAAAATACAAATACGTTTACTAAACTGATTCCGTTTTTTTCCAAGAAAAATTTGTAGTTGACTATTCTTCAATAATTCTAGGCCGCTTCAATTGTTACTGACACTGGACCATTTTATAATGAAAGAGAATTCCGTTTTATTCGCGTGGATTGTCGAATCGTCCAATTCTGACTTATAGAACTTGAGATACGACCCAGTGAAGTACGCGAGTGAAGTCCAACAAATCCGAATTTTCTTCTAATAAATCTCCAAAGCCTTTATCCTCCAATACTTCTAAGTTTATGATTTCCTTGCTCTCTACAATAAAACATTAAAATCTATTAAATAAAAATCCAATTAAATGCAAAATATAATAGATATGAGGAATATAATCATGTAAAATATACTACGTCCGTCCCACCCAATTCTTAACACTTTTTTGTCACTTTCTTGCACGCATTTTAAGGTGAATTTTAAGGATAGTTCCATTACTTATTTCATAATTTTTTTTGTATAAAAATAGGATTGTTCTATTTTTATACAAAAAAAAAGAATAAAATTTCAAAAATAAGTTATGGAACTATCCTTAAAATTCACCTTAAAATGCATGTCAAACATCTTATTTTGAAACGTTAATAATCGGACGGGACAGAGGGAGTTTATAAATATACACTATATCATAGATTATTAATTTATCGAATATGAAATTATCGAGGTTTATATAATTAGTTTCTTCCAGTATAGTAGCAATATATAGTTTAGATTAATATTCGTGTGGGACATATTTAAGGATATAGGACAGTCCATTTCAATTCGTATTATTGGTTCCCTATAAATGACGGTTGGTAATATTAAATTATTAAATGAAGTAGCTTACAATTCGCGCAAAATTTGAGTTAATTTTTGGGCTCTTTTGAAAAATAAATAGGAAAAAGTAAATTTTTGCACATTTACTTTTGTTAAGAAAGACTATTTGCAATTTTACTAAACTAAGTTTCAAATTGCAAAAATACTAACCCTAATTCTCCCCCTCCCCTTTCCTCAATTTCTCTCTCCTCCCCATCAACATGCGCAGCCGACTTCACTTGTGTCCTTTTTTTTTTTTTTTTTTTAAGGTGGGAGCTATTTTGGTGGATTTAGGTTTCCTGACCCCGCAGGGGCATATTCAACTAAATTTGCAACTAATTGCAACTGAATGCAACTAAATTTCTGATTTCAAGTTCCATTTGTCAGTTGTCATTTTCGACCTCATTTTTGAACTCTATTATATATATATATATAATTGAGTTCAAAAATGAGGTCGAAAATGACAAATGAAAAATGGAACTTGAAATCAGCAACTTAATTTCTGATTTCAGTTGCATTCAGTTGAATATGCCCCTGCGGGGCCTTGCAACCCAAATTTTACCAAAATCACCCAAACCAATAATATGTAGTTGCAACTAGTTGTAACTAGTTGAAACTAGTTGAAAATAGTTGAAACTAGTTGAAAATAGTTGCAACTAGTTGTAACTAGTTGAAAGTAGTTGAAAATAGTTGCAATTAGTTGAAAACAGTTGAAAATAGTTGATTTGGTTGAATATTGCCCCTGACGGGGCCTTGGAACCCAAAATCACTCAAACCAATAATATGTAGTTGCAACTAGTTGTAACTAGTTGAAAGTAGTTGAAAATAGTTGATTTGGTTGAATATTGCCCCTGGCGGGGCCTTGGAACCCAAAATCATTTAGTTGAATATTGCCCCTGGCGGGGCCTTGCAACCCAAATCCACCAAAATCACCCAACCTTTTTAAAAAAAAGTTGTATTTGGTTGCATTTAGTTGAATTTGATTGAATGTGGTTGCAAACAAAAATCCACCCAAATAGCCCCCATCTTAAAAAAAAAAAAAAGTACAAATCGGCGGCGGCATCTGTGTTGATCAGGGGGAGGAGAGAGAAAGTTGAGGGAGGAGGGGCCTAGTATTTTTGCAATTTGAAACTTTGTTTTGGTAAAATTGCAATTTATTAAGGAAGGTGGTATTTTTGCAAAAAGAAACTTTAAATCTAGTATTCTTGGTAAATATCCTTAATTTTTTTTCATTTAATTATAATGTAATATATATATATAAGTATTATAAATATTATTTTTAATATGTTTTTGGAAGAATTGGAACATTATATCTTTGTATATAACAACTTGTAGTATTAAATCTAAATTAATTTGTTATTGTCGGGAATCGAACCTTCAACCTTTCTATATAACATCTTTTTTAGTATTAATTTTAAATTAAAATGTTGTTGGTAGAATTCGAACCTTAGACCTCTATATAAAAATAGGGTTCACCGACACGAGCCCGATCCCCGAGATCGTAGAAAGAAGGATTGAAACAAAACAATATTGTAACAATTATAAAACTAGTACCAATACCAATACAATTAACGCGGAAAGTCGAGGCACGTTATACATGCTTTCCTTAAAGCAGATTGCTCCCTCTACCGGTGCGAGGAAACGTTGAGCCATCTCTTCCTAAGATACGACTACGAATACTCAAAAGCACCTCTTTGAATATTCCGGCTAACTTGAAATAATACCTTCATTCTATCTCCAGACTCTAGAGAGAAAAGAGGAAATGTAGAGAACTTTTTGGTGTGTTTAGAACTGAGAGCCAAGGCATCCTTTATAGTGTTCATAGGGTGTGTAAGTATCGTGTGGCATTAATGCAAATGATATTGCTGACTCAATACACATTAGTCAAAAGATAATGCTGACTCATCATGCGATTATCCAAAAAGATGAAGCTGACTAATATTTAGATAATCCAAAAGATAACGTTGACTCATCATGCGAACATCTAAACGGTAATGGTGACTCTGCACGTAGTAATCAGCTTTGCATCAATTTAATTCACATATTCATCTAATTTGAGCGTCCCCAAAAATTAGATAATATTTTTAAATATAAAACTATTTTTAAGCATCCTTAAAAACTAGTGAAATATTAAAATATTCTCACATTTTCCAACAAAAAAGGTGGATGACAACAAGATCAAAGTTGGTGACCTCAAAATCGAGTAGCCTAAAAAGACCATGGATAAAATGAACTCAGATAAGGGTGTCCTCAGCCCCATGGGTGCAGCCTCACCCTTTACTCAGGAAATTCGAACTACCCCGTTCCCCCCATATTCAGGAGCAGCAACCTAGACATGACATGTAATGGGGACACTAACACTATAGAATTTGTCATTCGCTTCAATAATGATATGGATGTGTACCATGTCTCGTTGTTGGCTATTGAGTATTGAATACAGTAAAAGAATACAGGGGGGTGAATGGATTCTTGAACTTTTCTTCGTTCTCGAATCTGTGTAGCAGATAAGTGTCTGTGTGTGCAAATATGTAGGTGCGGATAAAGAATGACACAAGACACAATATCACTTTAATCTAATATATTATTAGATAAAGGTTGCTACAATCTGTGAATACAAATGGTAGTATTCTCAGCTTCGTTTTTCTCAGAGAGATATGTCTTACAATGTGTATGAAAAACCTTGACTTCTCAAAAGTTAACAACTAAGGAAGTGAGGTTGTATCCTTATAGAACATGGATACAACCTACTTACTACAAATAAGGTAGCTGAATAAATTACTTTCTAGTCTGTCTATCCTTTTTGAGTAAGTATCCAAACGGTTACAGATTTGACTTTGCAAAGCCTGTTCAGATCCACTTCTTTAGCCCTTTGTCTCTTCTATATCTCTCCAAGCTCCTTGTAGGCTTTCCAGAGCACGTTACATATTGTGGTCCATAAAGTGCATTGGCTTGTTGTAGGTTTCAGACTTGTACAATTTCTTTAGTATTTTGTCTCTAAGAATGTATTCGAGAAGTGACTAAGTGATTGATTCGAGAACTAGGATTAGATAACTCTTAGTTCTCGAATACTGTATGATTTACATATTGAATCACTTCTCGAATAGTACTTTTCTCCAAGGTTCCTTGAGTTGTCGAATAGAACACTTGACTTGTCGAATCCCTGAGATATCGAATAGTTCATTCAACACATGACTTGTCGAATCCCTGAGATATCGAATAGTTCATTCAGAATCCTTGAGATATTGAATGGACCTTTGACTTGTTGACTCTTTGAGAACTCGAATACCACTTTGACTTGTTGACTTCTTGAGTTCTGAATAGAGCATTTAGACATGTCGAATCTTTGAGATATCAAATGAGATATCGAATAGTGCATTCAGAGATATCGAACAGTGTCTTCTTAGATATCGAATCTCTGACTTCTCGAACGCTAGACTTCTCGAATAGACAAAAGTAATTCTCGAATTGGTACTTAGGTAAATTCTTCATTTCTTCAAATCCCAACTGTGATTATTTTATAGTCTTTATCTTCTTGCTTGAGGCATGAACCTTGGAACTTCTTTCAAGCATTATTCTTGACTATATAAGTACAGTTACACAACTAGGATTTGATGCCTACGACAAGTACAGAACAAGTAGAGACTCTACAACTAGAGGTTCCCTCAGTTAAGAGGTCATGTAAGTAATGCAAAGCATTAAGACAATTAGGCTTGTTATTAGATGTAAACAGGCATGCCTCTGTGACTAACAATCTCCCCCAAATTGTGAGTGAAACCCTTAGTCACAATTTCATGTCTGATAACAAGCCTAACATACATAAAAATAAAACTTGAAGAGTGCAGGTATGTAGATTGAACACATGAATGAGATTACAAGATGGATAATCTTACAGTATGCTGAAATATTAGCCATTTTCATTTGATTCCATCTCCATTGCATTGGCCTGTAGATGATCATATGCTTTCTGCTTTCTTTCTTTCTCCTTTCTTGCATTCTCATCCATGACCTTTATGATCTCTACCAAGGCATCCAATTCTTCAAGCATGATAGAGTCTTTGAAATCTTCAAGTACTGGTTTCAGAATGTTGTCAAGATAGTTGATAAGTGGATTTATATCCATTTGGATCGCTTCAATTCGGCTTAAATTGATTGTTTGTATCTCAAGCATTGGTGTGTTTTAATGTGTTTTTGTGATAATTGTGAATGATGTATTTCTAGGTGAAGGTATGGAGTTTTAGTGATATTCTGGTGTCTTTGAAGTCAAGAGAATAAGTGCCGGGAGTTGCATTCGAAAACGGAAGAGAAATCAGCAAAAGGAAGAAGTCAGTCTGCATGATTAGTATGTCAAGCGCGGCCGCGCCTGATTAGCAAAGGGAGTGCGCGCAGGCGCGCGCGAGAAGTCAGATTTTATGCTGAGCACGGGCGCGCTGGTTCTGTACTGTGGGCACGCGCGGGCGCACCTGTAACCGCCAGAAGTTCCTGGAAATCAATTTCAAATAGGAAATTGCTGAGTTTTCTACTTCTAATCAATATGGGAATTGTTTTGGACGACTAGAACATTCCAGAATCTGATCTTACATGGGAATTGCAATCTATTTTCATTCAAGAACGGAAATTATCACAATTCTATTCCAACTCAGAGATGGCAATTACTTGTTGAGGAGGCAACTTGGGGCTATAAATACATGATAAGTGGGTATTTTATCTACTTAGAACGTTTCCATTTAGCTTAAAACGATGGATTGTACTTGAGTTGTGGTGTTTTTGATCTCTTTTAAGGGTATTGTGCAGGAATATCAATCACAGGTGTTAGAGGAACGAAGCGTAGCAATCGAAGTGCAAAACGGAGTTAAATTAAAGAAAAGGAAAAAATTGAAGTTGCTGGTCAGTAGGCTCGGCGCCGCGTCGCCGCAAATGTACTGGAGGATGGCGCCGCATCGCCGTGGTGGAGGTCCTGGCGCCGCATCGCTGATTTTGTGCTTGAAGCCGGCGCCGAGTCGCCGTCTCGTCTGACCCGGTTTCCTGATTTGTTTTGGGTGAATTAAAAAAAAAAAACACTTCTTCTATGTACTAGCACCTGGAGGCCTTTATAAAGGAAAAAAAAACCCTAGAAAGAGGAAGTGACAGCTTGTTTTATGTACGTAGTTTTTTTTAGCACAAAGAAGGAAGGAAGAAGATAGTTCCCAATTATTTCTTGTATTCTTCCTAGTTTGTGGATGCTTAACCTTGGTGTATTCTTTAAAACCTTTGATATTTATCTCAGTCATTATTCATTTCTTTCTATCATGTTTTCATTGGAACCCATGATGATTAGTTCGATCATGAACTAATTCGTTGTCATGGGGGTTTAGTGGATTTATTCATGAATTTTATGTGTTGAATCTTCTCGATGCCTATAGTGTGATTGATGTGATATCCTATCATGGTTGTTTTTAATTCGTTATAGGAGAGTAGCTAACTCCTGTAATTGTGTGTTAATTCTTGTTGAAGCGAAAGTGGAAATAAGAGTTTAGAACTTGCCATGTTAGCGTAGGTTTATGCGTGATAATATCATTCGTAATTAGTGTCGTAACTCTAATCGTTTTATGACGACTATGTGATCAATTGAATGCTTGCACCTCAACCATTATGTTTTATTCTTTATAGACATATGAAGACTTGGCATAATCGGGAGACTAAATGATTTCTATCTTTATTGTGGATATTGTTTAGGATGGTATTTGTGTAACGGAAGTTGGCTTATATCAGTTTTGTGTGTTCGATCGGGTGTTATTTCTAGCTTTGAAGGAGTATTCTCAGCCGAATATCAATGATATCCAGTCTAGTATTATCAGACCGGCCATCACGGCTAATAACTTTGAAATCAAACCGGGCACTATTCAGATGCTACAGAATTCGGTTCAGTTTGGGGGTGCTCCTATGGAGGATCCGAACATGCATATTCGGGACTTTATCGAGATCTGTGATACTTTCAAGTTCAATGGTGTGTCAGATGATGCTATCAAGTTGAGACTTTTTCCATTTTCTCTGAAGGATAAGGCCAAGGGCTGGTTACACTCTCTACCACCTGGTTCCATTCCTACATGGGACGATCTTGCTCAGAAGTTTCTTACGAAATTCTTCCCTATGGCGAAAACTACAGCGATAAGGAACCAGCTAACTCAATTTCAGCAGCAATCTGGAGAATCTTTTTGTGAGGCTTGGGAGCGATATAAGGAGATGCTTCGTAGGTGTCCACATCATGGTATGCCTGACTGGATGGTTATCAATAGTTTCTACAATGGGTTGGGAGCACAATCTAGACCTATGCTAGATGCAGCATCAGGTGGAGCTCTATGGGCTAAGAGCTACGATGAAGCTTATGATCTTATTGAGACGATGGCTGCTAATGAATATCAGAATCCAACCCAGAGGCTTTCTCAAGGCAAGGTAGCAGGTATGTTTGAAGTGGATACAACTTCAGCTATTGCAGCTCAGTTGAAGGCTTTGACGATGAAGGTGGATTCTCTTGCAAATTATGGAGTTCAGCAGGTGGCTAGTGTTTGTGAGCTATGTGCGGGCGCACATGAGACGAATTAGTATGCTATCTCTCCTGAATCAGCACAGTTCGTGAGTAATTTTCAGAGACCTGCTGCACCAGTTCTATCCACTTATCATCCTAGTAATCGGAATCATCCCAATTTCAGCTGGAGCAACAATCAAAGTGCACAGCAACCTTATCAGCAGCAGTTTCAGGGACAGCAAGAGCGAAGCCATTCAATCAGGGCTATCAACAGCCATATGCTCCAAGGCAACCATATCAACCTCCGGGATTTCAGCAACAACCCCAGGCTAATGTGGGGCAATTTTCTAATGAAAAATCAGAAATGGATGAGTTGAGGATGATGATTAAAAGCTTGTCAGTTTCTCAAAAGACCTTGGAGAACCAGATGGGACAGCTTGCAAGTGCCTTACTTAGTAGGCAACAAGGAACTCTTCCTAGTGATACAGAGGTTAATCCAGGCAGAAGGGAGGTCCATGAGCAGGTGAAAGCTGTAACTTTGAGATCGGGGAAGGTGACATCGGATCCTAAATCAGCAACTAAGGAAGATGAAGATGTTCAGAATTAGCAGGTTGAAAAATCTGCAGTGCCAGAAATTGAGAAATCTGATTTAGTGGTTGATCAGCACGATGGTGAATTAAAGAAGATCAAGGAACTTGTTAAAGCTTCTCCGGAGCAATCTACAAAGAATAATCAGATCTATCCTCCTCCTCCATTTCCTCGACGCGTGTAGAAAAGTCAAGAAATACAGTTTCAAAAGTTTATGGATGTCTTCAAGAAAATGTCCATTAACATTCCTTTTGTTGAAGCATTGGAGCAGATGCCGAGATATGCAAAGTTCATGAAGGATATTTTGTCACGGAAGAGAAGGTTGGAAGATTTTGAAACAGTGGCTTTGACGGAGGAGTGTAGTGCGGTTCTGCAACAGAAGTTGCCACCTAAATTGAAAGATCCGGGAAGTTTCACAATTCCATGCACCATTGGGAAGTTGTCTTTTGACAAATGCTTATGTGATTTGGGAGCTAGTATTAATCTCATGCCCTTGTCTGTTTTCAAGCAACTTGGTCTACCGGAACCAAAGCCAACTAACATCTCTTTGCAGTTGGCTGATAGATCTATCACGTATCCGAGGGGTATAGTGGAGGATGTCTTGGTGAAGGTTGATAAGATCATATTTCCTGCAGATTTTATGATCCTAGATTTTGAAGAAGACAATAAGATTCCCATAATCTTGGGAAGGCCTTTTCTAGCTACGGGTCGTACTTTGATCGATGTGCAAAAGGGAGAGCTTACAATGAGGGTGCAAGATCAGAATGTCACCTTTAATGTGTTCAAGGCCATGAAATTTCCGATAGAGGATGAAGAGTGTTTCAGTGTGGAAATGGTTGATACGGGTCAGAGAAAGAAGTTTGATCAGTTATTGAGCAAAAAATCGGACACGCACGTGCTAAAGCATCACATCAGTGATTCCATTGACGGTTCTTCAGTTCGAGATCTCTCGAATGTCAAGATCGAAAAACTTCCATCCCATTTGAGGTATGTCCTTCTGAATGATGAGTTAGTGATTTTTGAAGAGGGTCATGATAATGTGTTAAGAAGGTGGATAGTTGATGATGTGGTAGAAGAGTGTTCTTATCAATCAACTGTGAAGCATAAACACCTTAGAGGTGTGAAGAAGAAAAAGAAGAAGTCGATTGGAGGAAGAGGCAAAGAAAATTTTGGTTTAGAAAAGATGTGGGAAGATAGCAAGAAGGTTGTCAAACAATGGGTGAATGGTACTTCTGCTAAGGACAAATCTACTGCGATCTTCGAGCCACCATGATTTGAATCATAATTGTCCGGCTAAATGACATTAACGACAGCGCTTCGTGGGAGGCAACCCATATGTTTCGGTATTTTTAGGTATGTTTCCTACTATCCCTTGTATTTACTTCCATTCAATGCAGACATTGAATATTTTAAGTTGGGGGTGCTTTGCATTTTAGTCGTAATTTATGCATATATGTTCGTATTATCTACGTGTGTTTCATGTAGGGCATTCTGTTTTTTTTTAATTATTTTATTTACCATATGAGTTCATTTTAGTTGCATTTTCATGGCATGCATATTTCATGATCCCTTAGGACGAGCTGATTCTGATTGGTAGGTAGGTGTTTAATTGAGTGTGATAATGATAAGTAGAGGGTTGATTTATAGTCCCTACGAAATTGACTTGCATGATACGGTAACAAAAATTTACACAGTCTCATTGGGTGCTTTGGGGCTAGGTTAGGGTCATGCTTGTTTGGATGTTTTGAGATTTAATCACCTGTTTATATTTAGAATTTTCGTTATTCCCTTGATGGCGTAGGAGCACTAAAATCTAAGTTTGGGGGAAAACAGGAATTTCCTGCTAGTTGTTAATAATTGTCAATAATGGCTAGGTGTCAAATGGCTAGTAGCCGGCTCATATTTATATGAGTAGTCTAGGGTTGGAATTGAGAATTCTCATTCCAGATTGCATGAAAAAAAAAGCAGAAGGAAAAAAAAAATTCAGAAGAAGAAAAAAAAAGAGTCAATTGTTAATGCAAAATTAACCACGAGTGAGCTCTTTAATACTCGAGTAATTAAGTCTGAAGGGACTTAGTCCTAGTAACCTAAAGCCCTTGTGGTTTGGGATTGCTGACCTAACACTCGCTACATGGGTATTATTGTATAAGCCTTTTGGGGGTCTCATTTATTGCACGGTTAAATAAGCATGCGTATTGTATAA
Organism: Kitagawia praeruptora; assembly: GCA_037693485.1. Classification (NCBI taxonomy): domain Eukaryota; kingdom Viridiplantae; phylum Streptophyta; class Magnoliopsida; order Apiales; family Apiaceae; genus Kitagawia; species Kitagawia praeruptora. The sequence continues at coordinate 57,562,850 of CM075345.1, forward strand.
AGTATTATGTGTCATAGTGTAGTAATAAAGCATGAATTCCTGGCTAACTTGAATGAGGATGGAGGTGTTTCTAAGTTATGAAGTGTCTACAGTCTATTCTATTTATAAACCTGTGATTGTCTTGGCGAAGAATAGGTATGATTTTTGACCTAGTGTTGGGAGTATTTCTGATGAGCATCGCACACACGCACGTTTCTGTCATGTATTATTAGCATACGGGGACTTAGTCGAGCTCTATTTGGATTTAGTTGCATTCTTTGAGATATTTGCTTGCTAGTTGGTTTTGGTTAGTTTGAAGGGGATCTTTGCATTTTCATAATTAGTTGCATTCATGCATTGCATTGCATTGTTTTTGCATTTTTTTTCAGTTAGATGGATTTTGTGGGTACATTCACTATAGGCCCACACGAGACCTTACTCGTCCACTAGGGCTGCCTAGGGGTTTAAAGGGCTTGTTGCATATGCCAAATGCAATCGTGATCACCTACGGAAGTGGTACTAGTTAGTTGTATATAGTTTTACCTGTTTATGCTTGAGGACAAGCATCAGTTTAAGTTTGGGGGTGTGATAAGTGGATTTATATCCACTTGGATCGCTTCAATTCGGCTTAAATTGATCGCTTGTATCTCAAGCATTGGTGTGTTTTAATGTGTTTTTGTGAGAATTGTGTAGGATGTATTTCTAGGTAAAGGTATGGAGTTTTAGTGATATTAGGTGTCTTTGAAGTCAAGAGAATAAGTGTCGGGAGTTGCATTCGAAAGCGGAAGAGAAATCAGCAAAAGGAAGAAGTCAGTCTGCATGATCAGTATGTCAAGCGCGGCCGCACCTGATTAGCAAAGGGAGTGTGCGCGGGCGGGCGCGAGAAGTCAGATTTTATGCTGAGCGCGGGCGCGCTGATTCTGTACTGTGGGCACGCGTGGGCGCGCCTGTAACCGCCAGAAGTTCCTGGAAATCAATTTCAAATAGGAAATTGCTGAGTTTTCTACTTCTAATCAATATGGGAATTGTTTTGGACGACTAGAACATTCCAGAATCTGATCTTACATGGGAATTGTAATTCTATTTTCATTCAAGAACGGAAATTGTCACAATTCTATTCCAACTCAATGATGGCAATTACTTGTTGTGGAGGCAACTTGGGGTTATAAATACACACCTTGGGGGACATAAAAATAATCACCTACACACCAGAAATCATTCAAAATTGTTCAGAGCGCAGATCGAGAACCCAAGGCGAGGATTGTGACAACAAGAAGATCTAGACATAGTTTTCTTGGATTCCTTTGTTAGGCGTATCTTTTGGATGCTTGTTACTTTTACGGATTTGTTCTCTAAACCTTGTTACATTATTGATTTATTCATCTTTGTTATCTTGTTCATTATCATGTTTTCATTAAATCCCATGGTGATGAAAGGTTCAATTATGAACTAATCGTTGTCGTGGGATCCTAGCGGATTTATCTATATAGCTTAGTAGTTTGCATGCCTTAAAGATTTATGTGCGGTGAATTCTTGATATCCTCGTATGGTTGTGTTTCATGTATTTAGATGCGTAGCTAACATCTTATTTGTTAATCTCTTGCGAAACGAGAGTGGATCTTGAGATTTAGAACTTGCCATGCTAGCATAGCATAGGTTGATGTTTTAACATCATGATTTGTGGCGTAAATAGAGATATTATGCTACCCTATGTGATCTAAGTGGATAACTTGTGCTTAAACCTTTATGTTTTCAAATTCTATAGAGATATAGGGTCTAAACATGATAGGTGTCTATTCATCTTCTATCTCTTTTGTGGATGTATGCGTAGTTTGATACTAGTATACCGAGAGGTAACTTTTACTTGTTTCGTGTTATTCGATCAGATATCAAAACCATCGCATGTATTGATTAAAAGCTGCAACTCTAAGTGAAGTAGATAATGAAGTTAGGATTCCATGTTTATTCTCATATAAGTAATTCGATTCAATTTTCATTAGTTAGTTAATTCTTAGTTTGTTAATTTACTTCCTTAGTTAATTTTAGTTATCAAAACCCAATCTTGTTATTTGTCTTAGCAGTGAATTAAAACCATACATTGTTACATAGGTACTAAACTAAATTAAAAACCAAGATCTCTGTGGGAACGAACTTGACTTATATCTGTATTACTTGTGACCACGTACGCTTGCGTGATTTTGTGCAAACAATAGTGACTGAGTAGGTTCATTCTTATATTGACATTGTTTCCATTTCTCCTCCTATATTTCACCACATAGGGATTTAATTGAACTCTACACAATCCTTTTGCCCTTAGCTTTTCTGCTTCAACTTCCAGTCTATCAACCTCCTTCTCCCTTTCTAGCCATTTCTCAAAACACCCCTTTCTTATCTTCTCAGCATAGTCTCTCTTCATTTTCACAAAATCAATCAACTCCAACTTCCATACTCTCTCCACTTTGTCTTCAGAATCCAACAGTGCAATTATTGTTTCTATATCATATAACTTGCCCCAATTTTGACACTGTCCTTGTTTGAATTTCTTCTCCCTTCCATCAGTATATTTAATCTCAAGGCAGTTGTTCACAATGGCAGCATAGTAGATTCTTTGAGCTATTAGATATTGCAGTTGATCTTCATCAAAGTCTTCATTAAGTGGTTGGAGTTTCAGTCCTGGATAGATTGTCAGAGTTCTGGACTTAGGTAGTTTTGGTTTCCTTGCAGCTTGTTTGAATTTGATCCTTTTTACATGGTTACCTGGCAGTAGCATGTGACCTTTGATTGTAGACCATTGTAGTATTCCATTAGCAGTTTGCTTTTTGAAACACACAGATGGTTTCTTAACTTGAATCTTCTTCTCTTCTTGAGGTGGCAAAACAGTTGCAGAAGCCATAGATGCTGATTTTGCTAGGTCACTACTAACAGTATTCACCCTAGACTTAGAGTCTTGTGTTGTGGTGAAGTTACTGTCAGCAATGCCTAAGGCTTGCTGTTTTCCATTTTTCCTCTCATAGACTTTACCTTGGTCATCATCATCCTTCTTGTTCTTGTCATCCTTCTTCTTCTTCTTCTTCTTCTTCTTCTTCTTCTTCTTCTTATCTACATCACCCTTATCTTTCCTGTGATGTTTTCTCCTCCCATCACTTTTATCGTCAGAGTCATCATCCTTATTTCTCCTAGGTAGAGTCATTTCTGGAATTGCACCAGTTGCTATGAAAGATCTGAGGATGTGCAGTGCTTCTATTTCTTTAGCATTTCTGACTCCACCTTTCTTCTGTAGTTGATCAGTGATAGCGATGATAAGTCTGTGATTTCTAGAGGTGAGATCATTGGGAATGACCAACTGCTTGATGTCTTCAATTTTGGTGCCAGACTGGTAGATGATTGTCCATGGCTTCTTGATTTCTTCTGGCAGCCTTGAAGGTTGATCATTCCTTAAGTCATCATACAGACTCTTGTTGTTTTCATTTCTCTTCTCAATAAGCTCAAGTATGGCATCTACCTCAGAGTGTTTTAGGGCTTGAAGAGTCTTGTAGGTTAGATGCCATATCTTTGAATTGGATACCATCATTATCTCCTTAAACCATGAGCTATTGATTTTCCTGGGTATAACAGTGAGACAGTCAATCTGATCCTTCAAACTCCTCAGATAAAATTGAGTGTCACTAGCCTGCTCCCTTGAGACTTTCAGAAACTCCAAGAATGCTTTATCATGATAGACATTTGAATTTGCAACTTCTTGTAGCTTGGCCTCAATAACCACCTTTACTTCTACAGGCTTGGCGCTTTCAGATTTGGAGGATGGAGGTTTATCTGATGACATACTCCCTACAACCACTGTGGTTGTGATGGATTGCTTCTGGCCACCAGGAGTAATGATATGCTCAGTTGGTAGAGTAACAACTTGCAGAGTGGTTGGGGGCTCATCAACTTTAGATTTCCCTTTCCCTCGCACATTTATAGGTTTTGGAGCCCTTTAGTGACCACCCTCATTTAGCTGTATGCCTTTCTCCTTAGGTTTCTCCCCCTTTGGACTTGAATTCCTTAACCTCTTCTCCCCCTTAGGCTTGTTGTCAGGCACAGAGGCTTTAGGAGTGGCCTTTGGGTTGGAAGATTCCTCAGGTAGAGGGAGACCCATGTGCTTCATCATATCATAGCAGACAGCATAGATTGTTGATGCAGAAGGACATTAGATGTGGTGGTGGCTTGGGTGTCCAACTGTTCACCACCTCCTTTGAGAGACACCACCTCCTTTGCAAGAGTATCCACTTTAGTGAATAGCTCATATGCCTTGAAACCAGATAAGGATTGGTCTTGCAGTCTCTTCACTTCATACTTTGACATTTCATGCACAGGGACCTCAGTCACGAGCCTGTCTCCATATAGATTTTTGAACATTGTCCTCAGCATGGCATTGGATTCTGTGGTCTGATCAGATAGAGCTTGAAATTTATGCCCCAGACCTGTGACAGTATCCTTGAGTAGAGCTAGGCCATTATCCATTTTGGTACAGGTGGTGTTGTAGTGTTTGAGGTCCTTGAATACACTGTCCAACTGAGGGAATTTGGCATCGAAGACCCTCTTGATTTCTTCCACTGTAATGGCTGTCTTATCACACACTCCGTTGACCTCAGTTTTGACTCCTTTTCCCAGATAGTGTGCAGCCTTGAGGAATCCCTTGTGTGAATCATTCATAGCCTCATACACTTCACCAGGAGTCAGAGATTTTGCATTGGAACCCAGTGAAGTGATGTATTCCTCTTTGAGATATTGAAGAGCTTCATCAAGAGTAATATCATATTTTCCTTGCAGCCAGGCATTTACATTTCCATCTCTCTTAGCATCATCAATTATCTTGGCCTTTTGCATCTCCACATCATTCTTATGGCATTCAACCATAAGAATGGCTTAATAGTCTAGATTAGGCATGTTGGAGGTGACCAAGTTCTGAGCAATCTTGACAAACTTAGGAATCTGATCCACAACTAAGCTTTGAAGTGCTTCAACCGTCAATTGTGGTGGAACAGACCCTGATCCTGAAGCACTGTCATGTTGCACAGGCTTCAGCCATTGTGACATAAAGTCAGAGCTAGAGCTAGGCAAGCTAGACTCCTCAGTTACAGATGCAACTTCTGTAACCGGATGGAATGACTCTACTACTGTTGTCTCCATAGGAGTGGGATGAGTTACAACAGTAGTTGACACAGGCACAGAGTCTCTAGTAAAAACTAGTGAATCCTCTGTGGTTGTGATGGTGTCATCAGGATATGCCCCAGCTAGCATTCACTCACCATCTGAATGTGGTTTCTGGGTGGTGAGCACAGTGTCAAGCACCATGTCACTTGAATTTATTGGCTCACCAAGAGAAAAGAATTCTTGGTGATCAATGCCTTGTTCTTCAATTTCTTGAAGTACAGGCTCCAAAGAAATTTGTGATGTAGATTCTAGAATAGAAGTGTCTTGTAGAATGGATTTTGGCAACTCCCCCTGAGAAATAGAGGGAGTTTCAAATGTGATGTGCTCTCCACTCAGTGTTGTGCCAGCCTTATCACTCCCAAGTGCTGACTCTTTACAGATAGGTGCATTGGGGAGGATGCTTGATTCTATAGATGCACCCTGTTGAGAGGATACATCTAGTGAACTGTGTGCCCCTGATTTTACAACTTCAGCCATTTGTGTGACTAAAGAGGTGGTTTTAGCTTTATTCTTCTTTGGTCTGATTAAGGGTGACTCAGGTTCCTCACTTTCTAAACCTAATTCAACAGCCAGTGCTGCTTCTGATAATATGTGCAAAGGTATAGAAGTAACTTGTTCGGTAGAGTGTTTGGTTGAGAGGGTTGGTTAGCAGGCCCTGGGTTAGCATTGTGTTCTACTTGCTTGGGCTGTGCTAACTGTGATTTTGAATCAAATGTTGGCATGTTGTGAGGGTAAGTCCTAAACAAACCCTCCATATGGGGAGTTATGTTAAGTCTTACATCCACATCATTCCTAGTTTCCAAATTACCAAAAATGAGTTTGGTCATGGATTTAGGATAGCCTATTCTATTTTTATCTATCCCAGGTAAATCAATCAATTGAGAATTTTTAAAATTAAGTACAGATTGAATGAAGCAAGGGAAGAAAATGTCAGTACCTCTCTTGGTTGTGTTCTTACCAAGTCTCCCATACAACTCTTGTAGGATGATTTGACCAACATCTATTTTTTCCATAAGCCAATGCATAGGCAATTTGCTGTGCAGGTGCACTAATTTGGTCAAAACTTGATTTCCTAGCAGTGAAGACTTGAAGGAGAGTTGCAAACACATAGCTCCACTCCTTCTTCAGATTCTTCCCGTTTAGCTTTACAAGATTAATCCCATCTGAGTAGTTGATGGATTCAAAGAATTCTTCCAGCTGTGTATTTGTGGCCAGTGTGTCAAATGACTCTTGTTGTAGACCCAATGCTTGATTCATGTTTACAGTGGTGATAGTGATTTCCTGGTCCTGAATCTTGAAGTAGATTATATATGACGTTATTGCGCCTTCTAGGGCTACAACTTCTACATTAGCAGTTCCCCAAAACTGTTCAAGGATGTCTAGATACAGAGTTGGGTTGGCAGAGAGTGCATCCTTGATGTATGACTCAGACATCCATTTCACAAAGCACTTGAAGTTCGCATTGGGTGCTTCCACATCACTGGTTAGGGCGATAAAGTTGGTGTTGAATTTCACGGTTTCCATTGATACAGAGAAAAGAGAGAAAAGAGTAAAGGTTGAAGAAGAAATTTAGCTTTTGGCAGTTAGGGTTTCAGAGGTTTTGAGAGTTTAGATGCTTGAGTAGTCGAGTGGAATGAATCGAATCGGTGTAGAATTGTAAAAGTATAAAGTACTTGAATTGTCGATTAGTTATATGTTTTGTATCGACAAGTCAGGCATTCGAGAAGTAGAAAACAACTATTCGATAAGTCAAGAAAGGCTTATTCGATAACTCAAGCAGATGGTAACTCACAGCTGGCCTTTATCTAACTTAGAAATAATTCTAAATTAAATAAAATATGTTTTTATGAGTGAATTAAAATTTTAGACAAAAATCCAAAATCGATTGAGATTCAGCAAGAATTCAGCCTTTTCAAATGATTCGAGAACTCAAATATAGTATTCAAGAACTCATTCATTAGAGAACTCAATTACCATATTCGAGAAGTCAAGAATACCTCTATTCGATATCTCTAAAAGACTCTATTCGAGAACTCAAGAGTACTCTAATGAGACTTGTTAGAGATGTCGAATAGTGAACCATTCGAGAAGTCTGACTTATCGAAATATGCTCATCACTCACAAAAATTAATTTTCACTATCTTTTAAAATTTACCAGTCATATTCAATGAAGAATATTCTAGCAAATTAAACAGTGATTTTCTCAAAATTTTCTTAGAAATTTCAAGTTGACAAAATATGATTTTTCAACATATGCAGCAGATATGAAATATTTATAAATCATATTTTAGCCAACACTTACTCCAAAAATATTGAAAATTTAGATAAAGTAAGTGTTTACTGCTGCAACACTCTAGATGATATATTCACCTAGCCAGAATCTGAAGAATTCAGCATTCCAATCTTACTAACCAACCTTGTGAAGGTGGCTTCATCTAATGGCTTAGTGAATATGTCAGCTAGTTGTTTATCTGTAGAGACATAATGCAACTCAATGGTACCATTAGTTGCATGCTCTCTAATGAAATGATATCTGATGTCAATGTGCTTTGTTCTAGAATGATCGACAGGATTGGCAACTATAGAGATTGCACTTGTGTTGTCACACATGATTGGAATTCTCTCCAACACAAGTCCATAATCTCTAAGTTGATTTCTAATCCAAAGCACTTGAGCACAGCAACTTCCAGCAACTATGTATTCAGCCTCAGCTATAGAAGTTGACACAGATTGTTGTTTCTTGCTATACCAAGAGACTAACCTTTGACCAAGAAACTGGCAGCTACCTGAGGTGCTTTACCTATCCACTCTGCATCTAGCATAATCAGCATCAGAATAACCAACCAGATTGAATCCTTTGTCCTTAGGATACCATAAACCCAAGTATGGAGTGCCCTTCAGATATCTAAAGATCCTTTTTATAGCAATCAAATGTGATTCTTTTGGATTTGATTGAAACCTTGCACACAAACATGTAGCAAACATGATGTCTGGCCTACTTGCAGTGAGGTAGAGTAGAGAACCAACCATGCCTCTGTAGATTGAGATATCTACTCTCTTACCTTTAGCATCTTCATCCAATTTAGTGGCAGTGGCCATGGGTGTCTTTGCAGGTGAGCAGTCTTCTAAGTCAAACTTCTTCAATAAATCCCTAATGTACTTGGTTTGACTAATAAAGATACCATCCTTCCTTTGACTGACTTGCAACCAAAGAAAGAATGTCAACTCTCCCATCATACTCATCTCATATCTGCTCTGCATGAGTTTAGAGAATTTCTCACACTGCTTCTTATTTGTAGAGCCAAATATAATATCATCCACATAGATCTGAACTAGGATAATATCATCACCATGTTTCTTGTAAAACAGTGTCTTGTCCAATGTGCCTTTAGTGAATTGATTTTCAAGGAGAAATTGTGATAAAGTGTCATACCATGCCCTTGGAGCCTGCTTAAGTCCATACAATGCCTTAAGCAATCTGTAGACAAATTCTGGAAAATGTGGATCCTCAAAGCCAGGTGGTTGTTGCACATAAACTTATTCTTCCAACTCTCCATTCAGAAATGCACTCTTGACATCCATTTGATAAACTTTAAAGTTTGAATGAGCAGCAAATGCCAAGAATATTCTGATGGCTTTCAATCTAGCAACAGGGGCAAATGTCTCATCATAATCAATGCCTTCCTGTTGAGAGTATCCTTTTGCAACCAACCTTGCTTTGTTTCTTACTATTACACCATCTTCATCCATCTTATTCTTCAGAACCCATTTTGTTCCAACAATGGTTCTATTCTTTGGTGCAAATACAAGTTCTCATACTTTGTTTCTTTCAAATTGATTCAGTTCCTCTTGCATGACAATAATCCAATCTGGATCCAACAGTGCATCATCAAGTTTCTTAGGCTCAACCTGAGATAGAAAACAACCATAGAGGCACTCATTCTGAGTTACTCTCTTAGTCCTTACTCCTGCACTAGGATCTCCAATAATTTACTCTGTAGTGTGTGATCTATCCCATTTCATTGAATGCTCAGTCTGATTTCTCATTCTTGATGTTGCTTCATCATCCAAGTCCTGATCATTCTCATTTCCTCCCCCTGTGATGTTGCCACTATTCACAGGTGTGTCTTGGATGCTTGTTTCTCCACTATTGATTGACATAAATTCTTCTCTTGTATCACCATTCACCTGAGTTTGTTGAACTTGAGTTTCAACTCCAGTTTCAATCTCTTCATCAGAATCATCTAGATTATCAAACTTTAATGGATCTTTATCTTCATTATTGGCTTCTTCTAATCCAGGTAGTTTGCTATCATCAAATGTCACATCTGTGCTTTCCATAATTTTCTTTTGACTAATGACATAAACTTTGTATGCAATTCTTTCCATAGAGTAGCCAAGAAAAATTCCTTCAAATGCCTTTGCATCAAATTTTCTAACATATTCTGAATTATCCTTCAATACAAAGCATTTGCTTCCAAAAGTATAAACATACTTTAGACTAGGCTTCTTTCCAGTTATCAAATTGTAAGGTGTCTTTCCAGTGTTTTTGTTGATGAGGGTTCTGTTCTGGATATAGCATGCAGTGCTCACAGCCTTAGTCCAAAAACATGTAGGCATCTTTGCATCAAGCAACATTGTTCTAGTAGCCTCAATTAGAGTTCTATTCTTTCTCTCAATAACTCCATTTTGTTGTGGAGTCCTTGGAGCAGAGAATTGCTGAGAAATTCCATTATCTTTGCAGAATGCTTCAAGTATGGCATTTCTGAACTCTGTTCCATTATCACTTCTTAATGCAATCACACTTGCATTGTTGGCCTTTGCTTCCTTGTCAACTCTCTTTATGTGCTCAATGATTACTTGTGGAGCCTCATCTTTTGATGTCAGAAATTCCACCCATGTATACCTTGTAAAGTCATCAACCATCACTAAGGCATACTTCTTCCTTCCTAGTGACATCATATTGACAGGCCCAAACAAGTCCATATGAATGAGTTGTAGGGGCTTGGTTATTGATGTAAGTGTCTTTGACTTGTGGCTTGATCTTTTCATTTTTCCTCTTTGACAAGCCTCACACACTCCTTCTTGACAGAATTCAAGTGTGGGCATGCCTCTCACTAACTCTCTTTTGACTAGAGAATTAATGGCTTTGAAGTTCAGGTGTGATAATTTCTTGTGCCACAGCCAACAATATTCATTTGATGCTTTTGAGTAGAAGCAACAAATTTTGTCCTTGTTTGCAGAGTCCATGTTGGCTACAAACAGGCTTCCTTTCCTTACTCCAGATAGAGCAAAATCACCAGTCTTCTTGTGGGTGATCAAACATTCATCTTTGTCAAAATCCACCTTGAATCCTCTATCAGTAAACTGACCAACACTTAGCAGATTATGCTTGAGTCCCTTGACTAGTGCTACATCCTCAATGATGACATTTCTAACTCTCAACTTGCCATATCCCAATATGTTACCCATGCTGTCATCTCCAAAAGCAACCATTGGGCCAGCCTTCTCCTCATACTGTGATAGCAGGGCCATATCACTAGTCATATGATTTGAACATCCACTGTCCACAATCCACATGACTTTCTTTTCACTTTCTTTGCCCTGAGAGTCTGATGAAGATGTGTCATCCTTAGAATTGGCCATCAAGGCATAGTTACAAAATTCCTGCTCTTCTCCATCATTGTCAGAATCATCCCAGCACTTCCCTTCAGCTATGTAGGCCTTACCTTGTGTCTGCTTTTTCAGAAGGGCCTCATACTTAGCTTCGAGCTCAAGATACTCTCTATCCTTCTTTTTAGTCTTCTTGCATTCACTGGCAAAATGCCCTAGGTCATTGCATCTAGTTCTTCAAGAGTGTAAAACTCTTCTTCCTCCTTCTCCTCAACAGGTTCACTAGCCTCAGCTTCAGTTTCTTCATCATCTACTATCTCCTCTATCCTCAGTTGGCTTGTAGATGCTTCTAGGTCTTGAATAGATTTGTTGACAATCAAGGCACATGATGTGTTTATCATTCTGCCTTGGTTGGCTTGGATAGCCCTTTTCTGAAGTAACTCAAGCTCATGAGTTTTTAAAACCCCATAGAGCACATCATATGTAACTTTGTTCAAATCTCTTTCCCTTAGAGAAATGACCCTTTGCTCTAGATGATTTGGTGAAGATAGCAGAAACTTCATGTTCAACTCCTTTGTGCTGTAAACCTTTCCATTCATCTACAACTCAGTAACTAGCTTGTGAAATCTCTCAAACATCTCAGTGATGCTTTCCTTGGATTGTGCCATGAAAGCCTCATACTGTGTGACCAGTATCTGTTTCTTATTTTCCTTGACCTCATCCGTTCCTTCACATAACACCTCAATGTGATCCCACATTTCTTTGGCAGATGTGCATGATGCAATGTTTGCAAACATTGACATGTCCATGGAATCAATGATTAGCAACATGAGGTGACTGTCAAGAGCAACCATCTCCTTTTCTGATTCTATCCATTTAGATGGTTCCTGGGCACATAAGATCTTGGAACAGTTATGGTTCCAACAGTCTTCTCAGGTATATCTTGTTATGGAACAAAGGGACCATTCTTGAGAATCTCAGGATACAAAGGATGAGAGGCTTTGATGAATAACATCATTTTTATCTTCCAGAGGTTGTAATTTTCTTTGTCAAACTTAGGGACTTTCACCGTTCCTGTAGTCTTTGGTGTATTTGAATTCATGATCGTTTTTCTGTTTTTGAATAAACAGCCTGCTCTGATACCACTTGTTGAGTATTGAATACAATAAAAGAATACATAGGGGGGGTGAATGGATTCTTGAACTTTTCTTCGTTCTCGAATCTGTGTAGCAGATAAGTGTCTGTGTGTGCAAATATGTAGGTGCGGATAAAGAATGACACAAGACACAATATCACTTTAATATAATATATTATTAGATAAAGGTTGCTACAATCTTTGAATACAAATGGTAGTATTCTCAGCTTCGTTTTTCTCAGAGAGATATGTCTTACAATGTGTATGAAAAACCTTGACTTCTCAAAAGTTAACAACTAAGGAAGTGAGGTTGTATCCTTATAGAACATGGATACAACCTACTTACTACAAATAAGGTAGCTGAATAAATTACTTTCTAGTCTGTCTATCCTTTTTGAGTAAGTATCCAAACGGTTACAGATTTGACTTTGCAAAGCCTGTTCAGATCCACTTCTTTAGCCCTTTGTCTCTTCTATATCTCTCCAAGCTTCCTTGTAGGATTTCCAGAGCACGTTACATATTGTGGTCCATAAAGTGCATTGGCTTGTTGTAGGTTTCAGACTTGTACAATTTCTTTAGTATTTTGTCTCTAAGAATGTATTCGAGAAGTGACTAAGTGATTGATTCGAGAACTAGGATTAGATAACTCTGAGTTCTCGAATACTGTATGATTTACATATTGAATCACTTCTCGAATAGTACTTTTCTCCAGGATTCCTTGAGTTGTCGAATAGAACACTTGACTTGTCGAATCCCTGAGATATCGAATAGTTCATTCAACACATGACTTGTCGAATCCCTGAGATATCGAATAGTTCATTCAGAGTCCTTGAGATATCGAATGGAACTTTGACTTATTGACTCTTTGAGAACTCGAATACCACTTTGACTTGTTGACTTCTTGAGTTCTCGAATAGAGCATTTAGACATGTCGAATCTTTGAGATATCGAATGAATATCGAATAGTGCATTCAGAGATATCGAACAGTGTCTTCTTAGATATTGAATCTCTGACTTCTCGAACGCTAGACTTCTCGAATAGACAAAAGTACTTCTCGAATTGGTACTTAGGCAAATTCTTCATTTCTTCAAATCCCAACTGTGATTATTTGACAGTCTTTATCTTCTTGCTTGAGGCATGAACCTTGGAACTTCTTTCAAGCATTATTCTTGACTATATAAGTACAGTTACACAACTAGGATTTGATGCCTACTACAAGTACAAAACAAGTAGAGACTCTACAACTAGAGGTTCCCTCAGTTAAGAGGTCATGTAAGTAATGCAAAGCATTACAGACAATTATGCTTGTTATTAGATGTAAACATGCATGCCTCTATGACTAACATTGGCTACGTGCGGGTTGTCCACGACCTCGTTGAGGGGTAGTGCTCAACAATGATTCTCTAAGCTAGGGGCTCACATCACGATAGACTTCTGGAAGCAGTTCGTGGACATCTTCATTTGGCAATTTTAGTCATCCATGTTCTATGCACTTCCTATATCCACCTTGGCAAACATGAAGCAAAAGGAGGGGAAGACCTTACAAAACTACTTCAAGAGATTTTATACCGAGGTCCATTGGATGCGAGAAGCAAATAATGAGACCAAAATAGATTAAATAGCATATCATTATCATGATATTTTTTTTGAAAAGTAGATAAATGATACATTATTGTCACGATAATACTTGTTAACTAACGATTAACTCTTATCTATTATTTGTGTTAATTATTTTTCTTACATTCAACGACTACTGTTATTCAATTTGAAGTTTGATGATATTTCAAAATTAAAACGATTAACGATTACTGATATTAGATAAATCAGGACATATGTAATAGATTGACAAAAAGATATATAACCAATTATATAACGATTCACGAAAGAAACTATACATATTAGAACATTGTTAGCGTGATATTTTGATGATGAATACAAGTGTTGCATCTTAATACTTCATGTGTATTTATCTAATCTTGTTTTGCAGGAAGTATTGATCATTGATTTAGGGGGAGAATTTCTCTCATAAATAAGTTTTTAATAATCATAAAAAAGGGGGAGATTGAAACCCTTGTGTTTTGATGATTATAATTCAGCTAGCTAAATTCCATATTTACTATATGATCAACAAGCTGTTTTAAGTTTTACAGGATTTTCTCAGTCAGATTTACATGTCAATTTCATCGAGCTGTTTTGACTCACCTTATGCATTTCAGCAAGCTCTTTTCACACATCATGAAGATAATCAGACAATCTGCAAGTGCGGAAATCATGCGGAAAATCTTATTCTATTAAGATTCATATATTAAAAACGTTATAATATATATTCTAGAGCTCTTCTAAAATATTTTCAACACCTCTCCTTAATTATAGGAGTTAATATTTCAATCAAAGATTTCTTTCTCAAAACTACGTCTTTACATACATACATATCAACCGTTGGAGTTTTATTACAAAATGTTTTTCTCTGCTCCAACAGACATATTTTTGCTGCATATCACGATTAAGTAAAATTAAACGTGAAATCTGGAGGATTAAGACCGTTGTAATTTGAACGTTACTTGAACGTTGTATATAGAATATAAATAGTGTTGTTCATATCTTTTCCAAATACTGATTTTTAAACACACATACAACTCACAAAGCTTATTGAAAACCTTTCTCTTTGATTCTCTCGAGCTCTAAGATATATTTATATTTGTTTATACATATAGAGAATTCGTAGTTTGAGTTGTAACTCTTTTCATTCGATTTGTATTATTCAAGTTGTAAGATTTAGTTGCTGGATAGTTGGCTAAGGGAGTACGGGTTCTGGAATCTAGTGCTAGAGAAGATTGTACTTGGGAAGTATAGTTCTTAGAGAGCAGGGATCTGGAACAACAATTCAACAAGTCATTAGACGTGGAGATATATTATTGTATCTTGTAATTGTTGGATTTTATTGATCAATAATATATTATGTTACCAAGTTGGTAAGAGACCACGACGTAGATCACAGGGGATTAGGGATCAAACCTGACTAAAATTCTTGTCTGTTTTTTATTGTTTACTGGTTTATAATTTTGTTCTGCATTGCATATTTACATTATAGCAACTTATCTTTTTCTGTGTAAGCAAATCAGTAAGGCAATTCTTTCTGACACGCAGACTATTTTAATAACAATCAACCATCTATTATATATTATATATCTAATACGACAACATACTACTTTGTGAATGATTTTATTCCCAGTTAAATTACAAATCTGACCCTACTATGCGCTGCTACATACTATATCAATGTTCGCTCGTTCTAACGTTTCGCCTCTCATCTGGGGTGGGATCACTAATTAAGCCTGCTCATATACGAATCATCGCCTCTTATCGAATCGAGGATCGTAGGTAATCTTCATTTTCACTTGTGTGTATATATCTCTCGTGATTATCATTTATATAGTTGTTAATATAAATAATTGTTCTTTTAGGCAACTGTTCTAGGGCTGCTACTTGTTCTTACTTTATTCACATGGATGTAATGTTTTTCCCTTTTAGTCATCAGATGACTGTATATGTATGTATTTTTAGAGGTCGTACATGTCGTCAATTGTTTGTCCTGATTATTTCATTCATTTTCTTCCCAATTCATATTAACGCTCTTTGATACCTAATTTGGATTTTAAATTTTGCCATTGCCATTTTTTTATTTTGTATCTTTTGGATTTAATTTTCTGTGACAACTTTGTCATACTCTAATTGAAAGCTAATTAGAAATAATATATGGCCTCCTAGATTTAGTGAGGTGTTCATAATTGTTTAGAAATAATTTATGGCCAACTTTGGAAACGCATGCCATTATAAAAAAAATTACAGGTCATGATGCTTTGTGGAGGCTCAGATGCAGTTATTATGTGCAGGATTGAGTGGTTTCGTGGCATACAGAGAACTTTCAACAATGCTCCAACCAAAGCTTCTCGTCCTAGGGATAAGGTAATGTTTGATACATCGTGCCGCTTATTCGTTCTGTTTGTTTCATTTTGTGGTTGCTTAATATATTGAAAATATCAAACGTTTTCAGGATCCTGCATTTGGACACTGAATTTTTACTCAGCCAGTTTCTATATACAATGGATCATTGTTCCTCTGTATAAAGGTATTTTTTTTAAATTACTTGATTCTATGTGTTGTGCGTGGATTAATTATGGTGGTGGTGGTGGTATTATTGATGATGAAGAATAGTCAACTTACATAACTTCATCGTCGGTAGCCTCATACGTAGATTTTCAGGTGCAACTAACAAAGAGAAGTCTCAAGTTGATAATAAAGAGTGGTTATAAAGGTATCCACACTCGCACAAATCTGGTTGTGTGTGTGTGTAGTTAAGTTATAGATATATGCGCTTCGTATTGTTTGCATCTCAAGTTTGATAAAATAGAGCGGTAATAAAACTTGTTTCTTGCAGGTCTCCACAAAATAAAAAAGAACTATGACCTTTGTTGCATTCTTGATTCAAATAAACTCCACAAGCAACTTAATTTATATAAATTTTTTAAGAAATTAATATCACTATCTTGATAAATGCATAAACAAAATAATCAAAAGAAGAACTACACGAAAAATTGAAGTTTTAAATTTCCCCTCATTTGTGCCCAGAGGAATATCAAGTCTATGAATTATTCAGTACAAGTGTTCTAGAATGAAAGAGATTGATTATCAATTGGCTACAATATAAAATGAAAGTAACATGACACAATAATATTTAAGAAATTGTATATGAATACATACATAATTGTTATTTTAATTGATGCTAATGGTAGCTGTCAACAATAAATATATATGCAGTGACTGAAAAAATGCAAACCAACCTTATGAAAATTACAAATATGTTCGAGATGCAAGAATTTCAAATTCACCTAGCAAATTTGAGTCAGGTTGAATTTCGTCATGCAATATGTACACACAAAAATCAAACACAAAGTAAGGACAATGTTAAAAAAAATCTTTATACGCATATTGAAATGGATATGTCACCTGAATAGGCATTGTACGACCAATTCTCACTGGTACCCGAATATGGATATGTCGTATCTATTATATATCTAATACGGCAATATGATAGTTTGTGAATGATTTTATTCCGCATTAAATTACAAATTTAGCCTTGCTATCTGCTATGTTTTACGTATAGTTATACCTGCTGCATTTGTGGTGTAACGCATGACTCATTCTTATCTTTTGCCTTTCGCCGCCTACGTAGTCTCATCGGAAGTACAAAACATGGGGTGGGATCACGCTAATTAAGCCTGCACCTTGTATATAAATCACCTTCTTCGCTGATCCAACTCAAGCTTCCTCCTATACAATCTTCGATTATCTCCTCATTTCTCGCATATTATGCAATTAAACGCTGGTCACATGGAGAAGGTGAAGATATGTATAATGTGATTAACATAGAGTTTTGGTGGCTATGTATTATAAATAATTATGTTACTATTTTTCGCAGAAGGTGGGATTAAGAAGTATTCCGGTAAATCAGCAAGTCACGCATCGGATACATACACTGGCTTTTTCCACCTGCACATTCGTACCTGTGTTTGGGGGGTAATTA
Source organism: Kitagawia praeruptora (assembly GCA_037693485.1). Taxonomy (NCBI): domain Eukaryota; kingdom Viridiplantae; phylum Streptophyta; class Magnoliopsida; order Apiales; family Apiaceae; genus Kitagawia; species Kitagawia praeruptora. Next base: position 57,580,358 of record CM075345.1, read on the forward strand.
ATTATTATTCTCCTGTGTACTTTGTAGTTGCATGGGTTGTTATTTATCTAGAAAAAGTAATGTGTAATTAAAGATTGTTTATTAGGGAACTAGAACCTGCAGTTTAGATTAAATATTCAAGGATTAATTGTAAAAAAAACATGGTAGAAGTTGCTGATCATTGTATATTCAATTATCTTACCTCTTTAGTGTTGATAAAGACATTGTTGGTTATTAGCGGGGGTTTCAAATTGTTGCTATTCATTTCTCTTTTTTTTTTTTGTTATCATCTTATTTTATTTGATGCTTTTTTCGTATATAATAGAATCTATAACAATGTCAATTCTTCAGGTGTAACTACCGTCGCTGGAGGTTATTCACAAACACCAGGCCATGCAGATGGGCCTACAAGAAATGCATCATTCTCAGATGATTTTGAGTTGAGTTTTATTCCTGGAAGTTGTGCTTTAATAATCTCTGATCATGGAAACAAGTTGATCTGCCAGATTAACTTGAAGGCGGTAGTTTGTTTACAAGATTAACCATCTGGTAAGTTTTTTTTTTAATAATAAAAAAGCAGGCTCTGTTGTATAATCTATAGACATCTTGTTGCCTGGGTAATATGTGATTTCTTTTATATGAAAATTGGTTATAAGTTGCAATTTTCTTCGGGTATAGATTAAGTTAACTTTTAGAGGCCAATTAATGGATCTTATATATACCAAATTTTTTAAACTAATATAATTTGCAAATTCTATAAAATAACAATTCTATTTCTAGTATTTATGAAAAATTGTAAATTTTTAAATTTGTGTCAGCCAAAATTAATAGGATTTGCATCTATTACAACGTTTAAAATGATGTTCCTTGTCTTAACAATCGAAACTTACACTTGGATCGGACGGTGCTAAGTTTGTTCTGTTGCTCAGACTGCTATAGCTAATTGCATTAGTTTTGTCAATTCTAGGAGAAACCTCATCTTGGCTTCTGACTCTGGCTCTGGGAGTTGCTTGCTTGCTCGGGTTGCTTCCTGGGGTTTCATCCGACCTTATGTTGCAGCCTATATAAGATTCTATTATATGTATGTGTCTTTGATAAATATGTTTATTTACACCATGTTTAATAGAATTCTATAGACAGGGAGGTTCCAACAAACTTCTTTACAGCGTCTTGTTCTCTTAACTGGTATAAAGGCCTAAGACTCAACTACTTTAAATATGGAGCTAAGGGTGGTTGCTGCAACACGGCCCCTCAACCTGAATTTTTTCTAATAGATGGTAAATTTGGTCAAGGACGCTTCATTTGATCCTTAATATTTAATCAATCAAAAGTAATTATTAAAGGATCTAATTTAGTCTGGTGAATTAAGTAGTGATCTGCTATTGTTGGGCAATTATGTGGGATTCTAGTAAATTCTTTGCATAAGGTAGATCAAGCAGTACAAAAAATGAATATGTTGTGGAGTTGTGATAATATTTTTGAAGCGACAAAAATAAATGTTCATATGTTCTGAGCAACATCTGATTTATGTTCTTCTTGATCATTTATTGCAAAGAAATAATTAAAAAAACTTTTATAATTCATATGTGTCAAAAACTTTCATGTAAAGACTTATACTATTCATACTTTCAGGAAAGAGTAATCGTGACCTTGATTTAGCCTTCATTATTGAGAACTGAGCTTGACGGATTTCAAATACAACTTAGCAAAGTAGTGTCTTCAACGTCTGACATTTGAGTACCAGGTGCACGTGTGAAAGGATTATTTTTTGAGTACTGGCAAATGTCACCGGGGCACTCTCTTCTTGAGGTAAAATTTTCAATAACACTCCAAATTACTAAAATCAATAGTGATTACATCTAAGTCAGTTTGTTCATGATAGCATATAGGGTTTAATCCCTCTTTGGTAACTATTCTCTCAAAAGATCTCTAAAAGGTATCCATCTTGTATAACTAGGTGCACATTGCATGAAAAAGAATGGAGGTTAATATGTGAAAAGTCAGGACTTTTGAAGGGAACACAAAATTATCTTACAGGTTGACCTTTAGTTAGACAAATGAAGTATTGTTTCTAATGTTTCCTGTAGTTATCACATTTGGTAGTTAGACAAATGAAGTATTGTTTCTAATGTTTCCTGTAGTTATCACATTTGGTAGTATTTGCAGTCAGTCACTTTAATATTTGGTGACGATTTTTTCTTGATGCCTCATTTTATCATTCAGCTTATCATTCTTGTATATGTATGACATTCATTTACTCTTCTTAGGTCTTCTCTATTTAAATTGTTTGCTTTTAATTATGAAGAAAATAAGTATGCGAAAGTGTCTTTTGATCTGCTACTTACTAAACTTTATTGGAATGATAGTGTAGCTGTTATAATAAAATTACGCCCAATAAATCTAATAGAAGATTTATGTTGCTTTGTGGAAAGAATTAAGGTGCATCCAGAGCTTTTATATGAGACCCATGCCTTCCATATGCACTAACTCCGGTACCTTTAATAAATTGGATTAGAAGGTTCATATGAAGGTTAAAGTTGCTAGATAAGGCGTGTGTCCATTACATAAAATCTTAATATATTAGCCTAGATGCTTTATTACGTACCTCAAGAAATTTAAATACTATTTAATATAAGAAATTTGGAATGATAATATTTGCAAATGTGTGTTGCAAGATCAACCTCGCTCGGTTTCTTTATGATAATTTAAATACTATTGTGAACTTGTAATCACCGTTCAAATGGTTAAGACATATAAATTCATTACTGACTTTGATCAATTTTCATCTTGTAGAATATTTTGGAATTATAATATCATGTTTCTGTGACAAGAAGGTAGTGGCATTTGAAATTACCTTTGCAGCTTAATGCCATAGTCCCCAACACCAGTGAGAAGAGGAGATGCATTTAAGTATTATCATCTACTTGTGTGTGATAAAGTTGATTGTGATTTTGGCTCCGGAATTCAAAATGACAAATATTTCCTTTATAGTGTAAATTTGTCTCCAAATGCACTAATATTGTCAATTAATATACTCTTTTGAAGTTTTTTCCAACTACACAATGTAGGCTTGTCTATGATATGATAAAATTATTTTATGTATTTAAGCACATGAAGAGTGCAACTGCAGGACCATGCAAATGTACAAGCAAATGGATATGATTTTACACCAAAAGACATGCAAACAAACATGAGTTACTAGCATACCCAAGATAGTAAAAAATTTGGATTAGGTAATGCAGGCCTCCCAATATTATTTTCTCTAGAAATCATGCACTCAGGAAAATGATTAACGGCCAAGTTCTTGGTGAGTATGCAGACATGGAATGTTTGATCCTCGAAGCTTACAATCTTATTACCACTTCAAAGGTACATATTTCTGGCATACATTTCGTCCTACTGAGAACAACAGAAAAACGTCACACTCACGACACAATGGACTACACAACACAATGGACTACCTTGCCTGAGTTCAAAAATGCGTCAAATCAAACACAGTTAGAGTATGCCCATGCCTTGCACGAGCAATAAACTAGTTATATTCTATAATTATAAAAGTAATCTTAGTAAGCCATAACATATATTCTATGCGTCAACTTTCAAACATGACTTATCATGCGTACTAAATAATTGTTAGAACAATAAACATCACGTTATGGTGCGTAGGGAGGACTTGGGCCGTGAGGGAGGTCGGCAACTTTTTGTCTTTAACTCTAAAAAATTAGTTTTGTCAATGTTAAAAAGAAAAAATAAATTATGTATTTAATTATAAAACTTTTGTCTCATCTCACTCGCGATCACGGATATAAATTAGCCAGCCAGTTTGATCTGCAACACAGTGTCAAATGCTAAAATCTGTCAGATCTTTAGTAATGTACAACTTCATATGCGTTCAACTTTAAAAGGAAAAAAATTGGAACAGTCTTTATTTTACTTGGATTTTATGTACAAATAATACTTAACAAGTGGTATCTATCTCTTTACGGAGTGTTTTTGATGTTTTCCTTAAGCATTTAATGCCATTTATTAGGGCAAGTGAGCTTGGTTTTTTATTGACAGGGAAAGCTATAAAACAAACTAAATATTTGATTTTCTATATCCCTAAATAAGCAAGCTGTTAAAATTAATTAATACATTTATAAATATGATAATAATGCGACCATGACATCCAAATGTTACTATAGTAAGTGTTGTGGAATAAAAACTAGGTTATGAATATTGCGGCTAGGGTTTATGTGTATTTAATGCAAAGGGGTTGGTGAGCTTCAAGCTTTAATGGCTGTTTCCGTGTTACGAGACTGATCGGTCCTCACAGAGTGCCTACGTATCTCGTTATTGAGAATCAAGCCAAGACGTAGTTCTGAGTGATGGTGCCCTCGAGGCTATGGCGGCGAGAGCCCACCTAGGACGTAGTGACTTGTATGTCCTTATTCGAGGATTAAGCCAAAACGTGGTGGGTGACGTATGGAGCTCTGCCCAACGTAGTTCTGAGAATGAGGGGTCAGACCCTTATATAGGCTGAGAAGCCTTAGAATTATGGTAGGAGTGGGTGTCTTGGTGGGCAAGCCACCGCCTCAAGGAAGTTTCTATACCCCTTCCTTGTAGGAATCAGTTTCCATGTTGAAATATGTATCTTGGAGGCTAATCCAGGCAAGAGTTATATCCTTGTTTGACTCTTATTTGCTGACTGTTTATTACCTCTAATATTAATTACGAAATTAATATTATAACTAGGGATTGGGCCCACCTGGTGGGCCCCACGTTTCGACCATTCTGGGTCTATTTAATGACACATTAAATGTGTCTTTAGGGCTTACTTTTAGCCCAAATCATTTGCCCCCCAACTTCTAGGAAAACTGATCAGGTTTTCCTTGAAGTTATAACGGCCTTATTCGAGACTTGGGTCAGGGTTTATTGCTCTTACGTGAGTATTTTCAACAATATCATCTTAATGTAAATTGTGGAGCGACCGACGCATTTACGACGATGTTGAACGACACTAAGCGGTGTTAAATGGCACTAGACAGAGCTAATCAGCCGTAAACAACGTTTAAACAGTGTTAAACAATGTTAAATGGCATAAAACGGCACTAACGGCACTAATCGGTGCTAAACGGTGCTAATCGGCACTAATCTGTGCTAACAGGCACTAAACAGTGCTTAAACAGCACTAAACGGTGCTAATCGACACTAATCTATGCTAACAGGCACTAAACAGTGCTTAAACAGCACTAAACGGTGCTAATCGGCACTAATCTGTGCTAACAGGCACTAAACAGTGCTTAAACAACACTAAACTATGCTAATCGGCACTAATTTGTGCTTAAATGGCACTAATCTGTGCTAATCGGCACTAATATGTGCTTAAACGGTACTAATCTATGCTAATTGGCACTAATCTATGCTTAAACGACACTAATCTGTGCTAATCGGCACTAATCTGTGCTAACAGGCACTAAACAGTGCTTAAACAGCACTAAACGGTGCTAATCGGCACTAATTTGTGCTAACATTGACCTCGTTTTAGTACTGAAAATCATCCGAGATTCGCTGAAAAAGTCGAGTTCTAGGACTGAAAATCATCCGAGATTCGCTGAAAAAGTCGAGTTCTGGGACTACAAACTACCCGTGATCGGCCGGATCAACGGGTAGCTCGTGGTCGGCTAGCCCGTGATCGGCCGAAGGCCTCCCGAACACGGTGGTCGGCCAGCTAGTGGTCTTCTGACTCATGGTCGGCCGGGTCGTGGTCTTCCGACTCATGGTCGGCCGGGTCGTGGTCTTCCGACTCGTGGTCGGCCGGGTCGTGGTCTTCCGACTCGTGGTTGGCCGGGTCGTGGTCTTCCGACTCGTGGTCTTAAAAACATGGACCTAGACCCATCCGTGATCTTAAAAGAAATCATGGATCTAGGATCAAAAATCATCCGCGGTCTTAAGGACCTAGAATCTTGATCTTGATCTCAAGTCATCCGTAATCTTAAGGATCAAGAATCTTGATCTTGATCTCAAGTCATCATTTATCTTAAGGATCAAGAATCTTGATCTTGATCTCAAATCATCCGTGATCTCAAGGAGAATCATCCAAGATTCGCTGAAAAATTCAAGTTCTGGGACAACAAACTACCCGTGATCGGCCGGATCAACGGGTAGCTTGTGATCGACCGAAGCTCCCTGAAGAGCCATGGTCGGCTAATCCGTGGTCTTCCACACGGTGGTCGGCTGCGGCCCTCCGGGTGTCGTGGTCGGCTGCTTCGTGGTCGGCTACGGCCCTCCGGGTGTCGTGGTCGGCCACTTCGTGGATGGCTAAAATGCCCGGACCTGAAAATCATCCGTGGTCTTGAGGATCAAGAATCTCGATCTTGATCTCAAGTCACTATTTTGGTCATTCGTGACTTCGTTGTCTTAAGGATCAAGAATCTTGACCTTGATCTTAAGTCGTCAGGGATCTAGGATCTAAAATCTTCCGTGATCTTAAAATTTTGGATCTCGGACCTAAAATTATCCGTGGTCTTAGAAAGTCTTGTGGTCGGCTAATCGGTGGTCGGTCGAAGCCCCTTGAATCATGGTGGTCGGCCAGCTGGTGGTTGGAGCTATGGAACCCGGATCCAAAATCATCCGTGGTCTTGGAAAGAATCATGGATCTAGGATCTAAAATCATCTGTGTTAAAACGGCGCTAATCGGCGCTAAACGGTGCTAGTCGATGCTAACGGCACTAAATGGTGCTAAATTTTAATTTCGGCTTCGTTCGTGCCTTGGCTCAGGATTTAAAATCAGTCTTGGTATGTTGATGGAGGTGTTTGCTATGCCTTGAAGGGTTTCGTGAACCTCGAACTCAAACGACTTGTTTCTTAATCTTCGTGACCTTCCGGGCTTTAACTTGTTTGCTGAATCCTTGGCCTTAAGGTTATCATCAACCCTTAACTCTCATCCTTATGATGAAATTCTTTAGTTCTTACCTCATCCTTGTTTTCCATAGAGGAGGTCTTCCTTCTCGGTTGATCATTCAGGTAGTTCACTTGCTCCTTAGCGCTTGACCTTAGGCCTGGTGTGCCTTTATTGGTTTTCAACCCTTTAGCTTTATTCTAGGTTTGTTCTTATGCTCATATAACCTTTCTTAGGTCTCAACTTGACTAACGACTCTTGATTCGAGTCCTTAAACTCAAACGACAAGCTCGATTGGAGGCAGACAACCTTGTTGGCCACTAAGGCTTAAATTTTGTGTCGGGTTTTGAGATTCAAGATTTTAAGTATGGAATGACAAAGGACCTCTTATCTCAACATTCTCACTAATAGTTTCTGTGTTTTCAAGGCATTATCAGGGAGCCAACCAGTCTCAAGATGAGCTTTGAGAGGGTCTATCCTTCAGCTTACATCAACTGGTGCTACCAATTTCGAATCGAGTGTGGGGATTTCAGGACCTGGAAGTAAAAACTCTCCGCATAATTTTCTATCACAAAAGAGGAGAACTTAAATAGGGCATCGGCCTTAATGTTCTCCTTTCTTGGAATGTGCTCCTCATAGCGCTAATCATACTGAGTCATAACAGCCTTCACAACTCGCAAATACTTTGCCATAGTTTCATGCTTGGCCTCAAATTCACCATTCACTTGCGATACTACTAGTATTGAATCCCCACAAACTTTGAGATTCTTGACCCTCATGATTCTGGCCAAGCCCAATCCGGCTATCAAGGCTTCATATTCAGCTTCGTTGTTGGTTGTTGGAAAGTCCAATTTCAAAGCGTATTCAACTGTGAACCCATCAGGGCTTTGTAAGACCAAACCTGCACCACTAGATTTTGTTTTTGATGCTCCATCAAAATAGAGCACCCAATATTCCTTCTGATCAGGTACAAGCTCTTCATCTTTATCCTCTCCTTTCGGGGGTGGTTACTATCTCCTGCCCCCCGACTTCTTGGTTGTTAATGGTGCATTCAACCACGAAGTCAGCCAATGCCTGAGCCTTGATGGCTGTCCGAGGCTTATACTTGATATCAAACTCCCCAAGCTCTATGGCCAACTTGATTAGCTTTCCACTGGCCTTTGGGCTATGCAATATGTTCCTTAACTGCTGGTCCGTTAGGACTTCAATTTTGTGCACCTGGAAGTACGGTCGTAGCTTCCTCGAGGCCGTTATCAATGCCAATGCAAACTTCTCTATGGTCGAGTAATTCAACTCAGCCCCATGCAAAACCTTGCTCACATAATAGATAGGTTTCTGAATCTTTTTCTCTTCTCGAACAAGGACAACACTCAATGCTTGTTCAGATACCGTCAGGTATAGGTAGAGAGTCTCCCCAGGACTTGGTTTGGCCAACAACGAGGCTTCAGCCATGTACTTCTTCAGCTGCTCGAAGGCCTCTTGGCTCTCTGTAGTCCACTCAAAATTTTTCACTTTCTTTAAGGCCTGAAAGAAAGGCAAGCACTTATCACCAGACTTGGAGATGAATCTCCTTAGGGCCGCAACTCAGCCAGTTAGCTTCTGTACATCTCGTATGGAGCGGGGTGGTTCCATATCCAAGATCGCTTTGATCTTATCAGGGTTGGCCTCTATGCCTCTCTTCGAAACCATCAATCCCAAAAATTTTCCTGATCCAACGCCAAAAGCACACTTGGCTGGGTTTAACATCATCTTGTGGTGCCTTAGCACTTCGGATGCCTCTCTGAGGTGCCTGATATGATCTGCCTTGCATAGGCTCTTGACCAACATGTCATCCACATAGACCTCCATGGTTTTTCCAATCAGATTGGCGAATATATTATTCACCAATCGTTGGTAAGTAGCTCCTGCATTTTTTAGACCAAAAGCCATAACAAGATAGCAGAAAATACCAAAGTCAGTTATGAAAGATACCTCTGGGATGTCATCCTTGTGCATCTTAATCTGATTGTAGCCACTAAACCCGTCCATGAAGCTCAACATCTCGTGTCCAGCTGTGGCATCTATCAACGTATCAATCCTTGACAAAGGAAAACAATCCTTAGGACATGCATCATTTAAATCAGTGAAGTCTATACACATCCTCCACTTCCCATTTGCCTTCTTGACCATCACAGGGTTAGCCAACCATCCAGGGAACTTAATTCCTTCAATAAAACCAGCTTCCAAGAGCTTGTAAACTTCTTGCTTAATGGCCTCTTGCCTTTCAGGAGCAAAGTTCCTCTTCTTCTGCTTTATTGTCTTTCATTTAGGATTGACATTCAATTTATGAGTTATGAGTTGGGGATCAATCCCTGGCATATCAGTTGTTGTCCTAGCAAACACATCACTGTTCTCTTGTAAAAATGCTGTCAACTTGCCCTTCAAGGGGTTCCTTCAATTGGCTTTCAGGCTATGCAATATGTTTCTTCAACGGGTGGTCCATCAGGACTTCAACGTTTGTCTTGGTTCCATCTTTGTTTCTTGTTTTTCTTGATTCTAGGTCAAGGATTCAAGGTTGATTCCTCGATTTAGATTTCAAATAAGACAATCATGTGGGCTTCTTGCCTTTTAAACTCTTTAAGATGAGAGTTTGCTTGAACTTCTTGAACTTCTTGATCCTTGTTTAAGGTTCTCTATTGGTCTTCTACCTTAGATTCTCCATCCAAGTCATTTGTGAAAACATTGAAAAGTGGCTAGTCTTTAGCCTCCACAACCTTGCATGGATTTGATTGCCAGATGTCTTTTATCCCGGGTCCTTCAAGGACTTGAAACACTTATTTGGTTGTGCTGTAACCTAACTCTCGACCCTTCAGAGTTTTATTTATGCGTTTGTTTGTTTCCATTCGTATATTCTTTTATTTTCGGTACTTGGTCATCTTTGACTTACACACATCAGGTGCTTGGTACATAAATAGAATCATAGAACGAAAAACAAACTTGCATTAATAACATAAATGGGTTCAACCCGTACTACTGTCCTACTCGGAGGGACATGCTCTGCATGGTTTCATCGAACCTTATTTCTACTTCTACTAGATAAATATGAAGCTAAGTCTAACTTTGAAAGACTAGGCCTGCATGGCTTGATTTTGTTTTTGATGCTCCATCAAAATAGAGCACTCACCACTCCTTCTGATCTCCTCATTCTTATTCTAAAGTTTTTTTCCTTCTTGGGGTACTATCTCCTGCCCCCCGACTTCTTGGTTGTCAATGGTACATTCAACCACGAAGTCAGTTAATGCCTTAGCCTTATCGGCTGTCCGAGGCTTATGTGTGATGTTCTCTGCTAGCCTTTCTTGGTGTTCCTTATCACTGCGAACATCCATGTCTTCAATCGGAAGGACCTGCCCCCCGACTCCTTCAGGCCTTAACGAGGCTACATAACAGCTTCGTGCCATCTTTTGATCACCTTTATGTTCTCCAACACCATTCCTGGTTGGGAACTTGATCTTCGTATGATAAGTTGAGGCAACAGCCTTGAATGCATGAAGTCCAGTCCTCCCGAGGATAGCGTTGTACGTTGAAACCGCCTTGATTACCAGGAAGTTCAACATCTGGGTGGCCTCCTTTCCTTGGGCTCCTGTCCAATAGTTACAGGCAACTGAATAGTCCCTTCAATTTTGGATTCTACTCCATTAAATCCATTTATAGGCATGTTATTGGGGGTCAACTGAGAATCATTGTGCCCCATCTTCACAAATGCATCATGACATAGAATGTCAACGGAAGCTCCTTTGTCTTATCAAGACTTGTTTCACCTCTGAGTTTCCAATCACAGAAGTTATAAACAACGGGTCGTCATGGGGAACTTCACCCCTTCCAAGTCTGAGTCGTCAAAACCAACTATTACTTCAGTTTTTGCACACTTCGGGGCCTCTCCCACGATGTGCATCACTTCTCTAGCATAAGCCTTCCGAGAATTCCTTGTTGTGCCGACCGCAATCGGGCCTCCTGAGATCATGTTGATTACTGGCCCTCGGGGCTGTGGGTTGCGATCTTGATCGTCATCCCTCCTATCATACTCTCTTCTCTGATTACCACGGTCTTCACCCTTAGTGAAGTGGCTCAGTTTCCTTCCACGAATCAAAAACTCGATCTCATCTTTGAGTTGCTTGCAATCATCAGTGTCATGCCCCACATCTCTGTGGAATCTACAATACTGATTCTTGTTTCTCTTTGCGGGATCACCCCTGAGTGGCTTCGGCCATCGGAAATCCTTATCCTTCTCAATGTCCAACAAGATTCGACTCTTAGGAGTATTCAACCTTGCATACTCAGTGAACCTTGGTCCTTGGTTCTTCTTAGGGACATAGTCGGAGTCCTCGCTAGTTCGGGGATACTTGTCCCTAACATCATACTCCTGGTCATCATACTCATGGTCTTGCTTTCGCTTCTTGGAGTCGTTGTTACCTTTGTCATTTCCTCCTGTGGTTTCCTTCTTCATGCTATTCTCAGCCTTGATATACTTGTCAGCCCTTCGCTGGAGCTCGGCCATGTTTTCAGGAGGATGCTTTGCTACTGACCTTTTAAAGAATAGATCAGTGGTTCCGTGTTCTAGGGCTACCATGGCCACCTTATTCTCCAAATCCGTGATATTCAATGTCTCATTAGTGAACCTCTTGAGGTAATCTCTCAGGTTTTCGTTCTTCCCTTGCACTACACACATGAGGGACGCATAACTTTTCTCATGAACTCTCCCGCTAATGAACTGGCTGACAAAAGCGGCGCTCAACTCCTTAAAAGAGTCAATCGAATTCGCAGGTAGGCGGCTATACCATCTTTGAGCCATGCCCGACAGAGTTTGAGGGAACGCCCTATACTTCAAGGCGTCACTTGCAGGCTGTAGCAACAGTGCGTTCGAAAATGTCCTGACATGACTTGCGGGATCACCCGTTCCATCATAAACCTTTATAGTAGGCAACTTAAACTTCCTAGAGATGTGAGCATTCATCACCTCCTCGGTGAATGGTGGTGTAGGATCATCGTGATCTCCTAGCTGCATCAACTCTTTGGGGTTACCCTTGGGGGCCTCTGCCCTAGTTGCTCTTCCTATTGGGGCATCAGCCCTTCTCTACCTCGTTGGAGGCCTTTCCGAATCAAACAAAAAGGAATCTCTCTTGTATTTGGGGGAGGTCAATTCTGATTCTAACCCTGGTTCTGTCTTTGCTGCTCCCTTTCTATATCATCCTTTAGCTTTTAGATCTGGGCTTCATAAGCCTTGATTCTCTCAACGGCTGTCATAGGGGGTCCATCATGGATTCGTCGAGTACGCCTTATAGGCTCCTTGCTTGGATGTCGCCTCCTCGGGGCTTGATCACGATCGTCATCCTCAGATGAAGAATCATCAGTATGAGGACCAGAGTAGTCATAATATCCTTGATCAGGACCAAAGCCTCTAATGTAAGGAGGGTGATACGGTTCATGTATCTGCAGGGCATAGCCACTTGGCCCAGCACCTCGAGTATTCGGAGGGTAGTTAGGCAACTCGTATGTCGGATTCGTACTTTTAGGGAGATCTGTAGTAGAGATCTGCACCCCCGGAGGTAGTGGATGATTGACAAGGGGAGAGACCACCATCTGAAGGGGGTTGGTCTCCTCGTTTGGATGTACAATCACGGGTAGAGTTTTCTCATCATGGGGAGACGTCCCTATAGATTGAGAAACTTGAGGTTGAGTGGTCGTCCCTGTTGATGGGGGTGCATACCCTTGTTCAGTAATGACGGGTGGAACAGAGGTGACGGTGGTAGCCTCGGTTGAGACTGGTGTCCTTCGTGTTTGAACCATGGTTGATGTTGTCTTCCCACAGACGGCGCCAAATGTTGTGGAATAAAAACTAGGTTATGAATATTGCGGCTAGGGTTTATGTGTATTTAATGCAAAGGGGTTGGTGAGCTTCAAGCTTTAATGGCTGTTTCCGTGTTACGAGACTGATCGGTCCTCACAGAGTGCCTACGTATCTCGTTATTGAGAATCAAGCCAAGACGTAGTTCTGAGTGATGGTGCCCTCGAGGCTATGGCGGCGAGAGCTCACCTAGGACGTACTGACTTGTATGTCCTTATTCGAGGATTAAGCCAAAACGTGGTGGGTGACGTATGGAGCTCTGCCCAACGTAGTTCTGAGAATGAGGGGTCAGACCCTTATATAGGCTGAGAAGCCTTAGAATTATGGTAGGAGTGGGTGTCTTGGTGGGCAAGCCACCGCCTCAAGGAAGTTTCTAGACCCCTTCCTTGTAGGAATCAGTTTCCATGTTGAAATATGTATCTTGGAGGCTAAGCCAGGCAAGAGTTATATCCTTGTTTGACTCTTATTTGCTGACTGTTTATTACCTCTAATATTAATTACGAAATTAATATTATAACTAGGGATTGGGCCCACCTGGTGGGCCCCACGTTTGGACCATTCTAGGTCTATTTAATGACACATTAAATGTGTCTTTAGGGCTTACTTTTAGCCCAAATCAGTAAGGCCAAGAAAATATATGCAAGAATGAAAATTTGAAAAAAAAAAAGAAAAGACAAGTCTTCGAAATGGTATATGATAAAATATTTATGAATACTCGTTTTATTTAATTATGAAAGTATAAATTTTAATATATTTGTAATGTAATGATCATTTATATAGTTAATACTTAATAGTAATGAAGAAAATTATTCTATTTTCCCTAATAATAATAATTAGAATAACTTTTCGTATTAAATTAATAATACTCCCTCCGTCTCATAATAATCTTCTCGTTTCATATGTCGGGACTGTTCATGACATGAGACAAATTACTAATTTAAGTCTAATCTATATGACCAAATATAGTCATGAGTGATATTATTGGATTCGTATTTGTTAATACTTTAATACAGTGAAGTTTTTATATTTAAAACTAATACGAAATTAAAGATATTAACGATTAAAATTGTGCATTGGCAAACGTGTTCAAGTGAAATGGGAAGAGTTTTTTGAGAGAGAGGGAGTAATATGTAAAACTCACGATACTTAAGTAGCGAGAATTTGTAAAATAATAATAAATTTAAAAATAGTCGTAGTCGTTTTCAATTGAGAAACGATCATCGAGTCTTATCGTTGTGTTGTTTCCAATCCAGAAATAATCATCGAGTTATCGTTCTTCTTCTTCGTGTTATAAATTGTTATCATTGACATTTAAAAAATGATTGTCTAATTTTGTTATAAGTTATCGCTATGTTGGCTAGTTTGAGATATTCTCTGTTACAAACCCATCATCATCGTTCTTTGTTGATAATTTAGACTTTTTTTTTTTGAAACAAATAATTCATACTCTTGATACCATGTTAAGATATTGGTGAATACTCAGTCCTATTTAATTGTAAAAGCATACGTCATAATTTGTTTACAATATAATGATTATTTATATAGTTAATACATAATCTTAATGAAGAAAATTATCCCCTCTTCCCTAATAACAATCATTACAATAATTTTTTGTATTATATCAGTAATAATATGTTATTAATATATAATGAATGAAAATATAAAATCCAAATATTTTATGCAGTGAATATCTAATAAAATCTTTAATATATACAATTTAGATAATGATATTTATGAATTAAATTATAATAAATAAATATGAGTAATTTTTTTTGTTTGGTTTAGTTTAACCGAAGAAATGATAATGATCCTTAGAATTTAGCAAAAATAAATGAGAACTCATAGATCAAAATTTGAAAGATATTAACTACATTTTATATTTAAACTTTTTTAACAAAAGGTCTAAAATTTGAATCCTATCAAATACATATTAAAATTAAGAAATTATATAATTAATTTTAACTATTGCATGTCATTAATTTAACAATTGTTAGTATTATTAATATTATAATCCATATGAAAATATAATATTAACCAAAATAAATTATTAATACAAATTTTATTATCGAATCTAATTAGTATAGTTAAAATATATGTTAATTCAAAATCCAAACAACTATAAAAAAATTATATAGAAAAATAATTTAAATATAAAAATATTATACATTAGTATATTAGAAGAAGTTCATGTATCACATGTGTTATGATTTTATATAAGCAAAATGATGAAAAATAGTAAAGCATGCATATTTTTTCCTTTGCTAAATTATAGATAACTAAATACTCGGATATAAAAGAAAATAATATTGTTTCTCATATCAATTTAAAGCAACCAATAAAAAACAATTATCTTTTTTTTGTGCCAAAGATCTTTCTTTTTAAGTGCACGCATAAATATAATTCATAATAAATATGTATATTTTTTTTGAAAGCAATAAATATGTATATTTATATTATTTTATTAAAATCCAAATATTAAAACTTAGATCGGTATAATGCTTATTTTTCTAATACCGATCTCACTTATTTTTTCGAAGTACCCATACTCATTTTGGGTGATTGCCCTTTCTACCCACTTTTTAATCTTCCCTAACCAAAATACCCAGCGCGCTGAAGCACCGCCTAAAATACCCCCCACATACGCCACTGGCATGGGCGTATGTGTTGATACGCCACTCCCATAGGAGCAAGCCACAGGATGCGCCTATACAGCAGGCGCAAGTTCAGAGTGTTGCGCCACTGGAACTAGAGTAATAGAGGATACGCATCTTATAGATGCGTATCATACGTCACCCTTCACTCTCCTCCAATCGCGATCTGAAGGTGATATTTGTGGCGATTTTGTCAGATTCCGACGAGTTCAGTTGACAACAATCCAGACGTTTTCCATACACATATTATATATCAACTGAATCGCAATTGGATCCTCTACAATTACATACCAATTACAAACCATTTGAATAGTTGGATTTGAAACGCCCTTTTTGTCGATTCCATTGGCGTTGAAGCTCCGGCGAGCTTTATACTCGCCCATGCGGGGCCTGTTGACACAAACGGATACTCGTACAATGATCGTGATGACTAGCTGGTCATTCGGTGATGATTTGGTGCTTGGGAGACGACGGAATGGTGGGATACGGGGGGCGACGATTTTTCCGATGAAAATCGCCATGGTTGGGAGCTCTCGAATCCGGTGGCCTGTTGCTTTTTTCTGGCAGGCTACAGTACGAGGGTTGCGCCGTTCCAAACGGCGTGACCCGTGGGTATTTTGGGCGCTATTTTGAAATGTGGGTATTTTAGTAAGTGGGTAAGCGTTTTTTGGGTATTTAGGGCATTCTTTCACTCATTTTTTGGTATTCAGACTTCATTACTTGATTTTGGTTACTTGGAACAAAAATTTAATGTAAACAAATTTTTAAATTTACTCATTTTAATTTTGTTAATTATTTTTATAAAAAAACCTATGAATTAGGATAATATTGAAATTTTTGGTCGATCGAATGGCAGATTATTGAATACACAACGGTCTATTTATTTTAAAATCTATTTAGTGAATCTATTTATTTTTTTTAAAAAATCAACTATTTTATTTGAACAAATTTTGAAGACCTGATTTTGTTGGGTCCCTCCACAAATCCATCTATTTTAAAATCTGAAATCTTAGATTTTTTATTTAAAATCTTATTCGATTATTCTAGTTTAAATGCATTCAAACCTTTATTTGATAATCTACCACATATCTATTTATTTTATGAAAATTATCAAAAAATCCAAGTTTTCAAAAAAATTTCAAAAATACGGTAAAAGTTGCATATGTAATTGCGCAACAGGTTTGCAATAGTTACATTTTGGGTTGCATATAAGGTTACTGTTGGTCCCGGAGTATTGCAGAAGGGGGGTTGAATGCAATACTGATAAAATTGAATCTTTAAATCAACAACGAAAATAAAGATTATAGATTATCAGTAGATGTATGCAAGCAATAAGTGAAATAAGATTTCTCACAAAATAAATGTTTTATTTATTTTGTGTGAAGTGTTGCTACAACCTAGAGAGAGTTTCTCTAGCTTCGATATCTCAAGAGACACAGATTGCTTCGTATGCGTACATGAATAGAAAAGAATCTAAGATGTATCTAAGTAGACTAAGATACTCTGTTGTCCCTATCGCATGGGGTGTTGAGCTGCTGTCGTTTTCAAGTGGCAGCTCATTACAATTTGCACATACATGTGACTTTCCCTAATTCCTATACAGACAGGATAAACCTTATAAGTAAAGCAACCAAGATTCTTTCTATTTCTAGCTAATACAATTCTAGTAGATGTGGATATCACATGCTCCTCGAATTGACCAGCCTTGTCTTGTGAATCTCTTAAGCTTCTGTCGTAGTCTTGCAGGTCTGCTACAAACGATAGTGTGTTGCAGCAAATCTGTTTCTTGAACATGTAACCTGTCACGGGCTTTGAATGAGAAAATACCCAATTTAAATAATTCAAGGTGACAGTAACCTTAACCGTAGAGTCTGCTGTCAAAGAAATATTCAGAGGTTGACAGTACTAGCTCCCGCCAATGTTGCTGTCGGAGCTCCAGACTTGCTGTCAAGTGTGAGAATGTTACTGTCTCTTGCTTCGGCCAATGTTGCTGTCAAATGTAGCTTTGTCGTGACTTTGCAATATTTGTCTTCTTGTAACATTACTGTCAGGGACATGACAGTAACTTTTATTCTTGCTGTCTTCTGGATGTATTCCTTGAGGCTTGAACAAACATATGAACTTCTCCCAAATCATACATTTATTACATGACAGCAATTATTCGAATACGAAGACATACTCTTGCTGTGACAGTATGTTCAACTTAGTAAAAACTAAGTACAGGGAAATATAGTTAAGTTGTCTCTATGCTATCACCCATAAATCCCAACAATCGCCCCAATTTGTTTTTATGGACAATAACAACAAATTTACAATCAAAACGTGTTGACAACTTAACTAACATAGATCAGAATAGCTGAAATACTAAAACTGATAAATGTTAAAGAAAAATCTAGAACATGAAGCTTATGAATTTACTGCAAATCAATTGCTCCTATTGAATGAGCAAATTAGAGTTTAACTTAGCTTGATTTTGGTAGTCTCCAATTGTTCAGATTTTTCCCTTTCTTCTGAGAGCTTCATTTCTTGCTTTTCTGCGGTCTTCAACTAAAGCTTTTTCTTCTGGTGATCTGACATCATCTTCAATGTCTTCAATGTACCCTTGTATCACTCGAGAAGTAAATACTTCAGCATCTTTTACATCAAACCAAGTTTCAAAATCATACGTTTATTTTCTGAACTTCAGAATTCCTTGGATGAATTTGAACCTCATTCCAGGAAAAGCATTTAAGGATTTTCTTCTTTTTCTGTCTAGCTTTGGATCTTCATCTCTCCTTTGATCAAATATAACCTCTAGTTCCCAAGCAACTAGCATTTCGAGCTTATGAACAGATCCAACAACTTTCCAGTAGAGATCCTTCAGTATACTGGTCCTCAGCTTGTGAAAACTATCAACATAGATTTCTTGCTTGTCATCCTTGATTCTCAGAGGATTATCCAGTACACAGGGCTGATAACCTGCTTCCTCACTGAATAGATTGTTGAATTTCTTGTAGCTTTCCTTCAGTTGAGCTTCTAGGTCTTCAACACCTTGTTTGGCAGATGTGGCAGGTTTGGTAGGTTTGGTGGATTGGGATGATTTAGCTTTAGCAGCCTGATAAGCTTGTTCTGCTTCATATTCAGCCATGCCAGCCTTTGTAAAAGGACGATGTGCTGCTACCAGGTCCACATCAGGCATTGGTTCCCCATCAGAACTAACTTCAAGGTCTGCATCATCATGTGCTCTCCAGTCACCATACTTCTCATAGAATTCAATATATCTTTGAGCATAGTATTCTTTGACATGCTCTAAGATACTGCTGGAAACACCTTGGTTTGTTTCCATGAGAGTGATCATCCTTTCCAAAATGAAGAAATCGATTCTTCTCCTTACCTTTTCCTTATTGCATGAGAGATCACGCATGCCTACCACATTTGAGACTATCTCCATAGTGAAGTCTGGTTCTACAGTTATACATGTAGTTCCACAGTCCTTAAGATCATACTTTCGTACCTTTTTGTTGACTGGGTCCCGTTCCACTAAGACAGATGATATGCTCCCATCAATTGACTTCTTCAATAGTTCAAAACTATTTACTTTTCTCTTATCAATGGGTTTCTCTGTCAAAACTGCTCCATGCTTATTTTTCTTTGCTACTGCAACTGTCTTCCCTTTTATCTTGGTTGTACGATAGGCTTGGGCTCTTGTCTTCCTTCTGTTAGATGTGAAATTCTTGACAAGCTTTCGTACTTTGACAGTTTCTCCAAGTTGATCCTTGACAGCATCTTTCATGACATCAACTTTGACAGTTTCGACTGTTTGGCTCTTGACAGCAACTTTCACTTGGGTGTCTTCAGCCAATTTGATAGTATCCTTGTTGACAGTATCTTTTTCAGCATTAAAGCATTCAACAGCTAATCTCAAGATACTTGCCTCCAAGGCTTCACAAATTTTTAACTCCCCTTTTTCCTTGACAGCATCTTTCTTTTCAGTATTGGGAGTTTCTTGCTCTTCTTGGGTAGCATCCATCTGAGTTTGTGTAGCAACATTCTCAGATGCTTCTTTTCTAGAACTCCTGAATCTTCCAGGTTCACCACTTCCTCCAATTTCATCCTCATCATCATCCAAAGCATCATCATAGTTGCAGCTTCCTCCCATC
The DNA here is from genome assembly GCA_037693485.1 of Kitagawia praeruptora. Taxonomy (NCBI): domain Eukaryota; kingdom Viridiplantae; phylum Streptophyta; class Magnoliopsida; order Apiales; family Apiaceae; genus Kitagawia; species Kitagawia praeruptora. Next base: position 57,599,888 of record CM075345.1, read on the forward strand.
TTGGCATTAGCATCAGAGATCAGCTTCTTTATGATTGAGCTAATTTCCTCATCTCTTTTTGCTAACAGCCTATGAATATCTTTGATAGCTTTAACCTTTTCACTTGTGATTCTGGATTTGAGAAGTTTCTTCAACACTGTCATGATTGTTTCAGTGCTTAGTCCAGAGACTTTATCCAATGGTAAGAAATCCAACCTTCTAACTCCTGTCTTTGTGATCCTTCTGAAACACACACCATAAGGATTTTGAATCATCTCAGGGAGTTTGTCTTCAACCATCCTTTTAATTTGTGCTATCAGACTATCATTGAAGGTTGTTGAATTTCTGACTACCAGGGTTCCAAGGACTTGGAGTACTCTAGCATGCAAACTTTGTAAAAGTTGCATTGTGATGAATATGGTCAACCGGTTTCTCAAATAAACCTGAACAACCCATCTTCTTTCCAAGTTGATTCTCACAGAGATACTTATTACTTTGCTCTTAAGTGTTGATGCCAATTTTGTAAAAGCTCCCCCTGCTTCACTAATTGATTCATCCACCAACTTACTGAATTCTTCATCTTTGTTGTTCAAAGTACTCTCCATGTGATCAACCATCATCAATTCTGCATCTTCAAGGGCGTATTCACTTCCATCTGACCAAGTAGTTCTAGTAGATATGCCAGCAGATATGTCCATATACTCAGGCATTTTGCCTTTGCCTTTACCCAGAGCATTTTGAATTTATTTTTCTCCCCATTCTTTCTTCAGCTTCTGGAATGGAGCTTCGATTTGCTCAGGATTTGGCTCATTGATTTTCAGTGGAGGCAATACTGTTCTTTTAGACTTTTGAGTCCCCTTTAATTACTCCAACACTTCCTTGGATAACAATACTGCCTCACCATCTATTTCTGCTTCAAGCAATTCACCATCTCCTGTTGCCTTTAGTTCTTCACCAAAGTTTCTTTCTTCTTTCTCTTGCTCCCCCTCACTTTCATCTCCATCTTTTTCTTCCAAAACTTGCTCCCCCTCACTTGTAGGCTCCCCCTCACTTGCAGCTTCACCTCGTTTCTCCTTCTCTACCAGGTTTGCTTTATTCTGATATACCACTTTCTCTCCCTCACCCTCATTCACCACATTCTCCCACTTTCTCCCCCTTAGTTGAGTTGGCAGCACTAAGGATGACAGAGAATGAGTGAAGAGTTTATTGAATATCAGCAAAACCAGTAGCTACCATAGTGGACAGAGCATCAAGTTTAGCTTCCATGGATGCACATCTGCCCTCAAGGGATTTCAACCTTGATTCAGCTTGTTTAGAAGGACCACCAGTTCTCAGCCTTTTTGGATATAAAGGAAGAGACTGGGGCAAGGAGGCTGTGGGGTTTCTCACACACTCATTGTTTTTATGAGTGATCTCATCACTCCTCACAGAATGACTCTCAAGGCCTAGTGCCTTTGTGTGTGGGGTTCCCTGAAGTGCACTCTGGACATGCTCAAGTCCCTCACCTTTTACCAACTCGTTTGGCAGCCTCTCATTTTTATGCTCACCTCTCTTTTCTTTTATCTCTCTTTTTCTTTTCACTCCCTCACTCATCCTAGATGCATGGGTATGAGCAGTACATGCATGCATTTTAGTTGAAGAAGTAGAAAGTTTAGATTTTACCTTCAAAGTAGAGATAGTAAGTTGATCATCATCTGAAGCATCTTCAACAACGACAGTATCATGATCAAACTTTGTATAGGCGACAACATCTTTACCCAAAATGTTACTGTTCACAGGTGGGTTGACAACAACTTTTGTGGTGTCTTTGACAGCAACTGAGGCTGTGACAGCAACTTCTGGAAGGTCAGTTGCTCTTTGGAGTTCGACCAAGATGTTGGTTGTTTCATTTTCTGGCAGAGTACCATCTTGATCTAGCTCAGTGTTTGAGTGAGTGGGGTCCATTTCACTTTGAGAAATGGGTTCTTATGGACCACTTGATGGGGGCTCATCCATGACTTGAGATGGATGATCAAAACCTGAAGGGATTGGATTGTCCCCTTCTCTAGGTTGTTGAGAAGAAATAATTGATGGATTAGAGAATAAAGAAGGTGATGGTTTAGAAGAGATTTTTGGCTGTTCCACAGGGTTAACTTGTGGAACATCAAGAGTAGAAGTTTCATGACCCTTACTGTGCCCTATCTCTGTGTGCATTTCTGCAAGTGTAGGCTCCTCATGAGTGAGTACATGAGGTTGTGCTGACTCTTTACAGGATGCCTTGGGAGACAGGCCAGCTTCAATAGATACTTCTTGTTGAGAAAAAGCACCTAGGGATGTGTTTTATTCCCTTTTACTCTCCACAACCTTTTGTGAGACTGTGGGGTGGCTGACAGTGGCTTTGGCCCTCTTAGCTCTCTTCTTCTTAGGCTCAAGAGGAACCATTGTGGGTTCACTTTCACTAACATCCTTATTTGCTGCATCATGTGCAGTTTCTCCCTCAACATTCTCAGAACTACTACCAACACCAGTTTCCAAGGGTCTTTTCTTGGATTCTTGCAAAGTTGTTTTTGTGGTCTTTGGTTGTCTAGAGGATCTGATAGGAATGTATGCAGTAGAATGTGGGTTAACTGAATTTGGGTCTAATTCAGCTTCATTCTCAAGGGAGAAGGCAACATACCCAGAGGGTAGTGCTACGTTAAGATGAGGCTCTTGATCAGCCATGTGCTTGGTGAAACAGAGTGGAATATGTGCATTTGAATTTTGTGAACTGAGTGATGTGTGTGTATTTCTTTTCAAAACATTGCATTCTATAGAGAGAGATGCATTATCATCAATACCACATAATGAATTCAAATACATAGTAAGAAAGCGAGGATAAACATGTACCTTCCTGCTTAGAGCTGACTTGAGTTGACTCATAAGCAACTTTCCTACATCCACTTTGTATCCATGGACAAGAGAGTGAGTAAGCTTCTTGATATAGGAGGAAATTCCATTCCATCCAGAGGTTTTGGTTGAGAAAACCTTCACCATGACATCAAAAATCATGCTCCATTCTTTTCTCAAATGCTTTCTGTCCATTTCACCATTCGAGTACCATTTCGATGTATCCTCTTCAAGAACAGGACCAGAATACCCAATTTTCAAGAAAAACTTCTTTAGGGTTTCATCACTTGCAAGTTCCTCGTATGATTCTTTAGCTTGCAGTCCAGTTCCCAAAGCTTCGTTGATGCCTTTGATTGTGAGGGTGCAGGTGATTCCTTTGATTTTGCATTGTATTGTGTCTTTACCTGCACCTCCTGGAACATAGGCAGTGTTCCAGAATTCTTCAAGTCTTTCCAGGTTCAATGATGGTGTAGATGTTATAGCATGACCCAGATATGGCTTGTTGATAAAGGATACGAGTCCTTTATATCCTTCACCAGCATCTTCAGCAGTGAGAATACCAGCAACGTTTGTTTGAGAAGAGGATTGTTTGGGTGCCATTTCTTGCTTTGAGCTTCAGAGATAGATTTTTGCTTTTGAGAGAGAGAGAGAGAGGTTTTGTTGAAAGTTGTGTGTTTGTGTGTTTGACAGTTGCTTACATGAAAATAGCAAATGTCTTACTGAGAAAGGGAAAGTAACTGTGTCTTAGCCCATTAATCAGTCACGTGGAGTCGTGGGTAGTTACTTTTTAGTGGCTGTAAATCATGGAGGTAAAATCCCAATTAATTTGGTCCACTAATCTTGATAGTAACTTCTGCACTGTAACAAATTCATTAGTAATTTTGAGAGGATGACAGCAAGTTTTGCTTGATAGAAATATCGTTGCAAGAACATACTGTCACCATTAAGCAATTTATACAATTTCCTTTAAATTTCATGACAGAGACTTTTTCAATTGTGTCATCTAAGAAACTTGCTATCAAGGCACTTCGTGACAGCATCTTTACTTATTGACAGCAACTTAGGGGAAATAATTTATGTCATGAATTTTAATCGACTTTGCCTATTGCTTAAGCGAAAATTACCAAATAGCATTTTAATCGATTTAGGCACATATTTGTTAGTTTTAGCACATATCCACAAACATCCATACACACAAACGAGTAAACAAACACCCATTCACATATAGCTAAAAGTAAAGGAGATGAACTGCATGCAAAATACTGGGAAGATGAAACGATGAACTTTTTATAAAAAAAACAAAAAATACAAAGTATTTCTTAAGAACTAAACATCATTTCTTATTAAGCTTTCCAAGAGCTTCTACCAGCAACTGCTCAACAACCTTTGCTATCTCCTCCTCCTCCGTGATCCCTTTTGCATCTAGATAAGCCTGAAGCTTAACAAAGAATGGATCAAGGGGGTGCTCAGCAGCAGCCTCCTTTTGAGGCTTGGGCACACTGGATGTTGACATATCTTCTGCCTTCCTCTTGCTCATTTTGGACTCTATAGTTCTTAGGGTGTTAAGTGAGAACAAAGGGTTTAGCTTTGGTCTTATTTATAACACATTAAGTGACTCTACAGCTTCCAACTGCCTCTTTTTAATGTAGAATTTAACTTTTAAATTAAAAAGACGGACAAATACCCGTAGTCATATCAAATGACACAAGTACTTATCACTAAGCAGGCGTATGAGATAAGTTAATGTCACGTGACTACTCATTACAAAAATTGAAACATGCATGTGATTTGAATTTAGCATAGTCATAGCAAACATGCTGTCAAATAAACAAGTAGCACATAGGACAGTAACTTCTCATGACAGTAACATTTAAAGTTAAGGTCACGAGCTGCAATTTTAACCACATTGAAAATGTAAAGACTAGTAAGTTAACATACCAGATTTAGCATTCCCAATTCACTTACCAACCTGTTGAAGGTTGCTTCATCTAGTGGCTTCGTAAAAATATCTGCAAGTTGCTTTTCTGTTGGAACATAAATCAGCTTCACAGTTCCCCTTTCAACATGCTCTCTTAGGAAATGATGTCTGATATCAATGTGCTTTGTCCTGGAGTGTTGAACTGGATTGTCTGAGATAGCTATGGCACTAGTGTTATCACAATAAATAGGGATATTGGACAACTCCAAGCCATAATCCATTAACTGATTTTTCATCCAAAGAATTTGAGCACAGCAACTTCCAGCTGCGATATATTCAGCTTCTGCAGTTGAAGTAGATACAGAATGCTGCTTCTTGCTAAATCATGACACTAATCTTCCACCCAGAAAGTGACAGCTTCATGTTGTACTTTTCCTATCAATCTTGCATCCAGCATAGTCTGAATCCGAATAACCAACCAAGTCAAATCCAGTATCTTTAGGATACCAAAGGCCTAGGTTTGGACTGCCTTTGAGATATCTAAAGATTTTCTTGATTGCTACTAAGTGTGATTCTTTTGGATCAACTTGAAACCTTGCACAGAGACATGTAGCAAACATGATGTCTGGTCTGCTAGCAGTTAAGTACAGCAACGATCCCACCATGCCTCTGTAGGTACTAGAATCCACTTTCTTTCCTTTAGGATCCAAATCCAGCTTGGTTGCAGTAGAGATAAGTGTCTTGGCAGGTGATGCATCTTCCATATTGAACTTTTTGAGAAGTTCCTTGACATATTTCGATTGGCTTATGAAGATACCATCATCCTTTTGATGAATTTGTAGACCTAGGAAAAATGATAGTTCTCCCATCATGCTCATCTCATACTTGCTCTTCATAAGAGATGAAAAATTTTCACACAGCTTCTCATTTGTAGAACCAAAGATTATGTCATCAACATAAATCTGAACCAGAATGATGTCCTTGCCATGGTGCTTGTAGAACAGTGTCTTATCCACTACACCTCTTGTAAATTGATTCTCAATGAGAAAAGTAGATAGAGTTTCATACCAAGCTCGAGGGGCTTGCTTCAATCCATAAAGTGCTTTGAACAGCTTGTAGACAAAGTCATACAACTCAGCATCCTCAAATCCAGGTGGCTGTTCGACATACACTTTCTCTTCTAATTCTCCATTAAGAAAGGCACTTTTTACATCCATTTAGAACACTTTGAAGTTACAGTGTGAAGCATAGGCTAAAAATATCCGAATAGCCTCAAGTCTGGCAACAGGAACAAATGTTTCATCATAATCGATTCATTCATGTTGACAGTAACCTTTAGCTACTAGCCTTGCCTTGTTTCTTGTCACATTTCCACTTTCATCCAACTTGTTTCTGAAAACCCACTTTGTGTCAACTACTGACTTCCCTTTAGGTCTAGGGACCAGCTTCCATACATTGTTTCTCTCAAATTGATTTAGCTCTTCTTGCATAGCTATCACCCAATCTGAATCCAACAATGCTTTATCAATTGACTTTAGATCAGTTTGAGATAGAAAACATGAAAACATGCTGTCAGCAGAAATATTTCTTCTCGTCCTTATACCAGTAGTGGGATCACCAATGATTAGATTGCTAGTGTGATCTTGTTAGGAATAATTCATGAGTTGTGATGTTAAGAATAGAATTTTACTTATACTTCTTGTATATCCTGATTTATTAAGGATTTAGCACTTTGTATAGGAAATATGTGTTACAGTTATCTGTAAAGTTTAGTCAGGAATGAACAGTGCATCGAGTACTACATGTCAGGAACTGAGATTGAATCCTGATATGTCAAGTTAACTACTGATCAAGTACTGATGGGATGGTCAGATCCTGATGTAAGATGGAATCCTGATATCAGTCGTGTTACTGATGATGTCATTATGGATGCTACAGAAACTGGCAAGTGCTATAAAACAGGATCGTTGTTTGAAGAACAAGCAAGAAGGTATTATGAAGGAAAGGATTTTCTATTGATGGAAACTATCAACTGGACGGCAGAACATTGTCATGTATAGATTATCTTTCTGTGATTAGTTGATAGGAAGCATTATAAATATTCTCTCTATGTCATTGTAAAAAGAGTTCGTAAGTCGTAGTTCGTGTGCGTAGCTCTGTATAAGGTTTGTATTCGAAAGATCGAAACAAACAGAGAGAGAAATTTGTATTGTCAGCAGCTGCTAAAGGTATTTGTACACCTTTGGTAGAGTTTGTATTTAATCTTATTAATACAAACAGAATTTGATTCATTCGTTTATTCTTGTTCATATAACCAAACAAAAATCAGACACGATTATATAACTTGTATTCAACCCCCCCCCCCTTCTACAAGTTATTCGAGTTAACAATTGGTATCAGAGCAGGTTGATTTCGAATAATCATAAAGATCTGCAATCATGTCTGGTTACAAGGATGGGAATACTAAGATTCCTATGCTCAAGAGAAACGAATATACTCTATGGGAAATAAAGATGTTGCATCATCTGGAAGCAACAGATCCTGATTATCTTGAAAGAATCAGAGATGGACCTTTTATCCCAACTAAGGTTGTTGGACAAGCAACTGTTGATGGTCAAGTTGTTCCAGAACATACCGCAGAGAAGCCAAAATCTGAGTGGTCAGATAAGGACAAGGAGAATGTCTTAAAGATGCTAAAGTGAGAAACATATTATTCAATAGTCTTGATTCTGTTCTCACTAACTATGTTCTCTCTTGTAAAACTGCTAAGGATATATGGGACAATCTTAAGGTTCACTGTGAAGGAACTAAGCCTGTCAGGAAGAATATGAGGACACTACTTATACAACAGTATGAGTACTTTGAATCCAAGTCTGGTGAGTCACTTACTGATACCTTTGATAGGTTTACAAAACTCATCAATGAAATGGCCATGCATGGTTAATATTATGACTTGGAGGATATGAATACAAATTTCATGAAAGCTTTGCCTGATTTCTACAATGAGAAGATATCTGCGATTGAGGAAGCTAATGATCTGGATGAAATATCATTAGAGGCAGTATATGGAAAACTGAGAGCTTATGAACTTGACAAGCAGGAAAAGAAGAACAGGAGTGAAGGAAAGATGAAGACTGTTGCACTTACTGCTCAATCTGAATTAAAGAAGCTTCCGGAAGAACAGCATGAAGAGATTGCTGTAAAGAACTCAAGGAAGAAGAAAAGCGAAGAAAGTTCTGAGTCAGAGACTACTGATATGGACTCTGACAACAATGATTCTGAATCTGAGATGCAGGAACTCTTTGCTATGTTTGCTAAATCTTTCAAGAAAGGAAGATTCAACAGGAGAAGATTTAGCAAAGGACCTTTTCAAAAGAAGGAGGAGAAGAAGAGTGACAAAGGCAAAAGTACAATTGTCAAGCTTGATAAGGCCAAGATCAAGTGCTTTAATTGCAGCGAGCTTGGACACTTTGCTAGTGAGTGTAAGAAGCCTAGGAATTCAGGAAAGGGTAATGCACTTATGGTCACACAGAAGGATTGGGCTGATTCCAGTGATTCTGAAGATGAATTGGATTATGACAACATTGCACTGATGGCAAATGTTTCAGACAAACCTGGATCTCCAAAGAAAACTTCTCCATCCTCTGTTAAGGTATCACTTCACTCTCTTGATTCATTTGATAACTTAAATTCTGATGAAACTAGATCTATCCATGCTGAGTTTAAGAATCTTATGACTAATTTTAGAATTCTTACTTGTGAAAGAGATGAACTTAAGATTAAGAATGATAAATTAGTTGATAGAAATAATTTTCTTGAATCTGAGTTAATTCAAATGGAAGAATACAAGTTAAGTTCTGATAAAGCTAAGCATGATTACAGTGTTATTCTTGAGGCTTATGACTATGTCAGAAAAGAACTAGAGGAAGAGAGAGATGTGATTAAGACCATTAACATTTCTGGTAAAAAGACACAAGAAATCATCGAAAGTGGAATTCGTGGTAAGGTTAATGGTTTAGGTTTTGATAAGGCTATACAAGAAGAAAAAGTAGCTATTGTCAATGATGATAGTAAAGTAGAAGCTAGCACATCTAAATCTGAAGGTAAGAAAATTGTTTCTGAACCTAATCATGTTAAATTTGTTAATTCAAAAGGTACCCCTGTTGTACACAAAAGGATTAACAATAGTAATTCAGATGAGAAAGTGTTAGAGAAACCTAAGAATGTAAACATATGGTTTCTGTCTAAGTCTCAGTTGAAACAGAGATTAGATGGTCTTTCAGAGTCTAGCAAGATCAAAAGAAATAGGAATGGAAAAGAAGGTATTAACAAAGAGAATAATTACAAGAATGTACCTGATGCACCTAGGAAAAAATGCTATAAGTGTGGAAATCATAATCATTTGGCCCTAGACTGCAATCAAAAACCTTCTTGGAAAACTGAGTCCAGATTCCCCAAGACTCAGAAAATTCAATACCAACCACAAAAATCTTGTTATCATTGTGGTAGTTTACTTCATTCCATTTACATGTGTAGAGAATATCATGAACTGTATTATGACTATTATTCTCTGAAATCTGAAACTCCTAGTCACAAACAGTTTGTGAAATCAGAGTCTAAAGTTGACTCTGCAACAGGTAAAGTAAAGGCAAAATCCTCAAAGCCTGTTGTTTCTAAATCTAGTAAGAAAGGATCCAATCAAAGTTGGGTCCTAAAAAATTCTAACTAGTTACTTTTTGTTTGCAGGGCACAGGAAAGAAGCATTCAATTATCTTGGACAGTGGATGCTCTGGACATATGACTGGAAAGAAGTCCCTGCTTATAAAGTTTGAGAGGAAAGCTGGCCCAGTAATATCTTTTGGAGATGGCAACAAAGGAGAAACTCTGGGATATGGCTCAATTGTTTTGGGGAATGTCATCATAGAAAATGTAGCACTGGTTGAAGGCTTGAAACATACTCTTTTAAGCATAAGTCAACTGGGTGATAAAGGTTACAAATCAATCTTTGACAGAGAAGGATGCAAAATCTTGAATATACAGAATGGAGACATTGTTCTAACTGGTCAAAGACATGGTAACATATATGAAGCCAGCTTAAGTGATACATCTAAAGGAATTGTTAGATGTCTCTAAAGCAAAGCAACAAGTGATGAAAGCTGGAATTGGCACAAGAAACTCTTACATCTCAACTTCAAGAAGCTTAATCAACTTGTTAAGCACAATCTGGTGAGAGGCCTACCTCAGGCAAATTATGTGCAAGATGGACTTTGTGATGCATGTCAGCTTGGAAAGCAAAGAAGAACCACTTTCAAGAGCAAGACTGAAAATTCAATTACTGAACCATTTCACATGCTACATCTTGATCTGTTTGGTCCAGTAAACATTATGTCTATCAGCAAGAAAAGATTTGCTCTAGTGATAGTGGATGATTTCACAAGGTTCACATGGGTGTTCTTTCTACACAAGAAGGATGAAGCTCCTCAACAAATCATTGAACTTGTCAAGAATATTCAGAATAGCTCTGAGTACAAAGTCAAAGTACTTAGGAGTGACAATGGTACAGAATTCAAGAATTCTACAATGGAGGAGTATTATGTAGACAATGGAATCACTCAACAGCAAGAACCATGCTTGCAGATGCAAAACTTCCAACCTACTTTTGGGCAGAAGCTATTAACACTGCATGTTTCACTCAAAACTGTACCTTGGTAAATAGTCATGGAAAAACTCCCTATGAGATGATCAAAGGAAAGAAACCAAGTGTGAAATACTTTCACATCTTTGGATGTAAATGCTATGTCCTAAAAGTTCATCCAGAATAACTTGGAAAATTTGAAGTCAAATCGGATGAAGCAATCTTTCTAGGATATTCAGCATCTAAGGCCTTCAAAGTTTATAGTCTCAGAACTCACATTGTTATTGTAATAATTCGGATTTTTCAAGAAATGATTTTATTATTATTTCAATAATAATAATGTTTTCCTAAAATGAGGAGGAATTTTTTTTTTATTTATTTAATTATTTAATTATTTTCGGTGAAGTGGAACCGGGACCCTTTTAAAATTTTATTGACCTAGTAGATATCTCGAGTCAATAAATTATTTGGATAAAGATTTAATTTTGGAATGTGAAATTATTTAGTAAAGTTTTTATTTTAAATTACTGAATAATTTAGAGATTTTAAAATCCTTAGAAAATGATTATTTTAATTATTTGGGGAATTGTAGAAATTACTTGATTAATATATAAAATCAAGAATTTGAGATTTTACTCAAACAATAGTGTTTGTAGTATTTTTATAAAGCCCTGTAAATTGTGAATTATGAATCACAATTATTATTTTTATGATTTGTTTCTATAAATTATTAATATTTGTAAAATGCATATCAATTTAGAAAATTGAGATTTAATTCCAATTCTTTCTCCAAAAGTCTTTAAAAATAATCTAGTATTTAATTTTGCTAGAAATTTTATTTTTACAAATTATAGTTTTAACTCTAAATATTATTTAAGATATGTAGTATTTAAATGTATTGCTTTTAATTGTTATTGGGCTTGAGGCCCATTAGGGCAACACAACTTATATACATACAAACACACGCAGCCACACAGTTATACATACACAGCCGCACAAACAAATTAGTCGGGGGAGGGGGAAAGAAATCGGTGGGGGAAGAGAAAGAGAGATTGGGGGTTTGATTTTGGAACCAATTAAAACCTATACATACATATATATACGCGTGTGTGTGTATGTGCGAGTGGGAGTGTGTGCAGTGGCGGGGAGGAGGGTCGGGCGGCGGCCGGACTGCGGGGGGGACGACCGGAGTTCGGTGGTGGCGCCTCCTTGGTGGTGCAGCGTGGGAGGAGCAACAACGGGGTGAAGAGAGAGAGAGAGAGAGAGAGAGAGAGAGAGAGAGAGAGAGAGAGAGAGAGAGGAGGGAGAGATTGTTGCGGGGAAATCGATTAATTCGGGAGGTATAATCTCGCATCTCCATATCCATTTAATTTTCGTAGTTAATTAGTTGTAAATTTTGAGTTAATTGTTTTAACTTATTTTTGTAGTTTAAATTCGGAAAGTATATAAATTATTGTGATGGTGGTAATTTAATTGTGATATAATTATGTAGTTGATGTAATTTAATTAGTTTAAATTACGAGGTTAATTATGGTGGTTTAATTAGTTTAAATGGAAAGCTTAATGTGGTAATGGGTATAATTAGACTAAAATTGTAAGATTATGATTATTGGTTGAATTTCCGATATTTAATTCGGAAGGTATGTTTGTAATTATAATTGTTGAGTTTAATTATGAGTCCGATTAAAGGTTCGGGTTAGTGATCGTTAATTGTTAAATTGCTAATTGTTAATTGTTAGTGAGTAATTATTAATTGTCGGATAATATATTTGGGTTAGTTGTCAAGTAATTGTTAAGTGCTAATTGCTAATTGTTAGTTTCCAAATTGTAATTTTTAAATTGTTAAGTGCTAAGTGCTAATTGTTATTGTCATATGAGGTATAGTTATAAGAGTTGGTTTATCGGTAAATGTTTATGTGCTAAATGGTATAAGTCGGGTCGTAGTAATTGTTAGAAGTCATAAGTGCCAACTACGTGGTGTTGGCTTAAATGTGGATAAACTTAGTTTACTTTTCCTTATGTGCTAGTTGCCGCATGTCTGGGCGGGTACTTTTCCTTATGTGCTAGTTGCCGCATGTCTGGGCGGGTACTTTTCCTTATGTGCTAGTTGCCGCATGTCTGGGCGGGTACTTTTCTTATATGTTTACTTTTATGTTGCTGCAAGTTGAGGCAGCTTTTATTTTATCAAAAGCAGGGTTATAAATTGTTTTGTTGGCATGGAGGGGCTGAGCCCATAGTCCGATAAACGAATACTACATGCCGAAATTTTCTAAAAATCCCCTGCATTTTAATTTATTTAACTTATTTGATTTCAAGGGTTTAAAGGTATGATTTGGGTGTTAACTGTTTATGTGTATATGTGTTAAGTGAATTAATTCGAGGGTAATTGTTGTCTCGAGGATTTATGTGCTAAGTGATTTAATTCAAGGATTTATGTGTTTCGAGGATTAATTGTGTTTTGAGGATTAGCTATTAATCAAGTTTTGTCGTAGAGGGTCAATGGTATTATAAATGTATAGGTTAAGTGAAGTTGACTAAATGGTGGTATAGGGTTATGATATGTTGGTACTAGAAAATGTTCACTTTATATTAGGGGACTCTTCTAGTGTTGTTTGCTATTACTAAATGTCTTATGTGCATTAAGTGGTATTAGAGTAGTCAACTATAGGGAGGACACCTATAGTTTGACTTTATGATTATTTAGTGATAATCCCGAGTTGTGTCTACTCGATATACGTGGTATGACTGACAAGTACTCGTAACCATTTCAGTACCATTAGGGCGAAATCAAATTGGAGCGACGTGTATCCAAAAAGGAAGATCGAGACGTCAGGTAAGGTCCATGGAATTACTTGGACGAGGTGCGAAGGATTTGTTCGCGGTTTCTATTTTCTGCTAAGGACCAGAGGCAAGTTTACTATGCGTACTCTATTGTTCAGAATATATTTATTCTAAATACATGAAATGTGTTAAATAAGTTTTCAATCCATAATCACGAGTTTTTCCAACCTTGTACTTCTTCTCCCAAATCATTGTATTCCTTGCTTTGCCAACAATATTAAATCCTGCTCGTGCAATAACCAAAACCCATGACTTATAATACTGTCGATGGGCGGTGACATTCTTATGGTTCTACATCTCGATTTATATGTTGTATATTTATAAACTTTTGTAATGTGGTAGAGGACTATATGTTATGAGGTATATATAGATACATATACGTATATATGGAACTACGTGGTAAAGGCTCTGAGGGTAGAGCGTGTATTGAGTTATCGAACTTAGCCCGCGTGTCGGGGCTATTTTGTATTGTATGTTTTCGAAAACCCGGGCAAAGCTTTTAAAAAGAATTTCTCAATAATTAACCTAAAGGCAACATCACCAATAAACCAGTGTTTATTTATTTAATAGATGCTCCTGAGAGCATTTACTAATTAAATAAACCTCATTCGCCTAATTAAATTTATTTAATTAGATGAATATTATTTTCAAAACGCTTTCTTAAAATCACTTTGTCCCGGAGAAATAATAAAGCAATTTAATGGAGTGATTCTATCTAGTATATTATTTATCGGAGATAGTTTATTTTCAATACGGATTAAAGATATTCCAATGGTTATAATTGGTTACTTTCAGCTTAAAACAGCTAGATTGATATCGATATATGTTATTTGAATGCTTATTTAATTCGATGAATATTAATTATAATATTCATTAAGAAACAAAAAAAAAAGAAAGAGAAGAAGGATTTTCATGCTTATTAATTATTTCTTATTGACCGAGAGTCAGTAGTAGTTATTTGATAAAGTGGCTAAAGTTTGGAGACTGCTGGAGAGTTTGTGTCTTGATTTTGATTAGAAATATTCCAAGAGTTGTATTTGGGTGTTTTGAGGTTATTAAATATTCCAGTATTAATAGTAAGTATTATTTGAATATTACTTAATAAATGAATATTAATTTGAGTATTCTTTTAAAAAGGGATTATTGAATATTTATTATTTGTTACGTAGTAGTAAAACATTTATTAAATACTCTAAGTGCTTTGAAGGTTATAAAACACTATTTAAAGGTTGTCTAAGGACTTTCATAGTCATCTAAAATATTATATTTTGAATCTATCTAGGTAAGTTACTTTTCAAGAACTTCTATATATATGGAATTACCCTGTTGAGGTTACGAGCTTTATGCGTACCATTTTCCATGTGTGATCACAAAACCCTGTGTTGAGATTGATATCGGTACAAGTGTATATCTATACTTGAATTCTTTTGAACTCAAAACATTTTCGAAAACTCCCAGTCAGGTTTTACTCTCTTGCTTGTTTTTTTCAAGAAATTATCGGTCGACTGAAGTCGAACTTCAACTACTCAAGTTTTCTATCAAAATGATTTTGACAAGAAAAGAAAAAGGGGACTCTGGCAGGTGTGGGAATCGTTGACGAACGATTCCCGGGATGTGTAAGCGGCCGTGAGCCAGGCGGTCCATCAATTATTATTCCGGCCCAGGTGTTGCCGAAGGATGATTACGGATGTAGTTTTCATCGAGGGTGATTACGGATGTAGTTTTCACTCGGGGATAGTTACGGATGTAGTTTCTATCCTTCTACCGGTAGAGAAGACCCGCGGATTATTGGACTTGGATGTGGCGACTGATCATCGTCAATCCTTGTCAGGTTTTTATGTTTTCTTTAAGTCCCATCCTCCACTTTGGAAAAATACTCAAACACTGCTTCTTAGGCCTAAGTGCCAAGTAGCCGATAGTGTTGTTTTCAATTTTGAAAGATGATGAATTCATGCAGTATCTAGAACTGCAAGATTATTCTAACAATAATGGCACGTACTTGTGCACTTTTGCAATTATTCAAAAGATGAAAGATGGTTCATCGGTTATTGATGTTAAATCCCAAATATTTTGCTTCAAGAGCTTTGACTCTCTTCCTATCAGTTATTTCTGAGTTTAACTTATCAAGTGGTAACGAACTTATATCCTGTACAAAATCTTGAACTGTAAGGTGTTTTGATGATAATGACATACTCATGTGTATATACTTACAAACTTGAGGAGTATTAAAAAGGGAACTTTATAATGGTTTGGTTTATGAAGGGTGGTAATAACTATCTTAGCAGCATATTGAACTGCGTATTTTGAAAAGCTTTCTAAAAGATTAGTAATACGGTAGTGTACACTATTTCACTAAGGTATGAGGATTACTATTGTTGACATGAACTTACCTTATTTATCTGATGTTACTCGAAATGTCATATATCCCCTACTGAGGTTTCATTGTTGTAAATATTTCGAAATTGATATTAAGTATCGTTATATTTTGAAAACTCCATGTGTATATCGATATATTTTGTTGTGCTCTATTAATACTTGCTGGGCAATTCTTTCGCTCATACTTGCTTGTTTTAAATATTAACCTTTCAGAGGAAGGTAGATGATTGAGGCTTATCTGCATGGCTCAGAAGAAGCAGGCAGTACGCCCTTACGAAGATGATATGATCCAGAAAAGTTATAGCTGGAATAAGTTATATGTAAGTACAGTGATGTGTAATATATATTACTTTGTACTGAGTAGTACTAGTTGCTGGTGTACTTCCCAACGAAGCTATACTAGTAGTGTAAGATTTTTAAGACATAGTGCGATGTAATAGAATGGATGTAATAAAGATGTAAAGATTTTAGTTCTTGTTTCTAGCCCTATGACCTAAAAGATGCTTGGTGGTTGGGGTCGCGGAGTTATATTTCAGTTTTAATGATTACAGATGGTTTAATGTTGTTAAACAGGTAATTTGATGTTAAGGATTTCCGCGTGACGACCAAATCCCTGACCCCGGATTTGGGGCGTTACAGAAATGGTATCAGAGCTTAGGTTATAGTAAACTAGAAACGAGAGTGAGTAGGAGTGGGTATAGTTATGTAAGAACGTCAGGACTCATGTAGAGTTCATGTTGGACTATTGGATATAGTACCAATGATTAAGATAAGATTTTGAGGAATATGTTGAGGTAGACTTCACTTCTTGTGGTGATGGATGTCTGCTAAAGAACTCTTAGAGACAAGTGTTGGTTGGCAGGGGCATAGAGCGCCCGAGGCCTAAATTTAAGATGATTTTAGGGGATTCATGGAGGCAGTTAGGTATTCCTCGAACTATAGGGAATCTCAATATGATGGTGAATGATAGAAAAATGACATCTAGTATTATGGCAAGGATGTGTTGAGAATGTACTCATACTGTTAAAATTCTGAAAGGGAAGCAAAACAAGATCACTATGAAAGGTTATCAGTCGAAGTTGCGGGTATTTAAAACCCTCTCGAGCTTGATAGAGTTTAAGATAATATTATGAATGGATTGGTGGATAGACACCGATTGTCTCAAAATTATAGAAGTAAAAAGGGTGAAGATGAGATTGATCAATAAAAGATGAAATGTTTTAAGAATCAAGACGGACTGAGAAAGTCTGAGAGAAACTAGTACGAAGGCTATTATGCCAATAAGGGATAAGCTTAAGTTGCACACGGAATTGTCATGAGGACAGGGACGTGTTGTATAAATACGGTTATAATGGTGACTGGATCTAAGTAGGTATTTCCAGCAATGTTCCAGAATATCGCCCATTCGACACGTGGAATTCGTCGCTGCTAGGGGCGACACCGGTACCGAAGTCTTCTCAAAGAATAGAACGCTTGCGT
This sequence comes from Kitagawia praeruptora, assembly GCA_037693485.1. NCBI lineage: Eukaryota > Viridiplantae > Streptophyta > Magnoliopsida > Apiales > Apiaceae > Kitagawia > Kitagawia praeruptora. The sequence goes on from CM075345.1 coordinate 57,616,981, forward strand.
GAGATGCTTGCGCCGAGTCGAATAGAACTCCTTAATATCGTAAAATGCCGATGGTTGAATCTTTAGCGACTATTACGAGTCGACGATGACGTCGGTTATCGAGCACCTTAGGGTGTGCGTGGAAAAGAAGAGCGCTACAATCGAACAATTATCCGTCAGAGGAGCCGACATGAAAGGCATCCGTGGAGACCTTGGCATTACCCTCCCCAATTATGAATCATTTTGATTACTTCCCCAGTCTGAATTATTTGATATCTCCCCATTTGCAAATTATGTTTATTACTTCCCCAATCTGTAAATTATTTGACACCTCCTCGTGCATAAATTATTTTGATTACCTCCCCAGTCTATGATCTATCTTGACATCTCCCCAAGAGAGAATTTTGATAAAGAATATACTCCCTCTTCGAAGTTGTTCTTCAATACTCGTGTTAAACCATATTTAATTTCGATTGTGCCAGAAGCTGTCATTATTCCTACCTTCAGATTTCTGAAGCCCTATCGAATGATGTTATTTCAAACTTCCACTTTCCTCCAATAGTGGATGATTTATGGTGATATAGAACCATTTGATTATTGAATACCAGTATCTTTCTGGTTATCCTTTTCTTTGGAAATCACACCTTTGGAATTCGTTCAATTCAACTCCAAGGTGTCCCTTGAGAATTAATTGTCAAAATACGATAATTATTATCTTCACTTTGAATTGCTTTCATACTTCTCAACTTCCACTGAGACGAACAACCCTATACTTATAGGGGACACAAGGGCTATCTGTCTGTGTGATAGAAGTCTGACGGGACGCCGTCACTTGTGAGTTGTGAAATACAAGAAGGCTAACTACCTTTAGTAATGTCTTAACTGAGACACGCAACGTGAGTTCTTATGATCATATTGATCTCTCAGTAAATTCTCTTATTTCAAACAAGGTTTACTTTAATACTCATAACTTTATGATCACCAGTGTGTGACAATTGCCTTGATATGACAGCTATCCTTTCAAAGCCCCATTATTCTTATTATCTCTAATAAATTTGAAGGGGATACCAACCAGGTCGGCCAAGTCATAAATTCGCTGATAGAAACTAGACTCGCAACGGAATCGCCAAGAGCGGGAGCGAATTCCAACATGAATAGAATATCAGTGATGTATAGCTAGAATTGGTTCGTTCTCTCTCTCAAGAATGCCATGTTAATAGAGTCAGTGAACTCTCTCTCTTAAGGATAGTATAATAATAGAAAGTTGGGCAAGACGTATATGTGAAAGGAATAATGGTGGGTTATAAGACTCCAGCGATAATTGTGTCAGATAGAGAATCGAGGTTTGAATTGAGATATAGGAGAAGTTGTTTACGAAGAGACACTATCTCCTGTTTTGCAGAATAAGTGTTGATGATAAAAGAGTTAAGGAACCCCAGTAGTTGCCTTAGCTGATTCCGTGGACGGAATCCTTTTAAGGAGGGTAGACTGTAATAATTCGGATTTTTCAAGAAATGATTTTATTATTATTTCAATAATAATAATGTTTTCCTAAAATGATGAGGAATTTTTTTATTATTATTTAATTATTTAATTATTTTCGGTGAAGTGGAACCGGGACCCTTTTAAAATTTTATTGACCTAGTAGATATCTCGAGTCAATAAATTATTTGGATAAAGATTTAATTTTGGAATGTGAAATTATTTAGTAAAGTTTTTATTTTAAATTACTGAATAATTTAGAGATTTTAAAATCCTTAGAAAATGATTATTTTAATTATTTGGGGAATTGTAGAAATTACTTGATTAATATATAAAATCAAGAATTTGAGATTTTACTCAAACAATAGTGTTTGTAGTATTTTTATAAAGCCCTGTAAATTGTGAATTATGAATCACAATTATTATTTTTATGATTTGTTTCTATAAATTATTAATATTTGTAAAATGCATATCAATTTAGAAAATTGAGATTTAATTCCAATTCTCTCCAAAAGTCTTTAAAAATAATCTAGTATTTAATTTTGCTAGAAATTTTATTTTTACAAATTATAGTTTTAACTCTAAATATTATTTAAGATATGTAGTATTTAAATGTATTGCTTTTAATTGTTATTGGGCTTGAGGCCCATTAGGGCAACACAACTTATATACATACAAACACACGCAGCCACACAGTTATACATACACAGTCGCACAAACAAATCAGTCGGGGGAGGGCGAAAGAAATCGGTGGGGGAAGAGAAAGAGAGATTGGGGGTTTGATTTTGGAACCAATTAAAACCTATACATACATATATATACGCGTGTGTGTGTGTATGTGCGAGTGGGAGTGTGTGCAGTGGCGGGGAGGAGGGCCGGGCGGCGGGCGGACTGCGGGGGGGACGACCGGAGTTCGGTGGTGGCGCCTCCTTGGTGGTGCAGCGTGGGAGGAGCAACAACGGGGTGAAGAGAGAGAGAGAGAGAGAGAGAGAGAGAGAGAGAGAGAGAGAGAGAGAGAGAGAGAGAGGGAGGAGGGAGAGATTGTTGCGGGGAAATCGATTAATTCGGGAGGTATAATCTCGGATCTCCATATCCATTTAATTTTCGTAGTTAATTAGTTGTAAATTTTGAGTTAATTGTTTTAATTTATTTTTGTAGTTTAAATTCGGAAAGTATATAAATTATTGTGATGGTGGTAATTTAATTGTGATATAATTATGTAGTTGATGTAATTTAATTAGTTTAAATTACAAGGTTAATTATGGTGGTTTAATTAGTTTAAATGGAAAGCTTAATGTGGTAATGGGTATAATTAGACTAAAATTGTAAGATTATGATTATTGGTTGAATTTCCGATATTTAATTCGGAAGGTATGTTTGTAATTATAATTGTTGAGTTTAATTATGAGTCCGATTAAAGGTTCGGGTTAGTGATTGTTAATTGTTAAATTGCTAATTGTTAATTGTTAGTGAGTAATTATTAATTGTCGGATAATATATTTGGGTTAGTTGTCAAGTAATTGTTAAGTGCTAATTGCTAATTGTTAGTTTCCAAATTGTAATTTTTAAATTGTTAAGTGCTAAGTGCTAATTGTTATTGTCATATGAGGTATAGTTATAAGAGTTGGCTTATCGGTAAATGTTTATGTGCTAAATGGTATAAGTCGGGTCGTAGTAATTGTTAGAAGTCATAAGTGCCAACTACGTGGTGTTGGCTTAAATGTGGATAAACTTAGTTTACTTTTCCTTATGTGCTAGTTGCCGCATGTCTGGGCGGGTACTTTTCCTTATGTGCTAGTTGCCGCATGTCTGGGCGGGTACTTTTCCTTATGTGCTAGTTGCCGCATGTCTGGGCGGGTACTTTTCTTATATGTTTACTTTTATGTTGCTGCAAGTTGAGGCAGCTTTTATTTTATCAAAAGCAGGGTTATAAATTGTTTTGTTGGCATGGAGGGGCTGAGCCCATAGTCCGATAAACGAATACTACATGCCGAAATTTTCTAAAAATCCCCTGCATTTTAATTTATTTAACTTATTTGATTTCAAGGGTTTAAAGGTATGATTTGGGTGTTAACTGTTTATGTGTATATGTGTTAAGTGAATTAATTCGAGGGTAATTGTTGTCTCGAGGATTTATGTGCTAAGTGATTTAATTCAAGGATTTATGTGTTTCGAGGATTAATTGTGTTTTGAGGATTAGCTATTAATCAAGTTTTGTCGTAGAGGGTCAATGGTATTATAAATGTATAGGTTAAGTGAAGTTGACTAAATGGTGGTATAGGGTTATGATATGTTGGTACTAGGAAATGTTCACTTTATATTAGGGGACTCTTCTAGTGTTGTTTGCTATTACTAAATGTCTTATGTGCATTAAGTGGTATTAGAGTAGTCAACTATAGGGAGGACACCTATAGTTTGACTTTATGATTATTTAGTAATAATCCCGAGTTGTGTCTACTCGATATACGTGGTATGACTGACAAGTACTCGTAACCATTTCAGTACCATTAGGGCGAAATCAAATTGGAGCGACGTGTATCCAAAAAGGAAGATCGAGACGTCAGGTAAGGTCCATGGAATTACTTGGACGAGGTGCGAAGGATTTGTTCGCGGTTTCTATTTTCTGAGAAGGACCAGAGGCAAGTTTACTATGCGTACTCTATTGTTCAGAGTATATTTATTTTAAATACATGAAATGTGTTAAATAAGTTTTCAATCCATAATCGCGAGTTTTTCCAACCTTGTACTTCTTCTCCCAAATCATTGTATTCCTTGCTTTGCCAACAATATTAAATCCTGCTCGTGCAATAACCAAAACCCATGACTTATAATACTGTCGATGGGCGGTGACATTCTTATGGTTCTACATCTCGATTTATATGTTGTATATTTATAAACTTTTGTAATGTGGTAGAGGACTATATGTTATGAGGTATATATAGATACATATACGTATATATGGAACTACGTGGTAAAGGCTCTGAGGGTAGAGCATGTATTGAGTTATCGAACTTAGCCCGCGTGTCGGGGCTATTTTGTATTGTATGTTTTCGAAAACCCGGGCAAAGCTTTTAAAAAGAATTTCGCAATAATTAACCTAAAGGCAACATCACCAATAAACCAATGTTTATTTAATTAATAGATGCTCCTGAGAGCATTTACTAATTAAATAAACCTCATTCGCCTAATTAAATTTATTTAATTAGATGAATATTATTTTCAAAACGCTTTCTTAAAATCACTTTGTCCCGGAGAAATAATAAAACAATTTAATGGAGTGATTCTATCTAGTATATTATTTATCGGAGATAGTTTATTTTCAATACGGATTAAAGATATTCCAATGGTTATAATTGGTTACTTTCAGCTTAAAACAGCTAGATTGATATCGATATATGTTATTTGAATGCTTATTTAATTCGATGAATATTAATTATAATATTCATTAAGAAACAAAAAAAAAGAAAGAGAAGAAGGATTTTCATGCTTATTAATTATTTCTTATTGACCGAGAGTCAGTAGTAGTTATTTGATAAAGTGGCTAAAGTTTGGAGACTGCTGGAGAGTTTGTGTCTTGATTTTGATTAGAAATATTCCAAGAGTTGTATTTGGGTGTTTTGAGGTTATTAAATATTCCAGTATTAATAGTAAGTATTATTTGAATATTACTTAATAAATGAATATTAATTTGAGTATTCTTTTAAAAAGGGATTATTGAATATTTATTATTTGTTACGTAGTAGTCAAACATTTATTAAATACTCTAAGTGCTTTGAAGGTTATAAAACACTATTTAAAGGTTGTCTAAGGACTTTCATAGTCATCTAAAATATTATATTTTGAATCTATCTAGGTAAGTTACTTTTCAAGAACTTCTATATATATGGAATTACCCTGTTGAGGTTACGAGCTTTATGCGTACCATTTTCCATGTGTGATCACAAAACCCTGTGTTGAGATTGATATCGGTACAAGTGTATATCTATACTTGAATTCTTTTGAACTCAAAACATTTTCGAAAACTCCCAGTCAGGTTTTACTCTCTTGCTTGTTTTTTTCAAGAAATTATCGGTCGACTGAAGTCGAACTTCAACTACTCAAGTTTTCTATCAAAATGATTTTGACAAGAAAAGAAAAAGGGGACTCTGGCAGGTGTGGGAATCGTTGACGAACGATTCCCGGGATGTGTAAGCGGCCGTGAGCCAGGCGGTCCATCAATTATTATTCCGGCCCAGGTGTTGCCGAAGGATGATTACGGATGTAGTTTTCATCGAGGGTGATTACGGATGTAGTTTTCACTCGGGGATAGTTACGGATGTAGTTTCTATCCTTCTACCGGTAGAGAAGACCCGCGGATTATTGGACTTGGATGTGGCGACTGATCATCGTCAATCCTTGTCAGGTTTTTATGTTTTCTTTAAGTCCCATCCTCCACTTTGGAAAAATACTCAAACACTGCTTCTTAGGCCTAAGTGCCAAGTAGCCGATAGTGTTGTTTTCAATTTTGAAAGATGATGAATTCATGCAGTATCTAGAACTGCAAGATTATTCTAACAATAATGGCACGTACTTGTGCACTTTTGCAATTATTCAAAAGATGAAAGATGGTTCATCGGTTATTGATGTTAAATCCCAAATATTTTGCTTCAAGAGCTTTGACTCTCTTCCTATCAGTTATTTCTGAGTTTAACTTATCAAGTGGTAACGAACTTATATCCTGTACAAAATCTTGAACTGTAAGGTGTTTTGATGATAATGACATACTCATGTGTATATACTTACAAACTTGAGGAGTATTAAAAAGGGAACTTTATAATGGTTTGGTTTATGAAGGGTGGTAATAACTATCTTAGCAGCATATTGAACTGCGTATTTTGAAAAGCTTTCTAAAAGATTAGTAATACGGTAGTGTACACTATTTCACTAAGGTATGAGGATTACTATTGTTGACATGAACTTACCTTATTTATCTGATGTTACTCGAAATGTCATATATCCCCTACTGAGGTTTCATTGTTGTAAATATTTCGAAATTGATATTAAGTATCGTTATATTTTGAAAACTCCATGTGTATATCGATATATTTTGTTGTGCTCTATTAATACTTGCTGGGCAATTCTTTCGCTCATACTTGCTTGTTTTAAATATTAACCTTTCAGAGGAAGGTAGATGATTGAGGCTTATCTGCATGGCTCAGAAGAAGCAGGCAGTACGCCCTTACGAAGATGATATGATCCAGAAAAGTTATAGCTGGAATAAGTTATATGTAAGTACAGTGATGTGTAATATATATTACTTTGTACTGAGTAGTACTAGTTGCTGGTGTACTTCCCAACGAAGCTATACTAGTAGTGTAAGATTTTTAAGACATAGTGCGATGTAATAGAATGGATGTACTAAAGATGTAAAGATTTTAGTTCTTGTTTCTAGCCCTATGACCTAAAAGATGCTTGGTGGTTGGGGTCGCGGAGTTATATTTCAGTTTTAATGATTACAGATGGTTTAATGTTGTTAAACAGGTAATTTGATGTTAAGGATTTCTGCGTGACGACCAAATCCCTGACCCCGGATTTGGGGCGTTACAGTTATGGAATCAATTCATGTTGCATTTGATGATAAGAAATTTGGAATTCTGCAAACTGATGAGAGCCATGACAAATTGGAATTTGAAAATCTGAAGAATTCTGAGATACTCTCCAGTGATGATGAAGGTTCTCCAGAAGGAATTTCTATTGCTTATCAAAGGAATGCTACTGTTGAGGGGGAGCAAATAAATCAAAGAGAACACAGTGATCATCAGGAGCAAACTAGCTATTCAGAGTCTACTCCATCAGGAACTAATCTTTCAGAGTCTACTGGGGAAAGATCAGTAACTAGCAGCAATATGGAATCTACTGATTTTATTGATCAAAGGGGAGTTATTGAAGACAGGGAGAATTCTTCTACAAGAGATACCACTAACTTAGGGGGAGAGATTAGCAGAGTCAATCTACCACCTGCTAGAAAATGGACAAAGGATCATACTGAAGATTTGATTATTGGTGATCCAAATAGTGGTGTTCGAACTAGAAGATCAATTCAAAATGAATGCTTGTATAGTTGCTTTCTCTCAAAGAATGAACCTAAGAAGGTTGAAGAAGCCTTACAGGATCCTGATTGGGTAATTGCAATGCAGGAGGAGTTAAATGAGTTTGAGAGAAACAAAGTTTGGAAACTGGTACCAAGACCTAAAGATAGATCTATTGTTGGTGCAAGATGGGTTTTCAGAAACAAGCTAGATGAATCTGGTATGATTGTAAGAAACAAAGCAAGACTGGTGGCCAAGGGTTATTCTCAGGAAAAAGGCATTGATTATGATGAGACCTTTGCACCTGTAGCAAGATTGGAAGCAATCAGAATGTTTCTTGCATTTGCAGCTCATTCAAAATTCAAGGTATACCAGATGGATGTAAAGAGTGCTTTTCTAAATGGCAAACTTGATGAGGAAGTGTATATGGAACAGCCACCTGGATTTGTTGATCCAAAATTTCCAAATCATGTCTACAAACTTGACAAGGCACTCTATGGACTAAAGCAGGCACCAAGAGCATGGTATGAGACTTTGTCTAAATTTCTTCTTGAAAATGGCTTCACAAGAGGTACAATTGACAAAACTCTATTCTTTAGAAAGATAAAAGGTGAATTGCTTTTAGTTCAAGTTTATGTTGATGATATCATATTTGGTTCTACTAATGAAAAATTGTGTGCTAAGTTTAGCAAGCATATGCAGTCTAAGTATCAGATGAGCATGATGGGTGAATTAAATTATTTCTTAGACTTGCACGTCAAACAGACTGAGACTGGTATTTTCATTAATCAGTCAAAGTATATCAAAGATCTTTTAAGAAGGTTTGACTTTCAAGACTGTGTAGTTGCAAAAACACCCATGGCAACAACCACTAAACTAGACTCTGATCCTAAGGGAAAGAGTGTGGATAATACTAGTTATAGAGGCATGATAGGCTCATTGTTATATCTAACTGCAAGTAGACCAGATATAATGTTTTCTACCTGTTTATGTGCTAGATTCCAAAGTGATCCTAAGGAATCTCATTTAATTGCTGTGAAGAGAATTTTTAGATATCTCAAAGGAACTCCAAATCTTGGTTTGTGGTATCCTAGAGAATCTGATTTCTTCCTAATTGGCTATTCAGACTCTGATCCTAAGGGAAAGAGTTTGGTAGAGTTTGTATTTAATCTTATTAATACAAACAAAATTTGATTCATTCGTTTATTCTTGTTCATATAACCAAGCAAAAATCAGACACAATTATATAACTTGTATTCAACCCCCCCTTCTACAAGTTATTCGAGTTAACAGATCTCTGTTCCACTTAGTGGTTCTGGGCAAGCTTCTTTCTTGATCTGCTTCATCATTTCCTCTTTGAGGTGTTGACTCTCCACCATTGATGTTTTCTCCTTCATGTTCTTCAACGTCTCCAGAATCATTCTCATTCTGATGATTAGCTGATATAGTTTGAGATTGAGCTGGAGTTTGAGTAGCATCATTGGTGTTGACAGCATTTCTTTCAAACTCAATATCCTGAGTACCAGTAGGTTCATCAGTAACAATTTCTTCTATTTCCAAATACCCTTGATTTTCAAATCTAAGAGGCTCCATTTGCCCATCCTCTTGCAGTCCTGGGAATTTGGTTTCATCAAATGTGACATTCACACTTTCTTCAATGACTTTGTGATCAATGACATAGACTCTGTAGGAAGTCCTCTCCAAACCATATCCCATGAAAATGCCTTCATAAGCTTTAGCATCGAACTTTCCTTTTCTTTCATGGTTGTCAATCATCATGAAACACTTACTTCTAAATACATGAAAATACTTGATAGTAGGTTTCTTTCCTGTTAACAGATAGTAAGGAGTGTTTCCATGAGTCTTGTTGATCAAGGTTCTATTATGTGTGTAACAAGCCGTATTAATAGCTTCTGCCCAGAAGTATGTTGGTAATTTAGAATCATTCAACATAGTTCTCGCAGCTTCGATGAGAGTTCTGTTCTTCCTTTCTACAACTCCATTTTGTTGTGGTGTCCTGCTAGTGGATAATTGTTGGATAATGCCCTCTTCTTTGCAGAAGTTTCCTAGTGTGGCATTTCTGAACTCAGTACCATTATCACTTCTCAGATATTGAACTTGAGCATTGGGGGTTCTTTCAAGAACTCTTATGTGATCAATGATTTCTTGAGCAGCTTCGTCCTTTATCTCTAAAAATTTCACCCAAGTGTACCTTGAGTAGTCATCCACCATTACCAGGGCATATCTCTTCCTTGCAAGAGATTGAACATTTACTGGACCAAACAAATCCATGTGAATTAATTTGAGTGGCTCAGTGTTGGTATTCACTTGCTTTGATTTGTGCACAGATCTTTTCAATTTGCCCACTTGACAATCCTCACATAGTCCTTCTTGACAGAATTCCTGTTGAGGTAGTCCTCTCACTAAATCCTTCTTCATCAGAATATTCATATTCTTGAAATTGAGATGTGAGAGCTTCTTGTGCCAAAGCATGCTTTCACCAACTGATGCTTTACTGTAAAAACAGTAAGCCTTGTCTTTATTGACATAATTTAAATCTGCAACAAACAAGCTTCCTTTCCTGACTCCTTTCAAAGAGAGGCTTCGATCTTTCTTATGATAGATATCACAAGCCATCATATCAAAATCAACCTTGAATCCTCTATCACTGAACTGGCTGACACTGAGTAGGTTGTGCTTCAATCCATCAACAAGAGCAATATCTTCAATGACAACATTTCCAATTTCCAAACAACCATATCCCACAGTGTAACCTTTGTTGTTGTCTCCAAAAGTTATTATTGGGCCGGCTTTCTCCACAAAATGTGATAGTAGGGCTATATCACCAGTCATGTGCCAGGAGCATCCACTGTCGATGATCCACATGACCTGCTTCTGTTTCTTGCCCTACAAAATAGATGATTTTAATTTGCATCTGGTACCCAAACTCTGTTGGGTCCTTCAGTTACAGCATCATTGTTCATATCATTCTGTTTCACATTTAAATCGACACTAGAATCCTCTTGTCTGACTTCTTTTATTGTCTACTTGGTTCTAGAGTTAGACTTAGTCTTTCTCTTGGTGGAAGCTACCTTTTTACCAACATAGGCAGGCACATAAGTCTCAGCAGTTTCTAAATACGAGCATCTTTCAGTAGACAGAATAGGTAGATTGAAGCAAGTACTCATAACAACAATTTTGCATGGCATACAGTCAATGTTATTACAGACATCCATACTTCTTTGCATAATGGGGGTTCTATGTAAGTTACCACCAACATTGGACGCATTAATCTTATCCTGTTTGGGTTTCTTACAGACAAATGTTAAATGATGAGATGATCCACAATTATTGCAAAGCTTCCTAGGGGCATCCTTAATACGACTATATCCATTCTTCTTATCAATCCCTAACTTACCATTCCTATTCTTAGGCTTGTAGGCATTTGCTTTGACAGTATGTTCTGAAGTTGCTGTCGAGCCACCCTTGACAGTACCTTTCTTTGCCTCTGTCGTGACAGCAGGTTTGAAAGTTGCTGTCTTGGGTTCCCTCTTGACAATATCTTTTGAAGTTTCTGTCTCATCCTTGTTGTCAGCTACTTTAGAACATTCTGTCTGATTGCTTGGTAGAGTTTCTGTCATGGGGGACTTGACAGTATCTTTTCCTTTGCTCAGTGTGTTGTCAATGCACTCATCTTCATCAAGTAGCTCTTATTTGATGAACAAGGAGGTTTCATCAAAATCAACTTGAAGATTTTTGAAAATCGGATTGTTAACTCTTTTGAGAATTTGAGGTTTGATAGATTCACTATCATCAAGAACAATTGCCTTTCCATGCCTTCTACCATACTCGAAACCTATTCCTACCTTTTGATTCTCAGTGTGATTATCATGATATTCCTGGACTAACCTAGAAGAGTTTCTAAAAGCTTTGAGTTTAAACTCGTTTTCTGCAATTTGACTCCTGAGAAAATCTTCTATTTCTTAGCACAGATAATATCATTCTTCAATCTAGCATTCTCTTGAGCTAATGAACCTAGGGGACTGGTTCTTAGCAACAACATTTCATTTTCAGATTTGAGAGTTTCATTCTGTTTAGTTAACTTAGCAATTTCTTCATGAGCAGAAGATAAACTAACATGAATGTTAAACATCTCAGCACTTAAATCTTCAATGGTATGCTTATACTCAATTTTAGACATATCAAGTAAGACTAGAGATGGTACCTGATTTGATGAACTTGAAGCTTCTTCATCAGATTTAGCCATGAGGGGTAAGTTCATAAACTCCTCTTCTTCTTCATCTTCAGAATCATCCCAGCATTTTCCTTCAGCCACATAGGCTTTCCCTTGATTCCTCTTAAACTGATTTTCAGATCCCTTTCCTTGATTCTGTCTTGGTCTTCTGCACTCAGTAGCAAAATGACCTAGCTCATTGTAGTTGTAACATCTGAACTTCGACCTATCCACCAACCCTGTCTTGTATCCTCATCTTGTGGCTCCACCAGTGGGCTTTAAAAAACTTCCCTTGTTGAATTTAGATGATTGACCCTGTGGCTTGTATGACTTGTCCCTTCTAAACTTGATATTCTTGAATCTCTTAGCCATATAAGCCATGGTTGGATTATCCATGCATTCAATCTCTTTTACTGTGTAGAAGTCTTCATCTTCAACATCTTTCAGCTGCAGAACCACCTTCTCCTCGTCATCCAACACTTCTTCAATCTTCAAAGATGGCATCTGTGTTGGTTGTGAACTTTGTGATGGTTCACTTGGACAAGCTACTTGTGGCTCATGAGCTATGAGGGCTCCTGACATGTTTGTTAACTTTCCTTTGGTTCCAGTTTGAATAGCTCTCTTTTGAAAAAACTCGAGTTCGTATGATTTGAGCACACCATAGAGAGTTTCAAGAGAGACATCACTCAAGTTTCTTCCCTCTCTTATGGCTGTAACTTTGTGCTCAAGGTGCTCAGGGAGAGTGAGCATAAATTTGATATTAATCTCCTTTCTATCATAGAACTTTCCATGAATTTGCAACTCAGCTATCAGCTTACTGAACCTTTCAAACATGTGTGTAAGTTCTTCGCCTGGTTTCGCCATGAAGGCTTCATATTGTGATACAAGAATTTGTCTTTGGTTCTCGCGAACTTCTTCACTTCCTTCACACAGCAGCTCTATCTTGCTCCACATTTCTTTTGCAGATTTGTATCCCATGACATTACCACACATGGCTTTGTCTAATGTAAGTGAATCGAGCAAGATGAGTTGTAAATAGTCATCTAAGACTACTTTCTCCTTTTCGGACTCTATGTACCCATAAGGCTTCTTTGCAACCCAATGGGCTGGAATGGTTTCACCATTCTCAGTAGCAGCAGCTACTTCCTTCTGAAGTATGAAGGGATCGTTCTCAAGAATTCCCAAATACAGTGGATGGGCAGCTTTGATAAATAACAAGATTTTTCTTTTCCAGAAATTGTAGTTCTCTTTATCAAAGACTGGAATCTTGATTCCACTTGACTTCTGAATACTCGTCATGATCTCCAGATTTGTGTATCAATCTGTGTGCTCTGATACCAGTTGTTGGTCCCGGAGTATTGCAGAAGGGGGGGGGTTTGAATGCAATACTGATAAAATCGAATCTTTAAATCAACAACGAAAATAAAGATTATAGATTATCAGTAGATGTATGCAAGCAATAAGTGAAACAAGATTTCTCACAAAATAAATGTTTTATTTATTTTGTGTGAAGTGTTGCTACAACTTGGAGAGAGTTTCTCCAGCTTCGATATCTCAAGAGATACAGATTGATTCGTGTGCGTACATGAATAGAAAAGAATTTAAGATGTATCTAAGTAGACTAAGATACTCTTTTGTCACTATCGCATGGGGTGTTGAGCTGCTGTCGTTTTCAAGTGGCAGCTCATTACAAAATGCACACCCATGTGACTTTCCTTAATTGCTATACAGACAGGATAAACCTTATAAGTAAAGCAACCTAGATTCTTTCTATTTCTAGCTAATTAATACAATTCTAGTAGATGTGGATATCACATGCTCCTCGAATTGACCAGCCTTGTCATGTGAATCTCTTAAGCTTCTGTCGTAGTCTTGTAGGTATGCTACAAACGATAGTGTGTTGCAGCAAATCTGTTTCTTGAACATGTAACCTGTCACGGGCTTTGACTGAGAAAATACCCAATTCAAATCATTCAAGGTGACAGTAACCTTAACCGCAGAGTCTGCTGTCAAAGGAATATTCAGAGGTTGACAGTACTAGCTCCCGCCAATGTTGCTGTCGGAACTCCAGACTTGCTGTCAAGTGTGAGAATGTTACTGTCTGTTGCTTCGGCCAATGTTGTTGTCAAATGTAGCTTTGTCGTGATTTAGAAACATTTGTCTTCTTGTAACATTACTGTCAGGGACATGACAATAACTTTTATTCTTGCTGTCTTCTGGATGCATTCCTTGAGGCTTGAACAAACATATGAACTTCTCCCAAATCATACATTTATTACATGACAGCAATTATTCGAATACGAAGACATACTCTGGCTGTGACAGTATGTTCAACTTAGTAAAAACTAAGTACAGGAAGATATAATTAAGTTGTCTCTATGCTATCACCCATAAATCCCAACAGTTACATTGTATTTTTGAAAAAAAAATCTACAATTTGGTTATTTTTTTTAAAAATCCATTATTTTAAAATGCTATTCAACTATTTTTTTTTCTCCAAGGCTTATATGCCTTACCTATTTTAACAATTCTCTACAATGAACGAGAATTGAACCTAGAAACTTGAATGACAAACTCTTTCCACTGCTCTACCAAAAACAAACTTAGAACCCGTTTGGTTTACCTTATTTTTCAGAAATAAGTATACTTATTTTGGAAAAAAATACATAAATATGTTTTTTTTCTGAAATAAGTAACTTAGTTTTGTAAAATAATAAATGTTAAACATTTCATAAACTTTTATTTTTATAAAAATATATAAATACATATTTTTTTTCGAAATAAATAATTAAGGGGACCAAACATGCCCTTAACAAACTTGTAAGACTTAATTATATTCGCCATTCTATGCGTTTATCTGTTTTAAAACATGATCTTATTTATTTGAAATATTTATTTGATTAGTTTAATTTGAATACATCTTTCAGACCTGATTATATTGGATTACTCTGCGGATCAATTTAATTTATTTTTGAAAACTTTTCAAAATGAAATATGCATAACTATTTTAAATTAAGCAGGTATTCAAAATACAAGTTCAGTGACTCTGAAAAGCTTAAGAAACTATTTGTTTTCCTCAGTTTTAATAAATATTACATGATTATTAACTATTTTTTCTAATCAAATATTCACTTTCATATTATTGAATTTAAATGTTTATCATAATAACCCAGATAAAGAATATTGTTAAAGTTAACACACAAATTTATGCATAAATATTTTTAAAAACCATATAATTTTATATTATATTTAGTAACCAACAAGAATACGGTTCAAGATGCTTTTATGGATAGTAAAATTAAAAACTATATGGATAAAAATAATCGATGCTTCACATTGAACAAAAACTAATACGGAGTAATAATTAACGGATAATTTTTTAGGGAAACTCGGAAAATGGTGCAAGGTATAATAAGGATAACTAGATAAGGTATATTTCATGTTGGTAAAATGAATTTATTTTACGTGAATAATTTAAATTTATTAGTTAATTTATTTTTGTTTATGAAAAAAATTGTATATAAATGATGATATAATTTAGGGATAGTTTCAAAACTACCCACGTGAACTATTAGATTTTTAAATATATACTACCAACCTTTCTAAAATTCTAAAAATATCGACCTTGTTTTCAAAATTCCAAAAATACTACCTTCCTCAATTGCAACTTTTGCAACTTCCAGTTTTCAAATTTCTGATTTCAAGTTCTGGGGTTCAGATGTCATTTTCGACCACTTTTTTATCAATTATGATTGCCCTTGGCGGGGCCTTGCAACCTCATTCATCAATTATGATTGCCCTTGGCGGGGCCTTGCAACCTCATTTGCAACTGAGATGCTACGAATTTCTGATTTCAAGTTCTGGGGTTCAGATGTCATTTTCGACCACTTTTTTGGGGTTCAGATGTCATTTCAAATATATATATATATATATATATATATATATATATATATATATATATATATATATATATATATATATATATCTAGATTCCAAAAAAGTGGTCGAAAATGACATCTGAACCCCAGAACTTGAAATCAGAAATTTGAAAACTGGAAGTTGCAAATGAGGTTGCAAAAGTTGCAATTGAGAAAGGTAGTATTTTTTGAATTTTGAAAACATAAAATTATAATGAGGTAGTATTTTTTAAAAAATGATTTTATAGAAGTGAAAAGATAGTTGGATGGTAGTAAAATTGGAAATAATTGTTAAAATCTTATGTATTTATGTAAATATCCCTATAATTTATATATTTTCATCGAGTTCAATTTTGAAAACTCGACCTCACTTAAAATCATTATAAATCATAATTTAAAATTTATTTTATATTTTGTAAAACAATTTTTTTTTTGTTTTTTTATATTTAAGTCATTCAGCTCGCAACTAAGGGGCTGTTTGTTTCCCCTTATTTCAAGGGACTTATGGCTTATAAGGCCATAAACACTTATGGGGGGTGTTTGTCAAAATAAGTTTTGGCTCGACTTATAACTTATAATCCCATAAGTTGAATGTTAGGAAATCCTAACATTCAACTTATGCTTATAACTTATTTCTCGATATACGCAATATATAATATCCTTCAAATCTTCAAAATCATATATCTCTCGATCCATTCATTAGAAAATTGATATGTATATCTCAAATTTCTCTACTCATCGAGATCTATTCATTGACATCCATTGTTAAATATAAAAAACAAATATTTTGAAAATTATAGAAAAAAGTTAACTTATAAGTTCTAATTTACCCAAACAGTTTACTGATTATAAGTTCTGATTTACCAAACACTTTACTGACTTATAAGTTATGCTCTACTTATCACTTATATGACATAAGTGCTTATAAGTCATAAGCTACATTTTTTAAGATACCCTAAACACCCACTAAATTCGATCCTTTTTTTTTAATTACACTCAAGATGATTTGAGTTTGCAAGTAAATTTGATCCAATTTTTTTTGAAGTCAACTATTTTCTAAATTCAACTTAAAAAGAGTCAAGTTCATCCGAAATGTAAATTTAATTAATTTAAACTACTCGCTCGATTCATTTAAAATTATTTGAACTCAAAATTATTAATTTAAACTACTCGCTCGATTCATTTAAAATGACTTGAACTCAAAATTATTAATTATATATCCGATTGTGCACAATTGCACTAAATGCATGATTTATGTATTGGCAACAACAGATATATATTTGGAAATTTAAAGTATGTAAACATAAATATTAATTAGAATATCTTGGATCATGTATCTTCTTTTTAACTTCAAATTTAAATTTTTACTTGACCGAAAAATTAAGTTTGGAAGTAGTTTTTTTTCCCTCCAATTGTTCCAAAATAGCATCCGATTTGAGATATTTTTCATGTGTATATCAAAAAATCAAGAAGATCAATGCAAGAAGTGAACATATTCGAGGAAAGGAGAAGTGTGTAAGTTTACTTGTCTCACTTGTCATTCTCCCAAAATTGTCATTTTCTAAAAATCCATTCTAATTATTTGAATTCATTTTTTCTCAACTTTCACTCTCACCCCCCAACGCCCTTAGCAAAATCTTCCAACTAAATTTATAATCTTGATGGATTGCCTTCACTTATTTGGTAATCTTTTTTAAATTCTGGATTTCATTCTTTATACTACATATTAACATCCATATTTATTATCTATATCAACTAAATTTTATCTTGATGGCAGTTTTCATTCATAAAGGTTATGCAAAGGATCCTTTAATTTCAAAGAAATTTCTGATTTTGTGTTAAGGGATTTTTATTTTGAGCTGAGGGTTAATAAAAATGCTTTCACTGTGGTTTTCTTTGAAGAAATCTTTGCATTGCAAAGAGGCAACTGATGTTCATGTTCCAAAAACCAAGAAAGAATTAAGCAACATTTTCACTAAAGAATCAAGGAGGTCAGGCTGTTCTAGGTCTATTTCCAATCTTAAGGATGTGATTCATGGGAGTAAGCTACACTCAGAAAATCCTGTTAATTGTAGTCCAAGATCTATGGGGAGTAGTGAATTTATGAACCCGATGACACATGAAGTGATTATGAGTAATTCAAGATTTGAGCTTAAGATCAGTGGGTTTAGAGGGTTTCAAGAAGATGGTGGAAATGATGGTGGTGTTAGTTCTGTAAGGCCAGGCACACCAGGGCCTGGTGGCCATCCTACAATGCAAAATTTTAATCCTTCATTTAAGAATTCAGCAGCAACTCCTCCAAGAAAGTCTGCACTGGAAGGGCGTAGACACGGCAGGGTTTCGAATTCGAGGGGTGGCACTGGGAATTCTGCGAAAGCTCGGGCATTTGTTGAGACAGATACTAATGGTTCATGTTCCTCAGTAACATGTCATAAATGTGGAGAGCTGTTTGGGACATGGGAAGCTCTTGAAGCTCATCATATGTTAAAACATGCTGGTATATACCCTTTATTCTTCTTTTTATTTAGGTTTCTTACTTGGATCAAAGTTTGTGTTTGGTTGGCCTTGTTTGCCAAGTTGATAGTATTTTTCTTGACCTGTAATTGTATTAAATTTAAAATTATATCTTACCACCTCCTTTGGCCCCCGACTGATTTCGAGCGGAATTTATTGGGTACATCTTCTTTCTACAAATCAATAATCTTAAAAAAGGACCTCCTCCAAATGTAGACTGAATTGGTTGTGAATTGTATTGCAGCTGCTTTCTGTACATTGGAATTTGTTTTAAACGTGATAGGCACTGTTCTAAAAATTCCCGATTCAACCGATTAATCCCCGATTAATCTTCTGTAAGTTAACCAACCGATTTGATTTTTGAAATCCGATTAATCGAATTAATTTATTTAAAATGATATGTTTAATTGTAAATTAGACTAATATATTAAATATTATTATAATATCCGATTAATGCTCCGATTAATCCGTCCGATTAAACCCCGCCTACCCGATTAAACGCTAGGCGGTACCACAACCGTCCTGGACCGCATAGCAATTTCTGGAACACCTGTGATAGGAGTACCTTATTTCATTTTTTTTAATAAAAAAAAACAAAGACTTGCCTACTGTCTACTGAACTTTGAGTTTTGAAATGATTGATCTTAATCACTTTTCACTTTTTGAGATAGAAAGGTAGATTCTCTACTTTGTTGTTCAAGGTCACATGACTAAAATTTCCATGTGTGTTGGATGCATAACTTTGAAAAGTCAGATTTGTTGAGATTGTTTGTTTCATAGTCTTACAAAATGTTCTATTGTACAGTTAGTGAACTTGTGGAGGGCGACTCATCTAGGAAAATTGTGGAGATAATTTGCCGGTCCAGCTGGTTAAAATCAGAAAATCATTGTGGTCGAATCGAGAAGGTATTAAAAGTTCATAACATGCAAAAAATGCTGGCTCGATTTGAAGAATATAGGGAGATGGTAAAGATCCAGGCTAGCAAGCTCCAAACAAAACATCCCCGCTGCATTGCAGACGGTAATGAACTTTTGAGGTTTTACGGCACAACTGTGGCATGCTCCCTTGGTATTAATGGTTGCACCAGTCTATGTTTATCTGACAAATGCTGTGCTTGTCGAATAATAAAATATGGGCCATCCAGCAAAAAAGAGCTCAAGGGTGGAATAGGCGTTTTCACGACTTCCACTAGTCAGAGAGCTTTCGAATCTATAAAAATCGATGAAAATGATCACACCCTGAGAAAAGCCTTGATAGTTTGCAGAGTTATAGCTGGGAGAGTACATAAACCTTTGGAGAACATCCAAGAAATAGCTGGTCAGTCGGGATTTGATTCGTTGGCTGGTAAGGTAGGTCTTCATTCTAATATTGAAGAACTTTATTTGCTCAATCCCAGAGCTCTTCTTCCCTGTTTTGTGGTGATCTGCAAAACCTGAAAATTTGAAAGAAAATTGGTATAGTGATATTTCCAAATCAAAGTTCTTTCGATCAATCATTTATTATTCTAGTTAGCTGCAGTAGGTTAGCTTCCTTATGCAGTTCCGCTAGGTATCTTATACCGTTGCTGGTGAACATTTTTAGAGCGATCTGGACATTTTTTTTTTCTTTCTGCATCAAGATTGGAAAAATATTTAGATGTGGAGAATAAGAAGAGAGCTGCAGAACTCTTTCTTTATAATTTACTGTACTAGACTGATGATTGCAAAATTGTACTAGTTTCTAAATGTCTCGTAGATTTTTGGTGGGAAATACTGTATTGTTCAAAGATCACTATATAAATTAAGTAGCTGTAATTTTGTCATTATTTTTGACCTGACCAAAATAGCAAACAATTCTAGTATCAGCTTGATATACTCTTTAAAGACCTTGGTTTACTAAGAAACCGCCCTTTCAGTTATGACCACCATCATTATGAAATGTAAGAAAACCAAATCCTCAGAAGGACAAATTATCTACAAGACTAGAGGAGCTGAAAATTGTTTTTTTTTTCCCCCTATTTTCATTTCAAATTCTTGAAGTAACAATATACCGAATCTGGAATATACGTAACAGCGAATGCAGGTTGAATAGCAGAAATGTGTTATGTCACACTAGAATAACAAGAGACACTCAACCAACTCCTATATTTTTCAGATCGAAACTGAGGATGATTAGGATATGATGTGTTTCTACTTCCTATAAAGCCGGTAATATATTACAGGGAGAACAAAAACAAGGAAACATACTAACGAACAAATGAGGAAAAAAAAGCTGTTGTTAGAGTTCACACGAGTCAGCTATGCTGCTGTCCATAGACTCATCTCGTTGGTGTTGGGTCAATTTACTCCTACGTTCTAACTGGTCCATATTGATCGTAAGCTCATTTGCTGTAGCGGATAATGAATGTTTGTGATGATTTCTGCTGTGCCTTAGTTTGAGAATCCGCGAAAGAACTTGGACACTGTCCCTCATTGAAGGCCGCTTTTTCGATACAATGTTGACACATTTATATGCAAGAGCTGCCACATCACTGAGTTCCTGATCATCAAACTTTCCCCCAAGATTAGGATCAACTATTTCCTCCCATCCGACTTTCCCGTCAGTATTCATTGCCGCCTGTTCATCATTAATCACACTTAATATTTTATTTTTTTTAGCTATGATACTATAGTAACCTACTCCTTGAGAAGAGTTCGAACTAAAAACAATTAATTAAAGCCAAATCCCTACCATCCTAGAAAAGGCAAAAATTCAGTTAACAGAAAGAGGCATGTCCTTAAAAGTTAAACACGGACTCGGAGTTCCGGATATGTCTCCTTTTGATGACGGATAAAATTTATTCAGTTATAATTGTTGGTGATGATGAGGATGATGAAAGAGAGAGGACTTACAAGCTCAACGTACTCCATTAGACCCTGTTGAGGATTTCTTCCTGCAATGAGTTCAAAGAGTAACACTCCGAAACTGTAAACATCACTCTTTTTGGTGAAGGTCCTGGATGATATATATTCTGGATCCAGATATCCAAAAGTTCCACGTATATTCGATGCATGCCTGTTTAGCATATCTTCCCTTGAAAGTCCAAAATCAGCTACCTGTGTAAATAGTTAAATGAGTAGTCATTATAAGCCTAGTACAATGCAGACACAAACTCTAGGAATCTTGGCTGTCTGGCTAACCTACAAATTACTTTCAAGTCAGGAAAAAACAAAAAAAAAAATCTCTTTCTATATATAGAGAAAGATGAGGGACTTATATAAGTCCCCTTCCAGAGGCAAAACATGCGGCATACATACCCTGGCTCCCATGGACTGGTCCAACAAAATATTGGAAGATTTGATATCCCGGTGTATCACAGGAGGAACTGCCTGTAATTAATTCAAAGGGAGATCAAATGAGACCAAAACATAATTTCAAACCTCTAGCCGTAAAGAACAGTGAGCTTACCCCATCATGTAGATACTCCACACCCCTTGCTACGTCCAGAGCAATTTGGACCCTCAGATTCCAGCTCAATGGTTCATGCTTCTCACCTAAAGCATGAAGAACTTATTCATTTAGGAAGAGTCAAGCAAAACCCTCGTCCAGTACTGAACATTAATCTCTTGCCAAAAAAAAAAAGACTCTAATTCCTAAATGGAAAAAGAGGAATACTTAATTTACCTAGATGCTTGTAATTAAAAGGTAAACATGGAGTCAAATGGAGTCAAATTATTATACCTAAATAAGTACTGAGATGAAAGACTTTCAGTTACTGATCTTAATCATGCAAAAATGGAAACCCAACTTGTCGACCGTGACTCAAATATCAATCAATTGTAAAATGCACAAATATATGTATATCAGCTCAAACCTAGAAGAAGTATGACAATCCTATGCAATAATATACTGAAAAATGTTCGCAGGCAGCTTACCATACAAGTGAGAAGCCAGGCTGCCCTTACTCATGTAGACATATATTAGCATATGTTGTCCCTTTTCTGCACAGTATCCAATCAAATTAACAAGGTTCCTGTGATGTAGTCTCCCCAGTAATGTAACCTAGAAAGAGATACAGAAAAATAGAGGGTTTAATGCGAGAATCAGGTGAAACAGAAATGATTAAAAATGACATGTAAGTATGTTAGCACATGACTTGAAGCAAACTGAGCAAATTTTAAGATGCTACTTTGCTTGTAAGAACAGTGTGTGATATTGAAGCATGTACATGCTTCTATGTTACTTTAAAGTTAAGTCCACAAAACTTTAAAAACAACTAGCTAAATGAAATATGATCGAACATCAATCTGAGAAAGTTGTGAGAATCAGAGACCAAAAGTTGAATCAAAAACAAAATTGATCCACAAGGATATGATATAGAATAGGAAGGTGAGTTGATGCTCTTTACGAAATCATATTACCTCTGTGTGGAACTCTTTTTCCCCTTGCTTAGAGTCGGTTGCAAGCATTTTAACAGCAACAACCTCACCAGTTGACATTTGAGCTTTATAAACAGGACCAAATGCCCCTTGGCCAATCAAAGCAGTAAAATTACACGTTGCTTTTTGCAAATCCCTGATCCACATAACAAAATTTACGGTAAAAATCACATAACTTACATATTAAGAGCATAATTAGACCAATCATTCTCAAATTTTCATCCCCTCAAATGACCTCCTGATCTAGACAAACCAAACACAATTAAATTCAAGCAAAATCGAGAACATACTTGTAAGAGTACTCCAAAATCCCCGAAGCAGAAAGTACATTAGCCTTCCTAAGCCCTCCTAACCAAGATGACATGTTACTAGTATTCCCGGAAATTTTAGGCGAATCAGTGGTGCCGAAAGAGGAGTCAGACATAACAGTGCAAGAATCAGCGCCATTTGCTCGAATCGGAATAGTAGCAGCACGACGAGAACTGCTGTTTCCAATCTGTGATCTCTTACTGTGGATCCTAAAGCAGAAAAACGCACAAATTGCCAAAAGCACACCAATGACAACTCCTATAGATACCCCAATTATCAATCCTGATGACAAGGCTTTCATCTCCCTGTCTTACTTTATTTTTCGGCTTTTAAAATTTTATGTACCATCCAGAGGCAATTTATACACCAGTTGAACTATATTTCTATGTTGTTTTGTTTGGTGGCTGAAACAAATAATAAGAGTTAAATTAAATTTAAATTAACAGGAGACCTATTACAAGATCTATCTGAAACAAAAATTGTAAGAACATATGCAAGGGAGAAAGTTGTCAGTATATATAAGAATGTCTCTAGAAATTGTAAGAACATATATAGGAGTAAATAATTAAATTGTAAGTATAGGAAATGTGTGTACATGTAGTAAGAAGAATTAGAAATGCATTTACCAGATCAAGTAAGGAGTTGTTTACCAAACACTAGCAGCGAGAAAGTTGATCGGCGTCGGAGGGAGGGAGAGAGATAGAGAGAGAAAGAGGGAGAGAGAGAGAGAGAGAGGAGAGAGAAATGGGGGTTATAGTGCTATAGTAGTCTACATTCACGATTGTATAATGAGACTTTGATGTTCGCCGTTTGGACATTAAAATATGCGTAAATGCAGCAATACTGTTGTACTATACTACAGTAGTACTCTTTTAATAGAATTAAAGTTAAAGCCGTAAATGTATGTAATTGCCCTTGCCGGTCATTTTACTTGGTTAAAACCACAAGTTTTAGCAATTTGGGTGGGGGAACTTTGTCTGTTTTTGGAAAGTTTTGGTTCAGAAAAAAATACTGTAATCACTACTGTAACCCGCAATTTGGTTTGAAAAAAAAAAGGTCTGTTTTTTTTTTTTTTTTTTGACGAAAAGCATAGAATTATATTACTGGAACAAACAACTCAATATAACAGCGGGACAAACCCCCGACTGTCAACACGATCAGGGTAATAAACAAATAAATTGTTTTCTGATCGTTCAACAAGATGAACATAAAAGTTCTTGAAACTAAAAACAAATTCGAAAACATCCTAAACGATCCAAACTGCGTCAAAATCCTTGAAAACAGCGATATCACAATTGACCACATCACATAAAAACCGTTGATACCCCAGTGTTCAGAATCCTCACTCCAGCTATCTACATGCCGGATACCAGCTATAGACATGCCGAACATGGAAACCCCTAAAGGATGAGTAACACCCCAGCTATCTACATGCCGGATATCAGCTATAGACATGCCGAAAGTGAAAACCTCCAAAAAATGATGAACCATCTTTGGTTGTGAGTGCTGAGCTCTTGCAATAATCTTCACCGTCCTAACTTCGATGCAATCTTTACAGATCCCCCAAGACATCAACAAATTTATTCTCAGCAGATCCAACCACGAACATAGAGATACATAAATAATTAAATACATAAAACTTCAAACCACTCCAAAAGGAGAGACACACGCCAAAAGGCGAGACAAAAACCAAAAATTCAAAGATCTCGGAATGACACCAAATTTTGGTATGATGTTAAGGAGGAGAATTTGAATCTAAAGGTATTTTTTATTTGAGGAATCGGACTCAAAACCAAGCTAGATCTGAGAAATAAATTCTAAGATATTTGGCTTTGACTCGATTTTATTTGAAAACTGGAAAAAAGAGAGAAGATTGGGGGAGGATCGGAGAGTGGAATGAGGGAGGAGGGTGGTGAGGGAGGAGGGAGGGACGGAGAGTAGTCTTCTTTTTTCTTTTTTTTTAATAAAGATATTAATTCAATAATAAAAAACCATACATTAATCTTTATTTGTGGAAAAACTAGAAGTATTTAATATGAAAGGAGGCTTAGAGCATTTCCAACCATCCTTTAGTTAAAATCATATATATAATATCATAAATAAAATTTATAGAAATTATGTAAATAAAAATTATTCCAATAAGACATTAATCTTAACAAAAGATTTATATAATCTATTTTCGTCGATTATATTTGATCAATCTCTAATAGAGGTCTGTAAAGAAGATTTTATATTATCTATTATCTTATAAAAAATAGGGATATTCTCAATAGTATCATTCTGGTTTTGACTTTTACAGATGGTACCATTCCTTCTTTTTAACTCGAGTGGTACTTGTATTTTAGGTTTCATATATGTTATATCATTCTGTTACTCAAACGTTAGTCAATCGTTAAAATATAAGGGTATTATACGTAAAAGTCAAAAATTTAATGGCATCAATTATTAAAGTCAAGAGTACAATGGTATTATTGAAAATATTCATAAACTTATTTTTTGAAGTTTGGCACTGTTTTCGTTCAAATATTTTGATGGATGATATTTCTATAAGTAACATAATGTTACGATATTATTGAAAGTACGAAAAAAATTGAAATTTAAATAGGAAATTAGGTCACTTGCTTGTATATTAATGTTTGAACTAACCGAATGGTATAACATACACTAAATCTAAAATACAATGGCACCATTCGTAAATAAAAAAGAAGGAATGATACCATCTGGAAAAGTGAAAAGCAGAAGAATACCATTGAGAATATCCCAAAAAAATAATCTATTTATAACAAATTGAAATAATAATAACATATTATATTTACAATATAACTAAAAATTATAACCAATATACCACTGAAGCACAACATCTTAAAAATTCAACAAATTTTACATAAACAATATTTTATTTAATTTATCCAACCATTTTTAGCCTTATCATTGGAGTTGCTCTTATTTTTTTTTTTTTTACTTCTATCCTTCAATGTTTAAGTTTAGAATTTTTCAAAATTCTAATGCCACTCTACATGGTGTATATTTATTATTTAAGCTAGGGGTGATCATAAACCGCACCAAACCGTACAAACCGCCCACACCGCACCAACCCCCACCACACCGCGCGGTTTTTTATTGTATGTGGTGCGGTTGCGGTTTCAAATTTTAATAAACCGCGCGGTGCGGTGCGGGTTGCGGTTTAAAATTTCTGAAACGCGGTTCAAACCGCACCGCACCGCAATATGTAATATATTATATAATTATATATATATATATATATGTATGTATATATATATATATAAGTATGTATCAAGTTAGGCCCATCAAGTTATATGTATAGGTCCATCAGTGGTCAGCCCATTAAAATCTAATCCAGTGTTACTCTAACAAGGTTAATACGAGCAGCCGCACAACACACTAAAACTAAAACACAATCGAATCTAATCGAACAAAACCTCCCTTCTTCAACCAAGGTAAGTAATTGTTAGATTATTTTCTTTTGAGTAATTGTTAGTTAAGGTTAAAGGTAAGTGTTTGATTTCTCTAATCTAATCAGTAGTCTTGTGTCTTGTTATTGATTTGTTACTTATTTTAGATGGAGCTAGAACAAAGCTCAGAGCCTCCACTGACCTCCATGAGCCAGAATCAAACACAAGCTGAAGCTACACAAGTTGAAACCATCGAGAAGAAACCTTCATCACAAAAACGCAAAGCAAAGCCGCCACAGGTATCTTATAAAAAATCAAGTGATGTTTGGGACCATTTTACGATCGATGAGTCTGATCCAACTAATGTGAGAGCTATTTATAACTATTGTGATAAGAACTATGCTGGTGGTACTAGGAAACATGGCACTAGCACTGTTAGGTATCATTTGATAAATCAATGTCCGAAATATCCATATAGATTGGAGGATAAAAAACAGAAAACATTGTGCTTTCAAAAAACAAGTAAATTTGGGTCTGAAAGTGTTGGTGGTTCAGGTAGCAATTTGGTTGATGTGGGATTTAGCCAATCTGATTGTAGGGCTGCTTGTGCTAAAATGATTGTTATAGATGAATTGTCCTTTCGATTTGTTGAGCAGGAAGGGTTCAGGTTATTTTGTAGTGTTGCTTGTCCTAGATTTATTATTCCTTCACGCCATACAATTGCTAGGGATATTATGAAGTTGTATAATTTCGAGAAGACAAAATTAAGGGATTATTTGGTTAGAAATTCACAAAGAGTTTCTTTGACAAGTGACACTTGGACTTCCATTCAAAATGTTTGTTATCTTGTATTGACTTCACACTTTATTGATAATGAGTGGAAAATGGAAAAGAGAATTCTGAATTTTTGTCAAATTGCTAATCACAAAGGCGAGACAATAGGAAAAGCAATTGAAGCATGTTTAAAAGGTTGGGGTATTGATAAAATATTTACGATTACTCTTGACAACGCAGCCTCTAATGGTGTGGCTGTTAATCACATTAAGAAACAATTGAACTTTTTAATTCATATACTTCATTTATCAGTCTTGATGTTTGTTGATTTGTTCTGTTTTAGTGAGTATTGACACTCCAATTTCTGAACAGGTCAGGCAGCTGGGAAGAAGATGCTCCTGTATGTTGTTGATTGCCCGGTAAGATCTTTAATCCAATATCCTTATCTAACTCTAGTCTATGTGTAGTATGTTTTATTCATTTTTGTCTTCTGTTAGTTTCTGAAATCTTAGTGGAGATTCAGCTAGGTATTAGGTAGTCAATGTAACTTCTTGTTATTCATAACTAAATTGAAGTACAGTAGAAGTTGTATAGTTACTAAATTGAAGCACAATAATAGTAGTTGTCCTCATTTGTTGTGAAATCTTTATTTGATTTGTTAAACAAATAAAGCAAAGTGATTGTATGTGCATTACTTAATTCTATTTGTGGAAAAACATCATTAGACAACTAATCCGTCCTCCATATTTATTTTCCAGCTCTATTCTTTTGAAACATTAGCACAATATGTACTCTTCCTGCCTTCACAGGTTTCTAAGATATGTAAATTAATATAGGCTTCTATGATTTGGTTTACAGGTTTCTACAAAGGAATGTACCAGATATTGGAGCACTGTTCCATCAATCTTCCTGCCTTTGCATTTCCTATTTTTATGTTGTATTAAATTCTATTTTTATGTTAAACTTTCCACTGTTATTGAATGGTATTTGTGACTCTGAAGTTTGTATTATGGTCCACTTTCCAGAAGACTTATTCAATTTGAATTTGGTTAACCATCCATTTTAATTTCTCGTGATAATTATGATTTGGAATCATGTAAGTTTTAATATAGTAATTTTTATTGAAGTTGTAAACCGTAGTGAACCGCACCACACCGCACCGCATTTTCGTGGTACGATTTATGCGGTTTGAAAATTTCGTGGTGCGGGTGTGATTTGAGAATTTGATCAAACCGCATGTGCGATTTGGTCCACGGTTTTAGGAAAAAACCGCACCGCCCGCACCGCGATCCCCTTAATTTAAGCTTTTACAAACACATCACATTATTGTAGATTTAGATATTTTTGAACTCATGGACAAATCAAGGGACAAACACAAAAAGTCCAACACATAAGCATGCTACTGATGAAGCAATTAATTTACTACCAAGTGTGTTATTTTAGTTTTAGCACGTCATACTTTAACTTTATACATGTATCAAAAATCCAAACTATCACAACGCTTAAGTTGACCACGTATCCCTTCCCCAACAAACAGAGAGGAGTATTAAAGTACGAAAATGGTATTAATCCAAGTCAAGATCCAAGTACAAACTTTCGGTTTGATATTTGATTTTAAAAATATAATTTTTATATTTAATAAATAATGAATATATATTAAAGACAAATAATTAACTGTATGATGTCTTAAATAAACAATAAATAATTATTAATAAATTAATGATTTTGTCTTGTATTACCAGAGTTAATAAGGTTTTTAGGTATAAATGTGTAAGGACACATCGAAAATTTTACGGTAAATTTTTGGATACAATCTCATATATTTGAACGTGAAAATCTCATAATTTTGGGTAATTTTTTTTAAATCAATTTCGAGAATTTTTTCCTCTAAATTAATCATTTTATTTAATATGATTTAATAAGAAATTATATTATTATAAAAATATTACTCCCTCCGTCCAATCCATTTCTTTACATAAAAAACTGCGTATCTGACACGCATTTTAAGGTGCATTTTAAGGATAGTTATATAACTTATTTTTGATATTTTCTTTTTTTGTATAAAAATAGAACAATCCTATTTTTATACAAAAAAAGAAAATATCAAAAATAAGTTATGGAACTATCCTTAAAATGCACATTAAAATCCGTGCCGGAAATTGGTCCGCAAATGTAAACTATTGAAAAAAACAGAGGGAGTAAAAATCAGTGAATGAAAACAAATTTTCTTTTAATATTATTTTTCATTTAATTTATAAATCTGAGAGTTAATTTCTTATTAATATTTCCTAACAAATATTAGAAAACCTAAATATGAATTTATAAAGAGATAATTTACTATTGCTCAAAGTTAAAGAAGTAAAATGAATTTATAAATGTTAAGATATGAATGTTGATATCTAATATGTTATTATTAATTACTTCCTTCATCCCATTTTAATTGTTCTGTTTTATCTTTTTTGTGATCAGTTTTACCCATTTTTAAGTAAAAAGTATTGAGTTTACAGTTTGAAAAAATTGCAAAATCTATTTTATAATAGATTCAAGTATATATTTAATGAGATATTTTTATATTTTTTTTGCAATTATATAATATTCACAAATTCAGTGAAATGTTAGTCAATTCAATTAATAAGAAGTCAAACATGAGAACTAATTTGGGATAAATTAAATCTAGGTAACACCTTACAATTTGAAATTAATGATGATTTATCAAATAATAAAATAAATTTGAATCCAGATCATTCGATTTTTGATCTGGTTTAAACTGATATCGAATTCAGATAATTCAAAAATTCAATTAGACTAGAACCAGAATAAATTTTTCATAAATCCAAAAAATCAGTCCAATCTAAATTTTATTGACAACACAGAATATTAGATTTGCTCATCCCTAAACATAGTGACCAAAATAAGGTTAATCACCAGTTACAAGTTTAAAGTTATTATTATCATGACCAAATTCACTTTAATTTAATATCTAACTGCATCAATATTCGAGTATGATATTTTAATTTTTAACAAGTACATTAATGGATTGAAATTTTAGTTGATATGTTCTCAAATATAAAAATCTAAATCTGAAAAATACAATGGAAATAATAATAATACTAACAAGTTTGAACATAATTAAAGAGACCACCAGCATGTTTGGCCCCCCTTAATTTTTTTTTTTAGTTTCACTTAAAGTGAAAATGAGATGTTTGTGTGTCTTTAAAAGTTTTAGTCCAAAAAATTTAAGTGCATGTACTTTTTTTTAACTTATTTTTTTTTTCCTATCAATTTTTATATATTCGAATCAGGTTTAAACTTGTATTATATTCTTTGTATATATTTGTATTTTATACTTTTATATTATGTTTAAAAAATTTAAATTTTTATTTTTTTAATTAATTATTTTTAAAAATAATTTTCTTTAATCAAACAGATACAACTAACCGTTCAAATTATCACTTTTCACTTAAAGAATTAAGTTGTACTTAAGTTAAGCCAAACGGACTCCGGATCTCTGTACTTGTGCATCCATTTAACGAAGCTAAAAAAACATGCATGCTACTTCCCATTCATGACTAGCATATGGTATTGTCCAACCTCACAAGCACATTCCACGTTCAGAATGTAAAGAGATCGAGAAGAATAATTGACATGCCAAGTCCAAGCAACCTTAACCAATTCATTTTAATTATATTTGTGCATAAATCGAACATTATTAGAGTACTCACATTGGAGTCTCTATCCCTAAATATTTAGGAAAAATGCCAATTTTTGATCAAAAATATTGTTTCATCTTGAACCCCATTTTGAGGAACAAATTTAGGGATTATTGTTGAGTCCCCATTTCTACTGTTCCTCAGCAAACTATCCCCAAATCTCTCTCTCTCTCTTACTTTATACTACTCCCTCCGTCTCAATATGCTTCTGTCGTTTGATATGTCGGGACTGTTCATAACATGAGACAAATTACTAATTTACGTCTAATCTATAAGATCAAATGTAGTCATGAGTGATCTTGTTGGATTCGTATTTATGAGTACTTTAATACAGTGAAGTTTTTATATTTAAAACTAATATAAAATTAAAGATATTAATGATTAAAAGTATGTGTTGGCAAACGTGTCCAAGGAAAATGAGAAAAGTTTTTAGAGACAGAGGGAGTAGCTTATAGCCCGTGCAAAGCACGAGTTACTTTTAAATTTTTATAATTTTTTATAATATAATATAATATTATAAATATTAATTTAAATATGTTATTTATTCGAAACTTACATCTTTATATATAATAATTTTTAGTATTAAATATAAATTAATATGTAATTGGCGGGAATCGAACCTTGAACCTCTGCATATAACAACTTTTAGTATTGTTATATCTAACGATCATGATCTATTTGAGTTGCTGATCTAACGGTGATAAATGAGGGATAACCAAAAATGGGGATAACCAAAAAAGGGGTAACCAAACTACAAATTATACCCCTTTTGCTTATTATAATATAAATATAATAATAACTAGCTTGTAGCCCGTGCGATGTACGGGTTTTTTTTAATATGTTATAAATTTTTATTATATTTTTATATGAACATTATTTTCAATATTTTTTTAATTCCTATTTAATGATTGTACTTATGTTTTTTATTATAAATAATGTATACTGATTTTTAATATATTTTATTAGTAATTGAAAGATATGGTGTGATATTTTTGGATATATATATTAGTGATTGCAAGATTAATTTTAAATTAACAGTTAACATGTTTTAATTAGAAAAGAAATACTCGTATTAATCATTGAAAGATATGGTATGATTCATGTTTTTAGGTGTTTATTAATGGTTGAAAGATATGGTGCAATATTTTTGGATATAAATATTAATGATTGCAATATTAGTTTTAAAATAAAAGGTAACGTGTTTTAATTAAATAGAAGATAACATGTTTTAATTAGATAGAAATATTAATGATTGAAAGATATGGTATGATTTATGTTTGTAGTTGTTTATAAAAGGTAATGTTATTAATGATTGCAATATTAGTTTTAAAATAAAAGGTAACGTGTAGAACGTAACATGTTTTAATTAAATAGAAATATTAATGATCGAAAAATATGATATGATTTATATTTTTAGTTGTTTATAAAGAGTAATGTTTTAAACTAAAAGGGAATCGAATATTAGACTTCTCAATATAACAACTTTTTGTATTGTTATATCTAACGGTCATGATATATTTGAGTTGAAGATCTAACGATTATGAATAGCTTGGTTAACCAAACTACAAACTACAAAAAATCTCTATTTTGCTTATAATAATATAGTATAGATATATTTAATTGTATTTGTAGGTAGTGGGTTAGTTTTGGTCGTTAAAATTGTAAATGAAAGAGAGAAAAAAAAGTAATATAAAAAAAAAAAAGAATACATGAATATGGGGAATGGGATGTAGAATATTTTTGATAATTTTGAGGATTTACTATTTTTATTTGAAAATTTACTATTTTTAATAAATTTTTGGAATCGGGGATGGGGGAGGGGATGGGAATGCTCTTATATATGCTCCTCTACAGACATGATACATATCTACGTACATACTATAATGTACTCATGATCATAGCCTGGAGAAAGAGCACTAGGGTGAACGTGATGTTGGAGTACATTAGTCCCCATGGCCGATACAGAATATTACTCGTACTTCTTATTCCCCAACATGGAGTAATTGTCACGTAAAATTAATATATATAGTAATTTGGATTTTTTTTGTTTAATTATAACATAGATCATTATAATCTCATTGATTGCAAGATAAAAAGAAAGAAAAACTCTATTCACGAAGTAGAAAAACAATTTTTATGAAAGACACTTTTTTTTTTGCTAATTGAATGAGAGACACTTCAATTCCACTGAGATAAATAAACTTAGCTAATATTATTACATTTGTACAGAGATTACTATCAAACATTGGGGTAATTTAGGGTTAAGCATTTGGTCGGTTCCGTCGGATTGAATCGAAAAAATCAAAAACCAAAATATTGATTTTTTTTAAGATCGAACTGAACTAAAATTATTTTATAATTCGGACCGGAACCGAATTGAAATATTTTGGTTTATTCGGTTCGGTCCTTTTTAACCGAATTTAAAAAAAAAAAAAAAAACTTACCTATGTGGGATCTGGTTCTTTTAAACGTGGACGCAAGAATTAACACAACAATCTTTGATTAACATTGAAATGTATATTTTGGGATCAACAGCATCCCTACGCATTCGACAAAGAAACTCTCATGGCTGCGGGGACTAGTCTCGTATAAGTTTTTCTTCTTTGCCTCAGGTTTGGAGTTTGGACTTATCAAAGTGCATGCATAGACAGATTATCTCAAATTGTGTCATCTATTTCTTATGGTAATCTACATCTAAATGAACGAGGTGCTGTGCTGCCATATATAGAACTTAAGAACAAATACCATTACATAATGAAACCCATAGTTTCTGAAATTCTAGTTCAACTACGTTCTAAAATTTGTTTAAATGCATGTACTAACAATTGGATGCTACAGCTGGTTAAGAAGTGAGAAGACAGAACAAGGTATGTCAAATTCGGTCCAGAATGGGTATCAGAACAGAAACCAAGTAATATATATATTTATATATATAACGTAAATATATGTTTTGTATATTTCGGTTTATTCGATCTAGAACCAAAATATTTTGGTAAAAAAACGGATCGGATCGAAATATATTTCGATCCGGATAAAAAAACCAAAATGACTGAAATTTCAAAAAAATTGGAATCAAATAAAACCAAATTAACATATTTCGGTTTCGATTCGATTTTGTTTTAGGGTAATTGCCGGCAAATATGCAAGGTCTGCTTCAATAAATAAAGCAAGGCCAGTTTGGTAATTTAAATACAAGAATAATGTACTCCCTCCCGGCCA
Source organism: Kitagawia praeruptora (assembly GCA_037693485.1). NCBI lineage: Eukaryota > Viridiplantae > Streptophyta > Magnoliopsida > Apiales > Apiaceae > Kitagawia > Kitagawia praeruptora. The sequence goes on from CM075345.1 coordinate 57,650,998, forward strand.
ATTCTTTACATTTGGTTTGGGCACGGAGACCAAGGATAATGAGTGTAATATTATTAAAATAAATGAAGTAATGGGTGTAATCGTGATTTTATTGTTAAAATAAGAGAAGTAGTGTGTGTAATAGTGTAAAGTGTTGCAAAAGTAAAGTAAAGTAGTGAATGTAATAATGTATTTTATTGTTAAAAATTATTATTTTTAATAATGTAAATAATTGGTAAAATGACCAAAAAAGAAAAGTATAAAAAAATGGGAGGGACAGACGAGTACTCCGTAGTACAGATACATGGATCTGGTACGTGGATCTGGTACGTCTCGAGGGGGATATCGATGACGACTTACGACTTTGGATAGGCCGCGAAAACTGTGACCATGTTTCTGGTATGGAGATCCCTAAACAAAATTATTATCGCAAGCACCCTCCTTTTTTGCTTTTACACCTTACATTAATGAATACTATAAGTTGGCACAGTGGTATTGCAAATTTTAAAAATATCATTTGTTCGATAATGTACTATGAAATATACAGTTTAAAATAATTTGTAATTAATTTAACTTTAATTCTAATATTAGTAGAGTAACTTTTAAGAATTAATATATTGATTTGAAGGTTTTTAGAATTATGCTTATGTATTGTAATTGTGCCAAACTAAGTTTTGGTATCACTTTGACATAGATTGACGTATATTATTCAGTGTTGCAAATTTCGGAAATCGGAATTATTCGGTTAAGGTACCGATTTATGATTTATCGGGTAATTCGGTTGAAAAATCGGTGATTTATCGGCGATTTTTACAAAATCAGCCGAAATTTTTGACCGATTTTGGCTAATTTATCGGCAATTTTTCAGAAATCGGACGATTTCTATAATGGAGATACTATTACAGTACCTCTTTTATTAAAAGTATCAAATCAGAGTTTATAAAGCAAAAAAGAAAAAGGAGTATTAAAGTTGGAAAACGTTCAAACAAATGAATAACGATTAACGAAGTAGAGAGAGAAGAATTAGCAAAAAAAAAAAAAAAGAAGTCAAGAGAGAAGGTGAAATTAATTAAATAAATATTAGAAACCGAAGTGCCCTCACCTGACCTACCCTACCCTACTCTATCCTACCAATCCGGCGTTTTCATGAGAACAACGTTAAAGCAAATACCCCATTTGGATTATTTTCCGGTAAAGAAAGTTATTAGTACTACTAAGATACTCGGTACGTCCCGTCCATTTGTTATCATTTCAAAATAGGGTGTTGATACGTATTTTAAGATTAATTTTAAGGATAGTTCCATAACTTATTTTTGAATTTCTTTTTTTGTATAAAAATAGAACAATCCTATTTTTATACAAAAAAAAGAAAATTTTAAAAATAAGTTATGGAACTATCCTTAAAATCCACTTTAAAATGCGTGCCAGAAAGTGACAAAAAAGTGTAAACAAATGTATGGGACAGAGGGAGTACTCCCTCCGTCCCATGAGGTTCTTAACATGAGGGCTCGGCACGGAGACCTAGTGGGTGTAATATTGTTAAAATAAATGAAGTAGTGGGTGTAATAGTGATTTTATTGTTAAAATAAGTAAAGTAGTGGGTGTAATAGTAAAAAAGTGTTGAAAAAGTTGAGTGAAGTACTGGATGTAATAGTGTATTTTATTATTAAAAGTTACTCCCTCTGTTTTATGTAATAGTTTACATTTGCGGACCAATTTCCGGCACGGATTTTAAGGTGCATTTTAAGGATAGTTTTATAACTTATTTTTGATTTTTTCTTTTTTTGTATAAAAATAGGATTGTTCTATTTTATACAAAAAAAGAAAATATCAAAAATAAGTTATAGAACTATCCTTAAAATGCGTGTCAGATACACAATTTTTTATGTAAAGAAATGGATGAGATGGAGGGAGTACTATTTTTAGTAATGTAAATAATTGGTGGGACGTCCCAAAAAGGAAATTGTAAATAAATGGATGGGACAGAGGGAATATAAGTTTTTAATCTTTCACACTTTGTATTGCATCGATAAAAATATTCAAATTATATAAATACTTCAAACGGTTTTATGTGCACGAGTATGACCTCAGAATAGAACAAATAATTTTAATGCAAATTTAGGAGTATTTAGGTAAATTACAGATAAAAATTTAATATTTACAAAAATGTGAGGACATCTTACTTTATAAGTACAAGAATAACATATATATATATATACTGGGTCCTATTCAAATAAAAACCTCCTTAGAATAGAAACCTAGAAACTAATACATTTATCACATTTCAAACTAATTTAAAGATCAAACTAGAGGTACCCAAATACAAAAAACGCATAAAATTCTGCCCTCTATCTATAAAAAAAGTAAATTAAAAAGTTAAAAAAATCACTGTTCATCAATGACGTAACAGATGAACAGTGTGTGTTTTTTTTACTGAATAGAGGGCAGAATTTTATACGTTTTTTGTGAAGGTGCCCCTAGCGGGGCCCTTAAAATAAATAAAATATAATTTATTTAGTGTAGGTTTCTAGTTTCTATTCTAAGATTGGTTTCTATTTGAACAAAATCATATATATATACACATAAATTGGAACCTTCATAATCATTTTCATTTCTTTTCGATAGATTATGGGTCCGTTTCGAAAATTTTATTTTTTAGAAATAAGTTACTTATTCTCGAAAAAAGTTAAGAAATATGTACTTTTTTGTGAAATAAATAACTTAATTTTGCAAGATAATGAATATTAAATTCCTCCTATCCATTTTTTTCTAAAGAAATATATATAAATATAATTTTTTTTCTGAATTAAGTAACTTATAAATTGGTCTTAAGATTTGTGAAATGGGACCTTTATACACGTTTCGCCTTCATACTTGTGACGACAAAGAGGATGGAAAGAGAAAACACTTGTACTCCACACTATTACACATGATACTATGTGCCCGTTTGGCAATTCTATTTATTAACTTATAAGTTACTTATTTTGGAAAAAAAATTGTATTTATATATATTTTTTTAGAAAAAAATGTGTATGGGGAGTTTAATATTCGTAATCTTGCAAAAATAAGTTACTTTTTCAAAGAAAAATACATATTTCCTAACCTTTTTCTAGAATAAGTAAATTATTTCTAAAAATAAGATTTTCCAAACCAGACATATGATAGGGTAGTGGGGAGAATTTCTTACCAATGTTGGTTGGACAAAGCCACAACTACTGTGATTATTACCACGTGTTGTTTCTATGTCTAACAAGTTTCCCCCACTCTCCCACCTGTCAGATGAAGAAGCCAACATTTTGAACTTGGGCTATGTCATTGAATAACACAAGCTATAAGCCTATAATTGTTGGGCCAAGCCCAGTAATGGGATTTTGAATTTACGTAGTAACGAACTAACGATCCTTACGGTATTCAAAAGCAATCCCTTTTGTAAAATTTTTGGAGACTGCACCAAGTAGCCACATGTTATTTTCTTCTAATTAGTACTCCCTCGATCCCAATCAATAGTTTACAAGACGGCTGGGCACGTGTAATATTGTTAAAATAAGTGAAGTAGTGGGTGTAATAATGAATTTATTGTTAAAATAAATGAAATAGTGGGTGTAATAGTATAAAGTGTTGAAAAAGTGGAAAAAAGTAGTGGATGTAATAATGTATTTTATTGTTAAAAGTTGCTATTTTGGGTAATGTAAAGAAATGATGGGACGGCCCAAAAAAGAAATTGTAAAGAAATGGATGGGACAGTGGGAGTAGTAGCCTAGTAGGTTTATAAATTAAGGAAATCTTAAAAAGGGCTAGGCCGGGTATTCATATTCTTGTATGTACTAGAGGAGACTAGGAGAGCACAGATCGGATCGGATTTATGGTAAAACCGAAACCGAAACTCTTCGGGTTTTAAAATCTAAAACCGAAACCGTAATCGAAATCGGCGGTTCAGATTCGGATTCGGATTCAAAAGTATCGAATCGGATGCAATCGGTTCGGTTTCGGTTTTAAACCCGACTTAGATAAAAATAATAAAACCAACATACCATACTTAAATGAAAAATACGTAAAATTAAAAATTACATCCATGAAATATTTGTTTATCTCGAAACATACAAAGTTTTAATAATTAAATACTAAGGTCTAAGATAAAATTTGTAGAAATCAAAGAGTTTAGGTAGAGACGTAGACTCAGAGAGTATTCGGCTATTTCGCTCTATTGTCAATTGTGTAACTATGGGTGTGTTTGGGATTGCTGTTACAGACAGCAACAGCAGCTTATTTCTCAAAAGCAGCTGAAAAGGTGTTTGGTAAAATTTAAAAGCTGCTTTTTTGAAAAGTGCTTTTGGCTTAAAAGCTGCTTTTAGAGAAAGCAGGTCCCCCATGCTTTTGGGAAAAGCTGCTTTTCAACTTTTGCGGAAAGCGGTTGCTGATTTCAACATCAAACCTCACCAAATGCATTATTTTTAATATATTTTTACATCAAAATATGTACATATCAAAAACATTACTCCCTCCGTCCCGATTTGTTTTTCTTGTTTAAAATGTCGGGATCGTTCATAACATGAGACAAATTACTAATTTATGTCTAATCTATAAGACCAAATATAGTCATGAGTGATCTTGTTGGATTTGTATTTATGAGTACTTTAATACAGTGAAGTTTTTATATTTAATACTAATACGAAATTCAAGATATTAACGATCAAAAGTGTGCGTTGGCAAACGTGTCCAGTCAAAACAGGAAAAACATTAAGGGACGGAGGGAGTACCAAACAGTGTTCAGCTTTTTACAACAGCACTTTTTTTACCAGCACTTTTTCTAACAGCACAGCAATTTTTAACAGCAATCCCAAACAGAGCCTATGTCGTTTGGCCGTCTGCAAGAGTGAAAGTAATCACCCCATGAGATAGATTAGGTTTTAAATTAAGTGAGCTGCTGGCCCAATTGTAAAGACACAACCCAATCACCCATTTTTAATTTTTACTCGTAGTAATTATATTTCAAAAATATGCGTATTTATTAATTATATATATATATAATTTATTTATTTATTTTAATCGGATCGGATTTTTTCGGATCGGATCCGACAAGAAACCGAAACCGCATAATCGGATTCGGTTTTTAATTTTTTGGTTTCAGTTTCGGATCAATTTTATATGGATCGATTTTTAGCGGTTTTTAATGGATTCGGATTCGGATTTTTTCGGATTTTTGCTCCGCCCTAGTATGTACACAAAGAGAGACAGCAGAAATTATAACTGAGTTGCTAGCTCCTCGGTCATGCGGTTTAATTTAATCTTATAAAAAGTTAACAAAACCAGTAGTCATAATAATCTTGGTTTAAAAACAAGACCAGATAAATAAGAAACAATAGAAATGTCTCCAGACACCGTTTCTTGGTCATACAAGTCCTAAGTTTGACCTGCTTGCTATGTATGGCCTAGAAGTTTGTTAAAGGTACATCAATAGGAGGATCAGTTGTGTTAACGTATACAGTATAACTAGCATAATAGCCCGTGCGAGGCACGGGCCATTTCTAGCATCGTTGAACATCGCGAGGGAGGATACCATTGTGGCTTCTGATGCCAAAACAATTTCTTCCTCGACCACCAATAGGCAAGTATATGTCTTTGCAAGCATTTAAAGGGAAATGACCATGCAACAAATTATTGAATGCTTTCATGTTTGAAATTTTAGACATTTTACAATACATTTTAAATATTACAAGACCTTAATTATTGTAACATACAAGATCTTACTTATTAAAGTTAAAGTCTGAGGTACTCCATTTGTTCTCCTATTATATACAGAAGAAGATACACTGTTATATATATTACACTATATACGTAATCTTAATTATAGTATTGTCTCATAACTCAACGATATATTTTATTTAGTTATTTAATCGATAACTGATAATTGACATGGAGTACAGATCTCATATATATATAAATGTTTCAAATTTTCTTTCAAAACTTCATATCTTTCTTATTTCGCTAATTAATTTACTATATTTTGTATAGTATTTATCATACCGTCTTATAAATAAACTATAAATTATAGTATCGTCTCATAACTCAATGATATATTTCATTTAGTTATTTAATCGATAACTGATAACCGACATGGACTACAAATCTCATGAGTAGGGATCTAGAGAAAACCCCTTTAAAAGGAGAACTTAGAAAATTAAATTAAAATATAGCACATATGGTATTCAAACTGATCGTTGGGAGATGGAGAAAAATGTGGTGAAATTAGATTTTAAAAAAAATATCACCGATTGACGGGAAAAATCAAATTAAAAACGGAGGAGATTATGTGGGATTGTGTGTGTGAGGGTGTATTTGATTAGTGTGTGGGTGCCCCTGGCGGGGCCATTGATTATAATACATCCAATGGTTAGAATTAGTACCTTAATTTTCTTCAAAAAAAGAGTTCTCTTTTGATCATTTGCCTATATGAGTATATATATATATATATATATATATATATATATATATATATATATATATATATATATATATATATATATATATATATATATATAATGTTTCAAATTTTCTTTCAAAACTTCAAATCTTTCTTATTTCGCAAATTAATTTGCTATATTTTGTATTGTATTTATCATACCGTCTAATAAATAAACTATATATTATATGTAATTATTAACCAATAATCGATATTTAATCCAAATCGCATTTGTATATTTTTTTTATAAATTTTCTTAAAATTCATATTTTTAGTATGCCTATAGTTTAATTGATTCTAATTTGACCAACCAATTTTAATTTAGTGCATTTTTTTATTAAATTTCACAACAAAATTAACCAGAGCACTTCATATGTGATATTGTCCAAAATGTTGATCTCAAAGAATAATTTTTTTATCTATGCATTTCATATATGAGATTATGAACAAAACAATTTTTCTCAAAATAATAATTATTTTCTCCATTTCAAAATTTTAGGAAAATTTTCGTAAAATTTATTTAGATGGGTAGGTCTATAAATAATTATAAAAAAAATAATGTGCACAAGTTATAATATAAGTAATTTTATCTTAAATGAATAGTTTAATATATATTAAACATGATATAACCCAAAAAGTATTTATGTATGTGGTTAATGAATTCCATTATAAGTATAATTGTCCATCTAGCCAAATTGGTTGGTAAGTTTAGTTTCATTATGAGAGGTCATGGGTTCAACTCCTTCCAACTACATTCTTTTTTAAATATTATAATTGAGTTAGGTTCGGAGTTAGGTTCGGGAGCTAATTTATTTGCTCAGGATGCAGGTTTGACAAGTACCTGTTCTCCTATTATATATAGAAAGATATTAGCGTATTATTAGATAATTTTATTATTATATTGGTTTTCTTGTTAGGATATTTTCTTTTATTATTGTTGGATATTGGCAATATAAACCCTTCTTGTATTGTAATTGAGAACAAGTTCCATTATAATAAAATCTTATTTTTTTGACTATTTAGGCTTACTAGCTTATAGCCCGCGCAAAGCACGGGTTACTTTTAATTTTTTATAATTTATTTATAGTATAATATAATATTATAAATATTAATTTAAATATGTTATTGATTCGAATATTACATATTTGTATATAATAATTTTTATGTATTAAATATAAATTAATATGTTATTGGCGGGAATCGAACCTTGAACCTCTACATATAACAATTTTTAGTATTGTTATATCTAACGCTCAAGATTTATTTGAGTTGCTGATCTAATGGTGATAAATGAGGGATAACCAAAAATGGGGGATAACCAAAAAAAGGGGTTAACCAACTACAAATTATACCCCATTTTGCTTATTATAATATAGCATAGATATAGATATGCCTTACAAATGAGTATCTGATAACTCTATATTCCGATCCGGCGTCTCCTCCGCCGCCCCCACGCCTAGAAAGCAATATAGCTGGTGGTTGGGACTCTGCAAAATAATGTCGGGAGGTCGGTTTGGACCCGCGGCACCTCCGACGTGAGAATAAGCAGCGGCGTTGGAGGATAAAAGATAAGAACAAGAGTATCTAATTATGGAAGGTGTGTGTATATTAGTGTGTGTAAAAGAGAAAGTAACCCTTAAACCTTCTTTCCTGGGTCTATTTATAGGCCCAGGATTAGGGTTTAGGGGCTGGTACCTTTAATCATGAGCGTTCAGTCCTAGGTAGGTAGGACACTTGGGACGCATAGATGCACGACACCTGTCCAGGAGAATAATTGTGGAAAAGTGTGTCAGGCACCTTTTTGAGTGTGACATCCTCATTCTTGTATTGTGCCAATTATTGGTAATCATTAGCTGTTGTTTTTAGTTAGGACCCTTTGATGGTGACAGGAGCCTTGAGACGCCACGTGCTCTGTTACTCCGAGCTGGAATTATCTCACAGGTCCGAACCAATTGACGGTGACATAGTCCCGGACTCAGTAACTGTCATAAGCCCGGATGGCAATTCAGGCTGCTCATAGAAAGTATCCTATCATTTGCCCCCACTCCCCTATGCATATTTGTCTGGATGGGGGAGTAGTAGTCTCAATCTCAAGGTTCGTCGTTTTGAATGGTCGAAAAGAAAAATTCCATATTTCTTGCCTCCCAGGCCCGGATTGTGTGTAGAGCACATGGTCTGGGGCTGTAGGTTAGTATGATTGTCTTGGAAGAAAAAGTCCATATTTCTTGCCTCCCAGGCCCGGATTGTATGTAGAGCACATGGTCCGGGGCTGTAGGTTAGTATGATTGTCTTTGGAAGAAAAATTTCATATTTCTTGCCTCCCAGGCCCGGATTGTGTGTAGAGCACATGGTCTGGGGCTGTAGGTTAGTATGATTGTCTTGGAAGAAAAATTCCATATTTCTTGCCTCCCAGGCCCAGATTGTGTGTAGAGCACATGGTCCGGGGCTGTAGGTTAGAGGATTTGAAACGTTTCTCAGTATATTTTTGATATTTTCTCATAATTCCGAATTTCCAGAGCTTGTCCACTTTCCTCGTGCGACGTGTAGTCATGATTGCTTTTCCTGACAGCCTCTTTTGTTTTAATCAAGGTCCCTCCTGGCCGTCCACGTGGCCAATTCTCCTCCCTTCATTTATTTTAACTTCAATATAAGTATATTTCAATTGTATTTCTCCCCCTTCTCACTTTTACCGAAAGCCTCTTTCACTCTTCTCTTCTCTTCAATCTTTTCGTCGCTGATCAGTGGTGAAGGCTTTTCCGTTTCTTCTCCCGCATTGTAAGCTCTCTCTCCTCCATATTTTTTCAATTTCCTTGCTTGTCCTTTAACTTTGTGTAAGATAATTCGATACTATTCTTGTTCCAACTGTTCGTATACCGTTATTTATGTAACTATTTACTATCCATGTCACTGTACTTGTTTGGGCTTTGGGATTGTAATGGTTGTCATTTCGATTTTGAGTTTTTTTAGACTTTTGGGTTTTGAAATTTTTGGGTTTCATGCTTGGAGGTTTTTTCTTGTTTTGTATATATATATATATATATATGTGTGTGTGTATCTGTTTGCATAGATCTTTGGTTTTGATTTCAGGTTTTGTGTGGGTGTTTCTGATGTTTGTGTTTTTTCTTTTTGTTTTTGTCTTTTGGTTCGGGGGCGTGCTGTTGGTGGGCATCTGGGGTAGTGTAGCATTTTATGGTGTATAGAAAACAATTGGCTAAACGACCCCGATCTTCCTTTATACTTTCCAGCTCTTCCTCGGACCTAGACCCCTCCACTGAGTCCGGACCTTGCTCCTCCTCTTCATCCACAATGTCCAAAAGAACTAGAAAACCCCCAAAGACCACTTTGGAAGAGCTCCCTACCCTACGACTCCCTCCCGGGGAGACCCTTATCACGTCTGAGGGTCGTTGGAGAGATGTCCAATTTTTCTTTGTCGAGAAGGATGTCTCCGTTCCGGACGAGTATTATTACAGGAATTTATCCGAAGTATTCAAAACGTGTCCTGGGGGTCCTGTCTTGTATGACAAGTGCTCCATGAATACGGAACTTTCACATCTCCCCGGAACCAGCACCCCCATGGCCCCTCTACTGGATATTGCTCAGATTGACAAATTAGATGAGTGTTTTAGGTCTTTCTTTCACCTAGATGACAAAGTTGTCTGGAGATGGCCCGAAGGTCACGAACGAATATATCATAGACCCGGGGATGGGTTGGTGGGTGTCTCTCTGGAGCACCTTAGATCCGGGTTCAACCCCCACTGTCATCAATTTATCAAGTGTCTCTGTAAATTTCAGTATGAAATTCCCTTGTTCCAACTCGTACCCAACGACGTCAAGTGGATCATGTGATTCCTTGGTTGCTGTAATGTCAAAGGATTCCTCCCCACCTTTAAGCTTTTCCATTACATTTTTACTTTGGTCAAGTCCACTTTAGTACCCTTGTATGAGCTCCGATTCAATTATCACAAGTGTGGTTTTAAGAAGGGAAGGGTGATGCATGTTACCATGATGTCCTCCCTCAAGGGTTGGCATGAGGAGTGGGCGTTTATGCAGTTTGAAGATGTGGATTATATGCCTTTGTACCGGGTTGAGGCCTTCCGGGACTTCCAGGAGTATGAGTTAGAAGGCAACGCCCGGGCCAAGGTTTATGACTTCTATAGGGCTTTAGGAGTTTCAACCAACCGGCATTCCTTCATGGATCATGAAATATTACATTCTTTTGGATGTAAGTAGTATGTAATCATTTATACCTTGAATTGTTATCCCCCTTTGTTGATTATTCTGATTATTTTGTGCTCCTTCTTCTTTTTAGGTTTACCTCAGTATAGCCCCTACCACAAAGAGAGAATGAGGGCCCTGGATGCTGAAACGACGAGCCTGGCCACGGCTATGCAAGGGATAGGGGGTATCCACAAGGTGAATCAACGTTCGAAGAAAGTTAGGAAAAAGAAGAGAACCATTGGCGAAGGAGAAGGTTCCAAGACGGATGCGAGCGTTGAGCAGACCTCAGAGTCCGGAGCCCTTCAGGATGGCAAATCTATCGGCTCCGAACTTGAGGATGAGTTGTCCCCGGGGTTAAAAAGAAGGTCGAAAAGGGTTCGGGAAGGAGATGTTGTTGTGGATCTCACTGGGGGTAATCCGTCTGGAATTCCTGCTCCAGGTTCAATTCCCTTAGCACCTGAGACTGCTACGACCTAGGGTACTGTCTCTGGTCCCAGTCAACCGAGCCGATAGGGGAAGGATCCCCTGATTGAAGCCGATAAATGCAGCCGATTTATTGCAGATCTGCCCAACAAGGAAGAATGAGAGCGTTATCAATCCTTAGGGTTTAACCCTTTGTTCAAGGAGATGATGGCAACTTGGCTGAAGGTAAATTTTCTTGCCATTTTAAGTTTTTTCTTTGCTCAAAATATGCCTTTCTAACTCACTTGTCTTGTTTTTCCAGATGGGTTCTGAGATGGCTGGGGTGTTTGCGGTGGGAAACAGAGAGTTGGAGACTGTTGAAGCGGCCCGGGCTGTTGTTTCTACCTCGGAGAAGAAGGACATGCAGATCTTTGACCTTGACCATGCCAACTCCAAAATGTGAAAAAGTGTTGACGAGCTGCAATTGAAAGCTAAGGAGTCTGGGGAGAAGCTCATAACTCTTCAGAAAAAAGCTGATAACGCTGAAGTCCAGGCTCAGACCGTCGAGAAGGAGCTCGCAAAACTCCGGGCAAAGCTTGCGAGTTATAAAGAACCAGCCATCATCCTTGATGAGTTCCGTCATTCTCAGGAGTATTATACTGAGTTAGGTAAGAAGGCTGCCTCTAAAATTTGCCGTGCTTGGGTTGTTGCTCACAAGCTGTTGAAGGGTAACCCATCGGTTGGCTGGGACGAGTTTCAACCTATCTTCATTGGCGCGGAGCAGCATTTCATTACCACCGGAGAGGATCCAGAACCATACTACTCTGGGGATGACTCTGGTTCGGACGATGATGAGGAGGAAGAAAATGAGGAGGACGTTTGGGATCCTTCTCAAAATAAAGAAACTGTCAATCAAACTCCTCCTGCCGAAGACCCTCCTGCAGCCTAGTTACTCAGCCCTTTTTCATCTTAATGTCCTTGTTGTATTCTTGAACTTAAAACTTTTGGATTGGTTTGTGGTCAAATTCGTTCTGGGATGTTTCGGATCATATGGCTGGTTCGGTCCCTTGTAGAATGCTAGCTTTTCTGTAATGCATGTTTTCAAACTTCTATTTATCCCTGTTGCTTTATGTTTCTACTTCGGTTTGCATAGATTCGATTGGATAGTCACTGCCCTCAGTCCGGACTGTTTTCGTAAGAAGTAATCCGGACTGTTATCTTCGGCTTAACGTTTTCTCTAAATTCCAAGTTAAAAAACTTTGAACAACTCAGCAAAATAATTTCGGGTTTTGTTATAATTTCGAAAACTTCTCTTAAGTTCAAAGTTTAAGAACCTCGAGTAACTTAGAGAAATTTTCTAAAATTTGCCCCCCAAACCGGATTTGAACGAAAGAATTGAGTCCAGATTGGTGGTAAAAGTTTTACATTTTTTCTCTTAAGTTCAACATTTGAGAACGTTGAGTAACTTAGAGAGATTTTGTAAGATTTTCCCCACAGTCCGGATTTATTCAAAAGGATGGAATCCGGATGGCGGTGAGGATAGATGTTTTTTCTCTTATTCTTCTATGTTTTCCTCGTTTTTTGTCGAATTTAACCTGAAACCTCGTGAAAGAATTGTGATTTCCACGGTCAAACTCCTTGGTCCTTGAGATGTCAATCAGCATTGATATTTCATCAGTTTCCCATGCATTGATAACTGGAAACGTCTTGACTTCTTCCCTACTCCCTCTCTATAAATACCAGCGATTTCATAAACCCTTTTCATTCCTCTCTAAAAATCTTTCAGCTTTCTCTTTTCCTTTCCTCCACCTTTTCTGCTATGGATCCAAAATCCCTTGTTTATGATTACGAGAATAACAAAATCATCATGGATGGCATTGTGTTTGATGGACCCACCAACATGGCCGAGATCGATGCTGTCCTCAAGAGGATCGATGATGCTATGGCCCTGCGTAGGATGGTCGTAGATGAAGCTAGGAGGAGGCGCGGTGGGCCTGGCAATGGCGGGGAGGGTGCTGGCGGCTCTGGCTCCGCAACCGTTTAAATACAATCACTTTATGTTTTTGTATTTTCGTAAAAGTTGTACCTCCCCCCTGCTTAATAAAAATAGCTTGAAAAACAGCCATAAACATTTGTTTCCGTTTCTTTGATTTTGTTTTGAGTGGTTGTATCTTTGTGTTTGCTTTTATTGTTTCGACTCGAATGATTTCCATAGATACAATAGTTGTTTTTCTGAATTTTCATCGCGTTTGCCTCTGGTTCGGGCGTCTGTAGCAGTAAATGGTCTGAACTAGAGTGGTTTTTAGCTAAGTCCAAAGTTCGCAGTCTTTGGGTTACTTAGGAAAATAAGTTTTATTGTGTTTGCCCCCGGTACGGATACTTTTCTTTGAAAATGATCCGGAATAGAGTAATTGTTTTTAGCTAAGTCCAAAGTTCGCAGACTTTGGGTTACTTAGAAATTTTTTTGTATTTGCCTCCAGTCCGAACACTTTTCGTAGAAAATGATACGGACTAGAGTAGTTGTTTTTTAGCTAAGTCCAAAGCTTGAACGCTTTGGGTTACTTAGAAATTTTTTCGTATTTGCCTCTAGTCCGAACACTTTTAGTAGAAAATGATCCGGACTAGAGTAGTTTTGCATATTGCTTTTGCCATGGTTCCAATATTGCCTATGGCTCCGGACCAAGGACTTGTGTGTGTTAGTTACAATAATTTTAACACAAAACGAAAAGTACAAGGCAAGGCCTGATTTCATTAATCATAATTTTCAAACTACAAGTAACTTATTCTTGCTTCATTACAGAGACTAATAATCTATCGATTGAAGACTTTTGTGGGCTTAGAGGTAGCTCCTTGATTGGTTCTTCGGGCCTTGACCTTTTCCTCATTGGTAGAATTTCCGGAGTCGGAGGCCGTGCCAAGTGTTGGGCACCTCGGACTCATCCATATTGACCAATTTGTATGTTCCCGTGCGAAGTACTTCTTTGATCTTATATGGACCCTCCCATTTGGGCATGAGCTTTCCGGTGTTGGTTGGGTCCGAAGCCTCGGTATCTCGCAGGACTAGATCTCCAACTTGAAAGCTTTTGACTCTGGCCTTCTTTCAAAAATACTCCCTTCTCTTCTCCTTATACTTTTCCATTCTTGCCACGGCTTCATCTCTGACTTTATCAATTAAATCTAGATTGATTCGTAGGCCTTCTTCATTAGCCACTTCCTCAAAGTTGATAGCTCTGTAAGATGGAGATCCCACTTCAATGGGTAACAGGGCTTTAGTTCCGTATGCCAGTTTGAATGGGGTTTCTCCAGTGCTGGTTCTTGGACTGGTCCGGTATGCCCACAACACATTTAGAAACTCCTCCGGCCACTTATTCTTGCTCTCCTGGAGCCTTTTCTCTATTCCTCTGAGCAGAATTCTGTTGGTTACTTCTACCTGGCCATTTCCCATCAGATAAGCCACTGACGATTTCTTATGCTTGATTCCTCTTTCCTTTAGATAATTTTCGAAGTCCGAACCAACGAACTGTGGTCCATTATCGGATACCAGGACTCGAGGTAGTCCGAACCTCATCAATATGTTGTCCATGAAACGGATGCAGTCCTGTTGATTGATGGTTCTCATAGCTTTAGCTTCTGCCCACTTTGTCATATAATCGATCGCTACTAGCAAATATCTCAGATCGCCCTTGGCCCGGGGAAAGGGACCCATGATGTCAATTCCCCAGATCGCGAACGGTATAGGAGACAGGACCGAAGAGGGTAAGATCAGACTTTGTCTTTATACGTTGCTGAGCAGTTGGCAGTTCTTGCATTTTTTGACAAACTCCACCGCATCACTGTGAATTGTTGGCCAATAATAGCCCTGTCTTATTATTTTGTAAGCTAAAGCCTTTGCGGATAAGTGATCCCCGCAAATTCCTTCATGGACCTCTTGTAAACAGTACTCGGCTTCGGCAGGCCCCACACATTTCAGGATCGGACTAGAGAATGTCCGGCGGTAGAGTTGACCTTCTTCTAGGAAAAACTTTGCTGCTTTAGCCTTGATCCTTTGAACTTTATTCTTGTCTTCTGGCAATTCCCCTTATCCAAGTACAAAATCAATGGGGTCATCCAATTGGGTTGATCTTCGATCTCCATCACTTCATCATTCTCAATGGTTGGCTTCTCAATCTCTACGAAGTAAACCGAGCTGTCCAGTTCAGCAACATTCTGGACTAGCCTTGACAATGCATCGACTTCTGCATTTTCTTCTCTATTAATCTGAACCATTTCAACCCTAGGGATTGCAATCATATAGCTTTTAACCAAAGCTTGGTACTGAGCTAGTCTTGGGTCCTTTGCGATATATTCTCCTTTCGTTTACTTCACTACAATATGAGAATCACTGTAAATAGTCAGGCTCTGGACCTTCAAGGATCGGGCCAACCGGAGTCCGGCTAACAGCACCTCGTACTCCGCTTGGTTGTTTGTGGCTAAGAACTTAAAGGTGATGGCTTGCTGTATCTGAAATCCGTGAGGACTCTTTAGGACTAATCCTACTCCGGATCTTTCACTTGTTGTAGATCCATCGGCATACAAAGACCAAGCCTCCGGATCTGAGTCGTCCTCTTTACTCGAATCCACGATCGTAAGACTAGTTCGGAGTTCAAGAAAGGAGCATTCCACAATGAAATCGGCTAACACTTGAGCTTTGATTGCTGTCCGAGGTACAAACGTGAGTTGGAACTGGCTTAACTCGATAGCCCAATTGACGAGTCTGTCGGATACATCTGGCTTATGAATTATCCTTCTCAAAGGCTGGTCTGTTATAACTTTGATTTCTCTTCCTTGGAAATAATGCCTTAGCTTTCTGGAAGCTGTCACCGGGGCAAAAGCAAACTTTTCCAAGTTAGGGTACCTGGTCTCCGCATCTTTCAACACTTGACTGACGTAATATATTGGTTTCTGTTGTCCTTCATGCTCCCTGATCAAGGCTGCCTCTACAACTAATGGTCCTGCAGCTAGGTAAAGAGATAGTGCTTCTCCGGGCTCAGCTTTTGATAGAATTGGTGGCGACGATAGAAATTCTTTTATAGAGTCGAAGAATTTCTGGCAGTCCAGACTCCAGTTAATCTCTCTTTTGTTTTTCGCCCCCTTGAGCAGCTCTAAGAAAGGTAGGCACCGTTCGGCCAGCTTCGGAATGAATCGCCTCAATGCAGCTAAAGAGCCTGCTAGCTCCTGAATTTCTTTTCGAGTCCGGGGGGGGGGGGGGCTCTATTTCCATTATTGCCTTGATCTTTTCCGGATTAGCTTACTGATCATGAATCCCAAAAATTTCCCAGCTCCTACCCCGAAGGTGCACTTCTCTGGGTTTAATTTCATCTCATGCTTCTTTAAAGTCTCGAAGCATTCCTGCAAGTCCGGAACATGCTCCTCTACTGTTTTTGACTTGGCTATCATATCATCTACATAAGACTCCAAGTTTCGACACAACTGATCCTTAAACACCTCCACCATTGCTCTTTGGTAAGTTGATCCGGCATTCATTAATCCGAATGGCATGTACTTGTATGCGTAAACGGCTCTGTGAGTTATGAAGGCGGTTTTGGCTATATCAGCTGGATTCATCTTGATTTGGTTGTAGCCGGAGATTGCATCCATGAAACTAAACATCACATGCCCCGTAGTGGCATCAATGAGCTGATCTATGCTGGGAAGAGGATATGGGTCTTTGGGGCATGCGTCATTCAGATCAATATAGTCGACGCACATTCTCCATTTGCCGTTGGGTTTCTTGACCAGGACCACATTGGCCAGCCAATCCGGATACTTTATTTCACAAATTATTCCTGCTTTGAGGAGCTTTTCAACTTCTTCGTCAATTGCTTTCTGCCTGTCCGGAGCAAAGTT
This sequence comes from Kitagawia praeruptora, assembly GCA_037693485.1. Classification (NCBI taxonomy): domain Eukaryota; kingdom Viridiplantae; phylum Streptophyta; class Magnoliopsida; order Apiales; family Apiaceae; genus Kitagawia; species Kitagawia praeruptora. Next base: position 57,667,943 of record CM075345.1, read on the forward strand.
CCTTATTTTCTGCTTTACTGGCTTTTTGTCTGGATTGACATCAAGGTTATGCATGGCTACAGATTCATTGAGTCCGGGCATGTCCTCCGGACTACAGGCAAAGATGTCCGCATAATTTCTGAGAAGTTGTACAAGGTTTTTCCTGAATGTTGGATCCAGTCCGGATCCTATCTTTATCTTTCGAGCGGATTACCCTCTTCCAATTCGACCATTTTGGTCTCGACCGCTGGTTCGACCTTACCAAGATCTTTCTTTGAAATAAATTGCTGAACTCGGGCCTGAGTATTTGTCTCCAGGTAATCTCTGGCTTTGGCGATCAGTTCTTCCTTAGTCTGAGCTTCAATGCTTTCAATGTTTTGAACTTCATGTCCGGGCTCTTTTCTGAAGTAGGCTCTATGCTTCTTTCGGCTCAAGTTTTTATGGTACAAAGACGCTTTTCGTTTGTTCTCCGGATCGGTTTCAACCATGATCAACGCTTGGCCATAACAACGACCAGCAGTTTTGGAGTCTCCTTTGACTTCCCCAACTCCTGATGGAGTGGGAAATTTAAACTTTAGATGGGGTGCGGAGGTTATTGCCCGAAGCTTGGTTAGCGCCGGACGGCCGAGGATCATGTTGTAAGAAGATGGGGTATTGATGACATAGAATTTCACCATATGGGTAACTTGCTTCGGGAGGGTTCCGAACTGAACAGGTAGGTACAATGTCCCTTGAATTGGGACTAAGTTGTTCCCGAATCCGAAGAGTGGGTCTTCTCTGCATTCATTCATTCTTACGCTGCCCAGCTGCATTCTATCGAATGTTTGTTTGAAGATGATGTTGACTGAGGATCCATTATCAACCAGGATTCTTTTGACTTCGTTCTCAGCAACATCTAGGGTAACCACCAAGGCTTCATTATGATTGGGATCAACTCCTTCAAAGTTGGCATTGCTGAAAGTTATCACTTGTTCAGGAAAGGACTATATCATCATTACTTCATCTCCTGAGTCCGGACTGGGGGGAGGAAAGTTAGATCCCCCCATTACCACATTGACCACATGCTTCTTTCCTGCTTCTTTTTCCGTGGTTTTCCGAGCTATGTACTACCCCATGTTTCCTTTTTTTGATTTGATCCTCGATGAAGTACTTGAGAGATAAGCAGTTTTCTGTTGTATGACCATGAGTCCCATGATAGTCACATTCACATTGTTTGTGTGTAGGACGCTTCTCCGGGGCAATGATCATCGACTTGGGCGGGTAAAAGTATGGTTTGTCCCGGACCTCTTTTAGGATATCAGACCGGGTGCGGCTGAGTAGAGTCCACTCAGGTTCTGGCTTTGGGTCAGCTTTAGGCGGTTTGGGAGGTTTGGAGTCCGGATTAATGGTTACTGCAGCGGGTTCAGAGATTCTTTCGAAGATTGATGGTTGAGAATTCTGGATATAGTTGGTTTGTCTATTAGGCTTAAACCTCTTGTCTGGTTGATAACCACCCCGGGGGCGATCAGCTTGGGTAGTTCGGTATGAAGAATTTCCTTGACGGGTCATTCTCATCGCCTGCAGAACATCACTTTCTTTGATAAATCGCGCAGCCATGGAGTATGCTGCAACCAGACTTTCCGGTTCTTTGTTGATCAACTCATAGACATATCTTTCATTTTGGTCCGGGTCCAGATTTCTCCGGAAGATGCTAAGAGCTTCACGCTCATCCAAGCGCGAGACTTTGTTTATTGCTTCCTAGAATCGCTTCATATAGTCTGCGAGAGATTCATTATCATTTTGACGAATAGTCTCCAGATGGCACATATGTAACTCATGAGTCCGGTTCACTCTGAATCTCTTCAAAAAAGACTCGCGGAATTCTTTCCAGGAGTGAATGCTTCGGGAAGGGATTCGGATTAACCATCTCTGAGCCCCTCCTTTTAAGGTAGATGCAAAGAACCTGCATTTGGTGATGTCATTATAGTCGTAAATGAGGGCGATATGCTCGAAGTAATTCACATGCTCCTCAGGGTCTCCCAGCCCATCGAAGGAATCGAAGTTATAATGCTTCAGGTTGTTTTGTCTGGGGATAGCTTCCAGAGATCGACTGAACGGGGTTAGAGTTCCTTCAATCTTGAGTTCGGAGTCCTGTCCCACTTTCTTCTGTAACTCATGAATCATTTGCATTAAGTTATCTTCGGGCTCATTTTCGTCTGAGATAACCTCCGGATTGACTTCTCTCAGAATTCTTTTAGATCCGGACCTTCTTAAGACTCGGTCCTCTTCTTCCCGTATCCTTTTTTGTATTTTGAGTTCGAGTTTCGCTTCCTCTTCCTGTCTGATCTTTTCCTTTATTTCGGCTAGCTTTTTGAGCTTCTCAGCTTCATGATTTTTACTTTGAGCTTTGTTTGTTGCTTGTTTTCTCTGCCTTTATCACCGATCCGGTCAAAGACAGATCTCCTGGACCGGTGGGAGTGTTCAGAACCTGGGGATTTTTCAGCCTGCTCTAGTTCGGGAGGTGGCGTTGCTCGGGCTGCTCTGTATGCCCGAATAGCATCTGCCAGCTCATCACGGGTAAGATCTTGCTTGTGCATTGCAGCTAGAGGCACATCAGTATACTTTTATTGGTTGACCTCATTGTCAACCCGGGCATCGCCTGGTGCAATCCCTGCCCTTTCCACGACCGGAGGTATTTTAGCTGGTACTAAGGGCAGGTCCAGAGGTGGGTTGAGCTCTTGTACTCGGGTGTTGGTTCTCTGAGTAGATTTGCTTCCTCTTGCCATGATTTCAAGTTTCGAAACAAGATAGTTCACAAAGTATCGATTATAACAGATCTAAGCTAAGTTCAGAGCAGAACAGCTTATTTGTGCACTCAATATTCAAATATAAACACAAATTGGTGGATACAAGTAGATAGCAGGCTAAGTTTACGAACACAGATCTAGATTTCGGCTAAGTTTAAAAGCTAAAAGTCGCAACTTTATCACAGATCTGGGCTAAAGAACTAACTAGCGCTAAGTACGTGCACACATGGTTGAGAAATGTGTAAAGGTGACATTTTTAGTAAGGGTTTCACAACGGTTTTCGGATCTTACAGCTTGATTTCGGACTCTTTTTAAGGAGTTTATTGATGTCGACGAGTCCTGTGGCACCGAGACCAAAGGACAGAGCACCCCCTCCTTCTAGCGCCAATGATAACTCTATATTCCGATCCGGCATCTCTTCCGCCGCCCCCACGCTTGGAAACCGGTGTAGCTGGTGGTTGGGACTCTGCAAAACAATGCCGGGAGGTGGGCTTGGACCCGCGGCACCTCCGGCATGAGAATAAGCAGCGGCGTTGGATGATAAAAGATAAGAACAAGAGTATCTAATTATGGAAAGTGTGTGTATATGAGTGTGTGTAAAAGAGAATGTAACCCTTAAACCTTCTTTCCTGGGTCTATTTATAGGCCCAGGATTAGGGTTTAGGGGCTGGTACCTTTAATCATGAGCGTTCAATCCTAGGTAGGTAGGACACTTGGGATGCATAGATGCACGACACCTGTCCAGGAGAATAATTGTGGAAAAGTGTGTCAGGCACCTTTTTGAGTGTGACATCCTCATTCTTGTATTGTGCCAATTATTGGTAATCATTAGCTGTCGTTTTTAGTTGACCCTTTTGATGGTGATAGGAGCCTTGAGACGCCACGTGCTCTGTTATTCCGAGCTGGAATTATCTCACAGGTTTGAACCAGTTGACGGTGATATGGTCCCGGACTCAGTAACTGTCATAAGCCCGGATGGCAATTCAGGCTGCTCGTAGAAAGTATCCTATCAGTATCTATTCTAACCAATCTCGGGGGTTAGCGAGAATCGAACCCCCCATACGTTATCATGGTATCAAGAGTTAGGTTGATTCGATATGGTATCGATTGATTGAGTGTTGAACGTGATGTCTTCCGCATGTTGGATTAAAACATGTGTTTGATTATTTTTTCTTCTTGTTTTCTTCTTCAAATTGGTTATGTCTTTTTCTTGGATAATATTGATTTTGATATCTAATCGTGATTGCTAAGTTTTTTTTTCCTTCTCGAATCGTTGGGATGAATTCTCTAGTTGGTTGTCTTTTTCTTATTCGTATTGGTTGGATCTTTCTTCGGTTGAAAGTCGATTATGGTTAGGTTTTTTCTGCTGGTTTCGTTTTGTTTTGGTTGAGACTCTCACACACACTTTCTGTTTCTCTCTCTTTGATGGTATTGGCTCATTGGTAATTATTTTTTCTTTCTCTTCTCTTTCCTTACCCTTCTTCTTTTTTGTGTTCAATGATGGGAGTAGCTCTAGGTAGATCTGTATATTTTTTCATCCAGATTATTCATTATGATCATCTTTTTCATCCTGGTCCTCATCTTCATTTTTAATATAGATGTCACCGTCATCGTTTTTGTCATGTTTGTCTTCAGAATCCCATTTTTGTCATTATTGGTATGAGACAATCTCTTCCGTAAATCCACCATGCCCATCATCATCATCATAATCATCATTGTGTTTTCATTTTAACGATATCTTCGTTCTCATGCCCTCATGATTTTTCTTTCTTCCATAACCAAGAACTCTCACATATTATATTGGTTAGGTCATAGGATCATTTCCTTACCCTTTCTTCTCTCTTTTTCTCTCTTCTAGTTTAGGATTATAAATTGGTTTCTCGGTTATTATTTGGATTTGGATTTGATTTTGGTTTCAGTTGGATATTAGTTTGCACACAAATTTGCTGGTTAGATTGGATAAAGTTGTTTGGTTGGATCTGTATACTGTTTGGATTCGATTCTTGTTTTAGATTAGTTTTGGATTTGGAGTTGGTTCAGATTGGTTATTTGGTTCGATTTGGATTCGGTTTTGGTTTCGGTATTAGTACTATTTTCAATGGTTGCATTTCATTTGGATCTTTCTTTTTTTGCTCATTAGTTGCAGATTTGTTTGAATTTTGAAATTGTTTCGGTTCGTGATTGGCTGACATGGATGGTTTTTCTTCTCTTGTTGTTTGGATTTTCTGTTCGCTTTGGTTTTGATTTGGATACACTTGGATTGCTATTTTGTTTCTGTTTTCTATTGGATAACATGGATGCTCTTTTTCCTTTTCTCTCTTGTTTTGCGGGTGTAACTTTGGATTCGTTTGGATGTTTGGCTCATTTGGGTTCATGATTCTATTTTTTGGATTTGTTTGGAAGCTCTAGATTTTGGAGTTAGCAGCTTTCGATTCGTTTGGAGGCGTTGTTCCGTTTCTTGTTGGCAAACTCCTGATTCTTCATCGTGAGTTTGAAGGGGCATGTTAACATATATAATATTAGCATATTATTGGATAGTTCTATTATTATGTTGATTTCCTTGTTAGGATAATTTTCTTTATTATTGTTGGATATATATTGGTTATGTAAGTCCTTCTTGTATTGTAGAGAACAAGTTCCATTATAATAAAATCATACTTTTCTCTTTTCCCCCCATACTTTATCAAGTTGAAGGAACAGGAGCATGTAAGGGTAAGGCTGCCATCACAACAACAAAGTTCAAATCTCCACGCCTTCATTTGTTGCCTTGGATTGTTTTTACCTTCCTCCAAACAGTCTTCAATGCTAGGGTCAGATTCTCATTCTTCCATAGAGTCACCCAACAATTTTAACAAATTTAATAAGTTAAATGATGACCACCCATAACTATTTTTAATTTTTAGTCAAGAGCCGAGGGAAGTTGCCTTTTTCATGCACATGGAAATGGAAGAGATAACAATGAATCGGTAACATACAAGACAACATTAATACTAACCTGCTATATATGGTCCATGCTATTTCATGGTAGCATTAATATTATGAACAATAAATTCATGAACTTCAGTGTTGATTTTTTCACTCATTTTTTTGGCCGTCATAGATTTTTGCAGAGATACTATAAATGTAATGGCTTGCAATGGGAAGAATAGAGTGGAACCACACAAGCAATCTAGCAAGTGCAAATACAACGTGAACTTGTAATAGAAGTATTGGTGAAGTATTACTCCTAGCCGGTGCTAAGGAAGGACCCGAATCTTATTCCAACCACTTTTCGCACTTGGAATAAGATGAAGATCGAGTTTCCTTTTTTAAAAGTTAATGATGATTCCAATTTTTTAGTTTGCAGGTTGTTAGATATTGTGCAAGGTTTCTTAATTGTACAAGCTCTTAAAGAAATAAGAATGTTATAAATGCTATACTATTAAAATATTCAAGGAAAATACTGGCTCTAGATTTTTAGTATACACAAGCATTATGATGTACTACGCAATTTATCCGTGCTTCTCGATTTATAAATTTTTATTTTAAAATATTGAAGTTAGATAAAATAAGTTTTATTATTCTTAAAAATTTATTGATTTCTTAAGAATTTCCTAAAAAATTGATTTAAAACAATTTACATGAATTATTAATTGGAAAATACTCTCATCACATATCTAAAATTTTGATAATCTTAAAAATATCATAAACACAAAAATTATCAATAACAATATGAACGTAATCTTTAGAATAAAATTTTATGAATATTAATTAGAATAATATTTTTTAAAGCCGACGCCCCACTCATTACATACATGTTCAATAATAGTGTAATAATTTATTTAATTATAATATTAATTTATTTTGACACGGTATAATGAAGAAAGGGTGTATAACTTTTTATATCCATTTAATCCGTTTATGAAATAATAATTATATGCTCAAATAAGGTTTTCAAATTTTTTAAATATGTAAAATAAAGTAAATTTTATATAGATTTAATAGTGTAATTAATGACTAATTAAGATGCCAATAAGAGCTATTTAATGCAATAAAAAAAATAAAAAAAATGAAAATTCAAGAAAAATATCTTGAACGTTTCTTGTGCATTTCCGATCTCCTAACATTATAATATATATAGATAGATTTCATACATTTTGGTAAAAAAAATAATGTATAAATATTATTATTGAAATAAATTTGATATTAAATTTATATTTTTAATTTGAAAGTTTGAAAATTTTATTTCACACATATTATAATAATCATAATAAATGCATACACAATTATGAGAAAAGTATTTTTTACATTTACTTATTATATTTTTGTATTTTATATTTGTTATTTAATTTTTCTGTTATATTTCAAAATGTGTTGACATTTAAGTAAGAATTATGAACTTCAAAATCTTTTTTCTTAAATTACAATATTAGGTGCATGTCTATATTCACAAAAAAGTTTTAAACATAAAAAAGCATAATTTAAACACAACAACTAAGATGTTAACATATAATATCAATCCTTAATGTCAATAAATTTAACTAAGATAAATGATTTAACTTAGGAACATGGTTTTTAATTTGGAAAATTGATTATTAGGAAAAAAAATTAAATTTAATGCATTTTTATTTAGCCAAAAAAGATTATGCACTTTATGTGTATATAATAAAAGAAATCACATTAAAGTTTAACTTTGCAAAAATAATGAAAAAGTAAATTAACAATTCATGTATATTGTATTAAGAGTTCATTGTATTTCACATTCCATTAATTTAGGTTAACTGCACTATTATTCCATATTTTCATTAAAGGGATTTTCTATTTTATTTTAAAATAACTATTAAAATAAAATCAGCTGATCATTTTATATAACTTTAACCTTTAAGTATAATGTCCCAAATTTTTCTAATAAAATTTATCTTCAAAAGTTAACCATCTTGTAAAACTAGCGCAATCGCCAGTGTAAGGCACGGGCCTTTATGTAAACGCCTCTAATTTTGTTTTAAGAAAGAAGATAGCGGTTGATTTATTAATTTTTGGACTAGAAACTCATAATTTTAAAATTGTAACATGAGTAGTGATATGTGTTTATAGTGAATTCCAATAAGGATCGTATATAGAGGCTAATAATATTATTGAGTATGATGTACAAGTTCGAGTCATGAACGGGGGATCATGTAATTATAAATTTGAGAGAGTAGGATGATAATCTTTGTCTTTCCATAGTGATAGGCCCTGTTTTCCATATCAATACGATTACAACCGTACACAATTAGCCAAGGGGTAGAATACTCATTGTTGGCAATATTAAACACGGGATGATATTATTGAAAAGAGAGAAAGTAAATGCATGGAAGCTACAATTAACAGAAGGAACAATTCGAGTTGCAAAAACATATATCAATGCAAAAATTCTTATGAAGTGAAGAATGCACCTTACTTCTGGCTAACATATATTTATTAGGAAAAACAAATGAATCTTGAAGAAACGAAATACATTCAAGACAAACAATTTTGCTTCCCTTAAAATATGTTAATGTCATCTCTATTGCAAGTCTATAATGCATTGTTCTCAGATTGACCATGAACCTATAAAAACAAAATTCCTATAAGAAATAGACCGAGCTTGCAAAGAAGAATTTTAATAAAAATGGCATATAAACAAATAATAAAATTATAGTTCATACCATTCTACATCAGGTCAGCGTAGAAGAAGCACATTATGTTAGGTATATTATTAATCATATATCCAAAAGAAGATTAGGTATTACGTAATATTCCACCAAACAAAATACATTCTTTTAAGATAAATGTAAACTTGAATATAAATGGTTAAAAAAAAGCCTTTTTCAAACTAATTTGTATTTTATTTTAATAATTTAATATGTATAGAGAGATAAATGTATAACCAAGAATTTTATCTTAGAATTTTAATTTTCATGTTAGTAATTTATAATAATAAAGAGAGTGTAGAATGTGTTTATTTTAGAAAAAATAAACAAAAGAAGTGTATATTCTGAAAGGAAAATTATTAAGAAACGGATGCTATGAATGTATAAACATAATTATTACATAATTTTAAAATAATTTCAAAACTAATTTTCTTTATGTAAAATGATAGAAGTAATGAATAATGAAATGTATTACATAAACTACATTCCTTATATTGGAGCAAATTTCAATATTATTTTTTAGGTATCTACTATCAACTAATTCAAATAAAGTATGATGAGAGATATAATACAATATAAATAAATGAATTATAAATAACATGATTAGTGTATATTTATTGGAAAACATATAGGTGTACTAAAAATTATAAGATGATTGAATATACAGATAAATAAAACTACGAAAATTGAAAAAACGAAGTTATATAAATATATATATAAACTAACATTATATTTTCTCACAGTGAAAACTAAAAAGAAATTAAGTTAAGTGAAATTGTTGTGATTTATCTAATAAGATTTTTACGGAATTATGGCATGAATCTCTTAAAACGAGGTCGGTGGCTCGACTCCGTAACTTTATATAATTTATTTTATTTTCAGCTTATAAATTTTTTAAATTTAATTTTTTGCAATGATTTTACCTTTAATGTACCCTAACTGGAATTATCAATCAATTTGACTAAAGCGGCCCAGAATTTTCAGAATCTTTTGTATGCATGCAAAATCTTTTGTATACGTAATGTGCAGCCTACATAATCTACTCTCTTTCGCCTTAACTTTTAAGTTGTAGGTGCTCATCCGATTCTCCTAATTATTTTATCACCATCCTAATTTTCTCTTTCAAGTGGAGTGTTTTAGCGATTTCCTAATGTTCTCGTTCAAATGATCTTCTTCAATTTAAAACTTTTGATCGGTTAGTGCAACAAATTCTTGCAGCATATCAGGTGAGAGGTTAGTGTTAGTTATCCTTATTTTAGAAATTTAATTTGAATTATTTTAGTTGTTTAATATAATTTTTTTTGAATGAGTAGACATTTTTTACAATTATTTTGCACGTCATAGGTATAATGGATATTCCTTGTGGACCTGCTGAAAATTCTGTGTTGTTTGATCAGGCTAATCACGTTAGTACAGATATCTGGAATGAAATTGATCGTGGTAAGACGTCATTTCTTTATCAATGGAAGTTGTTACCAGCACAAGTACTTTTATTGGAATCATGGGCTTTGGACTTTTTGCTAATTCTAAATCTGTACTTCGAAATAATGTGGCTCTAGTTACTCCATTGTGGAGAGATGGAGGTCTGAGACAAACTCGTTTCACTTCACCTTTGGTGAAATGAGTATTAGTCTAGAGAATCTCTATATGTTATTAGGTCTACCAATCTCTGGTTTATCATTAATATTCGAAGACATTGCTGATCCGGTAGGATATTGATTTAGTCAGTGGCTAGATTATTCATTGTCGAGAAAAAAAACCGAGGAATCTTATATAAAGGGTGGCATTTCTCTTACTTGGTTGAGGGATTGGTACACACAATGTCCTCTCACTATAGATAAAGACATTATCATGTTATACACACAAGCATATGTATTATACTTATGCGGTGTTGTATTGTTCCTAACAGAAAGTAAAAATATTGCCAACATCAGATATATACAAATTTTGTTTAATCCTCATAAGATTCGTAAATATGCATGGGGAGCGTAGTTCTAGCCTTTGTATAGATGACTATGCATCACAAGTAATAAAGAAAGTAAATCTATCAGTGGATGCATTACTCTGATTCAGTTGTGGTCTTATGAACGATTAGTAGTACCTGGACATCCCGAGAGAACACATAATACAGATACGTATAGCCGAGAGCAATGGGATGGGCTATCAACAAAAGATATCATGATAGACGTATGAACCAATACCGTCATCTACGTGTTTATCGTGAATATTTGATAACTTTGATATGGATTGGTTAGTTTGGCAACCATACTCTTGGTTTTACCAGTGTGTAGATTTGGATTATTTTGAGGGAAGAAATTATGGATTAGGTCATGTTCCTCTAATTCATTGGGGTATCATAGAGTATCAAATGCTAGATAGATTTATAGATTTTTGAGACAATTTGGCATGATGCAGTGTATACCAATTCCATCTGTTGACATGGTTGATTTGAGGAGGAAATGAGCACTTTTGATAAAACTGATTATAGAATGTTACATTCTAATTATTTTCTAATTACTGTACAACGCGGATAATTTTTCCAGAAACCTCTGACTTATTTGCCATGTACAATATGTATGTTTCATTTTTGGGAAAACCTTATCAATAACATTTCCAATGGCAATGTTTTGATCAGTAATGATTGAAGTTGGATATTTATATTCCATAGCTTCCAACAAAATTTCCAAAACCCAAATATATGAATTCTCTTTCTCATCTCTCACGAAAGCAAAACCAAATAATATGAATAATTCATTCAACCAATAACATCTCTATTTCGTTTCCCTTTTCTTACATCTTCGTTAACAATTGATGTGGAACTCACTTTACCACCCTTGCGAAAAATATATAGACGCGAAGAAATTTTACCATTTTTCACACGTTTATGTGTGCTCCTAATTATTATCCCAAATCCTTTTCTCATACCGTAATCTCTATAATACCTTTCTACTTCGTCTGATGTATCAAACTTTTGACCAACATAAGGACATACATCATTCGTGTTTTCAAATGAAGTGTCAGCATTTGTAAAAGGGGGAATGATAAAATCATTATCATCATCATCATCATCATCATCAAGATGTATACTATGAGGAAAAATAGTATTATCTTCCATATTTGAGAATCATTGATATCTTCAACATGTACAGTTTCAGGGGGAAATTATTATACTCTTTAGTCGCAAATCATCAACATATATAGTTTCAGTGGGAAAAAAATCATCTTCTTTACTTGTGCAATCATTCACATCATCAAAATTATTATGAAGTGAAGAATGCACCTTACTTCTGGCTAACATATATTTATTAGGAAGGACAAATGAATCTTGAAGAAACGAAATATATTCAAGATGAACAATTTTGCTTCCCTTAACATGTGTTATTGTCATCTCTATTGCAAGTCTATAATGGATTGTTCTTAGATTCACCATGAATCTATAAAAACAAAATTCCTATAAGAAATAGACTGAGCTTGCAAAGAAGAATTTTAATAAAAATGGCATATAAACAGATAATAAAATTATAGTTCATACCATTCTACATCAGGTCGGCGTAGAAGAAGCACATTATGTAAACTTGAATATTAATGGTTAAAAAAAGCCTTTTTAAAACTAATTTGTATTTTATTTCAATAATTTTATATATAGAGAGAGATAAATGTATAACCAAGAATTTTATCTTAGCATTTTATTTTTCATGTTAGTCATTTATAATAATAAAGAGAGTGTAGAATGTGTTTATTTTAGGAAAAAATAAACAAATGAAGTGTATATTCTAAAAGAAAAATTATTAAGAAACGGGTGCGATGAATGTATAAACATGATTATTACATAATTTAAAATAATTTTAAAACTAATTTTCTTTATGTAAAATGATAAAAGTAATGAATAATAAAATGTATTACATATACTATATTCCTTATATTGGAGCAAATTTCATTATTATTTTTTAGGTATCTACTATCAACTAATTCAAATAATTAAAGTACGATAAGAGATATTAAATAATATAAATAAATGAATTATAAATAACCTGATTAATATATATTTAATGAAAAACATATAGGTGTAATAAACTTTGTAAGATGATTAAATATACAGATAAATAAAACTACGAAAATTGAAAAAACAAAGTTATATATATATATATATATATAAACTAACATTTTATTTGCTCAAAGTGAAAATTAAAAAGAAATTAAGTTAAGTTAATCTGTTGTGATTTATCTAATAAGATTTTTAAGGAAACTCGAAAAAAAAAATGTAGTACAGCGGTTATGACATGAATCTTGTAAAACGAGGTTGGTGGATCGACTCCGTAAGCTAACACAAATTCTTACATTTGTTACATATATTATAAAGGGGTGGCATTATTGTTATTTTCAGAAAATGAGGGTGAAATAGTAATTTTACAACCAATTTATTGACACTTTTTGCACTTGTATTGAGGTTTATTATATAGTTGAAATAAAAAAAATATGGGACAAGAGAAGAATGCCCCCTAACCTAAGCGGGCCTACCGGCGAAGCAACTGGTACTTGATCGGGTGATGTGATTTATCTAACAAGATTTTTAAAACTTACTCAAACGTAAGTGTAGCATAATGGTTATGGCATGAGTTTGAAAGGAGAATGTCAGAGGTTCGATTCCTAACACTAATAAAATTTTAACTAACTTTTACACATATACTAAAATAGTGACATTTTTGTTAATTTTCAACAAATAGGGGTAAATCAGTAATTTTACAACCAATAAAATGACACTTTTTGCCTCTGTGTTGATATTTAATATATAGTAATAGATTTGTAATAAATTCAATTCATATTAGATTTTGATCATTTTTTATGATTCAAAAATTCTTCAATTGCCCATAATTGTCATTCATCGTATTTCCATATATTATTTATCGAACTACCTTCAAAATTATAATTCTTAGTAACTACAACAATGAGACATATTACTATAAAACGAAAGAAATTACATGATTTTTGAATAAGCAGATAATAGCTATAATTTAATTTTAATTTAAATATTTTTTGTTTGAATTTATTTGCGTCTTAGTAAATGCATACTTAAAGAAAGTTTAATAAAATTGCATAATTTTGAATAATTATATTAACCAATTTTTAATTTTAATCTTAAAATTTTTTGTTTGAATTTATTTGAGTATAAGTAAATGTATAGTCAAAGAAAATTTAATCGTTAACTAATGAATAATAAAGTCAAATACATGTAGTCAAGTTGTGTGAGGTGGTGAGGAAACTAATTGAGAAAATGATTGGATTTGACTTTGCTATAATAATATTTTACTCTACTATAACTTAACTAAAGAATATAGTTAATTAACTATAATGCTATTTTGTTTTATTGAACGTAATTTAATTAGATACGTAATGATTGATGTAATGCTATTAATTGATATTTTTTTTTTAAAAAAAATGAAAAATGAAAAAAGTTGAAAATTAGTGGAAAATGATAAGAAATGGGAGGGGAAGCGAAAGAATATGTAATGTGGATGGATAATTAAGAAATAGGGAAGAAAGAGAATTAATGGATTTGTAATTAAGGAATGAGAAAAAGAGAGATTAAGTAGATACTTCTACCATCCCAAAATGAAAATGCCACTTTTTTCATGTATTTCAATGTGCTCGGCAGCTGACATGCTAGGGATTGATCCCCAACTCATTGCACACAACTTGAATATTGATCCAAAGCGTAAGAAGGTCCAATAAAAGAAAAGGAATTTTGCACCTAAGAGGCAAGAGGCCATCAAACAAGAAGTTGAAAAGCTCCTAGAAGCTGGTTTTATTGAGAAAATTCAATTTTCCGAGTGGTTGGCTAACCCCGTTAAAAAAAAAGAGCCAATGGAAAGTGGAGGGTGTGCATTGATTTCACTAATTTAAACGATGCATATCCTACGGATTGTTTCCCCTACCAAGGATTGTCACATTGATTGATGTCGTGGCCAAACATGAGATGTTAAGCTTCATGGATGGATTCAGCGGTATAATCACATCAAGATGCAAAAGGATGACATCCCTGAGGTATGCTTTATAACTGATTTTAGTGTTTAGTGTTATCTTGTTATGGTTTTCGGACAAAGAATGCAGGAGCCACTTACCCTATTTTTATGTAAAACAAAAATATTGATTTTTTTTATAAATATCTTAACCGAACGCATTGAAATGCGTGAAAAAAAGAAATCATATAAATTGAGACAGAGACAATATTGTATAAGGTTTCTTAATTGTACAAGCTCTTAAGGAATAAAAATGTTATAAATTATGTACTACTAAAATATTCTAGGAAAATCTCTAGTTTTTCAGTATATTAAAGTCTGTGGTTTGCCAATTGAAATCTATCACACTTGCCTTAGCGTTTCACTAACTTACTCCCTACTAATTACTTCGTTTGCATAATATTTTTTTTACCGAGTATAGCTATTCCTGTAGAAAAGCATCCTTAAGCAAATCCTAGATTATCTTAATAGAATAATTAACATATGCACTTGGAGCATAACAAGTAACAACACTCCATAAAATAGCAAATTGTATTAAATATTATCGCGACCTTAGAAGTACAGTCTATTATTCTTGTATGGTCAAAAATTTAACATATGTAAAATTCTTTATTGCTTTTAAAATTTCATCAGGAGAGTAAACTAAAGTTCACTTTTCTTATGCAAGTAAGCAGGACGGAATTAAGAGAGCAAATCTATGGTGATTGGTGAAGTCCTGACTAAACATAAAATTTTAGCATGGAATTTTTTTTTGAATTCCCAACTTTTAGACTTTTAGTTAAGAATAAATCTTGAGCTACATCCTTATATACTACTTAAACACTACCTAGATTATAGAACTAGTATATTACTCTATAGTTGTATTTTTTAATTTTTATTTTCTTGAAATGAGCCCTGCCAGGGGCACTTTTTTTAATGCTATTAGTGTTTTAGTAATGCATAAGGGTGTAGCCCAAGATTTACTCTTTAGTTAAAGATTAGTAAAATAAATTTATAGAGTTCCGACTAGTGTTGAGTATTGAATACAGTAAAAGAATACAGAGGGGGGGTGAATGAATTCTTGAACTTTTCTTAGTTCTTGAATCTGTATAGCAGATAAGTATTTATGTGTGCAAATGTATAGGTGCGAATAAAAATAACACAAGACACAATATCACTTTAATCTAATATATTATTAGATAAAGGTTGCTACAATCTGTGAATACAAATGATAGTTTTCTCAGCTTCGTTTTTCTCAGAGAGATATGTCTTAAATGTGTATGAAAAACTTCTCCTCTAAAAAAAAGATAATTACTTAGGAAGTGAGGTTGTATCCTTATAGAACATGAATACAACCTACTTACTACAAATAAGGTAGCTAAAATAAATTACTTTCTGGTCTGTCTATCCTTTTTGAGTAAGTGTCCAAACGGCTACAGATTTGACTTTGCAAAATTCTGTTCAGATCCACTTCTTTAGCTCTTTGCCTCTTCTATATCTCTCCAAGCTTCCTTGTAGGCTTTCCAGGGCACGTTACAGATTGTGGTCCATAAAGTGCATTGGCTTGTTGCAGGTTTCAGACTTGTACAATTTTTTCAGTATTTTGTCTCCAAGAATGTATTCGAGAAGTGGCTAAGTGATTGATTCGAGAACTAGGATTAGATAACTCTGAGTTCTCGAATACTGTATGATTTATATATCGAATCACTTCTCGAATAGTACTTTTCTCCAGGGTTACTTGAGTTGTCGAATAGAACACTTGACTTATCGAATCCCTGAGATATCGAATAGTTCATTCAGAGTCCTTGAGATATCGAATGGAACTTTGACTTGTTGACCCTTTGAGAACTCGAATACCACTTTGACTTGTTGACTTCTTGAGTTCTCGAATAGAGCATTTAGACATGTCGAATCTCTGAGATATCGAATGAGATATCGAATAGTTCATTCAGAGATATCGAACAGTGTCTTCTTAGATATCGAATCTCTGACTTCTCGAAGCTAGACTTCTCGAATAGACAAAAGTACTTCTCGAATTGGTACTTAGGCAAATTCTTCATTTCTTCAAATCCCAACTGTGATTATTTGACAGTCTTTATCTTCTTGCTTGAGGCATGAACCTTGGAACTTCTTTCAAGCATTATTCTTGACTATATAAGTACAGTTATACAACTAGCATTTGACGCCTATTGCAAGTACAAAACAAATAGAAACTCTACAACTAGAGGTTCCCTCAGTTAAGAGGTCATGTAAGTAATGCAAAGCATTACAGACAATTAGGCTTGTTATTAGATGTAAACAAGCATGCCTCTGTGACTAACAATCTCCCCCAAATTGTGAGTGAGACCCTTAGTCACAATTTCATGTCTGATAACAAGCCTAACAAACATAAAGATAAAACTTGAAAGGTACAGGTATGAAATTTGATTGAGCACATGAATGAAATTACAAGATGAATAATCTTACAGTATGATGAAATGCTAGCCATTCTCATTTGATTCCATCTCCATTGCTTTGGCTAGTAGATCATCTTATGCTTTCTGTTTTCTTTCTTGCATTCTCATCCATGGCCTTTATGATCTCTGCCAAAGCATCCAATTCTTCAAGCATGATAGAGTCTTTGAAATCTTCAAGTACTGGTTTCAGAATGTTGGCAGGATAGTGACTGAGTAGGTTCATTCTTATATTGACATTATCTCCATTTCTCCTCCTATATTTCACCACATAGGGATTGAATTGAACTCTACACAATCCTTTTGCCCTTAGATTTTCTGCTTCAACTTCCAGCCTATCAATCTCCTTATCCCTTTCTAGCCATTTCTCAAAGCACCCATTTCTTATCTTCTCAGCATAGTCTCTCTTTATCTTTACAAAATCAATCAACTCCAGCTTCCATACTTTCTCCACTTTGTCTTCAAAATCCAATAATGCAATGATTCTTTCTATTTCATATAGCTTGCCCCAATTTTGACACTATCCTTGTTTGAATTTCTTCTCCCTTCCATCAGTATATTTAATCTCAAGAAATTTATTCATAATGGCAGCATAGTAGATTCTTTGAGCTCTTAGATATTGAAATTGGTCTTCATCAAAGTCTTCATCTAATGGTTGGAGTTTTAAGCCTGGATAGATTTTCAGAGTCCTTGATTTGGATAGCTTTGGTTTCCTTGCAGCTTGTTTGAATTTGATCCTTTTTACATGGTTACCTGGCAGTAGCATGTGACTTTTGTTTGTAGACCATTGTAGTATTCCATTAGCAGTTTGCTTTTTGAAACACACAGATGGTTTCTTGACTTGAATCTTCTTCTCTTCTTGAGGTGGCAAAACAGTTGTAGAAGCCATAGATGTAGATTTTGCTAGGTCACTACTAACAGTATTCACCCTAGACTTAGAGTCTTGTGTTGTGGTGAAATTACTGCAAGCAATGCCTAAGGCTTGCTGTTTTCCAATCATCCTCTCATAGACTTTGCCCTGGTCATCACCATCTTTCTTGTCTTTGTTATCTTTCTTCTTCTTCTCATCTCTATCACCCTTATCACTCCTGTGATGACTTCTCCTCCCATCACTCTTGTCATCATCTTTATCATCCTTGTTCCTCCTAGGCTGAGCCATTTCTGGAATTGTACCAGTAGCAATAAATGTTCTTAGGATGTGTAGTGCTTCCAACTCTTCAGCAGTTCTGACTCCACCCTTCTTTTGTAGCTGATCAGTAACAGAATGATGAGTCTGTAGTTTCGAGGGGTGAGATCACTGGGGATAACCAACTGATTAACATCTTGAATTTTTGTACCAGACTGATAGAAGATGGTTCTTGGTTTGATACATACTTCAGGAAGCCTAGCTTGTTGACCATTTCTCAGTTCAGTGTACAGACTCTTGTTGTTCTCCCCTTTCTACTCAATTAGTTCCAAGATGGCATCAATCTCAGTGAATTTAAGGGCTTTCAAGGTGTCAATAGATAGGTGCCATATCTTGCCATTGGTCACCATCATGATTTCCTTGAGAAAGATTTGATTTAACTTTCTTGGAATAACTGTTAGATATTTAATTTGGTCTTTAAGGCTTCTTCTGTACAGCAAAGTATCTCCTCCTACCTTTGCCTTTGAGACTTGTAGAAACTTCAAGAATGCAGCATCATGATAAGTCTCTGAATTTGCTACTTCTATCAGCTTGGCCTCAGTAATCACACTAGCTTCCAATGGGTCATCTTCATGTCTAGAGGCTTGGACTAGATCACTTTGCATGGAACCTGCCACCACTGTAGTAGTGACAGTTTGCTTTTGGCCACTTGGTGTAGTGATGTGCACAGTTGGTAGAGTAACAACTGGCAGAGAGGTAGGAGGCTCATCCACTTTAGCTTTCCCTTTTCCTGGCAAATGAGTTATGGATTTAGAAGCCCTTTGGTGACCACCCTCATTTAGCTTTATGCCTTTGGCTTGAGGTTTCTCCCCCTTTGGATTTGAATGCCTTGATGTCCTCTTCTCCCCCTTAGGCTTGTTGTCAGGCATAGAGGCTGTAGGAATGACCATTGGGTTTGAAGAGTCTTCAGGTAGAGGGAGACCCATGTGCTTCATTATTGGAGAAAGCATCTGTTGTTGATTGAGAAGAACATCGGCATGAGCAGTAGCTTGAGTGTTCAACTTTTCATTCAGAAGATTGACAAATTCTTTCAACTCAGCATTGAACACTTTTTGATCAAACACTTCATTTTCCAATTTCTCCATTGATTGTTTGAGATGTTCAGCTCTGAAAGAGGAGAGTGATTGTTTCTGGAGCCTTTCCACTTCATACTTGCTCATGTTGTGCACAGGTACATCAGAGATGACTTTGTCACCATATTGATTCTGCCACATAACCTTGAGAAGGGCATTGGCATCCTGAGTCTGAGAGGATAGGGTGGCCATTTCACTTTTGAGCTTTGTGAGGCTGTCTTTCAAGGAAGGTAGCTCATGGTCCACAGAGGTGCAAGTCTTCTTACATTCCCTTATCTCTCTGAGTGTGGATGCTAGGGGAGGGAATTCAGTTTTGAATTTACTCTTGAGCTCACTCACTTCCTTGGTTGTATCTCTGCAGATATTGGCAATTTCAGTTTTCATCCCTTTTCCAAGATAGTGAATGGCTTTTAGACTTCCTTTGTATGATTCATTCATGGCTTCATAGACATCAGTAGGTGAGAGAGTTCGAGCATTTGAGCCAAGAGTAGTTATATATTCTTCTCTCAAGTACTGCAGAGCCTCAGCCAGGGTGCATTCTTTGGTGGTGCTCATCCATGCATCTATATTTCCATCTCTCTCAGCCTCATCTGCTATTTTCTCTTGTTGATTTTCAACATCTTCTTTGTGACAGAGCAAAATAGCTTCATAGTTGGCATTTGGTAGATTTGCTGTGAGGAGATGTTGAGCTATTTTAGAGATCTCATCAAGCTGTTCCATATTTAAGCAATGAAGTGCTTCATCCGTCAATAGTGGTGGAACAGTTGATGATCCTGAGACACTATCATGTTGCACAGGCCTTAGCCATTCTGACAGGGTGGCCTGAGCCAAGTTAGTGCTAGAGCTAGGCAAGCTAGACTCCTCAGTTACAGATGCAACTTCTGCAACCGGATGGAATGACTCTACTACTGTTGTCTCCACAGGAGTGGGATGAGTTACAACAGTAGTTGACACATGCACAGAGTCTCTAGTAAAAACTAGTGAATCCTCTGTGTTTGTGATGGTGTCATCAGGATATGCCCCTGCTAGCATTCCTTCACCATCTGAATGTGGTTTCTGGGTGGTGAACACAGTGTCAAGCACCATGTCACTTGAAGTTGTCGGCTCATCAAGAGAGAAGAATTCTTGATGATCAAGTCCTTGCTCCTCAATTGCTTGAGTTACAGGCTGCAAAGAAATTTCAGTTGTAGATTCTGGAAGAGAAGTGTCTTGTGGAATAGATTTTGGCAACTCCCCCTGAGAAATAGAGGGAGTTTCAAATGTGATGTGCTCTTCACTCAGTGTGGTGCCAGCCTTATCACTCCCAGGTGCTGACTCTGTACAAGTAGGTGCATTGGGGAGGATGCTTGATTCTATAAATGCACCCTATTGAGAGGATACATCTAGTGAACTGTTTGTCCATGATTTTACAACTTCAGCCATTTGTGTGACTGAAGAGGTGGTTTTAGTTTTCTTCTTCTTTGGCCTAACAAGGGGTGACTCAGGTTCCTCACTTTCTAATTCTACTGCCAATGCTGCTTCAGATAATATGGTTAATGGTGCAGAAGCTATCTCCTTTCTCTTTTTTTATTAACATTACCCTTTTGAGAGGATGATGCAGTTGGCTCAATGTTTGGTAGAGTGTTTGGTTGAGAGGGTTGGTTAGCAAGCCCTGGGTTAGCATTGTGTTCTACTTGCTTGGGCTGTGCTAACTGAGATTTTGAATCAAATATTGGCATGTTGTGGGGGTAAGTCCTAAATAGACTCTCCATATGGTGAGTTATTTTGAGTCTTACATCCACATTATTCCTAGTCTCCAAGTTACCAAAAATGAGTTTGGTCATGGATCTAGGGTATCCTATTCTAGTCTTATCTAATCAAGGCAATTCAATCAATTTATTATCTACAAAATTGAGTACAGATTGAATAAAACGAGGAAAGAAAATTTCAGTACCTCTCTTGGCTGTGTTCTTACCAAGTCTCCCATATAATTCCTGTAGAATGATCTGTCCAACATCAATCTTTCTCCTATAGGCCAAAGCATAGCCAATTTCCTGCGCAGGTGCACTGATTTGGTCAAAACTAGACTTCCTGACAGTGAAGACTTGAAGGAGAGTGGCAAATACATAACTCCACTCTTTCCTTAGATTCTTTCTGTTCAACTTTCCAAGATTGATTGCATCTGAGTAGTTGATAAATTCAAAGAATTCTTCTAACTGTGCATTTGTGGCCAGTATGTCATACTCCTCTTGTTGTAAATCCAGTGCCTTATTCATGTCAGATGTAGTGATAGTGATATCCTTTCCTTGAATTTTGCAGTAGACTACATATGAGGTTATAACATTCTCAAGAGCAATGACTTCCACGGTGGCAGTCCTCCAAAACTGTTATAGCAGGTCCAGATACAGAGTTGGGTTGGCTGATAGAGCATTCTTGATATATGATTCAGACATCCAGCGAACAAAGCACTTGAAGTTCGCATTTGGTGCTTCCACATCATTTGTTATAGCAATGAAATTGGTCTGAGTGGGTATGGTGAGTTGAGTGTTTGCCATTTGTATAGAGAGAGAAAGAGAATGAAGATTGAAGAAGAAATTAAGTTTTTTTTGTAGTTAGGGTTTTCAGAGGTTTTGGGAGTTTAGATGCTTGAGAAATCGAATGAAATGAACCGAATAGATGTAGAATTGTATAAGTATGAAGTACTTGAATTATCGATTAGATATATGTTTTGTATCGACAGGTCAGGCATTCGAGAAGTAGAAAATAACTATTCGATAAGTCAAGAAAGGCTTATTCGATATCTCAAGCAGATGGTAACTCACAGCTGGCAGTTATCCAACTTAGAAATAATTCTAAATTAAATAAAATGTGTTTTTATGAGTGAATTAAAATTTCAGACAAAAAATCCAAAATCGGTTGAGATTCAGCGAGAATTCAGCCTTTTCAAATGATTCGAGAACTCAAATATAGTATTCGAGAAGTCAGTCATTAGAGAACTCAATTACCATATTCGAGAAGTCAAGAATACCTCTATTTGATATCTCTAAAATACTCTATTCGAGAACTCGATAGTGCTCTAATGGGACTTATTAGAGATGTCGAATAGTGAACCATTCGAGAAGTCTGACTTATCGAAATATACTCATCACTCACAAAAATTAATTTTCACTGTCTTTTAAGAATTTACCAGTCATATTCAATGAAGAATATTCTAGCAAATTAAACAGTGATTTTCTCAAAATTTCATAGAAATTTCAAGTTGACAAAATATGATTTTTCAACATATGCAGCAGATTTGAAATATTTATAAATCATATTTCAGCCAACACTTACTCCAAAAATATTGAGAATTTAGATAAAGTAAGTGTTTACTGCTGCAACAATTTAGATGATATATTCACTTAGCCAGAATCTGAAGAATTCAGCATTCCAATCTCACTAACCAACCTTGTGAAGGTGGCTTCATCTAATGGCTTAGTGAATATGACAGCTAGTTGTTTATCTATAGAGACATAATGCAACTTAATGGTACCATTAGTTGCATGTTCTATAATGAAATGATATCTGATGTCAATGTGCTTTGTTCTAGAATGATTGACAGGATTGGCAACTATAGAGATTGCACTTGTGTTGTCACACATGATTGGAATTCTTTCCAACACAAGTCCATAATCTCTAAGTTGATTTCTAATCCAAAGCACTTGAGCACAGCAACTTCCAGCAGCTATGTATTCAGCCTCAGCTATAGAAGTTGACACATATTGTTGTTTCTTGCTATACCAAGAGACTAACCTTTGTCCAAGAAACTGGCAGCTACCTGAGGCGCTTTTCCTATCCACTCTGCATTCAGCATAATCAGCATCAGAATAACCAACCAGATTGAACCCTGTGTCCTTAGGATACCATAAACCCAAGTTTGGAGTGCCCTTTAGATATCTAAAGATCCTTTTTATAGCAATCAAATGTGATTCTTTTGGATTTGATTGAAACCTTGCACATAAACATGTAGCAAACATGATGTCTGGCCTACTTGCAGCGAGGTAGAGTAGAGAACCAACCATGCCTCTGTAGACCGAGATATCTATTTGCATGCCTTTAGCATCTTCATCTAATTTAGTTGCAGTGGCCATGGGTGTCTTTGCAGGTGAGCAGTCTTCTAAGTCAAACTTCTTCAATAAATCCTTGATGTACTTGGTTTGACTGATAAAGATCCCATCCTTCCTTTGACTGACTTGCAACCCAAGAAAGAATGTCAACTCTCCCATCATACTCATCTCATATCTGCTCTGCATGAGTTTAGAGAATTTCTCACACAGCTTCTCATTTGTAGAACCAAATATAATATCATCCACATAGATCTGAACTAGGATAATATCATCACCATGCTTCTTGTAAAACAGTGTTTTGTCCAATGTGCCTCTAGTGAATTGATTTTCAAGGAGAAATTGTGATAGAGTATCATACCATGCCCTTGGAGCCTGCTTAAGTCCATACAATGTCTTAAGCAATCTGTAGACAAATTCTGGGAAGTGTGGATCCTCAAAGCCAGGTGATTGTTGCACATAAACTTCTTCTTCCAACTCTCCATTTAGAAATGCACTCTTGACGTCCATTTGATAAACTTTAAAGTTTGAAAGAGTAGCAAATGCCAAGAATATTCTGATGGCTTCCAATCTAGCAACAGGGGCAAATGTCTCATCATAATCAATGCCTTCCTGTTGAGAGTATCCTTTTGCAACCAACCTTGCTTTGTTTCTTACTATTACACCATCTTCATCCATCTTATTCTTCAGAACCCATTTTGTTCCAACAATGGTTCTATTCTTTGGTGCAGGCACAAGTTCCCATACTTTGTTTCTTTCAAATTGATTCAGCTCCTCTTGCATGGTAATAATCCAATCTGGATCCAACAGTGCATCATCAAGTTTCTTAGGCTCAACCTGAGATAGAAAACAACCATAGAGGCACTCATTCCGAGTTGCTCTCCTAGTCCTTACTCATGCATTAGGATCTCCAATAATTTGCTCTGCAGTGTGTGATCTATCCCATTTCCTTGAATGCTCAATTTGATTTCTCATTCTTGATGTTGCTTCATCATCCAAGTCCTAATCATTCTCATTTCCTCCCCCTGTGATGTTGCGCCACTATTCACAAGTGTGTCTTGGATGCTTGTTTCTCCACTATAGATTGGCACAAATTCTTCTCTTGTATCATCATTCACTTGAGTTTGTTGAACTTGAGTTTCAGCTCCAGTTTTAATCTCTTCATCAGAATCATCTAGATTATCAAACTTAAATGGATCTTTATCTTCATCATTGGCTTCTTCTAATCCAGGTAGTTTGCTATCATCAAATGTCACATCTGTGCTTTCCATAATTTTCTTTTGACTGATGACATAAACTTTGTATGCAATTCTTTCCATAGAGTAGCCATGAAAAATTCCTTCATATGCCTTTGCATCGAATTTTCCAACATATTCTGAATTATCCTTCAATACAAAGCATTTGCTTCCAAAAGTATGAACATACTTTAGACTAGGCTTCTTTCCAGGCATCAAATTGTAAGGTGTCTTTCCAGTGTTTTTGTTGATGAGGGTTCTGTTCTAGATATAGCATGCAGTGCTCACAGCCTCAGCCCAAAAACATGTAGGCATCTTTGCATCAAGCAACATTGTTCTAGCAGCCTCAATTAAAGTTCTATTATTTCTCTCAACAACTCCATTTTGTTGTGGAGTCCTTGGAGCAGAGAATTGCTGAGAAATTACATTCTCTTTGCAGAATGCTTCAAGTATGGCATTTCTGAACTTTGTTCCATTATCACTTCTTAATGCAATCACACTTGCATTGTTGGCCTTTGCTTCCTTGTCAACTCTCTTTATGTGCTCAATGATTACTTGTGGAGCCTCATCTTTTGATGCCAGAAATTCCACCCATGTATACCTTGTAAAGTCATCAACCATCACTAAGGCATACTTCTTTCTTGGTAGTGACATAATATTGACAGGCCCAAACAAGTCCATATGAATGAGTTGTAGGGGCTTTGTTATTGATGTCACTGTTTTTGACTTGTGGATTGATCTTTTCATTTTTCCTCTTTGACAAGCCTCACACACTCCTTCTTGACAGAATTCAAGTGTGGGCATGCCTCTCACTAACTCTCTTTTGACTAGAGAATTAATGGCTTTGAAGTTAAGGTGTGATAATTTCTTGTGCCACAGCCAATAATCTTCATTTGATGTTTTTGAGTAGAAGCAACAAATTTTGTCCTTGTTTGCAGAGTCCATATTGGCTTCAAACAGGCTTTCTTTCCTTACTCCAGATAGAGCAAAATCACCAGTCTTCTTGTGGGTGATCAAACATTCATCTTTGTCAAAATCCACCTTGAATCCCCTATCAGTAAACTGACCAACACTTAGCAGATTATGCTTGAGTCCCTTGACCAGTGCTACATCTTCAATGATGACATTTCCAACTTTCAACTTGCCATATCCACTGTCCAAAATCCACATGACTTTCTTTTCACTTTCTTTGCCCCGCAAACACAAATGTATTACTTCTCCTTTGGTACCCAAACAAGTTTGGGTCCATGTGACTTAGAAACAGTTTTATCATAAACAACATGCTTATCAACTTTCTTGGTGTTAGTCTTCTTGTCACTGTTAGAAGTCTTAGAACCTGAGGTTTCAGACTTAGGTGACAGAGGTACCTTCCTAGCTTTAGGAGGACTCAAAGACTTTGACCTTGTGTAGTGTGTGTGAGAATTGTGACTGATACAACCATCAATGAATTTCCTTTTCAAATTAAAACAACTAGTCATAACATTCATGTTGCATGACATACAGTCAAATTTATCACAGAATGGAGCATCTCTATGTCTTAGAGGCCCAGAACAATCATAGAAATGTTTGAGCACACTACCAATAGGTTTCTTGCATGCATGAGTTAAATGATTGGTACTAAAACAATTCTAATAAGTTTTTCTACGGGCATTGGGCATATAAGCATAGTTGTTATTTTTGTTAATCCCTAACTTGCCATTTCTGTTATGTTTCTTCTTAGTCACTTTCTTCTAAGATTTACTATTCCTAGCTGAAACAAACTTAACAAACTTCTTAGGTCTTGACCTATCACCTACTAGCTCCTTGGCTTTTGACTTGACACTCTCACTCTTAGAGGATGCTTGTTGTTCACTGGATTGTGCCTCATCCTCATCATTCAACATTTTCTTGATGAGTAAGGCATCCTCATCAATTTCAAATGTTGATTCTTTAAAAATTGGAGTCTGAGCCTTTTTCAAAATCTGAGGCACTTCCATCTGAACAACAATGTCATCTTCAATGACAGCATAGCCTTTCCTATGTTTAAGAGTGTCATAGTCAAGTCCAATTGCAGCCTTGGGTTTAGCTTGAATCTTCTCACAGTAGGATTGTACTAGACCAGATGATTTCTTAAAAGTTTTCAGTTTGAATTCATTTTCAGCTAGTTCATCCCTAAGGGCCTTTTCAACTTGACTAGTACATAGAACCTTATTCTGCAGATATTCAACTTCTTTCTTAAGGTTTTCTACTTGCATAGCAGTTAGCTCAAGTTCTTCATTCTTTTTGGTTAATATTTCATTTCTAGTAGACAATTTAGCAATTTCTTCATTAGCAGCAGTCATACTAGTATGAATATTAAACATCTCAACAGATAGTTGTTCAATTATGCATTTATACTAAGAAACAGACATGTCTATAGTAGTGAGAGATGGTACCTGAGAGTCTGATGAAGATGTGTCATCCTTGGAATTGGCCATCAAGGCATAGTTACAAAATTCCTGCTCTTCTCCATCACTATCAGAATCATCCCAGCACTTCCCTTCAGCTATGTAGGCCTTACCTTGTGTCTGCTTTTTCAGAAGGGCCTCATACTTAGCTTCGAGCTCAAGATACTCTATATCCTTCTTTTTAGGCTTCTTGCATTCACTGGCAAAATGCCCTAGGTCATTGCATCTATAACACCTTATAGATGACCTATCCACATGGCTGGTTTTGAACTTATTCTTGTTTGGTTTCATAGGTGCCTTTCTCTTGTTGAATGAATGGTTTTGGGTTTTAGGTTTGAAGGGTTGATTCCTCTTGAATCTGATGTTTGGAAATTTTTTGGCCATGAAAGCATATGAAGTGTTTTTCATCCCATCTAGTTCTTCAAGTATGTAAAACTCTTCTTCCTCCTTCTCCTCAATAGGGTCACTAACTTCAGCTTCAGTTTCTTCATCATCTACTATCTCCTCTATCCTCAGTTGGCTTATAGATGCTTCTAGGTCTTGAATAGATTTGTTGACAATCAAGGCACATGATGTGTTTATCATTCTGCCTTGGTTGGCTTGGATAGCCCTTTTCTGAAGCAACTCAAGCTCATGAGTTTTTAAAACCCCATAGAGCACATCATATGTAACTTTGTTTAAATCTCTTTCCCTTAGAGAAATGACCCTTTGCTCTAGATGATTTGGTGAAGATAGCAGAAACTTCATGTTCAACTCCTTTATGCTGTAAACCTTGCCATTCATCTGCAACTCAGTAAATAGCTTGTGAAATCTCTCAAACATCTCAGTGATGCTTTCCTTGGACTGTGCCATGAAAGCTTCATACTGTGTGACCAGTATCTGTTTCTTGTTTTCCTTGACCTCATCCGTTCCTTCACATAACACCTCAATATGATCCCATATTTCTTTGGCAGATGTGCATGATGCAATGTTTGCAAACATTGACATGTCCATGGAATCAATGATTAACAACATGAGGTGACTGTCAAGAGCAACCATCACCTTTTCTGATTCTGTCCATTTAGATGGTTCCTTGGCCACATAAGATCTTGGAACAGTTATGGTTCCAACAGTCTTCTTAGGTATCTCTTGTTGTGGAACAAAGGGACCATTCTTGAGAATCTCAGGATATAAAGGATGAGAGGCTTTGATGAACAACATCATTTTTATCTTCCAGAGGTTGTAATTCTCTTTGTCAAACTTAGGGACTTTCACCGTTCCTGTAGTCTTTGCTGTATTCGAAATCATGATCATTTTTCTATTTTTGAATAAACAGCCCGCTCTGATACCACTTGTTGAGTATTGAATACAGTAAAAGAATACAGAGGGGGGGTGAATGGATTCTTGAACTTTTCTTAGTTCTTGAATTTGTGTAGTAGATAATTGTTTGTGTGTGCAACTGTATAGGTGCGGATAAAGATAACACAAGACACAATATCACTTTAATCTAATATATTATTAGATAAAGGTTGCTACAATCTATGAATACAAATGATAGTATTCTCAACTTCGTTTTTCTCGGAGAGATATGTCTTAAGTGTGTATGAAAAACTTCTCCTCTAAAAAAAAGATAATTACTTAGGAAGTGAGGCTGTATCCTTATAGAACATGAATACAACCTACTTACTACAAATAAGGTAGCTAAAACAAATTACTTTCTGGTCTGTCTATCCTTTTTGAGTAAATGTCCAAACGGCTACAGATTTGACTTTGCAAAGTTCTGTTCAGATCCACTTCTTTAGCTCTTTTTCTCTTCTATATCTCTTCAAGCTTCCTTGTAAGCTTTCAAGGGCACATTACAGATTGTGGTCCATAAAGTGCATTGGCTTGTTGCAGGTTTCAGACTTGTACAATTTCTTCAGTATTTTGTCTCCAAGAATGTATTCGAGAAGTGGATATGTGATTGATTCGAGAACTAGGATTAGATAACTCTGAGTTCTCGAATACTGTATGATTTACATATCGAATCACTTCTCGAATAGTACTTTTCTCCAGGGTTCCTTGAGTTGTCGAATAGAACACTTGACTTATCGAATCCCTGAGATATCGAATAGTTCATTCAGAGTCCTTGAGATATCGAATGGAACTTTGACTTGTTGACCCTTTGAGAACTCGAATACCACTTTGACTTGTTGACTTCTTGAGTTCTCGAATAGAACATTTAGACATGTCGAATCTCTGAGATATCGAATAGTTCATTCAGAGATATCGAACAGTGCCTTCTTAGATATCGAATCTCTGACTTCTCGAACGCTAGACTTCTCGAATAGACAAAAGTACTTCTCGAATTGGTACTTAGGCAAATTCTTCATTTCTTCAAATCCCAACTGTGATTATTTGACAGTCTTTATCTTCTTGCTTGAGACATGAACCTTGGAACTTCTTTCAAGCATTATTCTTGACTATATAAGTACAGTTATACAACTAGCATTTGACGCCTATTGCAAGTACAAAACAAATAGAAACTCTACAACTAGAGGTTCCCTTAGTTAAGAGGTCATGTAAGTAATGCAAAGCATTACAGACAAATAGGCTTGTTATTAGATGTAAACAGGCATGCCTCTGTGACTAACAACTTGCATCAAAGTACTGATGATATTCTATCATGCAAACAAATAAGACAGTAACTCAGTAAGTATATATTTATTGTGAGTTAAGTTTTTTGGAGACCAACATTGAGCGGAGACCGTGGAGACCATATACATATATATATATATATATATATATATATTTATATATATATAAGAATGTTCAATGAATATTAATATTTCATTCAGAAACTTCAAAATCATATATGATTTGTAAGCAGAACAAGTTTTGGAGAACAATACATTCTGCATGATTTTTTTTGCAAAACATACATGATACTTGGAATTTCAGAACGAGAGAAAAACATAGCACTGCCTTATTTCGAAAACATTTTTTTACAAGTTTTTGTATAATAGTATTGCCATATTTGTATCCTATATTGCTTAATTTTTTTGTTTATTTTTTCAGATAACATATAATCTTCTTCAATATGAAGTAAAGTATGCAGGTTGTGTGATTTGTGCTATGCCTGAAAAAATAGGTTTACTCTTTAACCATGTTATTATTCGAAATTTGACCACCAGTAATTGTTTTTTAGTTGTTCAATTGTCTATTGCTATACTTGGATTTTTGTGAATCTTTTAAAGGCTACAACATTTAAATTAGTATAACAAAACAAATGTTCTATTCAGTACTTGCCTTTTACTTTCATGAAAAAGCCTATCTCAATAATTTATGTTTCATGTGATCTGCTCTGTTTGTGTAATGAACTAACTTTTGGATATTTTGTTTTTTTTATGAATTTAGTGGATGTTTGTGGTTAAAAGTTTACTCTACAATAAAATTATTTGAGACTTCATAGAAATGAAACAACTTTCATGAAATTTATATTGCTGCTTCTAAATTGAAATCAAGGATTTTCAATTAATTGTATTTTTATGTGTGAAATTGAAGTAGTGCCAAAATTGTCTTATGAGGTGGAATCTCACAACTTACACTTTCAATGAGTTGCAGTTACCATGGTTGTCTCTGTTCCTTCCCCTCGGACAGTTGTTGGGTTCATGTAGATGTTACATCCAAGATTGTTAAAAACTCGGCTCACAATTACGATGTTGGGTGCTGTAACACGATTAGTGCTGTAACACGATTAGTGCTGTAACACGATTAGTGCGACATTAGGATCTTCAACCATGTTCAGTAAATATGTAAGTAAGCATTTGTACCTAATTTTTATGATTAGTTTTTTCTTCCTTCACTCTATCCTGCTACTTGCACTATTTCTTTTCATTTACTTTTAGATTGTTGTATAACCAGTTCTTAGATTTGACACTTTACCAAAAAAAATTAGTTAATGCATCTATTTCTATTTACATTATAAAGCATGTTGTGTTTTTGAGTGTAATTTTACTATTATACCCCTTGCTTTTTTCTGTATTCACGGTACAAGGCCACTTGACCTACTGACTTCTACTATTTTTATATGTATTTTATTGCATTATACATTTTACTACTACTTTTTTTACATAATTGGACATGCCCAGCTGAAACTTCCTTCAAAACTTTGTATTTTCCCAAAATCTACTCAATTCAATTACAAATTCAAATTTCATACACTTGAAAGCTCTCTTTACACGCTTTCTATTCTTTTTTTCTAATTTACAGGATTTGAATTTCTAATTACAGGATTTTTATGTACCATATTATGAAAAATAGAGATAAAGATAGTTTTTTGTTATTTATGTGCTTTAATCTTCTTTATTTATGTAACTTTTTTCTGAGATAATATGTGTTAATAGATGCTAAAAATGTTGAAAGTAAAGAATTTGGTAGCTTCGGAAAGAGGGTTCTAACTTCTAAAGAGGAAATTAGAGGATCTGAGGAAGAGAAAAAGATATAAAAAGTATTGCTGAGACTCTGTGTGACTGTGTGCATTAGACTGTTTACTGACTAGGATAAAACAAAGACAATGACATGTAAATTGTATTATCTAAATTGACATGTAAATTAATCATGTTTATTAAATGTTTGTTGACATGTAAAAGTGAATTATACAGTTCGTTTTTCCAATATAATCCTCTCTATTGAAGCATGATTATTAATGTTTATTTAGAGATAATGTAGTATGCTATTGCTATGTACTTAATGATATGGGCTAAAAGTAAGCCCTAAAGACACATTTAATGTGGCATTAATTAGACCCGGAATGGCCCAAACGTGGGACCCACCAAATGGGCCCAATCCCTGTTTATAATATTAATTTCGTAATTAATATTAGGGGTAATAAACAGCTCAGCAAATAAGAGTCAAACAAGGATATTGCTCTTGCCTGACTTAGCCTCCAAGATACATATTCCAACATGAAAACTGACTCCTACAAGGAAGGGGTCTAGAACCTTCCTCAAGGCGGTGGCTTGCCCACCAAGTCACCTTCTCCTACCATAATTCCTAGGCTTCTCAGCCTATATAAAGGGTCTGACCCCTCATTCTCAGAACTACGTCTTGGCTTGATTCTCAATATGAGATACATAGGCACTCTGTGAGGACCGATTAGTCCCGAACACGGAAACAGCCATTAAAGCACGAAGCTCCCAAACCCTAGCATTAAATACAAATTCGTAACCTAGTTTTTATTCCACAACATTTGGCGCCGTCTGTGGGACGAAGACATCGACCATGGTTCAAACACGAAGAACAGCACCAAGCACTACCGAGCCAATCGCTACCGAGGCTCTACCTATAAGCTCTGCTCCGCCTGTCACTGAACAAGTACCCCCAGCCACAGGGGTGATCACTCAAACTTAGGTTTCTCAACCTCCAGGGACGAATCCCCATGTCGAGAGGACGTTACCTATGGTCGTTCACCCAGGTCAAGGAACCAGCTCCCTCCAGATGCTGGTTTCTCCTCTAGTTGATCCCAGTCGCCCACCACCAGGGGTACAGATCCATACTACGGATCTCCCCGTGAGTACTAACCCGATGTATGGCCTTCCTAACTACCCTCCTGGACCCAGTGGTCATGCCTTGCAGATCCGAGATCGAGAGTATCTTGACTACTCTGGCCCCTATACTGATGATTCATCAACTGATGATGATCGTGATGAAGCCACGAGAAGGCGACGTGCTAGCAGAGAACGAAGAAGAAGAACACAAACTATCCATGATGGACCCCCCTTGACAGCTGCTGAAAGAATCAAGGCTCATGAGGCCGAGATTTTAAGGATAAAGGAAGATATTGCCAGAGAACAAGCTAGGTTGAATCAAACTCAGCCTCTTCCAACCTCAGGACCGATTCCCTTTATAGATCTGGAGGGGTCTTCAAGAAGGCAGAGAAGGGCTGATGCCCCAACTGGAAGAACAACGAGGGTGGAAACCCCCAAGAGTAACCCCAAGGATCTAGTGCCACTTGGGGATCCAGATGATCCCACACCCCCGTTTACTGAGGAGGTGATGAACGCTCATATCTCAAAGAAGTTCAAGATGCCAACGATTAAAGCTTATGATGGAACGGGTGATCCCGCAAACCACATCAGGACATTCTCGAACGCGCTGTTGCTACAGCCTGCAAGTGACGCTTTGAAATGTAGGGCGTTCCCTCAAACTTTGTCGGGTATGGCTCAAAGATGGTATAGCCGGCTACCTGCAAACTCAATTGGCTCCTTTAAG
Organism: Kitagawia praeruptora; assembly: GCA_037693485.1. NCBI lineage: Eukaryota > Viridiplantae > Streptophyta > Magnoliopsida > Apiales > Apiaceae > Kitagawia > Kitagawia praeruptora. Next base: position 57,701,041 of record CM075345.1, read on the forward strand.
GAGTTAAGTGCTGCTTTCGTTAGTCAGTTTATCAGCGGAAGAATTCATGAGAAAAGTTCAGCATCCCTTATGTATGTGGTACAAGGGAAGAACGAAAATCTGAGAGACTACCTTAAGAGGTTCACCAAGGAGACGTTGAACATCACTGATCTGGAGAATAAGGTGGCCATGGTAGCCCTGGAACACGGAACCACTGACGAGTTCTTTAAAAGGTCATTGGCCAAGCATCCTCCTGAAAACATGGCTGAGCTCCAGCGAAGGGCTGACAAGTATATCAAGGCTGAGGATAGCATAAAGAAAGAAGCTGTTGGAGGCAATGACAAGGGCTCCAATGACTTTAAGAAACGAAAGCAAGAACAAGAGTATGATGCTAGAAACAAGTATCCCCGGACTAGCAAGGATTCTGAATCACCACCGAAGAAGAGTTTGGGACCAAGATTCAACGACTATGCAAGACTGAATGCTCCTAGGAGTCAGATCTTGTTAGATATTGAGAAAGACAATGATTTTCGATGGCCGAAGCCACTTAGGGGTGATCCCGCAAAGAGAAACAAGGATCAGTACTGTAGATTCCACCGCGATGTGGGGCATGATACAGATGATTGCAAGCAACTCAAAGATGAGATCGAGTTCTTGATCCGTAGAGGGAAATTGAGCAACTTCACTAAGGGTGAAGATCGTGTTAATCAAATTAGAGATTATAACAGAAGGGATGACGATCATGATCGTAACACACAGCCCCGAGGGCCAGTTATCAATATGATCTGGGAAGGCCGGACAGCGGCCGGTACAACTCGAAACTCTCGAAAGGCGTACGCCAGAGAAGTGATACACATCGTGGGAGAGGCCCCGAAGCGGGCTAGGACTGAAATCACACTTGGTTTTGATGATTCTGAAGGGGTGAAGTTCCCCCATGACGACCCGTTAGTCATAACTCCTGTAATTGGAAACTCAGAAGTGAATCGAGTCTTGATAGATAATGGAGTTTCCGTTGACGTTCTATTTCATGATGCATTTGTGAAGATGGGTTACAATGATTCTCAGTTGACCCCCAATAACATGCCTATATATGGATTTAATGGAGTAGGATCTAAAGTTGAAGGGACTATTCAATTGCCTATGACTATTGGACAGGAGCCCAAGAAGGCCACTCAGATGTTGAACTTCTTGGTAATCAAGGCGGTTTCAACGTACAACGCTATCCTCGGAAGGGCTGGACTTCATGCATTCAAGGCTGTTGCCTCAACTTATCATATGAAGATCAAGTTCCCAACCCGGAATGGTGTTGGAGAACATAAAGGCAATCAAAAAATGGCACGAAGCTGTTATGTAGCTGCATTAAGGCCTGACGGAGTCGGGGGGTAGGTCCTTTCGATTGAAGACATGGACATCCGCAGTGATAAGGAACACCAAGAAAGTCCAGAAGAGGACATCACACATAAGCCTCGAACAACCATCAAGGCTAAGGCGTCAACTGACTTCGTGGTTGAATGTAACATTGGCAACCAAGAAGTCGGGGGGCAGGAGATAGTACCCCAAGAAGAAAGTGAACTTCAGAAGAAGAATGAGGAGACTAGAAGGAGTAGTAGGTGCTCTATTTTGATGGAGCATCAAAAACAAAATCAAGCCATGCAGGCCTAGTCTTGAATAGTTGGACTTAGCTTCATATTTATCTAGTAGAAGTAGAAATAAGGTTCGATGAAACCATGCTGAGCATGTCGCTCTAAGTAGGACAATAGTACTCTACGTAAGGGTTGAACCCATTTATGTTATTAATGCAAGTTTGCTTTTCGTTCTATGATTCTATTTATGTACCAAGCACCTGATGTGTGTAAGTCAAAGATGACCAAGTACCGAAAATAAAAGAATATACGAATGGAAACAAACAAACGCATAAATAAAACTCTGAAGGGTCGAGAATTAGGTTACAACACAACCAAATAAGTGTTTCAAGTCCTTGAAGGATCCGGGATAAAAGACATCTGGCAATCAAAGCCATGCAAGGCTGTGGAGGCTAAAGACTAGCCACTTTTTAATGTTTTCAAAAATGACTTGGATGGAGAATCTAAGGTAGAAGACCAATAGAGAACCTTAAACAATGATCAAGAAGTTCAAGCAAACTCTCGTTTTAAAGAGTTTAAAAGGCGAGAAGCCCACATGATTGTTTAATTTGAAATCTAAATCGAGGAATCAACATTGAATCCTTGACTTAGAATCAAGAAAAACAAAAAAAAATGATGGAACCAAGACAAACGTTGAAGTCCTGATGGACCACCCGTTGAAGAAACATATTGCATAGCCCGAAAGCCAATTGAAGGAACCCCTTGAAGGGCAAGTTGACAGCATTCTTATAAGAGAATAGTGATGTGTTTGCTTGGACAGCAGCTGATATGCCAGGGATTGATCCCCAGCTCATAACTCACAAATTGAATGTCGATCCTAAACGAACGACATTAAAGCAGAAGAAGAGGAATTTCGCTCTAGAAAGGCAAGAGGCCATTAAACAAGAAGTTGGCATGCTCTTATAAGCTGGGTTTATTGAAGAGATTCAGTTCCTCGAGTGGTTGGCTAACCCTGTGATGGTCAAGAATGCAAATGGGAAGTGGAGGATGTGTATAGACTTCACTGACTTGAATGATGCATGTCCTAAGGATTGTTTCCCTCTACCAAGGATAGATACGTTGATAGATGCCACAGTTGGGCACGAGATGCTGAGTTTCATGGATGGTTTCAGTGGATACAACCAGATCAAGATGCATAAGGACGACATCCCTAAGGTATCTTTCATAACCGACTTTGGTGTTTTCTGTTATCTTGCTATGGCATTTGTGCTAAAGAATGCAGGAGCTACTTACCAACGATTGGTGAATAAAATATTTGCCCATCTAATTGGAAAAACCATGGAGGTCTATATTGATGATATGTTAGTCAAGAGCCTATTCACGGCAGATCATATTAAGCACCTCGGAGATGCATTTGAAGTGCTGAGGCACCACGAGATGATGTTGAATCCAGCTAAGTGTGCCTTTGGCATTGGATCTGGGAAGTTTTTAGGACTGATGGTTTCAAAAAGAGGCATTGAGGCCAACCCTGACAAGATCAAGGAGATCTTATACATGAAGCCACCACGCTCTATAAGAGATGTGTAGAAGTTGACAGGCCGAGTTGCGGCCTTGGGGAGATTCATCTCCAAATCTGGTGATAAATGTTTGCCGTTTTTTCAAGCATTGAAGAAAGTGAAAAATTTTGAGTGGACACCTTAGAGCCAGGAGGTCTTTGAACAATTGAAGAAGTACATGGCCGAAGCCCCGTTGTTGGATAAACTAGTCCCGGAGAGACTCTCTACCTATACTTGGCAGTATCTGAGCAAGCGCTGAGTGCCGTTCTCGTTCGAGAAGAAAGCAAGGTTCGGAAACCCATCTACTATGTAAGCAATGTGTTGCATGGGGCTGAGTTAAATTACTCTACCATCGAGAAGTTTGCCTTGGCATTGATAACGGCCTCGAGGAAGCTACGACCGTACTTCCAGGCGCACAAAATTGAAGTCCGGACGGACCAGCAGCTGAGGAACATATTGCATACCCTAAGGCCAGTGGAAGGCTAATCAAGTGGGCCATAGAACTTGGAGAGTTTGATATCAAGTATAAGCCTCGGACAGCCGTCAAGGCTCAGGCATTGGCTGACTTCGTGGTTGAATGCACCATTAACAACCAAGAAGTTGGGGGGCAGGAGATAGTAACCACCCCTGAAAGTGGAGATAAAGATGAAGAACTTGTAGCTGATCAGAAGGGATATTGGGTGTTCTATTTTGATGGAGCATCAAAAACAAAATCTAGTGGTGCAGGATTAGAAATCTAATGAGGGTCATGAACCTCAAGGTCTGCGGAGACTCAAGGCTTGTAGTATCACAAGTGAATGGCGAGTTTGAGGCCAAAGATGAAACCATGGCAAAGTATCTAAAGATTGTAAAGGGTGTTATAACCCAATTTGAGGAGTGCTATGTGGAGCACATTCCAAGAAATGAAAACGTTAAGGCTGATGCCCCAGGAGGTCTATGTTGTCATCCCGTACCTAAAATGTCTAAGGCCCCAAGAGGCAAAGGAAGCACTGGAGGAAGTTCATGGAGGGATCTGTGGGCAACACTTGGGGGGCAGAGCCCTAGCTCCCAAGATCACCCGCTTGGGATTCTATTGGCCAGAGATGCTGGCTGATGTACAGAGCTATGTCAAGAGATGCGGTAGATGCCAAGAGCACGCACCGGTTGTGAGGCAGGCACCTGAGATGTTAACATCGATTAACTCTCCTATCCCATTTGCAATGTGGGGAATGGACATGCTTGGTCCCTTTCCCATAGCTTCAGTACAAAGGAAGTTTCTGATAGTGGCCATCGACTACTTCACTAAGTGGATTGAGGCTAAGCCCTTAGCCAAGATAACCACCAAACAAATTTCCCAGTTCTTTTGGGAGAGCATCATCTGCAGATAGGGAATCCCCCGAATCCTTGTGACGGATAATGGGACAAAATTCAACAATGAAGAGTTTAAGAAGTACTGCAAGGAGAATGTTATTGAACTTCGCTTTTCTTCAGTAGCTCACCCTGAGGCTAATGGACAAGCTGAGGTAGCAAATTGAATTATCCTTGATGGACTGAAGAAGAGGGTCGGATGCTCAAGAAACACTTAGGTGGATGAGTTGCTGCCTATACTTTGGGTATACTACACCACCTACAAAGTGATAACTGAAGCAACCCCATTTTTGCTGGCTTATGGAGCCGAGGCAGTTGTGCCCCCTAGAGATTACACATGCATCGCCAAGAGTGGAAGCATATGATCCCAAGACCAATGAAAAAGGCGTGAGGCTCGCCCCTGATCTGATTGACGAGGTTAGGGATGAAGCGAATGCTAGAAACGCAGAGCGTCAGAAGAGAGCATCTTTTCACTGCAACCAAAGGGTTAAGGAGAAGTTCTTTCGACAAGACAACTTGACTCTGAGGAAGATAGAGGCCTCCAGAGTTGGCTAGAAGGGAAGACTATCCCCCAATTGGGAAGGGTCGTATCGAGTCAGGAAGACACCAGGACGAGGATTCTACAGGTTGGAAATCTGGGATGATGAACACATTCCAAGATTAAGGATTGAATCCTTGAACTTCAAATCTCAACACAACATTAATTGAGCCTTGATGGCCAACAAGGCTGTCCGCCTCCAATCAAGCTTGTCGTGTGGATTCAAAGCATTGAACTAAGAGACGTCGGTCAAGTTGAAACCTAAGCAAAGTTCTATGAGTATCAGAGAAAGGTTGGAAACCTAGAATCAAGATAAAGGATTGATAACCAACCAAGACATACCATTCCCGAGGCGCTAAGGAGAAAGTGAACTTCCTGAACGATCGACCGAGAAGTAAGACCTCCCATATATGGAACAAGGGGGGCAAGAACTAAAGAACCTCATCTCCAGTTCAACATCTTAGAATGAGAATCATGGGTTGGTGATAACCTTAAAACCAAGGATTCAGCAAACAAGTTAAGGCCCGGAAGGTCACGAGGACTAAGAAACAAGTCATTCGAATTCAAGGTTCATGAAACCTTTCAAGGCATGGCAAACACCTCCTATTGACCTGAAACCTCGCGATTGGTGGTCTAGAACACCCCCAACTTGATAAATGTGTTGGTAGTTGATTAAGAATACTTATTAGGAAAGCTAATAAAAAGGTTGATACCTCGATTTGGAAATTGAAAAATCAACTTGGGATCCTGGGTCTTTGATCCAGAACACCAACGTTGAACCTGAGAACATCAACCTCGAATCCTAGGATGAGAAACACGAAAGATTAGCCATGAAGGCCAAGATTAGCCATGAAGGTGAAGATTAGCCATGAAGGCCAAGATTAGCCATGAAGGCCAAGATTAGACATGAAGGCCAAACTTGAGGGGGTTATGAACCTCCAATCAAGATCCAAAGGTTGAAACTTCAAGTCAAATCTCCAAGACCTGTCTGAAATATTGGGTACAGACGACCTTCGAAAGAGTGATTGCGCTTCAGAAGTTAGATAACGAGGCTAGGCCTAAGCACAAGATTAGCAGTGCTAATCATAAGTTAAGGAGTAATATCGTCAGAAGTCCCGAATGACCAAACTGACGACTTAAGATCAAGATCAAGATTCTTGATCCTTAGGATCACGGATAGTTTTAAGTCCTAGACCCCTGACGACTTGAGATCAAGATCAAGGTTCTTGACCCTCAAGATCGCGAATGATTTTCACGTCCGGGTTGCCTAGCTAGCCGAGAAGCAATCGACCACGGCGCACGAGGGGCCTTAGCCGACCCGGTCCCGGAAGACCAGGTCCCGGCCGACCAGCTCCCACGGAGGGGGTCCAGCCGACCAGGTCCCGGAAGACCAGGTCCCGGCCGACCAGCTCCCACGGAGGGGGTCCAGCCGACCAGGTCCCGGAAGACCAGGTCCCGGCCGACCAGCTCCCACGGAGGGGGTCCAGCCGACCAGGTCCCGGAAGACCAGGTCCCGGCCGACCAGCTCCCACGGAGGGGGTCCAGCCGACCAGGAGCTGGCCCTGGATCCGGCCGGTCTAGGTTCAGTACTTGGTCCTGGATCCCGACTTTTTCAGCAAGTGGTTTCAGACATGGTTCTTGACTTTTTCAACAAATCTCGGATGATTGCCAATGCTAAAGGGAGGCCAAGGTTAGCCATGAAGGCCAAGGTTAGCCATGAAGTCACGAATGACCAAACTGACGACTCGTGATCAAGATCAAGATTCTTGATCCTTAGGATCACGGACAGTTTTAGATCCTAGATCCATGATAAAAGTTTAAGATCAAGGTCAAGTTCCTTGATCCTTCAGATAACAAAGTCACGAATGACCAAAATGGTGATTTGAGATCAAGATCAAGGTTCTAGATCTTTAGGACCACGGATGATTCCTGATCCTAGATCCATGCTCTCTTTTAAAATCACGAAGGGGTCTAGGTTCAGGTTTTTAAGGCCAACTTCCGACTGACCAGCCCCGGAAGAGGGGTTCCAGCCGACCAGGTCCCGGAAGACCAGGTCCCGGCCGACCAGCTCCCACGGAGGGGGTCCAGCCGACCAGGTCCCGGAAGACCAGGTCCCGGCCGACCAGCTCCCACGGAGGGGGTCCAGCCGACCAGGTGTTGGCCCTGGATCCGGCCGGTCTAGGTTCAGTACTTGGTCCTGGATCCCGGTCTAGGTTCAGTACTTGGTCCTGGATCCCGGTCTAGGTTCAGTACTTGGTCCTGGATCCCGGTCTAGGTTCAGTACTTGGTCCTGGATCCCGACCTTTTCAGCAAGTGTTTTCAGACATAAATCTCGACTTTTTCAGTAAATCTCTGATGATTGTTAATGCTAAAAAGAGGTCGAGATTAGCACAGATTAGTGCCGATTAGCACCGTTTAGTGCCGATTAGCACCGTTTAGTGCTGTTTAAGCACTGTTTAGTGCCGATTAGCACCGTTTAGTGCCGATTAGCACCGTTTAGTGCTGTTTAAGCACTGTTTAGTGCCTGTTAGCACAGATTAGTGTCGGTTAGCACTGTTTAGCGCTGATTAGTGCCGTTAGTGCCATTTTATGCCATTTAACATTGTTTAACGATGTTTAAACGTTGTTTAAGGCTTATTAGCGCTGTCTAGTGCCATTTAACACCGTTTAGTGTCGCTCAACATCGTCGTAAATGCGTTGGTCGCTCCACGCTTTACATTAAGATGATATTGTTGAAAATACTCACGTAAGAGCAATAAACCCTGACCCAAGTCTCGAATAAGGCCGTTATAACTTCAAGGAAAACCTGATCAGTTTTCCTGGAAGTTGGGGGCAAATGATATGGGCTAAAAGTAAGCCCTAAAGACACATTTAATGTGGCATTAATTAGACCCGGAATGGCCCAAACGTGGGGCCCACCAAATGGGCCCAATCCCTATTTATAATATTAATTTCGTAATTAATATTAGGGGTAATAAACAGCTCAGCAAATAAGAGTCAAACAAGGATATTGCTCTTGCCTGACTTAGCCTCCAAGATACATATTCCAACATGGAAACTGACTCCTACAAGGAAGGGGTCTAGAACCTTCCTCAAGGCGGTGGCTTGCCCACCAAGTCACCTACTCCTACCATAATTCCTAGGCTTCTCAGCCTATATAAAGGGTCTGACCCCTCATTCTCATAACTACGTCTTGGCTTGATTCTCAATATGAGATACGTAGGCACTCTGTGAGGACCGATTAGTCCCGAACACGGAAACAACCATTAAAGCACGAAGCTCCCAAACCCTAGCATTAAATACAAATTCGTAACCTAGTTTTTATTCCACAACACTTAATGATAGTGATCCCATTGCAAGGTTCTCCAAGATAGTATTTAGAGGATTACCAAACCTGTGTGGCATATGAGGAGTCAAGCATATTAGTGAATTAGTCTATAAGGAGATAAGAAGCATGCATGTTGAGGATTTTTTTTGGAGAAAGTGATGCATGATGTAGTTACATTGACAGACCATAGTAAGAGAAAGATCGTTACTACTATGTTGTTTATGATTTTAAGAGTAGGATATGACTCTTTATTATTTTGGTTGGGTTATTTTGATTGAATTTAAAAGGTCTTAATGTCAAGAAATCAAAGTGAATTGATATTTGTTAGAGTTTGAATTATAATGTAAAGTAGTTAGTAAGAAGGGATGGTGAAAGATGTTTCTTCTTTAAATTTTTATACACGTCAACACATGTTTTTGGTTAAATCTACTCAGATTTAAAATTTATTTAATTGACCTCTCATTTGAGCACTCTATCATACTCACTTTTTGATAATTGTATTGTATATGTACATACATTTAAAAATTATCATGCATGTTCAAGTAAAAGAAGAATTAAAAAGATGTATTAATCAATATATTTAAAACAAAAGATTTAGTCAATTACAAGCACGAATTAGAATTAAAAACTAAACATAATATGAATATGGTTCTCAAAGTAAGCAATTTTTTTTACAAAACAAATAGAAATAATTTTATATAATAATAAATTTTGGAACCCTTACGGAATGGGCAAACATTCTTGATTAAATTTATCATTTAAATTGTTTTCAAAACGTAAAAAAGTAGTCAACGTAACAACAGAATATTGTCGACACAAATTTTTCTTTATGTTGGTCTTTGCGTAACAAATACTTATTAAATAATTTAATCAACTTAGTATAAATCAAATTAAAAAATTTCATTTTACTTGGTAATCCCCGCGCAGCGGGCACACATTCTAGTATATATATAGGGGGCTATTCCAATACAAAACTCCTTAAAATACAAACCTACAAACCAAGCATAATCTAATATTTCAAGCTAATCTAATGACCAAACTAGGGGTATCCCAATACAAAAAACGTTTAAAATATGTGACAGCCCCAAATCCGGGGTCATAAATCCGGGCCATCACGGACCAATTTCCATTCAATATCAATATCTCTTGAGTTTTTTTTTTTTTACAATTAATACTTAAGCCATTGACCCCGCAATAATAAACACACACACACCAGTCATATGCTCAGAGAACAACATTCACCATAATAAAGTTAATAGTTGAACAGTTATTACAAACCCAGAATCATCCTTAAATACATTGTTGAATAACACTTCGACATGAAGCGTTCCAACAATCAAAAGTTTATTACATTCTTACACCCTTAATTATACATAAGCTCTCAGAACCCGTCTACCTCTACGCTATCTCAGGAATCGATGCTAGCGTGCTCTCAGAAGGTCGCCTTCCCCCTACCCTCTTGCGGGGCGTTCTGCGAAGTATTGGCATTCCTAGCTGTATATAGATAAGTAGCAAGAATGAGCCAAAATAGCTCAGCAAGATAATTTCTATCTACTAACATCAAAGGAAAATAAACCGTTATATATATATAATAGACAAAAGCAAACTTCAGTTATTATGGAAGAATTTTATTTCCATTCAATATGTATATACACTTTCCAATTATCCTTGTACGTAAGAAATATATAGTATCATTCCATCAGTCTCGCTTCTAACATCATATAATATCAGTTCCTCTTCTTGAATGCTATAACCATCAATATACCATTTCAGTGTGATCTTTCAAGATAATATAAAAACTTGAACAAGTCTCTCGCTATAATCTTCTCATTTCCTTCTTATGCAACAATCATATAAATTAATATAAAATCAGTTTCTCTTCATTTGTAACAATAATTCCATCATTTCATCTCACTTTTCTGTTTTCAGTTATAGAAATCTGAAAACCATTTTCAATTCTTTCTTTCAAGTTTTGGGGATATCTGCTGGCGCCAGATACGTAGGACGATGATCAGTCGCCTGACCGTATCCGCTCTCTGTTTACTACTAGTAGAATGGATGATCCCTACCTGGTAATCAACCCTGGAGGAAGGCTACCTGCTACATCCTCCCTTGGCATCTTCGTGCCGAAATAAAATATTGGATGCTGGACTGTGCCACTACCACACAGTCTCTTACGCTTACTGTTGCAATCCCCCTTTTTTAAATCATCAAATAGCATTTCACATTTTCCATTTCCATTCACATTTCCATTCACATTTCCCTTCACATATATCATTTCCATTTCCATTTATCATCACCTTTAAAAATTTATATATGTCATAATACTTTGATTATGACTCAGACATCTCCTCTGTATTCAATGAAATCAATATGCTTTTATATACGTAGAGTATTCCATTTATCTCAAAAGTATTAAATACCATTCAATAATATTTATTAAATCACAATACTTAGAAAGAATATAATATTATAAATCATATAACCCTAGATAATAACTGATACCATTCCTTTATATATCTTTAGATAACAACTGATACCATTCCTTTATATTCCCTTAATCATAAGGCATGTTCACTTCATGCATAATCATCTCTATGTATATCCATATCCATATACATATCATACTCATATACCTTCCCTTATAACATCAATAATCAAGGAAAACAAATTCTTAACAATATAGTAACAATAGCATCACATATATATATATATATTTCATGAAATCAAGTTTCCTTGAAGATAAATAATTTCCAAGTAGGGATAGAAAAGATCTTGCCTCGGTTCCGGTATCCTGACGGTATGGTTCGTCCCTCTTCCGGAGTTTCTATAAACACAAAAGGACCGTCGTTAGAATACCACATCTCTTACTCACTATACTCTTGTATAACATTACCCTTGACACTTTAATATATGTTTAACGTATCACTATTACCCCAAAGGTTCAAGAACTTAACCACTTATATACTCAATCGAAGTTTCAGGGGTTTTCACCATTTCCCCTAACGACCACACTTAACTGTAAAAATTCTCAGAAAATATGGCTTTCGAATTTTAATGCATGGTCAACTGTAAAGGGTCCTCTGACCACCCAACTACACTATCCCAAAATTTCGTGACTTATAAGAATGTATAAGTATGGTAGTTATAGCCTCAAAGTTAACACAATTACGGTTTCTCGGTTTTCAAACGTCTTTCACTAAAACTGACTTTTCTCCTAAACCGTTCATCAGATTTTAACGCACCTTATATCAAAACGATCTATGAACTAAACTCTATCTCATCATGGTCACAAGCTGGACAGTAAGGTACCGTCCGTGTATAAATGCTAAAAACAGGGCAGTTTGGGAATCTAACGAAAATCGGACATTATAACGGCTATATTTTCGTACTTTTCAAAATCAAACTCCTCCAAATCAATCATCAAACACAATAATCATCACCTACACCATGTGGTCTTCATTACCAGCCATGGTTACAAGCCCAAACACTTCCATATTCAACTTTAATCACTTACAAACACTTATAACAACATAATCATAACATCTATACCACTCAATCACTAAACACAACCATATCCATCATAAATATAAAAGAGCAAGCATGATTATACCTTCTTGAAGCTTTAACAACACTTAAAAAAGGCTTGTAGTCCTTGAGAAGTCTTGATATAGCCTTATAACACCTTAAACTAACAAGAAACATCAAGAACATACTTAGAATTTTTGGAGTTTCCAAAACCCAGCTGAAAGAACATGAAAAACGAGCCCCTTACCTTGCTTTTCTGGAAGAATCTTGTGAAATAAGAATTGTAGATTATCTCATGGGCTTTCTAAAAAGCTATAGAATGCAAAATTTGGCTGAAAAACGAAGGAGTTATGCTCGTTTTACTGAGCTGATGCCTATTTACCCGAATTGTTCTTAATGGATGAAGATGATAAGATTTTTGTGTTGGTTGGTGTTATCTTGAGAAGTCTAGAGTTTTGTGGAGTTTTATGGATACTTACTTGGCAAAATTACTAATTAATCCTTGGTGGAAGTAAGTGGAAGCTTGCCTAATTTGATGATATAAGCAGTGATGTCATGGATGATGTCACAACACTAATTCCTTAATCTTGTTCTTGATTTTCTTAAGTAAAATGTTAATTACCTTGGTGGATTATAATGTAATATATATCCTTGTTGTATCACTAATTTGGGTTGTTTTGTTCTCATACTCGTCTAATTGCGATTTGTTTCGAATATACCTCGTTATCCCAGTGGTTCTGAAATCATTTAAAGATCCAAATTCCTTGGGTATTTCCTTAACTTAATAATCCCTTGGTTTAACCTAAATTCACTAATCCCTCAATATATAATTCTTATAATATTTCCATGCTCCTCAATATCCAATAGAAGCTTATTCGAAATCAAAATCCTCAAAATCCATATTCGAGAATTTCTGAAATCTATCGTCATTTCGAGTCACTTATTTTCAATGTACAACACTAATATGGTTTCTGTTTATTCATTTTCTATTTCCGTTATAGAGTACCTACATACCATTTCTCTAATCCTCAAAATTTACTATTCATGGGATCACTGTAGCATTGCTAAAGTTAGGGTTATTACAAAATACTTTACTCTATCCAACAAAAAAAAAATCACTGTTCACGTGATGACGTGGCAGTGGATTTCACTGGTTAACGGTGCTTCGCACCTTCTTGTACGGCGCTTCACGCCTTTATCATTCTAAAGTTGTAAGGAATGACAATCAATGGTAAAGGCAATAGACGATTGACGGGTGTGTCGAGAGCCTTCGGCCCTCATGACTACCTAACTCATCCGTTTACTGTCTTAAATGCTTCGCATTTCCACGGCAAGATTTTTTTTTTTTGTTGGATAGAGCCAATTATTTTAAGCATTTTTTGTGAAGGTACCCTTGGCGGGAACCTTAGAATAGATGAAATATAATTAATTTAGTGTTGGTTTGTAGGTTTGTATTTTAAAAGTGGTTTGTATTTGAGCACTTGCCTATATATATATATAGGCTAGTGGTCAAATAGAAACCAATCTTAGAATAGAAACTAGAAACCAACACTAAATAAATTATATTTCATTTATTCTAATGGCCCCGCTAGGGGCACCTTCACAAAAAGTGTTTAAAATTATTGGCTCCATCCAGCAAAAAAAAAAAAAAAATACTGTTCATGCTGACGTCACTGCCACGTCAGCAGTGAACAGTATTTTTTTTTTTTTTTGCTGGATGGAGCCAAGAATATTATGAACCTTTTGTATTGGGGTACCCCTAATTTGGTCATTAGATTAGCTTGAAATATTTAATTTATGTTTAGTTTCTAGTTTCTATTCTAATTTAGTTTCTATTAGAACAAGACCCTATATATATATATAAAGAATGTTCAATGAATATTAATATTTCATTCAGAAACTTCAAAATCATATATGATTTGTAAGCAGAACAAGTTTTGAAGAACAATACATTCTACATGATTTTGTTTGCAAAACATACATGATTTTCAAGATTTTTAATAAAATTTGCATGTAAAACATAAATGATTTTCAAGATTTTCAAATAAATAAATGAAATAGTAATTTTATAGAACATGATTTTAAATTAACAGATCTTTGCAATATTTTAATTGATATATGGTCTCCGATCTCCGTTAAAATATATTGTCTCCATTCTCCATAGAACTTGACTCACTGTACTGTTTAGAAAGAAAAACAGAAGTAAATAAAATATGCCCATTATTTTGGTGGCTCCAAATAATTTTACCAAATCACCACCCGGAAAAACAAGTACTCCTATTTTTGGGCCAGATTTAGCTATAGGTAGGGATTTATCTAGTGGGGTGGGTCGAAAACAAACCCGAGCCCACGTTTCTTAAAATTCTACTACATATAAAAATTAGGGTTTAGGCAGTCTGTCTGTCTGTCTCCTACATTTGCGATTAATTGTGGGCGCTGCTAAATCGATCGATCAATCAAGTCCTTGCAGCCATGGCCGACAAGAATGTCACCATCCGAACTAGAAAGTTCATGACCAACAGGCTTCTCTCCAGGAAGCAATTCGTATGTCTTATGTCTCCATTTTTATTTAATTATCATCCCATGTCTTAATTTGGTTTTACTGTGTAGTATTTATTTGGGTTCAGTTTTGTTTCTGTGTGTTTCTTGTTAGTTAAAGATTGCCTTGTGTAGCTTATAGACGTACGTTTATGCAATGTCGCTTTTGTTTACTTGAATATCATTTGTATCAGGAAAAAACAATCGCAATATATCAACTACTATTGGTTTTATTTTCCCTGAATAAATAAATATAGGCAACCCCTTTCTCTTGTATAAGCTGATTTCAACCCCCAGCATTATGCTAGGACCTATCATTTCTTCTTCTTGAGGAAATGCTTCCCGGCTGGGGGTTGGAATGGGCTCACTACTTAGACTATGTTCACTTGGATTGAATGGAATGAGGGGAGAATGGAATGAAATTTATACTATTATTTGGGGGAGATTGGGGAAAGTGTTTATAAATTTCATTCCTTGCTTCATTCCTCTCCAAATAATTTGAACTAGAATTCTAACCCACATGTTTTGGAAGGAATGCTCCATTCCCAATCATCATCATTTTCCTTGCAATCTTCATCATAAAAAACTTCTTCTCCCCTCATATTTGTTCATTATTTCCCCCAATATCCTCCTTTCTTCATAAATTTTGTTTACAATTTTCATTCCATTCCTACCCCATTCCATTCTTTCCAAGTGAACACACCCTTAGTAGTGTTTGCGTATCTCGTCAATCAAATTACTTGACCACATTTTTGTTGAGAATGAAAGGATAGTGTAGTCTATGTATCAAAATTTTATTTTTCTCATATTCTTATTATTATGTAAATCAATGAGGGTGCCCGATGTTTATTATCAATTGGTAGGGTTGCAATTTGCAAAGTACTACTAAACAAGTCTACTATATGATGGGTGACTGTAACCTAATTGCAGACTTCTTTCGTTGTACTTTGAGGCATCACAGGCCTTTGTCTAGAAGTCAAAACGATAAAGATACATAAGTAATTTATAAAAGGTTCTGATTTCATATCCAAACCTTCCATATGTTCTAATACCTTTCTTTTTGATTGCTGCAGATCATTGATGTACTTCATCCTGGAAAAGCTAATGTATCAAAGGTAATTTAATTTCTTTTTCTTTGTTTTGTGTACCAGGCCTTTTAGTTGTACCCAGTCCTTTGCTGATCTATATTTATTGTCTTATTCAAGGCCGAGTTGAAGCAGAAGTTGGCTGAGTTGTACTCGGTCAAGGACTCACAAGCTATCTCTGTTTTCAAGTTCCGCACTCACTTTGGTGGCGGAAAGTCAACTGGTTTTGGTCTGATTTACGATTCTGTTGAGAGTGCTAAGAAATATGAACCCAAATACAGACTCATCAGGGTAAGTTTGTCACCTTAGCAATCTGTAATCATCTGAATTTTATCTCTTATTCCCCCCCCCCCCCCTTGATTGTTCTAGCACTCCCTATATCAGATCTAGATAGCAGTGGGTTTGTTTATCATTTGTTGGTTTTAATCTTTCTTGAATGAAGGATCCTGGGGAAAAGCTCTATATGAATTGTGTATTTCAGTATTTTTCTGGCTAATCATCCTATGTAGAAGTGTACATCAGCAGTTTTTGTGATTCCTAGGATGAACCTTTCTCTTTACAGTTTGTAGTGTTTGTTAGTTAGGAAAAAAAAGACTTCTCGCTCAGCAATTTCCTATCGTTCACTTGCTCAAACAAGTGCAAAGAACATAAACATTTCGTCCTTGGTCAGTCAAGGACTATGGATCAATTGAAATAAGGCTAATTGTTTCTTTTAGTCTCCCTTTCAGTTACTATCAAAAAGTTCTAGTATTGAAGGTTTTTACTACATTTTCTGATACATGTGAATTGATGTCTAGGCAGCATTTGTTCTTTAGAATCGGTTCTTCTTTTGATTGCAATGGTCTCATGTAATGCCAAGTTGAGGCAGTAATGTGTCTTGAAGATCTAATGCTC
Source organism: Kitagawia praeruptora (assembly GCA_037693485.1). Classification (NCBI taxonomy): domain Eukaryota; kingdom Viridiplantae; phylum Streptophyta; class Magnoliopsida; order Apiales; family Apiaceae; genus Kitagawia; species Kitagawia praeruptora. Next base: position 57,717,417 of record CM075345.1, read on the forward strand.
TTGCTGTTAGATGTAAGCTTGGAAAGTCGAATGTGGGTCTATCTTTCCTTAAATTGTTATATTGATATAATCATCTGTATAACACAGATAATGTAAATGTGGCCTTGATCTGCATCTGGCCATGGATAACTTGTTATGTATAGTAATGTAAATTACTTGTTGGACCTTGTTTACCCACTTGTACTCGGGAGGTATTAATTAGAGTAATTTTAATTTAGGAAAACATATATTAATATATTTGCTTGGTATTAATTGTTATATTTGCTTTGTGGTTACCAGAATTCTGCTGAATAGATGAAGTCTGAAAGGAACATAAATTTTGAAATTGATAATCATAATGTCATTTGCATCTGTGTTGGCAGAATGGACTTGATACCAAGGTTGAGAAGTCAAGGAAACAACTCAAGGAGAGGAAGAACCGTGCCAAGAAAATCCGGGGTGTGAAAAAGGTAGCTCCTGTGTTACAAACCATTTAACTATCCCCCACCCCCCAAAATGTGTATAGCTTTGAAGTTAAAATATGGTGTTTTTCCTATTCTTGTTGCAGACCAAGGCCGGAGATGCTGCCAAGGGTGGAAAGAAGAAATGAGCAATAGCAGTTTTCTCTCCAATCTTAATGGTGTTGAAAGCTATCACTTTTTACCCGATGTGATCTTGAGGTGTTGCTTGTGACTGTTATCAGAAGATTAATGTTTTTCTTACCGGTTAGCTGCACTTGCTTTGATGTTTTAAAGATTAATGTAGCTTTACAAAAGTAGTTGCTATGGTTTTTGACCTGAATTTGTATTTGCTGGCAAAGATTCCTATTGGCTTGAAATTGCCATACGTTTAATGATTGGATCTAAAAACTATGAATATTTGACTATAAGAGTCTATTAATTTTAGATGTGATTGTTTCCACGACAATGAGGGGCTAAAAAATCTACCAAAATTTTGGTTTTTTTTTTTTTTAAACTGAAAAAATGGTGCACTATGAAATTGTACATGGAAATTGAAGTAATATTGTAGTACTACTATTAAACCCTGTAAAATTAGGTTCCATCTGAAAATTTTAATTGCCCAATAATTGAATGCGAGGGACCGGCCAGACAACCTTAACCCTCTTTCAGCACGGAGTCGTGTTTTGAAGCAGAATTCTACTGTATTTCATGTTCTTCAATTATTCCTTTTGGTGCGTAATTCTGTGTTGTAGTCCAACTGAACTAGACTCATCTTGTAGTGATTCCAGTATGTACTTCGTTAGAAAAACAGAATTGGATTAACCATTGTTTTTCTTTAAATTGTCTCATAAAATAGTTCATTTCTAACAAATTCAATGTTGCATTGTTAATCCCAAATCAAAGGTTTTAAGTATATCCAACTTACAAAAAAGGATAATCGAAGGGTTGGTTTGGAGATTGAATCGGTATCATAAAACAATTACACTTAAAATTATATAAAAAAATCCATGTTGAAAACAAATTACATTAACACACAACTACAGGAAACCAGTACAGCTCAAATGAGAGTCGACTAAACTATAGTCGCAGCCCCCCAACCCACCTTTCTCCGTCCCTCCTTCCTCCTCACCACCCACCTCCCCCTGCCGTTTTCTCCCCTTCCCCTATCAATTCATTCTCCAATCCTCCCCCAATCTTCTCCCCTTTTTCCAGTTCTTTAAATAAAAATTGAATCAAATCCAAAAATCTAGAATTTATTTCTCAGATCTATCTTGGTTTTGAGTTCGATTCCAAAAATAAAAATTACCTTGAGGTTCAAATTCTCCTTCTTAACATCTTACCAAAATTTGGTGTTATTCCGAGGACTTTGAATTTCGGTCTTCGTCTCGTCTTTTGACGTGTGTTTCGTCTCGCCTTTTGGCGTGTGTTTGATTTATGTTGATTTGGTTTTTGGTTGTATGGGTTTTATTGTTGGTTATCTTGAAAATGATTTATGTGGTTTTGTGGGAGATCTATAATGCGTGCATTGGATTTGGGTTGGTGTCGGATATTGCAAGAGCTTACTTTTCACAACTAATATTTGTTCATCTTTTGAGATCTATCTCTTTCGGCATGTCTATAGCTGGCTTTCGGCATGTAGATAGCTGGGGTGTTTCGGATCATTGGACTTTCGTCATGTCTATAGCTGGTTTTCGGCATGTAGATAGCTGGGGTGTTTCTGAACATTGGACTACAGGTGATGCATATGTGAGGGTCATTTGTGATATTACTGGCTCCAGGATTGGTGCAGGCTTGATTGATCGGGAAACCACTCAAATCGTTTTTAATTCGAAGAATATTGTTATTCATGATGTAAAACAGTCTGTAAACATAAGCGACTATTTGGTTAGCTCGTTTATTTGTTTCCATTCAGATTGTAGTGTCAGTTCAGGGATTTGTCCTGACTGTGATTTGATTGATGCAAGTTAATACATTTTCTTGTTTGTCAAAAAAAACACACAACTACAAGTGCTTGTACTATGACATGACTGCAAATATATCCATTTGAAATACAACGATAGTTCCGGAAACTTGACAAGCTGCGTTTTCTTTTGACAAATGATTTAAAAAAGAAAAGATTTTTACTTAATTCTTCCTAAAGAAGCAATATCAGATTCTTTAATATTATCCTAAAACGCAAAGGAGTATCTGAAAAAGAAAATAGAAAGAAGAGTAAGTTATAGATTAGCATTCTAAATCCGCCTAATCAAATGTTCCTATATATGTACAATTTCCTCAAAACAACACTAATTTGAGTAGTAACAGAACAACACAAGACACAACATGCCAGGCCCTTGATCCCCGGCCCTTGTCATCCTTTACCTCTCTTGGTTGAGCTTGTCATGCAATGCCAAATTGTTCTCACGAATGCCACAAAGTACATGCTAATTGCTAGGAGCAAGGCCGGGGAAGCATATGAAAGTTTTGGTTGTGCTTTCGTAAACTAATTTCCCAGTTTTTGCTTAGGTTTGTAGAAGTTCCTTAATACAATGCAGCAATGTTCAAGTCAATAGTTGTTCTTAGCCCTGTTCAAGGAGAGGATGTTGCATAAAAATGTGGAGAAAGAAACACTGTTGGGCGTATGGAAAGACCCGAATCTTCTGCCCACCACTTTTCGCACTTGGAATAATATGAAGAGAACCACAGTTGATGAAGATTACAAGTTTGTAGTTTGCAAGTTGTTAGGGATTGTGCAAGCTTTCTTCATTGTACAAGCAATAGATCCTGGTTGCCAAAACATATGAGCAAAGCTGTGTCTGTTACACTTGCCTTTCACTAATGCGCTTCATAGTAATCCATAGTTTACCCATTACCATCCCTGGTTGAATTCTGCGGAAATTTCGATATAATGCATTGGACAATAAAGATTTAAGATTTTATTTATTTAAAAAGTAAAATTGGTTTTTGGTCACGTGCATGTACAGCTTTTATTGGTTAAAGTTAGCTGCTTAAGCTTTTATCCTGAAAAAAGGAGATTCGCCTTTAAAATGGAATGTACCATAATCCTTTTTGACAAATTACCTCTTTCTTCCCGTCTAGACATAATATTACTTTTACTCAACTACAAACCAATTCTTAAATACAAACTACAAACTAACACTAAATTAATTATATTTCATCTATTCTAAGGTTCCCGCCAAGGGTACCTTCACAAAAAATGCTTAAAATAATTGGCTCTATCCAACAAAAAAAAAAATCCCTACCGTGGAAATGCGAAGCATTTAAGACAGTAAACGGATGAGTTAGGTAGTCATGAGGGTCGAAGGCTCTCGACACACCCGTCAATCGTCTATTGCCTTTACCATTGATTGTCATTCCTTACAACTTTAGAATGATAAAGGCGCGAAGCGCCGTACAAGAAGGTGCGAAGCACCGTTAACCAGTGAAATCCACTGCCACGTCATCACGTGAACAATGAATTTTTTTAATTTTTTTTGTTGGATAGAGCCAATTATTTTAAGCATTTTTTGTATTGGGGTACCCCTAGTTTGGTCATTAGAGTAGCTTGAAATATTAGATTAGTGTTTAATTTTTAGTTTGTAGTTAATTTTAGTTTGTAGTTAAGTAGGACTCATATTACTAATATAAATTTACTTTATAAATCCAAATTTAGATGCTTATAGTATTAAACTAACATTTTAAAACTCATAATGGGACTTAAGTTTGGTTCTTTCATGGATCCCAGATCCCAAATCAAGGGATTGAAGTATATCCAACTTACAGAAAGGAACAATTCTCGAATCTCTTTGTCTAGGCCTGCTCTGTTTTAAATTATCCTGCCAGATAAAGATTGAATCAGTATAATAAACCATTTACATTTTAAAAGTAAAATGAAAATTCATGTTCCAAACTACTTTATATTAACATACCACCACCACAAGTGTTTGGAGTTTGGACTATAGGATGACTCCTCTAAATTTATATTTTTAAAATATCAAGTAGAGTCTCTTAAAGTTGACAATTAAACTGAGCCTCTTTTTGACAAACAATGAAAAAGAAGGAGATTTTTTTATTTATTATTCTTTAGAAAAAAACAAATCAAATTATTTAATATTTACCTAAAATGCAAAAGAGTATCTAAAAAATAATATTTTAAAAAAAGAAGAATAAGTTATAAGTATCACTGTATCGGTATTCAAATAAATCCGACTAATCCTCCTATAAATGTATGTACAACTCCCTCAAAACAACACTAATTTGAGTAGTAACAGAACACCACCACACAACATGCCAGGCCCTTCATCCCCCTTATCATCCTCCACCTCACTCCGGTCACCACTACTCCCTCCCGAGACCAAAATTCCGATAACCGGAGAAAACGAACACGAAAAGCTATACATAGACCACATGCTACAAAAATATTGCGGAGAATTCGGGGTTTATCAATTAAGACACTTTGTGCTCACAAGCTTAGCATGGGCTTTAGAGGCTTTTCACACCATGATCATGATTTTTGCGGACCGTGAGCCAGACTGGCGCTGTAATGGAACAGGATGTTCTACTACAGCTACCAGTGTCTGCGGGTTCGACGACGGCGCGTGGCAGTGGAGTGGCGGAACTGGAAGCTCAACTGTGTCGGAATGGGGATTGATTTGCGGTGAAAAATATAAAGTTGGCTTAGTGCAGGCTTTGTTTTTCGGTGGTTGCATGATCGGTAACAACTTAATTTTCCCTTTTTTTAGCATTAATGTTGTTTTTCCTTTCACTATTTCGTTGATTGTAATTATTGTCCTAGTGTTTTCTACTTCTGTCTAAAATTTTTGTTCATGAATAACGCTCCTCCCGCACACATAAATTGCTGGAAATTGTAATATTGACGAAATCAAAATTTTTGTTCATTTATCGAATATTCACGAGATGAGATTCGTTTCTACATCAGGCTATAGTTCCATATACAGAGTTAGGAGATAGAGCTGGATAGTAGGAAGGTCGAGGCATTGATACCAATATAGACGACACATGTATCGCACATCGCATATTTTAATTATGCAATTAAACATTTACATAATAATATATTACTATTCAAACTATTACCTGCCAAGTCAGTGATTTGGTTAAAAAGTCCGACTTTGTTTTATTGATGTCTAAATAAATTATGCAAAGAAAAGATAATGTATACAAATGGGAGCTAGTAAGAACAAAGGTGAACTGAAACTCTTAGCTTAATTTACGAGTATTTTAATATTATACTCTCTCCGTTCCTCTTAATAATTTATGTTTGCGGACCTGTTTTTGGCATGAATTTTAAGGTGCATTTTAAGGATAGTTTAATAACTTATTTTTGATATTTTCTTTTTTTGTATAAAAATAGAATAATCCTATTTTTATACAAAAAAAGAAAATAACAAAAATAAGTTATAAAACTATCCTTAAAATACGTGTTAGACACGCACTTTTTTTATGTAAATAAATGGGTGGGATAGAGGGAGTATCAGTTTTATGGGTTTGGTCCTTGACAATCATTTGTCAGGGATGGCTTATCTAACAATCGGTTTCTAAACCGTTGTATCGTTGATCCAACGGCAATGGCCCCCTGGATTACAAAAAAAATTTACTGTCCGCTATAATTTTCTGCGGATAGCCAGATTGCCTGTCCGCGAAAATTTGCCTATCCGCGGAAAATTATAGCGGACAATAATTTTTATTTTTTTTTTAATCTCAGCCGTTGGATGTGAAATCGATTATTAAATAACCTATCCCTGACAAACGATTGTGAGGGACCTGAACCCCAGTTTTATAAGCACGTTAAATGGATGGTGTACTGTACATGAACCAATCAAGCTGTCACTCTGTACAAACTGACCTATAACATTTCCTGGTCTTTTTGTTCTGTTTCTTTAATGATTTCTCTTGTTTTTGTTTCCCTAGTTGCAAATATTTTATAATAAAACATAAACGTATATGGCTTGCTACCTAACTTACTGGCATATTAATATTTAGTAATTTATTTTTATATTATTTTTGTTTATGATAGTGTTTCTCAAAATGAAAGTGAGTTTACATGTTATTATAAGTTACAGACGAGAAATTGATTTTTTAAAACAATCTCGATAAATAAAAAATGCCAAGGATAACATGTAGAGCTCTTTCCGTCTTTCTTATCTCTTAATAAAAGGATAATGATGATACTGCATGGTGCATACGAATAAAGTGGTTTGCTTTATTGGGAAAAAATGATTATCTGTAGTTGGAGATACGAAGTAAATATCGTCTTAGTCTTCGTCGATTTCTATCAATCTAGCTTCCTTTGTTCGAGACTCCGAGTTGATACACACAATTTGATGGAATTAATTGGGTCCGGATCCTCTGTCCCCTTCTCCCGTGTCCCAAAAAAAAGTGCCCTTGCGGGGCCCATTTTAATAAATAATAAAAATGGACTCCACAAGAACATTTTTTTTGTATTAAAAACAACAGGAAACACAAAGGAGACACGAAGGAAGGGGACAAAGGATCCCAGCTCGAATTATATCGGGGCTAATTTCCTTTTAGTGCGGATAAATATATGTCTTGTTTTACGATTTATGTGAAATTTTGATTTCGTCACTGATACGTATTGTCAAAGTGAGTGATATAATAATGGATGGACATGGACACTTAGGAATATTAAAAAGTCCTGATAATATTTACGTCTTCTGGCTTAACACGAATGGACTGGATTCAGGAGGCACCTAGTATGTACACTGGAATATGCCTACCAGCTTACTATGTTTGAATAAAACGTTGTCTTTATGTGAGAACATAGTTTTCTTTTGGGTGCTAATGGATATATTTAGATTGTTTTTTTTGGTTATGTTATTATCGAAATGACCACACTAAACTGTGGAAGAACACAAATTAAATTAAAATTACTTTTTGTTGGATTGGACCCCTTGTGCAGTAGAATTACAGGATCTTGGGCATACGCATGTTTCTAGTGAAAACATTCATGTGGATTAGTACATGCTTACTTTTCTCAGCAATTGAGATAGCTGAAAGCTGATAGATTTTATAGAATTATTTACATTTGTATCACTACCAGAGTATCAGTTTCTACTCTCTAAAATAAAATAAACATGTTAATCCTTACATTAATCTTTACATAAAAAAATTTAAAGGATTATAATCATATGGTATTAAACAATCATGGCCTTGGTGCAATCATAAAACTGTACAATTTTGCTAAGCTTGTCTCGTTTATCAGGTGCTGGAATATTTGGTCACCTCTCTGACTCAAAATTGGGGAGAAAAGGATCTCTGACAATGGTCTGCATACTCAACGGCATCTTCGGTTGCTTAACAGCACTTTCACCCAACTACTGGATCTATGTCCTTCTCCGATTTCTTACCGGCTTCAGCACCGGAGGGGTAGGCCTTTGCGCATTTGTTCTAGCAACGGAACCCATTGGTCCTTCAAAACGGGGCATTGCTGGAATGTCCACATTCTATTTCTTTTCTGGTGGCATTGCATTTCTATCAGGCATCGCTTACATTTTCCAAACATGGCGCTCTCTTTACATTGCCGCTTCTATTCCCTCCTTTCTCTTTCTCTGCATCATCATTCCTTTTGTCTCTGAATCTCCTAGATGGTATTTAGTTCGTGGCAGAAGTAATGATGCTATGAAAATTATGCGTGACATTGCTAAATGCAATGGAAAATACCTTCCGGATAATGTCTCTCTTGCCATGGATGATGATAAAGAAAACAATGATAATTCAGATAAAGAAGGATTAGATGAAAAAGAAGCTGTCACAGGTTCTATATTGGATGTACTCAAATCACCATTAACCCGACTTCGTTTGTTTTTGACTGTGGCAATAAGTTTTTCCAGCTCAATTGTATATTACGGGCTTAGTCTAAATGTTGTGAACCTAGACACAAATCTTTATCTCACTGTCCTGGTAAATGCAGTTGCGGAAATGCCTGCGTTTTTATTGACAGCCATTTTGCTAGATAAGTATGGGAGGAAGCCATTAGCGATTGGTACCCAATGGTTTAGTGGATTGTTTTGTCTTGCGGGGAGTTTAATGGCAAGACATGGCCCATGGAAAGTTGTGAGAATGGTTTGCGGTGTGCTGGGGATATTTGGGATGGCAGGGACTTATAATTTATTGTTTATATACACAATGGAGTTGTTTCCAACTGTGGTCAGAAATGCGGCTCTCGGATGTGCAACTCAAGCAGCGCAAATGGGGGCTATTTTGGCACCGTTTGTGGTGGTTTTGGGTGGCGGTATACCATTTGCAGTGTTTGGAGTATGCGGAGTTCTTGGTGGGATCCTCGCGTTTTACTTGCCGGAGACATTGCATAAGCCCTTATACGACACAATGGCTGGAATGGCCGACGGTGAAAACTGATTATACGTTGTTTTATGAAGTAGGGTGATAGACATGTCAGTTTGCAAATTTCTCATGTCCGGTTTTTGTTATACTGTAACGATTTACTGTTGCTGCCTCCTCAAGACTTTATTCTACCTCTAATGATTACATAACAAAGAGAATTCTCGCATTAAGGTTATGGCTCATGTAATTTTTAAAGAAACCCTTTCGGAACGAACCAGCGAAGTGCAGATTCTGCAATCCACGCCCACACACTGTTTTTTTAACTAATAACCTGGATAATAACATGGTTTCTAAGTTCTGAAAGACTAATATTAATATACCAACGGTAAGTGCCTAGTTCAACTTTCTTAATTTTTTTCCTTAATGTGCTGCAAAATTGTATATGAATAAGCTTCAACTAGAAAGGGCAAATCTATAGCATAAGTAGTTCCTCTGTTTTCGTTCATGTTCTAAAATGCTAAACAGGTCAACGCGATTGAGATTTGTTGGGGAACATCTTTGCATATTCATCTCAATTTTTCTGAATATCGCTATCGTTCTTGATCATCATTGCATGTTTAGGAGTACTCTTATATTTTTAGTACTGTGTATTAATAACTGTCTTCATGTCTTATGTACAACTTAAGAGTATTAATGTGATCTTCGAAATATGTATACACGTTTTTAAGCAACAAACTTGTTTCCTACTAATCGCAATTGAATCTTACAATATCTACATTCTCAAATCAAACACGTACAACCGTGCTAATAATAAAAGATTATTCAACTGCAAGTTTACATGACAAAATTGTACAAACTCGGATTCATATATATACAAAATAGTAGCTATATGACTACAAAAACACACAGATGTACTAATAACATCCACCCTATATGCCGTCAGAACAGAAACGGTGTTGGAGCGAATGCTGGCATGATTCCGGCCATCGGAGCTCCCCTATAAACAGTACAAAATCAATTATTAGTCTACTGTTACGAGAACCAAAATATTGTAAGACACTCTCAATTAATACTCTCCCGTCTCTAAATTATAAAAAAGGAAAGTGTAAAGAAATGAGAGACGGCGGGAGTACATAACTGTATTTTTCTTATTACACTATGTTCTACTACTATTTTACAGCTACGAAATTTCTAGAAGATCATCATGATCTCGTAATAATTTGCTTCTCCACTGAATTCAACTTGGAATATATAAAAATAAATAACTTAAATACCCGTAATCTTCGGACCGTCGAGTTGGGACCTTAGATTTATGCTTGGGAGAAACTTTCCGTTTGAGAGTTGTTTCCGAATCGGTGCTGTTGCGTCGACTCTTTACAGCTACAATGTTATCTTCGGAAATAGCTTTAAGAGAAGGCCTCCAATCAGTGGCGGAACCAGATTTCGAAGACGTAAAGCTACACTTTCTTTGGTTTCTTCGGTTACGATGGCTCCCTCTCCCTGGCTGCAAAACAGGGTCGAGAGACCTAGAATCAGGGGCATGCAACGATGGAGAGGCTTCGGAGATGGGGCTAGAAGAACATGTACAAAAGACTAGATACTTTAAAATTTTCATGATTCTGAAATGTTTATGAAATGATTATCATCTAGTTGAAGTTGTAACTGTAGGTATAAAATCTATAAATACTCCTAGGCGGCTTTGGTTTTATATACACAAATATTTGTCACTAATCTCTCATGGCTACCTGGATTACGCTTTGTCCTATCCCAATCACTTCTCCCTCCGTCTCTAACTATCCCAATCACTACTCACTCTCTAAATAATTTTTCCTGTTATTTCTGTTTGGATTGGATTGTCAACGCACAATTTTAAGTGTTAATATCTTTAATTTTGTGTTGATATTAAATATAAAAACTTAAGTGTATTAAAGTACTCATAAATACGAATAAAACAAAATCATTTGTGATTATATTTTATCTTATAAATTATGCGTAAATTAATAATTAATCGTTTATAATAAATAGTGTAAAAAATCAAATCGGCCAAAATCTTTCAGATACGAAGAGAGTAGTAGTTTGCCACCAAATTATTGTTTTAGTTACGCCTTTACCAAACCCCAAACTTGTATTATCTTAACTTAGATTCCTGTGGGCCGGGCTGCATCTACTATTCTTGATGCTGCTTATAATCTTGGATATTATAGGTATAGAGAAAAATGGGCCTGAGGTTGTCCTCAGTAATCTCCCCTGAGATTTGTATTATAAAATTAGGGGTCCCGTAGGGGCATTTTTGTAACTATCGATGTTTTTATTCAATAATTTACATAAATACCTATCAATTTATATGGGAATTATTTTAACCTCAGGGTTTTACCTGAGGTCAACCTCAGGTACATGAAACCCTATAGCTATATTCTTTTTATATAATATTTATAAGAAAAATGCTAGATTTTTTGAATTGGATCTCAAATTTTTTTTTCCAAATTATATGTGTCATTTTCTGATTGGCTATAACTTTAATGAACCCGCCAGGATCACATCAATCTCACCAATTATAGGGGGTGTTTGGCAAATTTGCCAAACAACTTATAAGTTACTTATTTTGGAAAAAAATTTGTATTTACATAATTTTTTTTAGAGAAAAATGTGTATTGGGAGTTCAATATTCGTTATCTTGCAAAAATAAGTTACTTATTTCAGAAAAAAGTACATATTTCCTAACTTTTTTCCAGAATAAGTAACTTATTTCTGAAAAATAAGATTTCCCAAACGGGTCCATAATCATTCATACTGTCAACTCATTCGTGCCACATCATTAAAGTAATTAATACTCCCCCGATGCCAATTAGCTTCATCGGGGCATGATGAATAAGGTATCAATAATCTATCGAAAATGCACGAAGTGAGTACTTGTATTTGTATATACATTATCTTCAAAATATCTTTTAACTGTTTCTTCATTCATGAAAACGGGCGATTACAATTTACTGTTTATTCGATTCGATCATTGGTGTAGATATCGTATGATTTTTTTTATTGAATTAACTCCTTTATTTTTCAAAAAAGGTTAAATCCTTTTATTAGCTTTCTCGGTGCTAATGCCAGGTACTCCCTCCTTCCATTATTAGAGAAAAAGGATTCTACAGTTAAGGATTTCCTAAAATTAATCATCAAAATTGCATAATTTTGATTCATTTTTATCTTTTATTTAAAAAGGCTCGTAAAGACATCATTAATTGTGCTTATGTGTCTTCATTTTAATGATTAACTTTAGAAAATTATCTAAAGTTATCCCTTTACTCTATATATTATACATGTTTCTTTTAATTTTTAATTAATAAAATTAATCAAAATTTAATTAAAATTTACATATATTATATATTTAAAAAAATAAAATATAAAAAATACATGTAATTTATTTTAAAACATAACTTTCGATTTTTAAAAATAATAATTAGATAACTTTTAATATTTAATCGAAAATTGGTCAATTGATCATCCCTCTCGAAAACGCAGATTTGATTTGATCATTAAAAAGTAAAAAAAAAAACAGGTAAATTGGGATGAAGGGAGTGATGTTTTAGTGTCGTTACTAATTAAAATAAAATCAATTATATATATTTTTTTTGACGAATAAAATCAATTATATAATTGTTGATGTGTACGTTTTCCGGAATGTTAATTTGTCCGTGTGACTGATTAAAACTAAAATGATTATTAATAATTCACAATGCATTCGACCCTTCATTAATTTTTTTATATAGAGGAAAAGAGAAATAACCCCTAGTGAAATAAGTTAAAGAAATTATTTTGAATATAATAAAATGGAAAATAAATCACTGTCACTTTAACGTGTATGCATCAAAATTTTAATTTTCATCAATTTCTTTAATATATATTTTACATTCAAGTTACATCAAATCAATTATACATGAGGACACATAATACAAATCTTTGGATACCTATACGGAGCAGTATACGTAGAACTACCCACGTGTTATACGTTGAATTTTAATGAGTCTCTAATGTCATTTCTGGTTGTATACCAGTTTGTACTCTTTTTAGAAGCTGGCTTATCCAAAATTAACTAATTATGTTATACTCCCTGCTTAATACGGAGTACTACTTTTGCAACTTCCTGGTTCTGTATCACAAGACAGATGTCATACCTATTATTTCTTCCGTTCCTTTTTAATTGGCACATTTATAAAAAAAATTATCTCTAAATAGTTGTCACATTCCTTGTTCTAATACATATTTTTACCAATTTTTTCATATATACCCCTTTATTTCTAATATCAATGTTTGACTTTATATTTAATATACACACTTATAACTCATCATTTAACATATTAAGGACAAACATGCAAACAAATTACATAATTAAATATTTCTTAATATGTGTGTTTTTTGCAAATGTGCGACTAAAAAGGATCGGAGGGAGTAACTTCTTGCAATATAAATCAACATCTAAACAATTTGACATAACAATTGGCCTCTACCACACACACTCCAGCAATTAAGGTTCTCATATTTTTCTAGTCTTATTGCAAGCTCTGTGCTTTCATGTTTCAACCTGCACCAGAAAATCTGTCTATTAACTTCAAAGAAACCAACTTCTCAACAATCTACTGCCCCACGGAACGACAACAGCTTATCGTTTCTGTCCTAGTCAGTGTGAACACCGTTTCTGCCACGACTCAAAAGGCACATTGTTCGTTGCATTTCGCCAACTGGTGACATAGAACAAGTGTACTTTGTCAGTATCACCTGCTATAAATATCAGTAACTCCTGTGTGTGAAAAAATCAACAGTGATTTGCGATGTTGCTTTCGGTGCTATTAATTGTTAGAGTTATGTACAAGATTTGCTTTGTATTTGCTTGAACTTTCTGGACAGCTGGTACATATATCATGTATTCATGTGGATAGGATACTATTTGCAACATTCATCTTAGTGTGGCCAAGTATGTCTGCTACATCACAACTTAAGAGTTAGATCACATTTTGTATCATCTACTGTATTCAGTGTACTGAAAGCCGACAGGTAGTGCTTTTGAATTTCCATCGTTCAAAATATAATTTCAAATTTTGTATGACTCATAGTATCTTCATGAATCATGAAGTACAATTTATGCTAAAGAAACGTGTCTTTCCGGGTACATTAAAGTCTACCAAGCAATCACTAACTTCCCAATCAAATCCAAGTCTAGTTATAGAAACTACTTTAATTTTGTGCCCATTGAGTCACTGATATTGAATAGGAATATTTATAAAAAAATAAAAAATACTTAACTTTTTAAAAATATTTTTAAAAATATTACCTGAAGTTATAAATGAGAATGCAGGCATAGCAAGTGAAAATCGATGGTAAATATTGCAAATGGGGTTGCAAATGTTTACAACAATATATTTGAAAAAAAAATTACAGGTATTTTTGAAAACAATTCTTGAATAAGCAAACAATCTCCGAGAATTTTTGGGTAAACAAAGTACAACTAAAAAATCACAATTCAAATTATTATCGCATCAGATGTAACAACTATTTTTAGAAATGAACCAACAGTTCATAATATCTTAATTGCAATAAAACTACAGTAAAACTTCTATAAATTGATATTAGCCTATAACCCGTACATCGATTATTTTTAATATTTTTCTTATTTTTAATAATTTTATCTTATTATTCATAATTTTAATATATGTTTTACAATTAGTAGAAAAATAAATTATAGATAATATTAAAATATAATTATACATATTTGATTAAATCCTAAACGATGGTGTTTTTCTTCTACATTGAAAATAGATTATATAACTTTTTAAATTTAATATGTTGTAGATGAGAATTGAACCTTGAATTTTTTGGAGTGGTTTATAAGATAATTTAAATGTTTGTGAAAATAGATAATATAAATTAATAATTAAAAATATGTTGTTGACGGGATCGAACCTTAAATTTCTAGGAGTAGTTATTTATAAGATAATATAAATATTTAATAATAATATGTTGTTGACGTGATTCGAAACACTTGAATTTATGAAAGTATTTTAAATATTATAAAAAGAATATTCTTTTAGTATTATATCCAACGGTTCTTTTTTATCAATCTTAAAATCTAACAGTTGTTATTCATTATACCAAATTTAGTGTACCAAACGGCCAACCAAATATATCATATTTTGCGTATAATAATATATTATAGATAGATAGTCAGGTTCATAGAATTGTATTAATTTTGACAAATATTAATTAATTGATACATTAATAATTATTAATTTATATAGAGAATTTTCACATCAAAAAAATTAAATTTAAATAGAATGAATGGTACAATTTATGTTTTATAATTAATTCAATATACAATAATTTATAGATTCCTTACGTACGAAAGTAAAATTTTATGTATACCTAGATAATATCAAAGGCTTTATGATCCTATAGTTAACTATAGGTAATATCCTATAGTTAAGTCTTATTTCAATACAAAAGTAAGGGTATTTTTGTAAATACATGGAGTAATTCTATTATCAATCAATATTATTCCTAATGTCTGCTAGTATTGCATTTTGAAAATTACTACTTTTATCCTTCATTTTTTTAATCTTCTTTATTTCTGTGATGTCCTTTTTGTCATTACACAGAAAAATTACTGCTTTTGTCCTTTATTTTTTTTAATCTTCTTTATTTCTTTGATGTCTCTTTTTGTCATTACACAGCATTTGGAGCGACCCAATTTAGATTGGATCGACCCAAATCTAATCTATACTATTTTTTTATCATTACACAACATTTGGATCGACCCAATTGGATTGACCCAAATCTAAATCTCTACTATTATCCTTCATTTTTTTATTAATAATATAATTAATGATAATTAGCCGATTGCCTTTTCAATTAAAAGATGTTTACTTAATTTATATGATATTACCTTTTATAAATACCTAAAATATCATATCTTCCAATTAATAATTTTTTTTTCTCTAATCAACATTTGGAGCGATCCAATTGGATCAACCCAAATCTAAACCTCTACTACTATTCTTCATTTTTTATTAATAATATAATTAATGATAATTAGCTGATTTCCTTTTTCAATTAAAAGTTGTTTACTTATAATTGATGATATTACCTTTTATAAATACCTAAAATATCATATCTTCCAATCAATAATTTTTTTTTTCTCTAATTAAAACACGTTGACTTTTGATTTAAAACATAATATTGCAATAATTAATACATACCCAAAAATATGACATCATATCTTCTAACCACTAACAAAATATAATAAAAATTCGTATATAACGAATAATATCCGTTAGATTTTTAGTTAAAAATTAGAATTGTTAGATCTAATGATTAAATATATTACATGATTAAATTTATTTACTAAATACATACCCAAAAATATGACATCATATCTTCTAACCACTAATAAAATATAATAAAAATTCGTATACAACGAATAATATCCGTTTGATTTTTAGTTAAAAATTAGAACGGTTAGATCTAATGATTAAATATATTACATGATTAAATTTATTTACTAAAATTTCAAGGTTCGAATTTTTATAAATACCTAAAATATCATATCTTCCAATCAATAATTTTTTTTCTCTCTAATTAAAACACGTTGACTTTTAATTTAAAACATAATATTGCAATAATTAATACATACACAAAAATATGACATGATATCTTCACTAACAAAATATATCTTCCAATCAATAATTTTTTTTCTCTCTAATTAAAACAATTTGACTTTTAATTTAAAACATAATATTGCAATAATTAATACATACACAAAAATATGACATGATATCTTCTAACACTAATAAAATATAATAAAAATTCGTATACAACAAAAAATATCCGTTAGATTTTTAGTTAAAAATTAGAACTGTTAGATCTAATGATTAAATATATTACATGATTAAATTTATTTAATAAATGCATTAAATGCATACCCAAAAATATGACATCATATCTTCTAACCACTAAAATATAATAAAAATTTGTATACAACGAATAATATCAGTTAGATTTTTAGTTAAAAATTAGAATTGTTAGATCTAATGATTAAATATATTACATGATTAAATTTATTTACTAAAATTTCAAGGTTCAAATTTTTATAAATACCTAAAATATCATATCTTTCAATCAATAATTTCTTCTCTCTAATTAAAACACGTTGCCTTTTAATTTAAAACATAATATTGCAATAATTAATACATACCCAAAAATATGACATCATATCTTCTAAACACTAAAAATTTATAATATATTATAAAAGGCGAAATATTAAAAGTTTGGTAGGTCGGTACGGTACCTATTTATTTTACTTATTTACCCTTACTCAAATAAAATCCATCATACTAACTAATTAATTTCTTTTTTCAGGTTAAACATATTATCTTCTCTATTTTTCAATAAATAAATAATTTCCTTTTTCAGCTAAATTCAATATCTTTTATATTTTATCTAACTAAAATTTCCATCCTACTAACTAATTAATTTCCCTTTTCAGGTTAAACATATTATCTTTTCTATTTTTCAAAAACTAAATAATTTCCTTTTTTAGGTAAAATACAATATTTTTTATATTTTATCTAACTAAAATTTCTGCTTTATTAATCAATTTCCTTTTTCAGGTTAAACATATTACCTTTTCTATTTTTCAATAACTAAATAATTTCCTTCTTAGGTAAAATACAATATCTTTTACATTTTATCTAACTAAAAATCTCCTTTTTAAAAAACTACGATCAATTTTGTATAATAAAATAACATAATTATATTATAATTAGTATTAACTAATCAATTACCTTTTTTAGCCAAAATACGTTACCTTTTCTCTTTTCTCTAACTATATTCTTTTTTTTTCCAATTGTATCATGGACGGTTACCTTTTTCAAACACGTTAACTTTTTTCCTTTCTCTTACGAAAATCTCTCTTTTTCAATTATATCACGAGCGGTTCTATTTAATAAAAATAAAATAATGATATTATAATACTAATAATTAACTGATAACCTTTTCAACTAAAACGTATCATATTTTATATTTTTTTCTAATTAAATTCCCTTTTTTCTAGAAATTTCAAGGGCAACAATAATTTCTCATTTTCTAAAAATTATGTGCAATTTTATTTAGTTTGGTCGGTCGGTTGGTTCGTTGGTCGGTCGGTCGGTACCTATTGTTTTTACTTAATTACCCTTACTTAATTATAAATAAAATTTCTCCTAATAACTAATCAATTTCTGTTTTCAAGTAAAACATATTAAAATAATCAATTTCCTTCTAAAATACCTTACCTTTTCTATTTTCTTTAGCTAAAATCTCGCTTTTTCCAATTAAATGACGCCCTTACTTAATTATAAATAAACAATTTCCCAATAACTAATCAATTTTTTTTTTCAAGTAAAACATATTAAAATAATCAATTTTCTTTAAAAAAAACATTACCTTTTCTATTTCCTTTAGCTAAAATCTATATTTTTCCAATTATATGGCGCCGGTCGGTCGGTAACTATTGTTTTTACTTAATTACCCTTACTTAATTATAAATAAAATTTCTCCTAATAACTAATCAATTTCTGTTTTCAAGTAAAACATATTAAAATAATCAATTTCTCTAAATTGCATTTTAAAATTTTACTAATCGAGAAAACTAAATATACAACTCAATTGCATTTTAAATTTTACTAATAGTGGAAATTAAATATCACTAACAAAATATAATAAAAATTCGTATACAACGAATAATATCCGTTAGATTTTTAATTAAAAATTAGAACTATTATATACTTATATAAAGAAGAAACGAGGGGATCTAAACCTCTACTATTATCCTTCATTTTTTTTATTAATAATATAACTAATGATAATTAGCCGATTGCCTTTTTAAGTTAAAAGATGTTTACTTATAATTGATATGATATTACCTTTTATAATTACCTAAAATATCTTATATTCCAATCAATAATTTTTTTTTCCTCTAATCAGCATTTGGAGCGACCCAATTGGATCAACCCAAATCTAAACCTCTACTATTATCCTTCATTTTTTTTATTAATAATATAAATAATGATAATTAGCTGATTGCCTTTTTCAATTAAAAGATGTTTACTTATAATTGATGATATTACCTTTTATAAATTCCTAAAATATCATATCTTCCAATCAATAATTTTTTTCTCTCTAATTAAAACACGTTGACTTTTAATTTAAAACATAATATTGCAATAATTAATACATACCCAAAAATATGACATCATATCTTCTAATCACTAACAAAATATAATAAAAATTCGTATACAATGAATAATATCCTTTAGATTTTTAGTTAAAAATTAGAACTGCTAGATCTAATGATTAAATATATTACATGATTAAATTTATTTACTAATTGCATACCCAAAAATATGACATCATATCTTCTAACCACTAACAAAATATAATAAAAATTCGTATACAACGAATAATATCCGTTAATTTTTAGTTACAATTAGAACTGTTAGATCTAATGATTAATTATGTTACATGATTAAATTTATTTACTAAAATTTCAAGGTTCGAATTCCGTCAACGATACTATTATCCTTCATTTTCTTAATGTTCTTTATTTATTTGATGCCCCTTTTTACCATTACACAGCATTTGGAGCGACCCAATTTAGATTGGATCGACCCAAATCTAAACATATACTATTTTTTGCCATTACACAACATTTGGAGTAACCCAATTGGATCGACCCAAATCTAAACCTCTACTATTATCCTTTATTTTTTTATCTTCTTTATTTTTTGATTCTCCTTTTTGTCATTACTCAAATCTATCTCTATCATTTTTCACCTTCAAGTCCAAGCCGCTCAAATCTTCACACTGCTGGATTTTGACGCATGTTTGCACTTTTCAGATTTGAAAGCTAGGTTTTTCACCAAATTAACATCTCAATCTCCTGAAGTAAGGTTAAGGCATGTGTACTAGACCTCCGTACGGGTCATATATGCTTGGTTCCGGTTTTTAGTTTGGCCATAAGAGTTAAGTTTTTATTGATTTCACAGTATTAAAAATTAGACAGGATAATATTTGTTTGGTTTTGATTTTGGTTTGGAATTTAAGAATTAAAGTTTTAATGAATTACCCGATGTTATAATAATATACAGGACACCAGAAAGGTACCTTTAAAATATTTGCTTGGCCTTTCAATTTTCGATTTTACATGTCATAATAACAAAGGTAGTTGGAAAGATTACCAGTTAATAACATTGACACAGTACAGACCATGTTATTTGTAAATAATCTTGGGACTCAATTTGATACTTATAGACATTATTTTGTTTTCAAGCAAGTTTATGTTCTTTATGGATTTGTTCAACTTAAGGTTCATGGGGTAGACATGCTACGTACCAGAAGGTCTTATGAAATAACATACTTTTTATCGGATGTCTCCGAAGGGACTATGAAATAGCATACTTAGAAGCTCAGACCCACGTCAGAAGCCTCACCCTCTGGGTCAGGCAACATTGCTCTTATTTATGCCCTAAATATCTTCTTTACTCGCGTTCAATTTCACTTCATATATGATCTCATATTTAGCACTTTCACTTGAACTCCATATTAAAATATAAAAGCACTAACTTTTCCCTTTTTTTACTTTGGTTGGCTTTTTGAGAGAGAATAGGTAGTGGAAAATGTGATTGTTATAATTTGTAATCATACATTATTTGAAGATAAAAGTGAATAAGTGAGCTTCTTGCGGAGACCTGTGTTTTTGGTAAACAGTATTATCCTTCATTTTTTTAATCTTCTTTATTTCTTTAATTCCCCTTTTTGTCATTACACAACATTTGGAGCGACCCAATTTAGATTGGAACAAAAATTCTATTATGATATTGTACTTATTTTCAGTATAGTTACAGATAGACTACATAGCAACAACATAAGTGATAAAAAGAAAGATGTTAGTTACAGATATACTACATAGCAGCAACATAAGTGATAAAAAGAAAGATGGTCCACATGATGATCAAGCTAATGAAGTATTGAAGTAATTAACAAGTTTGAACCACATAAGCAACTTCCACTTTATAGGTATTGTTTATCATAACGTGGGTAATGGATTTATGTATTCCCATTAATTTTATTTTTGGTCACCCCTCTAAGTTGATCACAAAAAAATTAACAACCCATCAAAAAAAGTAGTTTAAAAATATATTCAAATTCAAATTATTATATTCGTTTCAATAAGAACATACTTTTAATATAATAACGTCAATAAAATTAAAATTCAACAATTTCAGAAAGCGATAGCCATGGTGAAAGACCTTAATTTGAACATAAACTATAAATCTACTATAATATTTATCTGAATATTTATCTGATATTTTGGCTTGCTTATTTAATTGTATAATTTACTTATTTTTAATAAAAGAATCTATATTAATAATATATATACACTGTATTTTCATACATGAATTTACTAATACAGTTTAATGGTCACGCTCTGGTGAGAATGAGAACAGTGAGAACACACATATTCACTACATTTCAAGCTATTTTAAAGGGTCACGCTAGGGGCATCTTCACAAAAAAAGTCTTATAATTCTACCCTCTATCCATTCATAAAACAAATTAACAAAAAAAAAAATTAAAATGAGAACAGTGAGAACACACATATTCACTACATTTCAAGCTATTTTAAAGGGCCCCGCTAGGGGCATCTTCAAACAAAATTCTTATAATTCTACCCTCTATCCATTCATAAATAAAATTAACAAAAAAAAAAATTAAAAATTGCTTGAAATGTGGTCTCATTGTTCTCAAACATTTACATATTATATTAACTATGAGGTCTCATAGTTAATAGAGTATGTTCTTGATATTATATGATGTTTAATGTTTTGGAGCCATTTAATGTTTTGGAGCCATTGGGGGTGAAGGGATTATCATTTTCGCATTTGAATAATGAAGACAATTTATTATTGTTTTCAATTAGAGAACAATATTTGTAAAAATATTTATTACTTTTATTGCATATTTTGATGGATTAAATAAATTTTCAACATTGTTAAAATAGAATTGTATGCTACTTTTTTATATAAATTTTAGCATATCATTATTTTATTAAATACTTATATAACTATATATAATATCTTTCTAAGAATTGATTATTTATATAATTGCATACAATATCTTTTTAAGAAATCAATCAAATTTGTTAAATTTTTGGTATTGTCAATTTAAATTAAATTAGATGTTTTAAGAAATCAATCAAATTTATTAAATTTTGGATATTATCATTTTAAATTAAATAAGATGTCGTGTACGAAGTACGGGCAAAATGCTAGTTACAAAAATGTCATCTAACTTTTGTATATGAAATGCAAATGAATTTAGGTAATTTTACTACAGTTAACTGTAGGAACATTTTTCACTAATATCAAAGACAATACAATATTTTTAGAATCAGTTGCATGCACTCAAAATATAAAAACAATAAATCAAATTTTAAAAATGCTAGAATCATATTTTACAAAAATGTAGTAAAACATATATTTTTTTTGATTATGAAGAAATTATTAATTTATATTATCATTGGAACCATAAATTTATATAAAAAATTTCGAAAAATTTACCATTTTATTATCTTATCGAGAAATTATCATATTTTGAATTGGTCCCAAATTGGAAACGGAAAAAAATTATTAATTTAAAAAATCATTATTAAGTAATCGAGTATTAATAATTTATGAAGGTTTTACTGTGTAATAGTAAATCCAAGCATTCGTCTGCAAAATACATTTTATTAAGTACTATGCTGAACCAGGATATTGTCTAAATAAAAATCCTACTAAACAATTAACTGCAAAAGGCTCTCAATACATGTACTAGATTTTCGACTTTAACGTGCACCATAAATGGTTTCCTCTCTTTCTTTTCTAGTATCCAAAAGGAAAAAGAAAAAGTAAAGAGAAGAAAATAATAATATTCGGCAAGAGTTATAATAGTTAACTATAGCATAAGCTCTTTTAAAAAACATGCGATACTTGGCCAAAGTAAAGCTAAATCCCTAATATTCGATCACTGGCGGCGGGGAAATGTGTTGTCAGCCTGGCCTGGGACTGGTCTTGGCCTAGCATACTCAGCAAATATAACCCAACCATCAAGAAACTGAAAAACAGTAAAACAAAGATCATGAAAAAGCTTTGGCAAAGAAATCAACAACATTTATCATTAATTTTGCTAACTAAAAACATACAACGGATGAAACCTTAGTCATGTCCTGAAATTATCGATTTTATGCAATCTGAGTGATTGTCGGCCCTCAAAGTTACTAGTTAATTGTTGCATAGGTTTATCAATATATCATCATACAGTTTAACAGTTTTAATTCGGTAATCAGGTGATAGAAGCAAGCTGGGAGCATATTAGCATAGTAGGTGTAAGATTCAATGAACACTTGCAAACTATAAATACATGCATAAATGTTACACGACCCAGACTCTTCGATTCAGTCATCATACCCCTATTAATATGAATGACATGGTGTTGGGTATGGTATCAGAGTCCGATCCTAGAGCTGGGCACTTTACCTTCCACCTATCTAGTTCAGAATAAAACCCGAAGAATCTGAAGCTTTTTAAGAGAGGGAGCAAGGTCCGAGCAAGGTCTTGGACAACTTGAATCTATCTTTTCATTTTAAGTTTATACTATGTATTTTTCATATATTATTAAGTAAACAAGTGCATCTAATTCATTAAAAGATATCTTCTTAAAACCTATACCATGAATTACGATTCTAAAAAATGTAAAATGCTAACAGTGAATGCCATTTCCCAGCACCAGTGTCCCATTCTGTATCAATATGGAAAAATCCTCACCCCCAGCCAAGTCCAGATAGCATGGGGTATTATACATAGTGGCGAGATAAATTAAAACCTAAGACTTTTATTATAATCCTTTAATCTTCACCATTCATCCAGTTGATGTCTAATATTACTTCTATTCAACAAAAAACTAATAACGATCTCCTAATAACTGTATATATACACAGACATATTATATCGTCACTAAGAATAACATCTGTTCGTAACGTAAAGAGAAAATTTTGTAATAATTGATAGTCTTCTTCAAGATTTTGTTGGTTATGTTAGCTAACCTGGCCATCCATGCCTTTTATACCCGCTTCAGCATCTTCTACAGTAGCATATCTCACAAAACCAAATCCCTTTGAATATCCTGAATTTCGATCAGTCACTACTCTGGCTGCAAGAGGCAGAGCATGGTGCTTAAATTGCTTCAAGTTAATGTATTCAGTTAAAGCCACTACTTTTTAAAACATTAACAACTATACCGTGAACTACTTCACCGAACTTTGCAAAGGCAGCATGAAGTCCTTCTGTAGTCGTACGTTTGCTTAGTCCTGTAAAGAAAGATATCAATTTGCTTAGTCCTCTCACTTGCTTAATCTATTAAAGGTCAAAAATATTGAGATTTCGTATTGATCATGATTAAAGAACTTTTAAGTTTTAATGTACAAATGATGAAATTGTATCATTAGCAACCCGGCGCAAAGAAAATCAATCTTACGATATATTGAAATAACAAAAACAATTTACATATGGCATTTCAGGGAGTATTGCAAAACTAGCAGTGAAGCACCGATCAGAAACTTCCAAGCAAGGAATCATCAAGTTCATGAACGAAGTAAAATGCATAGCTAAACTTCAGCATCAGAGTCTTATGAGGCTTCTTGAGTTCTTGGATATTGTATTCCAGAGACAGACAGATTTTACTTTATGAATACGTGCCCAACAAAAGCCTGAACTGGCACATTTTTGGTTTGGAATTATCATCTTTTTTAGCTTTATTACCTCATTTTATTGCATCTTGAAGCTTTATTACCTTATTTCACTGCATCCAAAGTAGATTAATCCATAATCCTATATTATAACTCTTAAGAGCAAGTCCAATGCTAAATGCAACATAACCATAGCTATTGTTAAATGAAAAAAGTTCTATGGAGACCACCATTTTATCGGAGAGCTTGGAGACCATATACGTTCTGCATTTAAAATATTGCAAAATTTATTATTTTTCAAAACGTGTTACATGAAGATCACTATTTCATTAAAGATCTTGAAAATTTTGTACGTTCTACAAGCACAATATGTATGTTCTACATGTAGAACATGTTTTGTAAAACAATTTATTTTGCAACATTTTGTTAGCAAAACATACAAGATCCTCTAGAATTTCAATGAAATAGTGATTTTCACTGAACATTCTTTATAAAATAATATATTTTGCAATGGTTGTCTTCATATAACTTTACACGTTATAATATAGCATCAAAAAATGATTATTGATGCTATAATAAAAGTTGCACTCCAATGCTAGTTTCATAACTAGTTTCAAATTTACATAACTCTTTCAACTTTTACCTAATTCAATATACTTTTGGTATTTGATGATGTACAATGCAATAATTGTTTAACTTTCCTCCTCCATTTTTAGTTATGGATGATTTGACAAAGATGGATGGATCCATACTTGGTTTCATATATAGAACCAAGGATGCATATATGCATATTTTGCATTCAAATATGAAACCCCTTTGGAGTTTTTTTTTTTTTGCATTTGGTGCTATGATATAGCAATAAAACCACGTATAGCATTGCATTGGACTTGCTCTAACAGATGAGGCAAGAGGAAACTACTTGACTGGCCTCGACGTTTCCACATTATAGTTGGGATTGCTAGTGCCCTTCTTTATCTTCGTCAGATTCCATACTAAGAATTATCTACCAAGATCTTAAAGCAGGCAATATATTGCTAGACAAAGACATGAACCAAAATTTCATACTTTAGACTGGCTAAAAGTATAAGGGAAACTGAGACTGTGGCAAGCAGAAACAGAGTTGTTGACACATAATAATAAAATAAACATATGTTCCCTTGTTCCCCCTTTATATATAGTGTATATATATATATATATAGTTTTGCATTGAAGTGAATTTCTTTATGAAAATATTATGACGCGAATTTCTTAATGCAAAATTATGATGCAGTGGTCTCCTGAGTATGCAGTAGACAGTTTTTTCTAAAGTCAGAAGTGTTTAGCTTCAGTGATTTAGTACTGGAAATTGTAAGTGGAAGTAGAGGCAGAGGATCCAATAACAGAGACCACGTCATACTCTACTTGGACATGTAGGTTGTGTCACATTTTCATTGATACTGCACAGGCATCGAATAAATCTTTAAAGACTTAATTGCAGGAGGATGGCCTCAACTATTTTTTTTTTGCACAAAAATGACTCAAGTATTATTTTAAGCAAATGATTGCATTCCGTCTAAATTAATCTAAAAACTGTTGTTTATTTTTATATTTGGGCCATTTTTTTGTTAAAAAAAACATTGCTCAGCCATCATGCTGCAATTAAGTTAAAAATTGAATACACTCATCTGTTTAAAAAAAATAGTTTGGCCATCACACTGCCTATTTTTATACTTGGGCCATTTTTGTGCAAAAAATAAATAGTTGAGGCCATCCTCGTGCAATTAAGTCTATTATACAGCATACTAAAACTTGACTTGTAAATAAAAACTACATAAAGAAAACAGGTCCAGTAAAATAATCCACAAACATACAACCATGGACTCACATTATATGCCAAAAGTGATATGATCAATTCATAATTTCATATTGGTTTATTACATGTGAAACAATTTCCGGAAGATAGGCCAAACACATCTTCGGTCGTTTGATGCTTGGTAGTGAAGAAGAATTGTCTATGCCTAAGAAACCTGCTTTCTAATACTTCTCTACTTGGTGTCCAGATCATTCATATGATGCTGCTGGCAGCAGCACACAATTAGGCCAATAAAAAGGAAGTGTGAATATTCTTTTTCTTGCAAAGACAAGCAGTCATCTTGGTTGCATTAGGGGTGGTATCAAATTTCAATATACAGATACCTTGATTACAGTTGAGATGAAGAAATAAATGACTAAAGTGTGTCTTGATATGAATTCCATTTGTTGCATGATCTTTTATTTAAGTAGAGCAGGCTAGCAAGTAAACAATATGCAACTAATATCATTTCCAATGATGATCCATCCTGTCACAAAAGAAAGGGAGGGTGATTTATGTTCTGGCTTACAAGTAATGCTCTTATCTTATTATATGTAAACCTCACCCGATTAAACCACATTTATATTTTCACTCTCTCATTATGACCATCACAATTGATTTCAATGAATTAAATCTCTCTCTCTCTCTCTCTCTCTCTCTCTCTCTCACCCACACACACACACAGTAAGGAACTAATACATACCCACAGAAGCTCTCTAAAATAAAAAAAGTGAAAGTGGAAATGAATACAGTAACGATAGTAGAACTACTTCACCAGTAACATATACTAATGTCCAGAAAATCTATACACAACAATAATTTCAAAAACAATAAACATATTCCAAAACAAAATAGTAAACAGAGCCCAACATAATAAACAAAAGGTTTCTTAAAAAAATAGTTTTCAAGATCAGAATCCAGAAAATCTAACGAACTAAATACAATTAGCAATAGTCATAATATACAGCAAAACAAAACAGATTAAATCAAACTCTAAAGTTCTAGAGATAGAGAGAGGGAGGGAGAGAGAGAGGGAGAGAGAGAGAGAGAGATGTAAGTACCAGAAACAAAGAGGTTAGGGGAAGGATCAGCAGGAGGCTCTTTATTGGCTTGATTAACTTGGGGTGGAGCAAATGGTAAGCCTGATGTAAAAGTTGAATAGAGCATGCGCCATCCTTGTGACGTCATTCTCCCCGTCGCCGCCGTCGCTCTTATCGCCGTCGCCATTTAATTTCTAAAAAGGGATTGAAAGCCACCGATTAGGGTTTTACAAAATTTATGATCAATATGGGGATTAGGTTTTATATTCAACATTTCCATCTTTCACTTTTTTTTGGTTGGGCTATTGAAACAATTGTTCCTTTGGGTTGGGCTATTGAAACAATTGTTCCGTATCTATTCTATTATCTATCTATACTATAATATTATATTAAAGTCCAAACATTGAAAGTTTTGATTTTGGTTTGGTTATCCTATTTATTAAAATAAAAATTTTGATTTTCGGTTTGGTATCCTATTTATTAAAATAAGTAATAAGTAATAACATAATATAATTAATGGTAATTAACCGATTGTCTTTTTCACATTTACTTTTAGTTGGATACATTGCCTTTTATAAACACCTAAAAAATCAATCGTACCATATCTTTCAATCAATAATATTTTCTTTCTAATTAAAACATGTTACCATTTTGATTTAAAACTAATCTTATAATCATTAATATATACCCAAAAATATCACATCATATTTTTTTAATTATTAATAAAATATATTAAAAATCCGTATACATTGTTTATAATAGAGAAACATTAGTATAATCGGTAAACATGAGTATACTAAATTATATTAAAATAAAATAAAAAAATATTAAAAATAATGATTATATATAAACATAATTGTAATATTAAATAAAATTTATTTATAACATAATAAAAGAAATCCGTGCATGGCACGGGCATTGAAAGTTTGTCGATTTCAGCACGGTCATCCTAATTACTAAAATAAATAGTAAAATAATATAATTAGTGATAATTAGCCGATTGTCTTTTTTTAATAAAAATGGTTTACTTTTAATTGGTTGATGATGATACCTTTTATAAACACCTAAAATATCGTATATTCCCATCAATAATATTTCTTTCTAAATAAAACACGTTAACTTTTATTTTAAAATATAATTTTACAAAAATTAATATATACCCAAAAATATAACACTATATCATCTAATCACTAACAAAATATGATAAAAATATGTATACAACGAATAATGACCGTTAGATTTTTATTAAAAAATCAGAACTGTTAAATCTAATGATTAAATATATTATATGTTTCAATTAATTTACTAAAATTTCAAGGTTCGAATTCTGTCAACGACATATTTATACTATTATATAAAAGCCGAAACATTAAAAGTTTTGCTACCTGTTTTTTGGTACCTATTTTTTGGTACTTCATGAATTTACTTATTTACCCTTCATTATAAAGAAAAATAAATACACCAAAAATAAATAATAACAAAACATAATTAATGGTAATTAGCAATAATAACATAATACAATTACTGGTAATTATTCGATTTCCTTTTTCACCTTCACTTTTAGTTGAAGATATTACTTTTTATAAACACCTAAAAACATCAATCGTATCATATCTTACGATCATTAATATTTTCTTTTGAATTAAAATATGCTACCTTTTTAATTTAAAACAAATCTTACAATCATTAATATAAATACCCGAAAATATCACACCATAATTTGAAAGAAAAATATAACACCTAAAATACATAATAACATAATACAACCTAAATAAATAATAACATAATACAATTAATGCTAATTAGTCGATTACCTCTTTCACATTAACATAATAAAATTAATGGCAATTAGTCGATTGCTTTTTTTACATTTATTTTTAGTTGAAGATATTACCTTATATAAACACCTAAAAACATCAATCCTATCATATCATTCGATCATTAATATTTCCTAAAACACGTTACCTTTTTAATTTAAAACAACATTTTTCACATTAACATAATATAATTAATGGTAATTAATCGATTGCCTCACATCTTTTAGTTGAAGATGTTACCTTTTATAAACATCTAAAAAGATCAATGGTATCAAATCTTTCGATCATTAATATTTCCTGTCTAATTAAATTACTTTACCTTTTAATTTAATCATTAATATATACCCGAAAATTTCAATTATTAATAAAATATATTAAAAATCGTATACGTTATTTATAATAACGAACCATTAGTATAATCAGTAAACATGAGTATATTAAATTATATCATATAAAATTTAAAAATTATTAAAAACAATTATTATATAAAAACATAATTGTAATATTAAATAAAATTTATAACATAATACAAGAAACTCGTGCATTGTACGGGTTATAAGATAGTTTTATTTTATATAATAATCGAAACATTAAAAATTTTGGTACCTATTTTTTGGTATTTTCTAAATTTACTTATTTATCCTTCACTATAAAGAAAAATACATACGATATCAATATTATGAAAACACCTAAAATAAATAATAACAAAACATAATAAATAGTAACTAGCTTATAACCCGTGCAACACACGGTTTCTTTTTTAATATTTATAATTATATTTAAATAAAATAAATAATAATATTATAATAATTAATAACTAGCCGTTTACCTTTTTAACTAAAACATATCTTCTTTTATAAATTTTTAAAGTATAATCTCTCATTTTCTAAAAATATCACAATATATATATATATAATCAAATCACATTATTTAAAATTTTAAACCTATAAAATTTATGTCTTTAAAGTATCAATTAGAAATAATTAAATTTTATAAAATATTATAAAAAATCTGTGCATCGCACGGGTTTTAAGCTAGTTTTTTTTTTAAATATTTATAATATAAGTTTTAAACCACATAATTTTGCAATCATTAATGTATACCCAAAAATATTACACCATTTTGCTGTTAGATTTTTAGTAAATAGTAAGAACCGTTTATTGTAATTATAAGGTATACTTTATAATTAAAGTACTTTACTAAAAATTCATGTTTCGAATCCCTTCAACGACATATTTAACTTAAAATCTATAATATAAATTTTAAATCATGCATATCATTAACTAAATTTATATTAAATTTTATTCAAATAATATTAAAATAATTTTTACAAAAAATAATTATATAAAAACATAATTATAGCATAAAATAAAATTTATAACATATTAAAAGAAACCCGTGCATCGCACGGGTTATAAGCTAGTATATCTAATATACCAACAAGGGGTTTCCCTCCCTCCGAACCTTGCATAACTAAATGCAACACCATAACCAGTTGAGCTGTATGAGCATTTGAGTTAATATTAAAATTTATTAGCAACATACATAAATAAAGTCCTTTTCAAGGGAGAACATACTAAATAGAGAATTAGGGAGAACCATCATCGCAGTCATCCATTTTTTTAACGGTTAGGATTTAAGGGCATAATTGTAATTAGATAAAAAAATCAAGACACGCGTATGTGCCTGGTAGTACGGTTATACACACAGTAAGAGCAACTATACACACAGAGCAACTATACACACACACTTCGTTCATCGGAGAGAGAGAGAGAGAAAGAAATAGATCTGAAAACAGTATCTCGACGATTGCAGCTGTATACTCCAAGTTTTCATAATACTTATCACAGAAGGTTCATTATCTTTGTAAATATATCGTTTAATTCATATATTTTCCGTTTTTATATGAAATTTATACTCTTTTCATTCGTTTTTTAGATCAATTTCAGCTTGAATGATGTTCCACCGAATAGGTAAGATTCTATTGTTGAATTTGAGTTTATACTTAATAAATCGAGTTTATGTTTGTACTTATAGAATCAAGTTTGTGAATTTATAGCTTGAGTTTATAGATTCTAAGATAGAATCAAATGATAGATTTGCTTGAGTTTACTAGATCTGACTTTAATAGCTTGTTTATGACTTCATCTATATTTGCATGTATGTAGTTTTGATCTACAGTAGAAGAATTATTTGTATATTATAGTGTTCGATTCTATAGTAGAAGCACAATTTGTATATTTTATAGTTGTTGCAAATATTTGTTTTAGTTTTTTGATTGTACTATAGAAACATATGTGTATTTGCATTTGTGTGTTTGATTCCACTGTAGAACCAAATGTGTGTTAGAGTCCATTGTTGATACTATGATTTTTCTAAGTTGAACTATATGTACAATTTAGAATATACACACCTAATAATTATGATTCTATGGTAGAATAAATATGTACAGTTTTTATAGTTCTATCAGTGTCTTCTCCTTGTCTATTTTATTCATATTTAGTGTCTGGTCGTTTTAAGTCCATTTCTGATATGTTTACTGTTCGTTAAGTCCATGTTCTAATTTGATTATTATACACTTTATAATTCACTTTTGTTGTGATGGTTCTATAGTAGTTTTTTTTGTTTTTGTGATGTTCATATTTGATTTTTTTGGCAATTTTTAAGAATTTTTGTGTTTTTTAATAGTTTATGGTTCTATGGTAGAATAAATATGATTTCACTTAGTTGGTTTGTATATTTTGTGTTCTATGGTAGAAGTATAATAAATTTGTTGTGATGGTTCTGTAGTAGAACCATAGTTTTTTAAAACAATTTTTAAGAATTTTTGTGTTTTTTTATAATTTATGGTTTTATGGTAGAAAAATATGATTTCACTTACTTGGTGTGTATATTTTGTCGAATTTATACTTAATGAATCGAGTTTATGTTTGTACTTATAGAATCGAGTTTATGTTTGGTTCTATGGTAGAATATTTTTTGTGTTTTTTTATATTATTGTTGTTGATTCTACTACAGAATCATGTTTGTATTTGTACTTGTATATATCTTCTAAGATTTTATATGTATTTACTAGATCGGGTTTTTAATCATGTGTATTTGTTGTGCATATATTTTGATTCTACTATTGAAGCATATTTTTGTGTTTTTAATAACTTGTTAAGTAGGTATACTATGCACCATTGATAACATTAGGTTTAATCTCTTGTAATAATAAAGGTTCTTATGAAAAGTATGTTCTCTTTTCTTTATCGTGTCTCCATAAATGGTGACTAAGTTACTTTTTGTACTGGCATATCAGTAAATCAAGTCTTCGATCTGGAACTAAATATTTCCCAATCTTTGTGCAACACCTGAGTAAATGTACAAGTAAAGCCTTCTTTAAATGTGCTTATGTGACATCATTTCCACTGCAGGCAGTGATGAAAACAACTCATCATCGGCTGGAAGAGCTTGTGCAAGATAATATTACTAGGCTCGAGGACTTGCCTTCATTTTCTCTTCTCAGTAAATAATGTTGTAGCCCGTGACACAACAGTGTAGAAGTGCACTGATAAGCAGGTCTCAGTCGCACTATACCTCTATTACCCCTACAAGCAAACAACTTATCCTGGATTCTGCTTTCTTTAGCTTGAGATGGAATCTACACATCTCTGTTTAGAGAATAGAATGTATAGATTTATGGTTGCCACTATTTTGTTTTTTAATAGAAAAAATAATTGTGGAGACCTGTCATCATCTTGCTGATTATTGTAGAAAGGATCTATACCAGATCACGGACAAATGATTGAAATGCTTCCCTTTTATTACGGTGATTGCAAATATCAGAAAAACTATCGCATTGCATACACTCCTTGATTAATTTAGTGATAGAAATTTGTCTAGTATTTGTGTCATGCCAAGCTACAAGCAAACACCTGCTCAAACATTTGCAAGATTCGTTCCAAAAGCCACCGTCCCTGAAAAGGTTGGAAAAGGATCCAATTTGTAGACTCTGGCATTTTGGAACATCCAGAGTATTTCATTTTAATTTTTGCATACCAATTATTCCTTAACATGCCACAGGGTGTCAAGCACCCAAGTCTAATGTAAAATCAAGAAGTGTTCAAAGTATTTACTTTAACGCACAACTGCAAATCTTGCTTGCTGATTTGAATATACAAACAAATCCATTTGTTAACTCGAATAACTTGTAGAAGGGGGGGTTGAATACAAGTTATATAATCGTATCTGGTTTTTGCTCGATTAAATAAACAAGAACAAACAAATGAATCAAACTGTTTGTATTAATGAGATCAAATACAAACTCTACTAAAGGTGTACAAATACCTTTAGCAGCTGCTGACAATATAAATTTCTCTCTGTTTGCACTCTCGTATACTTACGATTACAAAGCTCATGAACACCTTTTACAATGATATAGAGAGAGTATTTATAATTCTACCTATCAACTAATAACAGAAAGATATAATCTATACATGACAATGTTCTGCCTTCCAGTTGATAGTTTCCATCAATAGAAAATTCTTTC
Source organism: Kitagawia praeruptora (assembly GCA_037693485.1). Taxonomy (NCBI): domain Eukaryota; kingdom Viridiplantae; phylum Streptophyta; class Magnoliopsida; order Apiales; family Apiaceae; genus Kitagawia; species Kitagawia praeruptora. The sequence goes on from CM075345.1 coordinate 57,751,182, forward strand.
CTTCACGAAATCTTCTTGCTTGTTCTTCAAACACAGATCCTGTTTTATAGCACTTGCCAGTTTCTGTAGCATCCATAATGACATCATCAGTAACACGACTGATATCAGGATTTCACTCTGCATCAGAATCTGATCATCCATCAGTACTTGATCAGGATTTGACTTGTCGTATCAGGATTCAATCTCAGTTCCTGACATATAGTCCTCGATGCACTGTTCCTGACTTAACTCTACAGATTACTGTCTAATACATATCTCCTATACAAAGTGCTAAATCCTTTATAAATCAGGATATACAAGAAGTATAAGTAAAATTCTATTCTTAACATCACAACTCATGAATTATTCCTAACAATCTCCCCCTATTTATGCTTTAAGATCTGAAGCATAAATCTGAGTTGTTGATGTCAAAAACATTTAACAATACAATCAGAATAGAATTTATGAATTCAAAAATCATGAAGTTAAGTACCTCCTTCTCCAGATGTAGACAAAGTATCTAGTACTTAGAAGAAAGAATTCAACTATTTGATGCTTCTTTTCCTTTACCACTTCCCTGATAAGATTCACCTCTGTCTATCACTGTTTTTATCTCCCCTACCAGTTCTTCTTTTATCTCCTTCAGTCTGTTGTTGTTTTCTGTGAATGGTTTTATGAATGCTTTTTATCTCCCCCTTTTTGACATCAGCAACATTAACTCCAAGAGATTCAGTAACAGAACAAATGAGATACATCAGAACTGCTTGATTTTCCATAATAGTGACTTGGTTATCTTCAAGTGTTTGAAGTCTTGATTGAATTTCAACTTGAGATTTCTGAATTTCTTGTAGAACGTCAGAATTGACTTCAATGTTGGAAGTGTTTGGAATATCTTCAGATTCAAGTCTCGTAGAAGAAGTTGCCTGTGTAGTATGATATTCAAGTAATAATACTCGAGCAGAGTTACAAACATCTTCATCTTTCTGATCTGAAGCTGCTATATGATCATCTTGTCCTTCACCAGTATTCTGTGTACTAACATCTTCAAAACCTGACTCCTCCTTAGATTGATCCGATACTGTTGATGTCTCAATTCTAGCTGATATTGGAAGTACATACAAAGGAATACTTGGATCATTAGGAATTTCTTCTGGTACAATTTGTGTAGAAGTTTGTCTTAGCCTTTCACCTCTTCTGTTGATAATTCCTGCAAGCCTTTCTTTTTGCTTCTGAGATTTCACTTCTGGATTTGCATTGTGATGTGCTTAATCATTCTTCTCATACATCTTGATAAAAGAATAAGTACCAGCATCCATGCCAAGATTATTAGACCAAGATTCAGGAAAAACCTGATCCCAGAAATCAAACGATGGTTTCCTAATTTTCTCTCCCTCACTATGGAGTTGATCATCCATACCCTCATTCTCACTTTGACTATCTAAAGTCAAGACTCTTTCTACCTCTCCTTTTGCCTGGTCAGGAGCCAGCCGCTCAAATTGTGGATCAATATCCATCTTTTCATGTGTATCACTCAAATTTGGATAAGTGCTCTCATGACCTACAGAAAAATAGAGTTTAGAAGAAGTTTTTATACCTGAACTAGCATGGAAAGAGGGTTCCTCATTTGGCAAGGGTTTGAGGTTTTCTCCAAGGAGTGAGCTGCTATAGTCTCTGAATCCTGACAATCATCTTTTTCCCTTCCAGAGACTACAGGCTCCAGTATACCACTTTCAGGTTCTATACTAGACTCTGATGTCTTCAGTAATACTTCATTAGACACCATAGTTAGCATTTCACCATCTTTAAGTGTTGTTTGCTGAGACACACCCTCAAGATGAATAGACTCTGAATGAACAATATTTGTTTGATTTTCAGGAAAATCAATCAAAGCCATTTCTCTCATATCATAGGGTTTCTCACTTGCAATTTCAGTCATCACAGAAGATCTTTCAACATCAGCCATCACAGCTCCTGAGTCATCCAACCTCTGACTAGATGGTTCTTATGTTGTAGTGACTGTGATCTGATTTGTCCTACTATCCACCACTGGTGCAATAGTATCTTCTGTTGATTGCTGTTCTCTAGCTACTTCCTCTTGTTGTTCACCTTGAGCTGAAGCATCTTCAATAACGACATCCTTGTCAAATAAATATGTATGAAGTGATTGAAGTGCAACATGCTTTGAGAGTCCAAATTTCTTGACTAATTGTCTTCTGACAGTTACATAGAAATACATCTTCATTAAGTCAAGTCTTTGATGTAGAAGTCCATACTCTTCTGGAAATAAAAGTTTTGGTACTCTTTCAACCAGAAAATCTAGAACAGGCCTGGACAGCTTCACTTTGATAGAAATAACTCCCATAGCCAGTCTGTATGATAATGTAGTTTCCCGTGAAGAATCAATATCAAGATCTCTATAGTCATTTGCTGACTTGATTGTAGCTTCATTTGTAGAGACCTGCATGACATTAGTTGGACTAGACTCTGTGTGTGTAGGTGACAAATGAATCTTTCTCCTTGTTCTCCTAGTATAGTGAGCAAAAGATTTATCCTGAGAAGACTCAAAAGGTGTAGACACAGAATTGATCTTGGGATGAGATCCTTTTTCAATAGACACAGTCTTTTGAGAGACAGTATCCAGTAACTGTTTTCCCTTTTTAAGTACTACAGCCTTTTGAGAGACTGCAGCCTGGCTGTGACTAGGTGCTTCATCTCTTTGTCCTAGCTTAGAAAGTTGAATTGCAGCCTTCAATTCTTCTCTCTCAGCAAGAGTTAAATTATCATCATCTTCACTAGAACTACTACTACTACTTGACACAACAAATCTTCTCTTCCTTACAACTGATGTCTTTTGAGAAACACCAGAGGTTGGTTTTTTTTAAACAACAGGTTGTGGATCAATACTTGGTTCTAGAATTGTTTCAGAGACTATAATATTTTGGGCTACTTGGGTAGACACAGGTGGGTTCTCCTCCAATTGAGATTCCTGAGCCATTTCACCACAAAAGAAAGAAGAATTGTAGAGAGTAGGAAGATGAGTTTGAAGAATTATTTGAACATGATGTGGATAATGAATTACAGGTAGTTCATCTAGATTCTTTTCATTGTCCTTCTTTGTAATGTCAGAGAAAATTCTCTTTTGCTGTACATAAGAAGAAACACAATGTTCTCTACCAAATCTAGCTTCAACATCAGGAACAAAATGGTTAATAAACATTTGCATAAATCTATGATAATAAACCATTTTTCTGTTTTGATCTCTTGACCCAAGTTTAATACACATCTGACTTAAGATAATGTGACCAATATTAATTACTCTGTCATAAAGCAAATTATAAGCAATATGTGAAGTAACAGAAGTAATTTGCTGAAAAGAACTACATTTACCAGTAAAACATTTAGCAATTTGATCAAAGAAGAAAGACCATTCCTTCCTAAGAAAAGATCTATTTAACTGGCTCATGTTATTTAAAGGTCCAGAGTAACCTAACTCAGATAACATAGTTCTAACATTATCATCAGAAGGTACATTCTCAAAATTTATACTAACAGGTAAGTGAAGTACTAAATTAACAACAGATTCAGTAATGTCAAATGAGTCTTGTCCTAAATGTAGAACAATCTTACCTGATTGACTCTGAGTAGAATCAAATACCTCAGCATTCTCCCAAGCTTGTGAAATAGCAGCTTGATTTATTTCTGGAAATGCTGTCAATGCATAACTCAAAGGTCCAATGGCCATAAAATCCATCACAGGATGAAAATCAGCTAATTAATACTCCTTTCTTGCTGGTGATTGCTGCAACATGATTGTTAGTCAAAAAATCAAAGTCACCAAACTTGAAAGCTACTGATGTAGGTAGACTTCTTTGAGCTGCCATTTTTGATCTGAAAAGAACTTTAGAAATTTTGAAATTGATTAGAGATTTTGAGCACTTGAATGAATGTTTTTGCCTTTAGAAATACGAATTAGAAGTTAGCAATAAACAATCAGAGTCTCAAAATAAAGATATATTCAAAAATTCTTCAGACCCACTAACCCACGTTGACACGTAGGTTGACAGGTGTCAGTCCCTGAAAAATGCAATTAACCCATGATTTTTGGAAAATAAAATCCAAAATTGATTTCAATTAAATAAATCAGGGTAAAATCAGAATAAAGTCAATACTGATCAGCTTCATTTTCTAATGTGATCTTTTTCACCAAAATAATCACCATTCTCAAAGTGATTAAAAATAATAAAAATAATCATCAATCCTGATGAAATCACTTTCGTTTTCCTGATCACTATCATCCTGATTCCATAGATTAAATGGAGTTCCACGTGGCAATTTAGAATTTAACCTGAAAAGAACATCAATAATCTAAACAAAAATATTTTGTTAGATTGTCAAAATATATCTTGGAAATATGAGAGGACCAGTCATACGTATAGATATTTACGCAAATACATTGAACACTTCAAAATGACTGTTCAGCTTCTCACTCTTTCCTTTATAAACCCTTGATGTCTTTTGCCTTTTCTTAACTCCAAAAACACACAAAATCCTCTGCAAATACAGAGCTTCCAACAACAATGACCTTCAACCCTATCTTTCGATTCCTCACAGATGATGAACAAATTTTCCAAAGGTCCTTAGTTCGTCTCTTTGAAGAGATGATTTTTCTCATCGCGTTAAACATTGTTGGAGTAGATCCACATAATATCCAGAACCTTCTCTTAAAACATCCATCTGTTGGATACAATCACCCTCTAACCTCCTCAAAACTTGAGGATGAAGAATTTGGCCGAGAGTCTGAGGTTGATCTTGATAGGGATGCTATACATTTAAGTTAGTTGCTCTCATTCAAGTCGCCCAGACAAGGAATCCAAAAGCAGACAAGACTGTTCAAATTCCCTGATGGATTTCTTGAGATGCTCCTTGTCCTGTATCTCCGAAGACTAGGAATAGCAACAACTTTAGACAAGAATAATATTATCAGTAGAAGTTAGACAAAAAGATGTTGTATTTCATTTCCATGTATGTAATCCTTTCAATTAATGAAAATACAATTTCTTGTTATCTACTTGTCTTTGTTGTTTATTTACTGATTTTAATGATGTATAAATTATCAGTATGCATGAATTAAAAACATGATGGAATAGAATTAATAAAACTCAGAATTAGACCACTACATGAAATGAACTTCAGGATTCGAAACTATAGTAACACAAATTTCACAATCCTGATACTAACGATAAAATCCTGATGACGTCAGCATACTGATAGCAATCCTGATCCTGATGATTATTAACAAATCTATCATATTGAAATTTATAAAAGTAATATGATACAGCTTAAGTATTAACGATAAAATATAGATCCTGACAAAAATATCAAGTATATAAGCTGAAAACAACATACCTTGCTACTTTTGCAGATGTTAAAGATCTAGAAATTTAACATTCCTAACTCACTTACTAATCTACAGAATGTAGACTCATCAAGTGGTTTAGTTAGTATATCTGCAAGCTGTTTGTCAGTAGGAACAAAATGAAGTTCCACAGTACCATTCTCAATATGTTCTCTAATAAAATGATACCTGACATCAATGTGCTTAGTCCTTGAATGTTGAACTGGATTTTCTGCAATTTTGATAGCACTAGTATTATCGCAAAACATAGGAATATTACTAAGTGTCATACCATAATCCATCAACTGATTTCTTATCCAAAGGAGTTGTGCACAACAACTGCCTGCTGCTATGTATTCAGCTTCTGCAGTTGAGGTTGAAACTGATTGATGCTTCTTGCTTGCCCAAGAAATCAATCTGTTTCCCAAGAATTGACATGTACCTGTAGTGCTTTTCCTGTCTATTTTACACCCTGCATAATCAGAGTCTGAATAGCCAATTAGTGAGAAGTCAGATTCTCTAGGATACCACAAACCTAGATTTGAAGTTCCTTTAAGATATCTAAAAATTCTCTTCACAACAATTAAATGAGATTCCTTAGGATCACTTTGGAATCTAGCACATAAACAGGTAGAAAACATTATATCTGGTCTACTTGCAGTTAAATATAACAATGAGCCTATCATGCCTCTATAACTAAAAACAATTCACCTTTTATCTTTCTAAAGAATAGAGTTTTGTCAATTGTACCTCTTGTGAAGCCATTTTCAAGAACAAATTTAGACAAAGTCTCATACTATGCTCTTGGTGCCTGCTTTAGTCCATAGAGTGCCTTGTCAAGTTTCTAGACATGATTTGGAAATTTTGAATCAACAAATCCAGGTGGTTGCTCCACATACACTTCCTCATCAAGCTTGCCATTTAGAAATGCACTCTTTACATCCATCTGGTATACCTTGAATTTTGAATGTGCTACAAATGCAAGAAACATCCTGATTGCTTCCAATCTAGCTACAGGTGCAAAGGTCTCATCATAATCAATGCCTTCTTCCTGAGAGTAACCCTTGGCCACCAGTCTTGCTTTGTTTCTTACAATCATACCAGATTCATCTAGCTTGTTTCTGAAAACCCATCTTGCACCAACAATAGATCTGTCTTTAGGTCTTGGTACCAGTTTCCAGACTTTGTTTCTCTCAAACTCATTTAACTCCTCCTGCATTGCAATTATCCAATCAGGATCCTGTAAGGCTTCTTCAACCTTCTTAGGTTCATTCTTTGAGAGAAAGCAACTATACAAGCATTCATTTTGAAATAATCTTCTAGTTCGAACACCACTATTTGGATCACCAATAATCAAGTCTTCAGTATGATCCTTCGTCCATTTTCTAACAGATGGTAAATTGCCTCTGCTAGACTCTCCCCCTGAGTTAGTGGTATCTCTTGTAGAATAACTTTTTCTGCCTTCAAAAACTCGTTCTTGATCAGTAGAGTCAGTAAATTCCATTCTGCTGCTAGTTACTGATCTTTCCCCAGTAGACTCTGAAGGATCAGTTCCTGATGGAGTAGACTCTGAAGGATCAATTCCTGATTGAGTAGACTCTATATAGCTAGTCTGCTCCTGATGATCACTGTGTTCTCCTTGATTGATTTGCTCCCCCTCAACAGTAGCATTCCTTTGAGAAGCAATAGATATTTCTTCTAGAGAACCTTCATCATCACTGGAAAGTATCTCAGAATTCTTTAGATTTTCAAATTCCAATTTGTCATGACTTTCATCAGTTTGCAAAATTCCAAATTTCTTGTCATCAAATGCAACATGAATTGATTCCATAACAATGTGAGTTCTGAGATTATAAACTTTGAAGGCCTTTGATGCTGAGTATCCTTTAAAGATTGCTTCATCCGATTTGACTTCAAATTTTCCAAGTTGTTCTGGATGAACTTTTAGGACATAGCATTTGCATCCAAAGATGTGAAAGTATTTCACACCTGGTTTCTTTCATTTGATCATCTCATAGGGAGTCTTTCCATGACTATTTACCAAGGTACAGTTTTGAGTGAAACATGCAGTGTTAATAGCTTCTAACCAAAAATAGGTTGGAAGTTTTGCATCTGCAAGCATGGTTCTTGCTGCCTCTATGAGAGTCCTGTTCTTTCTTTCCACTACACCATTCTGCTGAGGTGTACCAGGTGCAGAGAACTGTTGAGTGATTCCATTGTCTGCACAAAACCACTCCATTGTAGAATTCTTGAATTCTGTACCATTGTCACTCCTAAGTACTTTGACTTTGTACTTAGAGCTATTCTGAATATTCTTGACAAGTTCAATGATTTGTTGAGGAGCTTCATCCTTCTTGTGTAGAAAGAACACCCATGTGAACCTTGTGAAATCATCCACTATCACTAGAGCATATCTTTTCTTGCTGATAGACATAATGTTTACTGGACCAAACAGATCAAGATGTAGCATGTGAAATGGTTCAGTAATTGAATTTTCAGTCTTGCTCTTGAAAGTGGTTCTTTTTTGTTTTCCAAGCTGACAAGCATCACAAAGTCCATCTTGCACATAATTTGCTTGAGGTAGGCCTCTCACCAGATTGTACTTAACAAGTTGATTAAGCTTCTTGAAGTTGTGATGTGAGAGTTTCTTGTGCCAATTCCAGCTTTCATCATTTGTTGCTTTACTGTAGAGACATCTAACAATTCCTTTAGATGTATCACTTAAGCTGGCTTCATATATGTTACCATGTCTTTGACCAGTTAGAACAATGTCTCCATTTTGCATATTCAAGATTTTGCATCCTTCTCTGTCAAAGATTGATTGGTAACCTTTATCACCTAGTTGACTTATGCTTAGAAGAGTATGTTTCAAGCCTTCAACTAGTGCTACATTTTCTATGATGACATTCCCCAAAATAATTGAGCCATATCCCAGAGTTTCTCCTTTGTTGCCATCTCCAAAAGATATTACTGGGCCAGCTTTCCTCTCAAACTTTGTAAGCAGGGACTTCTTTCCAGTCACATGTCCAGAGCATCCACTGTCCAAGATAATTGAATGCTTCTTTCCTGTGCCCTGCAAACAAATAGTAACTAGTTAGAATTTTTTAGGACCCAACTTTGATTGGATCCTTTCTTACTAGATTTAGAAACAACATGCTTTGAAGATTTTGCTTTTACTTTACCTGTTGCAGAGTCAACCTTAGACTCTGATTTCACAAAATGTTTGTGACTAGGAGTTTTATATTTCAGAGAATAATAGTCATAATACAGTTCATGATATTCTCTACACATGTAAATAGAATGAAGTAAACTACCACAATGATAACAAGATTTTTGTGGTTGGTATTGAATTTTCTGAGTCTTGGGGAATCTGGACTCAGTTTTCCAAGAAGGTTTTTGATTGCAGTCTAGAGCCAAATGATTATGATTTCCACACTTATAGCATTTTTTCCTAGGTGCATCAGGTACATTCTTGTAATTATTCTCTTTGTTAATACCTTCTTTTCCATTCCTATTTCTCTTGATCTTGCTAGACTCTGAAAGACCATCTAGTCTCTGTTTCAACTGAGACTTAGACAGAAACCCTATGTTGACATTCTTAGGTTTCTCTAACACTTTCTCATCTGAATTACTATTGTTAATTCTTTTGTGTACAACAGGGGTACCTTTTGAATCAACAAATTTAACATGATTAGGTTCAGAAACAATTTTCTTACCCTCAGATTTGGATGTGCTAGCTTCTACTTTACTATCATCATTGACAATAGATACCTTTTTGAAAGGCAGAGTGTGTAAACTTGTAGCACTATAACTAATGTAACTCAACTAAAGGAAAAGATACTTAACCGGAAGACAATCAAGAACAAGAAGCCACAAAGAAATCAACACTAAATGAAGACAAGGTAATTGATACAATTCAACTTGTTAACTATGATCAAGCCAAAAAGAAATCATTGAGAGAAGTTCAAGTCAAAGTTGTTCATGCCTCAGTGATTTGAAAAGCCAAGAATCAAGATCATAACTATCAGTATCAATAAGACAAATTGATTTCAAGTGAACAAGAAGGAAAGTAAACATTGGAAAGCCAAAAATACTAATTGAATATGGTAATTTATTCAAGAAGCAAAAACACTATTAAGACTAGTCACTTATGAACCAGACCAGCGCATCAAGTGTCAGGACATTGATAACAAGTTTATGTCAGTAATAAAGATCCATGTTCAAGAGCTTGGTGAAGAATAAAGAAGACATGAAGATATCACAAGTTCAAGATGTGCATTGAAGTTTCAAGTTGAAGACCAGAATATTCTCTAAGTACTAAATATTCTAGATGACCAAGTAGAATATTTCTAAGTAGAAGTTCTACTTAGAAATTTGAGATGCCTAAGTAGAAATTCTCAAGTAGAAGATCTACTTAGAGTGCAGTTTCAACATGACACATGGCATCTTCTGATTGGCAGATTTCCAAGCTTTCAAGATAAGGCAAGATTTATGTGGACATCATTGGGCCACGTATATCTTAGTCTTTGAAGACTACAGGACATAGATTACATGTAGTATAAATAGAAGTACTTGTGTAATGTTTCAAGAGAGCAATTTTTGAGAGAAACACATGTAAAAGAGAGAGAGTGTATTCACAGAGCTTAGTATCATTCACTACTCTCTGAACTTCTGTTATACTTTGTAATGAATGTTGTAGCAACCACTTCAAGTTATATATAAGACATATATTCCTTGAATCTGTGTGTTCATTTATTGCATCGTATTTATTGTTTATCAAATTCGAAAAGTTGTATTCACCCCCCTCTACAACACATTTGGACCTAACAATTGGTATCAGAGCTTCATGTTTAACACACAAAACATAGATCCTTGTGTTTGGTAGAAGAATCGTGAGTTTTCATTTTCTAGATCTACTTTTCGAAAATTCTCGAAAAGTGAGCTTTAATTCGTTTGTAGTGAAAACTCATCTGAAAAAATTATTTAAATACTCCAGGTGTGATTATTTAGCTTGGGTGTATTTTAATTAATTTTTGTGAATTAATCTGGGTACTTTGATATTTGGTGTTCTTGAGTGTTCATTATTTGTTCTTATCAAAGAAGACAACCTAACAACTTTTTAATTTCCTTTTCAAAAAGATATAAAGTGAAAAAGGTGTTTTTGGACTTTTGATATTATTCACGGCCGAAAGCATAGCTAAACATACTCAGTACCTAGCACGTGGGTTAGGTGATTTAGGCGAGTAAAGCCTCAAAAGTCAAAAAGGTGTTAAAGAGAGAATATTGTTTATTCAATATTAAAGTGACCTGCAGCAAATTTATTCCAAGGACAAAAGTTCTACTTGAGATTTTCTACATAGAAATTCGACTTGGATAATTTCTACTTGGTGAAGTTCGACTTGAACAAAAATTTCTACTTAGAGAAATTTCGACTTAGGCAGAAGTTCTACATATATATTCTACATAGCCTAGTCTTGGGTACTTAGAAACTTTTGGTGACCAGAATTGAAATGGCTCCTAAAAATGCATTCAAGATCCCAATGTTCAACCGAGATCACTATGAAGAATGGGTTTTCAGAATGAGACTCTACTTAGAGACAGTTAACCCTGAATATCTGGAAGTCCTTGACAAAGGTAAATTTGTTCCAATGGTGGCTATTCCTGAGCGTACGGAAGGAGAGGAGGTTATACCACCTCGGTCTGAGCATAAAAAGGCAACAGACTTTTCAGATGCTGACAAGGAGCAAATAGCTTATGATACTTCTGTACGACAAACCTTGATGGAATCCCTTGATCATGAAATGTTCAACATAGTCAAAGGTCTGAATACAGCAAAGAAGATTTGGGACAAGATAGAAGTTGTCATGGAAGGATCTGCAGAGGTTAGAAGCAACAAGACACTTATACTCAAGATGGAGTATGACACCTTCAGAATAAGAAAAGGAGAAGGCATAACAGACGTCTATCTAAGATTCAGTCAGTTAGTATTGGATTTGAATCTGAGAGGTGTAACTCTCCCCATGGTTGAGACCAATACGAGATATCTGAGGAACCAGCCAAAGAGCATTGAACATAGGGTCTACGCAGTAAGAGAAACCAGAGATTTGCATACAACTTCTCTGGAAGAATATTATGGAATTCTAAAGACCTATGAGCTGGAGACACTTCAAGATCAAGCATGGGACATTGATTCAAAAAGAAAAGAAACTGCATCAGGATTAGTTGCTGATGAGGAAGAGTCTAAGAAGACAATGGTTGCAGAAAAGCCTAAATCATCACCTGCACCACATCAAGTTGATAATGATGACGAGTGCACATCTAACAGTGATGATGACTACTTCACCCAAGAAGAGCTGGACAACATGGACGATAGTGTTGTGGCATACATGGCAAGGAAGTTCAGCAACATGAGATTCAGAAAGAGCAACCGACCTCAGAGAAATTCTTCATCTTTCTATCGGGTTGCTAGGGGTGGTGGTAGTTCGTCAGGCTACAAAGGTAAAGGCAAGAGTACCAGCTACAAATCTCCTTTGGATTTCAAAATGAAGTTCAAATGCTATAACTGTGGTGAAGCTGGACATTTTGCTACGGACTGCAAAAAGCCTAAACAGACTTATCCAAAAGAGACATATGAAGCCCTCAAAAGAAAGTATGAATCGCTGGTGAAGGAAAGACATGGAAAAAGAGCTTTATTAGTAACAGAAGGAAGAGCTTGGGATGATTCAGATGAGGAAGATGTTACTCATGTAGCAAACTTTGCTCTCATGGCTGAGACATCAGAGGAACCAGAGGTAACAGTTCTAACCCTTAAAGTAGAAATGTCCATTGATGAGTATAAGGAACAGAACGGGACTCTTAGCGAAGAGATCTATATGTTGTGCAAAAGCCTAGACACTTCTCAAAAGGAACAGAAAACACTTGTCGCCAAAAGCAGAATGCTTGAGGCAAAAGTGGAAGAGTTAGAGGCTGCTTGCACTGTAGATACTTCTCTAAGAGATTTTATTAAATCTTTGGAACACAAGCTCATCCTTAAGGGAGAAATAGAAGCATGTCTTAGGAACAAACTAGCCGAGTTAGAAATTAAATGCGAAGCTTACAAACTAGCTGCTAGTAAAGTGTATGTAGATAACGACACATTTAAGAAGATAACTGGAATATGTATAGGACTTGACTATTCTAACCTTCCTGAGAATGAAGGAAAGAGACATATCGACACTAGTTCCAGTGACCTTAAAAAGGAAATTCCTAGCATTCTTAAATCTACTGTCAAACCTATATTCAAACACCTTTGTTCCTCAATTAGAAAAAGAGACTGAATTAATAGCTAGATATGAGATTGAGATGGAAGATCGCCAGGAAGCACAACCTATAACTCCTATCAAACAAGTTAAAATCAATTACCCTAGAGATGAATCTAGAGCAGGATTAGGAGCTAAGGCTGTTAAACAACAAGGTAAGAAAGAAAAAGGCATAAAAGAGGTTAAGGCTGAACGAATAAAGAAAGCATGTTATCACTGTAAATCTACTGAACATCTTTCTTATGCATGTAAAGCTAACATAAATGTTCCTGCTGCACATGCCATGCCTGCCACACATAAAATGTATAATCCGCATCAGAATCATGCACAGTATGGTCAACCTAATTGTATGCCATGCACTTTTAACATCATGCAAACTTTTGTGAATTTAATGAATACATCTAGCCAGTCATGCTCAAATACTGTTGCTAGTTCAAACATAAAAAAGAAGCATGTGAGAGCCAAGACTGTCAGTCCTCCTAAAGTTAGGAGTGACAAACCTTCTCCTAAGACTGACAAATCTTTCAAGTCTGAGAAAGGAAAGGAGAAAGTCGCAAGCTCTAGTAATGTTAAGAAAAGTGCATCTCCTGTTGTTAAATCTGTTGATTTTCGATCTTATAGAAAAGCCGGGCCCAATCAAAGTTGGGTTCCGAAGAACGTCTAATCAATCTGTCATTGCAGGGCATTAAGCAGAATAGAAATAAAGTTATATGGGTGCGAGACAGTGGAGCATCGAGGCATATGACTGGAAACAAGTCCCTGCTTACAGAGTTGGTTATGAAGGCTGGCCCTTATGTTACCTTTGGAGATGACATCATAGGTGTGACAAAGGGATATGGCAAACTGAAGACTGGTAATGTCATCATTGAAGATATTTCCTATGTTGAGGGACTGAAGCACAATCTGTTGAGTATCAGTCAATTCTGTGACAAAGGTTACGAAATTGTCTTCAACAAGAAAGGTGTATCAATCACTCATATCAAGGAAGGCTCATTGGCTTTGAGAGGAGTTCGAAAGGCAGATCTTTTTGTTGCGGACATGGATTCAACAAATCAGAATGAGGTCACCTGTTTCTACAGCAAAGCTTCGGATGATGAAAGTTGGTTATGGCACAAAAAGCTATCTCACTTAAACTTCAAAACGATGAATGCTCTCGCGAGATGAGAATTGGTGAGAGATCTACCTCAAATGGAGTTCGCCCCTAAAGGACTATGTGAAGCTTGTGAAATGGGAAAGTCGAAGCGAGCATCGCATAAAAACAAAGAAATTTCTAGTATTACTGAGCCACTGCAACTTCTTCATATGGATTTGTTTGGCCCAGTGAATGTCTTATCTTTGTCTAGGAAAAGATATGCATTGGTAATCGTGGATGACTTCTCCAAGTATACATGGGTATTGTTCGCAATGACGAAAGACGAAGTACCTTTCCTAATCATTGATCACATCACTCAAATTGAGAATGTTTCAACACTTACTGTGAAGACGATTAGATCAGACAATGGCACTGAATTCAAAAACGCAGTGCTGAATGACTTCTGTGTATCTAAGGGAATACGTCGTGTCATGCATTCAAACAACCAACAGCAGCTTAAAATGTCCACCAAGAATAAACAGAGGGGTAAAAGGGTAAATGCAGTGGAGGGTCAACTGTCAGGGGTCAAGGGACAATTGAGTAATTGCATATTGAAGGGAGATAGTATATTGGGGAAAATAGGAGCTAGGAGGGGGATCATCAGATTATTGTGTCTTTAGTTTACTTTGTTTTGGGAGAGAAGGGCCTCTCGAATGTCCCTAATTGTAACCGAGTATCCTTGTTCTTAGAGTCCTGAACTCATCGTTATATATATCTATATCTATTAAATCAGTAACTCCTTTTATAAATCGTGTTTTAACAGTTCAAGTTAGTTCAGTTCATTACAATTGGTATCAGAGAAATAGATCCGATGGATGAAAATCAGCGTTAGAAGTTCGACGAAGAAGAGTGGAAAGACAAGTTTGATAAGGCCTTTGATAAAGCTTTGGAAACATGGCGCCTCTCTTGGACGGATGGTTTGATGGACCACAAAACCACAGCCACGAAGAAATGGGGTGCCGCTCGGAAGGTACACAACGATAGTACTAGACATTCAGAGTTTGACAAGGAAGAAGTGAACAATGTTGAAGCTATTTGGAAATTGGGGTATGCAGTGAAGGTGTTTGATAAAAGTCCTGAGAGAGCTTTGGAGGAAGAATGTGACAAGGAGGAAGTGAACAATGTTGAGGCTATGTGTCAACTGGGGTATGCAGTGAAGATGTGTGATGGAAGCCCCGAGAGAGTGTTTACAAGTACAGGTACACAACCAGATTTCTCCCCTCATATAAACTCCCGTTTTAATGGTTATGCTAAATTTAGGAAGGGGAATGGTGTGGGTGGTCATGGAGAAGTAACTACAAATAATTGGGGTAGTTATAAGGACGGTGGGTCGGGTGGAGGACTGGGGCAGGGGCGAGTTCGAACACTCCACATACCGAGGTTTGATGGTAAGGACCCAAATGGGTGGGTTATGAGCGTTGAGCGTATTGGGTATGAATATCGTGTGTCCGAAGATGAGTTATTAGAGGCAGTAGAAATGGCTTTCGTAGGGGATGTGTTACAATGGTATCAATGGGAGAATAAACGACGTCCTTTTCGTTGTTTGAGCGATTTGAAGATGGTTATACTGAGGCAGTACAGTTCATCCACGTACCAAAATTTCAATGGTAGTTATGGTGGTTATGGGGGGTATATCGGAAGAAGTGAGTTTCGGGTAGGAGAGTCTCATTTTAATGAGTATAGAGGTAATGGTGGTGAAGAGTTCTTGGCTAAATCTATTCAGGAACATGGGAAGGGAAAAGTGCTGGAGACAGTAGCTGTGATACAAGATAGGTATGACGCAACAAGAGAGATGGAAAGGAGCTTGTTGGAGCTGCACCAAGGGAATATACCGGCAGCTACATCGGAAGATGTGGATATTGCTGTTGAAGCTGCTCGAAAAGCCCTTGCTAGGAATAAGGGCAAGGATTTGGCATCTGCCACAGGTGCATATTGTGCTAAGTACTTGCGTACTATTGCTGCTAAGATAACAGAGAGGAAAACGGAACTCGCAAAACTTGAGTCTTTAGATAATGGGAAACCACTTGATGAAGCAGCTTGGGATATTGATGATGTTGCTGCAGGTTTCGAGTACAACGCATATCTTGCAGAAGCTTTGGATGGAAAACAGAAGTCCCCTATATCTCTCCCAATGGAAACATTTAAGTGTTATACCCTAAAGGAACCAATTGGTGTTGTTGGTTTAATTACTCCATGGAATTACCCTATGCTGATGGCTACATGGAAAGTTGCTCCTGCTTTGGCGGCTGGCTGTGCGGCAATACTTAAGCCCTCTGAATTGGCGTCCATTACCTGTTTGGAGTTGGGGCAAGTATGTAAAGATGTTGGGCTTTCTCCTGGCATTATTAATATTGTTACTGGTTTAGGCTCATAAGCTGGAGCTCCGTTGGCATCTCATCCTCATGTCGACAATATTGCATTTACTGGAAGTACTGCTACAGGAAGTAAGATCATGACTGTTGCAGCACAGCAAGTAAAGCCTGTGACATTGGAGCTTGGTGGCAAAAGTCCAATAATTGTATTTGAGGGTGTCGACTTGGACAAAGCTACTGAGTGGACAGCTTTTGGTTGTTTTTGGACCAAAAGTCAGATTTGCAGTGCTACCACGCGGTTGTTGGTGCATGAAAACATTGCTGGAAAATTTTTAGACAGCCTCGTGAAGTGGACTCAAAATATTAGGATTTCGGATCCCTTAGAAGAAGGTTGTAGGCTTGGGCCTGTTGTTAGTGGTGGACAGTATGAAAAGGTGATGCAGTTCATATTAACAGCTAAGAAAGAAGGAGCAACTATTTTGTCTGGTGGGGGACGGCGTGAGCATTTGGAGAAAGGTTTCTTCTTTGAGCCAATAATCATAATGTACTACGTATCAAATTGTCCTGTTCTGCTTCCTGCTGTTCTGCATTATGTGGCAGATGTTCCCTTTCATCCTGTTCAACCTCAAACGATAAAGCTCATAATGTACTGTGTATCAAATTGTCTTGGAATATTGTCCAAGTCCCATGTTGAAGAAATTAGCCTTGTTTTGGCAGGAATGCTAAAAAAATATATAGATGGTGACACAGGAATGCTTCCAGAAACATTTACTTTGGCTTGCTCACTCTTGGTAGCTCTTATGCAGTCTCCATCTTGCCAGGAGGCTTCAGGTTTCGCATTAATACTTCAAGATGCATCCAGGCAGGTGATTTTAGATTGTTTAGGCATATACGGAAGGCATCCCAGCCAATTTCTGCACTCCCTATACCGACTTAAAGAGGCTTATGCTGACCTACTGTTTAAAGGGATTACAACATATGGCTGGCCACCTGGCTATGGGGATTTGTATGGATTCATTGACAAACTAAAGTTTAATTTAGGAATGAAGAACAGCCAGGGTATGATTCTTAATGTGATGGGATATGATGACAGTGAGGGGAAAATCACGTTCGTAAAGGACACAAATGAGATCAGTTTTCAACCACTGCAAGATACTTTACTATCGCGGAAAATCAAAGCCTTTCTGAAGCTTAGCAAGAAGCCTGGTGTAATTCTTTATATGTCAAAGTATCGAAGCACCTCTGACCTTTTTTTAGGTGGTTGCAATGCATCAAAAGATCTTTCCCTTGGTGTTTGCAATGCTAACGGTCAAGCATTTGACACAAA
This sequence comes from Kitagawia praeruptora, assembly GCA_037693485.1. Taxonomy (NCBI): domain Eukaryota; kingdom Viridiplantae; phylum Streptophyta; class Magnoliopsida; order Apiales; family Apiaceae; genus Kitagawia; species Kitagawia praeruptora. The sequence goes on from CM075345.1 coordinate 57,768,625, forward strand.
TTACCATCACACGGTGCATGCTGGTCTCTATGTCTGCGATGCCTCCTTGATCCTTTCATCTGTAGGCATTAACCCGTGTCTTACAATTGCTGCAGCCTCTGAACATGTAAGCAACCATCTTGTGCAAGATGTTCTCGAGTACAAAAACCTGAATGGCGAAAGCAAGAGAGATACAACTCTCCATCAGGCCCTTAAATCGGGTACCGAGACATCAAATGGAAGCCGAAGCTCGTCTATCATAGTTGCTGAAATCATGAGAGAGGTTGAATATCCTTTGTCAGGATTGATGGGCAAGTGTACAATGGGTGATGCTCGCAACTGGAGAGAGGAAATGCTGTCTGAAATTGCTTTGTTCGCCACTGATAAGCCCGAATCTGGTCCAATATGGCATCTATACTGGGGAAACCATCAGCGCTTCTTTAAACACATGTGTATGTCGGTAAAGGTGCCTGCTATGGTCAATATAGGTCATCAGGCATTAAGAGAAGATAAGTGCGTCGTTATTGGTCTCCAAACCACTGGTGAAGCCCGAACCAAAGAAGCTGCAGCAAAAGGTGGTGAGGCCAGGGTAGAGGAGTTGTACCGTAAGAGGCCCTTAGCTAGTATGTCGTTGCAAGCAGATAGAAGGGCGATAAATCAGAAGAGGGTACACATGACCACAGTTGCGCAACAATTTCCAAGTTTCCACCTTGAGGACAAGGTGAGTCTTTGGGCCCGGGGTAATGTCATGCATTCAAACAACCAACAGCAGCTTAAAATGTCCACCAAGAATAAACAGAGGGGTAAAAGGGTAAATGCAGTGGAGGGTCAACTGTCAGGGGTCAAGGGACAATTGAGTAATTGCATATTGAAGGGAGATAGTATATTGGGGAAAATAGGAGCTAGGAGGGGGATCATCAGATTATTGTGTCTTTAGTTTACTTTGTTTTGGGAGAGAAGGGCCTCTCGAATGTCCCCAATTGTAACCGAGTATCCTTGTTCTTAGAGTCCTGAACTCATCGTTATATATATCTATATCTATTAAATCAGTAACTCCTTTTATAAATCGTGTTTTAATAGTTCAAGTTAGTTCAGTTCATTACACGTCGTCAGTATTCAGCCCCAAGAACTCCACAACAAAATGGAGTAGTTGAAAGGAAGAATAGAACATTGGTTGAAGCAGCAAGAACTTTGTTGTATGATTCGAAACTTCCTCTATACTTCTGGGCCGAAGCAGTGAGTACCGTGTGTTACACTCAAAATAGAACCTTGATCATAAAAGATAAAGAAAAGACACCATGTGAGCTAATGAACAGCAGAAGACAAACAATCAAATACTTTCATGTCTTTGGAGCAAAATGCTATATACTTATAGATGATGAAAATCTAGGTAAGTTTGCAGCAAAAGCTCGTGAAGGAATCTTTGTTGGTTACTCCACAAATGTGGTGGCAGCCTATAGAGTGTTCTTAGTGAATAATCGAAAAGTGACTGAAAGCTACAACGTCAGATTCGACGATACCAAACTCCCATCAATTTCTAGAGATTCTAGTGAACCTGAGTCCCTAAAATTTCAGAATCTGGACTTGGATGAACTTGAAGATGAACCTGAGTTAGTTGTCCCATTAAATGTTCCAAGTGTACGTGAAGAACCTGAGTCTAGTGGACAATCTAATTCTACAAGATCAGAAGAGACTTCTTCAGTACGAACCAGCAACAACTCAGGGGGAGTAAATAGCAGTTCAAGGACAAGTGTTCAAGGCTCGAGACGAGATGACACTAGTTCTGTAGGAGCTGGCACTAACTCAGGGGGAGTTAGTGAAAATAATCAGAGTAGTCAACACCACAACTCAGAAAGTCACGCTGAATCATCAAGACAATTTCCAAGAGAACGGGTATGGAATAGAGACCATCCGTTTGAATTAATTATTGGTGATCCAGATGATGGTGTGACTACTAGAAGAACTACAAGAGCTGACCTGGCTAATATTTGCTTATATTCTGGGTTCGTATCCAAGCTTGAACCTAAAGAAATAGAAGAAGCTCTTGGTGATGCTGATTGGGTGATTGCAATGCAAGAGGAACTCAATCAGTTTGAAAGGTAGAAAGTTTGGAAACTGGTACCCCGACCAAAGAACATATCAGTAATTGGAGCTAGGTGGGTATTCAGAAATAAAATGGATGAAAACGGACTTGTAACACGAAACAAGGCTCGTTTGGTTGCAGAAGGTTATTCTCAGCGAGAAGGAATTGATTATGATGAGACCTATGCACCGGTTGCAAGACTTGAGGCAGTCAGGATGTTCTTGGCATTTGCAGCACATAAGAACTTCAAGGTTTTTCAGATGGATGTGAAAAGTGCCTTCCTGAACGGAGAGTTAGAAGAAGAAGTGTATCTGGAACAGCCGCCTCGCTTCATTGATCCAGAACTTGTAGATTTTGTGTATCTTCTCTTCAAATCTGTCTATGGCCTCAGGCAATCCCCAAGGCGATGGTATGAAACCATATCATTATTCTTAATTGAAAGTGGTTTTGCTAGGGGAGTAATTGATAAAACATTGTTCTGTAAAAATGTAAAGAATGATTTAATACTTGTTCAAGTCTATGTGGACGATATTATTTTTGGATCATCTAATGAGCGCTTGTGCGAGAAATTTTCTAAGCTAATGCAAGAAAAATATGAGATGAGCATGATGGGAGAGCTGTCCTTCTTCCTTGGATTACAGATCAGTCAGAGAAAAGATGGTATCTTTATCTGTCAATCCAAGTACGTCAGAGATTTACTCAAGAAGTACAATCTAGAAGATGCATCAGCAGCTAAGACTCCCATGGCAACAGCCACAAAGCTTGATGAAGACAAATCAGGTAAACCAGTTGACATCACAAGCTATCGAGGTATGATTGGCTCACTTCTCTACTTAACTGCAAGTAGACCCGATATAATGTTCGCAACTTGTTTATGTGCAAGGTTCCAAGCGGATCCTAGAGAATCACATCTCGTAGCCGTCAAAAGAATTTTTAGGTATCTCAAGGGCACACCAAATCTAGGGATTTGGTACCCAAGAGATACAAGTTTTAATCTAATTGGCTATTCGGATTCAGACTATGCAGGTTGCAGGATTGATAGGAAAAGCACATCTGGTGCTTGTCAATTTCTTGGCAGAAGATTGGTGTCCTGGCAAAGTAAAAAGCAACATACGGTATCTTCTTCTACTGCTGAAGCTGAGTACATTGCTGCTGGAAGCTGTGTAGCTCAAATACTGTGGATGAGGAACCAATTGAAGGATTATGGCATGGAGCACAAGAAAATTCCAATTATGTGTGACAACACAAGTGCCATTGCCATAACCAACAATCCTGTAGATCACTCAAGAACCAAGCACATCGACATCAGGTATCACTTCATAAGAGAACATGTTGAGGGGGGAACTGTGGAGCTACATTTTGTGCCCACAATGCAACAAATTGCAGATATATTCACCAAACCTCTTGATGAAGTAACATTCAATAGATTGGTTGGTGAATTGGGAATGCTTAACACAAGTTAGTAAAGCCTCCTATCTGTAAAATCCAGATTTTTTATGTGCAAGCTACTTAATCATTATGTGCTTAGACTTTAAAATGCCTAATTAATGATTGTTATAGGTTGCATATAGTGTTATTTACATGAATTCATTGTGTTTTAAGTGTATTTAATAGTACAAATCTTTGAATTTATGCTTGTTAGATTGCATGATCATAGGGGGAGTTAAATTCATAGTATTCTAAATTTTGCACGATTTTTAGATGAATTTACCTGTGTTTTTCATGTAATTAGAGGCCTTAGAATTATCAAGGAATGTTTTAATTATGTCATATATTAAATTATTCCAAGTTTCTTCAAAATTTCGAGTTAGTTTCTATCTCGAAACTCATCTCGAAATTCGACTTGGATTTCGATTTGAGCTTCCAGAGTGAAGTTTTGAAAAAGTTTTGAAAATTCTTTGAAAATTCTAAGTCTGGGAAGATTTTCGAGTTAGTATCTATCTCGAACTTCATCTCGAAACTCGACTTAGGGTTCGAGTTCGAGTTACCAGTGTCTAGTTTTTATCTTCAAAATATTCGAGATAAGGTCTATCTCGAACTTTATCTCGAAGTTCGAGATGAGGTTCTACTTGAGGGGATATTTTGAGGATCCACTTCTGCGAATAACTTCGAGTTAATCTCTATCTCGAAACTCATCTCGAATTTCGACTTGATGTTCGAGATAGAATTCTCAGTTGGTTACAGGGATTTTTCGAGTAACTCCTAACTCGAAACTTATCTCAAATTTCAACTTGAAGTTCGAGATAGGTTTCCCTGGTGGTTTTTGCTGCTTAAATGGTTCAAGAGTGTTTATTCGAGTTAACATCTATCTCGAACTTCATCTCGAAGTTCGACTTAATGTTCGAGATAATGTTCGACTTAGGTTTTCCCTGTATGTACTTAGTGTTTTTCACTCTTTTTAACAGGGTCACTTTTGTCATTTCACAATCATGTCTATATATACATCTCTAACTCGATGATTCTTTTACCTAATTTAACTTATACAGCAGCCTCCACACTCAGGCGATTTTAACTTACAAACCACTGTTCGTTTTTGTGATTAAACTCGTACAGACCACGAATTACTGCCAATTTTTAGACTACTATTATCTGTGTGTGGTCATTAATCTTTGTGTTTGTGTGTTTATATAACTGTTCATCTTCCCTATTCTCCATATATATACACGCATATACACACACGATTTCACTGGTATACACACACGCATATACATCTCAATTGATTATTGCAGATTTAGTAATTGGCTTGTAATATTCGCCTCTAATTGATTATTGGTTATATCCCGTAGTTTAATTTCTCAGAGTGATTCTTGGTCTTCTCGATAAATTAAAAGGGCTATAACTTTGATTTCTTTAATTGCTTGTTTTTCGAAAAATATCACATTTCTTAAGGAAAAACATTTAATTAAAATGGCTCTACCAATTTTCACTTGCCAAAAATAATTTTTATAACATCCCTACGGAAATTGGTGATCAACTCCCGCGCTTTAAATTTTGGGTACGATTTCTTAATTTGTACTCCAAGGCTAGCTTAGCTTTTACTGCTAAACCCACACTGGTACATGATGCTTTACAGCAATTATGGACTAGTGCGGTTACATTTGGGAGCAAATCTACCCCCTATGGTTTCAGGTTTACCTTGGCGGGTCAAGAATATGAGGTGATAGAGGAAATTTTCAACAGGGTTCTGGGATTCCCAGTCAAAAATGTTTATGATCCCGAACCTACAGCGGCACAATGCCTCACATTCTTTGAAGAAATAGGATGTTATCCTCCAACTGGCCAGATCACTTCAAATATCCAGAAACAATTCTTTCATGTGGAATGGAATTATTTTTTCGAGGCCATCACAAGATGTTTTCGGGCACGCGAAAGAGATTATCATCAGATTCCAATTCCCATGCAAATCTTTAGAGTTGCCCTAGCGCGTGAACTGAATATCAAATATGGACGCATAGTTCTCTCCGAGATAGTGACTACAATGGGATCTACTGCAAGCAGAGACCTTACTACATGCTGGTATCCTCGTTTCTTACAAATGCTTATTAATCATTTAATACCGAGGGATTCTCTTGCTGTTCTACAGAGTTTTGCCAGAAGTCCAACATCTGCACCACTAGGAATGGGCACTAAGTCACTTTCTACAATTGCCAATCAGGATAAACATCACGGTAAAGCGATGTCAATTCCTGACAATATTAAATTTGGCTTTCGTATGATGCAGGAGTTACTACTTTGGCGGAACCATCGCAAGTATCGTCATATGCTCAGAATCCGTCTGCTCATGCTGAAGCATTTGAAGGGATTCCTGATGAACAAAGTGATGATGAACAAGGTAATGAAGAAGGTAATCTCTCTTTGCATACTACTCAAACTTCTTCCTCTAAATCTGATTCCGTGACCCAAGAGACTGCTAGCCCGCAGGATCTATCCCAGGGTGAGAGCTATATTTCTGAGTCTGACACACAGTCTTATTCTCTTTCACCTCTGTTAACGAAAGCTAAAAGGCCAGCATCTGTAGATTTAGGAGAGAATTCTGAGCGTGTCCACGAAGTGCAGCAACTTATTCGAAAGAAAGCCAAAATTTTTCATGCTGCCACTTCAACAGCCCAGTCCAAACCTAGTGTGTCACACCAAACCACTCCACCTCACGAGAGTGGTTCTCCCCTTGCAGAGTCTGCACATAGGGAGTTTGGTGAGAATTTTGTACCTTTTGAAGATACTGTTGCTTCAAAAGGACATGAAGCTTTAAGAGCTTCAGTCGTACCTTCACCGGTACGTACTGATGCTGCAAAGATGATCGATTCTGATGTTGTACAAGAACACTTTGCAGCCTCTCAGCCTGAGATTCCAACTCAGGAAACAACAGGAACAGATCCCATAACTGCAAATTATTTTTCTTATCCAGTTTCTGCAGGTACTGCTTCTTATTTTGGATCTATTATTGAAGACATACACGAGCGTGAGACAGGGAGTGTGTGTGAGAGTTTAGGGAGAGAGGGACCTTCATTTTTAAGGCCCGAAACCGAGCGCCAAATACTAACAGAACCAGTATTAGAGTGAGGTCACCTAATCCAAACACCGTCCCATAATATTCAAAATCTTGATACACGTATGACATCAATGGAAGATCAAATGAGACAGTTCGGGCAATCGATGGGCCAGTTAGGGATCAATATTGGAGATAATCAAAGGGCTCTTGATGACTACGCAGCACGAATGGCAAGTCAAGCTACAGCATTTGATGTCTTGACAAACAAGGTAAATGACTTGGGCCATGCTGGTGGTGTCTTGGGAAGCACTCTGAATGAAAGAATGGGAGCAGTGGAGTCTGCAATGCATACAATGGCGGTGGAGATCAATAAAATGATGTTTGCAGTCAGGAGTTTTGTGCCCCCAGAGTGTTTCGAGTCGGAATACAATCAACCTCCCCCCGATGATGGTGCTGGTGGTGCTACTGGAGCTGGAGCCTCCGGTTCTGGTTTTGGTGGTTCCTATGCTACTGGTGAATTTGGAGAGCAAGGTGGTGTTCAGGATAACTCACCTAAGGGGGAGAGTGGAAAGGAGACGAGTCAACATGGAGTTCAAATCGAAGAAATTCAAGAACAGGCTGATCTTGTCAAAGAAAAAGAAAGTGAGCCGGTTGTTGATGAAGAGGCTCTGAGGAAGAGAAAGGTAAGGCGGTGGTGGTTGAGCAAGATGAACCATTCATTGACCTGAGTCATCATCAAGAAAAAGTACAGGAGGTACTTGATTCAGACTCTGATATGGAGGACGTACCTTTAGCACATGCAATAAATAGATCTTTGAAGGAACAAGGTGGAGGTGCTGGGATGTCTTCCGGAAAGCCTGAAGAAGTTCTTGTTGATGAGGAGACTCTGAGATCTCAACAGTTAGCCTTGGAACAAGCTCAGTTCCATAAAATGAAGTTGATGCAAGAACATGCTGTGTTCCTTGAAAAGAAAGTAGAGCTCAAAGGGAAGCAGTATGATCATGAGCTTGCAAGGCTAGCTGATCCTCAAGTTGATTTGGACAAGAGAAGGATTGGACAAAAGTGGGATGATGCAAGGAAGATTTTGAGGGGATCTTGTGCGAAAGGAGTTAACAACAAGGAAGTAGATGACTTGTTCTACAACTTGAATTTGCAGAATCCACTGACTGTGAACTACATAAGTGCGTTGAAGAGCATAATTTCTAAAGTCAGGGTTGGATACAATGCGATGGCTAAAGAGTGGCAAGTTATCTTGTCTTTAGTAGAAGAAATCCCGATGTCTTTCCTGTATGTGGATGATCATTTCATCTCGAGAAGATCTGCGTCAGAGTTGTTCTTGCTAGCAACAAAAATTCAATACTCTCAATCTGAGGAGCTTAGCATTCTGTATAGGGATCAGTTAATGCAGCTAGCAGAGGACAAGGGTCCAGAATTCTCAGCATATCCTGATGTTGTCCGAATGGTAGTAGATGGGAAGATGAAGAGGGTAAGTATGAAAGAAAATGATTTAATGAATCTTTCAGTGGAATCTCTCAAAGCTGTCTGTAGACAAATGATGAGCAAGGGATTTACCTCTGAAGTTAAAGAAAAATCGGTGGAAGTCATTGAAAGAATCAAATTCAAGAAGAGCAATGAAAAATGGAAGTGTGATATTATTGCTCCAAACCCTCTAGATAATGTGAAGGTTGAGCCGGAGCTAATGGAGAAGAAATGGAACATTCTTCAAGCAATGAAAAATGTAGATGAAGCTCTGACTCTTCCGTCTGGATCACTGGAACAAGGAGAAATAAGGGAGGCAGTTGGTGTTCCAGGAAGAGATAGTGTATACTGGATACACGCATATGTCAATGACACAGCTGATGCTTTGGCATTCATAGATGCAGACCAGAAACAAACACTCTTGCATATGAGTAGAACATGGCTGTTACAGACTCAAGATGCTGCATTTCTGGAGAAAGTTTTAGATGTGTTCAAATGGGGCGAAGTGGAGAATGAGTATGTGGAAGAAAAGCAGAGACTCATGAGTTACTTGTCTGAGGTAGTGGTAGAAAAGAAGCGGATAGAGCGAGAGGCGGCTAGTGTCCACAATACTAACCGTGTCAAGGGCTACCCCAAAATGATCTATTGTCAGTTTAAAGCTGATAAAGCACATTGGAAACCTCAGCTCATAATGAAGAACTTTGAAGACATTCCAAAGATCAGGACTACTCAGGAGGTGGACAAACTCAGAAGGCTTTTCAAACATCCTTATCCAGAGCCAAAGAATCCTCTAGAAATGGAAGCAGTAAGTTTGTTGAATGCTAGGTGGAAGCAGCTTCGTGATCCAGTATATAAGAAAGAACAGCAGCAGAAAGAGAAGCGCAGAAAGCAGGAAGAGGAGAATCGCCAAGCTGCTGAAGCTAGGAAGAGGAAACGGAATTAGGATTAAAGGTCAGAGTGGTGTGAACTTGAAGTTGGAAAAACTTCATATCTTTCGGTTGCTTTAACTCACTTGAGGAAAATTCACCTCAGAGTGGATCCAATAAGGTGATATAAGTTTGACTAAAAGGTATGAAATAATCCAGGTGATAGGAATTACTCAAATGATCTTTAATTCGAAGTTCGAATTCTGTTTCTAGTTTAATTTCTTTTTATTGTTTTCCAAGTACATTTTAATTGTAATTTATTCAAGACTTTAATGTTAGTTATCTTTTCTCGTCTCATTGTTTAGTTGAGTTATCCTTCTTTAATTTGAATGTCATTGTTAGACAGTCAAATAGGGGGAGATTGAAAGGCAGAGTGTGTAAACTTGTAACACTATAACTAATGTAACTCAACTAAAGGAAAAGATACTTAACCGGAAGACAATCAAGAACAAGAAGCCACAAAGAAATCAACACTAAATGAAGACAAGGTAATTGATACAATTCAACTTGTTAACTATGATCAAGCCAAAAAGAAATCATTGAGAGAAGTTCAAGTCAAAGTTGTTCATGCCTCAGTGATTTGAAAAGCCAAGAATCAAGATCATAACTATCAGTATCAATAAGACAAATTGATTTCAAGTGAACAAGAAAGAAAGCAAACATTGGAAAGCCAAAATTACTAATTGAATATGGTAATTTATTCAAGAAGCAAAAACACTATCAAGACTAGTCACTTATGAACCAGACCAGTGCATCAAGTGTCAGGACATTGATAGCAAGTTTATGTCAGTAATAAAGATCCATGTTCAAGAGCTTGGTGAAGAATAAAGAAGACATGAAGATATCACAAGTTCAAGATGTGCATTGAAGTTTCAAGTTGAAGACCAGAATATTCTCTAAGTACTAAATATTCTAGATGACCAAGTAGAATATTTCTAAGTAGAAGTTCTACTTAGAAATTCGAGATGCCTAAGTAGAAATTCTCAAGTAGAAGTTTTACTTATAGTGCAGTTTCAACATGACACATGGCATCTTCTGATTGGCAGATTTCCAAGCTTTCAAGATAAGATAAGATTTATGTGGACATCATTGGGCCACGTATATCTTAGTCTTTGAAGACTACAGGACATAGATTACATGTAGTATAAATAGAAGTACTTGTGTAATGTTTCAAGAGAGCAATTTTTGAGAGAAACACATGTAAAAGAGAGAGAGTGTATTCACAGAGCTTAGTATCATTCACTACTCTCTGAACTTCTTTTATACTTTGTAATGAATGTTGTAGCAACCACTTCAAGTTATATATAAGACATATATTCCTTGAATCTGTGTGTTCATTTATTGCATCGTATTTATTGCTTATCAAATTCGAAAAGTTGTATTCACCCCCCCTCTACAACACATTTGGACCTAACACTTTTCCTCTTGTCTAGCTTTATCAAAACCTAGACCATTAACTTTACCACGAATTCCACTTTCAAAGATTTCTAATGTCTTTTTACCAGAATTGTTAATGGTCTTAATCACCTTCCTCTCTTCCTCTAGTTCTTTTCTAACAAAGTCATAAGCCTCAAGAATAACACTATAATCATGCTTAGCCTTATTAGAACTTATCTTGTATTCTTCCATTTGAATTAACTGAGATTCAAGAAAATTATTTCTATCAACTAACTTATCATTCTTAACCTTAAGTTCATCTCTTTCACTAGTAAGAATTCTAAAATTAGTCATAAGATTCTTAAACTCAGCATGGATAGATCTAATTTCATCAGAATTTAAGCTATCAAATGAATCAAGAGAGTGAAGTGATACCTTGACAGAAGATGAAGAACTTTTCTTTGGAGATCCAGGTTTGTCTGAAACATTTGCCATCAATGCTATGTTGTCATAATCCAATTCATCTTCAGAATCACTGGAATCAGCCCAATCCTTCTGTGTGACCATAAGTGCATTGCCCTTTCCTGAATTCCTAGGCTTCTTACACTCACTAGCAAAGTGTCCAAGCTCAATGCAGTTAAAGAACTTGATCTTGGCCTTATCAATCTTGACAACTGTACTTTTGCTTTTGTCACTCTTCTTCTCATCTTTATTTTTAAAAGGTCCTTTGCTAAATCTTCTCCTATTAAATCTTCTCTTTTTGAAAGCTTTAGCAAACATAGCAAAGAGTTCCTGCATCTCAGATTCAGAATCACTGTTGTCAGAGTCTATATTAGTAGTCTCTGACTTAGAACTTTCTTTGCTTTTCTTCTTCCTTGAGTTCTTTACAGCAGGCTCATCACGCTGTTCCTCTGGAAGCTTCTTTGATTCAGATTGAGCAGTGAGTGCAACAGTCTTCATCTTTCCTTCACTCCTGCTCTTCTTCAGCTGTTTGTCAAGTTCATAAGCCCTCAGTTTTCCATACACTGCTTCTAATGATATCTCATCCACATCATTAGCTTCCTCAATTGCAGATATCTTCTCATTGTAGAAATCAGGCAAGGCTTTCATGAACTTAGCATTCATATCCTCCAAGTCATAATATTTACCATGCATGGCCATCTCATTGATGAGTTTTGTAAACCTATCAAAGGTATCAGTAAGTGACTCACCAGACTTGGATTCAAAGTACTCATACTGTTGTATAAGTAGTGTCCTCATATTCTTCCTGACAGGTTTAATTCCTTCACAGTGAACCTTAAGATTGTCCCATATATCCTTAGCAGTTTTACAAGAGAGAACATAGTTAGTGAGAACAGAATCAAGACTATTGAATAATATGTTTCTCACTTTAGCATCTTTAAGAACATTCTCCTTGTCCTTATCTGACCACTCAGATTTAGGCTTCTCTGCTGTATGTTCTGGAACAACTTCACCATCAACAGTTGCTTGTCCAACCACCTTTGTTGGAACAAAAGGTCCATCTCTGATTCTGTCAAGATAATCAGGATCTGTTGCTTCCAGATGATGCAACATCTTTACTTCCCATAGAGTATATTCGTTTATCTTGAGCATAGGAATCTTAGTATTCCCATCCTTGTAACCAGACATGATTGCAGATCTTTATGATTATTCGAAATCAACATGCTCTGATACCAATTGTTAACTCGAATAACTTGTAGAAGGGGGGGTTGAATACAAGTTATATAATCGTATCTGGTTTTTGCTCGATTAAATAAACAAGAACAAACGAATGAATCAAAATGTTTGTATTAATGAGATCAAATACAAACTCTACTAAAGGTGTACAAATACCTTTAGCAGCTGCTGACAATATAAATTTCTCTCTGTTTGCACTCTCGTATACTTACGATTACAAACCTCATGAACACCTTTTACAATGATATAGAGAGAGTATTTATAATGCTACCTATCAACTAATAACAGAAAGATATAATCTATACATGACAATGTTCTGCCTTCTAGTTGATAGTTTCCATCAATAGAAAATTCTTTCCTTCACGAAATCTTCTTGCTTGTTCTTCAAACAAAGATCCTGTTTTATAGCACTTGCCAGTTTCTGTAGCATCCATAATGACATCATCAGTAACACGACTGATATCAGGATTTCACTCTGCATCAGAATCTGATCATCCATAAGTACTTGATCAGGATTTGACTTGCCGTATCAGGATTCAATCTCAGTTCCTGACATATAGTCCTCGATGCATTGTTCCTGACTTAACTCTACAGATTACTGTCTAATACATATCTCCTATACAAAGTGCTAAATCCTTTATAAATCAGGATATACAAGAAGTATAAGTAAAATTCTATTCTTAACATCACAACTCATGAATTATTCCTAACACCATTCATGGCCATAATATTAACATATTCAACTTTCGGCAGCAACATAAAACTTAATTAATTAAGCTATATTCTGATCTCTTTAGAAATTACATTGTTGCTAACAATCATTAAAATTTTTGACTAATTAATGTGATTCTATAATAGAATCAGAGAATTGATTGGAATACACAGTACATTCAAAATTAAGATAAATATAGGGTGAAATCAACTTTTCAACTCACTAGTTTGATTCCATAACAGAATAAAAAATCAGATTAAAAATATATAATAGAATTAAACTAAAGACGAATCAATAGTAGAATCAACTTTGTAGTTTTTTGCAATTAAAAAAAATGAAACAATAAAATACTATATAAATTTTGATTCTACAGTGGAATCAAAAAAATGCATGAGATAATTAGTTATGCAACGAACTATGTATAAACAGTTGTTTCGATTCTACAGTAGAATAAAAAAAAATTCATTACAAGTTGAAAACATAATAGTTGTTTGTACGTATAGATTCAATATAGCTACTACAAAAAAAAGAAATTCACCCAATCCATGTATTTTGATTTTTGAGCGTAAATGCTTCATCTGTTTTTTGAAATTGAACTGTTTCCTAAAGAACCTGGATCTTGAAAAGTTAATCAGTTTCCTCTTGTGTCTATGTCCAGCATTAGATGTACTATGTTCAGTGAGTATTGATGAACTGAAAAACAAACAAATGAGTGTAGCTAAATCCTAATCGATCAGCTGCAAGAAAAGCCTGTTACTAGAAATAGTTTCTGATACGGGGCAATTCCACTAAAAACAGTGCAGATCAAAGATTTTTTTTATTAGCTGGAAAAGAAAAAAATATTAAACCAAAGGCAGAATTATGATTGTCTTCTAGGGATCCAAAGTAACATATTTGGAAAGACACTCTTTCTTATAAGATCTCGCCCGACCAAGACCTTGAATTGTCGATAAGAACTTAACTTGTGTAACAGATGAAATGAGGCATACCTTGGGCCTTCTCAATATGATCCTCTTATGTGCTTGATTTATGCAGGATCTGTACTTTGTAATAGAAATGCAGCAGACTCTTATAAAGGTTCCCAGTTAAGGGAAAAAAACAAAGTACACAGTAGTACATTACAATACTAGCATGCAAAAAGGAATTTGGATGAATGATCAAATGGTTATGTGTGAGATAATAATCATTGCCACCCATAGATTGTTTACCTCAACTTGCATACCAACAGTACTAGATGAATGAGATGATTCAGATTTCGCATCAAGATCTTTTGACATAGAAGTATCATGATGATCGCCCGTTTAGCATACAATATACTTGGTAACAATAACACCATTCTTGACTTAACAATAACAATTACAATCCAAATCGCCTCAAAACAAAAGCCAAATTCTGGTAATTAGGCCAAATTATCATATTCACAGGGAAGATTCTCGTAATTAAGACAATTACGGTAAATTAATCAATAACACTATTTACTAAATTAATTCACTACTTTCATTCTGTAGTAGAATCAGAAAATTGGAGTGGGAATATACAGTAGAATCAAACTTAAGACAAATCTAGAATAAAATCAAATTTTTGACTAATTACTTTGATTCTATAATAGAATCAGAGAATTTGATTGTAATACACAGAACATTCAAAATTAGGATAAATATAGAGTGAAACCTACTTTTCAACTCACCAATTTGATTCTAAAAAAGAACAAAAAATCAAATCAAAAATATACAATTGAATTAAACAAAAGACGAATCAGTAGTAGAATCAACTTTGTAGTTTTTGAAATTTTAAAAAAATGAAACAATAAATTACTATATAAATTTTGATTGTACAGTGGAATAAAAAAAAATGCAGGAGATAATTAGTAATGCAACGAACTATGTATAAACCGTTGTTTTGATTCTACAGTAGAATAAAAAAAATTAATTTCAAGTTAAAAACATAATTGTTTTTTGTGCATATAGATTCAATATAGCTACTACAAAAAACAGAAAAACAACAGAGCTTAGCTACTACAAAAAACAACAAAAACACAGATCTTCATTAACACACACAACAAAATCAAGACATACAAAGTATATATTACAAACAAACAGAGAAGACATACACGAAATTGAATAAAAAAAGCTGTAAACAAATGCAAATTGACAACTGATTTTTATAAATCGAACCTGATGAAGATTGAATGTCAACATAATCACACAGTTGAGTTTGATTTGAAGAAAACACAATACATTCAATTGAAAACAAAAACAGCGAGAGAGAGTAAAAAGCGAGAGGGGGGAGAGAGAGAGAGAGAGAGGAGAGTGCGAGCGAAAGAGAGACAGAGAGAAGCCGCCTATAGCTTTTGTTAGAATAATTTTTATTTTAAATTAAAATTAGCCATTGGATAATATTTAATCGTACGGTCCAGATTAATGGAAAGGATTATCTCCTATACTCTATATAAGGAGGTTCTCCCTAGAATAATGGCCTACATAAATATTTGTATAATGTATAATCCCAATAATTATACATACACATATACATACATACATACATACATACATACATACATACATACATAATTATACATGCATACGTACATGCACACATACATACATACTTACATACATACATACATACATACATACATACATACATACATACATCCATACATACTTACATAATTATTATTTATACTTGCATACGTACATACATACATACATACATTTATGTTATAAAATATATTAATATTTCAGTATTTGTAATCTATTATTTGTTGTATAATTAATATGCATATTTATACATACATACACATGTACAAACATAAATACATACAGTACATATATAAATTTTTATGGATATATAATAATATACTATAATATTATATACATACATACATACTATATAACATGCATACATACATACATACATACATACATACATATATTGGCCATTATTTCAGAAAGAACCAAATTATATAGAGTACAGAAGAGAACCCTCTCCGTCAATATCACCCCTTGGATTAAAAATAAATCTGACGGTCAAGATATTTTAACAATTAAAGGTATAAAAATTTGGAAAATATGTCTGTATGTATAGGTCTCTATATACATTCGATCAATTTCTCCGACTATTCTCTCCGACAACCTCTCCGATAATATTTCTCTAGCAATCTCTCCGATTGTATCTTTCTCACTCTCTGTGATTTCAACCGAATTTATCTCTTTTTGGCGACCTCTCTTTGACGATCTCTCTCACTCTGTTATTTTCAAGGAAAAGTATGGATTTTTCTTCAAATCAAGCTCAAAATCGTGAATCTACTATTGAAATTGAGTCTTCATCAGGTATTTAGGTATCACTCTTCATCTTTTTTTTTTATCATCTTTTTTTTTATCCTAATTAATCCGTAAATTTATGTATTGGCATTACTATTCTTGAGATTTAGTTTCGTACACATAACTTTTAAGGTGATTTTTTTTTGATTCTGTAGTAGAATCAAAATAGTATGTTTATTAAATAATTAGTTGAAGTCCTAAAGTATGACCTACAGTTTCTGGTTCTACTATAGAATTCTAATATAAAGCTCAATCATTCAATACATTTTCATATTAGTTTCCTCTGTTTATTTTCGACAAAAGTTCATATGTGTACATATGCTTAATTTTTAGGTGGATTGAATGTAGTTGACTTGTTTTAACTACGACATCTGTTTGTTTTTTAAATTATACTTTTATGTCTTTTATATTTTTGTTGTTTTATATGTTTTTATAGCTCATAAGAAGAAAATCTTATACTTAAAATTTTTAGGTAGTCTTGTTAATTCTAGTATTCTACTATAGAATGAGAAAGCAATTAGTTGATTTTATTTGCAATTTTTTTATTTTTATTGTAGAATTTTAGATGGAGCTTTTGATTCTATAATGGAATCAAAATAGAAGTTCTGTAATAAATTTTGTAAATTTAGTTTATGAGAATGTTTTTTTGTATTCTAGAATCAAATCAAAATTTGACTTACTTATATTTTATGTTAAAATAAAATATACATTAGAATTATTATTTATTTGTCCTAAGTTTGATCCTTTTAATTTGAAGTGAACGTTTGTTATTTTGCTTTATATTGTCGCGGTTTATTTAGTTTGTTATCTTGATTCTACTATAAATTTTATATAGACCTTTCGATTCTATTGTAGAATAATTAGTTGCATTGTTAAATAATATCCTATACTATTTTATTCTACTGTGAACCTTAATGCTATGATTAATTTCTTAAAGCTGAATTTCCAATTCTACTATAGAATTAAAATTGTCAATTGAAAAAATAAATGGTAAAATTATTTAATTTAGAATTATATATTAGATTCTATTGTAGAATCAATGATTCTCTCGGGAATTTTTCATTATAGGATTCTCTGTAGTGTAATGACCGACATGGTAGTCCAACTTTATCTTTCATCCTTTGCAGGGGACAATTTCAATAATAAGCAAGAAGCACTAGAGTATGGCATTGTAGATTGATGTTTTTTAAAACTAAATGACTATACTCATAAGTCATAATATGTATTGCAACAAATTCTGGATGAGAAACAGAAAATTTTGAAACAGACCATGTATTAGGCATGTAATTGCATTAGGTATTTTGATCAGAATAAGCTCTGAGTTGCTTAACTATCATTGGTAATAGGCATGTAATTAAATTAGGCATTTTGATCATAATAATCTATGAATTATTTAATTGTCTTTGATACTTTTTGTAAACTCTCTATCTGTATAAAACTAGAAATGTAAATTTCTTTTGTTAGTTTGAAATATATGATATTTTCACGTTCTTGAGCTAGGGTCTTAGGTTTCTCATGGAAACATAAATTTTAATATATCCAGGATCGTTGCGATTGGCACGTTAGCTGGTCATCGAATGATTGGCACATGTGACGGGCATGTGGACATATATGAATTGTAGACAAGTGCTATTTGGGGAAATCTAACCAGTTTGAAGGTATATATTCAAGTTAAACTCATTATTTTTGTTATGTATTAGATGTTTGTGGAAAACAAATTCTAGATGTGTTATGTGTTCATAATTGATATTCGATTTCTCAATTTTAAAATTTTACATAGACGCAATATATAATTTTATCTTTGAAGATTACAATGAATATGCTTTTCAAGGTCTTCTTTTTACCATTCTTTTGGTTCAAATGTTGGTACACATTTAAACCAAAAGAATGGTAAAAAGAAACAAGGCCTCTCCTCTGATATCGTGGTAGTGTTAATGAAGCTCTGTTGTTTTGTTGTTGTTTTATAGTATCTAAGATTTGTTGTTATATTTGCAATTTTTACTGAATTTTTTTTGTTTCTATTATAGAATCACAACAACTGTTTATACAAAGTTAGTTGCACTGAAATTCTCTCATGAATTTTTTTTTTCTACTGTAGAATTTTTTAAATTTTAAGTTATTTTTACGTTATTCTGTGTTGTAGTTTTGGTTCTACTGTAAAACTTTTTTTCCAAAATTCTAATTACAAATTATGTATTTTTAAATTTTTTGGTTCTATCGTAGAATCAAAAATAGTAAAATAAAATACTACAAGGTTTGTTTGTTTTAGTTAGAATGTAAAAAATGCGATGATAATTTAATGGCTTCTTTGATGATATATTGCTCAATTACCAGGGGCGGGGTACTAGCGATTGGACGGAAGCACAACAGTACTTTAGTGACCTTGGAACATACAAGAAAAATTTTATATGGGTTGGTGACGATGATTGTGATGCAATAAAGTATGTCTCTAAGAAAAAGATTGAGGCAAGAAAGAACTGGTTAAGGCATTTTATATGCCTTGGTTGGGCCATCTGCACGAAGATATCATGTTGTGGTGCATTGCACCTCGGGCATCAGCTGGTCGACGTTTGAAAATGTGTTGACATCTGACGGGCTAGTAGTAGATATAACTCCGAAGTCCATAACCACTTATGTTGTGAAGAGACTTTCATGTTCTAAGAAAACACTGCACCCTTTGTCCGTGCCACATAAAGTTGAGGACTTGGAGTATCTCATTAACTTGATGATAGAAGGGAAGCTTAAGACTATGTAGATACTAAGTACCATTTTAGCAAAACTCAAGAGGTTTGGGCTAAGTGCATGGAAAGACTTGCTATTACAAAAAAATATCGTAGAAATGTGAAATGATTTTGAGTTTGTGTAAGCACTTTAAAATTATGTCATTTGTAACAGTATTGTGTGAGATTTAACTTTAAATTGATTTTGAGATTATTGAACACTTGAACTTTTTACAGGAATCATAACAGTTATCTATGATTTACGTTCTACATAACTTTTATTTTATTACAATGGGAATATCAATTCAATTTGAGAATTAGTGACAGGAAAGTTTAAGAAAAAGTGCAGATAAGGTATATTGTAGCTATCCATGACCAAGAAACGACAACCCTTCTCTTTCAAGAATATATTTTTATAGAAAGAAATGAAGAATAAAAGTCACATATAATATAGATTCTCTGAACTAACTTGGGAAAAAGGTAGGATTCTATCTAAGAGTACTCCGTAAGAGACTCGAGAGTTTTAATTCATAAAAATCAACTCATTACACAGACACATGGGCTCCCAAAAATGTAACAAAACTCTTAAAGAAGAATTAGAAAAGAGACCATAACAACCTAATATATTTAAACAAAGGTCCCTAACTTACTAGAGAATCATAAAACAAAATAGAAAAATCACCAGAAGTACGCTTGTAAAAATACAAGACCAGTAATATAGACCAACGGGCACGATAGAAGTCCATACCAGAAGAAACAAAATTCCAGTCTCGCTTTTGAAAACACAAGATAAACTCTAAACTCATAGTTAACACAAAACCTCAGCAAGCCAATCCAACTATGAATGAAACGGAATCCAGATAAACCAAAAACAAAGAATAGACACCAGCACCTAAAAAAACAATAGATCTCTAAAGAGGTTGATGGAATGAGACAACATCAAACTTGTAGCAAAACCAATTACCCAAATACTTGACACGCCTCTGAAACCATGCATCAGTTAGCCATTTGGAAAGCTTCTGTCAAAAATCACCCGTCGACGAGACCAACTCTAGTTTTTAAGAGAGACTCCCAGGATTTTCAACAGATTGTGGTGTTTCTGGTGGTAGAATATCAGTGCAGTCATACTCACCAATGTTAAGTTCTATTTGCAACCCCCTACAACATAGAAAGGTATTAGAGAATTAGAGACAAAAATAAAAAAGAAACAGCCAGCCAACACTAAACCATGTAGAGAGAAAATTTAACTTTCATAATTATAAGACATTATTGTATTCAAGCCTAATAAGTTAGATTTAAATATAAGTTGTTAACAAGAATCCAAACCAATAGCAAAAATTAGATTTGAATATATATGCAGATTTAGATGCATATTAATGAATTTAACACTCTGCACATTAGTGGTACTTAATAATGTACTATCTACTCCACAATTTTAGCACTAGCACTAGCACAATATGAAACGTACTTCATTTTTCAAGTATGCCTTGTAATTATAGATGAAAATTTTGATTCTACTATACAATATAATTACGTTAAAAACTGAAAACCAGATATATTATTTGAGTAAAATTTTGATTCTAATATGGAATATAATGAATTTAAATTTTAATTCTACTCTAAAATACAAAAATACACATAATTACAAATTGGATCTACAAAATGCACTATACAAGTTCTATTTGATTATACTATTAAGACATATATATACACTTGATTAAGAATTAAAACTAGTAGAAACACAAAAACACACATGATTTTAATTTAACACAAAAACGTTTGATTCTATTGTAGAACACTGAAAGGCATATGATGTAGCCTATTTGTATTTCGAAGATACAACTCAACTTAAACAAGATTGTATTAGTAAATAGTATATAGACTGTCACAAGGAATCTCAAATTGTAATATCTGTCAGAAGAAAAAGATCAAGGTCAATCTATAGACTTGAGGAATTACTACATTGAAAGAAGCTCAGTCAACTGATCAAGCCTCAGTGAAGTATTCGTTAAAGAAGTGGATTCATTTAAAGTGACAGAGATTTCAACAGTGATAGAGACAGTACAGAAGAATTGAAAAGAGATGAGAAAAGAAAAAGAACCAGATTTTAAAGTCAATATATGAAGAACAGTCATTGCGGTTAGTCACTCATGAACCAGACAGTACATCGAGTGTCAAAATTTAACAGTGGTTGTTCATCATTAACCTCAGTGGTTCAAGCTATCAAGACTGGTATGAGAGAAAATCATTGTGCAAGCAACAGAAGTGCTAAATTAATTAACCACAAGGATTTTATTATCAAGTGAACTGGCTACGAGGAAAAAGAATTATCATAAAGAAATTATAAATGATATATTCTTAAAGCTGGAACTCCGGTTGGAATTGATATATTTTTTGTTAAGCAAAAGGAGTCCAGTTCCAGACGCTCAGGTAACCGCAGTTTAGAGTTTAAGGATAATTTTATATTAATAAATATTTTATTTAATTAGAAAATTATATTTATAAATATCTAATAATATTAGATATTTATTTTCATAATTTTTAAATTAAATTAATTATTTTTTAATTAAAGATTATAAGTTGTGCGGGTTAAAAAGTATTTGGACGAACCAAATTCTTTTGAGTTAGAAAATGGTGGCCAGGCGAGGTTTATAAACAAATAAAACCATTTGTTTGAATTGGTACGTTGAATTGAAAAAGGATGGGAGGTGGTTTTGTTTTGTTTAATTAAATGGCCAGGTTGTTCAGATTGTTATAACGAAAGTTATAATGAACTTGATTGTCATATTCAGTTCAAGTGGATAGTCATATCAAGCTGTTCATATTGGACAGTCATATTCAGTTCATATTGAAAAGTCATATTCAGTTCATATTGGACAGTCATATTCAGTTCATATTGGACAGTCATATTCAGTTCATATTTGGACAGTCATATTCAGTTCAAGATTGACAGTCATATTCAGTTCAAGATTGACAGTCATATTCAGTTCAAACTGGATAGTCATATCTCATTCAAAGAGATAGTTATACCGAAAGTTATATTGGAAGGGACTGTCATATTACTTGCAGTGGATAGTCATACCGATTGCTATATCAGGCCAATGGATTGTTATATCAAGCTCAACTGATTGTCATATTAGCTAAATGGATTGTCATATTTAACAGAAATATGACTATGGATTAAGAGTGGCTATATAAAGACAGAAGGCAGTGAACACAAATAGACACACACGGACAACACTTCCAGAAAGAAAAAGAAGAACACAAGCATCTCATCTCTTTCATCTTCAAGCAATTAAATTGCCATAAATTCTTGAGTTCTTTGTATCAAAAATTGTATCCATTGGAACTTAATTATTTGTGATTCTTGTACTACTAGCGAATTAAGTTTCCTAGTTCATAACTTGATATCTTGATTTTTATTAACTAAATTAGAAAAGTTCATGTCGAATTTTCTAATTAGTTATTAATTACTTGATAATCATTTGTACTGAAATTGTAACACCCATCAAGTTAATATATTGTTATATTCAACTTGAAAATTTGTTTCAATTAATTCTGCAAAAATTTGTCTAAACTAAATTTTATTTAAAGGACAAATTTCGAGAAATTGATATAGATTGTATTCAACCCCCCCTTCTACAATCTTATCGGACCTAACAATTGGTATCAGAGACTATTGATTGATACACAAATCAAGATCCTATTTTTATTCAATCAAAAATCTATCCCGAATTTTTAACTCACTTAAAAATTCATCATGTCTTCAAAAGTTGGTTCTGTTCAGATACCCATATTTGAGAAGGAAAATTATGAATTGTGGAAAAAGAAAATGACCCTTTTTCTACAAGTGGCCAATCCTAAATATTTAGGAATATTGAAAACCGGGCCAATAATTCATATGGTTACAGAAGAGGAAGTAATTGTGGATAGAGTTGTTGAATTTGCTGAAAGGACGTATCCAAAGGATCCTAATAATTATACCCCTGCTGAAAAGGAGGAAGCTGCCCTGGATATGAACCTACAGCTGATTTTGGTGGAATCCCTAGACGTAATCATGCACAATCAAGTTGTTAATTGTAAAGATGCAAAGCATATCTGGGATACCATTTTGTCAATAAATGAAGAAAGGGTAGATGACACTTCTACTGCTTTGGTTGGTGAAGCCTCGGTGAAAATGGAAGCTAAGGTTGTTCAACCTTACAGCTCTAAAAAGGAAGTGATTGTTAGTAGTATTTTTTGTTGTTCGTTCGCAGGGAAGGACTGAATTTAATATCAAGTTCAAGTATCTTATCTCTCACAATTTAGAAGTGTAGAAGAATGTTTGGTTTGTTTATATACTAAATTAAACGAATTATTAATCGAGAATAAAATATATGAGGAAAACAATCCAAGAACTGGGGTTCTTCACTTGGTTTCAATGCACATTCAATATCTATGTGACATCTACGTTCTTACTATACTGAAAACAATTCTTCTAAGGTTATAATGTTCTCTCCCAAGATACAATATAGTGTCTACAACTACACCTTAATTGTCACTTCCGTGATACAATCAGAGTACAATCATAAACTATCACGCACCAAGAATTATAAGTCTCACAACTCTCCTATTAATCTCCCAATCAAATATTCGAGTTATGTCTGTTAAATCGTGTACTAAAATTGCAATTCCTCTTCCAAATTATCACAATTCCTAAAATCCAATCAAAGGTTCATGACTCCCCTAATTGTGTTAAGCCCTCAATAACAGATCAGCAAAGCAAGAAAATCACAGATAATTAAACACACATGAATACCAAGGAATACTACCCAATCCTCAGATTAGAGAATTAGTTACACATAATTGCTGAAGAAAACAAAACAATAATATTGAATGAAAACATAATATTAAAAATATGGAGTTTAGAGTTTACACGTTTCGAAAATTGAATAAAGCTTGGATAGAACACCTTCAATCCTTGCTCCTTCTCTTCTCTTGCAAAACTAAGCTATGATATGTAATTGTATGTATATGATCTAGATTTACATGGTTAGGATGTGTTTAAATAGGCTCTAGAAGTCTTGCCCAACAAGGAAACACCCTAGAATACAATTAGAATTAGAAGAAGGTACCAAAAACTGCCCAAAATACAAATAGATTTAGAAAAAGGGCAAAACAGTAAATTCCCAGCCTTCTTTCACAAGAACAGGTGCGCGATTTTATTCAGCATGTTTCCTACACCTGCTTTCTATCCCAGGTTGTAGAATATCTCTCAAGCTTCGCGTAGGCAGTAAGATCGCTGAAAACGGACTTCTAGAACTCCAGATATGGCCAAAACAGTGTAGACTGCGCAACCTTCCCGGAAAATCCGAATTTTGATCAATTAATCCTCCAAAAACGATAGAAGCATTGATATTCTTGCAAACCTGCACATCTACACAAAACAGATCAAAACTACAACAAACTTGAGTCCAAGACAATCAATTTAAGCCGATTTGGAACGCTCCAAGTAGATATAAAATCCACTTATCAGTGATTGTAGCAGAATATGGGAAGACAGCTGCAAGTCGTGATTGTGGAGAATTTTATTCATTAGAGGAGCTGGAGCAGTTGGAGGATGAGTCAATGGCAATGGTTGTAAGGCAATTTGATAATTTCAGATTTAGAAGAAGTCCAAATTTCAGATTCAAGTCTACTGAGAATAGATTCCAGCATGGAGGTTTTTCATCAAGTAGCACAAGGGGTGGCTACGAAATTAGGATAGTAGACAGAAGCAGGATCATGTGCTTTAAATGTAATGAACTTGGACACTTTGCAACTGAGTGTCAACAACCTCAACAAGATGCAAGGAGAGAGTATGCATCTGGAAAGAAGAAGGCAGACAATGCCTATGTAGCTCAGGAAATGAGCTGGGATGATTCAGACAGTGATGAAGAGGAGGTTGAGGATTTTGCGCTGGTAGCAAATGCTGAGACATCCGACTATTACAGAACTCCGGTAATACTCACTGATGCTGAACTTATTCGTAGTTTACGTAATTGCTTGACTAATGCACAAAATGGATACGAAAGAATAACTCTATTAAACACTAAACTTGAAAATGAAGTGTTAGAATTAAAAAAAGTGCAGGTTAATCAAGATCAGCATATAGAAGAAATTGCACGACTTAACTTCAAAGAAAAGTCGCTTGGAGAATACATGTTAAAACAAGTTGCTAGGATTGCTGAACAAGAAACCAGGATTACAGAACTTGAAACACAGATTAGGGCCTGTTATAATTCTGTTAAAGTTTCTAAAGAGTTCTTCAACAAACAAGCTGTAGAACAAACTATAGGAATAGGGTTTGATTACAAAGAAGCTGTTGGTTCTTTGAGCAACCATTCTGCTAATCCTATTCCTGCTAAAGAAAGAGGTATACCACACGTACTCAAGAATGTTGAAAAACCCATGTTTAAAAAGTCTGTTGCTGAACCACCAAATATGCTTTCTATTGTCATTCAGGAAGAAATGAGAAATGAGAACAATGCTAATGGCATAGTCCTTGATAATGTCAAATCACAGATAATTAAACACACATGAATACCAAGGAATACTACCCAATCCTCAGATTAGAGAATTAGTTACACATAATTGCTGAAGAAAACAAAACAATAATATTGAATGAAAACATAATATTAAAAATATGGAGTTTAGAGTTTACACGTTTCGAAAATTGAATAAAGCTTGGATAGAACACCTTCAATCCTTGCTCCTTCTCTTCTCTTGCAAAACTAAGCTATGATATGTAATTGTATGTATATGATCTAGATTTACATGGGTAGGATGTGTTTAAATAGGCTCTAGAAGTCTTGCCCAACAAGGAAACACCCTAGAATACAATTAGAATTAGAAGAAGGTACCAAAAACTGCCCAAAATACAAATAGAATTAGAAAAAGGGCAAAACAGTAAATTCCCAGCATTCTTTCACAAGAACAGGTGCGCGATTTTATTCAGCATGTTTCCTACACCTGCTTTCTATCCCAGGTTGTAGAAAATCTCTCAAGCTTCGCGTAGGCAGTAAGATCGCTGAAAACGGACTTCTAGAACTCCAGATATGGCCAAAATAGTGTAGACTGCGCAACCTTCCCGGAAAATCCGAATTTTGATCAATTAATCCTCCAAAAACGATAGAAGCATTGATATTCTTGCAAACCTGCACATCTACACAAAACACATCAAAACTACAACAAACTTGAGTCCAAGACAATCAATTTAAGCCGATTTGGAACGCTCCAAGTAGATATAAAATCCACTTATCAAACACCCCCAAACTAAAACCGATGCTTGTCCTCAAGCATAAACAATTATAACTAACTAACTAACTAGTACCACTTCCGTAGGTGATCACGGTTGCATTTGGCATATGCAACAAGCCCTTTAAACCCCTAGGCAGCCCTAGTGGACGAGTAAGGTCTCGTGAGGGCCTATAGCGAATGTACCCACAAAATCCATTTAACCTAATGCAAAAACAATGCAATGCATGAATGCAACTAAATGAAAATGCAATTAATCTAGTACTAAATTCCTACCATACCTTCAAATCCTCTCATGCCATATCAACTTAAGAATCAAAGTAATAATGCAATGTCTTGGTGTCTAAAGTGCAAGTATCCACACAGTCTACTCAAAGAAGATGCATAATATCATAGAAATTCATGTCAAATGCAAAAATAGGTTGGCAAACATGCTAAGCACACAAGAGCACATCTTTAAGACAAACTTCGGGATCTCCTATGCCAAAAGCAAAAACTCACCATCCACTCACAAAAATATTCACTCAAAATAAAGGGTAAGTGTTTCACTCAACTCCAACAATATCATAAACATGCTTCGTCCTTGGTATCACTCTAACCTTTAACGCAACATACATCATCAATGACAATCAAAAGGTCTTTTATAAAGTTGTAACGGGGCTAGGGACAAGGTATGTCAAGAAAGCCAAAGAAGGTTAAGTCAAAAGCTAGTACCCGACAATGAAATTAAAACAACTCCCATACTTATTAAAACCAATAAATACTTCCCCGCACTTGAACTTTTATCATAGTCCAATAAACACCTTGTCTAGTCGAATCAAAGTAGGATCACAAAAGATAAGTATGCTCTCATATTTATTTATTTTTTCTGTTTTTTTTTTTCAAGAGAGCTAAATAATAGCAAGAACAATGATCCCATAAATATGATTTCAAACTTCGGCTAACAAGCTAACAATATATTCCCCAAAAATTATGATCATCAATAAAACCCCCCCTTTTTGCACGCCTAATCACTCCCTTAAGCACAATACTAGCCTTTGACAATTGGGTTCAAAATTAATGTAAGGCCAATACAATAAAAAGGATATATGGCAAGTACATGGTGTGTCACCGAAAGAACAAGATTAGGCTCAAAGGGTTAACTAATGGATCATGTATAAACGGTTTGGATATATAGGAAATATGAGGTTATCCTATTGCCTTTATCATGTTATCATCAAATAATGTCATGCATCTTAAGAAAGACTTCAAACAAGTGCTAGCAATGCAAACGACAAGTGGACACTCAAGCAAACGAATAATCATGCAAAAGATATGCATATAGGCTCAAAACTCACTTGGTGTGACAAAGCATAATCAATCCCAAATAACAGTCTTTCTAACGCACCTACTTGTATTCAAAGCATATAGACCAAATTACCTTGCACATATTCATGGCATTCTAATCATCTAGCACATTCAATAAGTCTACTAGTTTCTACTTGCTAGTGTACGTGTGTGCACAAGAACAAAGCATATCACTTCTCAATCAAAAGCGTCAACAACACAAAATTCCTATCAAGCATGGGTGCAAATGCAAACTATTATGAACTCACATGATATACAAACATAAAAACAGAATGTCCTATATGAAATAAACGTAAATAACACGAACATAAATGCATAATTTACTACTACTAATATGCAAAGCATGAAATCCTACATGAACAAATAATACAACAACAACTACTAATCCCTCAAACCACCCCCAAACTTGAAAGATTCAATGTCCGCATTGAATGGAAGTAAATACGAGGGACATCAGAAACATACCTACTCGTCCTCACTCTCGGATGAATCAGAATCTGGTGGTGGATACTGCGTACGAGCTCCATAAATGGGCCACCTTGCCTGAATACTACAAAACCCCCAATTGACAAGAACACAAATTCGTAATAAAAATAAGATTAGAGAAAAAGATTTACCCAATACGAATCAAAGAGGTGAACTTGCAATTAATTCCTCTTTAGAATTGAATTTTTAGAGATTTAAATAAATAGAAGAGGAATTGGATTTGTATGGATAGATGGGTATATATATATAAGATAATGGAGAGATGAGATTTAAAAAAAATTTAGAGTGTAGGAGAGATTTAAGAGGTTTGGATTTGTTGTAGGATAGATATAAGAATTAGGGATTGAAGGAAATTGAGTTAGGATAGAATTTGGGGTTGATTTTGTAGGTTAAAACACCAAAATTCGGACTGAAAAACGAAACTGGAGGCTATAACGCATACGCAGACTGCATTACATGCGAGCAGACTGCGGGAAGTACAGTCACGCAGGTGCAGCCTGCGTGTTGAGGAGGCAGCCAACGCTTCATGCAGTAACGCAGGAGCAGCCTGCGTTACAGGATTGCTGCCTGCGAAAAAATCACTGTTTCGGTTTTTTTTTTCACACCACAGATTTTTTTTTTTTTTTACAACACTCAACAATTTTTTTTTCCTACACTAATGCATGGGTTGCCTCCCACCAAGCGCTCGTTTAACGTCAATAGCTTGACTTATTTTATACCTGGAAACTTCAATGAAGAGAAAAAGCAAACAGATGCACATATCTACGAATTTCTAATATAAGCATATTGTGCAAATAAACGTTAGATTCATTGAAAGGTACGAAAACTTTCAAGAACCTATCATGCTCAAGAGACTTGGAATCATCAAAATAGCTAGAAAAGTCGTCAGAATAATCATTATAAGTACGACTCGTATACTCCTCCCAAATCGGATCCTTATACTCTACAACAAGATTTTCAACTTCCTCAATCTTAACTTCCTTCTCTTTTATAATTGGACACTCATCAATTTTAATCTCGTCTACCAATGTATTAAGCTCAAAATTTTCTAGATTTGGTAGAATTTCAATTGCATCCAAATTATCATTAATGCGCATGGGACAATTATCAACTACACAAGTAGACTCATCAGACACAACATTATCATCAATTGCTAAACAAGAATCATGGCATAGAGGAAAATTGACACAAGGAGGAGTTCGATAACAACCGTCATG
Organism: Kitagawia praeruptora; assembly: GCA_037693485.1. NCBI lineage: Eukaryota > Viridiplantae > Streptophyta > Magnoliopsida > Apiales > Apiaceae > Kitagawia > Kitagawia praeruptora. The sequence goes on from CM075345.1 coordinate 57,797,736, forward strand.
CCACACTGCTCGAACTTCCCAAATAAAATTATTTAGTTTAGCATTCTCCTCGTACCAAGCTATTGAATCACATGGAATATCATTGTCACTATCAATCTCTAAATTTGGTTCATCAAAAACTCCCAAAGAAAGTAAGGGAGGATTAGACTGAGTTCCTTGAATCATTTTATTGAGCGCAATCTCCCAATCAGCAGGTAAAGAAGGATTAGACTGAGTTAAACTTGTATCAACATCATTACACATATATGGATAAACATCATCATGATATTGATTTTCAAACGAATATGAATAATCATTGCTAGGAGCATATGGAGCATAAAATGAGTTCTCAGAATAGAACGAATTCACCTGATATGCATTACAATCCTAATAGGAATTGAATTGTGGGTAAGGATTGAAGTCTTGATATTGTTCCTGACTGTTGTAGAAATTCTGAGCATTGTTCCAACCAAAGTTGTACTCCATCTAGTCTCTCTCCTCAAAACCTGTTTAAGTTGTCTACCTCAAAGAACCTGTAGACACACCAAGGAAAGAAATACAAAAAGAAAGAAAAGAAAAATATATACAAAGATAAAATCCAACTACAAGAAACAATTAACTCAAACTCAACATTACTGCCTTCCCCGGCAGCGACGCCAATTTGTTAGTAGTATTTTTGTTGTTCGTTCGCAGGGAAGGACTGAATTTAATATCAAGTTCAAGTATCTTATCTCTCACAATTTAGAAGTGTAGAAGAATGTTTGGTTTGTTTATATACTAAATTAAACTAATTATTAATCGAGAATAAAATATATGAGGAAAACAATCCAAGAACTGGGGTTCTTCACTTGGTTTCAATGCACATTCAATATCTATGTGACATCTACGTTCTTACTCTGCTGAAAACAATTCTTCTAAGGTTATAATGTTCTCTCCCAAGATACAATATAGTGTCTACAACTACACCTTAATTGTCACTTCCGTGATACAATCAGAGTACAATCATAAACTATCACGCACCAAGAATTATAAGTCTCACAACTCTCCTATTAATCTCCCAATCAAATATTCGAGTTATGTCTATTAAATCGTGTACTAAAATTGCAATTCCTCTTCCGAATTATCATAATTCCTAAAATCCAATCAAAGGTTCATGACTCCCCTAATTGTGTTAAGCCCTCAATAACAGATCAGCAAAGCAAGAAAATCACAGATAATTAAACACACATGAATACCAAGGAATACTACCCAATCCTCAGATTAGAGAATTAGTTACACATAATTGCTGAAGAAAACAAAACAATAATATTGAATGAAAACATAATATTAAAAATATGGAGTTTAGAGTTTACACGTTTCGAAAATTGAATAAAGCTTGGATAGAACACCTTCAATCCTTGCTCCTTCTCTTCTCTTGCAAAACTAAGCTATGATATGTAATTGTATGTATATGATCTAGATTTACATGGTTAGGATGTGTTTAAATAGGCTCTAGAAGTCTTGCCCAACAAGGAAACACCCTAGAATACAATTAGAATTAGAAGAAGGTACCAAAAACTGCCCAAAATACAAATAGAATTAGAAAAAGGGCAAAACAGTAAATTCCCAGCCTTCTTTCACAAGAACAGGTGCGCGATTTTATTCAGCATGTTTCCTACACCTGCTTTCTATCCCAGGTTGTAGAAAATCTCTCAAGCTTCGCGTAGGCAGTAAGATCGCTGAAAACGGACTTCTAGAACTCCAGATATGGCCAAAACAGTGTAGACTGCGCAACCTTCCCGGAAAATCCGAATTTTGATCAATTAATCCTCCAAAAACGATAGAAGCATTGATATTCTTGCAAACCTGCACATCTACACAAAACACATCAAAACTACAAAAAACTTGAGTCCAAGACAATCAATTTAAGCAGATTTGGAACGCTCCAAATAGATATAAAATCCACTTATCAGTGATTGTAGCAGAATATGGGAAGACAGCTGCAAGTCATGATTGTGGAGAATTTTATTCATTAGAGGAGCTGGAGCAGTTGGAGGATGAGTCAATGGCAATGGTTGTAAGGCAATTTGATAATTTCAGATTTAGAAGAAGTCCAAATTTCAGATTCAAGTCTACTGAGAATAGATTCCAGCATGGAGGTTTTTCATCAAGTAGCACAAGGGGTGGCTACGAAATTAGGATAGTAGACAGAAGCAGGATCATGTGCTTTAAATGTAATGAACTTGGACACTTTGTAACTGAGTGTCAACAACCTCAACAAGATGCAAGGAGAGAGTATGCATCTGGAAAGAAGAAGGCAGACAATGCCTATGTAGCTCAGGAAATGAGCTGGGATGATTCAGACAGTGATGAAGAGGAGGTTGAGGATTTTGCGCTGGTAGCAAATGCTGAGACATCCGACTATTACAGAACTCCGGTAATACTCACTGATGCTGAACTTATTCGTAGTTTACGTAATTGCTTGACTAATGCACAAAATGGATACGAAAGAATAACTCTATCAAACACTAAACTTGAAAATGAAGTGTTAGAATTAAAAAAAGTGCAGGTTAATCAAGATCAGCATATAGAAGAAATTGCACGACTTAACTTCAAAGAAAAGTCACTTGGAGAATACATGTTAAAACAAGTTGCTAGGATTGCTGAACAAGAAACAAGGATTACAGAACTTGAAACACAGATTAGGGCCTGTTATAATTCTGTTAAAGTTTCTAAAGAGTTCTTGAACAAACAAGCTGTATAACGAACTATAGGAATAGGGTTTGATTTCAAAAGAAGCTGTTGGTTCTTTGAGCAACCATTCTGCTAATCCTATTCCTGCTAAAGAAAGAGGTATACCACACGTACTCAAGAATGTTGAAAAACCCATGTTTAAAAAGTCTGTTGCTGAACCACCAAATATGCTTTCTATTGTCATTCAGGAAGAAATGAGAAATGAGGACAATGCTAATGGCATAGTCCTTGATAATGTCAAATCTGTTAAAGAACAAGTTAAGGTTGTTGATTTAACTAGTTCTTCATAAAATGGGTTAAGTGATAACAAGTCGAAAAAGAACAATAACAAATCTGACATGAATACCATGCCTATTATTGATTCTTCTCATAAAGCATGTGGTGTTGTCAATTGTATGTCTTGTGCTTTTAATGTCATGTCTGCTTACTTTAATGGTAATCATGCATGTGATAATAAGACTGCTCCTCGACAACATATGAATAGGAACAAGCATGTTAGATCAAAGTCTGCTAGTCCTCCTCAGGTTAGGAGAGAGACATTTGTACCAAAGCCTAAACAAAGTTTTACTAAGGCTGTTTACAAAGTCAAATGTCCAGTCACTGAAAAGAGTGTTATTGATGCTAAACAAACATGGATACCTAAAATGAAACAAAAGATTGTCAAATCTGTTTATAGGGTCAAATGTTTGTTGACTGATGGTGTTAAGGTGAAAAATGTTGTTTTGCCTGACAAAGGCCAATTCTTTAAGTATTCTGGACCCAATCAAATTTGGGTTCCGAAGAAGGTTTAATCCGTTTGTCATTGCAGGGTGTTGAGCAGGTTGAACGAGTGACCTGGATCTTGGACAGTGGATGTTCAAGGCATATGACTGGTGACGGAACCCTGCTGACAAATGTGGTGGAGAAGGCCGGCCCAGTAGTTACCTTTGGAGATAACAGCAAAGGTAGAACTGATGGATATGGCAGACTTGAAGCTGGAAATGTTATCATTGATGAAGTTTCTTTTGTGAAAGGACTTGAGCACAATTTACTCAGTGTCAGTCAATTCTGTGACAAAGGATATGAAGTTCATTTCAACCAGAAGAATTGTCTAATTTCACACAAGAGACATGAAAAGCCACAATTGACAGGAGTTAGAAAAGGCAATCTGTACGTAGCCAATATGAACTCAAGAAGCACTGAAGAAATCACTTGCTTCTACACTAAAGCATCTAATAACGAGAGTTGGCTATGGCACAAGAAACTTTCTCATCTTAATTTCAAGACAATGAATTCTCTAGTTAAAAGAGAATTGGTGAGAGGTTTGCCTTCGATGGAATTCACTCAAGAAGGACTTTGTGATGCATGTCAAAAAGGCAAGCTAAAAAGGGCAACTCACAGGAGCACTGACACATCTTCAATAACTGAACCATTACAATTACTTCATATGGATTTATTTGGTCCAGTTAATGTGATGTCCATGTCAAGGAAGAGATATGCTCTAGTGATCGTTGATGATTTTTCAAAATACACATGGGTCCTGTTTTTGAATTCTAAAGATGAGACTCCACAATTGGTGATTGATCACATCAAGTTAATTGAGCTGGATTCTACGTATCCAGTGAGAGCCATAAGGTCAGATAATGGAACTGAATTCAAGAATGCAGTTCTGAATGATTTCTGCACTGAGAAGGGTATAACCAGACAATACTCAGCTCCAAGAACTCCTCAGCAAAATGGGGTAGTGGAAAGAAAGAATAGAACCTTGATTGAAGTTGCACGTACTATGCTAAGTGAATCAAGGCTTCCATTGTACTTTTGGGCTAAAGCTGTCAACACTGCTTGCTACACCCAGAATCGAACTCTAATCAATAAAGACCTAATGAAGACACCCTATGAAGTTATGGAAGAAAAGAAACCAACACTCAAATATTTTCATGTATTTGGGGCAAAATGCTTTGTGCTTAAAGAAGGTGATGATCAAGGTGGAAAATTCGAGGCCAAAGCACATGAAGCAATTTTTATTGGTTATACAAGAAGAGCTTACAGGGTGTATGTAATTGATCAACAGAAGATGATGGAAAGTGTCAATGTAACATTTGATGACACTAAACTCCCTAGTATCCAAACTGAAGATTCATCTGAAAAACTATCTTTTGATGACATGACAGATCCAGATTCAGATGATGACAATCCACCTGATGTTTTTGCTGATGCTAATGACAACAATGATAATGGTGATGATGATGATGATCAGGGTAATGGTGGTGAAAACAATGATAATAATGTAGATACACCTGACACTCCTGAACATTCATCCAGTCAACCTGACAACAACTCAGGGGGAGATAATGAAGGATCAACTAGTATTACTCAACCTGACAATGAAGAACAAGGTGAATCATCAAGATTAAATCTTCCAAGACAAACAGTTTGGAATATAGCTCATCCTTTTGAGCAAATCATTGGTGATCCTGATGTTGGTGTGAAAACTAGAAGAGCTTTTTAAAATCAATGTAATTATTCAGGGTTTCTATCTGAAATGGAACCAAAGAAAACTGAGGAAGCGCTTTCTGATCCTGATTGGGTGATTGCTATGCAAGATGAACTCAATCAATTTAAACAACAAGAAGTATGGAAGCTGGTACCCAGACCTACAAACAGAACAGTGGTTGGCACTAGGTGGGTATTCAGAAACAAACTTGATGAAGATGGTACAGTGACGAGAAATAAAGCAAGACTGGTAGCAAAGGGTTATTCACAAGCTGAAGGCATTGATTATGATGAGACCTATGCTCCAGTGGCAAGACTTGAGGCTATCAGAATATTCTTGGCATTCGCAGCATTCTCAAACTTTAAGGTTTATCAAATGGATGTCAAGAGTACTTTTCTGAATGGTAAGCTAGATGAAGAGGTATATGTAGAACAGCCCCTGGCTTTGAAGATCCAGAATTCATGGATTATGTCTACTTTCTCTTCAAGGCAATTTATGGTCTCAAGCAAGCACCAAGGAAATGGTATGACACTCTATCTGAATTCTTACTTGAAAATGGATTTGTTAGAGGTGTCGTAGACAACACTCTCTTCACAAAGAAACATAAGAATGATACAATATTAGTTCAAATCTATGTGGACGATATAATATTCGGGTCTACTAATGATCTTTTTTGCAAGAAATTTGATAAGTTAATGCAGGGTAAGTTTGAAATGAGCATGATGGGTGAGCTGAAGTTCTTTCTTGGATTGCAAGTAAGTCAAAGGACAGATGGAATATTTATCTGTCAATCCAAGTATGTCAGAGAGCTCCTCAAGAAATATCAAATGGAGGACTCGTCTTCAGCAATGACTCCATCATCTACAGCTGTTAAATTTTGAGCATGTGAAAATTCTGCTAAGGTAGATATCACAAGCTACATAGGTATGATAGGCTCATTACTTTACCTTACTGCAAGTAGACCAGATATTATGCATGCTACATGTTTGTGTGCAAGGTTCCAATCGGATCCTAGAGATGTTCATCTCATTGCTGTTAAACGAATCTTGAGATATCTTAAGGGTACTCCTAACTTAGGCATCTGGTACCCTAAAGATTCTTCTTTTAATCTTGTTGGATATACAGATTCAGATTATGCAGGAAGTGTTGTAGATAGAAAAAGCACATCTGGGAGTTGTCAATTCCTAGGTGGCAGGTTGGTTTCCTGGTACAGCAAGAAACAGCAAACAGTTTCCAACTCCACAGCTGAAGCTGAATACATAGCTGCTGGAAGCTGTTGTGCACAGATCTCGTGGATTAGGAATCAGCTAAGGGACTATGACTTTATACTTGACAGGATTCCTATCCTGTGTGACAATACAAGTGCCATAGCAATCTCCAACAATCCTGTGTAGCATACGAGGACCAAGCATATAGACATCAGGTATCATTTTATTCGAGAGCATGTCATGAATGGTACCGTGGAGTTACATTTTGTACCCACGGAAGAACAAACAGCAGATATTTTTACTAAGTCTCTTGACGAATCCACATTCACCAGAATTGTTGGTGAATTGGGTATGTTAAATAGTCCTAGTAATTAAACTAGTTAATATCTGAGGTTTGCTCTTTAATAATTTATAAGTGATTACTTTGTTAATATTTGTTATTAAAATCACATGTATAATTATTTTATCAACTTATCTTCTTGCTTGTTAATTCTCAAATCATTGTCATTATTTTCTTAATATATTTCTATTTACTTCTTTTAATTTTAGAATATTTTTATTTTCTCTAAAAATATTTTTCTCAAATTTTACAAGTTGAAATTAGTGAGAAATCTATTTTTGTTGAAAATTACTTTTGAATATTTGTGTTGATTTAATAAGTCATATTTTCTCTTTATATGATTTTCTATAAGAAAGTTATTTTATTAAGAAAATATATAGATTTATTAATTTACTACAAATATTAATGTAAATAGTTAATAGTTTATTAAATCGTTTGTAGTGTTTGTCCTTTTGTTATTAATGTTTGATTTCATAAAAAGGATAATCTATGGTATTTTTAGTATTTTCTATTTTCTATTTAGCTATTGTTAATTAGTTATATTGTTGTAAATATTTTTATAAATTATTTTCTTTTATTTCTAATATTCTGTAAATATTTTTAATACAATTATTTTTGAATTAAAAAAAATTGTAATTTTTCTTTTCTTTTTAGTTTTTATTTAATATAATTTATATGTATATTATTTCTAATCTTTGTATATTATTTTTCATGTGTATATAAATAGTTTGTATAGTTTTTCAGTTTAGTCACTATACTTCCAAAACTTACAAACAGGTTCCTGTACTTGGTTCTTTTGTACTTCTGTTTAACACACACATATCATGCTGTTTTAACTTCTAATCTTTGTTGTGTTGTTGTTATTAACAGAATTTCTTATATAGGACCATTGTTGGTATCAAAATGGTATATGTCAATTCAATTGTTTAGGAACTAACGTTTGATTTTCAGGTTCTAACAATTGGAAGACAAGACCTAACAAGTGTTAACAAGTGGTAACAGTTGGTATCTAACATACAGGATCTAAAACATGATAAAATAGTTTTGTTTGCATTGGTTTAAACATTAACATTCATTAATTTGATTAATATTTATTGTTAATTGGATTTTTGTTTATGTTTTTGTTTAGTAAAACCGGCTCAAGATCTATATCTTTCCTAACTCAAAATTTCTTTCTACAATTGTGATTGCTTACATTGTAAACCTTTTGTAATCACAAATGTACAACATTTCTCTTAAGATAAATGCAATATTTTCTCAGAACACTTTTCAATGTTAAAAATGCATTCTATCTATTGCTCATATTCTGTGATGCAGGTTCATCTACATGGAATTTTGTATTCTCACATGTTTAGTCATAAGGTTGTAAACCCAACAACTTTTATCCCAGACTACAGTCAAACTCAAACACATTCTATCTTACACCCTAAAAGGAAGTTACCTATCAGACTAAAGGTCACCAGGGAGTAACTGCACCTGATGCAGCAAATAAGGATGTGTGGGATATTTAGTTGGAGAGTCACTACCTTATACACTAACCAAAATATTTCATATGCACAAAGTGAGAATGCACACACTAAGGATGAATTGACGGAAACCTATAATCCAACCATTTGACGGTTAGGATTATAACTTAAAGATTTTTCTTTAATGAACCAAGTGTCTTCACAGACATTAGAAGGAAATCTTGATCTCAATGCTAAATTTCTAGATCATTGTTTACCTTCTCAGAATTCAAATCTGGAACCTTTAAAAGGGAAATTAGCAACTTGTAGATTATGACTCAGATTCGTCTTACGAGTCCAACAAGGATTTGGGATTTGCGAACTCCCATTGCACCACCACTGACCTCTCTTGAAGGGGCTAGGGTGATTTTTCCTTGCAGGTACACTAAAGGATGTTGGAGCTATGAGTGATATGAGTGATACACTAGTGAGAAAAGTGTAAACACAGAGAGAAGTGAGACACTCAACACAAATGAGTGGAGAGAAGAGTGAAACACTTGTGAGGTACACTAAACACTATCACACACTCACAGTGAGGAAGAAAATGAAACTTCCTTTCTAACAAAGCTCAAATAATTGGTACAACTACTTTGTCAACTAGTTGATTGGAGGATTCCTCAACTAAGGGGGAGAAGTATGGAGGTACAAGAAAAAGGAGAGTAAGTTAGAAAGAGGGAGCATTTACAGACTGTGCTTTGGAAGAGAAGCAAGTCAAGTTACTAAGGGAGCCTTAGATGGAGAAGTAAGGGGAGATTCAGTTGAGAAGAAAGGGGAGATATAAGGAGAAGATTACATCACAATACTATTCTATTAGTCTTTCAATGTACTATGTATAAAGGCTAAGTGAAGGAGTAGTAGATTTCCTAGATGTTATAGAAATGGTATTGATTCACCATTGTCTATTTATTAGGAGCAGTTGTGTCAGAGAAGGGAAGTGATTGTAAATCAAGAACTGCTGATAATCACCAATGTAAGATATGAAGGATTATCATGCAGAGATATGAAGAATCAGAAATGAAGACGAGTTATCTATTGAAGTTAAGTTCAGTGCTAGAGGAACAACCATATATCATTTCATCAACTGAGGATTCTGGAATTGTTAAATTTAAACCAGAGAAATTTTTTTAATGTACTATTTGCTAAGCTCTTAAATGCTTAATCTTTTTCTTGTTTAAGTGAGTTAGTTGAGTTATCCTCTAGGTATTTGCTTGTTATTGTCTAACAAACAAATAGGGGGAGATTGAAAGGCATATGATGTAGCCTATTTGTATTTCGAGGATACAACTCAACTTAAACAAGATTGTATTAGTAAATAGTATATAGACTATCATAAGGAATCTCAGATTGTAATATCTGTCAGAAGAAAAAGATTAAGGTCAATCTACAGACTTGAGGAATTACTACATTGAAAGAAGCTCAGTCAACTTATCAAGCCTCAGTGAAGTATTCGTTAAAGAAGTGGATTCATTTAAAGTGACAGAGATTTCAACAGTGACAGAGACAGTACAGAAGAATTGAAGAGAGATGAGAAAAGAAAAGGAACCAGATTTTAAAGTCAATATATGAAGAACAGTCATTGCGGTTAGTCACTCATGAACCAGACAGTACATCGAGTGTCAACATTTAACAGTGGTTGTTCATCATTAACCTCAGTGGTTCAAGCTATCAAGACTGGTATGAGAGAAAATCATTGTGCAAGCAACAGAAGTGCTAAATTAATTAACCACAAGGATTTTATTATCAAGTGGACTGGCTACGAGGAAAAAGAATTATCATAAAGAAATTCTAAATGATATATTCTTAAAGCTGGAACTCCGGTTGGAATTGATATATTTTTTGTTAAGCAAAAGGAGTCCAGTTCCAGACGCTCAGGTAACCGCAGTTTAGAGTTTAAGGATAATTTTATATTAATAAATATTTTATTTAATTAGAAAATTATATTTATAAATATCTAATAATATTAGATATTTATTTTCATAATTTTTAAATTAAATTAATTATTTTTTAATTAAAGATTATAAGTTGTGCGGGTTAAAAAGTATTTGGACGAACCAAATTCTTTTGAGTTAGAAAATGGTGGCCAGGCGAGGTTTATAAACAAATAAAACCATTTGTGTGAATTGGTACGTTGAATTGAAAAAGGATGGGAGGTGGTTTTGTTTTGTTTAATTAAATGGCCAGGTTGTTCAGATTGTTATAACGAAAGTTATAATGAACTTGATTGTCATATTCAGTTCAAGTGGATAGTCATATCAAGCTGTTCATATTGGACAGTCATATTCAGTTCATATTGAAAAGTCATATTCAGTTCATATTGGACAGTCATATTCAGTTCATATTGGACAGTCATATTCAGTTCATATTTGGACAGTCATATTCAATTCAAGATTGACAGTCATATTCAGTTCAAGATTGACAGTCATATTCAGTTCAAACTGGATAGTCATATCTCATTCAAAGAGATAGTTATACCGAAAGTTATATTGGAAGGGACTGTCATATTACTTGCAGTGGATAGTCATACCGATTGTTATATCAGGCCAATGGATTGTTATATCAAGCTCAACTGATTGTCATATTAGCTAAATGGATTGTCATATTTAACAGCAATATGACTATGGATTAAGAGTGGCTATATAAAGACAGAAGGCAGTGAACACAAATAGACACACACGGACAACACTTCCAGAAAGAAAAAGAAGAACACAAGCATCTCATCTCTTTCATCTTTAAGCAGTTAAATTGCCATAAATTCTTGAGTTCTTTGTATCAAAAATTGTATCCATTGGAACTTAATTATTTGTGATTCTTGTACTACTAGCGAATTAAGTTTTCTAGTTCATAACTTGATATCTTGATTTTTATTAACTAAATTAGAACAGTTCATGTCGAATTTTCTAATTAGTTATTAATTACTTGATAATCATTTGTACTGAAATTGTAACACCCATCGAGTTAATATATTGTTATATTCAACTTGAAAATTTGTTTCAATTAATTCCGCAAAAATTTGTCTAAACTAAATTTTATTTAAAGGACAAATTTCGAGAAATTGATATAGATTGTATTCAACCCCCCCCTTCTACAATCTTATCGGACCTAACAAACACAAAAATAGGCATGTTTAAAATATAAACATACTAATACATGTATGCATACAAATCATTTAGGATTCTACCAAAGAACACAAATATTTCCTCTCCCAAAACGTGTAATGACATAATTTGTACAAATTGTAATCCTAAATTTATTTCAACAATCGGAGAAGCTACTTACAACATCCCAACAAATACCACTTATTTCAACACCTTAAATTCTAATCATAAATCCAATAACAAATGTAAATCACAGGAAAACATAAAATCTATTGAATCAAATCCAAATTTAATTCTAATATATACACTCATAAATAATTCATAAATTAAGATAAAAAAATGTAAATTTAGAGAAAATTTTGATTATACTATAAAATATAATTACATTAAAGACTAATAAGAAGATATAATATAATTAACTTAAATTTGATTCTAATATGGAAATTAATTAAGTTAAATTTGATTAAAGTATGGAACACAAAATATACATGATTACAAATTGGATCTATAGAATATACTATATAATTTTTATTCGATTCTATTGTAGTACACAAATATAGATTTGATTAACAATTAGTTAATTATACACAAGAACATTTGACTCTACTATAGAACACAAAAATAGACATGTTTAAATTACTAAATACATGCGTACAAATCGTATAGAATTCTAATATAGAACACGAATATATGCATTACTTAATCGTGAAAGCATCATGCAATATCAATGGATAGTAAGATAATAAATCGTATATGAATGTTTTTGAGAGAAAATTTTCGAATCTCAAGTTGTAGTGTGTACTGATTCAACTAAATAAATATAGAAACTTGAATTTCATATACGATTCAATTGTAGAACCTTAAATCCACACTAAAATTTATATGGTTTCAAAATTAGATCTACTAGTTACATTTATAAATTCATATTTAATTTTACTATAGAACTTTATGTCCACACAAAATACACTTGATAAAAAATGAGATCTACTAAGTACATATACTGCTCTACTGTAGAAGCCTAACTAAACATAATCTAACTTTGATTCTAATATAAATATAATCTAAATTTGATTCTAATATAGAAGCTCTCAATTGATTCATAATAACCATACATATTCTAGGAAAAATGAAAATTCAGAATTTTTTTGATTCTACTACAGAATATAACTAGTAATTAGATATAATCTAATTAAGTGAAGTTTTGATTCAACTTTAGGAGACAAAAATATTCATGATTATCTACCGAATACATTATACAATATGTGTTTGATCCGACAATAAATCACAAAAGTACACATGATTAAATTACACAATTAAGAATTAAATCAACTAAAAAAAACAAGAATACTCAAAATTTTAGTTATGCTACAGAAATTTGATTCTATGATAGAACACAAAAATGTAGAAGTTCAAAATTTAAGATCTACTAAATACAAATACACAAATTATCTATGATTTTATATGGAACACAAAATATGTGTTATCTATTCACGAAAACATCATGGAATAATAATTTTAGCCGCAATTTACTTGAAAAAAATGATAAATGATCTTAATCTTACTACGATGCATTCTCAAAACCCTAAATTTCTGAATTAAAGAGTAAATAGAATCAAATTCACCGAATACCTGTAATTAATGATTCTATACCAGCTAGAGCCGGCAATTTCGTACACGACACGAAAACACGACACGAAAACGACACGAAAATTAGGGGTTTGGGTTGACCTTTGCGGTACACGAACACGAAAGTACACGAACACGAAATTACACGGATGAATTTAGTGTCGGTTTTGGGTTTACCCTTGGGTACACGACACGAAACGAAAATACACGAAATAAATAAATATTTAAATAAATATTTTAAATTATATAAATATATATTATAAATAAATATTAGAAATTTAATTTTTTTACAAAATAAATAGAAAATACACGAAAAGTACACGAAAGTACACGAAAAGTACACGAAAAATACACGGAAAGTACACGAAAGTACACGTTTTTCGTTTCATTTTCGTGTAAACGGAAATATTTCATGTACTTTTCGTTTCGTTTCGTGTTTACACGAAATATTTCGTTTCGTGTTCGTTTTAGAATTTGAGTACACGAATTTATTTCGTTTCGTTTTCGTTTTGGTCTCTTGGTACACGAAACACGAAAGTACACGACACGAAACGAATTGCCAGCTCTAATACCAGCGATGATGAACATTCTTTAGAGGGAATCTTCAAATCCCTTAGACCTCAACTAATGTATATTCTAATGCAGAATCAAAATACAACTATGATTCTGTAGTAGAATCAAAATACACAAAGTTGGTTCTATTACAAAACCACAAATACAACAGAAATTTTGGTACTATTCTAGAAACACAATTTATACCTTACGATATATACACAAAACTGGTTCTATTACAGAACCACAAATACAACAGATGTAGTTACACATGAAAATAACTGTAAACTCGCATTCTAATACCGAATCAATATTATAAGCAATAAAAAATGAATGACATCAACAAATAACTATAGAATCACTATAGAATCAGATCTAGTTAAGCATGCATATACATTTTTAAAACAAAAACACCCAATAATACCTATTCTCCTCGGAAACATCTTAATCTCTCTATCTGATTGAGATTAACCTGAAAATTTCAATTCAAAACCCTAAATGTACGAATTGAAGAATAATAAGATTAAAATTGATAGAATAACGAAGATTATGAACCTTTGATAAATTGCTCGAATTTGAAGCTCCAATGGCGTATTGTTACTGTTTTCTATTTGATTTATCGCGCTCTCTCTCTTGGTGTTGCAGTGTGTGTATAGTTGTATGTATAGTTTTGTGCCGTAGAACCGTTAGTGAATTTATGATCCGTGTCCGGAGTATGTTTTTATTTTCAAAAAAAATTATACAGTCTTCAATTTTAGTTTAATTACAAAAATGCCATTGATAAATCCTAACCATTTGATTAAATGGATGGCAAAGATTATGTTTTCCCCAATTCTCCATATAATTGGTTCTCTGTAGAACAGGACTCTACATATATTTATGTTGTATAATCTATTAATATTTCATTATTTGTAATATATTAATTGTTGTATAATTAATATGCATATTTATACATACATACATACACATGAACAAACATAAATACATACATATATAAATTTCTGTGGATATATAATAATATACTATAATATTATATACATACATACATACTATATATTTTTGTTTATATATATTAATTTGTAGATAAATCTCAGTTTGCTTACCTCAAATAATGTATAATTATTAATTATAATGTATATTTGTAGATAATTATACAGTAATGTATAGTTATTAATTATACATGCATACGTACATACATACATACATACATACATACATGCATACAATATATGCATACATTTATGTTGTATAATCTATTAATATTTCATTATTTGTAATCTATTAATTTTTGTATAATTATTATGCATATTTATACATACATACACATGTACAAACACAAATACATACATACATAAATTTCTATGGATATATAATAATATACTATAATATTATATACATATACATACTATATAGCATACATACACACATACACACATACATTTGAGTTAATATTAAAAATCATTAGCAACATACACAAATATTTGTATAATGTATAATCCCAATAATTATAAATACACATACACATATATATATATATACATACATACATACATACATACATACATACATACATACATACATAAATACATAAATAATTATACATGCATACGTACATACACACATACATACATACATACATATATACATACATACATACATCCATACATACTTACATAATTATTAATTACACATGCATAATTTGAATAACTAAAAACCTTAGGCACAACAGAGACCTTTGTAAGTTTTTTTCAATTTGGGTCCTTAATATACATCATAGTTTAACGTTTGGTTCCGGAATGAATTTGGAATGGACAATAATTTTTTTCGACACAGACGTCATTGTTGGGATTTTAGAGCTCTAGGTTTTGATTTGGGTTTGGTTTTAATTCTATGATAGTGGACGGACACGTGAGAGCTGATATGGAGGAACAAAAGAGAGAAAATAAAAATTGGTGGTGGAAATTTCATGTATTATCATGTTGTTGTTGTTGGGAAGACTCGATTGTTAATTTTATTTATTTTGTGAATTACATTTACGTCGCATGATCATAAAACTTTTAATTATGTTACGAAGATCGTTTGGTGATTATTGATGGGTTATGTTTAGTTTCAACTTTATTATCAACTTACTTTCTTTTTTTAAGAACACGATTTTGGTTTAGTTTGTGAGTAGTACATATATGACGATTAACGTGATAAATTGCATTAAAATAATTAAATATTTTGGAGTTGTATTAATTTTTTTATTTTACCATTGCATTTTTTAAAAACGTAGAACAATAGTTACTTGATCTTATCCTCTTGCACATTCATGCATCTTTGTCCTCTGCTTATTTCTTTGTCCGGTTATTGCTCAATTTCATTGATCGTTCGGAGGAATATCTCAAGTATTTGTCGTTAGGTTTTTTCCGGAAACCTCCTTAATATTTATACTACTATTCTCAATCCTCCTTTATAATCCTTGGATTTAAATTCCTCAAATCTCATTATTAAAACCTTAAATCCTTCAGTGTCCAGGGAAATCTTGGAGAAAATAAAATGCTAATTTTCTGAATTTGATGTCGTTTAAATACAATTATTTCGCCCCTAGATCATTAATGAGCAAATGGTAAGCCTGATGTAAAAGTTGAATAGAGCATGCCTCTCAGCCCTCCTTGTGACGTCATTCTCCCCGTCGTCACCGCTCTTATCGTCGTCATCGCCATTTAATTTCTAAAAAGGGGGATTGAAGGCCAACGATTCAGGGTTTTACAAAATTTATGGACAAACAAAAATGAACCAATAGAGTCAATGTGGGGGATTAGGTCTTATATGGGCCGGTTCAACATTTCCATCTTTCACTTGTTTTTTTGGGTTGGGCCTATTGAAACAATTGTTCCGTTTTATGTTGCAGTTGTAATTGTTTTTAATGAGTTTGATTTATCTATCAATTTGAAATGCTGGTCTTTTTTTCTTGGAAGGTGATTGAAATTCTAATTCTATTTTTTATTATATAGAAAATTTTGAATATTATATAGAATTATGCTTTGTGTAAGACATGGTGCAGAACTATTTTATGCAATTCTAGTAAGTTACTCTACACCCTCTGCTGCCCCACAGGTGGATAACTTATTACAAACATATTTAAAATTGCATGTCAGCTCACCCTTATTTTATTTTTTAATTATTTTACAGTCATCGCGTTTCGATTTTTATATTTTCTTGCCATTGTTTTTGTAGAATTGTCAGAGGATGCGTCATTGAATAGTAGGTTTATATCCTGCTATTACTAAGTATCATCTGGAGCCGTATCACACTCCCTATAGTTGATGCAGAATGATGCACGTAGGGCACTAGTCAAATATGTTGAAGATTGGACTGATGCTGAGCCTGTTCATGATGTTATTGATTTTCAATGTGGAATGTTCCTTTATAATAATTTTAGGTATATCCAGTGTATTTGCGTAAGCATTGACTCCGTCCAAGTATGTATCTCTGTTCCAGAATAAGTATAGCCAAATCGTATTCCTCAATTAGCACTTAGCAGCCTTCTAAACTATCATCTCAATAACGGAAACAAAGACTGAGCTTCGGCTCACCAAAAAGCCCTAACAACTGCAGATCTAGTAACAATATTGTCCACAACTCAAAACGCTAGTCATTTCCAAAAATGATTGCGGAATTGCGCACTAAATTGAAATATAAGATAATCATCAATAGACAACGAGTCTTGAAATATCAGATAATGCTCAATAGACAATGGGTCTTTAAGTGTTTAATGTTATTCTTGCCTTGTTTTTCGCTACTACAATTAGTGGTC
Organism: Kitagawia praeruptora; assembly: GCA_037693485.1. Lineage (NCBI taxonomy): Eukaryota > Viridiplantae > Streptophyta > Magnoliopsida > Apiales > Apiaceae > Kitagawia > Kitagawia praeruptora. The sequence continues at coordinate 57,815,046 of CM075345.1, forward strand.
CAATATAGTTGATAGTATAAGTGTAAAATCCGTAATTTATTTTTATTAGATATTAGATTTTAAAGTAATTTTTAATTAAATATTTTGTTTATTTAGAAAATTCTAGAATTCTAAAAGATAAGATTCGTTATTAATAGAAAGAAGTGTGAGAATGTTTTAGTGAATCGATATCTTTTTAATTATGTTAATTATGTGTATTATTTTTTTTTAATTTTGAAATTACTTAGAGAGGTTGTAGTAAATTTTAGAATTGCCTTAATTGAATTTAGGGTTATGTGTACCTATATAACTATTCATTAGAATATCGAAAAGAACCGCACAGACTCATTCACCGCACTCAACAGGTATGTTCCGACTGTGTACTAAAATATCGTGTGTTCGTGTGTGTTTTTCTTTGTATGTGGTGCTATGTTCGCATGTCACTAATTTAATTCTCCTGACTTGATTGCTAAGATTGTTTGTACTCTGTTTATTTTTAATTAATAGCTAGTAGCCTAGTACTCAACCCATGTGGTTAAGTTGTGGTTAAGTGAAATACATGTTTTAATTAAATGATATGAATTATGTAATGATTAAGAATTTATTAGTTTGTAGTGTTCACGGTAAGACAGTAACACGAAAACGGATGATGTCCTAAAAATATTCGTGAGCTTGTTTTATTAATAAACCACTAGCATTAAAACCCGTGCGAGGCACGGGTCTGCTACTTAAACTGTATTTTTTAATCAAATTATTCAGGATTAATATTGGTTGAAATATGTGATTGTTTTTCATAGAGTTTTTCTTGTTAGTGGCATATGTGATTATTGTGTACTTACTTAAATATGTTCAAGTTTGTACTTTAGAAACTAATACGAGTAATACTGATAGCAATCATGTCAGTTTTTAATTTTGTTGTGGGTCATAGAATATATTTTCAGTGTTATGTGGGTGTTGTCTAATTAAGATGATTTTACAGAGCACCTACAATCCTAAACATTCTTAAAAAATGATGCATCCATTTAGTTGATCTCCAATAATATTCAAGGTAAAAACTAAATACTCTTCAAGATGTTGCATTCTGAGAATGTAGATTTCAGTCCTGATTCTAATAAAAAAATCTTCGTAAATCTTCTAAAATGCTTCTCAGGTCTTGTGCTTACTTCTTAAAACCACATTTCTAACTACTTTATTTGTTTTCATCTAATTTCTTGCCTTTGTTTCTCTTCCAATGTCCGTTTGACTTTCATCGAGTCACCTCCATAATTAAAATAACATATATAATATACGATCCTTTCTTTCTACATAATGTCATATTTTAAATTAAACATTAGCAAATTTGTATGTAAAAGGTAATGTGTTATTTATAGGATTCGTTTTTCTAAAGCCAAATATTTTTACGACCCGAATTGTTTGACTAATAAATTATTGTATGTTGTGTAGTAATATACAATTTTCATTTTACGTTAACACCACAATATTTTTTGCTCTAATATATTGTTAGATAATATCCATTATATTAATTATAATGTCGTTTTATAGCCCAATTGTGTATTTTACGTAATTATTTAATTGATAAATGATAAAAGAGTCCAAAACTCAGTTAAAATCTAGTAATATTTAATTAATAATATTTCATCAATATCACACACATACATATTGTGTGTATGATTTAAAATACATGTGAATGTGTGACATAATGGTATGAAGATGCACAATTTAACTCGGCGTTCCAAGTTCAATTAGAATTGAAAATAATACTTCTAAATACTTTAGTTATTGACTTGGTCTTATATTTAATACTTTTCATAAAAATACAATATGCATTTCTTTTTTTTTTCTTTATATAAAACCAAATATTGCCCCGCTTGTGTGGTACACATAGAGATATCATGTGTATTATTGAAAACACGTATAGATGAGTGTTTAGGTTGTTTAAGATAATAACAGGTATATAGTAATTTATTATTATTATTATTATTATTATTATTATTATTATTATTATTATTATTATGTTGATTGTTATTGTTATTACAATTTATAATATAATCAAATCATAACCAATAATTAATATTTTGATATAATATATTATAGTCCAAATCAATAAATGTAAAAGTAAAATCAGGACAAATCATAAAAATACAATATGCATTTCATTTTTTTTTTATATAAAACCAAATATTGGCCCGCTTGTGCGGTACACATAGAGATATCATGTGTATTATTGAAAACACGTATAGATGAGTGCTTAGGTTGTTTAAGAGAATAACAGGTATATAGTAATTTTTTATTATTAATATGTTGATTGTTATTACAATTTTATAATATAATCAAATCATATATTATGTACCATTAATCAATATTTTGTTATAATATATTATAGTCCAAATCAATAAATGTAAAAGTAAAATCAGGACAAAAAATTATTAGTGTGTCGCACTAATTAAAATATTCACACACACATGCATCTGTATTGTGTTTGATTTAAAACACATGTGATTGAGTGGTGTAGTGGTAAAAGGATGTATGAATTAACTTGGAGACCAAAGTTCAATTCCCACCAACCACAATTTTTGTGGCCAGCCGCCTGATGTTTCGAGTCCGGATCCTCTGTCCCTTTCTCATTGTTCCTTTCTGTGTTCCTTGTATTGAAAAATGTCCCTAGCGGGACCCATTTTGAGAAAAAAAATTTTTTATTCCCATTTTCATTACAATGAGCCCCCATCAGGAGCACTTTTTTATACAGGGAACATAGAAGGAGGCATGAAGAAGGGGACAGAGCATCCTCACCCTGATATTTTCTAGAGCATATCGGACTTCCTTTCTTCTTTTTTCTCATTCACTTTAAATATTGCATATTTGCATTTGTTTTTATGTTTAAACTTTAAAACAAGCAATGAAATGATTAATACATTAAATGATGAAGATATTTTTATTTAATTTTTTCATTTTGATTAAAGTATTCCATATCAATATTCATAGATGATAAAATGTTGTTATTTTACCAAATATCAGCTATTTAACGTTGTTTGGTTAAAAAAAAGTTTAAGAAAACCTTTTAACTTAAGAAATGAAGTACACGTAATTAAAATTAGTAAAATGAATGTTGGGAATTTATAATAACACATTAAGATTTTTTATAATTTTCTAATCCTTAAATAAGTGTTAACAAAACAATTATACAAGACATAATTGTGTCTTCAATTTTTTTATTACATTAATTGGAGTAGTACTAGCTATCCAAAAAATTCTCCAAATACGAGGTTTACTTGAGAAATTTACACGTAAAATTTCATATTTTTATAATAAAATTACCAATTAAATATATGGCATACAACAATTTGATAAAAATTTCTAAACAAATTTGGAAAAATCTAGCACCCATGTTTCATTATATTCGTACAAAGATAAACTAATATTCTATATATAAATTTTTATATTATTGATAGCAGGAGACCGGAGAGGTTGCACTCAGAAATTTTAAAAAGCTTTTCTTGAATTCTCACATTTTTGATTTTTTTATTAAAACAACTTTTTTGTATTTAATTAATCATTAATTATACCTATTAAATATATATTAAATACACTTTATTTCATATTTAATATAAAAGTTTAACAATTTTATTGAAATAATATTATTATTATCATTTCATTATAAAATTTTATTTATTTATATAAAAATACCATTAGTTTAAGGTAAAACAATAAATAAAATTATTTTTATCGTATCATTTCTAATCCTTATTCAAAATCATTCTAATTTTTTTGGCAACAATTAATAGACGATTTTAACTTTTCGATAAATCCGTAATCAATGATTATGAGAATCATGATAAGATACATAAGTATAAATATTTTTCGATTAACATCCACAATTTAAATAAAAGTAATATCGTAGAATTTACTTTTATACATGAACAAATTACACACGGGATGTGACCAACTTGATTAAATTGAATCAAGTCGACTTTTTTTTTTTGTCGATTAAATCAATAAAAAAATTACTCATTCGTTGTTTGATTATTTTGTGTAGGAAAAATTAATATTCTAACTAAACACATTCTTATACTATTACTAATCAATTAATCATGCATGTATGTTATGAGATGGGAGACGGGGTTTAAGAACATTAGTTAGTTATATTAATATTTACAAGTTTTTATTTTAGAAATTATGTTGACATTTTAGTATGGTATGGAAAAAAGCAAGAGGACTTTAAAATGTTGATTTTTGCTATTTTAAACAAACTCTCACTTTCTGAGCATTGAATAAGGGTGTTATATAAAATGGGTATCGGCTTTAAAAACAATTATATGTACATATTTATTATAAAATTTAATAAAATAGTATTAGAATATGTGAATATCACTTTGAATGTGTATCCATGAATTTAATTTTAATATTACAAATAAAAAAGTTCTTATAAAATTCTCAAAACAATTAATTAAATGTAGAGATACGGGTGTCGGATCACTCCAAAAAACATGAAGCATGATTCACAATATGCATTTGAATTCTAATTTTTTTTCATCATAAAACCAAATATATCGACAAGTTAAGTCAATCACACCTCTCATCACATTTACATTCTACTTCTTTTGTTCATACAATCAAATTTACTAACAATTTAAGCAATCACATCTTTCATAATGTCATCGACAATAGAAATTCTCAAATGTTATTTTTACTTATTCAATGTCAAAATTTGCAAAAGTCTGTAAATATTGAATTTCAAAAGCATTTTTTATGCGACAAAATAGGTATCGTCATTTTTCTTTGCTCATTAATGTTATAAAATCTGTTTTTATTATGTTTCAAAATCTCTATTTGATTTGGTTATCGAATTTATGATATTGAAAATTGATTTTAGAAAAGAATTATTATAGAATTCCCCAATTTTAGTTGCGTATCGAATTATAGAATCCGGTCACTGAATAGTGTGACATATAGAATCATAGAACTAGTTTATGCACGTTCCGAAACACATAGATACCTTGTTGAGTGAAATTTAACGAGGGACGTAAACTGGCCCCATCGAACATCGAACCGTGTCACTGGTATAGTGTGACCGTAATTTAGAACTATAGGAATAAATTATGATTTTATTATTTTGATTTTTGTATCGATTTAAAGTTATAGAAAAAGACTTATCGGATTATTGAATAAAATTTTCAGTACTTTATTAGATATTGAATATTGGATTTGTGGAGTTGCGTCTCCGATTTGATGGATTTAGAATATTGAATTTGACCTCTGTTTTGAGTTTCGTTAATTTTGGATTATTTGAATAAAGAATTCCTTTTATTTGAGTTTTGTATTTAGAATTAATATCCCGAAAATTCGGGATGTTACAATAACAGTAATGCTAGAGGTACCAAATCTGGGTACCAAATTCAACATGTCATATGCTGATTGGTTAGACCATCTCCAATGGTAAAAACTTGTTAGGACCCGAACAAGGGACAAAACTTGATGCAACGGAATAACACCCTAAAGATAAGACTACGACCACAAGTTATAAGCTATAACAAGACAATAATCAAAGTAAACACACAAAGAAGAAGGAATTTGTTGGCCAAGTGAAAGAGCCCTTTTTCTTGTATATATTGATATGTTTCTATTTTCTGTATACAATATCGCAATCATTAAAACCTAGCTAATTCACTACCATTTACATATCATATTAACTATGGACCTAGTTTAAGAATTAACCCAAAAACACTTTTGGGCCAAAAATACCCGCTCCAAGTCACCTCACCACGAGGAGCTTAATCCACGTCGTGGCGCAATAAACCCTTGCCCCTACCTCAATAAACAGGCCTTCTGAACCTCCAAATCCGATCTCCACCGTTCTGAATTTAGATATATGAGTAAGGAAGACGCTGTCCAAAATTCAGGGCGATCTAACCATTGGAACTCCGGGAAACGCAAAAACAAAACAGCTAACGCAACAAGAAAAATTTCTGCGAAATTTTCACATTATCACCAAAAAACTAGCCCAACCTTTCAATCTCACAATTCTTCACCTCGTACATCTTTTGATCAACCTCAAATTATGGACGAACACTGAGAATACCATGAAAGCCTTGATATGTAAACCTCAACCGACTGCGCCATATTACCATGACTTCCTACGTACCCTTAACCGGGATCAAGCCACCGTAGTTCACAGCATGGGGTGAAATCTCCACTTCACCTCAACATCGCCCCGAAGGGCAATTAACACCGGATGATATTTAGCAAGTCCAAGCAATGTTGAACCTTGCTCCCTGCATGCAATGAGACTAAATCCCAAGTTTGTTTCTTTTCCAGAGTCTCCGTCTCTTCTTCCTTCGCTGCCAAACAACTCTCACTATTACAATTCCGAATAGCTTCTTGGAAGGAAATAGGCTCACCATCCTCCACCAAGAGTGCATACTCTACTGCATTAACCTGCCCGTAGTGTTTCAAAGGCTTATCTGACCCAAGCTTTTGAACTTGTTTGTATGCCCGTTTTGGCCTAGCAGAAGCCAAACTTTCCTCGAACTGTTGTCGTTCGTGTGCCTGAACATTTTCTTGCTCAGTAGTCTCATATTCAAACTCATCATCCTCATCATCATGAGTGTCTCCATTATCTCCCTGTTGAACAAGACTAGAATCTGGATGACTTGCAGATTCTATCTCAACCACTTGAGACTTAGAAGTCTCAATGTCACCACCACTAGTCACCTTAGCTTTCGGAGAAGCTACCATAGTGTCCTCATCAAACGTAACATCTCTACTGATTATGAACTTAGAATCATCAATAGACCAAAGACGATAACCTTTTGTACCTGTTGCATACCCCAAGAATATAGCCTTCTTGGCCTTCGCATCAAGTTTTCCCTCGTCAACATGGTAGTAGGACGTGCACCCAAATATTCTAAGTCTCCCATAATCTGCATGTTTTCCAGACCATAAATTATAAAGGTATATCTCCATATAGAGATGCATGAGGTGACCGGTTGACAATATAGCGAGCTGTATTAATTGACTCCGCCCACCATTCTTTGCCCAAACCAGCATAGGATCGCATACAAATTGATTTTTCCCGCAACGTGCGATTGAGCCTTTCCGCAACCCCATTCTACTGTGGTGTTTTTATGACTGTCCAGTGTCTAACAATGCCTTCCTGATCACAAAACTCCTTGAAAGCACCATCTGTATACTCTGTACCGTTATCAGATCGCAGTGTCTTCAACTTTTTACCAGTTCCGTTCTCAACCATTATTTTCCACTTCTTGAATATGTTGAATACCTCATTCTTATGTTTCATGAAATACACCTAAACATACCTAGAATAATCATCAACAAAAGTGAAAAAATACCTCGAGCCTCCCTTGGAAGTGACTGAAGCTGGACCCCAAACATCCGTATGCACATAGTCTAATATACCTCTGCTTCTATGTTTACTTGCCTTGAACTGAACCTGGTGTGCTTTACCGTACACGCAATGCTCACAAAAAACCATGCAAGCTTTTTTCATGGGGTTAAATGGCAGTTAGGTCACTCAACTGACTCAAAACTTTCAGTTGGATCATCCAACTCAAAAAGTTTTCAATCAGGTCACTTAATAAATAAAAACTTTCAATCAGGTCATTAAACACGTTAAAAACTTTCAGTCAGGTCATTAAACACGTTGAAATCAGGTCATTAAACACGTTAAAATCAGGTCATTTAACGTATTTTTATTTGTTAAGTGACCGGACTGAAAGTTTTTATTTGTTAAGTGACCTGATTGAAAGTTTTTTTAGTTGGATGACCCAACTGAAAGTTTTCAGTCAGTTGAGTGACCTAACTGCCATTTAACCCCTTTTTTCATGTTCTTCAACAAGCCCTCTTCACCAAGATAATATAGACCTTTCTCCGACATATGCCCAAGCCGCCTATGCCATAACCTAGTGCATTCACATGGGTCTCCACCACTACCAGTAGCTGCAACCGCCACACTATCAGTCACCGTTGTACCCAAAAGTGCATAAAGATTTCCTCGAGAAATACCTTTCATCACGACAAAGAACCACGAACAACTTTCATCTCACCGTTTTGTGTAACAATTTTACACCCACCAGAATCCAAAGCACCAACAGAAATAAGGTTTTTCTTCAATTCAGGGACATGTCTCACATCCGTCAACGTTCTTACCACTCCATCATGCATCCTAATCCTTATAGAACCAAGTCCTACCTTTTTACATGCATGGTTGTTCCCCATCAATACGGTTCCACCGTCGACTCCTCTATAAGTTGTAAACCAATTTCGATTCGAACACATATGGTAAGAGCAACCAGAATCGAGAATCCACCTATTTGTGATTTCTCCTTCACATATGACAGAATAACAATCATCACTACCCCCTTCCTCTGAAGCATAACCAACCTCGTCTTTCTCTTGAACTTTTCTAGTATCCTCGTTGTTCTTGTTCTTCTTCCAAGCAACCCTTTTATTAGGACAATTTGCTTTGTAATGCCCAGGCTCAACACACTTGTAGCACTTTTTCTCCGCATGAGGTCTAGAATTTGTCTTAGACTTGTGCCTGCTCATTATTACCACTAGTATCCATACCACTAGTTGCAATCTTACGAAGATCATCCGCTAGAAGTGAAGTTCTAGTCTCATCCATCGTAAGAGTGTCACCCACAAGCATCAATGTTTGTACAAGGTTCTCATATGACTTCGGCAACGAAAGAACTAACAAAAGTGCTTGATCTTCATCACCTACCTCCACATCAATATCCTTCAAATATGATATGCACCTATCAAACTTGTTGATGTAGTCTCGGATAGATGACCCTTCCTCCATCTTGCAAGTATATAGTCTCGACTTCAAATAGATCCGATTAGTTAGAGTCTTCGTCATGAAGTTGGACTCGAACTTTATCCAAACAGCCGCAACCATTTTCTCGCCATCAACCAAGAATGCAACATCTCTCTCGAGGCATAACATGATTGAAGCCCGTGCTTCGAGATCTAATTCTTCCCAGTCTTCATCCGACGTATCCTTGCCCCCTTTGCCTTACCCGACAAAGTTTTGTGTAACTTTTGTGAGATAAGCAAATTCTTCATCTGCATCCTCCAATAGGAAAAATCATTCTTCCCATTGAATTTCTCTATCTCGTACTTCCCAACTTTGACTACACCGCCTGTAGAAGCCATACCTAACTTGTTGCACAACCAGTCTTCATTTGCATCCTCCAATAGGAAAAATCATTCTTCCCATTGAATTTCTCTATCTCATACTTCCCAACTTTGACTACACTGCCTGTAGAAGCCATACCTAATTTGTTGCACAACCAGTCTCTCTCAGGAATTTCACCAAACACCTTGTTGCACCACACAAGACTCAACCCAGAAACACCTCAAATCGGAGCTTTACCACCCAAATCTGATTCTAGCTCTGATACCAATTGTTAGGACCCAAACAAAGGACAACACTTGATGCAGCGGAATAACACCCCAAAGAGAAGACTACGACCACAAGTTATAAGCTATAACAAGAAAATAATCAAAGTAAACACACAAAGAAGAAGGAATTTGTTGGCCAAGTGAAAGAGCCCTTTTTCTTTTATATATTGATACATTTCTATTTTCTGTATAAAATATCACAATCATTAAAACCTAGATAATTCACTACCGTTTACATATCATATTAACTATGGGCCTAGCTTAAGAATTAACCCAAAAACACTTTTGGGCCAAAAATACCAGCTCCAAAAACCCCTGCCCCTAACTCAATAAACAGGTCGTCTGCACCTCCAAATCCGATCTCCACCGTTCAGAATTTAGATATATGAGTAAGGAAGACGCTGTCCAAAATTCAGGGCGATCCGACCGTAGGTACTTCAGGAAACGCAAAAACAAAACAGTTAACGCAACCAGAAAAATTTCTGCGAATTTTTCACATTATCACCAAAAAACTAGCCCAACCTTTCAATCTCACAAAACCCTTAGCTAAAATTATCTATGTGGCATTTATGTGATATGTAAATGGCATTTTTAGAGATTATGTAAAAATTATACAACTCCAACCTTCTCTCTCCTTAGCAAAAAATGTAGTCAACCATGTTTCATTGACTATATTTGTCGAACCAATGAAACAATTAGATATAATTTTACACAAGCATAATTATAAATAATTCCATTGGAGTATATATTGATCACCTTAGCTAACATTTTACATATTATTTTAGCCAATCAATATAGCCAACCTTTATATATATTACCCTTGGAGATGCTCTATATTTCAATGGATTCATGTGCATTCATACCGATATGACCAATAAAAACATTTCAAAATGACACATCACCAATGACACGTCATTTTATAACAATTTTTGGGACCTAATTCGATACTTTAGCATTTTTTTTTTTGACAAAAAGCAGATAATTATATTACTGGATCCAATTCAAAATAAAACAGCGGGACAAACCCCCGACTGTCGATACAACCAGGTTGAAAAAAACAAATAAATTGTTTTCTGATCGTTTAACACAATGAACTTAATAGTTCTTGAAGCTAAAAACAAATTCGAAGACCTCCTAAGCGATCCAATCTGCGCCAACATCCCTGAAAGCAGTGGTATCACAATTGACCACATCACATAAGAACCATTGATATCCCAGTGTTCAGAAGCCTCAATTGCATAAACTGAGGTTAGAGGAACGACACTCCAGCTATCTACATCCCGGATACCAGCTATAGACATGCCGAACATGGTGATAAGTGGATTTTATATCCACTTGGAATGCTTCGAATCAGCTTAAATTGATTAACTTGGCCTCGAGTATGTTGTGGTCTTGATTCGTTTTAGCGAGATTGTGCAGGGTTACTAACTTAAGGTTGGAAGATACAAATCGCATATTTTATGGTAGAATTGAGTTTAAGAAGTAAAGCATGACAAGTTGCAAAAGAAACGAAGGAAAAAGGAGTTAAAACGAAGAAAATCAGAAAATCAACAAAAGATGATCAACAGAAGGAGTGCGGGCACGCCATAGGGCAGCGCGGGCGCGCTGGTTGAATTTTGTAGGGCACGGGCGCGCTAGGAAGCGGCGCGGGCGCGCTAGGAAGCGGCGCGGGCGCGCTAGGAAGCAGCGCGGGCGCGCTAGGAAGCGGCGCGGGCGCGCTTGGCCGGCTGACAGAAAATCCTGATTCACTGTTTGGGCCATATCTTGAGTTCTACAAGTCCATTTTGGACGATCTTAAAGTCCACGCGAAGATAACGGAATTATCTTTCATTCTAAAGTGATCCAGATGTCCAAATGAAACTGGAATGGCCCAGAAATACTGAAAAAAAGTCAGTTACGAATTTTCCTTCAGTTACGATCTTAAACTCTTGGATGTTTTTGGGATTTGTTTCTTAACTCATTACTCTGGCATTATTGTTTTTATTCATACGTTATATATTATCATGGTTTTATCAGATCCCATGATGACGAGCGATTCGATTATGAACTAATCGTTGTCATGGGATTTATCTATTTACTTTAGTAGTTTGATTGCTTTAAAGATTTGTGTGTGATGAATTTTTGATATCCTTGTATGGTTGTGCTTATTCTTCTTGGATTCGTAGCTAACATCTAAGTTGTTTGTTAATCTCTTGTGAAGCGAGAGTGGATCTTGAGATTTAGAACTTGCCATGCTAGCATATGATTATGTATGTTTGACATCATGATTTGTAGCGTAATTTGAGATAACTTATGCTGCCCTATGTGATCTTAATGGACAACTTGTGCTTAAACCGTTATGTTTTCAAATCTCATAGAGATATAGGGTCTAAACATAATTGGTGTCTACCCATCTTCTATCTCTTTTGTGGATGTATGAGTAGTTTGATATTCGTATACTGAGAGGTAGCCTATACTTGTTTCGTGTTGTCTGATCAGATATCATAACCATCACATAGTTTGATTAAAGGCATAAACTCTAAGCGAAATAGTTAATGAAGTTAAGATCCCATGTTTTATCTCGCATAAGTAATTCAATTTTAATACTCGTTAGTAAATTAATTCTTAGTTTAATGATTTGTTCTTTAGTTAATCTTAGTTAATCAAAACTCAAATCTATTAATTGGCTTAGCAGTGGATAAAAACCATACATTGTTGCATAGGTGCATTAACTGAATTGAAACATAAACCAGATCTCTTTAGGAACGAACTCAACTTAATTCTATATTACTTGTGACCACGTACGCTTGCGTGATTTAGTGTAAACACATGGGAACCCCCAAAGGATGAGTAATACCCCAGCTATCTACATGCCGAATACCAGTTATAGACATGCCAAAAATTAAAACCCCCACTCGGAGATGAACAATCTTTGGTTGTGAGTGGTGAGCTCTTGCAATAATCGTCAGCGTCCCAGCTTCGATGCAGACTTTCCAGATCTCCCAATACATCAGCAAAATCATTCTCAGCAGATCCAACACCAAACAGAAAGAGACATAATTAATCAAAGACATAAAAAACACTCCAAAAGGAGAGACAAACTACCACTCCAACAGGAGAGACACACAAACGCCCAATTAAAATGGGTTTTATTGAGTAGAAAATAAGAAAGAGGGCCTCCGGCCGGTGGATAAATCACCGCCGGAGAGGAAGAAACTCTCGGAGACGAACAAGAAGAGCAGAGAGTGAAAAGAGAACTTTTCCACCGAAAGAATTTTTTGATTGATTGTTTGATACTTTTAGCATTACTCGTTAACATAATGTCCAATTCTATACACACAGTCACAACTTTACTAGCCAATGAAAACAAGTATTTCAATTTCCAAAAGTCAGTAATCTCTCTCTCTCTTTTTAATACTCCCTCTGTCCCATCCATTTCTTTACAATTTCCTTTTTGGGCCGTCCCACCATTTCTTTACATTACCCAAAATAGTAAGTTTTAACATTATTACACTCACTACTTCACTTATTTTAACAATACTTTACACTATTTCACCCACTACTTAACTTATTTTAACAATAAAATCACTATTACACCCACTACTTCACTTATTTTAACAATAAAATCCCTATTACACCCACTACTTCATTTATTTTAACAATATTACATCCACTTTACACCCACTATCCTTGACCTCCGTGCCCAGCCGCCATGTAAAGAACCGGCTGGGACGGAGGGAGTAGCATTATAACAGTATGCAGATCTGCTCTGCCTATTGAAACTGGTCAGAAACGACTTGCCGCAAAAACAACAAACAGTAGTCATTATCAGCACCACTGTTGTGAACTACAACAAAATGCCATCTCAGATATCTCTAGATCACTGGAGATCTAGAGATATGCTGGCACGCTGCAAGAGGAGCTCCACAACCAGGGTTATGGATGCTTTCAGTAACTACGCATTTGACTGAGCCCTTTGTTTTGCAGTGATGAGTTTTGGATTTTAATACACTGCCCGGGCTTCTACTTGGTGATCCGCTCATACAAACCATTTTGGTGTGGCGCTGTTATTTTTTGTGGGTTTAAGGTTTGTTTTCTCCAGGGAGAGAATGAGATACTACATAGATTATGTTGTCGTTCCATTTGCACATAATTGTTTATTCTTCCGGTACATGGGCGGACCTTGGGCTGGGCTAGGGTTGGCTCCAGCCCAGGTCAAATTCTGGGAGTCCACTTAGCAGTTATACTTCAGCCCCGGTAGAATTATAGTCCAGCCCTGTTATGTTTATTAGCCCAAGTTCTAGCAAGCCCATATGTTAATTGTGAAACAACTTAAACAACTAATCAGTTGGGCCAAAAAAACAACGGGCTTCATCTAAAAAATCACATTGTTGTGCGGCCCTGTGCAATTTAAACAAAAGAACACAAAATAGAAATACATGAATTAGACACAAAAAAATGATAATTAATTAGAATAATATCAAAAAATAAAGACAAGAATTATTGTGTTATTGAGTCCAACTGCGGCTTGTGTTGTCTAACAGATACAGGGAAAAAACCCAAATTGAAAATTAGGTTTCTATGTTCACTCTTCATCTTCAATTGAGAAGATTATTCAGCTTCTTTGTTCGCCTATTCCGAGTTTTGAGTTCCGAATTCATATATACATCTTCTTCAATTCTTCTGCCTGGATCTTTGTTGCTACAAGTCTACAACTACAAATATAATGTAAGTGTGTAATCTGATTGTTTGATTGAAAAAAAATTATTTTTTTAGTAATTGTATTTGTTTGCTTCTGTATAGTTTAAACAAATTGTATAAGTAGCCATAGTTGATTATGCTGTGCAGATTTTAGATATATCTTTATTGTGGGAAAACATACAATTTCTTTATATTCTTTCTTTCGCTACAAATATTAGCATCAGTTTGCAGTTGTAGACTTGTAGTGGTCAATTGGTCATATTAAATTTCAATATAAAAGTTAAATTGTTATATTAGACTAAATAGTATTATGTTTGTTTTTCATTAATAATTTACAATCTTGTTGGACACATTATATCTTGAGTTAATTCAATTTGATTTGTTGCAGGAGTCAAGATAAAAAAAGGAAGACACTGTTCTCCTATTTTCCTAGTGGTACGGCCGTTCCTACTCCTAGTGCCCCTACCCCTACCCCTAATGTTGCTCCTACACATACTCCTAGTGCTACTCCTACCGCCACTTCTAGTGGTACTGGTGCTCCTCCTACCGCTACTCCAAAAGTTGATCTTGCAACCCTTGAACGTGAACCGGGTCTTCGTCGTCCAATTTGGAAGTATCCACCTTGAGCATAAAGAACAAATGGCTATTGTTCTTAGGTTTGTTGATGTTCATGGTGCTATACGTGAGCTTTTTTTTGATATTGTTAATGTGAGTGATACAACATCATCAACTCTTAAGAAAGAAATATCCGATGTTCTTGCACGGTATAACTTGAGCATTCATAATATGAGAGGTCAGGGATATGATGGTGCTAGTAATATGCGTGGTGCATTTAATGGTTTATAGGTTTTGTTTCTTAGAGATTGTCCATATGCTTATTATGTACACTGTTTTGCTCATCGTTTACAACTAGCATTGGTTAGGGCTGCTGAGAAACAAGATTATGTATGGGATTTCTTTCTATGTTGGCCAATGTTGTGAATATTGTTACTGGTTCTTCTAAACGTCTCGTAGAGTTACAGACTGCACATGGAATTGAGGTTGATCATTCTGTGGCTAGTGGAGAACGTGAGACAGGTAGAGGACTTAATCAGATTGGAAATTTACAACGAGCTGGATCTACCAGGTGGAGCTCTCACTTTAATTGTGTTTGTAGTTTGATTGATAAGTATGGTTCAATAATTGTTGTGTTGGAAAGCATTATTAGTTGTAGTACTTCTTCGAATTCTATGCGTGGAGAAGCTAGAGGTTCTTTAAAGGCATTGAGATCATTTAATTTTTTATTTGTACTACACTTGATGCAAAAGATCATGGGCATTACAGATTTACTTTGTCGAGCCTTACAAAGTAAATCAATTGATATCTTGAATGCCATGGATTTAGTTGCCACAACAAAAGAATTGCTACAATCTTTGAGAGATGAGGGTTTTGATGTTCTTTTGCATTATGTCATATCGGTATGTGAAAAGTTTGGAATTGATGTGCCAGATATGAGTGCTCGTTATATGGATGGTATTCGTTCGGTGCGACAAAGAGATGATATATCAGTTGGGCATCATTATCATTATGATGTGTTTAATTCTGCAATTGATTTTCAGTTGGAAGAGCTACAATATAGGTTCAATGATAATGCCGTGGAGCTTTTGAGATTAAGTTCATATTTGGAACCAAAAAATAATTTCAGTTTGTTTGACAAGGAGCAGATTTGTACTCTAGTTAGTACCTTTTATCCAGCTGATTTTAGTCATCAAGAGATGTACCATCTTCAACTCCAACTTGATCATTACAGCATTGATGTGGTTAAGCATGCTAAATTTCAGAATTTGTCAACTATTTCTGAGTTATGTCTACGATTGGTTGAGACAGGAAAGGCTGAACATTACAGTTTGATTTATAGGTTGATTTGTCTTGTGTTGACTCTCCCGGTTTCTACAGCAACTACAGAAAGGGTTTTTTCAGCTATGAAATTAGTGAAGACCATTCTTCGAAATAAAATGGATGAAGAGTACTTGAGAGATTCTATGGTCATCAACATTGAGAGGAAGTTTGCTGAAGATATTGATCATGATGAGGTGATAAATGAATTTTATGCTCAAAAGAATCGTCGAGTACAACTAAAATAATGTGAGTAAATCTTTTTCTATTTTCATGGTAATCTAGTACTTTTATTATTTATTTTATGCATATGTTGGATTTCTAGTTAATATCATGGTTGAACTTCTAATATTCTTTTTACATTAAGCTAGTTTGTGCATTGGTCATTTTTGTTAAGTATGCGAAAAAATTTTACTCCAGCCCCAGTGGAATATAAATCCTGGGTCCGCCTCTGTTCCGGTATATTCAAACTTTTAATCTTTATACAACAATTCCGTTTCTAATTATATATAAAACAAGTCACTTTACCTGGATGAAACCAAATGTCAACCACCCCACGTTGATACAAGATAATCAGACTTGGGTCAAACCATCTAAAATGAGAAAACCAGAAACTCTATATAAATGAAACATTCATAATATAGAACAAGTAAATCGGACTTCGGTCTTACTACACTCTTTCTGCAGTGAACAGAGTCCTACTTAGAAACAATGAATGAAAGGAGAGATAGATCTAAGCTTTATCAGCTTTAGAAGCTGCGGCAGCAACTTGCCCACGGAGCCGACCGGTCCTCCTTGTTCCAATGAGACCCAACCTTTGACCAGGGGGAGGGTCACCACGAACACCACTGACAGGACCAATAAATGGGTAATTAGCATGACGAACTTTGATCGAGCTGTGGTTACATATCAGGGGATTCAGCCGACTCTTATGATGAGTATCTTTAGCCGTTAACATAGGCTCCTTAGCGATCTGGTCAATCATGGCTCCGCAATCACTAGGAACAATTTTCTCAAAACAAGATGGAAGTTTGATCCTTTGAAAAGCACAACATGCAAAAAAATTTGTCACATTTGCTAAATCATTAACCATAACAGATTTTAAAAAAATAAATAAATACAGCATTGTATCTGAGGAGAATAATACACGGTTACAAAAATTACGTTCTCCACATTATAATTTAAATTAGAGCAAGTTCAGCGGTCTCTTAACTCATTTCTTAAATTAAATTTGAAAAATTGGTCCTTAGTAGTTTATGACATAATTGAAGAATTTTATCTCCAACAATCCTCCTTGTACTCATTCCTTATCCAATATTTTGTTATTAAAAGTACATTCTTTCAATTAAAATAAGAGAAAGACATATATAATGCTTCTCATATTTTATTTGTTACTTGTAAATTTATGAATAAATACTGATGTTCTTAGAAATTTAGAGTAATCACTATGAAATTGTTGGAGGACCTTTTTTAATCTCAGTTCTTAAATTGAACTTACAAGCATGGATAGCTAGTCTATTGGGCTTGTTCTTATTATCAAATTAAGGCAAGCAAAAAAATAAGTCTAAGTAGGAAAGATCTCGAGTTCATACTTAAAAAACAATACCAATGAAAATTAATTAGTTAGTCGATGGTCATGCCAATTGTACCTAAACTTTGAACATTGTTCGAAGATTGCTGTTGGAACTGAATGAAATCTGTCAAAAAAAGGAGATGCAAAACAATGGCTATAGAATGACAGTTATTTTTCTAGTTTTCTTTTGCAAGGCAATCAGTCACACAGCAACTTAGAAAGAAAGAAAAAATAAGTCCAAAGATGCCGAAAAGTACATAGATTATGCTATAGAGTATACCTGGATGTGTCATAATCAAGATTGCGGCTGATAACGATACCATGATTACGAGAAGCCTTGGCAAGTTTTTTTATACGCTTGTTACGGACTGGATGTCGGAAAGTAATCCGAGCAAGAGTAGCTCCAGGACTAGGGTTATGGATATCTTCAGGATCGACGCATTCGAGTGACTTGTTTGTTTTGCGGTGATGAGTTTGGGATTTTAATTTACTGCCCGCACCCATACTTTGTGCTCTCCTCACCCCAACCATACTGGTGGTGGTCTCAGTTACTTTTCGTGGGATTAAGGTTTGTGATGCTGAGGAAGAAAATGAGATCCTGTATATATTATAGGTTAATTTTGTGGTTGTTTTCTATTGGCTCGAATTGTGTGTGTGAATTGTGATGGACTGGAATAGTGGCTGTGTTTATGGACTTAAAGTGCTAAACGTGCCCTTCTGTGTTAGAATGGGCCGGTAAGGCATTTCTAAGTAAATTACACATGGACACCGAGGTAAATCTAATAAAAATTTCCATGATCGACTTGAGTGTTACCTAATTACCCACGTTTCTAATTTATAAACAGAGTAAAGGGAAGTAAAATAGATAAATAATTATTTATAAACAAATTATTACATTATTTGTTCACATATGTTTATTGTGATATCAAGAAAAATTATTGCAAGAGCACACCACTCACAACAAAAAATTGTTCATCTTTTTGGAGGTTTCCACTTTCGGCATGTCTATAGCTGGTATCCGGCATGTAGATAGCTGAGGTATTGTTCATCCTTTGAGGGTTTCCACTTTCGGCATGTCTAAAGCTGGTATCCGGCATGTAGATAGCTGGAGTGTCGTTACTCTAACCTCAATTTATACAGTTGAGATTTCTGAACACTGGGCTAATAATGGTTCTTATGTGATGCGATCAATTTGTGATACCGCTGCTTTCAGGGATGTTGGTGCAGTTTGGATCGCTTGGGATGTCTTCGAATTCATTTTTAGCTTCAAGAACTATTAAGTTCTGTGTGTTAAATGATCAGAAAATAAATTATTTGTTTTTTCAACCTGGTTGTATCGACAGTCGGGGGTTTGTCCCGTTGTTTTGTATTGAGTTGGTTTTGATTCGGTAATAAAATACTCAGCTTTTCGTCAAAAAAAATTATTTGTTCACAACAAGTACGTCACAAAAAATTAATAACCTTGTCCGGAAGTTTTAAGGACCACAACCTTTTCCAAAAGTTTGAATAGATACATCATATTCTTGTTATAACCTTTTATAGCAACTTTTAATCGTGAACAACCCTTTTTCATCTAACAGCCAGAGCCATGAATCATGTATGTTTCTCACAGAGAGCGGAATTTTCTTTATTAAACTTTTATCTCGTTCATTAAAAATATCCTCCAATTTCTCATCATCCCATTTACGCTACTCAACCTCCATTAAATCCCGTACAGTTACATGTTCCAACTTGCTAGCCATCCCAGTAGTTACGAATCCACTTTCAGTACATGGCAACCACAGAATCTTTCATATATTTGTGCTGCCACCGTCCTCAATTCTTCTATAACATTCTTGTTCCACTATCCCTTTTTCGCCTCGTAATTGCTCCTAGCCCTTCTGCACAAAAAATATAAATATATGGAGATCTAGGATTCCCCTGACACACCTCTTTGTGGTTTAACTTCCCCAAATTCCACACCGTTCTGTAAAAATTGTGCGTAACATAGTGAACACATGCCATAATCTGATCTATCCATACCTGATTAAACCCAAACTTCAAAAGCATACTTTCGATAAAGTTCCATTCCAAATCGATCATAAGTTTTAGAAATATCAATCGTGAACCCAGCAACACCATTTCTTCCTTGGGTACGCCTTCTAATGTAATGATTTATTTCATACGCAATCAAACATTGTCCGTTAGGAGACGGACTTCAACAAAAGCGCTCTATTAGAGTATGTAAACATGGTTTTAATATGTTTGCCATTACTTTGGGTAAGATCTTGAACACCATATTACATAAAGATATAGGGCGTAAATCTGTCATATATTGAGGCCGTTTTACTTTCAAAATAAGACAAACTAGAGTATGATTAACACCCCCACTGCAACTCCCCTGTATTGAAGAAATCTCGACAAAATTTAACCACATCTCATATCTGACCCATAGTACCCCAATATGTTTGGAAAAAAGCAGGATTTAATCCATCCGAACACCACAATTTTGACCTCCTCTTCTGAAACTGGAAGTACTAACCGAGCATTTTGTTCTTCTGTAACTAATACCTTTTGATAAATAAACAATGCTAAGTTGAGAAATCAAGAACAATAGAGAAGAGAATGCTCAGTTCACAAGCTGCTCAGATTAGATTCAAAACGTTAAGACAGTTCCAATACAATTTGTGGCTTAATAGCCATACACCACCAGACAGTACATAACTGAAAGCAAGACAAGACAAAGCTAACTACTACTTAGACAAAGCTAATAACTACTTTAGCCTTACAGAACAAAAGAAAACAAAGGTTAAGAGCTGGAACAAAGGGACTGGTCCCCAACTCATTTAGGGAAAAGAAAGACATAAGTAAATAGCAGAAATGAAATGACATGGCAGTGACTAACGATCCAGGTCACAATTCTCATCACTCCCCCTCAAGATGGAGGTAGGTTCTGAAGTAGCTCCAAGCTTGGATAACAGATAATAATGTTGTTTAGAAGAAAGGGCCTTGGTCAGCAAATCAGCTAGCTAAGAATATGAGGGAACATGCCTTGTCACTATGCTGCCTGAGTTGATTTTATCACGAATGAAATGACAATCGACTTCCACATGTTTCGTCTGCTCGTGCAGAACTGGATTGGCTGCTATGGCTACAGCAGCCTGATTGTCACAACTGAGAATTGCAGGAGGCAAATGAGAGAGTCCCATATCTTTGAGTAACGTAGACAGCCAGGTGATCTCACAGGATGTGACTGCCATAGCGCGATATTCAGCTTCTGCTGTCGATCTAGCAACCACACTCTGCTTCTTTGTTTTCCAAGATATAGGTAAAGATCCTAATAGCACACAATATCCACTGGTGGATTTACGAGACATAGGGCAAGTGGCCCAATCACTATCGAAATATGCATTAAGTTCAGCAACAGAGGACGAGGAGAGAAGTATACCTTGGCCTGGGTTCGATTTGAGATACCTTAACAACTTCATAGCAGCAGCCAAATGAGCAGAGGTGGGATGTTGCATGAACTGAGTTAGTATGTTGACTGTGAATCAAATGTCTGGTCTGCTTATTGTGAGATAGATGAGTTTGCCCATGATTCATTGATAAGGATGTGGATTCTGTAAAAACTCACCATCTGTATGACTCAAACGTAGGTGAACATCCATAGGAAGTTTCAAAGCAGTTGCATCACTCAGACCACAGGAGGCAATGAGATCAAGGGCATATTTCTTTTGTGACACAAAGAATCCAGCCTCACTCCTGTTGATCTCCAGACCTAGAAAGTATCTCACATCTCCCAGATCCTTCATGTGAAAATTAGAGGATAACATTGATTTGAGACGATCTATTTCATCCAAGTTATTTCCTGTGATAAGAAGGTCATCGACATACACCAATACATTGGTAATATGACTTTCATTTGCATTTGTGAACAAACTGTAATCTGAAAGAGATTGAGTGTAGTTCAGAGATTTCAACACAGTAGATAGCTTACTAAACCAATTCCTGGGCGCCTGCCTTAGACCATACAGAGAACGTTTTAACTTGCAAACGAGATTAGATTTAACACCCTTTGACTCCCCCTGGTTTAGAACTATCCTGCCAAAGTGAGTATATCCATGAGGCATCCTCATGTATACATCTTCATCCAAATCACCGTGCAAGAACGCATTAGTAACGTCCATCTGTATTGCATACCAGTTATTAACAACAGCTACAACCAACAGAGCTCGAACGACTGTCATTTTGGCAACTGGAGCGAAAGTGTGCTCATAATCGACCCCATATACCTGTCTATTTCCCAATATCACCAACCTTGACTTATATCGTTTCACTTCACCATCTGAACGATATTTAGTTTTGTATAGCCATTGACACCCAATTGCTCGTTTATTTTCTGGCAAAGTAGTTATCTCCCAATTTCCATTCGACTCTAATGCCTCTAATTCCATATTCATAGCCTTGACCCAGTTCTCATCTGTGACAGCTTGAGTGAAGTTCTTTGGATCAGCTTTAGAGGTCAGTGAGGCTAAGAAGCACGAAAATTCAGTTCCCACTTGTTGAGAGGTAACTGTCACCAGATTTGTAGACGATGAGGGAAATGGTTTGGTCACATATGATTGCATCCAAGTTGGTGGCTTTGTGACTCTTGTTGTTCTACGTAGAGGCACCTCCTCACTTGTTTCTTCTTCACTTGATTGAGCATCACTTTCCTCTTCATGAGCATCACTTAATTCAGGTTCAGCTTCAACTTCATGGTTAGGAGCAGCAAAATTGAACTCAACATCATCATTAAATGTATTAACAGATGAATGTGGCAGTGCAGTGGGCAAAGGTACCATGTAAGAATTTTTAGAATTCTTATTGAAGGGAAAAACAGCTTCATTGAACTTCACATCCCTCGCCACAAACTGTTTCATTGTAGTTAAATCAAGCAGTCTGTATCCTTTCTGGGTTGGAGGATAGCCCAGAAAAATAGAAGGCACACCTCGAGCATGGAGTTTGTCTGCACTGTGAGCATGATTCGTAGCAAATGACAGGCAACCGAAGCTCCTCATTACTGAGTAATAAACATTTTCTTTGCACAGTACTTGATAAGGCCTTTTGTTTCCAAGCACAGAGGAAGGCAGCCTGTTTATTATGTACACTGCAGTAAGTATGCATTCCCCCCAATAGGATGCATTGACACCAGACTGAAATTTGAGTGCTCTGGCCACTTCAAGTATGTGGCGATGCTTCCTTTCCACACGTGCATTCTGTTGTGGACGATAGGGACATGATGTTTGATGGAGTATCCCTCTTTCTTGATAAAAGGCTTTGCAAGCTGCATCTCCAAATTCAAGAGCATTGTCCGAACGAACAATATGCACACTTGTGTTGAACTGAGTTTGAACATAGTTGCAGAAAGCCTTCAAACATTGAAGATACTCTAACTTGTACTCAATCAAATAGACCCAAGTCATACGTGAGAAGTCATCCACTATCGTGAGAAAGTTCTTATATTTCTGCCTAGTGCATACTTTGTAAGGCCCCCAAATGTCCACATGAAGCAACTCAAATGACTTTGATGCCCGAGACTCACTTAGATTATAGGGAAGTTTCACAAATTTGGCCATGGGACATGACACACACACTTTATCACAATCAGTTACACAATGTTTTATACACTCAATGTGTTTCAGTTTCGAAGATGGTGCATGTCCTAACCTATTGTGCCACAAGACATACTGTTGTGACAAGTTCTGTTTCCCAGCTGTGAGACATGTGGGTTTAGGCATAGTCTCTCTAGCAAACAGCACATTAGTTGACAAATAATACAGCCCACCAGTTAACTTTCCTCCTCCTATAGTTTTATTAGTCTTAGTATCCCTCAAGACACAATTTGTTGGATTAAACACAGCATGACAGCCATTATATAGTGACAGTTTGTGTATAAACAGTAGATTGTGTGTGAAAAGCGGCACATACAGAACTCTAAGCAATTTTAAACCGTTCTTTAGATGTACATCACCAGTATGAGAAACAATAGCTTTGTCACCTGTAGGAAGTCTCACGGTGAGGTTAGTTTCTGCAGCTTTTACATTGGTCAGCAGTTTAAGATTAGATGTCATGTGATCTGTTGCTCCTGTGTCCATAATCCAGCCATCTGCTTCAATACTTACTTTGTTGCAAGTAATCATGCCAGAGAAAGGGTTGTCCAAGGCTTCAAAGGAATCTTGAGAAGTTCTTGGAATTAATTTCAGTAATTGTTGAAGTTGTCGAGGTGAAAGCACAACATCCTGTGCTGTGTGGTCACCATCACTATGAACAGCTACATTGCTTTGTGGCATGTTGCTCATTTTCTGAGAAAACCCTCCAACTCTGGTGTTCAGAAACTTTCCACTAGGACCTTTGGTTTGAGGTTTTGGTTTGTATTTGTAATGCCATCTGGGATAGTCGTTCACAGTCCAACAGTAAGAGGTAGAATGACCCTTCCCCCCACACACAGTACAAGGAGGTTTGTCTTGAGAGAAAGTGGTTTTACCCTTCATTGCAGACAACTCTGGAACATAGGATTGAGTTGTCAAGATCTCACGTTGAGATTCCTCTTGTTGTAGCATGGCACAGGTTGCTGTTACACTAGGAAGAGGAGTCACCATCAAAAGCTGACTTCTTTGAGGGCTGAATTGATCATTCAAGCCATTTATAAACTGAAAAAGATGCAACTCCTCCTTTTGAGTGTTAAGAACTGCCAACAGCTGAGTTATATCTGCACCAACGGTGGTAACAGCTGGTAAAACATTCATAGAGTCTAGCTCCTCCTAGAGACTACTCAGTCGAGTAAAATAATCAGCAATCTTGAGACTATTTTGCTTCAAACCAAAAAGTTCCTTACTGAGTTTGTACTTACGAGAGCCGTTAGTAAGTTGAAATCTTGTTTTAAGCTGAGTCCAAGCCTCTGAGGCAGATGTAATAAAAAGAATAGATTTTTTGATAGCATCTGAAACATTGTTGTGAATCCAAGAGGTAACCATACTGTTACAAGTATCCCATTGAACAGCCTCAGTGATATCTGAAGTATTTCGCACTATCGTACCATCTACGAAACCAATCTTTCGTTTAGATGACAACTGAATCTCCATAGAACGTCTCCATGTTCTGTAATCGCCAGCTCCTTCAAGCTTAGTGACATTAACAGACAGAGGATTATCCGAGGGATGCAGAAATAATGGGTTCTGCATATCAGCAAAGGAGAATTTGCTAGTACTTGCCATGAATGAAACTATCAAACAGCAAAGATGAACGTTTGAACTGAGTAGAAAAAGATTGTGAAAAGACTAGCACACTCTGAAAAAAAAACTCAACTAGCAGGCTCTGATGCCATAATACCTTTTGATAAATAAATAATGCTAAGTTGAGAAATAAAGAACAATAGAGAAAAGAATGCTCAGTTCACAAGCTGCTCAGATTAGATTCAAATGTTAAGACAGTTCCAATACAATCTGTGGCTTAATAGCCATACACCACCAGACAGTACATAACTGAAAGCAAGACAAGACAAAGCTAACTACTACTTAGACAAAGCTAATAACTACTTGAGCCTTATAGAACAAAAGAAAACAAAGGTTAAGAGCTGGAACAAAGGGACTGGTCCCCAACTCATTTAGGGAAAAGAAAGACATAAGTAAATAGCAGAAATGAAATGACATGGCAGTGTAGCATCTTGACATGGCAGTGACTAACGATCCAGGTCACAATTCTCATCAGTAACCCGCTTCACCTTTTCATTTTCTAACAGACGTCCCGATGTTGCCGAAGCTTGAAATAACGTTGAGAAGTAATCAATAATAATCTCCTGAATATATATCGTTCCATCTTTCCACACCCCATTTTTATTCTTAATCTCTTTATATGATAATTCATTTATTCTTCATTCTCCCAGAGGCAAATTTATGAAAGAGGCAAATTTATCAAAAAATTTCGAGAGTTCTAATCACCATCCATTAGTCAAAACTAGAGCTGGCAATTCGTTCGTTTCGTATACTTTCGTGTCGTGTACTTTCATGTTTCGTGTGCGTAATGCCAAATTCAAAACCGACCCGTTAAGGATTCGTTTCGTTTCGTGTTCGTGTACCATTATTTTGTGTACATTTCGTGTCGAGTGTTTCGTGTAATTTTTGAATAAAAATAAAAATATTTAAATATTAAATTTTTACCAGTCGAGTCTTAAGTCAATATGTCATAAAGAATCAAGTGTGCTCAAGTCTTGTGAAACTAAAATTTGATACTATTTTGTAATTACCTTATGTCAAAATTATTTATAAAAATTATTTTAAAATATGTATTCATATAATTTTAATAAAATTATTTAAATATTTACTCCCTTCGTCCCTCTCATTTCTTTACATACTATAAATAGTAACTTTTAACAATAAAATACATTATTACATCCACTACTTCACTCCACTTTTTCAACACTTTACACTATTACACACACTACTTCACTTATTTTAACAATAAAATCACTATTACACCCACTACTTCACTTATTTTAACAATAAAATTACTATTACACCCACTAATTCACTTATTTTAATTATAATTCTTGGTCTCCGTGAAAAAACCCAATGTAAACAACCACGGGGGATGGAGGGAGTATTTATTTCGTGTATTTTCATTTCGTGTCGTGTTCCCAAGGTAAACCCAAAACCGACAATAAATTCATTCGTGTAATTTCGTGTTCGCGTACTTTCGTGTTCGTGTTCGTGACGTGCGAAATTCCCGATTCTAGTCAAAACTGCTTTGCTCTTTGCTTCCGATACACTGCCCGACTCCAACAAATTTAAAAACTTCCCTAGAACTGTACTTTACATCTTCGTTCCATGGGCATCCCTTCAAAACCTGTATTTACGCAACTCTTACTGACAATTTATCATCTTCAAATAGATTTCCTTCATTCCTCCTCCATCTCATTCCTCCAATTAAAATAGCAGTATTGTATCTTCTCCACTATATTCGTGGCATCCACTATATTCCAACTCTCCTTTATCTCATTGATACATATATTCTAAAAACGGAATCCTTTACGTTTTGAAACAAAAATTTGTCTATTTAATTGCATAAACAATGATAAATGATCTGAACTTCAACCCGTTATTGTTTGTAGCTGTTGTACTTGATCCGCGATACAAGATGGGATATCTGAAGTACTGTTTTGAAAACATTTATGACGCTGAATCTGTTGCTAGAATTGTCATCAAGGTGGAGTCTTTGCTACAACGTTTATACAAGTCATATGCTTCTCAGGGTGACAATGTCGACAATGTTGGCTCTAAGGTAAACTGATCATAGTTTTCATTTTAAGTCTTTGCTAGAATCATTTTCATTTGAAGTACTGTTATAAGATCGGTTTCTAGGCAATTGAAATCTGCAAGTACTGTTATAGTTTTCATTTGAAGTACTGTTACATTTTTTTTATCACATTAAAATCACAGTTAGATCTGTTTAGGGTCCTGAAGATAGGTATTCCTGTTGTACTTGGAATTGCTGTTAGATAACTTCCTGACTAAATAACCAATTCTTATGCTACCAGATTAAATAACCAGATTAAAATGAAGTCAGGTCCTCATTCTACTTAAGAACTGAAACCATAATAATTAGCATCATTCTTATGCCTCAAGTACTAGTTGTTTGTTGTTAATTAACTAGTGGTTATGAGAGATTATTGAATCTGTTAGTTCTGTTAATTTGCTATGTCCACTGACTTTGGCCCTATTAAATTATTACAGGTTGATGGAATCACCTTTCCGTCAAAAACCATTGGTAGTGTACCAAATAAAAGGAGATTATTGGAAAATTATATGAATCAGCAACGAATGGAGATAAGCGAAAAGAAAAATGATCTTGACAGATACCTGATCGAAGAACCTCTCAATCCGATGAATTCTTCTTTTGACATTTTAATGTGGTGGAAGGATAACTCCGAAAGGTATAAGACTCTATATTTAATTGCTAGAGATGTTCTTGCAATTCCTGTCTCCACAGTTGCTTCTGAATCTGCCTTTAGTACCAGTGGGCGTATTTTGGACCCATTTAGGAGGTCGTTAAGTCCAAAAATGGTAGAAATTTTAGTTTGCACTCGGAGTTGGTTGAAGAGGGACAAAAGAGGAGTGAAATTATATGAGTTTATGGATGAAACCTACTCTTATCAATTTGTTGAAGGTACATTATATATTATCTAGATCAAGTTAAATCTATTATGTATTCAATAGTCTATAGTCTATACTTGTGCACTGCCAAATAATGAGTATGCATTTGTTTATCTTGTAGAAAATGTAAACAAGATGAAGGACCAGATGGCAAGTGAGGGGATTGCTACAAAGGATATCAATATCATTGATGTGTGATCTATCTGGCTATCAGTGATTCTATTTCAGCTTATGTACTCTTAAGACTATGTTTAATTTATTTCAGTTTTTGTACTCTTAAAGACTATGTTGAATCAGGATTGTGTTAACTTTTTATGGATTCAGACATTCAGTTATGTTGCATTTGGTTAAGAGACTTCAAATCAGACTATGTAGTTGTTGTTTTTATTTTCTTGCATTTTGGGTTGATTATTCTTTTGCATATTCAGGTTATCTATTTCATTTTTATATTTAAGCAACCCATTCAAACCAATCCAAACCGACCCAAACCGACCTATAACAAATAGGGTTGGGTTAAAAATTTCCAAACCGTTTTATAATGGGTTGGGTCGTTTTAATGGTTCAACCCGGCCCCACATCTAAAACTTTCATCTCAGTTGACGAAAGTAATCTTTACCAATCATGATTTACCAAACCTCTATCTAAGCGCTCCTTAGAGATGCACAAAAGGCCCATCGGGCCGGGCTTTGACCGGGCTTTGAAAAGCCCGGGCTTTTTGGTCAAAGCCCGGCTCGGGCTTTGACTTTGACCGGGCCGGGCCGGGCTTCTGTTAAAAATGTGAGCCCGTTTAGGCCCTCGAAGCGGGCCGCGGTGGGCTTTTTTCAGGACCTGAAGCGGGCCGGGCCGGATCGGGCTTTTTCCCGGATCAAATCGGATCGAGATTTTATGTTACATAAGAATGTTCTTTATGTAATAATGGTAGACATGTGTTAAACAATTTATTTTGCCGATACAAATATTTTATTTATCGATTTACTTTTTGATTTGATGATATATTAATTGATTACACGTGTACTTAACTTGTTTTCGTTCATGTATCGTAATATATGCTTATAAATAATCTTATTATTAATAATGAATATGTAAATATATATGTACTTAAATTAATTTTATATTTGTAGGAAGTGTAAATACATAAATATTTATGTAAGTATACTAGAATAATCAGATTTTACCCTGGCTTTTTCGGGCCGAACCGGGCTTTTAATCGGGCCGGGCTAAAGACCGGGCTTTTTAAAAGACCGGGCTAAGACCGGGCTTTTTCCGGGCCGGGCCGGGCTTTGCCAAAATATATAGGGACCGTTTAAGGCCCTCGGGCCGGGTTTTGATCGGACCGGACTTTGACTGGTCTTTGCCGGATCGGGCCGGGCCAGATTTTCGGGCTCGGGCTTTTTGTGCATCTCTAGCGCTCCTACACCCATTTATTAGTTCCCCTGAATTTTTCCTAAGTAAACTTACCCCAATAAAGCCCAAATCCATCAGCTCACAATCATCTATATCTATATCCTATACTAAAACAAAATCCTTTCCTCCATTTTTCCCTCCAAAATTTCCCTCTTCTCTCTCCTCCCTTTCACTTAAATATTATTTTTTCTTCTATTTCCTACCATTCTTTCTCCCCCTCCTCTTATTATTTTTCTCTTCTACCTCCTACCCTTCTCTCCTCTTCTTTTATTATATTTTCCTCTTTTCTCTCCTACCCCTTCATTTAAATCATTTAAATAATTACTTTTTCATCTCCTCTCTTCTCACTTTATTCAAAACTCATATTATAATTAATATTATTTAATTTTCCTCCTAATGTTCTTTTATTTTCTTCCCTTTTCTCTCTTTGCCACCCACTTCTATATCCTATCTATCTATATCCTATACTAAAACAAAATCCTTTCCTCCATTTTTCCCTCCAAAATTTCCCCCTTCTCTCTCCTCCCTTTCACTTAAATATTATTTTTTCTTCTATTTCCTACCATTCTTTCTCCCCCTCCTCTTATTATTTTTCTCTTCTACCTCCTACCCTTCTCTCCTCTTCTTTTATTATATTTTCCTCTTTTCTCTCCTACCCCTTCATTTAAATCATTTAAATAATTACTTTTTCATCTCCTCTCTTCTCACTTTATTCAAAACTCATATTATAATTAATATTATTTAATTTTCCTCCTACCCCTTCATTTAAATCATTTAAATAATTACTTTTTCATCTCCTCTCTTCTCACTTTATTCAAAACTCATATTATAATTAATATTATTTAATTTTCCTCCTAATGTTCTTTTATTTTCTTCCCTTTTCTCTCTTTGCCACCCACTTCTATATCCTATACTAAAACAAAATCCTTTCCTCCATTTTTCCCTCCAAAATTTCCCTCTTCTCTCTCCTCCCTTTCACTTAAATATTATTTTTTCTTCTATTTCCTACCCTTCTTTCTCCCCCTCCTCTTATTATTTTTCTCTTCTACCTCCTACCCTTCTCTCCTCTTCTTTTATTATATTTTCCTCTTTTCTCTCCTACCCCTTCATTTAAATCATTTAAATAATTACTTTTTCATCTCCCCTCTTCTCACTTTATTCAAAACTCATATTATAATTAATATTATTTAATTTTCCTCCTAATGTTCTTTTATTTTCTTCCCTTTTCTCTCTTTGCCACCCACTCTCTAATATAATTTAATTATTTATTACTTTTTATATACTTAACTTTCTATTTTCATTTTCCCACCCATTTTCCCTCATATTATTTTTTTCATTCTATTATATCTCGATTACTCTTTGTTTTATTTCAAATTCACTCACAATTTTTATACCTATGACTTCAATTTTATTTTTATATTTACTATATTCTAATGGGATTTTTTCAAAAATACCAAATTACAAATTTTTTTTCCCAAAAACTTCATTTGCAACCGATTTTTACCTGCGGTACCAGCGTTGCAACCTATAACTTTAGGTAGTATTTTTGAAAATATTTTAAAAAAATTAGGTATTTTTGTAAATATCCCTAATTCTAATTGTCTTTGAATTGTGCAAAGTAAATCAAATTTTATGAATATCATCTAACATTTATACATATATACATATGAAATATTTTTAATGTAAAATAGATTTTCTTCAAATCATTATTTAAATAATTCGTAGCATTTTCTTACATACTAACATAATTAATAAATATTTTTATTAATATATGGCTTTTAAAATTAATTTTATTAAATATATGAAGGTCATTGAAAACATGAAAGATTAGAGCATAAATAATTTGTTATTAGAAAAAGAATTTATCTAACATGAACGAGTTGAGATGTTTCTTATGGATGAAAATATTTATTACCACATATTAAAATTTTAGTTTCAACGTAATCTAAATTTTTAATTTTCTTTTGTTGTTATTTCGCAATTATAAATGAAAATTTATTCTTTAACATGTACTCTACATATATAAAGTTATTTTTTTTTTGTTAGATCATAAAGTCATTATTTGATTATATGAATTTAGAAACTCAAATTTTGACCTCAAATATGAAATTTTAATAATATTTTTGTATTGTATCATGCATGATTTGGTGATATTAAGTCTTATAAATTCGATAACATTTTCGGTTTTGAAATTCGTAATGTTATTTACATTAAAGAGTAAAATATTTTATATATTATCTTCTTATTTTTGCTATATTTAATAACATAATTGAAAGTGAAATAATATTTTGTTTTGTATAAATAGGAAATTTAACTAATTATAATTTAAAATATACATTAAAAATATTAAATAACAAAAATATAAATATAAGTAATGAAAATTAATTATTTTTTTTCAAACAAAATTATTAACACCTAATCAATCAAATTATTTTTATTAGAAAATCCAGAAATTTCCTAACGTAATGCTAAAATAATCATTATAATTTTTATAAAAATCTCAATTATGCTTCTAATTAATTTAATTTTAATAAGAACAAAAATAATTGTATGAAAGTGAATAATATTAATAATCCATTTATATTTTACATTATTTATTAATAATATCTAAATACATATTAAAATAAATATATTTAATAAACTGTGCAGATGCACGGGTATTATCTAGTTTACTGCATTTGCAAAGCCCTCCAGAAGATGTGTATTTTATTCTAAAAACGGCATTTTTTTTAGGGGTGATCATTCGGTCGGTTCGGTTAAAAACCGAACCGAATAACAAAAACCGAATAACCGAAATCCGATTTTTACCAAACCGAACCGAACCGATTTATCCGTAGAAACCGAACCGAAAAACCGAAAAACCGAACCGAAATATTTCTCCAAAACCGAACCGAACCGATTTAAAAAAAATTATATATAATATTATTTTTTTTAATTTTAAAATTAATTTTAATAGCAACTATATTAAAATATGTAACAATTAAAACAAAATAAAACACAAACTATCAATTTAAATATTTAACCTTAATTTTGAATTAATTAAATCATGCATATATATAAAATATAAACATATACATATATAATATAAATAAAATATATATATAATTCGGTTATTTCGGTTTGAACCGAAGTTTTTTTAAAAAAACCGAACCGAACCAAAATAAATTTCGGTTTAAACCGAAAAACCGAATAACCGAAATTTTCAGAAAAATACAATCCAAACCGAACCGAAATTCAACATTTCGGTTCGGTTTTTCGGTTTCGGTTCGGTTTTGCTCAGCCCTAATTTTTTTCCCGTAAAGATGAAGCCGGGTGCATCAATTTTTTCAAACGTATTAGAGCATCTTCAAGAGGTTATTTATTGTAACTCTTAACTCAAAAAATGGGGAAAAATAATAAAAATCAAGCTCCAAGAGATTCTTAGAGGCTCTTTAAAAAATTAAGAGTTTCTTCTCTCTCCTCTATTTTAGGAGCAACTAGTAACTCTTAACTTAATATTTTATTAGTAAAATAGTGGTTTTTCTCTTTCATCTATTGATTGTTTGTTCAAATGAAATTGAAATATGAATAAAATATAAAATAAAGAGCCATAATAGAGATCATTGTTGAAGTTGACACACAAATCAATGTAATAACTTACTAAGAGCTTAATTGTTTATAATATATTTAAGAGTGAGCTAAGAGACTCTTGGAGATGCTCTTAGCTCGCGTGGTTTTTATGGATGTGTATCTATCTAGTATAGTATACATTAATCAGATGAGCATTTTACCTAGTAAACATTAAGAGCGTGTTTGGCTTAAATTAAAAAATGTTACACTTAAAGTGCTACTTACTCACTTTAAGTGAAAAGTGATAATTTTTACTTAAAGTTAGGTGTATCTGTTTGGCTAATTCCACTTAAAGTAAATTTATTTTTAAAAAATTAATTAAAAAAAAAGAAATTTATATTTTTTTGAAAGTATAAAATACAAATATATGCAAAGAATACAATACAAGTTAAAAGGTGACTCAAATACATAAAAATTGATATACGAAAAAAATAAGTGAAAAAAAAGTACCTCCAAGCTACTTTTTTTTTTAGCCTACTTTCCACTTTAAGTGGCTCCCCTTTAAGGGGAGCCAAACACCTCCATGCAAACTTTAAGTGAAAAAAAAAAATTTTAATGGGGGCCAAACACCCTCTAATAGTTGTTGCGAATTGTCGTCCACTCAAATAAACAAAACATTCATAATAAGCATGCTAATGTGAAGTCAAAAAATATAAAACAAAACTTGAAAGCTTTAGTTTCCAACACGAAGCAGTCGATATCTTTCTACTGTCTTTCCGCAATGAACAGACTCAAAATGAAATAAAAGACAGATCTAAGCTTTATCAGCTTTAGAAGCTGTAGCAGCAGCTTGTCCACGGAGCCGACCAGTCCTCCTAGCTGCAATAAGACCAACTTTTTGACCAGGGGGAGCATCACGACGTACAGTACTGGCATGACCAATATGTTGGTGATTACCACCACCATGAGGATGCTCGACAGGGTTCATAGCAACACCACGAACCTTGGGCCAGCAGTTACGTTTCACGCGGTACTTGTGGTAGGCATTACCAGCCTTTAGCATTGGCTTCTCTGTTCTTCCTCCTCCAGCAACCTGCCCTATCATGGCACGACAACCACTAGGTACAATTTTCTTGGAACCAGATGGAAGTTTAATCCTATCAAAAGCAAGAACATCAAAACTTGGTCAGATAAATTAAATTATCAAACCACAACATGGAGATTTAGTAGCATGAACATTCTACAAAATTTGAACCATCAAACATGAAGTCAAAGAGAAAAAAGATACCATTTCACACTCAAATATTGCTCTCTACATGATAAGAGATAAGGTAATCATTGTTTTAAATATGAGAAGCAAAAATGCAAATCAACTAGCAAAGATCACATAAGAGCATCTCCAAGAGACTCTTTAAATGAGCTCTTAGGTGAAAATATAAAGAGGTTAATAGGTTATGAAAAATTAGAGCTTCGAAAGACTCTTCAAAAAGTTAAGAGCTCATTCTCTCTCCTCACTTTTAAGAGTCTCTAGGTAACTCTTAACTTAATTTTACTAATAAATTATTCAGTTCCTCCAATTCTTCCAATACTTGAATTCAAATTTTTGTCATAGTGTCATTGAAATATGAATAAAATATAAATAAAGAAGGAGTATAGAGAGCATTGTTGGAGTTGACACGACAAACGATGTAATAACTTACTAAGAGCTCAATTGTTTATAAATATTTTTAAGAATGAATTAGAAGATTCTTGGAGATGCTCTAATTCACATGTTCTCAATATTTCATTCTAATGGTAGCACGCAAAGCATTAAGTTCACAGATGTACCAAACGTATTTTTACGATGAACATAGTTTCAACGTTGCTCTTGGGAATGAACAACCAACATAAGAACTTCCCCAATTTTACAACACTAAAATCTGCCAGGTGCCACTAATCATTAGGTTGCCAGAAAAGCATTTGCAAAATAATAACAAGAAATGACAGTTATTTCTCCAATTCTCTGTTACAAGGCAATTAGTCATATACCAACTTAATTTCTATGGTTCATAGAAATAACCAATCATATAACCATACCTCTTAAACACGATCACATAACCAATCAACTCTGTAAATGCCCCAAACCAATCCACAAAATAAACAATACATAACATCACAAAACCATATACCACCAAAATCAACAATAAGAAACAATAAACCAAACATACACTTCACCAATAGCATCAACAAATTAAATGTAACTCGACCAATTAAACAATATAACAAAACCAAAATCCATATGGAGAACTTCATTTCTTTATCGATATAAAAAAATACACTATTGCTATCACATACATTAAGAACAAGAACAATATTACTTAATCACGCATCAAAATATCAACGCTCTACTCTAAAACTAACAATACAAAACAATAAACCAAATACACTCCTCACCAATAGCATCAACAAATTAAACATAACTCTAGAACTTTATCAATTTATCGAGGCTAAAAATACACTATTCGTATCACATACATTACAACCGAGAAAAAATATTACTTAATCGAGCATCAAAAAATCGAGATTCTACTCTAAAAAAAGGTTCAAGGAGATACCTAGAGGTACCGTTATCGGGATTATGACTAATAACAATAGCATAATCCCCGGAAGCTCTGGCCAGCGTTCCGCGATCACCGACATGATGTTCGACATTACAAACCACAGCACCTTCCGGAATAGACCTAAGTGGCAAAACATTTCCAACCATCAAATTAGCTTTTTTCCCACAAAATATAAACTGACCAGTATACATTCCCTCAGCAGCCACGAACAGTTCTTTCTGATGCTTGTAACGAAACGGGTGTCGAAAAGTGATCCGAGCAAGCGGAGCTCCACGACCCGGGTCATGGATAATCTCGGTAACCACGCCTTTGAGATAGCCGTTGCGCTCGCCAAAATCGAGGCTGCGGAAACGGGCTGGGCCCTTGCGGTGGTGTGTGTGGGACTTGAATACGCTGCCTGCTCCTTTACGTTGTGCTCTGATTACACGACCCATTTCGTGTGTGTTGTGTGTGTGGGGAGGTGTGATTAGGGTTTGGAGAAGAAAGGGGGCAAATGAGATGGTGAGCTTTTATATGGGTTGGGTTTATGGGCCGAAATTGGGGTTTTGTGTCGTTATGGGCCAGGGTCACAAAGGCCCGATAAGTGGCTGGTATTATAAATACCAAAACCCTTGAAAAAACCTGGTACATAATAAATTCCCAAAATCAGATCATACATACATGCATAACAACATGAAGCGAGCTGCTTCAACCTCCTATGCGCAGCCTAAATCCAAATTAAAATTTAACCATCAAGGTTGAATTATTATTATTATATTAGTCGTAATTTAGCTACTAGTACATTGTCATGAAAAAAGTTGTTAAGTTTTAATGATTAGATGTTATTGTTGCACAGGTGAGTTGGAGTTTAAAGAAGATGATGAGAGTACTAAAGAAGAAGCTAGGAGAGTGGCTGACCATTATAGTGCAAGGAAGAATCACACTCTTGAAGAAAGAGAAGCTAGTCCTATTATTCATTTGAAGAAACTTAATAACTGGGCATGTCTTTATTTTATCGTTTTTTACGGTATATCTTTCGAGTTTATAATCTTGGATGCATGATTTAATAATTGATTATTCGTGATTTTTGTTTGATTAAGCAGATAAAAAGTGTCCTGATTCAGCTGTATGCACGTCGGGGAGACGCTGTTCTTGATCTGGCATGTGGAAAGGTATTTATTTGCTTCTCACAATCGCTAGTTATGGGTTAACTTATACTAATGCATTGGAGTATAATTTATGCATGCCTATTAGTATTACAAGTGGTTTTTTACAGTAATTGTGAAACTTTGATCAGGGTGGTGATCTGATTAAATGGGACAAGGCAAAAGTTGGATATTATGTGGGCATTGATATAGCTGAGGGCTCGGTATGTTTCTTCGCGGCTGTTCCATGTATTCACCTGTTTTCTAATCTACTGTTATGTAAAAGAATTTCACGAATTAAGTCAGCTCTACATTTTGATATATTGAAACAAGCGATTTACTAGTCAATCGTTTATTTTCTTCAATTTCATATATTGAAACAATTTATACAATACGTGCTTTTAATTATGTATTGATTACCATTCTTCATAACCTATTCAGGTGACTTATGAGAGAAAAATTAAGCCTTTTATATTTCTGTTGGACTTACTTTTATAGAATTTTGTTTTAGTCTAATGAACCACAGATGGTGGTAACATGGTGACACAGGAAATAGTGTTCTTGTTCTCATAGTTTTTTCCTGCAAACTCCTCTCATATTTACCCCAAGTCTAATTTTTAAAGGTTAGTCATAAAACTTTACTGAGTAGAGCTAAAAATCATTTTAAGCACCATCAGTATGGGGATCATTCTAAGATATGGAAAATATTTTTCTTGTATTAGAGTCATTAACACTCATTCAAGTCCTAGAAGACTTTTTTTTTGTCATTTTAGTGTTGATTGTTGAACTTCTTTCTTGTGTCTGACCAAAGACTAGCTTTGGCTCCATGAGTTATGGTTGGACCAATTTTGCATATGAATATTGAATGCTGCTTGGAGGTACAATACCTGATACTGTCTTAAAAGTCTCAGCTGTTTCATGAATGTTAAACTTTATATCAACATTTTATCTACAGATAGAAGATTGTCGTACCCGGTATAATGGTGCTGCAGATCAGAGCAGTAAGAATTTCACTTCTCGCCTTCTCTGTGCAGACTGTTTCGAGGTTCCCACAAACTTATTTTCTTAATAAAATCGAACTATTAGTTGTAGGAGGTTCAGAATATTAAAGTATCATTTAGTTTGATGATATGCATTGCACTAATGCCTTTCAGGTTCGACTAGATGAAGCGTTAGCAGATGATGGACCGTTTGATATATGTAGTTGCCAGGTAAATACTATCTTCCTTAAATTTCCACAAAAAACACTTCTTTTACTTTCGTAGTTGACACCTGTTTACTACTTGCAGTTTGCCATGCATTATTCATGGTCTACTGAGGCACGGGCACGACGGGCCTTGGCAAATGTTTCGGCATTACTTCGGCCAGGAGGCATTTTTATTGGAACAATGCCAGATGCGAACGTCATCATCAAAAAGCTCAGAGAAGGCATGGCCATTTCTTATAATATTCCAGTTGTGTTGCTTGTGTAGGAAATTATACCTGCCTTTTGGCCTTGACAAATGCCCGCCTGTAGAAATTTAGGATCTAACTGAACAGAATACAAATTACAGATATCGAGGAGCCATTTGTTAATTATAAATTCTCAACCTAATAGCTAAACTCGCCTTTTACCTTTCCGGCTTTCCCTGATTAGATAACTATTCTCTATTGGAAGCAGTTTTTCATTCCTTAATTTTGAATAAGCAGCTGAAGGACTGGCCTTTGGCAATGGTGTGTACTGGATACGGTTTGATGAAGAATACTCCGAAAAAGTGAGTCAGTTCAATTTTTTTCTAATTTTAAGTTATTCCCTCCAATATCAAATTAAGTTAAAGAGTTTGACCGGTGTATTGTATCTGTCTATTACCTTCATCTCTCATTTTATGATGTTTCATAAGGAAAACCATTTCGCTTAGCTTTAAGGAAGGAGTTTTGTATTTATGTAAAAATTGAACAACTGGTGAAACACTTTGGTTCTTGTCTACAGAAATTTAAATTGACACGTCCCTTCGGTATCAAGTACGAATTCCATCTTGAGGTAAGTTCATATTGACTTTTTGTTGAAGACTGATGTTGTACTAGAACTTCTTAGTGTTTAATCTAAGGGATATGGAGATCTTTGTGCTATTTATTTTCGCAGGATGCTGTTGATTGTCCAGAATGGATTGTTCCCTTTCATGTTTTCAAGTCACTGGCAGAAGAGGTACAGTGTGGTTTGCTTGACAATTGCATATATAAGCTAGTAAGCATTTACGGGACCTTTCCGCATGTAACATTATTCTTCACGCTCTTTTGCTTGAATGTGCAGTATGATCTGGAACTGGTTTTTGTTAAAAATAACCACGTCTTTATAGAGGAGTACATGAAGATACCAGATTACATAGCACTCATGAGGAAACTTAAAGCCCTGGGTGATGGAAATGAGGACCAGGGTAAATTTCACAAACTACAATTTTGATTTAATCTGTGGACCACATTCCTAGGTTCTTTTAACTGTATATAGCTCATCAAGTTTTCGCATATATATATATATATATATGCTTTTGCTCAAATACAAACCAATCCTTAAATACAAACTACAAACTAACACTAAATTAATTATATTTCATCTATTCTAAGTTTCCCGCCAAGGGTACCTTCACGAAAGATGCTTAAAATAATTGACTCTATCCAACAAAAAAAAAAAAAAATTCAAAAAAAAAAAAAAAAATCCCTGCCGTGGAAATGCGAAGCATTTAAGACAGTAAACGGATGAGTTAGGTAGTCATGGTCCTCGACACACCCGTCAATCGTCTATTGCCTTTACCATTGATTGCCATTCCTTACAACTTTAGAATGATAAAGGCGCGAAGCGCCGAAAAGAAGGTGCGAAGCACCGTTAACCAGTGAAATCCACTGCCACGTCATCACGTGAACAGTGATTTTTTTTATTTTTTTTTATTTATTTTTTATTTTTTTTTGTTGGATAGAGCCAATTATTTTAAGCATTTTTTGTATTGGAGTACCCCTAGTTTGATCATTAGATTAGCTTGAAATATTAGATTAGTGTTTAGTTTTTAGTTTGTAGTTAATTTTAGTTTGTAGTGGAGTAGGACCCTATATATATATATATATAAATATCAAATAGGTAACTAATTCCCGTTGTTTGATATTGTATTAAGGTACACTCTCACCAGATGAATGGGAAGTGGCTTACTTATATCTGGCTTTCGTCCTGAGGAAGGTATGATTCTTTGCTTTGAATATAATATACTCTATGCTATATATGCATTGTGTAAATTTGCATTCTTATTTATATTACACAAGTACAGTCATCGCCTCTTAACTGAAAATGTTCCCTGTCATTACTGTGCAAGTCCTCTATGAACTTGCATCCTTTAGCATGCACTCTTGATCTTGTTTCTGTTTAATATTTATTAAATTATTCATGGTTTTCTGGCAACCAATTTCTCTTTGCAGCGAGGCCAACCAGAAACACGAACAAGCGGTAGACAAGACAGAGGTAAATTGCACATAAAGAAAGATGACATTACATACTTGACAGCAAGAGCACCCAGAACCGACACAAACAAGCAGTAGACGAAGACAGAAGCCAACTGCACAGAATGAAAGAAGACATTACATACTTGAACAGTTGAACTTTATTCAGCGCTTTGATTTTCCGTTTTTGTGTGGGCTTCTGGAATCCAAGTAAAAAGTGCCTGTGCCACGAAAATGCAATGCAGAAGAGATGTGGGAAAATCACAAGTTAATTCTCATATGATAGCTGGGATCTTTGCAAGTAAACATGTAAATCACAAGTTAATTCTCATATGATAGCTGAGATTATGTATTTGATGTTAAAAGGAGTTTTGGCACTGCAAATGAGATGAGGAAGTCTCCATTGGGCATTACTGTAGTTATTTAGTATCTGGCCACAGAAAAAACCAATTTATCACTCCATCGTCAAAGTTCATAAAAAAGTTGGTGGTAAGAAAATGTAGTAGAGCAAAAGCCACGTAAAATATAGTTGCAGCTTCTTCTATGTTCCAATACTGAAAAGGCTTCTCCAGTACAATACGCCAACGCATGTCTAATACGCAAAATTAGTATTACTTACATTCAATTTGTATTCATTTCAGTGGATACCGTAAAATTGTCTATAAACCTTTTGAGCTAGTACCAACTATAATAACAAAAAAATTTAGCTCAACGGGTAGTAGTAGTCCTTCAAATTTAAAGTAGAATGGGTTAACTTGTCATTCAAATAAAATTCAATGAAACAAACATGATCCAGGTGGCCAGGTCAGGTGAACTGATAGAATATGCAAGAATGGATATGAATTGATTGAAAACAATTTTTGATTAAACAACAAACGTCAATTATTTAGTTCTTGAATCGTTTATCATGCAACTGAGAAGGATTCCCAGTCTGACACACTTCGTAATAATACAGCATATCAAGAAAGCTTAAAAATCCCATGTCCAGTAGCTTCGACAAATTTATAACCACTTTAAACACGCTTGAGTACAACTACCATGATAACCATGACAGCTAATCCCATGATTGAAGCACCCATAGTCTTATCAAATTTAGCACTTCCATCACCTGCTGCTGCTGGACCAGCAAAAAGATTCTGAAAGAAACTAGATAAGCTGTTTATCATATCCTCTACTCTTGATTTAATGTCTTCTAAGAAACTGTTGAAACCATTCTTTGGCTCTTTCTCATCGAATGTCTCATCGTCGGAGTACTTGTGGGACTGGTACCCTGGAATCTCAGCAGGGGAGTACTTGCGGGACTGGTACCCTGGAATCTCAGCAGGTGATTCATCAAGACTGCCGTTCATACCTGAGATGGAAGTATCTAGCAATTACATTATGTTTCATAGAAGCTAAATCGAAACTACAGAAGGGTTCACATTCCATACCAGTCTCTTGGGACTGGAAGTATTCCAAAAGCGCCTCATTTTTCTTTACAGCATCCCAGACATTTGGATCACTGGCAATTGAAGCAACGACGGTCTAGCACAAATATAAGTTGCAGATATCAGTCTCCCAACTATAATATTCAACAATAAGTGCACATGGATGAGCATCAAAAAATTTGAACTGCAAGTTCAACAAGAATACATGCATATCTAACATATAAGGGCTAGTAAACAGCTGAAATTTCATTTTAGTGCAGCCTAAAAGCTTTTACAATTTTCAGGTTCCTGATTGGTATTTTCATTTTGTATATCTGTCCAAAAACACTTCTGACAATCTTACAAGACCCCACAGAAAAAGAGTGCTTTCAGTCTCAAACCTGAACAGCTGCACTTTCTTTGAGCAATCGAAAAGCCTGAATAGCTTGATTTGGTACAGAGGCTTTGGTAACACAAGCTTTACCCTCCGAACGGATAGCGTCTGAAATAGCCAACTTTTCGTGCCCCATATCTGATTCACACGAACCTTCACTGGATTCATTTGACAGGTATGCCCTGAGGATGTCAAGCAAAGAGCAATTCCGGTGCTCGATTAAACTTCTCTACTCATATTTGTGCAATTTTCATTTCTCCCTATATAAACAAGTAACCCGCAGAGAGAGAATGGGAAACACAATATATAGCACACATACACACTTTTTCCTGTAGGATAGTTCTAGCCTGTCACGCAATTCCAATTTAGAGTCGTTTTTCATATGCATGTCAAGGAAAGATAAGTGAATATGAACAATTATTTTTCTACCAATGATTCATTTTTAATACAAATCGAAGTTTTTTTTGGAGAAGATGAAGAAAATGGTTAACACTTTTAGTGGAGCTGAGTTAGAGTACAAATTTTTCTTTCATATTTACCAGAATAACGTCAAAGTAAAGGAGAGTTAACGGGCATGAAATTTTTTCTATGTTTAGTGACTATATAAAAAGTAATATTCACTCGAGTGATCCAATTGTAAGGTTTTTTAGTTCAAATGATCCACTTGCAAGTTAGGTAGAGTTTAGTGATGAACTGGCCAGTTAACCCCATTGATATCTGCTACACATCCGGGGTAGATCCACAGACTGTATCTAAAGCATTTACACCACCAAGAAAAGACCCCTGAACTTCATCGAAAACAAGAAGAAGCATGCTTCACATATGTTACATTAAATGGGGATTCAAACAGAAATGAAGCATAAATGCTACTAGTGCATTCACACATGTATCACAAGCAACGGGAAGCAAAAAGGTCTTTGGACGACTAAAGGACTTTTTACTCTCAGTGATATCATAGGCCTTTGCGGGCAAAGGCAGATAGCAGAGCTCAACAAGAATGTGTGTAAATTTATTGGCCATAGCGGATGACAGATTTCCTAAATCGGTCAACAATCATTCCACCATTAAAGAATTACAATTGTAACTTAAGCTCACTCTAGCACTTGAATTACTCGAGGATACATTCCTTACATACGTATTATGCATCTGTCGAAAGCAGGATGATTGCACATTCCCATTTTGAAACAAGACAATCTTAACTCCTTAAACCAAACACACATAACACCTCAATCCTCCAATTTAATTCATTTTAGAATAATAAACAGATTCTTAATCACTAACACATAACAGCATCAATTTAAAAATAAGAGCATGCAAAAAACAAAACCAAACAAAAAATCACAAAAATGTAATAACTAAACAAAATGAATACACAACATAAAGATATATAGTACAGTAAAACATACTGATCAAGAGCAGTACGGAGTTGAAAGGTAGCATCTCGAGCTTCCTCAAGAGTGGGGGCCCCACCAAACACAACCCTCGGCAAAGCCTCGCCCACATCACAACTACTTGCCACCCCTTCCGTCACTTCCCAATCCTCAAACTCAATAAAAGGCTTATTCACCGTCGAAGACGCAACATCATATTGCGTATCAGATGTAGATATCACGCCTGTAATTGGCCGGGCAGTATTGGCCTTTAACGCAGCGGAGGTTATGTTTCCAGGGAACGCCGGGAACCCACCGCGAAAGCTGCCGTTAACGACGCCGGCGATCTTTCCGGCCACTCTCATCGCCACTCCGCCTCCCATTATTATTAGTATTATATTGTAGGGTAATTAAACTATTTTGGTTTTGCGGATTGTAAAGATAAATTCCTTGTGTCTGTTATTGTGTTGGGGTATCGGGTATGTAGTTTAACATCGCATAAATTGTGGATATCGATGTGAAGTTTGCCACGTAGAC
Organism: Kitagawia praeruptora; assembly: GCA_037693485.1. Lineage (NCBI taxonomy): Eukaryota > Viridiplantae > Streptophyta > Magnoliopsida > Apiales > Apiaceae > Kitagawia > Kitagawia praeruptora. The sequence goes on from CM075345.1 coordinate 57,858,591, forward strand.
AGAACTTAGAGTTGACGTTGACCTCTTGATATCCTAAACTTAAGGGTTAAGCTACATAGAGTATACTACTCGTTATCCAATCGTTTACTACTACATTTTTATATCAGTGTATTCACCACGTATTTTAAGTTAAATTTTATGGTAGTTTCATAATTTATATTTAATTTTTTTTTTCTTATATAAAAATATAAACATAATTTTTTATACAAGAAAAAAATTTAAAAATAAATTATAAAATAAAATACACCTTAAAATATGTGTCAAACACCTTTTGATATGTGTCGGACATCGAAAACTATAAACAATTGGATGAGACGGATCCGCTGTCCAAATTCATTTTGGTCGAAATATCTATAAAAACGCACGGAGAAGAGTAGCAAGATAAATTGTGGAGTTTTAATTGATAAAATTTATATAAGAGATTTTTGTATGTGTTGAAAAAATTTAATTGGTTAATTTTTTTATCCATGCGTTTATTATTATTAATGAAAATAAATTATGGGTGTTGGTCCCGTTTATCACAATTTAAAGTAAAACGGTCCAAAATATCACAATCGAGAAAAATGATCCTTTATATCATAAAAAAATGCAAGTTTAAGTCACGTTTTCTAAAAACGCATTTTGCTTCTGCGTTTCTCATTAAATTATTTACTGTTAATAAATTTTAAAAACTGAAAACGCATTGTTAGATTGCGTTAATGGAAAAAACAAACACTACACGCATTCTTTATATGCGTTTTGACTTTTCTCCTTTTCGCAAATAGGAGCCCAGGCCCAGCTAGTAGAGAGAGCCCAGCCCAAAGCATGAAAATTGTGAAAAAATTCTAAACACATCCATATGTTGCGTTTCTTTGTGATATTAAAGGCTATTTTCTTGAATAGTGATATTTTGGATATTTTAACTTTAAATTGTGATTTAAAGGGTCATTTCTTATAAATTATCCAAAAAGTGTCAATTAAATTTTATTATGTGTGCTTCGACATATATTTATCTTCATTTATATGAATGCATGTGAGATTTATATTTTTAACTAAATTATTAATCAATATTAATAAGATATGTGAAATTTTAGAACATTTTTAATTTATTTTATTTTCTAACATCTTTAACAGCAAAAATGATGTTTTTATTATGAAAAATAGCAGTTGTAAAAGAAAAAAAAACCAGGCTTTTACATTAATTTTGTTATCTATTTCTTGACAATATCCTTAAATTAATCAATAACTTCATATACCTTCCTTTCTGTTTCGTGTGGATAAATTAGGCAATCGTGATAGTCCAAAAGCTTCATTAATTTCAAGTAAGGGAAGTCCTAACGTCTTAGAGCATTTCTAAAACATTCTTAAATAAGTTTTTAACTTAAAAAATAAAAAGTATGAGAAAAAAAATGGGCTCCAAGATTTTAAAAAGTTTAAAAATCTATTTTATTTCTTCAATTTTAAAAACTACTACATGGCTCTTAACTATTTTCTACCAATAAAATATTAACTTGCACATTGTTGGATTTAAATCTATATTATAATTAGGTTTGAAATATTAATAAAATATAAATTAGGAGTCAAGATAAAGAGTATTGTTAAAGTTGACATTTTATGTACTAACCTTCTAAGAGTTTTATAATTTTTATTATTTTTAAAAGCTAACTAGGAAATTGTTGAAAATGCTCTTAATTATTGGCATGTTTGGGAAATCTTAAAATAAGTCCTTATGGACTTATTTTCGAATAAATATTTCATATTAAAATTTTTATACAAATATTTATTGTATGTTTGAGATTCTATAAATTTTTAAAAAAAAGTCAAGTTTTTTCGAAAAAAAAATTAGAAATCTTAAATTTTATCTTAAAATAAATTGACTTATTCTGAAAATAAGTTACCAAATACCCCCTATGTACCAAACTGAACTGGGTCAAGACTCAGTCCCATGCATTAACCTTTCAAATCAAACTTTGACAAATAACATTATTAGACAATGGAGAAATGCCCAGACTTGGTCGTCAAAAGCTCTATTTCAGATACCAGTTGAAGGAGATGGAGCAGAAAAATGGGTGAAGTCGCAGATGGACATAATTAAGGTAAATGTTGACGCAACAATTTTTAGTAGTCATAATTAAGGTAAATGCATTGGAGTATAATTTATGCATGCCTATTAGTATTACAAGTGGTTTTTTACAGTAATTGTGAAACTTTGATCAGGGTGGTGATCTGATTAAATGGGACAAGGCAAAAGTTGGATATTATGTGGGCATTGATATAGCTAAGGGCTCGGTATGTTTCTTCGCGGCATTGATATTATGTGGTTGTGTGAGTGTGTTTAATTATTAAAAAAAACAGTTAAAAAAAAAATACGAAATTTCAATTTCATATATTATGTGGTTGTGGTTGTGGTTGTGTGAGTGTGTAATAGCGATTTACTAGTCAATCGTTTATTTTCTTCAATTTCATATATTGAAACAATTTATACAATACGTGCTTTTAATTATGTATTGATTACCATTCTTCATAACATATGCAGGTGACTTAGGAGAGAAAAATTAAGCCTTTTATATTTATGTTGGACTTACTTTTATAGAATTTTGTTTTAGTCTAATGAACCTGATAAACTTTGGAGAGTATATTGATCTTAACATATACAAGTTTATTACTTTTCTGTGTATTTGAAATACAATATTCAAGCCTTATTTATAGGCTTCCAGGATATGCATATTACTATGACTAAGAACTCTTTCATTGCTGCTGCCAACTATTAGCTGCTAACTATGACTTTGTTTATGTATTGTATTCAACTATAGCTGCTGCCAACTACTGCCAACTACGACTTTGTTGATGTGTTGTATTCAATGTAAACTGATGTACTGCTATCTCCTTTCACATGCACTAACTTTCCATATAATATTATTTCAACATCCCCCCTCAAGTTGGAGCGTGAAGATCTCGAACACCCAACTTGCCGAGTAAATATTCAAATTGGGCTTTCCCAACAGCCTTCGTGAAAATATCAGCCAATTGATCCTTCGTAGGAACGTATGATGGAGAAATGATACCTTCAGTAATTGCATCTCTTACAAGATGACAATCTGCTTCAATGTGTTTTGTTCTTTCGTGGAACACCGGATTCTGAGCAATATACAAAGCAGATTGACTATCACAGTAAAGACGCATTCCTTTTTCATGGTGTACTCCCAGGTCATTTAACAACTGCTTCAACCATTTTAATTCACAAGTAATTGCTGCCATAGCACGATATTCTGCCTCTGCAGAGGAACGAGAAACTGTATGTTGTTTCTTTGTTTTCCATGACAAGGGAGAATCTCCTAGTGACACAAACCAACCAGTCAACGATCTCCTGGTAAGAGGACAACTTGCCCAGTCTGAATCACACCAGCCTTCCAGCGTTAGAGAACTATCTGACCTTAGTAATATTCCTTGACCAGGATTCTTCTTCAAATAACGCACAACTCGAAGTGATGCTTTCCAGTGCTTTTCTCTGGGTTGTTGCATGAATTGAGACAATATATGTACTGAATATGCAAGATCCGGTCGAGTGACAGACAAGTATATTAATCGACCAATAAGTCTCCTATACTTATCTGGATCGTTCAAAAATTTCTCTTCGGCAAGAGCTAGTTTATGATTTTGCTCCATAGGAAATTCTTCAGGTTTAGCACCTAATAAACCTGTCTCAGAAATAATATCTAAAGCATATTTTCTTTGACAGATAAAAATGCCCTGAGAATTACGGGCCACTTCTAGCCCCAAAAAATATTTAAGTGTTCCCAAATCCTTCATTTTGAAACATCTCCCTAAATATGATTTGAATGCTGTTATTGCAATTTTGTCATTCCCTGCAATAATAAGATCATCAACATAAACCAATACGTTGAGTCGCCTATTTCCTTTCGTCAAAGTAAAAAAGGGAGTAATCTGAATATGATTGAGAAAAACCATAAGATTTCAAAGCTTTTGCTAATTTTTCAAACCAGCATCGAGGAGACTGTCTCAATCCATATATAGATTTTATCAATCTGCAAACTTTATTAGAATCTTCATTGTGAAATCCAGGTGGTAGTTTCATGTACACTTCTTCTTTCAAATCACCATGAAGAAAGGCATTATAAACATCCATCTGGTGAACTTCCCAATTTTTAATTGCTGCAACTGCTAAAAAAGTGCGAACTGTCACTATTTTTGCCACCGGTGCAAATGTTTCATTGTAGTCAATTCCTTCAATCTGATGATGACCAAAAATAACCAATCTCGCTTTCAATCTTTGTAAATTTCCATTTTCATCAAATTTTTCCTTGTATACCCATTTGCTTCCGAGTGCTTTCTTTCCGGGGGGTAATTTTCCTAACACCCAAGTGCCCTGTTCTTCGAGAGCACTTATCTCTTCCATCATGGCTTTTCGCCATCCTTCATGCTTCATGGCTTCTTTGAAATTTTTTGGCACATTTCCTGTTGTTATAGCAGTAATATATTTTCTATGTTTTTGTGAAAAACGTTCACAATCAACAAAGTGTGTTATAGGGTACGGAGTACCTGAGGTAGATGGTGTAGTAGATGAACTTTGGGATGGACTTATTTTCTGTATGGTGTGAGTCACGAAGTCACGCAATCGTGATGATGAAAATTTTTGACGATGTCCTCGACCCAATTCAGATTCAGCTTCATTCACATTCGGTATAGAATTTTCAAAATCTTCTGGCATTTCAAAATTCTCTGGCACATCTTGAACTAAATTCTCATGAGTTGTTTGCTCATCTGTCACAAGATTGTCCAGAACAGATTCCCCTTTTTCAAGTAGCCCTACGTCTTCTCCATTCCCACTTGATTGGTCATCATCGTGAGTCAGTACAATAGGTGCTGGGGTCAATTCTTTTTGAGCAAAAGGAAATTCTTTCTCAAAGAATTTTACATCTCGTGACGCAAAAAACTCGTGAGTCTCCAAATCGTACAATTTCCATCCTTTTTTTTCATATGGGTATCCTACAAATATACACTTTCGACTCCGACTAACGAATTTGTCACCTTTATTACGTTGATTATAGGCATAACAAAGACACCCAAAAACACGAATATCATCATAAGATGGAAATTTTTCAAATAATATTCCATAGGGGGATTTATTTTTGAGTAAGACGGAAGGAGTTCTATTAATTAAATAACATGCTGCCAGGACACATTCTCCCCAAAATTTTATTGGCAAATTCCCTTGAAATTTCAGCGCCCTAGCTACATTTAAAATATGTTGGTGTTTTCGTTCAACCCTCCCATTTTGTTGTGGAGTCCCAACACAAGAAGTCTCATAAATCATACCCTTGTAGAAGCAATAATCGTGTAAAAATTTAAATTCAGTTCCGTTATCGCTTCTTACTATTTTCACTTCTTGTTCAAATTGTCGACCGACCATTATGATAAAATTACTGAACATCGATTCAACTTCAGTTTTATTGGAAAGTAGATATATCCAAACCCCTCTTGAAAAATCATCTACTATGGTTAAAAAATAGATGGCACCACAAGATGAACGAGTCTTATAAGGCCCCCATAAATCTAAATGAACAAGTTCAAATATTCGACCCGCTTTATTCATACTAATAGGATAAGTACTTCTGGGTTGTTTTGCACGCATACAAATATCACATGCATGTTCATTTTCATCAGTAAAATAACTCACAACTGGAAGCATCTTTAATACTTTTTCTGACGGATGTCCCATTCGCTGATGCCATAGCTGAAATGAAGAAAATCCATCCACTGCTAGCACCTTCACATTTGGAACACCACAGAAAATATAAAGTCCATCTTTACGTTCACCCACTCCAATCACCTTCCTCGTCAAATGGTCCTGTATAACACACATATTGTTATTGAAATGGATTACACAATTTGTTTCATCACTTAATTGTGTCACAGAAAGTAAATTGCAAGTTAATTGAGGCACATAAAGAACTTTGTAAATTCTGAGACCCCCTGGTAGTATAACAGTTCCTTCTTTGTTTGCCTCTGCTGTTTTTCCATCTGGCAAGCCAACCAAACATCGCTGAATGGTTTTCACATTTATCAACAAAGACAAATCACATGTTACATGGTTAGATGCTCCAGTATCAATGATCCAACTTAAACCATCATTCTTACCGTGCAATTTATCTTTGGATCAAGTGATGGTCCAGGGAATATCATAACACCGATTCAACTTCGTGGCGACAACTATGATGAATGGGCAAGGGCTGTGCGTACCTCGTTAAAAGCAAAGAGAAAATTCGGCTTCGTGGAAGGATCAATCCAGAAGCCAACATCAGATGAGAAACTAGAGGATTGGATTGCTGTGCATTCGATGTTAGTGTCCTGGATCACTAACACTCTTGACCCAGCAGTTAGAACAACTCTCGGAGAATACGACGATGCAGAAATTTTATGGAACAGCCTCAAGAACAGATTTTGCGTGGTGAATGGTACCCGCATCTGTCAATTGAAATCCTCCCTCGGAGAATGTAAACAAGGAAGTAATGAATCGGTGGCTGTTTACTTTGGTAGATTATCAAAAATCTGGGATGAGCTTGTTACTTATGCGAAGGTACCAGCCTGCAAGTGTGGAAAATGCACATGTTCCATTACGAAGCAGGTGGAGGAATCAAGGGCAGAAGATTATCTACATCATTTTTTGATTGGTCTTGATGGCACATACTCTTCTATTCGAGCAAATCTACTTGCTCAAGACCCCTTACCATCTCTTGATCGAGCCTATCAACAAGTTATTCAACAGGAACGTCTGCAAGGAGCAGATCAATCCACACATAAAGACGAACGTGGCAATATAATGACTTTCAAAGTCCAGCACGGCGTCCGAAATAAATCTAAATCTCTGGACAATAGTGACAAATTCTGCACTCATTGCAACAGGGAAGGTCACGAGGAATCTTCTTGTTTTCAGTTACACGGCTTTCCTGAATGGTGGGGGGATCGCCCTCGTGGTGGAAGGGCTCCAGCTCGTGGAAATTCAACTGCTGGAAGAATTGCTGGCCGTGGCGGCTCATATGGAGGTAGAGGCAGAGGAAACACACCGCCAGTTGTGCGTACAAACAAAGTTGGAGGTACCGTTTCTTCTTCTGCTGCAAAACTGAATGAGGGGGCTGACATGGCAGCGGTTTCTACTGCTATCTCCTTTCACATGCACTAACTTTCCATATAATATTATTTCAACAGAACCACAGATGGTGTCATGGTGGTAACATGGTGACACAGGAAATAGTGTTCTTGTTCTCATAGTTTTTTCCTGCAAACTCCTCTCATATATATTTACCCCAAGTCTAATTTTTAAAGGTTAGTCATAAAACTTTACTGAGTAGAGCTAAAAATCATTTTAAGCACCATCAGTATGGGGATCATTCTAAGATATGGAAAATATTTTTCTTGTATTAGAGTCATTAACACTCATTCAAGTCCTAGAAGACTTTTTTTTTGTCATTTTAGTGTTGATTGTTGAACTTCTTTCTTGTGTCTGACCAAGGACTAGCTTTGGCTCCATGAGTTATGGTTGGACCAATTTTGCATATGAATATTGAATGCTGCTTGGAGGTACAATACCTGATACTGTCTTAAAAGTCTCAGCTGTTTCATGAATGTTAAACTTTATATCAACATTTTATCTACAGATAGAAGATTGTCGTACCCGGTATAATGGTGCTGCAGATCAGAGCAGTAAGAATTTCACTTCTCGCCTTCTCTGTGCAGACTGTTTTGAGGTTCCCACAAACTTATTTTCTTAATAAAATCGAACTATTAGTTGTAGGAGGTTCAGAATATCAAAGTATCATTTAGTTGGATGATATGCATTGCACTAATGGCTTTCAGGTTCGACTAGATGAAGCGTTAGCAGATGATGGACCGTTTGATATATGTAGTTGCCAGGTAAATAAATACTATCTTCCTTAAATTTCCACAAAAAACACTTCTTTTACTTTCGTAGTTGACACCTGTTTACTACTTGCAGTTTGCCATGCATTATTCATGGTCTACTGAGGCACGGGCACGACGGGCCTTGGCAAATGTTTCGGCATTACTTCGGCCAGGAGGCATCTTTATTGGAACAATGCCAGATGCGAACGTCATCATCAAAAAGCTCAGAGAAGGCATGGCCATTTCTTATAATATTCCAGTTGTGTTGCTTGTGTAGGAAATTATACCTGCCTTTTGGCCTTGACAAATGCCCGCCTGTAGAAATTTAGGATCTAACTGAACAGAATACAAATTACAGATATCGAGGAGCCATTTGTTAATTATAAATTCTCAACCTAATAGCTAAACTCGCCTTTTACCTTTCCGGCTTTCCCTGATTAGATAACTATTCTCTATTGGAAGCAGTTTCTCATTCCTTAATTTTGAATATGCAGCTGAAGGACTGGCCTTTGGCAATGGTGTGTACTGGATACGGTTTGATGAAGAATACTCCGAAAAAGTGAGTCAGTTCAATTTTTTTCTCATTTTAAGTTACTCCCTCCAATATCAAATTAAGTTAAAGAGTTTGACTGGTGTATTGTATCTGTCTATTACCTTCATCTCTCATTTTATGATGTTTCATAAGGAAAACCATTTCGCTTAGCTTTAAGGAAGGAGTTTTGTATTTATGTAAAAATTGAACAACTAAATGGTGAAACACTTTGGTTCTTGTCTACAGAAATTTAAATTGACACGTCCCTTCGGTATCAAGTACGAATTCCATCTTGAGGTAAGTTCATATTGACTTTTTGTTGAAGACTGATGTTGTACGTACTAGAACTTCTTAGTGTTTAATCTAAGGGATATGGAGATCTTTGTGCTATTTATTTTTGCAGGATGCTGTTGATTGTCCAGAATGGATTGTTCCCTTTCATGTTTTCAAGTCACTGGCAGAAGAGGTACAGTGTGGTTTGCTTGACAATTGCATATATAAGCTAGTAAGCATTTACGGGACCTTTCCGCATGTAACATTATTCTTCACGCTCTTTTGCTTGAATGTGCAGTATGATCTGGAACTAGTTTTTGTTAAAAATAACCACGTCTTTATAGAGGAGTACATGAAGATACCAGATTACATAGCACTCATGAGGAAACTTAAAGCCCTGGGTGATGGAAATGAGGACCAGGGTAAATTTCACAAACTACAATTTTGATTTAATCTGTGGACCACATTCCTAGGTTCTTTTAACTGTATATAGCTCATCAAGTTTTCGCATATATATATATAAATATCAAATAGGTAACTAATTCCCGTTGTTTGATATTGTATTAAGGTACACTCTCACCAGATGAATGGGAAGTGGCTTACTTATATCTGGCTTTCGTCCTGAGGAAGGTATGATTCTTTGCTTTGAATATAATATACTCTATGCTATATATGTATGCAATGTGTAAATTTGCATTCTTATTTATATTACACAAGTACAGTCGTCGCCTCTTAACTGAAAATGTTCCCTGTCATTACTGTGCAAGTCCTCTATGAACTTGCATCCTTTAGCATGCACTCTTGATCTTGTTTCTGTTTAATATTTATTAAATTATTCATGGTTTTCTGGCAACCAATTTCTCTTTGCAGCGAGGCCAACCAGAAGCACGAACAAGCGGTAGACAAGACAGAGGTAAATTGCTCATAAAGAAAGATGACATTACATACTTGACAGCAAGGGCACCCAGAACCGACACAAACAAGCAGTAGACGAAGACAGAAGCCAATTGCACAGAATGAAAGAAGACATTACATACTTGAACAGTTGAACTTTATTCAGCGCTTTGATTTTCCATTTTTGTGTGGGCTTCTGGAATCCAAGTAAAAAGTGCCGGTGGCACGAAAATGCAATGCAGAAGAGATGTGGGAAAATCACAAGTTAATTCTCATATGATAGCTGGGATCTTTGCAAGTAAACATGTAAATCACAAGTTAATTCTCATATGATAGCTGAGATTATGTATTTGATGTTAAAAGGAGTTTTGGCACTGCAAATGAGATGAGGAAGTCTCCATTGGGCATTACTGTAGTTATTTAGTATCTGGCCACAGAAAAAACCAATTTATCACTCCATCGTCAAAGTTCATAAAAAAGTTGGTGGTAAGAAAATGTAGTAGAGCAAAAGCCACGTAAAATATAGTTGCAGCTTCTTCTATGTTCCAATACTGAAAAGGCTTCTCCAGTACAATACGCCAACGCATGTCTAATACGCAAAATTAGTATTACTTACATTCAATTTGTATTCATTTCAGTGGATACCGTAAAATTGTCTATAAACCTTTTGAGCTAGTACCAACTATAATAACAAAAAAATTTAGCTCAACGGGTAGTAGTAGTCCTTCAAATTTAAAGTAGAATGGGTTAACTTGTCATTCAAATAAAATTCAATGAAACAAACATGATCCAGGTGGCCAGGTCAGGTGAACTGATAGAATATGCAAGAATGGATATGAATTGATTGAAAACAATTTTTGATTAAACAACAAACGTCAATTATTTAGTTCTTGAATCGTTTATCATGCAACTGAGAAGGATTCCCAGTCTGACACACTTCGTAATAATACAGCATATCAAGAAAGCTTAAAAATCCCATGTCCAGTAGCTTCGACAAATTTATAACCACTTTAAACACGCTTGAGTACAACTACCATGATAACCATGACAGCTAATCCCATGATTGAAGCACCCATAGTCTTATCAAATTTAGCACTTCCATCACCTGCTGCTGCTGGACCAGCAAAAAGATTCTGAAAGAAACTAGATAAGCTGTTTATCATATCCTCTACTCTTGATTTAATGTCTTCTAAGAAACTGTTGAAACCATTCTTTGGCTCTTTCTCATCGAATGTCTCATCGTCGGAGTACTTGTGGGACTGGTACCCTGGAATCTCAGCAGGGGAGTACTTGCGGGACTGGTACCCTGGAATCTCAGCAGGTGATTCATCAAGACTGCCGTTCATACCTGAGATGGAAGTATCTAGCAATTACATTATGTTTCATAGAAGCTAAATCGAAACTACAGAAGGGTTCACATTCCATACCAGTCTCTTGGGACTGGAAGTATTCCAAAAGCGCCTCATTTTTCTTTACAGCATCCCAGACATTTGGATCACTGGCAATTGAAGCAACGACGGTCTAGCACAAATATAAGTTGCAGATATCAGTCTCCCAACTATAATATTCAACAATAAGTGCACATGGATGAGCATCAAAAAATTTGAACTGCAAGTTCAACAAGAATACATGCATATCTAACATATAAGGGCTAGTAAACAGCTGAAATTTCATTTTAGTGCAGCCTAAAAGCTTTTACAATTTTCAGGTTCCTGATTGGTATTTTCATTTTGTATATCTGTCCAAAAACACTTCTGACAATCTTACAAGACCCCACAGAAAAAGAGTGCTTTCAGTCTCAAACCTGAACAGCTGCACTTTCTTTGAGCAATCGAAAAGCCTGAATAGCTTGATTTGGTACAGAGGCTTTGGTAACACAAGCTTTACCCTCCGAACGGATAGCGTCTGAAATAGCCAACTTTTCGTGCCCCATATCTGATTCACACGAACCTTCACTGGATTCATTTGACAGGTATGCCCTGAGGATGTCAAGCAAAGAGCAATTCCGGTGCTCGATTAAACTTCTCTACTCATATTTGTGCAATTTTCATTTCTCCCTATATAAACAAGTAACCCGCAGAGAGAGAATGGGAAACACAATATATAGCACACATACACACTTTTTCCTGTAGGATAGTTCTAGCCTGTCACGCAATTCCAATTTAGAGTCGTTTTTCATATGCATGTCAAGGAAAGATAAGTGAATATGAACAATTATTTTTCTACCAATGATTCATTTTTAATACAAATCGAAGTTTTTTTTGGAGAAGATGAAGAAAATGGTTAACACTTTTAGTGGAGCTGAGTTAGAGTACAAATTTTTCTTTCATATTTACCAGAATAACGTCAAAGTAAAGGAGAGTTAACGGGCATGAAATTTTTTCTATGTTTAGTGACTATATAAAAAGTAATATTCACTCGAGTGATCCAATTGTAAGGTTTTTTAGTTCAAATGATCCACTTGCAAGTTAGGTAGAGTTTAGTGATGAACTGGCCAGTTAACCCCATTGATATCTGCTACACATCCGGGGTAGATCCACAGACTGTATCTAAAGCATTTACACCACCAAGAAAAGACCCCTGAACTTCATCGAAAACAAGAAGAAGCATGCTTCACATATGTTACATTAAATGGGGATTCAAACAGAAATGAAGCATAAATGCTACTAGTGCATTCACACATGTATCACAAGCAACGGGAAGCAAAAAGGTCTTTGGACGACTAAAGGACTTTTTACTCTCAGTGATATCATAGGCCTTTGCGGGCAAAGGCAGATAGCAGAGCTCAACAAGAATGTGTGTAAATTTATTGGCCATAGCGGATGACAGATTTCCTAAATCGGTCAACAATCATTCCACCATTAAAGAATTACAATTGTAACTTAAGCTCACTCTAGCACTTGAATTACTCGAGGATACATTCCTTACATACGTATTATGCATCTGTCGAAAGCAGGATGATTGCACATTCCCATTTTGAAACAAGACAATCTTAACTCCTTAAACCAAACACACATAACACCTCAATCCTCCAATTTAATTCATTTTAGAATAATAAACAGATTCTTAATCACTAACACATAACAGCATCAATTTAAAAATAAGAGCATGCAAAAAACAAAACCAAACAAAAAATCACAAAAATGTAATAACTAAACAAAATGAATACACAACATAAAGATATATAGTACAGTAAAACATACTGATCAAGAGCAGTACGGAGTTGAAAGGTAGCATCTCGAGCTTCCTCAAGAGTGGGGGCCCCACCAAACACAACCCTCGGCAAAGCCTCGCCCACATCACAACTACTTGCCACCCCTTCCGTCACTTCCCAATCCTCAAACTCAATAAAAGGCTTATTCACCGTCGAAGACGCAACATCATATTGCGTATCAGATGTAGATATCACGCCTGTAATTGGCCGGGCAGTATTGGCCTTTAACGCAGCGGAGGTTATGTTTCCAGGGAACGCCGGGAACCCACCGCGAAAGCTGCCGTTAACGACGCCGGCGATCTTTCCGGCCACTCTCATCGCCACTCCGCCTCCCATTATTATTAGTATTATATTGTAGGGTAATTAAACTATTTTGGTTTTGCGGATTGTAAAGATAAATTCCTTGTGTCTGTTATTGTGTTGGGGTATCGGGTATGTAGTTTAACATCGCATAAATTGTGGATATCGATGTGAAGTTTGCCACGTAGACAGAACTTAGAGTTGACGTTGACCTCTTGATATCCTAAACTTAAGGGTTAAGCTACATAGAGTATACTACTCGTTATCCAATCGTTTACTACTACATTTTTATATCAGTGTATTCACCACGTATTTTAAGTTAAATTTTATGGTAGTTTCATAATTTATATTTAATTTTTTTTTTCTTATATAAAAATATAAACATAATTTTTTATACAAGAAAAAAATTTAAAAATAAATTATAAAATAAAATACACCTTAAAATATGTGTCAAACACCTTTTGATATGTGTCGGACATCGAAAACTATAAACAATTGGATGAGACGGATCCGCTGTCCAAATTCATTTTGGTCGAAATATCTATAAAAACGCACGGAGAAGAGTAGCAAGATAAATTGTGGAGTTTTAATTGATAAAATTTATATAAGAGATTTTTGTATGTGTTGAAAAAATTTAATTGGTTAATTTTTTTATCCATGCGTTTATTATTATTAATGAAAATAAATTATGGGTGTTGGTCCCGTTTATCACAATTTAAAGTAAAACGGTCCAAAATATCACAATCGAGAAAAATGATCCTTTATATCATAAAAAAATGCAAGTTTAAGTCACGTTTTCTAAAAACGCATTTTGCTTCTGCGTTTCTCATTAAATTATTTACTGTTAATAAATTTTAAAAACTGAAAACGCATTGTTAGATTGCGTTAATGGAAAAAACAAACACTACACGCATTCTTTATATGCGTTTTGACTTTTCTCCTTTTCGCAAATAGGAGCCCAGGCCCAGCTAGTAGAGAGAGCCCAGCCCAAAGCATGAAAATTGTGAAAAAATTCTAAACACATCCATATGTTGCGTTTCTTTGTGATATTAAAGGCTATTTTCTTGAATAGTGATATTTTGGATATTTTAACTTTAAATTGTGATTTAAAGGGTCATTTCTTATAAATTATCCAAAAAGTGTCAATTAAATTTTATTATGTGTGCTTCGACATATATTTATCTTCATTTATATGAATGCATGTGAGATTTATATTTTTAACTAAATTATTAATCAATATTAATAAGATATGTGAAATTTTAGAACATTTTTAATTTATTTTATTTTCTAACATCTTTAACAGCAAAAATGATGTTTTTATTATGAAAAATAGCAGTTGTAAAAGAAAAAAAAACCAGGCTTTTACATTAATTTTGTTATCTATTTCTTGACAATATCCTTAAATTAATCAATAACTTCATATACCTTCCTTTCTGTTTCGTGTGGATAAATTAGGCAATCGTGATAGTCCAAAAGCTTCATTAATTTCAAGTAAGGGAAGTCCTAACGTCTTAGAGCATTTCTAAAACATTCTTAAATAAGTTTTTAACTTAAAAAATAAAAAGTATGAGAAAAAAAATGGGCTCCAAGATTTTAAAAAGTTTAAAAATCTATTTTATTTCTTCAATTTTAAAAACTACTACATGGCTCTTAACTATTTTCTACCAATAAAATATTAACTTGCACATTGTTGGATTTAAATCTATATTATAATTAGGTTTGAAATATTAATAAAATATAAATTAGGAGTCAAGATAAAGAGTATTGTTAAAGTTGACATTTTATGTACTAACCTTCTAAGAGTTTTATAATTTTTATTATTTTTAAAAGCTAACTAGGAAATTGTTGAAAATGCTCTTAATTATTGGCATGTTTGGGAAATCTTAAAATAAGTCCTTATGGACTTATTTTCGAATAAATATTTCATATTAAAATTTTTATACAAATATTTATTGTATGTTTGAGATTCTATAAATTTTTAAAAAAAAGTCAAGTTTTTTCGAAAAAAAAATTAGAAATCTTAAATTTTATCTTAAAATAAATTGACTTATTCTGAAAATAAGTTACCAAATACCCCCTATGTACCAAACTGAACTGGGTCAAGACTCAGTCCCATGCATTAACCTTTCAAATCAAACTTTGACAAATAACATTATTAGACAATGGAGAAATGCCCAGACTTGGTCGTCAAAAGCTCTATTTCAGATACCAGTTGAAGGAGATGGAGCAGAAAAATGGGTGAAGTCGCAGATGGACATAATTAAGGTAAATGTTGACGCAACAATTTTTAGTAGTCAGAATATTTTTGGTTTTGGTATTGTGGCTAGAGACCACAGGGGGGAGATAGTTAAAGCAAAGTCCATAATCAATCAAGGAAGGGTCGATGCTAGCTTAGCAGAAGTTATGGCGATCAAGGAGGCCTTGAGTTGGATCAAAGAGGAGGCTTGGCAGAATGTTCATCTGGAGACAGATTATTTGGTAGCAACTCAAGCGATACGGAGTAAGGTTATCATGTCTTCTCCATTTGGGCAAGAAGTGCAGGAATGTAGAAGGCTGATAGGTTTCTTAAGCAATACTATATTGTTTTTCATTAAACGGTCTGCAAATATGGTAGCTCATGTACTAGCTAGAGTGTCGTATTATTACCCAGATCGGATCTTTAGTAGGGGAGATGTTCCTATTGATGTCTTGAATGTAATGGAAAGTGAGATGAGCTAATAAAATTTCATTGTTTGTCAAAAAAAAAAAGATCGGATAAAATGGATTTGGATTCAAATAATCGAATCAAAATTCATTAAATCAAATTTAATTTAACATATGAATTTAAAAAATGATAATTATCCGAAAGTTATTTGATTCGATCCAAAAAATATTCAAACTAAAATTTAACCGAAAATAATTTGAAATATTAGACCCGATTATAACCTTGAATCGATCAAGATCGAATAATAAATTATCTGAATCGAATATGACTCGAAATGTCGGATCTAGGGCTGTAATTCGAGTCGAGCCGGGCGAGTTCGAGCCGAGTTTTAAATCGAGTCGGGTTCTTTTAAACGAGTCGAGTCGGGCTCGTTTATTAAACGAGCCGAAAATCCCTACCGAACCCGACTCGTTTATTATACGAGTCGGGTCGAGCTTACTCGCGAGCCTAACGAGCCGACTCGAGTCGCAGTTAAACGAGCCGAGCCGGGTAGCTCGTTTAGTCATTGATTTTTTTTTCTTTTTAATTCTGAAAATTACTTTTTTTTTAAAAAAAATATAAAAATTACTTATTAATTATATAAACATCTTTACACATAATAAAAAAGTAAACAAACAAGATGTTATAAATTTTTTAATTTACAAATTATCAAAAAAAATAAATATAATAAAAAATTATCTAATTTTCATTTATTTAACCAAATATAACAAGAATAGTAGTGTTTTATTAAGATCTCCAACCAAATTAATTTTTTATTTTTTGAAAATTTGAGAATATCATTTAATTAGATATATCTTGACATCCTTACGGTTGGATCGTTGAGAAATATTTTTAAAAAAATAGAAACAATAATTTGGGACGAAGCACTAGTTACGAGTACTAGACAATACAGTAGTGTTCTATTAAGATCTCCAACCAAATTAATTTTTTATTTTTTAAAAATTTCGGAATATCATTTAATTAGATATATCTTAACATCCTTACAGTTGGATCGTCGAGAAACATTTTTTAAAAAATAGAAACAATAATTTGGGACGAAGCACTAGTTACGACTTACGAGTACTAGACAACACAGTAATGTTCTATTAAGATCTCCAACCAAATTATTTTTTTATTTTTTAAAAATTTTGGAATATCATTTAATTAGATATATCTTGACATCCTTATGGTTGGATCGTCGAGAAATATTTTTTAAAAAATAGAAACAATAATTTGGGATGAAGCACTAGTTACGAGTACTAGAGAATATAGTAGTGTTCTATTAAGATCTACAACCAAATTAATTTTTTATTTTTTGAAAATTTGGAAATATCATTTAATTAGATATATCTTGACATCCGTACAGTTGGATCGTCAAGAAATATTTTTTAAAAAATAGAAACAATAATTTGGAATGAAGCACTAGTTACGAGTACTAGACAATATAGTAGTGTTCTATTAAGATCTCCAACCAAATTAAATTTTTTTTTTGAAAATTTGGGAATGTCATTTAATTAGATATATCTTGACATCCGTACGGTTGGATCGTCGAGAAATATTTTTAAAAAAATAGAAACAATATTTTGAAAAACAACAGAAAATTTGTAAACGAGCTCTAGCCGGGTCGAGTTCGAGTTTTCGAGCCGGGTTTCATTCGAGTTCGGCACATACTTGGACCGGCTCGTTTATATAAACGAGCCTAAAATCGCTGCCGAGCTCGACTCGTTTACGAGCTCGAGTCGAGCCGGGTTCGGTTAAACGAGTTCGAGCCGGGTAGGCTCGCGAGCCACCCGACTCGAATTACAGCCATAGTCGGATCTGATTTAGATCCAAATTAGAAAAATAATTAATTAATTAGTTTGTTATAATTTTAACGTGGTTAAAAATGAATAGACTACAATGCACATTTTATTCAATATATACCTATTCATCACATAAATAAATACTTAAAATAATTTTATGTCTAATATATCATAATTATTTAATCTTATTTTTTTGAAAAAAGTACATTATTTTATATTAGAAATATTATATTAAAATAACGAATGAGTAATTATTCGAAAAGATCCGAACCAATTTTAATCTGAATTAGACCCGAACCGAATCAGATCTGATCTGGACTCTATTCAAATATATTATAACCAAAAGTTGATCCGATCCGAGATTGACCTGATCCAAATCGATCTAATTATCTGAAGTGTCATGTCTAAATACTAATACCCATTGACAAATAACACTGCTACCCATTGTCCATTGGACTTAAGAGTAAGTTGAACAGCTTCTTATGATTCTTCTTAAATTAGGATTTAGAAAAATTGGTCCAAAATAGCATTTTAATAATTTACATCTTATAATTAAATTAGTGGATATTTTATACCTCAAATTTGGTATCAATATTGTAGGTTTGAATAAAATTTTGCATTGATTTTGATCCATCAATAGACATCTATGCAATTAGTAAAATATAGGATAAAACTCATAATCGATTTTAGTTATTTAGTTACAATATATAAATTAATGTGTTGCCGAAAAATCTTGAAGGAATATTTATGCAAATTTATTAAATTTATTTTTTGCGATCATAGAAAAATTGGTATCTTTTCATAATTAGAATTGAAGTTATGTACCTCTTTTTTGAAAAAATTGGCTACGACAAACATGAGACGAATGTAATTGTTTTTATTGGATAACTAACATAAGAACCCGTGCGAGGCATGCTCTAGTATAGGTTTTATAGTTCTTAGCCGTTGAAGTGTGGCTTGTTGCAGTATTTGTGACAGGTCATATATCATGTAACAGGCATCCAAGATGGATCTATTTTAGAGGTGTGAATTGAGTATTCCTGATGTTGAAGATGGTTGTCCTTGGAGACAAGTAGAGGTTGTGCCTTTGCTAAATGATTGTGCAACATTTTTAGATAGATGGCCATTGAAGGTTTCGTTTTAAACTTGTTCACCTAGTATATGTTCACGGGTGAGGTTGTAGTATAAGTTTTTAAATGGCGGGTAGTTAGCAATTACAAGTCATTGTAGTCGTGGTATGTTTATCTATTTTTTCAGTGGGTATGTCTTTGGTGAGGTTAGCTATATATGGGTTATGTGTTTTACATTTTTCTGTAGTCGATGCTTTGCATATAAAGTGTTTGTTATCAGGGCATAGTTACGTAAATTTCGATTGCACTTAAATTTGGTGAAATATTATATAAACGTTGCAAGGGAATGGATTTCGAATGCAATGTTATTGAAACATGTTACGCCATATTTTTGGCATGTCTAATTATCTCCCAAATTTTCAATATTTATTAATTATTAATTCAGATTAATTATTATAACTTAATCGCTAAGTTTTATCCTCTACCTAAAATGAGGAAAGAATCAATCTCAATCAATCAATAACGGAAAATATCTTCAAACGATATTCTTCAAATCAGGAAGATATCACAACGATAAGAGTAAATCAGATAAAATCAGTAATTACCCAGATTAACGAAGTTTATCCCTAAAGTCTCTAAGGGATAGACACAAATCAATTTCACAGAACTGTGTTGGCTTGATCCTTATAAATATAAGGTACGCAGGCATCTTGGGAAAGGATCCGATGCACGAGACAAATCGAGATACCTCTCAAGTCCAGCCCTAAACATCCAAAATCCCAAATCCCCCTATTTTCATGATTTCATTATTCCAGCAACCTCTGAAATTTGTTATCACCAAATTCCCCCGTTAACAATTGGCGCTAGAAGGAGGGGATATATTTTTTGATTGTGGAGGACAATCAATTCATACGCATGGGAGGTTCTCTTGGATCTGGAGCTGCTTTAATGGAGGAGCTAAGCGGTGGAGGCGGTGGCTTTATTCTTAATTAAGATAAGTTTTCTTATGATGTTGTCCATACAAATATGTTATCTTATAAAATTCGTAGTAAATTCATTACATGTTAGATTTTAATAATTTATAATGATTCGGAAAGCTTGTTAAATTGCCTATAACTTTCGTTTTTTGAGTTTTCTCAAATTATATATCGATCTATTCTCGAAATCAAAAAATACAATCAGATCTCATTTTTTCAGCATCAAGAAGCAGATCAGCAGACGTTTTATTTGATTCCCGATTCGTTATAAATCCGTTTTTGATGAACCATATATCATCGGAAAGATATTTTCGTTATCTACAACTTTTGTGTTTTGTGTTGTTCCAGTAAAAATTGTTTAGAAGGTCAAAATGCCAAAAACAGATCTGGGCAGAATTTGAATTGTGAAGATTTTCAAGATTTTAGTTGTTATCTTCGTGTTACATGATTTTGAAGGGCTCTTATTCGAAGAGTTTAATATTTTGGAAGGTCCTCCTTTGTGGGGGCAATATTTTGGAAGACTCTTAATTGAAGAGTTTATTATTTTAGAAGACCCTCTTTTGTGTGGTTAATATTTTGGAAGGCCCTCTTTTGTGAGGGTAATATTTTGGAAGGTCCTCCTTTGTGGGGGTAATATTTTGGAAGACCCTCTTTTCTAGGAATAAATTTTGAAGGCTCTTATTCGAAGAGTTTATTATTTTAGAAGGCCCTCCTTTGCATGGGTAATATTTTGGAAGGCTCTTATTCGAAGAGTTGATTATTTTTTAGAAGACCCTTCAAGTGTTGCTGATATTTTTTGGAAAAATCTTGGGATATTGATATGGCTTTGGGAAGATGACCTCCTCTAAGGAGGGTCTCCTTTATTTTTTGTGTTAGACGACATCCTCTAAGGAGGGTCTTCGTAATTTATTTAAAAGACGATCTCCTCTAAGGAGAGTCTTAGTGAAAATGAAGAGAACTTCGGAAAATCCACCTCCTGTGAGGAGGGATATTTCTGGAATGGGGAACGACCTCCTTTGAGGAGGGTATCCCAAATTATTAAAGTCCTTGCAAAAACCGTACTTCCGGGGGGGATGTCCGTACTTCCGGCGCCTCATCAAGGCACGAGCTTCGGAAAATCCACCTCTTGTGAGGAGGGATATTTCTGGAATGGGGAACGACCTCCTTTGAGGAGGGTATCCCAAATTATTAAATCCTTGCAAAAACCGTACTTCCGGGGGGGATGTCCGTACTTCCGGCGCCTCATCAAGGTTCGAGCTTCGGAAAATCCACCTCTTGTGAGGAGGGTATTTCTGAACTAAAACCTGATCTCCTTTGAGGAGATTACCCTAAATTATCAAAATCCTTGCAAAAACCGTACTTCCGGGGGGGATGTCCGTACTTCCGGCGCCTCATTAAGGTTCGAGCTTCGGAAAATCCACCTCCTGTGAGGAGGGATATCTCTAAAGCATTTATGGAAATTCTGGTGGATATGACCTTCTTTGAGGATGATATTTTCCGGAATACATTATGGAAACTCTAGAATACGTCCTTCTTTGAGGAGGGTATTTCGGAGTGCTTAATGGAGGATATTTCTTCGAATATTTGTTTTTCAGGGTATTGCTAGGAAAGCTTTGCACGACTCTGCGAATAATGCTTGGATGGCTCTCCAAGATACGTTCTCTCACACCTACAAAACTTAATATTTACATATTGCATATTGTCTTATTTACATCTACATGCATATTACGGGCACCTTGGTGCTCCATATTATTTACTAATCTTCATCTCCTAGCTGTTTCAGTGACTCAAAAAATTTGGAAGATTGAATCATGCTTAGTTCTCCACTACAGCAAGCTACACTGAAGAACTGGGGGGTAGTTGTTACGCCATATTTTTGGCATGTCTAATTATCTCCTAAATTTCCAATATTTATTAATTATTAATTCAGATTAATAATTATAACTTAATCGCAAAGTTTTATCCTCTCCCTAAAACGAGGAAAGAATCAATCTCAATCAATCAATAACGGAAAATATCTTCAAACGATATTCTTCAAATCAGGAAGATATCACAACGATAAGAGTAAATCAGATAAAATAAGTAATTACCCAGATTAACGAAGTTTATCACTAAAGTCTCTAAGGGATAGACACAAATCAATTTCACAGAACTGCGTTGGCTTGATCCTTATAAATATAAGGTACGCATGCATCTTGGGAAAGGATCCGATGCACGAGACAAATCGAGATACCTCTCAAGTCCAGCCCCAAACATCCAAAATCCCAAATCCCCCTATTTTCATGATTTCGTTATTCCAGCAACCTCCGAAATTTGTTATCACCAAATTCCTTGGTTAACAAAACACATCCTCAAATATATTTGTAAAAATGTATGTGAGCGCAAGGGGAAAACAATGCATCATAACTTATTCACGGAAATACTTGAAAATCCAGTATTTTGGAATTAAAAAGTCACACACGGGTACGTAAATAAAAGAGAGGTTTAGATTGCCGTATTCCAGACACACAAGAAAAGTCTTTATTAGTTTATTTGTGAAGACTCAAAGGAAGTGGTTAAGCGAGTTTTTGCTTCTTGTTGACATTGGGGTTGATGGGAGTTTCCACGTTTATAGAGGCAGGTAATATGTCGATGCCAGGACTTTCGCCAGGGACCTCAAACACCTTGGTGACCGTGTACTCCTCACAGCCCTGAATGGTGTTGTACGAAGTATTTTGAGCTGAAAGGCACAGACTTTCCCGATGATGTTCCGAACCACCAGAGGGATATGTTCTTCCTGCAGGAACAATAACGTTAAAAATACATTAGGTAGTTAATGTAGTGTTTTTAGCTGTGGATAGGTGTGCAATGAATAGTGTATACCTCCACCTTCTGCCAGGGCCTTTTGTAAAGGAATGCCTACAAGTTGTTCGGCTTCTTTGTTGAACAAATTCATGGTTGTTGACCCAGATTGATCCTAAACCCTGACCATAAACTTGAACCTACATGTAAAAGGTATATTTATTTCAGGGGATAAATTTTTTGGATGCGTAAGCCAAACTTGAATATGGGATATGATTTTACCTAAAAAGGAGAGTGCTTTTTTTGTGTACGTGTGTGAGCTTCCTTACTTGAAAAGTAGGAATGATTTGGTGTGTCTACAGTTAGTGTTAGCATAGTGTCCAGTAGGTCATTAAAACTGTGGGAGTTAGCTATCGAGGAGGTTTTAGCATGACGTTTACCGCTGACCAATGATGTTGTCTCTTCATCACAGCTTAGGCAGTAGAATTTCCCATTTAAATCTCGTAGAGCCCGGGCACAAGTTGGACAACAGTTGTAATTCCAACCATTCCCGCCAAGGATGTCAACAATTTTTGCACGATAGATGCAACGAACAACCTGCTTTTGATATGACAGAATTTTATCAACCCGGATGACCATTACATATAAGTTTTCGCATATAAGTGAAGTTGACAATGACAGTGAAGGGTTAACCTGTGTTCCTGGTGGGATGAAAGTTTTCAGGATAGCTGATATTGGTAACTCCTGCATAGTGGCTTCGGTGGATGTCAGAAGTTGTTCCATTATTGGTGTAGAAAGGTCCTCCTGTTTCCTCCTTGCCTGCCTTCGTCAGAGCCTCCTTTAGAGCATTAAGTGGGGCATAGTCAATGTTCACATAACAGCGGGTGGCATCCGTGCTTCAAAGGGATGCCGCATCTACATGTTGTGGCG
This sequence comes from Kitagawia praeruptora, assembly GCA_037693485.1. Classification (NCBI taxonomy): domain Eukaryota; kingdom Viridiplantae; phylum Streptophyta; class Magnoliopsida; order Apiales; family Apiaceae; genus Kitagawia; species Kitagawia praeruptora. The sequence continues at coordinate 57,881,946 of CM075345.1, forward strand.
TTTGTTAGTTTGCATGAGTAAAACACGCAGGCAAGCACACAGACATGTATATGTTTATATATGTGATAAATATTTTGGTGGTGAGATGAGTTGTTAGGGTTTTGGTGTAATAGGGTTTGTGGAGTATGTGTGCGTACTACCTGTTGCCAATAATATGCATGGAAATTATTCACCTGAAAATTTCTTGGCTAGTAGGCCAGTGACGACCATGAAAACAGGCCCGGTCTTGGAAGATGACATCAAGTCCAGAAATTGCCTTGCCTTATCTTCCCATAGAGTGACCAGCATGATGTTGTTCCTATGACAGGAGGTGGAAAGTGTGATCAGCTTTGGTAGTGGTATAGGTAGCATTGAGGTTATTATTATTGTTGTAGCAGCAGTTGTAGTAGGATGGGCGAAGAGCATATATAAACGTGAGGGCCTAGACTTTGAATGGTATTAGCTATTGTGTAGTGGTTTTAATCCTAATAGTGAGGAAGTTAAAGTAGTGTTACATGCGTTGAGCAACTCAGTTTTACCATTTGTGTATTATGTATCATTCAAACCGATTGGTGGAAATTAAAAGGGGTGTTCACTGTACGTTTTGCCAAAATTCTTAGATAAATGAGTGTAAAATTCGAATAAAGGTGGTAGAGTTATTTTAGGAGCACCAATATTTTTTTATGTAATTTACGTGAATTTTATGTCTTGAGATTTTACTACAAATATGTTTCTAAATTTTTTACTAAAAAAGGTTAATAGAAATCCTTAAATTAACATATTATTAACATATTAACAGAAATCATTAAATCATTAAAGTTGTGAAAAAATTAAAAAACAATCAAAAAATCCCAAATAAAACATTTTATATAGAATGTAAATATAATATACACCACCAAAAATCCTATAATCATTTAAAGGTAACAAAAATATTAATTTTGATCAACAATAAAATTTAAAGTAAATTAATACGAAGGAACTTAATAAAGTATTCATCATCAGCTTAAATATATATATATATAAGCACAAAATATACGTATGTTTTTAATTTATTATCATTAAAAATTTAAAAACCAATAAAAATGTTATTAAATTGTTTTTGACAAAAAAAATCATTACAAAGAATATAGTAAAAAATATTAATAAAGCAATATTACGGATAAAAAGCTAGCATATATACTGAGTGTAAGAGAGTTTCGGTCCTTTGGTTAACTGTGAATTCGTAATTGTTACGTATGTATTAATATCATTAGGAATTATAAAGATTTAATTTTGATATCACAACAACTTTGATTTTACTATTGAGACGTAATATTGATATTAAAAAATACATGAAGCAAATAATAATGAACTCGATTAAGGATATTGATAAATCAACTTGTATAAGGCATCATAGATAATACTTCTGAAAAAGTATTTTGATGTAAAATATGTAAACTAAATAATTTTTATGGGTACAAAAGTTAATATTAATTTTGTGCAAAAAAACATAATCATATGAAAGAAATGGATAAAGCAATTTGTACATAATGATAAATCGTAATATAGTTACTACTTCCGGAGTAAAATACTAGTGAGAAATATATTAAATAAACACTATATTTGAGGAAAATTTTAAAATTAAAATTATATTAAAAGAATAAGTTTAGGTGGGATAACAATGATAAGTCTTGTAATGATAATTGTCAGAAAAAGTAAAGACTTAACCAATTTATATGAATTCAGTAAAATCATTATTTAGTTAATGCAATGAAAAGCGAGGCATTCAAAGTATTTGTGAGGGTGTAACAATTTGTTGCTGTTACCTGTTCCTAAATGATTTGAAAAATGGATTTAGTTTTTAGACCTAACCAAAGATGGTGTTTACCTAGACATCATTGATACGTTAGTATAAAAAGACATTATATACTTTCTTAAACATAAGCCTACAGCTAAATTACAAGATCAACAAAGAAGAATGATACTTATCAAATCCATTTCTAATTTTAAGTAAAGTTGAATTGTAAATTTCATATTTTTTTTAAGACAACAGTAAGAAAACTATCAAAGTCTAATTTACGTTAACATCCTCTTAGCAGTTTTAAATCAAATGTGTATTTTTATTATAAGCACAAAATAGTGAATTTTATTTTGGACAAATGAGTTGTAGTGTACATCAAGGATTTGTAGTTTTTCATCTATTTCAAGTCAGTCTACATATTTTCTACACTTTTTTTCCCACCTTATTCTTACAATATATACCGGGGACTACATGACACACATCACCAGACCGGGGTTACCATTTCAAACATATCTAATAATCCATCTATTAGCAAGGAAGTTAACTGGCATCGCTTAGTATTACATTCATTTTTTCAGCCGCGTTGGTCCTCGTTTCTAGTTTCCCATAGCTTTTTACCATGCCGATAACATATAGGCTGGAAAAAAAATCGGTTAGAGGGAGATGAGCAAGAACTACAAGTTAGAATTGCTTAGTGGGTACCTATCAACAATTCAACATTCCCAACCAAGGTCTGGATGGTTGTAAAACCTTTCAACTCAAATTTGTGTTGGGGGATGATGGCGGAGTCCACCCCTTTTTCAATCCTTGTTTTGTAGAAAAAGTTGATTTAATAATTTGCATCAACTGGTTTGTACTGTTTAGGACCTGGTACAACCTTAAAGTTTGATATGGCATAGACCTCACCTTCTTTGAGTGTTGGGAGGTAAATTTTCTTTTGGTTGTTTCGAATAATTAACAGCATGTGAGTATCCTGCAGAGTTGAGATATAATCAATATTTCATAGTAGTTGTAAAGTTGTGTAATGAAAATTAATAAAAATTATATCAAGGCCTCCACATGATCATGAGGAGGGATAAATTTGGCAGAACATATCTTCTCATCCAGTAGGATGACATTTGTGTGCAGCGTTGATTCGTTGCGCTTGTTAATTGCTTCTTCCCATATTCGAGTTAGGCGTACATGAATAGTTTCATGGTCAGAGCTTGGACATAACGCATCAAGATGGGTTTCATGGTGCAATGATAAGTGGATTTTATATCCACTTGGAACATTCTATAATGGCTTAAATTGATTGTCTTGGACTCAAGTTTCTTGTAGTTTTGATGTGTTTTGCTTAGTTGTGCAGGTTTACGAGAATGTTGATTAAGGTGGATGCTTCTATAATTTTTTGGGAATTAATTGATTAAAATTCGGATTTTCTGGGAAGGCTGCGCAGCTTACACTGTTTTGGCCATATCTGGAGTTCTGTAAGTCCGTTTTCAGTGATCTTACTGCCCACGCGAAGCCTGGGAGATTTTCTACAACTTGGGATAGGATTTCCAGGAGCAAATTGCGCTGGGTAGGAGCAATTTGCGCGAAGAACAGACTGCTGGGCGCAAGTTGCCCCTGAAAAATTACAGTTTTTACTATTTTGGCCATATCTTGAGTTTTACAACTCCGTTTGGGGCCCGTAAGCAGTCCACGCGAAGATAACGAGATTCTCTATCATTCTAAAGTGGTCCAGAGGTCCAATTACGTTTGGAACGTTTCAGAAAAACTGAAGAAAAGTCAGCCACGAATTTTCCTTAAAAAAACAGAATCAGTTTAGGAAACGTATCTTGCAGAAATTCTATTATAATTCTGTTTTGGTATTTTCTTGCTGGGCAAGACTTTTAGAGCCTATTTAAACACATCCTACCATTGTAATAGAAAGACACACATTATCATAGCTTTATTATTGTAACCAGCTTAGATCTGCAAGGGAGAAAAGGAGAGAAGGATTCAACGCTCGTGACAAGCAACGGATCTAGATCTACTTCATCCTTTGTGTTACTTTGGATTATAGATTTGTTTTCTCAAACTTTTGTTTATTAATATAATTACTTCTTTTATTCATATCTTGTTATTTACCATGTTTTCATCAAATCCCATGGTGACGAAAGGTTTAATTATGAACTAATCGTTGTCATGGGATCCTAGTGGAGTTATCTATGTAGCTTAGTAGTTTGCATGCCTTAAAGATTTATGTGTGGTGAATTCTTGATATCCTCGTATGGTTAATCTTAATGCTTTTGGATGCGTAGCTAACATCTAAATTGAATTGTTAATCTCTTGTGAAGCGAGAGTGGATCTTGAGATTTAGAACTTGTCATGCTAGCATAGGTTCATAATTGTTTATCAATATGATTCGTGGTGTGAGATGAAAATACTTATACTGCCCTGTGTGATCTTTATGGATAACTTGTGCTTCAACCTTTATGTTTTCAAATTCTATAGAGATATAGGGTCTAAACATAATAGGTGCCTATTCATCTTCTATCTCTTTTGTGGATGTATGCGTAGATTGGTACTAGTATACCGAGAGGTAACTTTTACTCTTTTCGTGTTATTCGATCAGATATCAAACCCATCGCATGTTTTAATTAAAGGCTGCAACTCTAAGTGAAGTAGATGATGAAACTAGGATTCCATGTTTATTCTCGTATAAGTAACTCGATTTTAATTCTCGTTAATTGTTTAATTCTTAGTTTTATAATTTGCACTTTAGTTTAATTTAGATAATCAATCTTAAATTTGTTATTTGTCTTAGCAGTGGATAAAAACCATACATCGGTGCATAGGTACATTAATTGAATTGAATACCATTCTAGATCTCTGTGGGAACGAACTTGATTTAATCATATATTACTTGTGACAACGTGCGCTTGCGTGATTTTGCATAACAAGTTTTTGGCGCCGCTGCCGGGGATCATTGGTGTTTTTATTTTAGTTTATGTGCTTGTCATCAGTGGTCGTTAGCGTTCACTGACTCGGATTCTTACTTAGTTTGTTTGTTTCGTGGTGTTTCAGGTACTTAAGTTTGTATGCGAACACGCTTACAAGCTCGTTTGGAAGAACTGGCGGAAGACGATCTAGTAGAGAATAAAGAGAATAAGGAAGATGAATCTGAAACTACAGTAGCAATGGCAGATGCAGCAGCAGCTAAGGCTTTGAGGGAGTATTCTCAGCCGAAACTCAATGATATCCAGTCTAGCATTATTAGGCCAGCTATTGCAGCGAACAATTTTGAGATCAAGTCGGGCACAATTCAAATGGTGTAGAATTCAGTTCAGTTTGGGGGTGCTCCTACGGAGGATGCCAACATGCATGTTCGGGACTTTATTGAAATCTGCGACACTTTCAAGTGTAATGGTGTGACGGATGATGCTATCAGGTTGAGGCTTTTCCCATTCTCTCTGAGGGATAAGGCTAAGAGCTGGCTACACTCTTTGCCACCTGGTTCCATTACTACATGGGAAGATCTTGCTCAGAAGTTCCTTACTAAATTCTTCCCTATGGCGAAAACTGCAGCATTAAGGAACCAGTTGACTCAATTCCAACAGCAATCTGGCGAGACCTTGTGTGAGGCTTGGGAACGCTACAAGGAGATGCTACGCAAGTGTCCTCATCATGGCATGCCTGATTGGATGGTTATTAATGGGTTCTACAATGGGTTGGGAGCACAGTCTAGGCCTTTGCTAGATGCAGCATCAGGTGGAGCTCTGTGGGCGAAGAGCTATGATGAAGCTTATGATCTTATAGAGATGATGGCTGCTAATGAATAACAAAATCCAACCCAAAGGCTATCTCAAGGCAGGGCAGCAGGAATTTTGGAAATAGATACAGCTGCAATGATTACGGCTCAGTTGAAAGCTCTTGCTATGAAGGTGGATTCTCTTGCTAATTATGGAGTTCAGCAGGTGGCTAGTGTTTGTGAGTTATGTGCGGGCGCACATGAGATGAATCAGTGTGCTATTTCTCCTGAATCAGTACAGTTCGTGAGTAATTTTCAGAGACCTGCTGCACCAGTTCCAGCCACTTATCATCCTAACAACAGGAATCATCCCAATTTCAGCTGGAGCAACAATCAAGGTGCTCAACAACCTTATCAGCAGCCCTATAAGCAATTTCAGGGTCAGCAAGCAAAGCCATTCAATCAAGGTTATCAGCAGCCTTACGCTCCAAGGGCACCATATCAACCTCCGGGATTTCAGCAGCAACAGCCTCAGGCTCATGCGGGGCAATCTTTTAATGAAAAATCAGAGATGGATGATTTGAGGATGACAGTAAAGTACCTACAAGCGGGTCAGAAAGTCTTGGAAACCCAGATAGGACAGATTGCAAGTGCCTTACTTAGTAGGCCTCAAGGAACTCTTCCTAGTGATACGGAGGTTAATCCAGGCAGAAGGGAAAGCAAAGAACAGGTCAATGCAGTTACTTTGAGATCCGGAAAAGTCACGAGTGATCCTAAATCAGCAACTGAAGAAGATGAAGATGTTCAGAATCGGCAGGTTGAAAAATCTGCAGTGTCAGTAATTGAGAAATCTGATTTAGTGGCTGATCAGCTAGATGGTGAGAAGAGCAAGAAACCTGTTGAAAAGTCTACTCCGGATCAATCTTCAAAGAATAATCAGATCTATCCGCCTCCTCCATTTCCTGGACGCTTGCAGAAAAGTCAAGAGAAACTGTTTCAGAAGTTTATGGATGTTTTCAAGAAACTGTCCATTAACATTCCTTTTGTTGAAGCGTTGGAGCAGATGCCGAGATATGCTAAGTTCATGAAGGATATTTTGTCACGGAAGAGAAGGTTGGAAGATTTTGAAACAGTGGCATTGACAGAGGAGTGTAGTGTCGTTCTGCAGCAGAAGTTGCCTCCTAAACTGAAAGATCCTGGAAGTTTCACTATTCCATGCACTATTGGCAATCTTTCATTCAGCAAATGCTTATGTGATTTGGGAGCTAGTATTAATCTCATGCCCTTGTCTGTTTTCAAGCAACTTGGTCTACCGGAGCCAAAGCCAACTAACATCTCTTTGCAGTTGGCTGATCGATCTATCACGTATCCGAGGGGTATAGTGGAGGATGTTTTGGTGAAGGTTGATAAGCTCATCTTTTCTGCTGATTTTGTGATCTTGGATTTCGAAGAAGATAAGAAGATTCCCATAATCTTGGGAAGACCGTTCTTGGCTACAGGAAAGACTTTGATTGATGTGAAAAAAGGAGAGCTTACAATGAGGGTGCAAGATCAGAGTGTCACCTTTAATGTGTTCAAGGCAATGAAATTTCCGACAGAGGATGAAGAATGTTGTAGTGTGGAAATAGTTGATACGGGTCAGAGAAAGAAATTTGATCAGTTATTGAGCGAGAAGTCAGATATGCATGTGCTAAAGCATCCCATCACTGAATCCATTGATAGTTCTTCAGTTCGAGATCTTTCGAATGTAAAGCTTGGGAAACTTCCACCACATTTGAGGTATGTCCTTTTGAATAATGAGCTAGTGATTTTTTAGGAGGGACATGATAATGTGTTGCGAAGGTGGAAAACAGATGATAAGGAAGAAGAAATTTTTGTTCAGCCAGTTGAGTCGGAGAAGTACTTTAGAGGTGTGAAGAAGAAAAAGAAGAAATTTTGGCCGTTGGGTAGTAAAATCAAGTTGAAGGCTGAAGGAAGAAATTTGTGGAAAGCAAGCAACCAAGATGTTAACGTTCGTATGAATGGTTTGTCTGTTGAGAACGGTTCAGTTGTTCTTTTGAAACCGCCATGATTTGAGGAAGTAACGTCAAGCTATTGACGTTAAAGAAGCGCTTGGTGGGAGGCAACCCGCATTAGTTTAGAGAAAATAAAAAAATTAAAAAAATTGATGAACAGTAACGCAACCTGCGCTCCAGTCACGCAGTTTGCGCCCGGGTTACTGCATTCAGGGCAAATTGCGCCTGGGTAACGCAGGTTGCCCCTGCGTTATAGCCTTTTAAACCCCCTAACACGCATTTCCGTCATGCGTGACTGCCTTAACCGCGCCCAGCACCTGTAACGCAGCTTCGAGCTGCGTGACACCCCCTTTCTGCCCAGTTTTTTTTCCGAAAATTTGTGTTTTAACCTACAATTTTTCCACCTAATTCAATCCTAACTCAAATTTCTTCAATTCTAAATCCCTATATCTATCCTACATCAAATCCTAACCTCTCCAAATCTCTCCTACACTCTAAATTTTTAAATCTCATCTATCCATCATCTTATATATATACACACCTAGCCATACAAATCCAATTCTTCTTCTATTTTATTTAAATCTCCAAAAATTCAATTCTAAAGAGGAATTAATTGCAAGTTCACCTCTCCAATTCGTAGTGGGTTTATTTCTTCTCTCAAATTTTATTTTGATTACGAATTTGTGTTCTTGAAAAATTGGGATTTGTATTATTCTTGATATATTGGGGTATTTTTGGTGTGTTATTGCTTGGTAATTTTTGGTGGAGCTTCTTGTGAGTTGGGTATTGATTCTTTTGGCTCATAAGCATGGGAGAGATAGTGCCAGTAATGGGAAATTTTCGTTTTCGACGGCGGAGGTTAAATTTAATCGATTGTTCTGAGGCCAATTGCTAAGGAAAGGGGATTTTTGTGAGAAAAGAAATTGTTGGGTATGCTTCGGTTTTCAGGTATGTTTTCTGATATCCCTTGTATTTACTTCCATACAATGCGGACATTGAATATTTTAAGTTTGGGGGTTGGTTTGAGGGTTTAGTAGTTGTTGTTGTATTATTTGTTCATGTAGGATTTCATGCTTTGCATATTAGTAGTAGTAAATTATGCATTTATGTTCGTGTTATCTACGTTTGTTTCATATAGGACATTCTGTTTTTATGTTCGTATTTCATGTGAGTTCATAATAGTTTGCATTTGCACCCATGCTTGATAGGAATTTTGTGTTGTTGACGCTTTTGATTGAGAAGTGATATGCTTTGTTCTTGTGCACACACATACACTAGTAAGTTGAAGCTAGTAGACTTATTGAATGTTGTAAGTAATTAGAAGGACATGAGTATGTGCAAGATGATTTAGTTTGCATGCTTTGAATACAAGTCGGTGCGTTAGAGAGATTTTTGCTTGGGATTGAGTATGTTTTTCCACCAAGTGAGTTTTTGAGCCTTAATGCATATTTGCAATTTATTCGTTTGCTTGAGTGTCCACGGATTGTTTGCATTGCTAGCAGTTGTTTGAGGTCTTTCTTGAAACGCATGACATTATTTGACGATTAAAATGATAAAGGCACTTAGGAATAACCGCATATTTTCCCATATTACCACACCATATTTACATGATCAATTAGTTAACCTGTTGAGCTTAATCCTATTTTTTTCGGTGACATACCACATTACTTGCCTAGACCTTTTTCTTGTATTGGCCTTACATTAATTTGAACCCACATTGTCAAAGGCTAATAGAGTGCTTAAGGGAGTAATAAGGTGTGCAAGGAGGGGTTATTGTTGGTCTTACTTTTGGGGGGAATATTGAAAATTGGGTTTGGTTGTTTACTTGATAGTCGACATATGTAATAAATTCATTGGATCATTGTTATTGTTTATATTATTGTTTGTGTTCTATTTAGCTCTCAAAAAAAAAAGAAAAAAAAATATATATTATGAGAGCATGTTTGTGTTTGTTGCGATCCTATTTCAGTCGACTAGTCGAGTGTTTGTCTTAGTAAAATTATGTGGGGGGAAAATAGGGCGTTGTGTGTGATTTATTATGGTACTTACTAGCTTTTGACACTACACCTGTTTTGGCTTATTTGACATACCTTGTCCCTAGCCCCGTTACAACCCAATTAAAGACCTTTTGATTATCGTCATTGATGTATGTTGTGTTAAGAGTTAGATTGATACCAAATGTCAAGCGTGTTTATGATTTTGTTGGAATTGAGTGATACACTTACCCTTGTTCTTGAGTGAATATTCTTTTATGAGTGGATTGTGAGTGTTTGCTTGTTCTTGCGTATAAGATCCCGAGTGTTGTCTCAAAGACGTGCTCTTGTAGGCTTAGCATGTTTACTAACTTATTCTTACACTTGACATGGGCTTGTGAGAACTTATGCATGTTCATTGAGTAGACTATGTGAATACTTGCACTTTCGACACCAAGACATTGCGTATTTACTTTGATTCTTAAGTTGATATGGCATGAGAGGATTTGAAGGTATGGTAGGATATTAGTACTAGATTATTGGCATTTTCATATTAGTTGCATTCATGCATTGCATTGCATTAGGTTAAATGGATTTTGTGGGTACATTCGCTATAGGCCCTCACGAGACCTTACTCGTCCACTAGGGCTGCCTAGGGGTTTAAAGGGCTTGTTGCATATGCCAAATGCAACCGTGATCACCTACGGAAGTGGTACTAGTTAGTTAGTTAGTTGTAATTGTTTATGCTTGAGGACAAGCATCGGTTTAAGTTTGGGGGTGTGATAAGTGGATTTTATATCCACTTGGAACATTCTATAATGGCTTAAATTGATTGTCTTGGACTCAAGTTTCTTGTAGTTTTGATGTGTTTTGCTTAGTTGTGCAGGTTTACGAGAATGTTGATTAAGGTGGATGCTTCTATAATTTTTTGGGAATTAATTGATTAAAATTTGGATTTTCTGGGAAGGCTGCGCAGCTTACACTGTTTTGGCCATATCTGGAGTTCTGTAAGTCCGTTTTCAGTGATCTTACTGCCCACGCGAAGCCTGGGAGATTTTCTACAACTTGGGATAGGATTTCCAGGAGCAAATTGCGCTTGGTAGGAGCAATTTGCGCGAAGAACAGACTGCTGGGCGCAAGTTGCCCTACAAGTTGCCCCTGAAAAATTACAGTTTTTACTATTTTGGCCATATCTTGAGTTTTACAACTCCGTTTGGGGTCCGTAAGCAGTCCACGCGAAGATAACGAGATTCTATATCATTCTAAGGTGGTCCAGAGGTCCAATTACGTTTGGAACGTTCCAGAAAAACTGAAGAAAAGTCAGCCACGAATTTTCCTTAAAAAACAGAATCAGTTTAGGAAACGTATCTTGCAGAAATTCTATTATAATTCTGTTTTGGTATTTTCTTGCTGGGCAAGACTTTTAGAGCCTATTTAAACACATCCTACCATTGTAATAGAAAGACACACATTATCATAGCTTTATTATTGTAACCAGCTTAGATCTGCAAGGGAGAAAAGGAGAGAAGGATTCAACGCTCGTGACAAGCAACGGATCTAGATCTACTTCATCCTTTGTGTTACTTTGGATTATAGATTTGTTTTCTCAAACTTTTGTTTATTAATATAATTACTTCTTTTATTCATATCTTGTTATTTACCATGTTTTCATCAAATCCCATGGTGACGAAAGGTTTAATTATGAACTAATCGTTGTCATGGGATCCTAGTGGAGTTATCTATGTAGCTTAGTAGTTTGCATGCCTTAAAGATTTATGTGTGGTGAATTCTTGATATCCTCGTATGGTTAATCTTAATGCTTTTGGATGCGTAGCTAACATCTAAATTGAATTGTTAATCTCTTGTGAAGCGAGAGTGGATCTTGAGATTTAGAACTTGCCATGCTAGCATAGGTTCATAATTGTTTATCAATATGATTCGTGGTGTGAGATGAAAATACTTATACTGCCCTGTGTGATCTTTATGGATAACTTGTGCTTCAACCTTTATGTTTTCAAATTCTATAGAGATATAGGGTCTAAACATAATAGGTGCTGTTGGGATTTATGGGTGATAGAATAGACAACTTAATTAGTTTTATTAGTATACTTAGTTTTTGCTAAGTAGAACATACTGTCATAGTCTGAAATGTATTCTTGTAATTTAAATAAATACTGTCATGTAATAAGTGTAATTCTTGGAAGAAGTTCGATTATGTTCAAGCCTCAAGAAATACATAAGTTCGACAGAAGGAATAAAAGTTACTGTCAAGCCCTGACAGTAAGGTTACAAGGAAACAACATGTTGCCTAGGTCGACAGCAAGTTTCATGGAGTCGACAGCAAGTTTCGACTTGACAGCAACATTGACTGAGATTCTGATGACAGCAACTTTAATATATAGTTTGCGACAGTAAGTTTGGAATTCTTGACAGCAATCTCTGCGGGAAATACATGCTGTCAATCAAAGCACAATTCTTGACAGCAATCTCTGCGGGAAAAACATGCTGTCAATCAAAGCACAATTCTTGACAGCAATCTCTGCGGGAAATACATGCTGTCAATCAAAGCACAATCCTTGACAGTAATATCTGCGGGAAATTCATACTGTCATTCTGTCAACCAAAGCATAATCCATTGACAGCAAACTTGTGGCAAACACACTGTCATATAGAATCAACTTGATTTAGGAATCTTCTAAGTCAAAGTAAGCGATAGAGTACATGTTCAAAAGAAGCAGGCGTGTTGTAATATTCAACCTTTACAGCAAGCTTGGAAAGTCTATAACTGAAGCTTGAGAGATCACATGGAGCAACCTGTAAAGTCTAGAGCAGATAAAATTGAATATGGCTAGATCTGGGTGGCTCAAATGTGGAAAGTATCTTAAAGTTACTTTGTGATGATCACATGGAAATAAATCATGAAATGAGCTGCAAAAGGAATATAACAGCAACTCAACAACCCATGCTGATAGTGGTAGTACAGTAGACTATCACCCTATAAATAGAGCACTCTATTTATACAACAATGTAATACACTACAACTGTTATCTCTTGAGTATTTGAAGCTTGAGAATTATTTTGTTCTCAAGGTTGTAGCAAAACTTTGCAAAATAAATAAAACAATTATTTTGTGAAACATCTTGTTAAATATTACTTGTGATTGCATTTCTTCTACTAGTAAATTACAAACTCTATTTAAGTTGTTGAAATAGTTTTTGAAATTTATTAGTATTGCATTCAACCCCCCTTCTGCAATACATTCCGGGACCAACAACTGGTATCAGAGCATTCAGATTAATACACATATCTGAGATCCAAATGGCAAGTATTCAAAGGTCAAGTTGTAACACCCCCAGATCCAGGGTCAGGGATCTGGTCATTACGGTCTCAATATCCAACCACAAAACCAACATAATTTAAATTACAACCTTGTGACCCAAAACAACAACATAAAACACACCCGTTATAGTCCCAGAGATGAAATCAGAGTAACCAACAATATTATTAATCACAAGTTTGAGTTCTTACAACCCAAAGAATTACAATTGTACAATTACATACTCTTTGCCATCCATTAATAGATACCATAATATAAGTACATTTGAGGCTCAATTGCTAACAACTAGCCTACCAGTAGTTGCATCCTCAACAAAGGTAGCCAAGACCTTAGCGGTAAACCTCTGACGGTTGACACCTGCTTACGCTGCGTGCGCCTTGCGCGGCCATCTGATCTAGCTGTTGTTGTGATATAAATAAATAAAGCAAGGGTGAGCAATAGCCCACCAGAAATATAATTGAACAGTGATAATAAATGACAGTCCAAAATATCTTTGAAACCATATGCCATGCATTAACGATGTAGTACCAATATAAGGTATGAGATGAAGTTACAAGGTAACTCAAAAATATATTTGTTTTGAATAAATATCTGCTATGCAAAAGATAAGCAAGATATTCTCAATTATCATAAAAGAGGAACTTGCAGGAAAAATATTGCAATTCCGGTTACAACACTTTTTCACCTTGCCAACACCAACAGTGTTGTAGAAATTTCTCACTTTTAGAAGATGAACTAATACGGGAGCATTGCCGCGCCAGATGCCCTGACATTTACGATGATCAGTCGTATGTCATGCATCTCATCAGTCGTTCTCTACATGTAGAAGGTAGCTCCGACGGATTTACTTATCTACCGCCCTCTGGAACTCCTCAGCCAACGGTTGGGCTATTGCTGGACCGGCGCCACTCGGCCACTTACGCGTCTCCTAGTTCGAATATCATCCACGACTCTGAAACGTAAAGTTCGTTCCCCTTTTCCCCAAGTGTAACACTTGTTGATAGGACTCCACAAAGTAGTCGTATCTAATTGGAAAGGAAAATTCACCAATATTTCCCAAGCTGATGCTTGTTAATGGATATAAACTTGTTACATCAATCATACCCCTCGAGCGTTGAGGAGGTAACCAAAAGACTCATATCGATGCTTGAAAGAATCAAGATGTGAGTGACAAGATAGTTTTAGCAAGTATAGGACCGGGCAGTCCAATAAATAACATCGCTCAAGTGAGGTCCCCTTATATACGTTTGGAAGTTGAGCGAGTATTTAAATCTTCTCCAAGACAGATTTAAATGAAAATAGAGTTTTGGGAACCTCCCCTTGATAAAATAGTCATAAAAGACTTCGAAATATTTTACATAATATCTGAAGGTGAAGGATAACCCTTAAATAATATAAATCATTACAAAAAGAATTCAAAAGAATTTAATTAAATATTCCAAGAATATTTATTAAGTCAATAATAATTACGGAATATTATTAAATCATAATATTGCTCGTAAGTAATCCTCGAATGAATATATATAATTATTTATTAAATAAATAAATCTCTTCTTAAATGAATATTTAAAATAATATTCATTAAATAAATAAACTTAAATAAATATTTAAAATAATATTTACTGAATAAATCAAACCTTAAACGAATATTTGAAAATAATATTCATTTAACAAATAATATTCCAAGTGAATATCCAAATAATATTCATTAAACAAATAATATTCTAAATGAATATCCAAAATAATATTCATTTAACAAATAATATTCTAAATGAATATCCAAAATAATATTCATTTAACAAATAATATTCTAAATGAATATCCGAATAATATTCATTTAGTAATCAAAACTTTAAAGGAATATTCGAAGTAATATTCATTGAGTAAATAGAACTTCCAATGAATATTTTAAAATAATATTCATTAAGTAAATCAAACCCTAAATGAATATTCGAAAGTAATATTCATTAAATAAATAAAGATCAAATGAATATTCCAAATAATAATAAGTAAGCCAAATGAATATTTGGGAATGATATTCGTCAACCAAATAACTCTAATGAATATTCAAAATAACATTCATTAAATAAATGACATTCTAAATGAATATTAAAATAATATTCATTAAATATTCCTTCACTGAGGTAATACTCAAATAACGTTCCTCGAAAGATTCGTAATCGAATAAAGATCCTCGAAATAATAAATTTGTCGTTGGGATCCCTCCGGGTTTCCACGACTATTTATATATTACAAAATATCGACTCCCGGTCTATATTTGAAGTATGAATATCATACGCCCTTCGCTAAGGGTCTTAACGAAACAATCCAGCTTATAACTGATATTTCATATATAGTCTATAAGCCGATATCAATTTAGGGAACAAGTAATTCAATATTAACTTGAAAGTAGGCATGCATTCTATGGCATATGTATAAAACAATCATCATATATATATTATCACAACAACAGTTCCAAGTATTGGAAACTTGCCTGAGAATCGAGTGCGGGTAGGGGTAATGTGTCCCGGGTCAGCTCGACAATCTATAAACAATTAGAATATTTAAGATTAACCACTTAACGCTTATTAAAAGGCTAAGTATAAACTCCACTTAAATCGAAACATGTTTTCGAGTTATCTCGTTACGTCTCTTTTAGTGTAACTCTTTTTATCACCGATACGATCCGACATTCGTTCGTTATTAAGACATGTCATCATGCTTATACTTGGTATATACTTAAGTCGTATAAGTTCTAAGGTTGGTCGTTTACGAATCAAGATTATACCTTGAGTGTTATCGCCCGTTTTCTAAGTTATAACCAAAGTCATACCTTTAAGGGGTTCGTTCGCGTTTAACCTCGATTCAAACATTTTTATAAAATCGGAAAACGATCCATTCGACATGTGATTTTCTCCCACACCTTCCTTTCTACCTCTAATATTTAATTAATAAGATTCGCCACTGATTAAACGACATTTAAGGGAATCAATTTCAATTACGAACTTTCGATTACGGTTCCGAACCACTTTTACGAATTTAATCATAACTCCTAAACCGTAAGTCCGTTTCATGCGATCTTTATATCAAAACGAAGCTCATAACATAATCTAGCTAATCATGGCATAAGTCGAAGCTATGCAGTGAGTTTTATCTACTGTCAAATTCGGATTTCAAGATTGAACGAAAATCGGGCATTACGACGGCTATAAATCGAACGTTCTACTAATCGTAACACTAAAACCAAGCCACACCGAGCATACCATACATCTCATAATCGTATTATCCATCTTACAAGTCCAACATCCACTGACCTTAACAACATACCCATCAAATTACATAGATCAACTCAAATCACTAACTAATCATGCTTATAGTCCTGCTAACACCCTAACTACACTAAATCATCAAGAACATGCATAGTCTCAAAGTAAGATCTAGGGTTTCAAGATCATTATACCTTCTTGAGGGTGTGATATGGCCTTACAAAGCTTGGTATGGTCCTTGTCTAGCTTTAACAAACCTAAGATCAACCAAAGAAACATGAAAATCAAAGTTAGTTCTTGAAGAACACTATTCACCCTCCTCTTTAATGATTTTTTTGAAAATGGAAAAAGAAGAGATTGAAGCTAGGATTTTTAGGAGATCATTTATATGAAATGTAAGTCTCACCATAAAAGTTTCAAGATCAAAAAAGGAGTGGAAGAGGGATTTTGGATTTTGAATTCCAAGAAAAGCCGAATGGTATTGTTTTGGTGGTGGTGGTGTTTTTTTTTTTTTTTTATCTTTCTCTCCTTTTTCTCTTTTGACTTGTTGGTGAAATGATTTTGTGATATTTGTGGGGTGTTATGGCTGCTAATACACTCTAATTACAAGTGTCAAGACTTGATGGTGTGTTAGAAAAGAGTGGTGACATGTAGCCTTGTTGTTTCATTCTAAATCACACACCTCATCCTTTCCTTTTTCTTTTCTTTTCTCATTTCTTTTCCACCAATCTAATATTAGTAAACCCTAGATGATCATGTGGTGTTTCTCATCTCGTTATATATTTAATCCGTAATTCGTTTCGCGTTCGCTTTATCGCTTAATCTCGTTATAAAGTTCTAGCGATTTCTAAAACGCTTATCATTCTAACTCGAGGATTTTCATTCTAATTTCTCAAATCATAATTAAATAAAATCCTTAATTCCTTGACATAATAAATCTCTTATCTACTAGCACATGGTTGCCCCTTGGCCCTCTGCTTGATTCTTTTGTCCGGTTATTGCTCAATTCGTTGATCGTTCGAGGGAATAACTCATTCGTTTCTAACTAGGGTTTTACCGAAAACCTTCTTAATATTCCTAATACTATTCTTCATCATTCTTAATACTTCTCGAATTTAAATTCCTTAATTCCCTTTTATAAATCCTTAAGTCTTGCAGTGTCCAGGGAAATCTCGGAGAAAATAAAAGTGCTCTTTTTCTGAATCCGACAGCTTTTACATACACTTATTTTCCTCCTGGATCACTAATACGAACTCAGAAATCCGTTCCGAATACCGGGTATAACATTATTATAATAATATTCCAAATTCCACCAAAATCACTATTCATCACTTATTTTTATTTAATTCCTATAATTAGGAAAATGAACCTGGTTCACCCTCGAGTGTTCCTTAACCTTTTTACGGAACCGCTGGGCTTATAATAGATATTGATTTGGACGACATGAGGGTGTCTATTTCTCTCTAGGGAATCTCATCTTAACTTTCTAGGAGATAGATTATTCTAATCTAAGTTATCACCCAATAGCATCCTTCAGGCCATATAACCTTGGAATATATATCCTTTTATTATTCATTCTTTAAAGCCAGTATTACATTGTAGTTGTAACCACTGTTCACTCTTACATCAATACATAATAAAAGTTTTAATTCTACCCAAAAATCTGGGTTCTTACAGTCTCCCCTCCTTAAAAGGATTCCGTCCCGGAATCAGGTAGAAGACAATTGGGTACTTGTTGGTTATTTCGCTTTCCAATTCTCTGGTCGATCCTTACACATTCCAATCTTTCTAAAGCACATCGTACTGGTGTTACAATACACCCTTTATCCGTTCTACCAATTCTTTGATACTTTCGCATAACACATTATCCGGTATACGCTCTTGTCCGGTCTTACACTATTAACCTTATTGGTACGTGCAGTGACTTCGGTATCACTAACGCGCTACGAATTCCGGAGATAACCTCACTCGTAATTTTGCAATTCCTGATCGCTTTAATCTTCGCAATCTCGATGTATATATATTTAGGTGGAAAAATTTATCGAGAGATCACTGTGATCAATGAACATTTGTTACATTGCATAGCTAGTACAGAAGGGGGCCAGCCTCTAGTACTTGACAAGCAATTAAACAATTAATGGCATTCCACTTAGACTCCTATCACACAGACAGAGAGTCACGTAGTAGTACCTCCCCTCCTTAAAGGGTTGTTCTTCTCAATTTAGAGGAAAATAAATAAGGGATATTAAAAGGAAAGAATTTCAGAGAATTATATAAGAAGATTTTCATGATTGTCAAAATATCATACTCAGAATTTACCTCCGAACTATAGAGGTTTATTAGGGAAGAAAGTAATCGTATTCGTATCAAATACTACTTTATCGTAATCTCACATATCACATGTCCTTGTTTCTCTGTCCATCGTTCTATGGACCTATACTCTTGTTTGATATTAGCATTACTTACTTTTGGAAAATCCTTCATCTCAGAGTTGAGGCACTTGTCACCTTTATTCAATACGTGTTACACGTTTGGGGCCAAATTTTCCTTTGTTCAGTCATCTAGATTTCACTTTTTCATTTCATGAGTCTCTTTATTACTCAGTCAATCTATTTCATATTTTCTCGAATTTTCCAAACTTACTAAGGAGTCAATTTGTATGTCATTCATGCTCCTAATTCCAACTTTCCGTTTTGGCCAATACCCTTACCTTGCCAATTCCATACTCTTCTCGCTTCATTACTGGAGCTTCTCATGAGTCTGCCTATCTGACTCTCTTATTAATTCCCAATTCTATTTCCATCTCTATCAGTCTCTTGTCTTTATTTCTACTATAATCATTTTATGAACCATAATAACCTAATTCTTCATTTCAAATATCCCGTCGATCCAGAAATTACACCATCCGAAATAAACCTGGATGATTTCTCTAACTTAGATTCACTTCGACATTTCCACAGTCGTTACCACCTAATTTCTCAGAAGGATCACCATCGCTTATCGTTTACTTAGTGCTTTAACAACTAAGCATCATAATTGTCAATTCAAGATCCTCTAGGAAAACAAAATAATCACTATTCCCTATCCATAGGGAATGCTTCCTGAACTTGACGTAAATATTACATGAAGCTGATAAAATTGCAGGAAAGCTTCCAGCATCGCAGCTGGAACAGGTTGGTGAGATTATTAATCATATATCTCCGGTAGAAGACTAAAAGCTTAGCGGTTTGCTTAATCGCTTGCCAACCTCATAATTCTCTATCTTGTTTGCACAGAAATACACCAACATAAACTTGCTTGTCATTCATCATCGTGCCATTTGGCTTATCAGTATTTGTACCATCTCTGTTTCTGGTCATTTACTACCAATTCATTGTTACTTAACCTCCCCTCTCTCTTTCCAAAGAAAAGGCGAGTCTCTTGGAGAATTTGGTCTGGTCTGTCGTAGAGCCTCCTAATGTCGATGATGTGCTACTGGCAACATCAGGAATCGAATCTTTACTTAAACTATTCTTATAGTTGATCCTCGCACAATCATCAGACGGAATGTAACTTCCTCTACCACATTATGACCATCAAGGTCCTTTACACTATCATTCTATCTCTTTAGTATGAGCATACATACTTACTCCCTTATACTTAAAGTGTCGGCCACCTCATTGGCCTTTCCTGAATATAACATTTTCTTGAAATCAATATTCTTTGGATCTATTCCAACTCAGGATAGAAGCATCCTCCCTTGAACTCTGCTAGATGAGAGGAAACATATTCCAGTCTTTTTCCAAAAATCATTGCTTCCACCTTTCTGTGGGAACTTTATCACGGTTACTCCCAATCATATCTAGGATATTTCTTATCTCAGTCCTTTCTTATTTTAGGAAAATCTCAACCTTATTGGTTCAATCCATACTTTCTCATGGTTTCACACATGCTTCATCTGGCCTTATTGTTACTATGTCGTACATTCCTTACCAAACTTCCCTTTTTGGAGTTCGGAATATACCTCTTCCCTTATAAGGTTTCTTAGGTTATCCTCATCATTCCTCCTGTATCTTCTGGGTACAGGGTACATCAAACATTATTAACCAACTCTATAACAATTCTTTCAATGTATTTTTCGAGACTCCTTTCCACAAATCCTTACAGGTTATTGATACCTTGGTCGATTCAACTTATATCACCTGAATTCACAATGCCTATTGTTAGGGGTGATGCTATCCTTTGTGCATCCCCCAGGGTTCGTCTTAATATATGGACATTCTATGCTCAATTCTAGTTTCAAGGAATACTTATATCCTGTATTTGGCAATTCAATCATATATCCTTAATAAGGGTCTCTTTTAATCATTCTCATCTTGATAGTTTATAGGTAGACTAATGCCAACCTCTTCTTTCAAACGAATGTTAGTCTATATGACCTTCCAAAAGACAACACATGTCTAACTGCTCTTTCTTACAGAACTTGGTAATGGTAGCAAGGATGTTCTGGAAGATATTGGTCGTGTTCAACGTGAATTTCTTAATGCCTAATGCTCCTCTTGAGGACACCAAGTTTCAGATAACATTTATGCATCATACTGCACCATTTCTGACAATCCTCATAACCTTTACTGGTCACCATCCTCATTCCTAACACATCCATGGTATTTATAAAATCCATTATCATGTATCTCAATTCATTTTATATCAAGTTCTCGCGGTTGGCACTTGGTTAGAAGCTACCCCGCTTTGTCCTTTCATTGCTGGTCTAGTCGCTTGATATTCCTTAGTGACTTGGCCCCCATCTGGCCATGCTAAATATGTGAGCTTAGGGGTTGGCTAATAGCATTACTTCTCTAGCAATTGCTGGCATATTGCCTTCTACTTTGATACATTTTGATCTGTTCAAAACTTCACTCCTTATAAGTCTCAATCGACTTCTCGGTGCCATCTCCGGTCACCTTTACTTTTCTTTTATTCTTCTAGTTATTCTTATCAATTTCACGTGCCACCAAAGCTTAACATTTCTGGCACAACAACCTTTTCATTTAAGTCAATCCCGAACTTTCTTAGTCCGGCTTGTTTCTTAATTACATTTCCCTTATTTCCTTCAAATCTCCACTACATAATTTTATCCCTATAATCAGTCATAATAATCGGGGTCTGTCTACCAGCCTTCATAGCGGCTACTTTACCCAATCCACAGGGTTCGCTCCAGTTTCCACTCTCTTCAATGACGTCTTTTGATAATCAGAAAGACAAGGTTTGCCAAAATTCGTTGAATTCCTTTCCAGAATTTGGGAAAATTTCAGTTAATCTATTCACCCACTAGTAACATGCCACATCTTCCCGATACATATTCGTCCTATTAGTCGATACTACCAAATACCAGTCTTCTTAACAACTAGTCTCAGAAGGAACACTACCATCGGGGTTAGTCGTTCCTCAACATTGGCACTACCAAGGCCATCCGAATCCGATGAACTGCGCTGTCTAAATGTATTCGAAATTACGCTGTCGTGCTGCATAAGCGCAGACCTATACCTGTATGAGTTGCATCATAATATCTCCCAAAGATTCCTTCTTCCATTAGGCAACGCCAACCCTGGTCATCACCAACTTTTCCTTTAGCTCCAGGAAGATCTTCTCACGTTTATCTTGTCCATTCAAACTTTTATTCTTATAATAAGTCGGGTTACGGGACTACACTTTCTGTAAAGTCCTGAGCAAATCTTTGGTAATACCTTGTGAATTTTATGAAATTTCTCACCTTTGCCAGTGTGGTTGGCCAATCTCCATTTGAAACTGTATTTAACTTGGTAGGGCCGACCAACACTACTCTTATTGATCATGTGTCCTATTGCTGGACTTCATTTTGCCAAAACTCTTATTTCGAGAACATGTCCTACACCTGTTCTTTCAGGTTGCATCTAAAAGCATTCTCAATTACATCTCAACCATTGATCGCCTTGCCTAATCCATTTATGATTCAGTGTCAGCATAAACTTAAGGTAACTACCATAATCCATTCAAGGAAAAGAAAGAATTTAATATTCTTCTGAATCACATGCATCTAATGTTTCTGGTTCATCATTTCACTGAATTGAACTGAACTTATAATTGGTTCCTGATGATAGCCTTATTACTAATTTATCACAGACTCACTGGTCTTCTCCTCTTGTAGGTTCTGAGATCATTGTCTCGCTTACTATTTCCTTATATACTTTATCCGTTCAGGCCATCACTTCCCAATGTCTTTTCTTTCTAAGTTGATCCATTTATAAGATGGGCATTTCCCTGAATAAAATCACCTTAACAATCTCAATTTGGTTTCATAATTTAAAACCTATGAAATCTGTCTTCTCACGGCGAATTATCATTAATAAGATTCACACCAATTCATTTATCTGAAGATATGGCACTTGCCACCTATGTCTTAACTGTTCCTAGGGACTCTGCTCCCCGTCATATATCAATGTCTTTGATAATCATGCATCATTCTAATTCCTTTCTCATTAATCTGAAAGTCTCCAAGGATTCTTATCTATCCTTACATAAGATCTTGAGTAATTCCTCAAATCCATCTTACTTGTTGGCACTTCATTCGGTAGTCCGGCTATGAATCCAATATGCCTCTTTAATTCTCTTAATAATATCTCTATTCTTTAAGCTCACTTCTCTGAGCACTATACCTTAACTCTTACAGTCTCTCTGGCTGTAGCCCTCATTTCCTGAAGTGTAAACTTCCCTCTCTCTAACAGGATTCTCCCTCTCTGCTGGAACCTCTTCCGGGTCCTCAGTAGGGTACTCTATCGAATCCACCATCCGATCTTCAACATCAAAACAAGCATCATTATGATACTGCTCGTAATCCCCAAGGTCTGTCGCCTTACTAGTCGATACAAGAACGAGCTAAGTTACTATCATGATACTTTAGAGTTCCCATAAGGGTTTTATGTGTCAATACTACATTATGTAGTCTGACTATGAACTTGGCAAGAGTTCTTATTATTTTAATGAATTTATTGTTTTAACGTCACGTCATCTCTGGGATTTATAACGCTCTCTCTGATACCATTTCTGTAACACCCCCAGATCCAGGGTCAGGGATCTGGTCGTTACGGTCTCAATATCCAACCACAAAACCAACATAATTTAAATTACAACCTTGTGACCCAAAACAACAACATAAAACACACCCGTTATTGTCCCAGAGATGAAATCAGAGTAACCAACAATATTATTAATCACAAGTTTGAGTTCTTACAACCCAAAGAATTACAATTGTACAATTACATACTCTTTGCCATCCATTAATAGATACCATAATATAAGTACATTTGAGGCTCAATTGCTAACAACTAGCCTACCAGTAGTTGCATCCTCAACAAAGGTAGCCAAGACCTTAGCGGTAAACCTCTGACGGTTGACACCTGCTTACGCTGCGTGCGCCTTGCGCGGCCATCTGATCTAGCTGTTGTTGTGATATAAATAAATAAAGCAAGGGTGAGCAATAGCCCACCAGAAATATAATTGAACAGTGATAATAAATGACAGTCCAAAATATCTTTGAAACCATATGCCATGCATTAACGATGTAGTACCAATATAAGGTATGAGATGAAGTTACAAGGTAACTCAAAAATATATTTGTTTTGAATAAATATCTGCTATGCAAAAGATAAGCAAGATATTCTCAATTATCATAAAAGAGGAACTTGCAGGAAAAATATTGCAATTCCGGTTACAACACTTTTTCACCTTGCCAACACCAACAGTGTTGTAGAAATTTCTCACTTTTAGAAGATGAACTAATATGGGAGCATTGCCGCGCCAGATGCCCTGACATTTACGATGATCAGTCGTATGTCATGCATCTCATCAGTCGTTCTCTACATGTAGAAGGTACCTCCGACGGATTTACTTATCTACCGCCCTCTGGAACTCCTCAGCCAACGGTTGGGCTATTGCTGGACCGGCGCCACTCGGCCACTTACGCGTCTCCTAGTTCGAATATCATCCACGACTCTGAAACGTAAAGTTTGTTCCCCTTTTCCCCAAGTGTAACACTTGTTGATAGGACTCCACAAAGTAGTCGTATCTAATTGGAAAGGAAAATTCACCAATATTTCCCAAGCTGATGCTTGTTAATGGATATAAACTTGTTACATCAATCATACCCCTCGAGCGTTGAGGAGGTAACCAAAAGACTCATATCGATGCTTGAAAGAATCAAGATGTGAGTGACAAGATAGTTTTAGCAAGTATAGGACCGGGCAGTCCAATAAATAACATCGCTCAAGTGAGGTCCCCTTATATACGTTTGGAAGTTGAGCGAGTATTTAAATCTTCTCCAAGACAGATTTAAATGAAAATAGAGTTTTGGGAACCTCCCCTTGATAAAATAGTCATAAAAGACTTCGAAATATTTTACATAATATCTGAAGGTGAAGGATAACCCTTAAATAATATAAATCATTACAAAAAGAATTCAAAAGAATTTAATTAAATATTCCAAGAATATTTATTAAGTCAATAATAATTACGGAATATTATTAAATCATAATATTGCTCGTAAGTAATCCTCGAATGAATATATATAATTATTTATTAAATAAATAAATCTCTTCTTAAATGAATATTTAAAATAATATTCATTAAATAAATAAACTTAAATAAATATTTAAAATAATATTTACTGAATAAATCAAACCTTAAACGAATATTTGAAAATAATATTCATTTAACAAATAATATTCCAAGTGAATATCCAAATAATATTCATTAAACAAATAATATTCTAAATGAATATCCAAAATAATATTCATTTAACAAATAATATTCTAAATGAATATCCAAAATAATATTCAATTAACAAATAATATTCTAAATGAATATCCGAATAATATTAATTTAGTAATCAAAACTTTAAAGGAATATTCGAAGTAATATTCATTGAGTAAATAGAACTTCCAATGAATATTTTAAAATAATATTCATTAAGTAAATCAAACCCTAAATGAATATTCGAAAGTAATATTCATTAAATAAATAAAGATCAAATGAATATTCCAAATAATAATAAGTAAGCCAAATGAATATTTGGGAATGATATTCGTCAACAAAATAACTCTAATGAATATTCAAAATAACATTCATTAAATAAATGACATTCTAAATGAATATTAAAATAATATTCATTAAATATTCCTTCACTGAGGTAATACTCAAATAACGTTCCTCGAAAGATTCGTAATCGAATAAAAATCCTCGAAATAATAAATTTGTCGTTGGGATCCCTCCGGGTTTCCACGACTATTTATATATTACAAAATATCGACTCCCGGTCTATATTTGAAGTATGAATATCATACGCCCTTCGCTAAGGGTCTTAACGAAACAATCCAGCTTATAACTGATATTTCATATATAGTCTATAAGCCGATATCAATTTAGGGAACAAGTAATTCAATATTAACTTGAAAGTAGGCATGCATTCTATGGCATATGTATAAAACAATCATCATATATATTATCACAACAACAGTTCCAAGTATTGGAAACTTGCCTGAGAATCGAGTGCGGGTAGGGGTAATGTGTCCCGGGTCAGCTCGACAATCTATAAACAATCAGAATATTTAAGATTAACCACTTAACGCTTATTAAAAGGCTAAGTATAAACTCCACTTAAATCGAAACATGTTTTCGAGTTATCTCGTTACGTCTCTTTTAGTGTAACTCTTTTTATCACCGATACGATCCGACATTCGTTCGTTATTAAGACATGTCATCATGCTTATACTTGGTATATACTTAAGTCGTATAAGTTCTAAGGTTGGTCGTTTACGAATCAAGATTATACCTCGAGTGTTATCGCCCGTTTTCTAAGTTATAACCAAAGTCATACCTTTAAGGGGTTCGTTCGCGTTTAACCTCGATTCAAACATTTTTATAAAATCGGAAAACGATCCATTCGACATGTGATTTTCTCCCACACCTTCCTTTTTACCTCTAATATTTAATTAATAAGATTCGCCACTGATTAAACGACATTTAAGGGAATCAATTTCAATTACGAACTTTCGATTACGGTTCCGAACCACTTTTACGAATTTAATCATAACTCCTAAACCGTAAGTCCGTTTCATGCGATCTTTATATCAAAACGAAGCTCATAACATAATCTAGCTAATCATGGCATAAGTCGAAGCTATGCAGTGAGTTTTATCTACTGTCAAATTCGGATTTCAAGATTGAACGAAAATCGGGCATTACGACGGCTATAAATCGAACGTTCTACTAATCGTAACACTAAAACCAAGCCACACCGAGCATACCATACATCTCATAATCGTATTATCCATCTTACAAGTCCAACATCCACTGACCTTAACAACATACCCATCAAATTACATAGATCAACTCAAATCACTAACTAATCATGCTTATAGTCCTGCTAACACCCTAACTACACTAAATCATCAAGAACATGCATAGTCTCAAAGTAAGATCTAGGGTTTCAAGATCATTATACCTTCTTGAGGGTGTGATATGGCCTTACAAAGCTTGGTATGGTCCTTGTCTAGCTTTAACAAACCTAAGATCAACCAAAGAAACATGAAAATCAAAGTTAGTTCTTGAAGAACACTATTCACCCTCCTCTTTAATGATTTTTTTGAAAATGGAAAAAGAAGAGATTGAAGCTAGGATTTTTAGGAGATCATTTATATGAAATGTAAGTCTCACCATAAAAGTTTCAAGATCAAACAAGGAGTGGAAGAGGGATTTTGGATTTTGAATTCCAAGAAAAGCCGAATGGTATTGTTTTGGTGGTGGTGGTGTTTTTTTTTTTTTTTATCTTTCTCTCCTTTTTCTCTTTTGACTTGTTGGTGAAATGATTTTGTGATATTTGTGGGGTGTTATGGCTGCTAATACACTCTAATTACAAGTGTCAAGACTTGATGGTGTGTTAGAAAAGAGTGGTGACATGTAGCCTTGTTGTTTCATTCTAAATCACACACCTCATCCTTTCCTTTTTCTTTTCTTTTCTCATTTCTTTTCCACCAATCTAATATTAGTAAACCCTAGATGATCATGTGGTGTTTCTCATCTCGTTATATATTTAATCCGTAATTCGTTTCGCGTTCGCTTTATCGCTTAATCTCGTTATAAAGTTCTAGCGATTTCTAAAACGCTTATCATTCTAACTCGAGGATTTTCATTCTAATTTCTCAAATCATAATTAAATAAAATCCTTAATTCCTTGACATAATAAATCTCTTATCTACTAGCACATGGTTGCCCCTTGGCCCTCTGCTTGATTCTTTTGTCCGGTTATTGCTCAATTCGTTGATCGTTCGAGGGAATAACTCATTCGTTTCTAACTAGGGTTTTACCGAAAACCTTCTTAATATTCCTAATACTATTCTTCATCATTCTTAATACTTCTCGAATTTAAATTCCTTAATTCCCTTTTATAAATCCTTAAGTCTTGCAGTGTCCAGGGAAATCTCGGAGAAAATAAAAGTGCTCTTTTTCTGAATCCGACAGCTTTTACATACACTTATTTTCCTCCTGGATCACTAATACGAACTCAGAAATCCGTTCCGAATACCGGGTATAACATTATTATAATAATATTCCAAATTCCACCAAAATCACTATTCATCACTTATTTTTATTTAATTCCTATAATTAGGAAAATGAACCTGGTTCACCCTCGAGTGTTCCTTAACCTTTTTACGGAACCGCTGGGCTTATAATAGATATTGATTTGGACGACATGAGGGTGTCTATTTCTCTCTAGGGAATCTCATCTTAAATTTCTAGGAGATAGATTATTCTAATCTAAGTTATCACCCAATAGCATCCTTCAGGCCATATAACCTTGGAATATATATCCTTTCATTATTCATTCTTTAAAGCCAGTATTACATTGTAGTTGTAACCACTGTTCACTCTTACATCAATACATAATAAAAGTTTTAATTCTACCCAAAAATCTGGGTTCTTACAGTCTCCCCTCCTTAAAAGGATTCCGTCCCGGAATCAGGTAGAAGACAATTGGGTACTTGTTGGTTATTTCGCTTACCAATTCTCTGGTCGATCCTTACACATTCCAATCTTTCTAAAGCACATCGTACTGGTGTTACAATACACCCTTTATCCGTTCTACCAATTCTTTGATACTTTCGCATAACACATTATCCGGTATACGCTCTTGTCCGGTCTTACACTATTAACCTTATTGGTACGTGCAGTGACTTCGGTATCACTAACGCGCTACGAATTCCGGAGATAACCTCACTCGTAATTTTGCAATTCCTGATCGCTTTAATCTTCGCAATCTCGATGTATATATATTTAGGTGGAAAAATTTATCGAGAGATCACTGTGATCAATGAACATTTGTTACATTGCATAGCTAGTACAGAAGGGGGCCAGCCTCTAGTACTTGACAATCAATTAAACAATTAATGGCATTCCACTTAGACTCCTATCACACAGACAGAGAGTCACGTAGTAGTACCTCCCCTCCTTAAAGGGTTGTTCTTCTCAATTTAGAGGAAAATAAATAAGGGATATTAAAAGGAAAGAATTTCAGAGAATTATATAAGAAGATTTTCATGATTGTCAAAATATCATACTCAGAATTTACCTCCGAACTATAGAGGTTTATTAGGGAAGAAAGTAATCGTATTCGTATCAAATACTACTTTATCGTAATCTCACATATCACATGTCCTTGTTTCTCTGTCCATCGTTCTATGGACCTATACTCTTGTTTGATATTAGCATTACTTACTTTTGGAAAATCCTTCATCTCAGAGTTGAGGCACTTCATCTCAGGTAGCACTGGATGACCATCTGCAACTCATTCTACTAGATGCACTTACCCTGGACAAAGCTATGAGCGGAAATATAATAGCATGCAACTCTGCCAGGGATATGTGGAAAAAGATAGAACTGTTATGTGAAGGAAGTGAAGAGGTCAGAGAAAATCAAAAACAAATACTGGTGTCACAATATGAAGCGTTTATGGGCAAGAATGGAGAAGAGTTAACTCACATGTTTGAAAGATTTAGCAAACTAATAGCTGAGCTCCAGATTCATGGAAAGTTTTATGAAAAGAAGGAAGTCAATATCAAGTTTCTGCTAACTCTTCCAGAACATCTTGAGCATAGAGTAACAGCCATAAGAGAAGGAAGAGATTTAAACTCTGTTTCTCTTGAAACATTGTATGGAGTTCTAAAATCTTATGAACTTGAATATTATCAAAAGAAAGCCATACAAAGTGGATCCAAAGGATTGATGGCAAACATGGCTGGTGCTCTAGTTGCTCAAGGACCATCATATTTTCAAGCAAGTGAGCAAATTCAAAATGATCAACAGCCTCAATTTTTATCTGTGAAAATTGAAGAGGTGGTTGAAGATGAAGAAAAGGTTGTTCTTCAACTAGAAGATGTTGAAGATGAAGAATTTTTCACTCTAGAAGAAATGGAGAAAATGGATAATCCAACCATGGCTTTTATGGCAAGAAAATTCAAAAATATAAGGTTCAGGAGGAACAAACCATATAAGCCTCAAGGTCAATTTCCAAAATATAACCAAGGAAGCTCATCAAAACCTGCTACTAGCACCAAGGGAGGATACAAAACAGGAATGGTAGATAGGTCAAAGTTTAGATGCTACAATTGCAATGAACTTGGTCACTTTGCTACTGAATGCAAAAGACCAAAACAAATACAAAGAATGGAGAGAGGAACTGGAAGTCAATTTAAGAAAGGACAAGGAAAAGCCTATATGGCTGAAGGAAAATGCTGGGATGAATCTGATAATGAAGAAGAAGAGGAATTTGTGAATCTAGCCTTGATGGCTAGAGGGGATGAAGAAGCATCAACCTCGACAAGTCAGGTACCATCTCTAGTATTACTAGATATGTCTTTAAATGACTATAAGCAAACCATTGAGGAAATGAGTACTGAAATGTTTAATATTCATACTAGTTTATCTGCTGCAAATGAAGAAATTGCTAGATTAACTAAAGAAAATGAAGTACTCAGATCCAACAATGATGTGTTGTTGCTTAAGACCAGTTCTATTGATTCTTTAGCCCAGGAAAATGAAAGATTAAAAAATGATTTAATCTGTGCTAAAGAGATAGAGGAATATCTAAGAAAAGAAATTTCTGAAAATGAATTTAAGCTAAAGGCATTTAGAAATTCCTCTAAAATAGTTCAAGAATATCATGAGAAACATACTGAAAGTAAGAAGATAGGCATAGGCTATGATTATAGTAGGAGACCTGGTAAAGAGGCTGTTATACAGAACAATGATGATGATAAAACTGTAAGACCTCACATCCTCAAAAATGTGAGCAATCCAATCTTCAAAAGTACTGAGTTTGAGGTTAGTGAAAATTCCCTAGTTATTAATCAAGAACTCTGTGATGAAGATGAGAGGGTTGACAGTGTATCTAAGAAAGAAAAAGATTCTGTTAAAATAACTATGACAGAAACAGTATTAAACAGCCCAACCAAGTGTTCAAAAGATACTGTCAAGAAGTCAACCAAGACAGTAACTTTCAAACCTACTGTCAAGAAAGCAAGTACAAAAGATGCTGTCAAAAATAGCTCGACAACATCTTCTGAACAGATTGTCAAGACATTTGTCTCCAAGTCCAAAAACAGAAATGGGAAGCTAGGCATTGATAAAAAGAATAATTATGCGTATGTTAAGCAGGCACCCAGGAAACTTTGTAATAATTGTGGCTCCTCACATCATTTAACTCATGTTTGTAAGAAATCAACTAGTAGCATATCTAATGCAACAGAGTTGAAAGGGAACTTACACAGAACCCCCATTATGCAAAGAGAATTGGTAGTTTGTAATAACATTGACTGTATGCCATGCAAAATTACTGCCATGAGTACATGTTTTAATTTTCAAATTTCATCTAATGAATTATGTTCTTATATGCAAACTGCAAAGACTTCTGAATCTACTAAAGAAAGTGAGAAGTCTGCTCTCACTAAGAAAAAGTCTAAGTCAAAAACTAAGTGGGTAATAAAAGAAGTCAAGGAACCATCTTCTGATAATATTGTTTCAAATATTGATAAGGTTTCTGATGATACTGAGTATGCAGGACCCAACAAGATTTGGGTACCAAATGCAAATTAAACTCATTCTGTCTTGCAGGGAAAGAAAGGTAAACAGGTCATGTGGATAATTGACAGTGGATGTTCCAAACACATGACTGGTGATATATCCCTGCTATCACAATATGTTGAGAAGGCTGGCCCAACAATAACCTTTAGAGACAACAGCAAAGGTTACACTGTGGGATATGGCTGTTTAAAAGCTGGAAATGTTGTCATTGAAGAAATCTCTCTTGTGGAAGGTTTGAAGCATAATCTGCTCAGTGTAAGTCAATTCACTGACAAAGGATTCAAAGTTAACTTTGGCATGATGGAATGCACAATCCACCACAAGAAGGATAGAAGCCTATCTCTGAAAGGAGTAAGGAAAGGAAGCCTATTTGTTGCAGACTTAAACTCAACAAATGAGGAAAGAATATTTTGCTTCTACAGCAAAGCAAGTGTTGGAGATAGCATGCTTTGGCACAAGAAACTTTCCCATCTCAACTTCAAAACAATGAACATGCTAATGAAGAAGGAATTGGTAAGAGGACTACCTCAATAGGAATTCTGTCAAGAAGGACTGTGTGAAGATTGTCAAATGGGAAAACTGAGGAAAGCAATGCATAAATCAAAGCAAGTCAACACTAACACTGAAGCACTCAAGTTGATTCACATGGATCTTTTTGGACCAGTGAATGTTCAATCACTATCCAGAAAAAGATATGCACTGGTCATGATAGATGACTATTCTAGGTACACTTGGGTGAAATTTTTAGAATCAAAAGATGAAGCTTTTCAAGAAATCATTGATCACATAAGGGTACTTGACAGGACCCCTGAAGCAAAAGTTCAATTTCTAAGAAGTGACAATGGAACTGAATTCAGAAATGCTACACTTGGAAACTTCTGCAAAGATCAAGGGATTGTTCAACAATTCTCTGCTGCAAGAACTCCACAGCAAAATGGAGTTGTAGAAAGGAAAAATAGGACACTTATTGAAGCTGCAAGGACTATGTTGAGCAATGCTAAATTACCAACATATTTCTGGGCAGAAGCCATCAACACTGCTTGTTACACACAGAACAGGACACTAATCAACAAGGCTCATGGCAATACTCCTTACTATCTTTTGACAGGAAAGAAACCTACTGTCAAGTACTTTCATATTTTTAGAAGCAAGTGTTTTTTGATGAAAGACAACCATGAAAGAAAAGGCAAGTTTGACACTAAAGCATATGAAGGCATCTTCATGGGATATGGGATAGAAAGGACTGCCTACAGAGTCTATATCATGGAGCACAAGACAATTGAAGAAAGTGTCAATGTCACGTTTGATGAAACCAAGTTTCCAGGGTTACATGAGGATGGTCAAATGCAACCCTTCAGATTTGAGAATCAAGGATACTTGGAAAAAGAAGAATATGTTGATGAAGAACCAAGTCTCACTCAATCAATGGGATATGAGAAAGAATCTGTCAATACTCATAATCTAAATCAAACCTCAGCCCAATCACAAACAATTTCAGGCATCAATCAACAAGACTGTGAGACTGGAGAATTTGAGCTAAATGAGCAAAACAATGAAAATGGTGGAGAATCAAATTCTCATATTAATGAAAGACAATCTCATCAAACAAGTAGCTTGCCTCAATCAACAAAGTGGAATAGAGATCATACCAGTAATCTAATTATTGGAGATCCTAATACTGGTGTAAGGACAAGGAGGAATATCTCTGCTGAAAGCATGTTTTCATGTTTCTTGTCTCAAATGGAACCAAAAATAGTTGAAGAAGCATTGTTGGATTCTGATTGGGTGATGGCCATGCAGGAGGAGCTCAATCAATTTGAAAGAAACAATGTTTGGAAACTGGTTCCAAGGCCAAAAGGAAAATCAGTCATTGAGAAAAAATGGGTTTTCAGAAACAAGATAGATGAAAGTGGAAATGTGACAAGAAATAAGGCAAGGCTAGTGGCCAAAGGTTACTGTCAACAGGAAGGGATAGATTATGATGAAACATTTGCACCTGTTGCCAGACTTGAAGCCATAAGAATTTTCTTAGCCTTTGCTGCACACTGCAAATTCAAAGTATTTCAAATGGATGTCAAAAGTGCCTTTCTAAATGGAGAATTAGAAGAAGAAGTGTATGTTGAACAGCCTCCTGGATTTGAAAATGACAAACTGCATAATTTTGTCTACAAGCTGTTCAAGGCTCTATATGGCTTAAAGCAAGCACCAAGAGCCTGGTATGACACATTATCCACTTTTCTCCTGGAAAATCAATTTATAAGAGGTATGGTGGATAAAACTTTATTCTATAAATACCATGGCAAAGACATCATTCTTGTGCAGATATATGTTGATGACATAATCTTTGGCTCAACAAACGAAAAATTGTGTGAAAAGTTCTCATCTCTAATGAGAAACAAGTATGAAATGAGCATGATGGGAGAATTAGCATTCTTTCTTGGTCTTCAAATCTATCAGAAGAAGGAAGGAATCTTCATCTGTCAATCTAAGTATGTCAAAGAACTTCTCAAGAAGTTTAACTTAGAAGATTCATCACCTGCCAAGACACCTATCTCAACAGCCACCAAATTAGAGTTAGATCCTAAAGGCAAGAAGGTGGATTCTAGTATCTACAGAGGCATGGTTGGATCATTGCTTTATTTAACAGCAAGCAGGCCAGACATAATGTTTGCTACATGTCTCTGTGCAAGGTTTCAGGCTGATCCAAAAGAATCACACTTAGTTGCAATTAAAAGAATCTTTAGATATCTCAAAGGCACCCCAAATCTAGGTCTTTGGTACCCTAAGGAAACTGGATTTGATCTAATTGGATATTCTGATTCAGACTATGCTGGATGCAAGATTGACAGAAAAAGTACTACAGGAAGCTGTCAATTTCTTGGGGGGAGATTGGTGTCATGGTTCAGTAAAAAGCAACACTCAGTTTCTACATCAACTGCAGAAGCTGAATATATTGCAGCTGGAAGTTGCTTTGCACAAATACTTTGGATGAAGAATCAATTAATGGATTATGGACTAGAATTGTCAAATATTCCTATCTACTGTGACAACACTAGTGCCATAGCCATATCAGACAATCCAGTTCAACACTCCAGAACAAAGCACATTGATATAAGGCATCATTTCATCAGGGAGCATGTTGAAAAGGGAGATGTAAAATTGGTTTATGTTCCAACAGATAAGCAACTTGCAGATATATTCACCAAGCCATTGGATGAAGCAACATTTATCAGGTTGGTGAGTGAATTAGGAATGTTAAATCAGGTATGATTATCTAACTGGTTTATCAATTCTCGATTCGCAGCTCATGACCGAAACTTTAAAGGTACTGTCACTAGAAGGTACTGTCATGAGAAGTTAAGGTACTATGTGCTATTTGTTCAGACAGCATGTTTGCTATGACTATGCTAAAAGGATTTTTAGATATCATGTTTGCTATGACTATGCTAAAAGGATTTTTAGATATCATGTTTGCTATGACTATGCTAAAAGGATTTTTAGATATCATGCTTGCTATGACTATGCTAAAATAGTTTTACATGTCTGTCTTAAAATGATTTTAAGAAATCATGTGTCCTTAACTTAAGTTATGTATGAACAGTGACAGCATGATTTTGTGATAAGTTTACTGTCAGATAAAACTTACTGTCACTCATGAAGCTGATTGACAGAAATGTTGTTAGCACACAGGTTGCTGTCAATAAAAGTTGCTGTCACAAGAAATTGCTGTCAAAATTGGTAGAGAAAGAAAAGCGCACAGGTTACTGTCAATGAAAGTTGCTGTCACGGGTAGTTGCTGTCAAAGATAGTGGAGATATATATATATATATATATATATACATTAATTTATATATATATATACACATATATTTTTTTTCCACCAATCCACGATTTAATAGCAACTGCCACGTAATATAGCAAGTGGAGTTAATGATTATCACACGTTCAATTAAGAGAGGTTAAATCGATTCATATTATAAACTGAATCTACCGTTTAATCTACTATCACTTTCATTTGCAAAAACCTTTCAACCTTCTGCATCCAAAAACCGCATTTTCTCTCTAATTTTTTTAAAGCATTCAACAATGGCACCTAAACAAAGTGTTGCTCAAACCAACTTTGCCGGTATCTTTTCTCCTAGTGATGCTGGTGAAAACTTCAAAGGACTTATTTCGTTCATAAATAAATCTTACCTAGGTCATGCAGTAACCTCTACCCCCAAAATTGATACTGTTAGAATTGAAAAATTCTGGAAATCTGCAAGTGTTCAAGGAACTGGAGAAGATGAAGAAATTAAGTTCAAAATAGATGATGCAAGTCACTCTCTTTCAGTAAAGATTATCAATGAGGCATTGGGTATTGTGCTAGCCAGTGGAGAAAACTTTAAGGAATTAGCCACTGATGATACTCTAAAAAGGTTCTTTCTGAAGATTGGGTACTCTGGCTCTAAACTTGAAGAAACATCTGATAAGTGGTATCAAACAGGAGAAATGGACAGGAAATTTCTGAGAAAAGAGTGGAGTATGATTTTTGATGTAATGGTGAAGGTGTTCTCTACCAAGACTACAGGCTGGAATGGAATACCATCATATATCAAGAAGCTCACTCATTCATTAGTCCATGGATACAAGGTGAACATTGGAAAACTGATCATGGCATAGTTGAAAAGCGCAATAGGCAAGAAGGTATCCATCTATCCTCGCTTTTTAACTATGTGTATTAATAATATTTGTGGAAATGTTGAGGATAATTCTGATTTTGAAGAATGTCCTGTTTTAAAGAAAAACACACACACTTCTCTCAATACACAAAATTTAAATACACATATTCCACTATGTTTCACACAACACATGGTAAATCAAGTGCCCAACCTTGGTTTTCCATTTCCAACAGATTACACTGTTTTCACAATTGAGAATGAAGCTGAATTAGACCCAAATTCAGTTAACCCACATTCTACACCATACATTCCACCTAGGGACTCTAGACTACCAAAAGCCCTTAAAATGGCCAAACAGGAATCCAAGAAAAGGACCCTAGAGAGTGCAACTGGTGAACAAGTTGAGGTTCAAGAGGGAGTCACTGCACCTAGTGCAGCAAATAAGGTTGGTAGTGAAATAGAACCCACAGTAGCCCCTTCTGAGCCTAAGAAGAAGAGAGCTAGAAGGGCCAAGGTTACTGTCAGCCACCCTACAGTTTCCCAAAAGACTGTAGAGGATGATAGGGAAATAAACTCACCTCTAGGTGTCTCTTCTCAACAAGGGACATCTATTGAAATTGGCCTGTCTCCCAAGGTATCTTGTAAAGAGTCTGCACAAACTCAAGAACTCACGCTTGAGGAACCTGTATTTGAAGATACACATATAGACATAGAGCACAGTGAGGAATTCATTCATACTATTGATGTTCCACAATCTTCTTCTGTGGAACAGCCAACTATTCAATCTGAACTCAATCTTCTTCTTTCATTCCTATATGTGTTGTTTCTTCTGAACAACCTAGAGAGGGGGACAGCACCAACCCCTCAGGTTTTGATCATCCATCTCAAATCATGGATGAGCCCCCATCTAGTGGTCCACAAGAACCCATTTCTCAAAGTGAAATGGACACCACTCCATCAAACACTGAGCTAGATCAAGGTGTAAATCAGTCAGAAATTGAAACAGCCAACATCTTGATTGAATCTCTCAAAGCATCTTATCCAAGGGAAGTTGCTGTCACAGCCAAAAATGCTGTCAATGACAAAACAGAAGGTGCTGTCAAACAATCAAGTGACAGTACCATTCTGACAAACGATACTGTCAAAAGTCTTCCAAAAGATGCTGTCATCACTGCTCAATCACAACTCCAGGAAGGACTAATTGAAGACATCTCTGATGATGACATGCCACTCTCCAAGGCTTTTAAGGTAAAATCTAAGTCATCTTTTTCTTCATTGCATGCTAGTACTGCTCATACTCATGCATCTAGGATGAGTGAGGGAGAGCAAAAGAAAAGAGAGATAAAAGAAAAGAGAAGTGAGTCTAAAAATGAGAGGCAGCCAAATGTGCTGGCAAAAGGAGAGGGACTTGAGCATGTCCAGAGTGAACTTGAGGGAGCCAGTCAACAAAAGGCATTAGGCCTTGAGGGAATTTTTGTGAGAGATGATGAGATCATCTATAAAAACACTGAGAGTGTGAGAACCCCAACAGCCTCCATGCCCCAGACTTATCCCTTACCTCCTAAAAGGCTTAGGTCTGGTGGTCTTTCTGCATCCACAAATGACAGGCTCCAAGCTCTTGAAAATCGATGTGCTACAATGGAAAGCAAGCTGGACACCCTGTCATCTACTGTGAAGACTGGTTTTGCTGAAATTCAAGCCACACTACTGTCACTTCTTCCTTGATTCATGCTGCAAACTTAACTAAGGGGGAGAAAGTAATAGATCAGAAAGAGGCTGAGCAACCAGAAAGAAAGATGGAGTTAAAAGGGGAAGCTGAAAGACAGGGGGAGCAAAGGAGTAAGGGGGAGCAAGAGCAAGAAGTAAAAACTGCAATAGCCTCTGGAACTGAGGAGCTTTTTGAAACTGAAGTAGATGGGGAACCAATGTTAGTATCTAAGGAGGTATTAAGAAAGATACAAGGAAATCAAGCATCCTCTATCAAAATCAGTGAACCAGTTCCTGAGAAGAAAGAATCCACACTGGAGAGGCTATGGAGAGAAAAGGAGGAATCAAATAGGATGGGTAAAGGCAAAGGCAAGTTGCCTGAATATGTGATTTCTTCAGAATTCATCACTTGGACTGATGGAAGCACATATTCTCAAGAAGAAGCTGATTCTATAACAGTAAGTCATATGGAGAGTGATAAGTGGATTTTATATTCACTTGGAACATTCTAAATCGGCTTAAATTGATTGTTTTGACCTCAAGATTGTGGTAGTTTTGATGTGTTTTGTTTAATTGTGCAGGGTTGGAATAATGTTGATTAAGATCGTTGTTTCCGTTACTTGTGGAGTTGAATTCGGGCTTAATAATATAGAATGGAGTCTTGTTGTGGTTCACCATGAGGATTCCAAGCATAGAGGATTGAAAACGGAAGAGAACGCAAAAAGAACGGGAGCAAACGGAGAAAAAACGAAGGAGAAAAAGGCTTTACCAGAAGAAGGCTGGGCAGACTGCGCCGTTCTTGAGCAGTCTGCGCCAGGGAGCAGAATGTGCTTGAGCAGGGTGCGCCATTTCTTGAGCAAAGTGCTCGGGGTCGTGCTGATTTTCCAGTTTTGCCCTTATTCGATCTGAAATTGTATTTTAAGTGGTTTTTGACACAAAAATTGATTTCTAGTTGTATTTAAGGTATTTTTCTTATTGGGCAAGAGGGAGAAAAAGCCTATATCAACATCCAACCCTTGTAATCATAAGACACACGTTACGTAATATAACCTAGTTTTTGAGAAGAGAGAAAAAGAGAAGGAATTCTTCCAAGCTAGTGACAAGCAAGGATTATTCTTGAAACTTTTGTATTCTTCTATTGTGGGATTTGATTCTAAACCTTATTTCTTCTTCTCTATTTTTACTTGTTTATTTTAGAATTATGTTTTCAATAGAACCCATGATGGCAATTAGGTCAATTATGGGCTAATTCGTTATCATGGGGTTTTAATGGATTTTGCTATGGATTCTAGTAATTGAGTGTTAATTATGCCTTGGTGTGTGATTGTACGTATTGATTGCCTAGTATGTTTATGCTTATTCGTTATAAGTGCGTCGCGAACACTTGTAATTGTTTGTTTAATCCTAGTGAATGCGAAAGTGGATCTAGGGTTTAGAACAATTCATGCTAGCATAGGTTTTTGCATGTGAAAAACATGTATTAATTTGTGATGTAATTCTAACCGTCTTGCATCGACTATGTGGTTTAATGGATGCTTGATTCTCAACCGGTATGTGTTCAATTGCTATAGACATATAGGGACTGCACATATTTGGTGACTACTTGACTTCTATCAATTGTGGATGATCAGTAGGATGGTATATGCACAACGAAAGTTGGTATGTATCAGTTTAGTGCATTTAATCAGTAATCAACTCGGTCACATGCTAGGCTAAAGGGCATAAGATTCTAGATGAAGTAGTAAATGAAATTGAAATCCCATGTTTGTTTATTATAAAGTTAAAGTTAAGTTATTTCCTCGTAATTGGCTTAGTTGGTAATTAATCATTAATTAAATCAAACCAATATTGTGATTGTCTTAGCAGTGAGTGTAAATCATAAGCTGGTGCATAAGTGAACATAACGAACAATTTGAGTCTCTGTGGGAACGAATCCTATTTACTCTATATTACTTGTTGACCACGTTCTCTTGCGTGAATAAGTGCGAACAAGTTTTTGGCGCCGCTGCCGGGGACTCGGTTCATTGTTTGTTTAGTTTATGATCTTGTCATTAATTTGGATTAAATT
This sequence comes from Kitagawia praeruptora, assembly GCA_037693485.1. Lineage (NCBI taxonomy): Eukaryota > Viridiplantae > Streptophyta > Magnoliopsida > Apiales > Apiaceae > Kitagawia > Kitagawia praeruptora. The sequence continues at coordinate 57,921,594 of CM075345.1, forward strand.
CACTGACTTAGACGTTTTTCTCACTCATTTACTTTTGGGTTTCTCAGGTACTATCTTGAGCGTGTATGCTTACTCGATCTCAAGCTCGTAAAGAAAATCTGGAAGAAGAGAAGCACGAAGAGGATTTAGTGGAGGAGAGTGAAGAAGAGTTGGAAGTTACTGGAGAAATGGCAGATAACAAGGCGCTGAAGGATTATTCTCAGCCCAAGATTAATGATATTCAGTCGAGTATTGTGCGGCCGGCTATTGCTGCAAATAATTTTGAGATTAAGCCGGGCACGATCCAAATGGTCCAGAACTCAGTCCAGTTTGGGGGTTCACCTGTTGAGGATCCCAACATGCATATCAGGGATTTCATTGAGATCTGTGACACCTACAAAACCAACGGAGTTTCTGAGGACGCTATCAAGCTAAGGTTGTTTCCCTTCTCTTTGAGAGACAAAGCAAAAAGCTGGTTGCATTCACTTCCAGCAGGTTCCATCACTACATGGGAAGACCTGGCACAAAAGTTCTTGACTAAATTCTTTCCTATGGCAAAGACTGCTGCCATGAGGAATGCTCTTACACAATTTAGTCAGCATTCTGGTGAATCACTGTGTGAAGCTTGGGAAAGGTACAAGGAGATGCTCCGGAAATGTCCCCATCATGGGATGCCGAATTGGATGGTCATCAATAGCTTCTACAATGGGTTAAATCATTCTCGAGCAATGCTTGATGCAGCATCTGGAGGAGCTCTGTGGGCCAAAAGCTATGAAGAGGCCTATGACTTGATTGAAATGATGGCTGCAAACGAGTATCAGAATCCGACACAGCGTATTCCACAAGGTAAGGTTGCAGGTGTACTTGAAATGGATGCCACAACAGCTATAGCAGCTCAGCTACAGGCTCTAACCATGAAAGTGGACTCATTGGCTAAGGTGGGGGTTCAACAAGTCGCCATGGTCTGTGAATTGTGTGCGGGGGCTCATGACACTAATCAATGTGCAATTTCTAGTGAGTCGGCACAGTTTGTCAGCAATTATCAGAGGCCGTCACAACCTGCTCCCAATACATATCATCCCAACAATAGGAATCATCCTAACTTCAGTTGGAGCAACAATCAGAATGCTGTGCAACAACCATCTCAGGGTCAGCAGTATAGTTCAAGGCAGTTATCAACAACCCTATGCCCAAAGGCCACCATACAATCCACCTGGATTTCATCAACAGCAACCTGGAAGTCATGTGCAATCTAATGAGAAGTCAGAAATGGAAGAATTGCGAACGATGTACAAGAGTCAAGCAGCATCTCTGAAAACTCTTGAAAATCAAATGGGCCAACTGGCCAATGCTCTTTTGAACAGACCTCAAGGGCAATTACCTAGTGACACGGAAGCTAATCCGGGTAAAAAGGAGGTCAAGGAACAGATTCATGCTGTTACGTTACGTTCTGGAAAGGTTACAGACGATCTGGGAGCCAGAAAGCAGTTTAACGAAGAACTTGAAAATGCTGTGAACAGTGATGTGGACGCGGGCGCGTCTGAGGGGTCTAGCCGGTCTTCTAATTCAGCCCTCCCGGTCATTCAGAAGGCATCAGGTGAGGAAGGAAAAGAGAAGTCAGATGGGAAAACAGGTTCAGAAATTACGGAAGCTAGCAAAGAAGTTTATCCGCCTCCGCCATTCCCTAAAAGGCTTCAGAAACAAAAGTTTGATAAGCAATTCGCAAAGTTCTTGGAAGTGTTCAAAAAGTTGCACATAAATCTACCATTTGCTGAAGCACTTGAACAAATGCCAAGTTATGCCAAGTTCATGAAGGGCATACTTTCGAGGAAATTGAAGCTCGAGGAGTTAGAGACCGTCGCTTTGACGGAGGAGTGCAGTGCTGTCTTGCAACAAAAGTTGCCACCTAAGCTGAAGGATCCGGGGAGTTTTACCATACCGTGCATCATTGGAAATTTGTCTTTTGACAAGTGTTTGTGTGATTTAGGGGCAAGCATCAACCCCATGCCCTATTCGGTTTTCTTGCAACTTGGTCTTCCGGAGCCTAAGCCTACGAACATGTCACTCCAGTTAGCTGATCGCTCAGTTACTTACCCTCGAGGAATTGTAGAAGATGTTCTGGTAAAAGTGGACAAACTCATCTTTCCAGCGGATTTCGTCATACTGGATTTTGAAGAAGACAAGAAAATCCCTATCATTCTTGGGAGACCATTCTTGGCCACGGGGCAAACCTTGATTGACGTGCAAAAAGGGGAACTTACGATGAGGGTGCATGACCAAAATGTCACCTTCAATGTTTTCAAGGCTATGAAGTTTCCAACTGAAGAAGAGCAATGTTTGAAGATAGATTTGGTGGAGTCAGCAGTGCAATCTAAAATTGAGCATCTGCTCTTGAATGACACATTGGAAAAAGCACTGATTAGTGATTCTTTATTGGAAGATGATGAGATAGATGAGCAACTGCTACTTCTTGATGCTACTCCATGGCAAAGGAAATTCGAGAGACCAGTGGAATCGTTAGGTCTATCTGAATTGAAGGGGTCACATCAGCGGTTGAAACCATCCATTGAAGAAGCGCCAACTCTAGAGCTCAAACCACTACCTGATCACTTAAGGTATGCTTCTCTTGGTGAGTCATCTACTTTACCTGTGATTATTGCTGCTAACTTGTCAGATTCTGAGGAAGACAAGCTCTTGAGAGTTCTTAGAGAATTCAAATCAGCTATTGGATGGACCATAGCAGACATCAAGGGAATTAGTCCAGCTTACTGTCAACATAAAATTCCTTTAGAAGAAGGGAGTAAACCAACAGTGGAAAATCAGAGACGTCTAAATCCAATCATGAAAGAAGTTGTGAAGAAAGAAATCATCAAATGGTTGGATGCAGGGATCATCTATCCCATTTCTGATAGTTCATGGGTAAGCCCAGTTCAATGTGTGCCGAAGAAAGGTGGCATGACGGTAATCACCAATGAGAAGAATGAACTTATCTCTACTCGCACAGTCACTGGTTGGAGAATCTGTATGGACTACCGGAAATTGAACAAGGCCACTAGGAAGGATCATTTTCCTTTGCCCTTTATTGATCAGATGCTGGACAGGCTTGCAGGTCAGGAGTACTATTGCCTATTGGATGGATATTCTGGGTATAATCAAATCTGTATTGCCCCTGAAGATCAGGAGAAGACGACTTTCACATGTCCATTTGGTACATTTGCTTTTCGGCGAGTTTCTTTTGGTTTGTGTGGTGCACCTGCTACTTTTCAGAGGTGTATGATGGCTATCTTTTCAGACATGATTGGCAAGACCGTAGAAGTTTTCATGGATGACTTTTCTGTAATCGGTCTCTCTTTCGATGAATGTTTGAATAATCTGGGTGCGGTTCTGAGAAGATGTGTGGAGACTAATCTAGTGCTTAACTGGGAGAAATGCCACTTCATGGTTCAGGAGGGAACTATTCTTGGGCACAAGGTGTCACGGAGAGGTCTAGAGGTGGACAGGGCAAAAATAGAGACAATTGAAAATCTTCCACCACCTATTTCAGTGAGAGGGATTCGTAGTTTCCTTGGTCATGCAGGTTTCTACAGGCGTTTTATCAAAGACTTCTCAAAAATCTCCAAACCGTTGTGTAAGCTCTTGGAAAAGGATGTTCCTTTTAAATTTGATGAAGAATGTTTGACCGCATTCGAGACTCTGAAAAAGAAATTGGTTTCAGCACCAGTGATTATTGCTCCCGATTGGAGTGAACCTTTCGCTATGATGTGTGATGCTAGCGATTATGCAGTGGGGGCTGTTCTCGGTCAAAAGAAAGACAAAGTGTTTCATGTGATCTATTATGCAAGCAAGACTCTTAATGACGCTCAGTTGAACTACACTACCACTGAAAAGGAGCTGTTGGCCATAGTCTATGGGTTCGAAAAATTTCGTTCTTACTTGCTAGGTACAAAGGTAATGGTGTACACGGATCACGCGGCTATTAGATATCTGCTCTCTAAAAAGGACTCCAAACCTCGTTTAATTCGTTGGGTACTTCTGTTACAAGAATTTGATGTGGAGATTAAGGACAGGAAAGGGACAGAGAATCAAGTAGCTGACCATCTTTCTCGTCTGGAGGACTTGGGTAAATCTTCTCGAGACAGTACCATCATTAATGAATTCTTCCCGGATGAGCAATTGTTTAGGGTGCAAGAAGAGGAGCCATGGTACGCAGACATTGTGAACTTTCTGGTTAGTCAAGTCATTCCATCCGAATTTTCTTATGCACAAAGGAAGAAGTTCTTGCATGAAGTTAAATGGTATCGTTGGGACGAACCATATCTGTTTAAACAAGGAGCTGATCAGATTCTTAGAAGATGTGTGCCGTATAGTGAAACAGAGGCTATTCTGAGGGATTATCACGCCACGACATATGGGGGCCACTATGGAGGTGAAAAGACTGCTACTCGTATTCTTCAAGCAGGGTTCTATTGGCCTTCTCTTTTTAAGGATGCTCATCAGTACGTCTTAAGGTGTGATCGTTGTCAGCGTGTTGGTAACATTTCGAGGAGGGATGAGATGCCCCTTAATTTAATGTTGGAAGTGGAAATTTTCGATGTTTGGGGAATTGACTTCATGGGACCCTTTATCTCTTCATGCAACAATCAATATATCTTGCTAGCAGTTGATTACGTCTCTAAATGGGTTGAGGTCAAAGCACTTCCGACAAATGATGCCCAAGTCGTGCTTAATTTCCTTCAGAAGAACATCTTCACCAGATTTGGTACTCCTCGAGTCATTATCAGCGATGAAGGCACTCATTTTTGCAATCGCAAGTTCACTAATCTTATGGCCAGATACAATATCAATCATCGGGTAGCTACAGCATATCATCCTCAGACTAATGGCCAAGCTGAAGTGTCTAATCGGGAAATCAAGCGTATTCTAGAAAAGGTGGTGAGTCTTTCAAGAAAGGATTGGTCTCTGAAACTCGATGAAGCCGTCTGGGCTTATCGAACGGCATATAAAACACCTTTGGGAATGTCACCGTATCAGCTTGTCTTCGGGAAAGCTTGTCATTTGCCGGCGGAATTGGAGCACAAGGCTTATTGGGCTTTGAAAAAGCTAAATTTCGATCTTACAGCCGCGGGTGAGAAGAGAATGATGCAGCTCCATGAGATGGACGAGTTTCGCTTGCAAGCATATGAGAACAATAAACTCTACAAAGAAAAAGTGAAGAGATGGCATGATCGGCGTTTAGTTAACAAGGTGTTTGTTCCTGGACAACCTGTGTTATTATTTAATTCTCGCCTTCGTCTATTTCCAGGAAAGTTAAAATCGAGATGGTCAGGACCCTTTGTTGTAAAAACCGTGTTTCCGCATGGAGCGGTTGAGATTTTTGAGAAATCACCTGATCAGTCGTTCAAAGTCAATGGTCAGAGATTGAAACCGTACTTTGGTGAGGTATCGAATCGTGGGGCTGAAACCGCGGTTCTTGCAATTACTGAGTAATTCATGGAAGTCACGTCAAGCTACTGACGTAAAAGAAGCGCTTCTTGGGAGGCAACCCAAGCATTGTTGTATACAAGATTATTCTTCTTCTAAGAAAAAAAAATTAGATCAGAATGTTTCCGCGCACCCTGCGCCAATTCCGCGCAGACTGCGCCGTATAACGCAGATGGGAGTCGCGCAAACTGCGCCAAAGACGCGCACTCTGCGCCCGTTTCCAGAATCCCTTCGCGCACACTGCGCCAGTTCTCGCGCAGTCAACGCTCATGCCCTCTGCTACCGATCTGTTGTATAAAAAAAAAAAATTTCCCCCAAATCATATTCATCTTTTATACCATATCCTACTACACTTCTAAATCAAAAACCCTAACACCTCCTACTCCAATTCTATATCTAATTCCTCTTCTAACCCAATTTCATCTCACCATATATATACATCTCTCTATATTCATACATCATCATCCATTAACAATTCATCCATACACTTTTCTATATATACACTTCTCATTCACAAGCTATATTCATACATCAATTCCAAGCTCAAGGGGAGGGTATATTCGGATTATTGGAGGCTTATTCTTGCAAGGACACCTCTTCAATTCGTATGGTATTGCTCTAATCTCATCTTTGTAATTGCTACGAATTGTGTTCTTGCCAATTAGGGTTTGGTTGTGTTCTTGAATTGGGGGTTTTTTGTGAAATTCGAATTTGTGGTGTGTGGATTGTTGTTCTTGTTGTTATGGCTCCCAAAAGACAAAGATTGGTAGGTAGTAGTAGTAGTAGCCATCCATCGGTGGATGAGGATGCTATTGTGGAAGAAGGAGTAGTGAAATTTGTGAATTCGGAGGCCGAGTCGGAGTACGATCGATTAGTTCGTAAGGGAGTTATACGGGAGAGGAGGTTTGTGCCTCGTGATAACGAGGAGATGGTGGCTATGGTGAATGCAAGGGGTTGGAAGGTATTTTGCGAATTGGCTAATGATGTGCCATTGAATGTTGTTCGGGAGTTTTACGCTAATGCTTGAGTAGAGCAGAATAACTCCACGATTGTTAGGGGACAACAGGTTGATTATTCTCCTCGAGCAATTCGGAATTTGATTGGTCAGCTGCCTAAATCTAGGGGTGTTGAGGATTGGGGACGAAAGACGGTGGGAGATGTTGATCTTGATGTTGTCATCGGAGAGTTGTGTGTCCCAGGGGCGGTATGGAGGTGTAAGGCGGGTACTAACGAAAAGAGAAATTTTCCGGCTGCATCATTGACTAAGTTTGCCCGTGCATGGTTCTTATTCATTTGTACTAGTATCCTTCCGTCGTCTCATGTGACGGAAGTTACTGTTGACAGGGCTATCCTTTTGTGGGGGATTTTAAAAGGTGAGTATGTCGATTTGGGTTACTTGATTAATCAAACTATTCTTCGGTTTTTGAAGGGTAATTCGACAGCTAGTATTCCCTATGCTTCCATTATTACGGGATTGTGTGATGTTGCAAAAGTGCCGCCGCGTGTGGATGAGCCGGTGCAAAAGCCTATGGCTCCTATTGCTGATTCGTCTATTGGGCGAATGAAGGAGGGCGAAGGTGGTGTTAGAGGTGCGGGTGGTCATGTAGCTGAGGGATCGGGAGTTGCTAGAGCCGGTTCACAGCAGAGTACGGGGAATATGTCCACTCTTGAGTCTTATTTGCGGCGAATGAATAGGCGGTTGGATGCTATGCATGTTAGCAGTCGCCAATATTCAGAAGACATGGGCATAGCTTTGGAGGCAAAATTTCAGTCACCGAGTACTCCGGTTCAGTGGCCTATTTTTGGATCCCGGATTCCGTATCCTCCAACCGATTCTTCGGACGAGGATGATGAGGATGATGAGGGTGACGACAGCGAGGATGAGTAGGTATGTTTCTATTATCCCTTGTATTTACTTCCATTCAATGAGGGCATTGAATATGTTAAGTTTGGGGGTGGTTTGGGGGATAGTAGTTGTATGTTTTGTTGTATTTTGCATATAGGATATCATGTTGCATAGTAGTGATAGTTCATGCATGATTGTTATGTTCGTATTATCTACGTTTGTTCATATAGGACATTTTGTTTTATTTTCGTATACCATGTGAGTTTTCATTTAGTTGCATTTTCATGGCATGCATATTTCATGATCCCTTAGGACGAGCTGATTCTGATTGATAGGTGGATGTTGATTTGGGTGTGATGATGATGAGTAGAGGGCTGATTTATAGTTTCTATGAAATTGACTTGCATGTTACGGGAACAAAATTTATTACACAGTCTCATTGGGGTGCTGTTGGGCTAGGTTAGGGTCATGCATGTGGGATGTTTTGAGATTTAATCACTTGTTTATATTTAGAATTTTCGTTATTCCCTTTATAGCGTAGGAACATTAAAGTCTAAGTTTGGGGGAAACCAGGAATTTTCATGCTAGTTGTTAATATTTGTCAATAAAGGTTAGGTGTCAAATGGCTAGTAGCCAGCTCATATTTATATGAGTAGTCTAGGGTTGGAAATGAGAAAGGCTCATTCCAGATTGCGAAAAAAGAGAAAAAAAAAAAAGAAAAAAAAAGAAAAAAAAAAGAGTCAAGTGTTGTTTGTTAATGCAAAATTAACCAGAGTGAGCTCTTTAATACTCGAGTAATTAAGTCTGAGGGGACTTAGTCCTAGTGACCTAAGGCTTTATAGTCTGGGATCCACTGACCCAACACTCGCTACATGGGTATTATTGTATAAGCCTTTTGGGGTCTCATTCATTGCACGGTTAAATAAGCATGCGTATTGTATATGTAGTGTCGTAGTATAGTAATAAAGCATGAGTTTCTGACTACCTTGGAGGAGGGTGGAGGTGTTCCTAAGTTATGGAGTGTCTACAGTCTATTCTAGTTATAAACCTGTGATTGTCTTGACGGAAAACATGTATGATTTTTGACCTAGTTCTGGGGGTATTTCTGATGAGCATTGCACACACGCACGTTTCTGTTCATGTATTGTTAGTATACGGGGATTTAGTCGAGCTCTGCTTGGATTTGTTACGTTCATTGAGATATTTGCTTGTTAGTTGGTTTTGGTGAGTTTGAAGGGGATCTTGCATTTTCATAGTAGTTGCATTCATGCATTGCATTGCATTGGATTTTGTGGGTACATTCACTATAGGCCCTCACGAGACCTTACTCATCCACTAGGGCTGCCTAGGGGTTTAAAGGGCTTGTTGCATATGCCAAATGCAACCGTGATCACCTACGGAAGTGGTGCTAGTTAGTTAGATAGTGTAATTGTATATGCTTGAGGACAAGCATCAGTTTAAGTTTGGGGGTGTGATAAGTGGATTTTATATTCACTTGGAACATTCTAAATCGGCTTAAATTGATTGTTTTGACCTCAAGATTGTGGTAGTTTTGATGTGTTTTGTTTAATTGTGCAGGGTTGGAATAATGTTGATTAAGATCGTTGTTTCCGTTACTTGTGGAGTTGAATTCGGGCTTAATAATATAGAATGGAGTCTTGTTGTGGTTCACCATGAGGATTCCAAGCATAGAGGATTGAAAACGGAAGAGAACGCAAAAAGAACGGGAGCAAACGGAGAAAAAACGAAGGAGAAAAAGGCTTTACCAGAAGAAGGCTGGGCAGACTGCGCCGTTCTTGAGCAGTCTGCGCCAGGGAGCAGAATGTGCTTGAGCAGGGTGCGCCATTTCTTGAGCAAAGTGCTCGGGGTCGTGCTGATTTTCCCGTTTTGCCCTTATTCGATCTGAAATTGTATTTTAAGTGGTTTTTGACACAAAAATTGATTTCTAGTTGTATTTAAGGTATTTTTCTTATTGGGCAAGAGGGAGAAAAAGCCTATATCAACATCCAACCCTTGTAATCATAAGACACACGTTACGTAATATAAACTAGTTTTTGAGAAGAGAGAAAAAGAGAAGGAATTCTTCCAAGCTAGTGACAAGCAAGGATTATTCTTGAAACTTTTGTATTCTTCTATTGTGGGATTTGATTCTAAACCTTATTTCTTCTTCTCTATTTTTACTTGTTTATTTTAGAATTATGTTTTCAATAGAACCCATGATGGCAATTAGGTCAATTATGGGCTAATTCGTTATCATGGGGTTTTAATGGATTTTGCTATGGATTCTAGTAATTGAGTGTTAATTATGCCTTGGTGTGTGATTGTACGTATTGATTGCCTAGTATGTTTATGCTTATTCGTTATAAGTGTGTCGCGAACACTTGTAATTGTTTGTTTAATCCTAGTGAATGCGAAAGTGGATCTAGGGTTTAGAACAATTCATGCTAGCATAGGTTTTTGCATGTGAAAAACATGTATTAATTTGTGATGTAATTCTAACCGTCTTGCATCGACTATGTGGTTTAATGGGTGCTTGATTCTCAACCGGTATGTGTTCAATTGCTATAGACATATAGGGACTGCACATATTTGGTGACTACTTGACTTCTATCAATTGTGGATGATCAGTAGGATGGTATATGCACAACGAAAGTTGGTATGTATCAGTTTAGTGCATTTAATCAGTAATCAACTCGGTCACATGCTAGGCTAAAGGGCATAAGATTCTAGATGAAGTAGTAAATGAAATTGAAATCCCATGTTTGTTTATTATAAAGTTAAAGTTAAGTTATTTCCTCGTAATTGGCTTAGTTGGTAATTAATCATTAGTTAAATCAAACCAATATTGTGATTGTCTTAGCAGTGAGTGTAAATCATAAGCTGGTGCATAAGTGAACATAACGAACAATTTGAGTCTCTGTGGGAACGAATCCTATTTACTCTATATTACTTGTTGACCACGTTCTCTTGCGTGAATAAGTGCGAACAGAGAGCACCTTGAACAATAAGGATGAGGAATTCAACAATCTGGTGAATGGAGCAATCACAGAATCTAAAGGAAAACCTGCTAAATTGGCAGAAGCTTTGAAAGAAAAGATTGTAAATCTTTCTGTGAAGATTAGCTCAGAGAAGAGGTGGGCAGTTGAAGTGTACCTGAAGAATGGACATTCAATATTCATAACAACTCAACTGCTGGAAACTTTCTCTGCCAGAGTGCAATACATTCTTGGGATGTTAGTGAAGAAAAACTCTACCATCTTTGATGAAAGTCTCTATATGCAACTGGGCACAATGGTTAACATCAAACTTCCAGAAGTAAGTCTCCAGCCATATGGTGTAAGTTTTAAACAGACAACAGCCAAAGGAACTAAAGGTCTTGGATTCTTAACTCTTGAAGGCAAAACATCTCTACAAAGCAAAGTCATCATGGATGTACTTAAGTTATTGCTGAAAGCACCCATCACCAAGGAAAGGATTCAGGCAGTTAAAGATATCCACAAGATAATGGCAAAGAGAGATATGGAATACAGTGCCAAAATTAAAAAGCTCATTGCCAAAGCAAATTCAAGCAGAAATGCTCAAGGTGGAAACTGCACTTTTGATGACACCTTGGAAAAAGATGGTGATCACAATCAAGATGGAGGTGAAGCTGGAGAATCTAAGAAAACAGAACTGAGAAATTCTTCAAAAGAGCAAACTCAAGTCAAAGAAGCAGAATCAAAGGAAACCTCTGAAAATTCTAAGACAAGCAAGAAAGTTGATGAAAAGAAAGAGGAAGAAGTACTTGAAGCATTGAAAGGTAATCAAGAAGAAATGGAAATTGACAGTATACAACTTGAAAAAGATACTGTCAACAAAGATGCTGTCAAGGATGTCAACAAAGATGCTGTCAGACAGGATGAAGTCACTGTCATTAAAGATGCTGTCACAGAAGACACTGTCAGAAGCCCTATAAAAGATACTGTCAACGATCCTACTGTCAAAACCTCCAAGACAGTAAGAATCAAGAGAAAATCAAAAAGGCCAACAAAGGGAAAGACTGTCTACAAAGGAGAAGGAAAAGCTACAGGGTTAGGACTCAAGAAACCTCTCATGAGAAGAAGAATGAATAGCTTTGAAATGATGCAGCTGAAGGCCAAAAATACAATCACCTCAGTATCCATAGAATTTGATGAGTCAAAAGAAGAAGTTGCAAGATACATTCTATGGCAAAACAATGAAAGGTTGATTACAGTGGAATCTGACTTCACTCAGATAACAAAATCAAAGGTGATCTCCAAGAAATTCATTCAAACTTCTGAAACAGTAAAACGAAGAATTGATTTCTTCAATCTGGAAAGGATGGTTGAGCTACTGCAAACCTATGATAATGTTTCAAAGAAGATCATGGACCAAGTTCTCAAGTACTATGAAGCCAGGCATGTTGAATTTATTGAGAAGTTTGGTGATTGGACACTTCACAATGATGATGATGTCTATCAAATCCTTGGTTTGGAGTATGAAGAAGACAATCCTATTCCTGAGTATAACTGGAAAGAAATGGAGAAACCTTATTCAGAACATGAAATGAAGATGTATGAAGCAGAGCAGAGATTCAGGGAAGAATTAGCATCAAGAAAAAAATCTCGTCAACAGATAGAAGATGAGATTGAAGCTCAAATGAAGGATAGCTACAGTAAAATCAATAAGATCAACAGTGAAGAATCCAACTATCAGCCATGCGTACTGGACAATCCTTTGAGAATCAAGTATGGCAAAGAAGAAATTTATGCAGATAGTTTCTCTAAGTTGAAGACCAGTGTGTTAAAAGAATTATACTGGCAAGTGGTTGGATCAACTAACAGTCTTGAAACACTGTGTTCTTGGGAGCTTGATATGATTTTTGATCAGAGAAGAGGAGAGGATCCCAGCCTGGACAAACAAAGAAGGGAAACTCTAAATCAGCTTCCTGGCAGGAGATTCAAGATGGAGGGAGATGTGCTAAAATTCAGATCAATTGTAAAGCAAAATGTTTACTGGATGGAACTCAGAGATGTATTAAACACTGCTTCCTCAATGATCAGAAAATACATTGTGGAAAATGAAGATGATGCACAGTCCCCTGAAGAAAAGGAGTTAATTGAAAATATCAGAAGAGCTCTAAGGGAAAAGGAGCAAGATGAAAAGTTCAAATCAAGATAAGTAAAGATTTTTCTTTAACTTTTGTGATACATTGTTTGAAAACAATTCAGTTTAATCATTGGTTAGAAATGAAGAGTTTATTTTTTTTTCTGATCTATGTTAGTTAAGTTGTCAGCATGATATTTGTAAATTTGTCCTTATTGTCCATAAAAACAAATTGGGGGAGATTGTTGGGATTTATGGGTGATAGAATAGACAACTTAATTAGTTTTATTAGTATACTTAGTTTTTGCTAAGTAGAACATACTGTCATAGTCTGAAATGTATTCTTGTAATTTAAATAAATACTGTCATGTAATAAGTGTAATTCTTGGAAGAAGTTCGATTATGTTCAAGCCTCAAGAAATACATAAGTTCGACAGAAGGAATAAAAGTTACTGTCAAGCCCTGACAGTAAGGTTACAAGGAAACAACATGTTGCCTAGGTCGACAGCAAGTTTCATGGAGTCGACAGCAAGTTTCGACTTGACAGCAACATTGACTGAGATTCTGATGACAGCAACTTTAATATATAGTTTGCGACAGTAAGTTTGGAATTCTTGACAGCAATCTCTGCGGGAAATACATGCTGTCAATCAAAGCACAATTCTTGACAGCAATCTCTGCGGGAAAAACATGCTGTCAATCAAAGCACAATTCTTGACAGCAATCTCTGTGGGAAATACATGCTATCAATCAAAGCACAATCCTTGACAGTAATATCTGCGGAAAATTCATACTGTCATTCTGTCAACCAAAGCATAATCCATTGACAGCAAACTTGTGGCAAACACACTGTCATATAGAATCAACTTGATTTAGGAATCTTCTAAGTCAAAGTAAGCGACAGAGTACATGTTCAAAAGAAGCAGGCGTGTTGTAATATTCAACCTTTACAGCAAGCTTGGAAAGTCTATAACTGAAGCTTGAGAGATCACATGGAGCAACCTGTAAAGTCTAGAGCAGATAAAATTGAATATGGCTAGATCTGGGTGGCTCAAATGTGGAAAGTATCTTAAAGTTACTTTGTGATGATCACATGGAAATAAATCATGGAATGAGCTGCAAAAGGAATATAACAGCAACTCAACAACCCATGCTGATAGTGGTAGTACAGTAGACTATCACACTATAAATAGAGCACTCTATTTATACAACAATGTAATACACTACAACTGTTATCTCTTGAGTATTTGAAGCTTGAGAATTATTTTGTTCTCAAGGTTGTAGCAAAACTTTGCAAAATAAATAAAACAATTATTTTGTGAAACATCTTGTTAAATATTACTTGTGATTGCATTTCTTCTACTAGTAAATTACAAACTCTATTTAAGTTGTTGAAATAGTTTTTGAAATTTATTAGTATTGCATTCAACCCCCCTTCTGCAATACATTCCGGGACCAACAGGTGCCTATTCATCTTCTATCTCTTTTGTGGATGTATGCGTAGATTGGTACTAGTATACCGAGAGGTAACTTTTACTCTTTTCGTGTTATTCGATCAGATATCAAACCCATCGCATGTTTTAATTAAAGGCTGCAACTCTAAGTGAAGTAGATGATGAAACTAGGATTCCATGTTTATTCTCGTATAAGTAACTCGATTTTAATTCTCGTTAATTGTTTAATTCTTAGTTTTATAATTTGCACTTTAGTTTAATTTAGATAATCAATCTTAAATTTGTTATTTGTCTTAGCAGTGGATAAAAACCATACATCGGTGCATAGGTACATTAATTGAATTGAACACCATTCTAGATCTCTGTGGGAACGAACTTGATTTAATCATATATTACTTGTGACAACGTGCGCTTGCGTGATTTTGCATAACATGCAACAAAGAAGTTTGGAAAATTGGAAGTGTGAAGAGGTTCCTTGATGAAGTGTACGGGGCCTTTTATGTTGGTTGCATCCGCCATTTGGTTTGCTGGTATAGGGTAAATCGTGGTATTTATTTTTTGAATTGAGTATTGCAAATTATTCATGACCCTAAATTTAGGTGTACGGGTACGTTTGTGAATTTATTTCCTAAACTGGTGCATTCTAATTTCCCCCTACCGTTTCACATTTCTTTATAGGAGGGTTGTTAATATTGTTTGTTTCATATGTATTGCCAATTTTAGCTGTTTAAATGAATTATTACTTCAAGGTTTTAGACAGATGTAATTCAAGGGGGTCCATATTGTTGATGGAGGATTTTCGTAATCAACGTGATTTTCGGAGGCCCACTGGAATTTACAAGTGTAATACATGTAATTGGCTGTTTTTGGTGATTTGGGTGTGATTTGATGGTGGGGGTGAGCTGAGCTTGAGAGGTTATGAGAATCATCGCAGGTTCCATTAGCGAGATCTGTGGCCGTCCTCTCAAGGTGCCTACGTACCCTTGTTTATATAGGGATCAAGCTCACGTAGTTCTAATGCGAAGCTGATTCTGCTTGATCAGCTGTATTCGGTTGTCTAGTTCGTGTTGGACTCAAGTTCCTTTAGAGTTTACCACGAACTGGTTGGCTAAGTAGAGTAGAACTCGAGTTCGTACCCTACTATAATTCTCATGTCTATTAGAGGCATTCTAGGATCAATTGCGCCCTAGAATTACACTACAATAATAATTCGGTCTCTTTCTGATTGGTTACGCTCAGGAACCTGGTGCTCAGGAACCTGGTGCTCAGGAACCTATGTCTCAGGAACCTATATTTCGGAACCTGGTTCTCAGGAACCTCTGTCTAGGAACCTGTTTCTCAGGAACCTCTTTACAGGAAATTGTACCTGCACAAATAATAAATATATTAGTTCGGGGAGCCTCTTTGTGGTTCCCATATGCTCTTGCTGTCTTCACTACTGCTGCTAGGCTGTCTTGAACTCTTCTGTAGGGAGGAACCTGGTCCATTCGTAATCTACTCAGCTTCTGGTTCATCAGGAACCTTATAATACTTGTAGCTTCTTGACTGTCTACTTAGTGAGTGCTCATTTCTTCATGTCTAGTATTCATATCTTGTATTGGATCTATCTTATGCCTCATATAGATTGGACCCTATAGCTTAATGGGCCTAAATCTAGCCCATGGAGAGTTTTGGCACAACACATATAAAGGTAGTCGCCAACACATTTTAATTATGGGAAAATTTGAAAGTTTTTTTTGGAAGTGTTTTTGAGACAACGCCTCCCATCTCGTAATTGAAGTAATGCCAGGTCTTTAGTTGAATCAAATATATTGGTAGAAGTTAATGCAGATATTAATTCCAAATTAAGGTTCATGGAAAATAGTCTCATATTTGACAATTTAAAACCTGTCTGGCAATATTATTGATATTGTGGAGATGAAATATCCAAACGGATTGGCAAAAGATTAATAATTACTTCAATCCTTTATTAAAAATTGGGGATCCTTGAATGTAAGTTATGTGTTGGTTTAATCTTTTATTTTCTTTTACATAGCCAAAGACTAATGCTTTCTCCAATTATTTATTACAATTCTCTTAGGACACAAGTATTTAGGTACGAGGTTGTCCATGTTTTTTGTTCTTTTATTTTCAAGACAAAGGGTGAATATAAATTATACTTTAAAATTATTATATTCATTAATTTTTGTAAAGTCTCTATAAAAGAGTATACTTAGAATCTAAAAATGTTAATTATGTGTGTTGATGGAGGATTTTCGTAATCAACGTGATTTTCGGAGGCCCGCTGGAATTTACAAGTGTAACACATGTAATTGGCTGTTTTTCGGTGATTTGGGTGTGATTTGATGGTGGGGGCGAGCTGAGCTTGAGAGGTTACGAGAATCATCGCAGGTTCCATTAGCGAGATCTGTGTCCGTTCTCTCAAGGTGCCTACATACCCTTGTTTATATAGGGATCAAGCTCACGTAGTTCTAATGCGAAGCTGATTCTGCTTGACCAGCTGTATTTGGTTGTCTAATTCGTGTAGGACTCAGGTTCCTTTAGAGCCTTTCACGAACTAGTTGGCTAAGTAGAGTAGAACTCGAGTTCATACCCTACTATAATTCTCATGTCTATTAGAGGCATTCTAGGATCAACTGCGCCCTAGAATTACACTCCAATAATAATTCGGTCTCTTTCTGATTGGTTACGCTCAGGAACCTGGTGCTCAGGAACCTATGTCTCAGGAACCTGGTGCTCAGGAACCTATGTCTCAGGAACCTGGTGCTCAGGAACCTCTGTCTAGGAACCTGTTTCTCAGGAACCTCCTTATTTCGGGACACATTGCTTAGGGACCTCTTTATAGGTACCTGTACCTGCACAAATAACAAACTGGTTAGACTGGATAGCTCTTCATATGCTCTTGGCATCTCTATGGCTGTTGCTATGCTAACTCGAACTCTTCTGCTGGGAGGAACCTGGTCTTCTAATACTCAGCCCAGCTTCCTGACCATTGGAAACCTCCTGATACTCATACATCCTTAGTCGTTTCTTCTATCTGATCTTCATAACTCGTACTGGATCTATCTCCTGGCTCATATGGATTGGACCCTATAGCTTATTGGGCCTAAATCTAGCCCATGGAGATTTTGGGCACAACAAGTACCCCCCGGTTCCTTGAAGTCATGCAATGCGAAAGGAACCTATTCAACTTTCTAATCTGGGGTCCAATGCTTAATCACTTCCCTTAAAATGTATTACTTCAACAACACGTATCTAAGCTTACATGAGCTAACTCGGCGTAAGAAACATGACACATAATGTTTTAGTAAACATAGTATTGATCAGCTTCTTTCTTGGTGAGGAACATGTTCTATTCTTCTTCTTCGAAACTCATTCTTCTGACAAATCTTCACTTCTTCAACTGCTAGTCATTCTCTGTACATCCTTCTAATAACTTTGCAAAATCTCTCCAAGGACACTTCTGAGGTTTTGGGATGTTATCATACTTCTGCTTACTCTTGCATCTTCTTAGGTGATCTTTGTCTTCAATGTCTCAACATGTCTTTTGTATATCTAGAAATCTTGAAAAGCGAGTGGCACCTCAACATCTTCCAATCAAGAGGTTCAACCTTCATTTACTCCTTTTGGGAAAATGCATAATTTTCACATCGTGCATCCAAGCTTACATGAGCTAACTCGGTGTAAGAAACAGGATACACTATGCTTCTGTATGCAAATTCCAAATTAAATCCTCAAATCAAAAATCAAAGAATCCTGCTGAAAACTAACCTGGAAACTTTTTTGAAGCCATCTTTTCGTAGATCATTAACATCAGACTGCGAAACTCGTCGTAAATACTCTCTAATTGTTCAAGCAACACTTCTTTCTTCTTCCGAACTGACTTATATGAACTGATCTCTCATCCAATGCTTTCATAGAATATGTTGACAACTTGATTATAACCCCAGGAATTTCCATTATTCGTAAGACAAAACAACCTTGGAACCTCTTGAACCATCTAAATAGCTTCCTAGAAACCTCAGCTGCTTGCTCTACTTGGAGCTTTCAAACCTTTGTAAACTTAGAACCTCTCGTCTTCATACTTCAAGTACTGTTTCCAAAACCATAATCTAAAACATAACCTTTCTTGATAACTTTTTAACTTTTCATTGCTGAATAACTAGACCAGGTTCCTTATGAGTAGCTGTTGATGACTACTAATCCTGCAAAGCAAACAATAAACATAAAACAGAAACTAGTTAATGTTAGTAAAATTTCTCTTGTTTAATTCGGGTCATCTCTTGGAAAGGTTGCCTGCTTGGCTCCCAATCCTAATCTCTAGGTCCCAACATGCCTCGAGGCCTGTTGGTTCCTTTTTTTTCTCTTGGAAAGGTCACCTGCTTGGTTCCCAGTCCTATTCTCTAGGTCCCAACATGCCTCGAGGCATGTTGGTTCCTTTTGTGCCTCGAGGCAATTCTAGGAACCTGTGCGCCGTTCTGGGAGTTCACACAGATTCCTCTTCTTCATGTGTCAGGCTAGACATCTTATGAAGGTAAATGCTAAGGATTTTATCCCTTCTTCCCATGTGCCAAAGGCGGTTCCACATGAGGGAGATCTTATTAGGCTTCTCTTTAAGAACAAGTGTGCCGGTCTAGGCTCCACACAGGTTCCTTTAGGTGCCTTTTGTCAGGACTTTAATTCACGTGCTCAAGGAACTTGAGGCTTTTGGCAACAACGTCGTGCTCAGTCAGCTGAGGCTTTTCAATCACATTTGCTCAGGAAGCTACCTGAGGCTTTTCTCCTGCCCAGGAAGCTACCTGGGACTTTTTTTTCTCGATGCCCAGGAAGCTACCTGGGACTTTTTCTCGATGCCCAGGAAGCTACCTGGGACTTTTTCTCGATGCCCAGGAAGCTACCTGGGACTTTGCTCAATGCCCAGGAAGCTACCTTGGACTTTTCTAGATGCCCAGGAAGCTACCTGGGACTTTACTCGATGCCCAGGGAGCTACCTGGGGCTTTTTCTCAATGCATGCTCGGGAAGCTACCCAAGGCTTAATTCATGCTCAGGAAGCTGCCTGAGACTTAACTCTTGCTCAGGAAGCTGCCTGAGGCTTAATTCAATGCTTGCTCGGGAAGCTGCCCGAGGCTTAATACTTGCTCAGGAAGCTGCATGAGACTTAACTCTTGCTCAAGAAGCTGCCTGAGGCTTAATTCAATGCTTGCTCGGGAAGCTGCCCGAGGCTTAATACTTTTCTCAACACAATCTGTCTACAAGCTAATTCTGATCAATCAATCGCAGTCTGCACATTCTGTCAATTCATACTCATACTTCGTGAATACTGTCAATGCTACAGGAACCTGTCAGCTCAGGTAACCGGAATCTCTTCATATGAACCTGTTAGTTACAGGTGAATTTGGAAGCTGTTGCGATGAGCTTCGGAAAAATACAAATGAACCTGAAAATTACAGGTGAACAACATAAAATCTGTTAACTACAGATACATAAAATCTTTGCAGCAACACACACTTTCTTCTACTCAAGTATCGACTGGCTAAAAACTTCTAGCAGGAAGCTGCTAATCAAAAGCTGTCTACAACTGGCTTCTAACAAATATCAATGATCCTGAAAGCTGTCACATAAAAGCTTCAGGTATATATGAATGAACCTGTAACATGTCAGTTACAAGAAAATAGCGAATAATCTACTAGATGTTGGTAAAATAGCTAAACTTGGAAGCTATTACTAGAATATCCATACGAGTAACGTAGAACCTGTTTAGCTACAGGTAAATATAAATGAACCTGCGAGGTGCAAGTAAATAACGAGGAATCTACTAAATGTAGGTAAATATCAAGGTACCTGCGAGCGATCTAAAAACACAATCAAGACATAATCATAGCTTTATCTCATGTAAGACCTCAATAGCATAGATGCTTATGCATGATTTATGTATAGCAAGAGTTTGTTGCGCGTACCTGGGAGGTTTCTACGAATATGTAAGCATAAATGGAGAGGTATCACCTGGATCTTTCTCTAGATTTGATCTACTGTGAAGTGGAAGCCTCCGTTAAGCTTTGAAAACTCATTGACGTGTTCATGATGCAAGCATGCTGCTATTCAAGGTACTAAACCAAATCAATCCCAAGGTTTCTAAACCAAATCTAAGCTATGAGGTACCCCGAACCTGATCGTGAGGTTCCTTAACCCGAATTTTCTTAAAATTTTGAAATCCTTGATTTTTGCAATAGTAATTATACTACCCCCCAGTTCTTCAGGGAAGCTTGTCTTCAGTGGAGAACTATATTCTGGAAGCTCCACAATTCTTCATTAATCTTGAGGCAAAGTGCTCAATTTCTCTCATCATAACAAATATCAACTTTTCTGATCTCGCTAATACCAGCTCTAATCATCATATCAACTGCTCTCTAACAAGTTGCTGAACATTCCTCTGTGAAGTTGAGTAATGCGTGTTTTCTTCAACTTTAGCTTCACTTCTTTTCTTTTTCAAGAGGTTCCCTTTTATCTGTCGGGGGACCTGAACTGTTTAACCTTATCAAAGTTATTCTTGTCAAAATCAGATTCTTGCATCTACTCTTCATCAAAATCCTCAACTATATCTGAAGCTTTCATAAATCTACATCATCTATGTCTGTCAGGTCGCTGAATGAGGTTCCTTTTCTGAGGTTGCTAGTGACCTAATCTATTCTTCAAGTCATGCTGAATCTTTTCTAATGCTTCGATCGACACTGTAACATCTTCGCATCATTCCTGCTAATAGCTTCAACTTTTCCTCTAATTTCTTCTTTGTCATATGATCTCATAAGTGAGGTATATTCTTCTCGAGACCTCACTTTTCTGGCATTCTTACTCAAGTATCTACTCATCACCAAAATTCTTGTATGCGGGGGGAGACCTCTTGTTCCGGGAACCTCCTGTCAGTAGGTCTTTTTTCATTCTGAATCATCTTGCTATATCTTTTTCAGGCGATTTTTTTTTTAACCTCTTACGACATGCGCTGAGAGCGAATCTCTATAGCAAATACAAATATCCGAATACAACACCTCTAAGCTTACGCGAGCTAACTCATTGTAAGAAACAAGAGATGTTGAGAGAGACTATTTGCAAAGTATTTCCAGCAGCTCACTGAATTGAATGGAACTCCTCACTTTAGTTTTGTAATGCTTAGCGAGCAATCCTGCACGATATCTCAAGTTTGCAGACATAGACACAATGCAACAATATATATTCATGACATGATTAATGCACATTAATAAATATTATTGACATGATAACTGGGCACATAATATGCACATGCATTTTATTATGTATGTCTCATGTAAATATTTATTCTAGATCATATATATATCAAATATTAAATCTGATTACTTTTTAAAGACTTTCTCATATATATATTCTCTTAAATGTTGGCATGCTAGTCCAAATACATTCTCTTACTATGCTGTTTTGGGGGATCTACTGCTAGACTTAATTCATCATTTCTATTTCTAGCTTTAGTCTCTCTAGGATGCATGCAATTCATTTTAGTCTATTTGTTTAACTATGTCTGGCATGGATTTCTAGCATGAATTTTCTATATTCAATCAAATATTTTAATGCATACGTGGCATAATATATCCATTTGCAGAATTAAAATAAAATTGAACGGAATACTTAGCTATGTTTACTGCGGAGAGTTTGCCTTGCAGGTGACTCTCAGCTGTTACATCCTTGGTCGAAGAACAAAACTTAATGTGTTTACTCTTTTTTGTATTCCAGAACTTGGTTAGTGTCGTAATATTTCAAAGACATGATCTTCTGATTTCTTCATATCTCTTTCCCAGCGGGGGTATTGTAGAAAGCACATAATGCAGAAAAAAAAAAGGTCGCCAAAACGCGTTCGAGCACAAATCTGGACAGCTTGACCACTCTTCACTAATTATGGAATAACTCTCTGTAGAAAAAGTATTTTGACGAGCCGTAAATTTTGCTGAAAACTAGACTCCGATATCTTTCCAACGATGTATCATACTGCACCTAGAACTTTCCAGATCAAAGCAGTTTATTCTGCGAATTCGGCTCAAAAATGGGAGACTCAGAATTCTTGACAGCTGGACCACCCTTGACTAAACATGGCATAACTTCCTGTTGGTAAGGTATTTTTACGAGGCATAAATTTTGCCAGAAACTAGATTCCAATACCTTTCCAACGGTGTATCATGCTTCATCTGCAACCTTCCAGATCAAAGCAGTTTATTCTGCGAAGTTGGCTCAGATTCTGCAGCTTCAGGATTTTGATTTTCAGCATTGGGCTTCTTTGTGCTTCCACCACTCCATGCTTTGGTATACTAATTTTACCTTCACACCTTAGATGTCTTGTCTATACTCTGATATAATCATGTAACCAGTCACTACTTAAAGCCGAACCTTAATTTCTAACACATATTACCAGCATCCTCTCTGCACGTATCAGTGACTGCTCTTCTTCTTTGTTTTACCTGGTACTACCAATTCTTTTTGTTGCAGCGGCTGACTCTTCTTTGTAATCAAATCGACTACACACCTACGACGTCTTCTAGCTTACAACGTTGTATCACTATCTTTGAGGTCTTATGCCGTTATTGTGAAGATGTCTCATCCCTTTTCTGGCCATTTTTCTTCAACCAATCGCAGCCAACATCACCTTTGACAACCTGTGGGTGTGTGACAACTGACAAGCATACATATATTTTCGATGATTCGCTCAGTATACGAAAATCAGATTAACCACTGCATGAACCAATTTTGAAAGCTCCTGGTCCGCATCTACCTTCCAGTGCTTCATTCTTTTCGACAATTTGCCAGTGCCATCACAATATATAATGTTACTTGTCTTCGATCTTGCGGCCATTTTAATGCTATGTCATAGCCTTCTCTCCTTTCAAAGTTTTACTTGGTTTGACGATTCTTTTGTTTACTTTGTAGCCAAAACACAAAATTGCAGAAGTTTCCATAGTCTAATTTAGTTAGAATCTTCTTATTGGTCGTCGTCTGCTGATATGCTTGCGCTGCAATAAAATAGAACCACTGCTTCTGCATATTGATACTTGGTTTGATGCTTTTATCACCTCCATGTTCCTTGGACTTTCTTTGATAATCATTGTCATCTTCACCACTTGCCATACAGTGAACCACATCGCATGCTATACACACTAACGCGATCTTATGCTTTAGTTTGAGTTGTCTGATGCCTTAAAAATCGCACTTGCCATGCGTATCTCCACACCATGTTGTGCTGGATGATTCGGGAGGTTATGGGATGTCTGTGTAAAACTACTGCAAGTTGCCGAATAGATGCCCATGCCCTTCCTATCTTCAAGAAGCTGTTGTCATCGTACAAATGAAATTCTCCCTTGTCAAACCAAATACACTCTAAACAATAACCACAACTATAAACTCCATGTTCTTATCGTTTCTTGGGTTGATGTCCTGGCATCGTTGCTACTATACATGCGTCCTTGCTTGATGTTGCTTTCATCTCAGTCCATAGTATTCAGTACCCTTAAATTTAATCTTGACACCATACTGCTCTAAATCACAAAAGTTGCTTCCATAAAAGCCAAAGCTTGAAATTTAACACCATCGTTCTTTCCCTGAGATCAAATCCTCGAACAAACAAGTGCATGCAAGTTGTCCCATCGATCTTTATTTGTAACTGCAGTCTTGGGGAGATGTTTTTTCCACCCCACGTTCAATCATCGTCTCTCGTACTTGACGATTTACTAGCACCACGTGATTGATAAAATAGCTACTGCACTTCTTGAAACATGATTGTTGCTGGCTGGTACACCACCTTATTCATACTACCGTTTGCCTTTGTTATAGATTCATGCTCTCTTTTTGACGTTTCTGGTTAATGCCTTAATATCCGCAACAATGAAAACCAGGCCATATATATATTATTCAATCTCCTGCTGTTGCCGCTAATCCTTACCAGTCACTAATGTCATTCTCAGTATTTCTTTTGATAAATTCCCGGTCTTCTCCATGATTACGGACGTGCTCAGCAGTCATTGTCTCCACCGACAAACTACGACATGATACACCCTCAATCCTGTGTTGTTGCTTCGTTATGATAGTCATCATCATCTCGTCCTGATGCTTACAAGTGATTATGTTTCGTTTACATATGAGTTCCGAGGACAGTTACTTCCGCTTTAAACCTCACGTTGCGTGCCGTGCTTCTTGTTTGCATTGCTGCGTAAAGTAATCTGTCTAGACCTCAGTTGTCACCGCCCGCAGCATCACCGTTTATTCCACGCGTGTAAGAGCTTTTGGACAGCCATGATCGAGGTCTCTGGGCGCACCTCATCTTTGTTCTTTATCCGAATATTTCACCACGCGCCGGCTCTGTTAAACATACCTCTTTTCGATGACACCCTTGCATCAATCTTCTCCTTAATGGCCATGGTTTCAATCTCCAGGTTGAAGTTTTCTTATGATGGTACTTCTGGGTGTATCTTGCATCAATGTAAGGCTTACAATGCTGCTTCCTTCATCCCTGGATGTGGTGTTCCTGTGTGTATAAGTTTCTTGTAATACGTCTCTTTATATCCGTCACCTCTTCCGATGTCAACTTTTGTTTCCTATCTAAACTCATCGCCTACGCACGCAGATCATTCAAAACCGGTATCTTCCTTGACGTTGTTAAATACCCAACACGACCACTGTATGTCACTATCACGACACCACTGTACCACTTCCCTTCGTTTAGGACCAGATGTATCTGTTGATTAGTGTGTGCGAATTACCACCCAAAACTTGATTATGTGCGTACTTTACATATACATATATAACCACAAGATTCTTGAATGATAATTTACTGGCTTGTGTCTGCTATCATCTCTATCATCACTCTTCTCTCCTTGGTACATAAGAAAATCATTCATAATCCTGGTCGGATATAGCAGCAACGACAAACACCTTCGTATCTATTGATGCCGTCTCGTTTCGACGCTACCAGTGCTTGCGTTTCACTTTTATATGAGTCTTCAGGAGAATTATTGCTATTTAAATTGCACACCGTTGTTTTTCATCATCACATGTAACCCCTGTGATCCCGTCTTGGTTGTCGTCATTGGTCAACGTTAAACGCTCAATTTATGGTTACTCTGAATTATTGAAACAGCCATGGCCATGTCCCCACATCCAGTAGTACTAATAATAATTTTTTTTTTGTTTGTTGGACACCTGATATGATTGTCGATTGAAGATTTCTGCCGTTGAGACACCGCTGCTATCGTCTATATTATCTCCGCTGGTACATGATTAATAAAGTCTTCTGCCTTGGTTTGATACGGTAATAGTGACAGGTACCGCCATATCCATATATGTCCATGTCGTCTTGTTTTGATGTCATCAACAGCCTCCATGAATGTTCATATCAAAGAGCCTGTCAAAAGAATTAATACACACCCATCGTTACTATGATATCTCGTTTGTCCTCCCCAAACGAGCAAGGAAGCCCCTCCTTCTAGCGCCAATGTTGATGGAGGATTTTCGTAATCAACGTGATTTTCGGAGGCCCGCTGGAATTTACAAGTGTAACACATGTAATTGGCTGTTTTTCGGTGATTTGGGTGTGATTTGATGGTGGGGGCGAGCTGAGCTTGAGAGGTTACGAGAATCATCGCAGGTTCCATTAGCGAGATCTGTGTCCGTTCTCTCAAGGTGCCTACGTACCCTTGTTTATATAGGGATCAAGCTCACGTAGTTCTAATGCGAAGCTGATTCTGCTTGACCAGCTGTATTTGGTTGTCTAATTCGTGTAGGACTCAGGTTCCTTTAGAGCCTTTCACGAACTAGTTGGCTAAGTAGAGTAGAACTCGAGTTCATACCGTACTATAATTCTCATGTCTATTAGAGGCATTCTAGGATCAACTGCGCCCTAGAATTACACTCCAATAATAATTCGGTCTCTTTCTGATTGGTTACGCTCAGGAACCTGGTGCTCAGGAACCTATGTCTCAGGAACCTGGTGCTCAGGAACCTATGTCTCAGGAACCTGGTGCTCAGGAACCTCTGTCTAGGAACCTGTTTCTCAGGAACCTCCTTATTTCGGGACACATTGCTTAGGGACCTCTTTATAGGTACCTGTACCTGCACAAATAACAAACTGGTTAGACTGGATAGCTCTTCATATGCTCTTGGCATCTCTATGGCTGTTGCTATGCTAACTCGAACTCTTCTGCTGGGAGGAACCTGGTCTTCTAATACTCAGCCCAGCTTCCTGACCATTGGAAACCTCCTGATACTCATACATCCTTAGTCGTTTCTTCTATCTGATCTTCATAACTCGTACTGGATCTATCTCCTGGCTCATATGGATTGGACCCTATAGCTTATTGGGCCTAAATCTAGCCCATGGAGATTTTGGGCACAACAATGTGGAAAGCTTTTAATCAATTAAGAAACTTTGAAATTTAATTTATGGAGATTTGTTTCGTCATAGCTGGGTGTTCGTCGCACTTTTTCACTATTCTGTTGACACCAAATGTGAAAATCTGAAATAATCCTAAAAACATAAATGAAACCCCTGATAAACCAAGGGATGTAACTGATCCATGAATATGAAAGAGTGTAGCATAATTGCTTAAAAATATGTGTATATAAAAGAGGATGGCTTCACGTTATGCCACACACCGTGCCGCACTCTACTACCCAAACTGTGGGAAGGAGATAACCCATACTGTTCTCATACAAAAATGAAGAATGTCAACAACAACATTGAGACCCTTACACTTGATGTCATTGGCATGCTAATGAAGCTTCTCTTAGGAGGAGGGTTTGAAGATGCATGATTTCAACTTTTTTCTTGCTTGGACACAAACTCAGGATGGTATTCCTCTCCGGGCAATGTACAAGTTTGCTAATGTAGGTAGTGCTGCATACAAAGCATGCTTTGAGCGGTTTTTTGGTATTGCCGAGAGGCTGGGTGTACATGATGTCATTTTGTATAAGATGTGTTGCGAAATACTCTATAGACTGGGTGATGTTAATGGGCATCTGACAGTGATCGATGGCCTTGCGTGTCATGACCATTTCACATCAATAGTTGCTAGTTTTGCACTGTGTTATATTTATAAGAAGGAATTCATTGCACGTTCATTACATTCCGTAGCTGGTATCTTTGAGCACCGTGTGTTTAAGGATGGCATAGTCCCTGTGCTTATCAATCTTAAAAGCATTTAGATTGCTACCGGGCATCCTATGATCGGGGTTGAATCTTCTGTTGGGGGGTGGGGGCGTACCACATTCATTCAGCCAATAAGAAGATGTTGGTGTAGAATGTAGAATGAATTTATGGGTGTGTTTGACTACTTCTTCTGTAGCATTGGGTTGATATTGAACGTGTTTTCAAGGAAAGGGGCCAATGCGTGATCATGTATTGGTTGTTAAGTGTTCCATTTTCTTCCCATTATATTGTGTAAGGAGATGGATTTAATAATATAAATGGGTTTTTGAATAAAAGGTTGTCTTGGCCAATGATTTGAAATCATAGTTGTTCTTAAATGTTCCTGAAATAGTGAAATGTCTTGCTGGGGGTTTGAATGCGTGTTACATGTTATTTAAATGTACTTTATATATACATACAAGTATAAGAACCCCTCGTTGATAAGCCTGTTACTTGAAGGTCATGATCTACTGTCGTTGTATATATCATCTATATCATCATCTCTGGACCCTGGTTCATATACTGAATCGATCTGTCCTGGTTTGATATAACAACAACTACAAGTAGCATCATACCCATCCATGCCATTTCGTCTTGACACCCATCAGCGCCTATGTTGAGTTTATGTGTTATCAGGAGAAGTACAACCATGTAACCTGTATCTAACCTTTACGTTGTCTCTCCAACATGTAACCCTAGTTATTCTTCTATCCTGTTATCCTCTGTATTATCTCCCATCATCTCCCCTTGATACGAAAAACATCTATATGTCCTCGTTGGAGATCGATAGCAGCAACGACCAATCCCATCATATCTATCCATGCGGTTTCATCTTTGATGCTCTAATTATCTTGTTTGCGTGTAGTTTTATTTTTTAACAACATCTGCCATGAACGTCTCTGCCAAGCAAAACCCTAATAACGAGTAACCCACCTATATTTGTTTGATATCTTGTTTGTCCTCCACAAACGAACAAGGAAGGCCCCTCCTTCTAGCGCCAATGTTGATGGAGGATTTTCGTAATCAACGTGATTTTCGGAGGCCCACTGGAATTTACAAGTGTAATACATGTAATTGGCTATTTTTGGTGATTTAGGTGTGATTTGATAGTGGGGGTGAGCTGAGCTTGAGAGGTTACGAGAATCATCGCAGGTTCCATTAGAGAGATCTGTGGTCGTCCTCTCAAGGTGCCTACGTACCCTTGTTTATATAGGGATCAAGCTCACGTAGTTCTAATGTGAAGCTGATTCTGCTTGATCAGCTGTATTCGGTTGTCTAGTTCGTGTTGGACTCAAGTTCCTTTAGAGTTTACCACGAACTGGTTGGCTAAGTAGAGTAGAACTCGAGTTCGTACCCTACTATAATTCTCATGTCTATTAGAGGCATTCTAGGATCAACTGCGCCCTAGAATTACACTCCAATAATAATTCGGTCTCTTTCTGATTGGTTACGCTCAGGAACCTGGTGCTCAGGAACCTATGTCTTAGGAACCTGGTGCTCAGGAACCTATGTCTCAGGAACCTGGTGCTCAGGAACCTATATTTCGGAACCTGGTTCTCAGGAACCTGTTTCTCAGGAACCTCTTTACAGGAAACTGTACCTGCACAAATAATAAATATATTAGTTCGGGGAGCCTCTTTGTGGTTCCCATATGCTCTTGCTGTCTTCACTACTGCTGCTAGGCTGTCTTGAACTCTTCTGCATGGAGGAACCTGGTCCATTCGTAATCTACTCAGCTTCCGATTCATCAGGAACCTTATAATACTTGTAGCTTCTTGACTGTCTACTTAGTGAGTGCTCATTTCTTCATGTCTAGTATTCATATCTTGTACTGGATCTATCTTATGCCTCATATAGATTGGACACTATAGCTTAATGGGCCTAAATCTAGCCCATGGAGATTTTGGGCACAACAACTACCCCCCGGTTCCTTGAAGTCATGCAATACGAAAGGAACCTATTCAACTTTCTGATATGGGGTCCAATGCTTAACCACTTCTCTTAAAATGTATTACTTCAACAACATGTACCCAAGCTTACATGAGCTAACTCGGCGTAAGAAACAGGACACATAATGTTTTGGTAAACATAGTATTGATCAGCCTCTTTCTTGGTGAGGAACATGTTCTATTCTTCTTCTTCGAAACTCATTCTTCTGACAAATCTTCACTTCTTCAACTGCTAGTCATTCTCTGTACATCCTTATAATAACTTTGCAAAATCTCTCCAAGGACACTTCTGAGGTTTCGGGATGTTATCATACTTCTGCTTACTCTTGTATCTTCTTAGGTGATCTTTGTCTTCAATGTCTCAACATGTCTTTTGTATATCTAGAAGTCTTGAAAAGCGAGTGGCACCTCAACATCTTCCAATCAAGAGGTTCAACCTTTATTTTCTCCTTTTGGGAAAATGCATAACTTTCACATCGTGCATCCAAGCTTACATGAGCTAACTCGGTGTAAGAAACAGGATACACTACGCTTCTGTATGCAAATTCTAAATTAAATCCTCAAATCAAAAATCAAAGAATCCTGCTGAAAACTAACCTGGAAACTTTTCAGAAGCCGTCTTTCCGAATATCATCATCAATAGACTGCGAAACTCATCATAAATACTCTCTGGTTGTTCAAGCAATACTTCTTTCTTCTTCCGAACTGACTTGTATGAACTGATCTCTCATCCAATGCTTTCATAGAATACGTTGGCAGCTTGCTTATAACCCCAGGAATCTCCATTATTCGTAGGATGAAACAACCCTGGAACTTCTTGAACCATCTAAATAGCTTCCCAGAAACCTCGGATGCTCGCTCTACTTGGAACTTTCAAACCTTTGTAAACTTAGAACCTCTTGTCTTCATACTTTGAGTACTGTTTTCAAAACCATAATCTAAACCATAATCTTTCTTGATAACTTCTTAACTTTTCATTGCTGAATAACTAGACCAGGTTCCTTGTGAATAGCTGTTGATGACTACTAATCCTGCAAAGCAAAGAATAAACATAAACAGAAACTAGTTAATGTTAGTATAATTTCTCTTGTTCAATTCGGGTCAACTCTTGGAAAGGTCACCTGCTTGGTTCCCAATCCTATTCTCTAGGTCCCAACATGCCTCGAGGCATGTTGGTTCCTTTTTGTGCCTCGAGGCGATTTTAGGAACCTGTGCGCTGTTCTGGGAGTCCACACAGATTCCTCTTCTTCATGTGTCAGGCTAGACATCTTATGAAGGTAAATGCTAAGGATTTTATCCCTTTTTCCCATGTGCCAAAGGCGGTTCCACATGAGGGAGAGCTTATTAGGCTTCTCTTTAAGAACAAGTGTGCCGGTCTAGGCTCCACACAGGTTCCTTTAAGGTGCCTTTTGTCAGGACTTTAGGTGCCTTTTGTCAGGACTTTAGGTGCCTTTTGTCAGGACTTTAATTCACGTGCTCAAGGAACTTGAGGCTTTTGGCAACAATGTCGTGCTCAGTCAGCTGAGGCTTTTCTCGTGCTCAGGAAGCTACCTGAGGCTTAATTCATGCTCAGGAAGCTACCTGAGGCTTTGCTCATGCTCAGGAAGCTACCTGAGGCTTAATTCATGCTCAGGAAGCTACCTGAGGCTTTGCTCGTGCTCAGGAAGCTGCTGAGGCTTTTCAATGCTTGCTCGGGAAGCTGCCCGAGGCTTAATACTTGCTCGGGAAGTTGCCCGAGGCTTAATTCGATGCTTGCTCGGAAAGCTGCCCGAGGCTTAATACTTGCTCGGGAAGCTGCCCGAGGCTTAATTCGATGCTTGCTCGGAAAGCTGCTCGAGGCTTAATACTTGCTCAGGAAGCTGCCTGAGACTTAACTCTGTACTCAACACAATCTGTCTATAAGCTAATTCTGATCAATCAATCGTAATCTGCACATTCTGTCTGCATTCTGTCAATTCTTACTCAAAATTCATGTACACTGTCAAAGCTACAGGAACCTGTTAGTCAAGGTAACCTGCAAATACTATCAATGCTACAGGAACCTGTTAATCAAGGTAACCTGCAAATACTATCAATGCTACAGGAACCTGTTCGTCAAGGTAACCTGTTTCACCATACAAGTACTAAACAAGCACTTAAAAAGTTTCAAATTGGCATATGAAATATCAAATCATATCATGCACAATACTGTCTAAGTAGGAATACTACCCCCAGTTCTTTTGGGTAATTATTGTTACGTAAAAGAACAATAAGGAAGCTATAATCATCATCGTCATTCTAAGAATAAGGAAGACTAACCTCATCATAAGCTAAATAGATCTTCTTCTACTATCATCAATTCTTGCTAAAAGAAATGCCATGCTGTCTAATCAGAATACTAATCTGGCGAAGAGTTACGTGAATCCAATTGGATATTATGTGATCCTTTATGGATAGAAAGCTCTCGCGGTATGTGTACCGGAATCTCTTCATATGAACCTGTTGACTGCAGGTGAACTTGGAAGATGTTGCTGTGAGCTTCGAAAAAATACAATTAAACCTGAAATTACAGGTGAATAACATAAGATCTGTTAACTACAGATATATAATAAAGCGAATCCAATTGAGCTCTAGGTGAGTCCTGAGAAGGGCACTTAGAGAATCCATAGGGTGCAAGGTAAATCGTCTTAAATGCTAGGGGCACCAAGTGAATCTGGGCACAAGGTGAATCCCTAAGAATTCTTGTTGTATGTACACTTTCTTCTACTCAAGTGTCGGCTGGCTAGGAACTTCTAGCCGAAAGCTGCTAATCTAAAGCTCTCTACAACTGGCTTCTAACCAATATCAATTATCCTGGAAGCTGTCACATACAAGCTTCAGGCATATATGAATGATCCTGCAACATGTTAGTTACAAGAAAATAGCAAATAATCCACTAGATGCTAGTATAACAACTAAATCTGGAAGCTATTACCAGAATTTCCATATGAGTAACGCAGAACCTATTACCTACAGGTAAATATAACTAAACCTGGAAGCTACAGGTATATATCAAGGAACCCGCGAACTGCAGGTAAACATTAAGGAACCTGCGAGGTGCAAGTAAATAGCAAGGAATCTACTAAATGTAGGTAAATATCAAGGAACCTGCGAGCCGCAGGTAAATGTGCATTCTAACATCTAGAAACATAATCAAGACATAATCATAGCTTTATCACATGTAAGATCTCAACAGCATAGATGCTTATGCATGCTTTATGTATAGCAAGAGTTTGTTGCGCGTACCTGGGAGGTTTCTACGAATATGTAAGCATAAATGGAGAGGTATCACCTGGATCTTTCTCTAGATTGATCTGCTGTGAAGTGGAAGCCTCCGTTAAGCTTTGAAAACTCATTGATGTGTTCATGATGCAAGCATTTTGCTCTTCAAGGTACTAGACCAACTCAATCCGCAAGGTTTCTGAACCAAATCTGAGCTATGAGGTTCCCGAACCTGATCGTGAGGCTCCTTAACCTGAATTC
This sequence comes from Kitagawia praeruptora, assembly GCA_037693485.1. NCBI lineage: Eukaryota > Viridiplantae > Streptophyta > Magnoliopsida > Apiales > Apiaceae > Kitagawia > Kitagawia praeruptora. The sequence goes on from CM075345.1 coordinate 57,954,103, forward strand.
TCTTAAAATTTTGAAATCCTTGATTTTTGCAATAGTAATTATACTACCCCCCCAGTTCTGCAGGGAAGCTTGTCTTCGATGGAGAACTAGATTCTGGAAGCTCCATAATTCTCTATTAAGCTTGAAACGAAGTGCTCAATTTCTCTCATCATAACAAATATCAACTTCTCTTGACTTGCTAATACCACTTCTAACCATCATGTCAACTGCTCTCTAACAAGTTGTTGAATATTCGTCTATGAAGTTGAGTAATGCTTGTTATGTTCAACTCGATCTTCACTTCTTTTCATTTTCAAGAGGTTCCCTTATATCTATTGGGGGACCCGAACTGTTTAACCTTATCAAAATTACTCTTGTCAAAATCAGATTCTTGCATCTACTCTTCATCAAAATCCTCAAATGTATCTGAAGCTTTCATAAATCAACATCATCTATGTCTGTCAGGTCGCTGAATGAGGTTCCTTTTCTGAGGTTGCTAGTGACCTAATCTCTTCTTTAAACCATACTGAATCTTCTTTAATGCTTCGATCGATACTGTAACATCTTCATGTCATTCTTGCTTATAGCTTCAACTTTTCCTCTAATTTCTTCTTCGTCATATGACCTCATGAGTGAGATGTATTGTTCTCTAGACCTCATTCTTCTGGCCTTCTTACTCAAATATCTACTCATCTGCAAAATTCTTGTATGCGGGGGAGACCTCTGGTTGCAGGAACCTTCTACCAGTAGGTCTTTTCCATTCTTATTTTCATTCTGAATCATCTGTATTGACATCTTTCTTTCAATATTTTTCAACCTCTTATGATGCACGTTGAGAACGAATCTCTATATCAAATACAAATATCCCAATGCAACACCTCTAAGCTTACGCGAGCTAACTCATTGTAAGAAACAAGAGATGTTGAAAGAGACTATTTGCAAAGTATTTCCAGCATGCGTAAATACTCACTGAATTGAATGAAGCTTCTCATTTTAGTTTTGTAATGCTTAGCGAGCAATCCTGCATGATATCTCAATTTTGCAGGCATATATACAATGCAACAACATATATTCATGATATGATTAATGTACTTTAATGAATATGATAACTAGAACACATAATATGCACATGCATTTTATAATGTATTTTTCATGCAAAATTTCTAGCTTCTATCTCTGTACGATGCATGCTAGTCATTTTATTTTACTCATTTAACTATGTCTGGCATGGATTTCCTAATCTATTCTTCTGATTAGCATGCTTACATGATATGATTAAATATTGCGAAATTAAAGAATAATATGAAACTAGAAACTTAGCTTGTGGTTTTTTTTAGCACCGCTTCCTTCTTGTATCTCTGCAAGCATGATCACAAGCTGGCCTTTTTCTTCTTTGCAATCGAGCTCGCTAGCTGCACTAAACCACATTTCCTGTTTCACACTGCCACATCTCAGACTTTTGATGCACTATTCGCATCTAGCTAGGTGCCTGGGTATGTCAATTTTACATCTTTGCAAAGCGGCTTGTTATTCCTGCACACATTTAAAATAGCAAGATGCAAGTAAAGTATTCTAGGCATAATATTTTTCACAACATTGTTAGTTCATGCATGCTTGCCATTAATACATCTGTTTGTAGAACTAAATAAAATTAATGAACTGAATACTTAGCTTTGTGTATTGCGGAGAGTTTGCCTTGCAAGTGACTCCTAACTATCAATCTGCTTTCTTGTGTCATTATGTCATCATCAGCTCCTCGACTGAAACATCATCTTACTTCGTATGTTAACTGCAGCTACGCCTTTTTCATACTCCGTGTCTAGCTTTTTCCTTTTTCGCTAGTTACTTGGCAATTCTTTCGTCAGTGACAAATCATGAGATACTCCTCAAATAATTTAGCTCTGTTTTGCTGTGCGTGTCGGTTCTCTCAACATATATTATCGTCATCTTCCTTTTTCTTGCCAGATTGGGAACTTACTACCAGCTTATGTACGTTACACTGCTTCCTCGTTATCGGTTTATTCTACAGAATGCACTAGCTAGTACCACCAGTGTGTCCCTAATATCTAAGACGTCCTGCAATGGTTGCCCAAATGGTGTAATACACTAACATATACATCACCTTCTTACAAAAATACCAGGCTGTATCATATTAATTCTGTCAAGATCTCGTCTTAGCACCATCATTATGACTACCTTTGACATCATATTGTCTAAATTACATCCGTAGTATCCGCTGTTCTTATTTCTGAATCTGAGACTTTTAACTAAACCAGGATCTGGCCTTATCATAACCTCCTCACACACGTTTATGCTCATCAAGTTCACTTCCATGTTCCCCGTAAGATGTCACTACCGCAACATTACTGTCTCCACCATGCTGGCAAGTGATATTGGACAACTATGGTTAAGGTTTCCTATCGCTATTGTCAAGCTAGATCGTCGACGAGATAATAGGAGTGCTAAGAACCCACTACCATTACTGCTCCCCTACTGAACATATATAGAATGTCATTCCATTGGTCGAGTTCTATACTCTGAAGCCCGAGAAACCAGAATATATATATGTATTTTTCAATATTTATCATAACTCCTGCTACCTTGTCATGGTTTTAGACATCGTAAATCACTAGCACTTTTCCCACAAAACCAATGCTTCCATTAACACATCCTCTGGCCAGGTTTAAACATCTTCTCCTGTGATCATAACCGTGACATGTTACTATCACCACAACACCAGAAAAACAGCTACAGTCCTTCGTCTCCTCAAAGTGTGGCATTTGCTGGCTGTTGTTACTTAGCCAGACTACACCATTATATTCAAGAATTATATCATCAAAATATTCTGAAAGTTCCTGGTCCTCGTCAAAGCCCATCTTCTATACACGCATGAAGTTGTAGAAAATCTCTAAATCGTAAAATCTATGGCCAACAATATACTCCCATAGCTACCACCAGTTTGGTTTTAAATCATCTATCCCACACTTTGCTTTGACACTCTTCTTTAAACAAGATTTGTTGTTACTTGTTGGTTGTACCTCATTCCTTTTGGTAGGTTAATCATTCAACAACACCAAACCTGGTCATACGCGTCCTGTACATATATGTGAGTATAAGTTATTTGCATCTCGCTATCGCGCCTACCAGTGCTTACGTTTCAATCATATATGACTCTTGGAGACCACTATTATTGCTACTGAAACTCCTCGCTGCTGTTTATCACGATCACTGGCAATCCTAACAACTCTGTATTGCTTATGTTCTTTTGCGTACAAGTCTTTCTCTGATTCGTATGTTTGCTTTTGTCATAGGTTAAACCTTCAACGTCTGAGTATACACCATCAAATTAATACAAAAACTTTGTTTCGATGTCGTCTACACCTTTCACCATTGCAACACTACCCTTCATTTAGGATCCGATGTGACTGTTGATTTACACGTGTGAACTACGACCAAGACCTGAATGTTAAATGTACTTTACATATACATACAAGTATAAGAACCCCTCGTTGATAAGCCTGTTACTTGAAGGTCATGATTTACTGCCGTTGTATATATCATCTATATCATCATCTCTGGACCCTGGTTCATATACTGAATCGATCTATCCTGGTTTGATATAACAACAACTACAAGTAGCATCATACCCATCCATGCCGTTTCGTATTGACACCCATCAGCGCCTATGTTGAGTTTATGTGTTATCAGGAGAAGTACAACCATGTAACCTGTATCTAACCTTTACGTTGTCTCTCCAACATATAACCCTAGTTATTCTTCTATCCTGTTATCCTCTGTATTATCTCCCATCATCTCCCCTTGATACGAAAAACATCTATATGTCCTGGTTGGAGATCGATAGCAGCAACGACCAATCCCATCATATCTATCCATGCGGTTTCATATTTGATGCTCTAATTATCTTGTTTGCGTGTAGTTTTATTTTTTTAACAACATCTGCCATGAACGTCTCTGCCAAGCAAAACCCTAATAAAGAGTAACCCACCTATATTTGTTTGACATTTCGTTTGTCCTCCACAAACGAACAAGGAAGGCCCCTCCTTCTAGCGCCAATGTTGATGGAGGATTTTCGTAATCAACGTGATTTTCGGAGGCCCACTGGAATTTACAAATGTAATACATGTAATTGGCTGTTTTTGGTGATTTAGGTGTGATTTGATGGTGGGGGTGAGCTGAGCTTGAAAGGTTACGAGAATCATCGCAGGTTCCATTAGCGAGATCTGTGGCCGTCCTCTCAAGGTGCCTACGTACCCTTGTTTATATAGGGATCAAGCTCACGTAGTTCTAATGCGAAGCTGATTCTGCTTGATCAGCTGTATTCGGTTGTCTAGTTCGTGTTGGACTAAAGTTCCTTTAGAGTTTACCATGAACTGGTTGGCTAAGTAGAGTAGAACTCGAGTTCGTACCCTACTATAATTCTCATGTCTATTAGAGGCATTCTAGGATCAACTGCGCCCTAGAATTACATTCTAATAATAATTCGGTCTCTTTCTGATTGGTTACGCTCAGGAACCTGGTCCTCAGGAACCTATGTCTCAGGAACCTGGTGCTCAGGAACCTATGTCTCAGGAACCTGGTGCTCAGGAACCTATATTTCGGAACCTGGTTCTCAGGAACCTCTGTCTAGGAACCTGTTTCTCAGGAACCTCTTTACAGGAAACTGTACCTGCACAAATAATAAATATATTAGTTCGGGGAGCCTCTTTGTGGTTCCCATATGCTCTTGCTGTCTTCACTACCGCTGCTAGGCTATCTTGAACTCTTCTGCAGGGAGGAACCTGGTCCATTCGTAATCTACTCAGCTTCCGGTTCATCAGGAACCTTATAATACTTGTAGCTTCTTGACTGTCTACTTAGTGAGTGCTCATTTCTTCATGTCTAGTATTCATATCTTGTACTGGATCTATCTTATGCCTCATATAGATTGGACCCTATAGCTTAATGGGCCTAAATCTAGCCCATGGAGATTTTGGGCACAACACATATAAAGGTAGTCGCCAACACATTTTAATTATGGGAAAATTTGAAGGTTTTTTTTGAAGTGTTTTTGAGACAACGCCTCCCATCTCGTAATTGAAGTAATGCCAGGTCTTTAGTTGAATCAAATATATTGGTAGAAGTTAATGCAGATATTAATTCCAAATTGAGGTTCATGGAAAATAGTCTCATATTTGACAATTTAAAACCTGTCTGGCAATATTATTGATATTGTGGAGATGAAATATCCAAACGGATTGGCAAAAGATTAATAATTACTTCAATCCTTTATTAAAAATTGGGGATCCTTGAATGTAAGTTATGTGTTGGTTTAATCTTTTATTTTCTTTTACATAGCCAAAGACTAATGCTTTCTCCAATTATTTATTACAATTCTCTTAGGACACAAGTATTTAGGTACGAGGTTGTCCATGTTTTTTGTTCTTTTATTTTCAAGACAAAGGGTGAATATAAATTATACTTTAAAATTATTATATTCATTAATTTTTGTAAAGTCTCTATAAAAGAGTATACTTAGAATCTAAAAATGTTAATTATGTGGAAAGCTTTTAATCAATTAAGAAACTTTGAAATTTAATTTATGGAGATTTGTTTCGTCATAGCTGGGTGTTCGTCGCACTTTTTCACTGTTCTGTTGACACCAAATGTGAAAATCTGAAATAATCCTAAAAACGTAAATGAAACCCCTGATAAACCAAGGGATGTAACTGATCCATGAATATGAATGAGTGTAGCATAATTGCTTAAAAATATGTGTATATAAAAGAGGATGGCTTCACGTTGTGCCACACACCGTGCCGCACTCTACTACCCAAACTGTGGGAAGAAGACAACCCATACTGTTCTCATACAAAAATGAAGAATGTCAACAACAACATTGAGACCCTTACACTTGATGTCATTGGCATGCTAATGAAGCTTCTCTTAGGAGGAGGGTTTGAAGATGCATGATTTCAACTTTTTTCTTGCTTGGACACAAACTCAGGATGGTATTCCTCTCCGGGCAATGTACAAGTTTGCTAATGTAGGTAGTGCTGCAGACAAAGCATGCTTTGAGCGGTTTTTTGGTATTGCCGAGAGGCTGGGTGTACATGATGTCATTTTGTATAAGATGTGTTGCGAAATACTCTATAGACTGGGTGATGTTAATGGGCATCTGACAGTGATCGATGGCCTTGCGTGTCATGACCATTTCACATCAATAGTTGCTAGTTTTGCACTGTGTTATATTTATAAGAAGGAATTCATTGCACGTTCATTACATTCCGTAGCTGGTATCTTTGAGCACCGTGTGTTTAAGGATGGCATAGTCCCTGTGCTTGTAAATCTTAAAAGCATTTAGATTGCTATCGGGCATCCTATGATCGGGGTTGAATCTTCTGTTGGGGGGGGGGGGCGTACCACATTCATTCAGCCAATAAGAAGATGTTGGTGTAGAATGTAGAATGAATTTATGGGTGTGTTTGACTGCTTCTTCTGTAGCATTGGGTTGATATTAAACGTGTTTTCAAGGAAAGGGGCCAATGCGTGATCATGTAGTGGTTGTTAAGTGTTCCATTTTCTTCCCATTATATTGTGTAAGGAGATGGATTTAATAATATAAATGGGTTTTTGAATAAAAGGTTGTCTTGGCCAATGATTTGAAATCATAGTTGTTCTTAAATGTTCCTGAAATAGTGAAATGTCTTGCTGGGGGTTTGAATGCGTGTTACATGTTATTTAAAATCTAGTGGGTTATGATTTTTTGGGATTTGTGTTGTTTTTGGGCGCCAATTTGGTCATGTTTTTTGCATGATCTCCTTTTATGTTTGTCAATGTTGGTTAGAATTATTGATACGGTCTTATTTCAGTTCTGAACATATGGTAGTAATACTCCATATGCTGAAGTGTATTGCTCAGTCATAGGATACTCTTAGCTTAGGTAGTGAAATCAGGTATTTTGATATCTCAAAAGCAGATATTTGTCTATCAGAGATAAAAAAATTAATTGAAGGTAAAAGCTTAGGATCTTATGTAGTTGCAGGTTCTATTTTTAGGTTATGAGGCTGAAATTAGGGGGAAGAAAAGGGAAGGGGAGAAACAGCTCGAAAACTGCAATATAGTCAAATTTAATTAGATTGGAGTTGAACTTTTCTTCAATCAATGTGATGAGTGCAGGGCAATTAGCGGGACCATGTATCCTACAATTGACAATCCATAGTAAACAATGCTGAACTTATTAAGAAGCGGTGGATGAATCAGAATAGTAGAAGAATGAATTCATTGGTCGCTCGTAACAAATGAAGCTGCTTTAGAAAGGAAAAATAATCAGAACACAACTTAGTATGTGTGTAATATACAAGACTAAGTACTGCAGACATCATCACTTATATAAAAGGTTTACAAAGCATTTATCTATTAACATTGTATGTATATTGTTGGTAGGTTAATATGGAACACTTTAATCTCAATAGATGAAATAAAAGGAAAAGCATGTAGTAACAATACCCAGGATAGAACTTATAACTGAAAACTGGAAACACAATCTAGGACCCGAATATGACAAAAGCCTGAAATTGTCAATGGCACAATATCATACTTTTGTTCTTGAAATAGATCTCCAGTGCCTTACCCGGGTTTCGTTCTCTAAAAGCGCTAGTAGTCCAATGGCTTGTGGTGACATCCCGAACATAAATCTAAAAATTAGCCATGCACATTACTGTGGCGTTACACAAAATGAATTGAGGTGTAGCTTTAGAGGTTGTTTGAGTTCAGATTCCTTGGTTGCAACCAATTATTGAAGTTGAGCTTTAGTATTTGTAGCCTTATCGACCCTTTTTCTGTAAACTTCTAGGTAGTCTCTCTCCAATTCCGACAACGTGTGATCTTTTCCAGCCTCGCTCTCAACGCTGTCACACCATATTTGCTGCTCATGAGAAGAACAAAGTTGATAAAAACAAATATTGCCTAATAGCAAATTACTGTCTTCCGATGACCTGTAATAATGAGCACAACTATAGACACGTATAGCTTATACTTTCAAGGGTTTAGATTACCATAAGTTCCAATTTTTAGCTAATTTGAAAATTTTCAGTAAGAGAAACAGAATTGTATATCAAGTAGCTATTTTTCCTTAGATATTTTTCGGGTTAAATATCAAAGTGGTCATTGAAGTGAAGCTCAAATATCATTTTACTCATCGATCTCAATGGGGTATCATTTGAATCACTAAAGTCATAATAAATATCAAACAGATAACTCTAAATAAGTGTTTGAAAAATAAAAATAAGTTTTTGTTGATTTTGCACATTATTTTTGAATGCTACCGTAAACAAATAAAACGTTGTTAAATTCTAGTATTTTAGATAATATATTTAGAAACTAAAAAGTTTATTTACTATTTATTTTTAATTAAAACAAGAAAATTGACTATAAAATTAAAAAAAATAGTAAATGAATTTTTAAAAATCTAAATATATTATATGAAATACTAGAATTTAACAACGTTTCATTTGGTTGCGGTAGCATTCAAGAAAAATGTGCAGAATCAACAAAATATTATTTTTAGTTTTCAAACACATATTTAGAGTTATCTCTTTGATATTTATTATGACTTTAGTGATTCAAATGATACCCCGTTGAGATCGATGAGTAAAATGATATATGAGCTTCAGTTTAGTGACCACTTTGATATTTAACCCGATATTTTTCTAGCAAAGTATTACCTTTGAGCAATTACCAGAATCTAACTCAACTTCAGACACACACACCAAGACACACCTATATGGAATTAAATAAAAGTCATGTTACCTTTATTGGTTACAAAAGGTAGAAATTCCATAAAAAAAACCCACTCTTTTGTCAAAAACAAAGACAGAAATACATAGAGAAATGAAAGTCATATACCATAATTTCTTACGAAAGGCACAATCTGTAAACTGCAAATTCTTATTACCATTCACACGGCTTAACAAAATCTTGCTTTGAGCATTAAAAGAACATGAAAAATGAAACACACATGACCCCATATAAATTTACTAACTTGAGAAGAAACATGTAGAAATAAGAACCATATCATGAAAACGGAAATGTAGACAATAAATGAACGAAATAAATGGGAAAAAGAGATTTTGACCTGAATTTACCTTAACAAAATACTTAAGATGTTGCTTTCTCAATGTTCGTCATCAAATCTAACTATCCGGTGCTTTCGTCATACCACGAACGGACCACATATATGATATAGGTTTGTCTTTTATAAAATTCACATTTTATCGTATCAATAATTACAGTAATAGTTCTATAATATTGTAAAGGTTATATTATATATAATCACCACCTAACAAATGGAGCAGGAGGCAGTATTGGTAAAAGTTGGATGCAAAATTTTCATGCTTGGTAGATACCATATATGAAATGAGGACAATTCATATTAGGCAACAATTTTTAACAGTAATTAGATAATGTCATGGAATTATACATGCATGGAATGTATTTCTACAGTAGATTATCAAATATTTCACGGTAGACAATGTTTTTGGTATAGCCTCTAGTGGCCACATCATTGTCAACTGTAATAATTTTCAATCCATTTGGAGAAGTTACTCTTGACATAACTACATACATCTGGCCATGGCCAAATACCGGGTTAGGCAGGTATAATCCCACATGTTTAACTGTATGTCCTTGGCTTTTCTTCACAGTCATTGCATAACAGATCGAAATTAGAAATTGCTTTCTTTTGAGCACAAAGGGAAAAGTTTTATCAGTTGGGCACATCGTTATCCTTGGAATGTATGTCATCTTTCCAATCCTTTAACCCGTTAGAATTACTGCCTCAATTAGAAATGGGTAACATCGAGTGATTATGAGGCGAGTACCATTGTATAAGCCCTTTTTGGCATTTAGGTTACGCAATAACATTATCGGCGCTCCAACTTTAACCTTGATTTCATGGTTTGGCATGTCACTAAACTTCAGGGTGTTAAGATATGCAGGAGGATACAACAGTTCATCCGCCCCGAAATTGGAGGAACCCTTACATATACTATCGCAACTTTGTATAGTTTAAACTATCTTGGAAACCTTTCCAAAACTGTCAGATTCACATTTTCCACGTGTTCATTGAGTGGCGTCAATATTGCCCTATTGCGTAGATATTCTAAGTCTCCATGCCTTTGATGCAGGTCACCATAGATCTCATTCTTATTGTTTCAACGGGATCATCGACATAGTTTACGCGGACCTGCAATAAATTTTGGAGGGTGTTATTTGTATAGACTTGATCAATATGTTAAACTTGGTAGAACCGTGGTGCATTGTGTATTTAGTGACATAAACTATGTCATCATGTTATACCAGCTTTACCAATTGTGCAATACCATCTGAATGAAGAATATTGGGCAAAAAGTTTGTGGCATTTGAATACAACATACACAGATATATGTATAGACAATTTAGGTTATAGACACAGGGAGTTAATATCATACAGAAGACAATGATGAGCAACACAGAGTCACTTACTTAGAACAATGTAGGGCATATTATGTAGTTAATCGGATAGGTTACGTAAGACATAGATGCCATTCAATTGATGCTCTTCATTTAGCATCGTAAAGCCTGAGCCATGTGAAAAAATGGACTGCTTTCAAGAAGTCAACCGAGCAAAGATTAATTTGGTTGTGGGTTATATGCACTGGGTGAGGTATCAAAACAAAAGTTTTTAGTTGAACCTGTGATAGCAACTTGCCCAGCATGTTTATATGAGTAGAAGCAACTTAAATGAAATGAAACAAAGAGCAAAGGGGATACCTCGTCGGGTAACTTTATCCATGTCGGCTCCGGGTCATCACCAATTGAAATTGTCTCCTCTAAACCATCCCCCAGAGCAAGGACCCATTCTCTGAAATGTACCCTTTTTTCGCAAATTGTAACATGTGGAACATTACTTTTAATCCACATGTTCTCATGAAGCCTGAATACCTTACAGAATTGCCACAACTTTGATTTGCTAATGGTTGTTGCAACAATTTCCTCACAACCTTTTTTGGGAATCACGGGTAAATTTGTAGGAAATCCCCCCGTGGGAGCATGGTCAGGCCACCAAATGGCAAATTCCGTGCTTCTTCATGAAGCTTTGAACGTATATCACATAATGTTCGATCAACTGCTTCGAATACAAAATGGTGAGTCGTTGGAGCCACGTCCCATATGACCAAGCTTGTGTTACATATTAACTCTACGAGATACGTGTTATGCTTAATTTCAAAACAGGTAAATTCATTGGCATCTGTCGGTATTTTGAAGTGTGAGTGAGTTGTTTGACCACCTTCAATGAGAAGAGAAGCTATGTCAGATGAAGCAACAACGAGCACTTAATAAATTAAGCCACCTTCAATGATCACTTTTTCTAATTAAAACACATTAATTTAGTTAAAGATTTTACATTTAATAAACATCTAAAAATATCAATTATGCCATATTTTTTAATCATTAATATTTATTTTCTAATTAAAGCATGCTACCTTTTAATTTAAAACATTATTTTACAATCATTAATATGTACCCAAAAATATCACATCTTATATTGCAATCATTAATAAAATATATATTTTCAATTCGTACGTTAATAAAATAAATAAATTAATATAGTGATGACCAAAGTTTGGTACTAATGCGCTTCAACGAAAAGGAATTTCATTTATTAATAAAGACTATTGATTTGTTAATTTATTTTAATATTTTGTAAGTATATAAAACATCAAGTGTTAGGTCCAGAATAACGTAGAAGGGGGGTTGAATACGTTATTTCGAAATATTTGGATTTTTGAGATGTGAAAAATAAGGTCAACAACTGAATCGAAATAACATAATCAATTCGGGAAAATATCTTTGAATTGATAAAAACCGAGGGGTGTTACAACTTCTAATCCAGTGGATTAGCTTAAAAAACCAGAACACTCCTAAGGATAGTTTAGGCACGAGGACCTTCTACCCGACACTTCATGAAAGCGGGCTAAGCCGGCTTTCCTACTAGATGGACTGTCTAGCAGCTTACACAGAGAAGATATAAGAGAGAAGAGAGAGTTGTGTGTTGAGGTGTGTTTTGAAATGAAATACAACATGCCTATTTATAGATTTTAGAAAGTCACTATTTGGCACTATTCCAACAACCCCTAAATACTATTCCAACGATCCCAGCTACTATTTCAACAACCGCAGTTACTATTCCAACAACCGCAGTTACTATTCTATGAATAGTGATTTCGGTTACTATTCATATTCTCTTCTGTTTATTTTGCTGTTTTAATTCATCTCAGAAAATAATTTAAGTACCAGATTAATTTAATTATTTTGTTATAAATAATTAATTAATCTGTTACTTATTTAATTTTCAGAGTAAATTAACTTTTGACAATACCTTGAGATATTATGTCTGTCCTTGATCGTCAACAGGCTTTGGCAATTCTTTCTATGAATTAATGTGTTGATCCTTCCCGTATGTGTTGACACTTGGTGCACTGGTCTGGTTCACAAGTGACTAGCACTGATCTTGATCTTCACACCTTTGTTACATTCCAATTTATTAGCCTGCAACAATATCTTCAAATACATGAAATCTTTTGGCCCTTCAACTGAATCATCTGTACTTCTTATTCTGTCACTGAGGCTTGATCATGTTAATGAACTTCTTTCAGCGACTTGATCCTTGTTGGTGCCTGTTCTTCAAATTTCACGATCCCTGTATAGAGTTAATATTATTTATCTTTTATCCTAGTTGAGTTATATATGTCCTCTATTACATATTACATTACATTATGCCTTACAATCTCCCCCTATTTGATTGTTAGGGTTTGACAAGCAAATTCCTAGAGGATAACTCAACTGATACAAGAAAAATGAAATACAAAGATAAATAATATTAAAGTGCATTCTGGATCATATATATACATTTTCCAGATTTCTAAAAATTAACCAAGTGCAAGACAATTGTTCCTGTAGACTGAACATATCTTCAAATTTGCATTTGCTTTCTTTCCACATAGCACTAATACTCCCATTAGCTTTTTCTTTCCCAAAATAAAGTTAATTCCGTGTCAACAACCTTTTCTTTGCCCTTACGCCTAGTAGATTTTTCTTGGTCATCCACCTTCTCCCCCTCAGTTGGGTTATCCTCCAGATTAGTAGGATGTGGAGTTGGTAAATTAGACGAAGATGGCTTTACCAAGGAGTTGATTGCATCATTAAACTGGGTTGCCATGGTATTCAATTGAACCTGGAATACATCATGTTGAATAAGTTGCAAATTTTTGATTTCTCCAATGGACTTACAAATATTTGACAACTCTTTCTCCATTGTTTGGACCCGTGTAAGGAGTCTGCTGTATTCCTTTCTGGTTATAGGTGCATGTGGTTGAGTAGGTTGCTCACTCGTACGTTCTGCAGGTGTTTCACTCAACACTCTATATTCACTCGGTTTAGTGGTTTGGGTGACACTTACATGTTCTGTTCATGTTTCCCTCAACTCTCCTCCAGAGCTTCCACCGATATGTGTACCTGCAAATGAAATCATCCTAGCCCCTTTTTCAGAGGTCACGGATGGTGCAATGAAAGTTCATGAGTTTCTGTCCTCGCGTGAAGCGAGTTGCCGACCACTGGTAAAGAGTGGTAAATCTTGAAAGAGATCCAGAGATTTTCCCTCTGGGTGGTTAAACTTGAATCGATTAAATGGCACAAAACCCAAGTTTCCCTTGTACGTCTGTGAAGACACTTGGTTCATGAAAGAACCTCCTACCGATGGATCTTTCCGTAAAATGGAAGATTCACCAGTTACACCCGTCAATTCAACCTTATTTATATTTTCACTCATTGGATAAGAAAGAATTGTTTCACTAACAGTTGCCGTTACCTCAAGTTTATTGGGTTTACTCCGTTTAGAATGAGGTAGAGCGGCTGATGTAACTAACTCCTTATGTGGTGCTGCCGAGGCACTATCTCCCTCAATAATGTGAATGACTGGCCGTTTAAGTGACAAATGAGGTGTAGGAGTTTGTTGTGTTTGTGTTTGCATTTGTAGAATGGGCTATTCAACCTGTGTTAGAGTCGGTGGGATTTCCTGCTCTTGGTCGGGTAAGATGGCCACTGGGGGCTGTAGAAATTGTATTTCCTGTGACACAATAGGAAATACAGAGGTTGGAATAGCAGGGATTGAAATATTACCTTGTCGTATACCTGCTCTCACTGGTCGTGGTAACAACGGAAGTGGGACAGTCTTTAGATATTCAGTTAGGACTGTAGGCAAATCCGTATATTTGTTTTTGCTTATGTAATTAATTACATTCGTCTTCATAGAAGAACATTCCACCTTTTGACCATTTTCCAAGCGTACCCTGTCTTCATCATTCAAAAAATCATTTAATATTAACTGTAGAAACCTTGGATATAGACATTTGACATTTTGAGTTCGAACATCTCTTGTTCCTAAGCGTTTCATTTTTAAAATGATTTGACCAAGCACTATTTTTCCAAAATTAATCCTCAAATTATTGGCGACCGCATACCCTATTATTTGAATAAATTCAGGTATTCGATCTTGATTTGTTCTATCTGAGGAAAAAACATGGTTAAGAGTGTGAAAGAAGAAATTCAAATACTCGGTTAGAAACATTCTAGATAGATTACCAGTATTGAAATTGCCATCTTGGTACCTTATAAAATGAAAGAACATTTCAATCTGTTCGGGTGTAGGATCAGAAACAAGATTTTCCATAGGAAAATGAAGAATTCAAATAACATCTCGTTTAGTGACCCTAATCGACCTACCAAATAGTCGATATGTGAATGCACACCCGTCTTGTCCAGAAGTGTTAACTGCACTGCAATATAGTTCACACAATGCATCATGGTTAAGCTATACCTATGTAACTAAAGCATAGCGAATTAATGAATGTTAATTCAGAAATTGTGTCCAAGCCCGAAATTGCTCATCCTGAATGTTTTCGATTTGCTGAATGGAAATAGGATTAACTTTAGCAATTAAAAAGCTTCCCTGCAATGCCATTTTCAAAACTTTGAGGAAATTCAAAAACAAGGGTTAGTGCGTATAACAAGAATATGAAATCCGCTCTAAAAACCACCAGCTAGATTGTGAGATTTTTCCGGTCAAAGCTTGAAATATTCAGCAATTGTGTGTATATGCTCTGTATATCTGAAAAATGATGATGTTAAACACAAACAAAAACTCATCATTTATAAGGTTTCAAGTATTAGTGGGTTAGGTGTAATAGTGACAGGTTATGTTTGAAAAATAACACCGCTCAATAATTTCTCACCTAACTACCTAATTAGCCGAAAAAACATCTTATCACCAAAACCTGTCGGCCGAAAAAACATTTATCGCCAAAACCTATCAGCCTATACACATACACATATTTAATACTTCTAATTATTATGGATTTAAAAATAATCACACAGTAAATCAAGAATTAATCCACAATAATCAGATAAACTCACAATTAAATAGACATAAAATTAACAAAATATCATTAATTGATATATGTCAATAAATATTTATTTAATTATGCTACAATTTATTTTAATAATCAAATATTAGAACAGGTGAGATCCAATCTTGAATTGCTTCAGTCATGATATCAATTATTAAAATATCGAGTACACGAGTATTACACAAAGATATAACATGCAAACCTGTTAATACTCAAGTATCGCCTCAGTAGTACCAACTAATTACCACAAATTTCTAACATTTAAACACATGGCAACTAATTAGTAGATAAAATCATGAAAATGTACAACAACTTGCATTTGTTGACTTCCTGTTAAGAGGACAAGTTTAACATGCCAAGTTCACTAACCAACCTGTTGAATGTAGATTCATCAAGTGGTTTCTTGAAAATGTCTGCAAGTTGTTGCTCAGTGGGAATGAAGTGAAGTTCCACAGTACCATGCATAACATGTTCACGAATGAAATGATACCTTATGTCGATGTGCTTGGTTCGAGAATGCTGTACTGGATTATTCGAGATTGCTATGGCACTTGTGTTGTCGCAGAATATGGGTATTTTGTTCAGCAATAGACCATAATCCATGAGTTGATTCCTCATCCACAAGATTTGTGAGCAACAGCTACCAGCTGCAATGTATTCTGCCTCTGTTGTAGATGTGGCTACTGAATGCTGCTTCTTGCTGAACCAGGAAACCAATCTCCTTCCAAGGAATTGACAACTTCCAGAAGTACTCTTGCGATCAATCTTGCAACCAGCATAATCAGAGTCTGTATAGCCAACTAGGTCGAAACCCGTATCCTTAGGATACCAAATACCAAGATTCGGAGTACCCTTAAGATATCTGAAGATACGCTTCACAGCTATCAAATGTGATTCTTTAGGATCAGCTTGGAACCTCGCACATAGGCATGTTGCGAACATTATATCTAGTCTGCTTGCAGTGAGGTAGAGTAGAGAACCTATCATGCCCCTATAGCTTGTTATGTCAACTCGTTTTCCAGATTTATCTTGATCAAGCTTAGTGGCAGTGGCCATGGGAGTCTTTGCAGGTGCTGAATCTTCAAGATGATATTTTTTAAGAAGATCCTTGATATACTTGGATTGATAGATAAAGATATTGTTAGGAATATGTTGTAGTTGATGATAACTTAACATTCAAGCAAAATTGTATGAGTCAAGTTTTGTAACTGTCAACGGATAAGACATTATAACTCTATTCGTTGACAGGTAGCTCATCAACGGATGAGGTTTTGTAGCATACTGCAATATCTCTATTTATCAGTTGATGGTGTTTTTATTCAGAGTCATGTTGACCATCAATGGATAGGCAGAATAGGGTAGCCAATTGTAAATAAGCTATGCTATGTAATTCTGTCTAAGTGAAAGTGTATCAACGGATAAGAACAGGGCTCTATCAACGGATACAACTCAAATCTACTCTATCAACGGATACAGCTCAAACTATCATCAACGGATAACTGTGCACAACATCAACGGATAATCATTATCACTTTATCCTATGCTAGCTAAGGATTAGCAGTTGATAAGGACAGGTTTGACTGACAGATCACATGGGTTGATAGTAGGTATAAAAAGCAGTATGGCAGCCATACTTTGGAAACACAGAAGAAAGAAGCATTCCATTTACACAGTACATACAAGAAAGGTGCAGGGGACATATCTGTTCACAAGGACAACCTTTCGGCGACATGTGGATTTGGAGTGGAGTAGCAAGTCAACTTGAGTTAGATTAATATTATCTTATTCCTGTAGTACTTGTAAACTTGGGATATATAACCAAGTGTAGCAACTCTTTAGAGATTAAGAAAACAGACATATTTGCTTAGGGTTTCTTGAATATCTTTAGAAGCAAAGAGTTGTAAAAACAGAAGCTGTGTACATTTGTATCACAGAGTTTTCTTCAAATAAAAGTCTCAGGTGGTACATTTAACCACCTGATTTTTTATGTGTTTGTGAACCATTTCTTATTCAGCAATTATTTCCTTATAGATTTCTGTAGTTTTTACCAGAAATTTATAATTATCAAGAATTGTATTCAACCCCCCCTTCTACAATTATCAAGAAGTCCAGGGAATAGAATCATTTGTGAGGGATACCTGGACTCAAAAGAAAAAGGAGCTAGAACCTTGCCTTGAGGATCTAGAGACTATTTGTGAATCAACGGATAGTGATCATCCGTTGACAGATGAACCATCAACGGATGAGAGGTATCCGTCGACTAGCAAAAAGTCTGTTAGTAAGAAGGAACTCAAGAAACTGAATAATCAGTATGGTCCTGTAGCCAAGAACTTTGTTTCTGGTGAAAGTAGCCAAGCCAAATCAAGTGAGAAGGCTAAGGCAGGTGATTTACTTAACAAAAAGGCTGTTGGTAAATCAGTTAATGAAAAGGTAGAGACTGAGGGTAAAAAGAAAAAGAACAGAAATGGTAAGATAGACATTAACAAGAAAAACAATTATTCTCCTGACTAGTTTGCTCCTAGGAAAACTTGTGGTAATTGCAATAGTGTCAATCACCTATCTTCTAATTGCAAGTCTGTTAAAAGGACTTCTGTTCATGTACCTCAATCTATGCCAAGTATGCCTGCAATGCCTGGTTTGTATCAGAATGCTAGTTTTTCAAATCCATATGTGAACATGCCATATGTGCCTAATCCTTATTTTCAATCTGTGAATATGCCACAAATGTCATGGAGCATTCCTAGCATGGATAATATGTATGCCAATTTTCCACAAATGCATGCATCAAATATTTATGCAAATGAGCATCTGTCAAAACCCATCACTCAAGCATCTACACCTAAAGTGAAGATTGCTAAGAATGTAAAACCAAAGGCTAACAAGAAAGGACCCAAGGAAACTTGGGTACCAAAATTAACTTGATTTGTATTTTGGAATGTGTGCAAGGAAATAAGAGGAATCTATGGTACCTAGACAGTGGATGCTCTAGGCATATGACAGGAGATTCAACCCTGCTCACAGAGTTCAAGGAGGAAGCTGGCCCTAGAATTACCTTTGGAGATGACAGCAAAGGATATACTAAGGGATATGGCTTGATTACAAAGGACAATGTCATCATTGAAGAAGTGGCTTTAGTTGAAGGTTTGAAGCACAATTTGCTGAGTGTCAGTCAGATTTGTGACAAAGACTATGAAGTAAAGTTCACTAAAGAAGCCTGTGTTGTTTCTACCAAGGAAAACAACAATGTGGTTCTGAAAGGCTTTAGAAAAGGAAATGTTTACATAGCTGATTTCAACTCAGTATGCTCAGAATCCATTACTTGTCTCTTCAGCAAAGCAAGCAAGGATGAGAGTTGGCTATGGCATAAAAAGTTGTCTTATTTGAATTTTAAAGTTATGAATGATTTGGTAAGAAAGGATCTTGCTAGAGGAATCCCTCAATTGGAGTTCATCAAGGATGGATTGTGTGATGCCTGCCAACTAGGAAAGCAAAAGAAATCATCCTTCAAGAGCAAGACAGAGTCATCCATTGTTAAGCCCCTTCAATTGCTGTATATGGACTTATTTGGTCCAGTAAATGTCATGTCCATTTTAAAGAAGAAATACTGCCTGGTGATTGTGGATGATTTTTCGAAGTTTACATGGAGCTTCTTCCTGCACTCCAAAGATTGTGCAAGTGAAATCATCATCAATCATCTCAGACTAGTAAACAATGGTTCTGAAGTAAAAGTACAAAGAATCAGGAGTGACAATGGCACTGAATTTAAAAATTCCACAATGAAGATTTTCTGTGAAGAGAATGGAATTGTCCATGAGTTTTCTGCTGCTAGAACACCTCAACAAAATGGGGTTGTTGAAAGGAAAAACAGAACTCTCATTGAAGCAGCTAGAACAATGTTAAGTGAATCAAGATTGCCAACATATTTTTGGGCTGAAGCTGTCAACACTGCCTGCTTCACTCAGAATATTTCCTTGATCAATCAAGCTAGAGGAATGACTCCTTATCAGTTATTCACCAACAAGAAACCAACGTTAGCTTTTCTTCATGTCTTTGGATGTAAGTGTTTTGTGCTAAGAAATCATGGAGATAACTTGGGCAAATTTGAAGCAAAGGCAGATGAAGCTATCTTTGTTGGATATGCAGCAGGGAAAGCCTATAGAGTCTACAATCTAAGAACCAACATTGTTATGGAATCTGTACATGTTGTGTTTGATGATCAAAAGATTCTAGGTCTAAATGATGAAGGCTTACATGAAAAGTTGAGATTTGAAAATGAGGTAGAAGGAAGAATGTACATTGATGATGATGAGGAAAATGAAGATCATGGCCATGGAAATTCACCTAGAGTTGTTGGCCCAACTAGAAGTGATGCTAACACTGGAAATGAAGCATCCGTTAACAGTCATACTGGAGCATCAGATGCATCCGTTGACAGGCATTCTCATGCATCCGTCGACAGGCAAAATGGAGCATCCGTTGATAGACAAAATGATGCATCTGTTAACAGTCAACTTCATAATTCCGCAAGGACAACAAACTCAGGGGGAGTTTCTCAAAGTCAAAACTCAATATCCAATCAACAAGATCATGCTCACTTAGATGAAGCAACCTCATCTAGATCAAACCTTCCACCTTCAAGAAAATGGACCAGAGATCATCCTTTTGAGTTAATCATTGGTGACTCAAACTCAAGAGTCCAAACTAAGAGGGCCACACAAGAAGAATGCCTATACAGTAGTTTCCTGTCTCAAGAGGAACCTAAGAAAGTGGAAGATGCCCTTCTAGATCCAGATTGGGTCTTAGCAATGCAAGAAGAGCTAAACCAATTTGAGAGGAATAAAGTATGGAAGCTTGTGCCCAAACCTGATGATAGAGGTATCATAGGTACCAAATGGGTTCTCAAGAATAAGACTGATGAAAATGGCATAATTGTGAGAAATAAAGCTAGATTAGTGGCAAAGGGCTATTCTCAAGAAGAAGGAATAGATTTTGATGAAACTTTTGCTCCAGTGGCAAGACTTGAGGCAATTAGAATTTTCCTAGCCTATGCAGCACATGCCAATTTCAAAGTCTATCAGATGGATGTCAAAAGTGCCTTTCTAAATGGGGAACTGGAAGAAGAGGTATATGTCCATCAACCTCCTGGCTTTGAAGATCCAGAATTTCCAGAATATGTATATCTTCTCTTGAAAGCACTTTATAGTTTGAAGCAAGCACCAAGAGCCTGGTATGACACTTTATCTCAATTTCTTTTGGAGAATCACTTCACTAGAGGTACAGTAGATAAAACCTTATTTCATAGGAATGTCAATGTTCTTCAATACTTGTTCAAATCTATGTAGATGATATTATTTTTGGGTCTACAGATGAGAAGCTTTGCAAAAGGTTTGCCAAACTTATGCAAAGTAGGTATGAAATGAGCATGATGGGTGAATTAACTTACTTTCTTGGTTTACAAGTAAAGCAAGTAAATGAGGGAATTTTCATAAGTCAAACAAAATATATTTATGATCTTTTAAAGAAATTTGACTTAATGGATTGTGCCTCTGCAAAAACACCTATGGCCACTGCAACTAAGCTTGAGTTGAATACTAAGGAAAAATCTGTGGACATCTCAAGCTATAGAGGCATGGTAGGCTCACTTCTATATCTAACAGCTAGTAGACCTGATATAATGTTTTCCACTTGTCTGTGTGCTAGATTTCAAGCTGACCCTAGAGAGTCTCACTTAATTGCTATTAAGAGAATTTTCAGGTATCTCAAGGGAACACCAAACTTTGGCATTTGGTACCCAAGAGATTCTGGTTTTGATCTAATTGGCTATTCAGATGCAGACTATGCAGGTTGCAGAATTGATAGGAAAAGTACTACAGGCTCCTGTCAATTTCTAGGGAACAGGCTTGTGTCATGGGTCAGTAAGAAACAGAACTCAGTCTCCACTTCTACAGCTGAAGCTGAGTACATTGCTGCTGGAAGTTGTTGTGCACAGATTCTTTGGATGAAAAATCAACTTATTGACTATGGTCTAAAAATTGAGAAGATTCCAATTTTCTGTGACAACACTAGTGCTATTGCCATCACAGAGAATCCAGTGCAACATTCGAGAACCAAGCATATTGACATCAAATACCACTTCATTAGAGAGCATGTGATGAATGGTACAGTAGAAATGCACTTTGTGCCAAGTGAAATGCAGCTTGCAGATATCTTCACCAAGCCTCTTGATGAATCTTCATTCACAAGGTTGGTAGGTGAACTAGGTATGCTTAATTTTTCATAATTCCTAGTGATATCTAATCATACTGTATTGCAGCTAGAAAAGTGTTTTGGTTTACTTGAGAATTAAAAACTCTCAGAAAAACTCTTAGCAGAAATTTTGTTTAAGACAAAATTTGCTTATCAACGGATATCCTTTTATCCGTTGGTAGTATAAACACATTACTAGATTTTCGTATGTCAACGGATAACAGGTTGTCCACGTCATCGATGGATAAACTGTTTTCTCAACCGTCCAATCTTTATCCGTTGATATACATATTTCTTTTTATAGCCGTTGGTAAACGTGTATAATTAGTCACAGCTGTACTTCTTTTCTTTTCATTTATTATCTGACAGTTACTTTTGTCCAATGGGGTAATTACTTTTAATTATTTCATTTTTAATTCTTGAAAAATATAAAAGGCTGTCTTGTGCTCTCACATCTCACCTTTATTCATTTTCAAGAATCTCATAAGTTAACTGCATATTCTTCACTAAAACTCTCTCTGCAACAAAAGTTCAAACACTTCAATGGCGCCTATTGTCAAGATGATGTCCTCCACTGGGTTTACCTATGAGAAGAACAATTTCGCGGCCTTTGTTGATACAGTGAACGCTCCAGAAGCATATCACACCATGATGAATTTCGTGAAGAAATGCAAACTGTCATATGCTATGACTGCCACCACTCCTCTAATCCATGAGGTAATTGAAGAGGTGTGGGCATCTGATGAGTACAATGGCACAGACGGTACACTTGCTTTTTCTTTGAAGGGTAAAAACTATGTAGTTAATTCTGATGTGATAACTGCTTGTTTAAAAATGTCTGAGAATAACTGTCTGAAAGTACCCAGTAATGCTGAAATTGTTACCATGCTTAATTCCATAAATTATACCCTTAGTACTGAGAACTTAGGGAAAATTGTTAGGAAATGTATGGTTAAAGAATGGAGTTATTTTTGTGATGCCTTCATTAAAACTTTTTCTGGCAAGATTAGTAATTTTGATGCTGTTACCAATTCCATGCTAGTTATGCTATGTATGCTTTTGACTGATAAATTCTATAATTTTGGCACACTAGTCATGTATGAGATAGCAGCTAAATTAGGTAAAAAGGAAAATAGGAGCAAGAATGTTTATTTTGCTAGATTTTTTATGCTCCTAGCACTGCATGTATCTGAGAATGAGCTATCCATTGCTAACCTGGATAGCAAGTTCAATTGTTTTGTTCAGGAGAAGAGAGTCGTAAGTGATTTGATTCGAATGAACCTAAATGCAGAAGTACAATTGGTATATCTACCAATTGTTCATGTAACTATCTCCAACCCTGAAACCCCTATCTCCAACCCCCAAATTTCTTTGCCTTCTAGTGTCACAATGGAGTCTGTAGCTGTGACCAAACAGGCTCCTACCAAAGTGACCAAATCCAGAGTTCCAAAACCACAATCTAAAAGACAAACCTCAGGTGTCTCTCAAAAGGCACCTGTTGCAAAAACTACCAAAAATCTTGAGGGGAGTGTGAAGGTGGTAGTGAGTGGTGAGGGACAGGGTGAACTTCAAAGAAGCCCTAAGGATAAGGAAGGTGAGGCAGGTGCAACCAACATTTCAGTCTCTCAAAAGACTGTTAATGAACCTTCAAGCCAAATTCTAGTTACATCCTCTCAACAGGGTGTGACTACTGATTTAAGTTCCATTCCAGGAACACTGCACAAAAGGGCAAGAGACACAGATAGCTCTCACTCAAAAACCTATGGTAGAAGAGTAAAATCCAAAACCATTGGGGAATCACAGGGTGCACACACAGTACAGCAAATTGTACCTTCTCAAATTCAGTTTGATGTGACTTCAATAAATGTGGAGTCACAACCCCTTGATCTTAACCTTCAAATCGATACACATTTTAATCCACCATCACCAACTCCATCTCTGGATGTGGATATGATATCTACATCAATTCCTGATTCTCCATCTTTAAAATTCTTGGAGAAGCCCCACTCAACAATTGGTGGTCATCATCTTTTAGATGATTTGTTGGGCCATCAATCTTCCATTCCTGAATTCACAACACTATCTGTGGCCTCTTCCTTAAAATCAATCACCACAGATTCAGTGTTGGTTTTCACTTCAACGGATACTCTTTTTCCTTCATCAACGGATATCCTTCATCCGTTGACAGGTGTTTCTCCATCAACGGATGTGTCTACAAATAATCATCCGTTGACAACAATAACTACTACATCAACGGATACACTTTATCCGTTGACAACTCTCTCTACCACTGCAAAATGTGACATTCCCATGTCAACTGTGGAGGAGTTTGTAGTAGTTGAAACACTTTTAGGAATGAGGGAAGGGAGTGAGAGGCTGCCTTGTGAGCAGGCAAAAGGAGAGAAAAATAATGAGAGGCTGGCCATTTCTTCCGGTCAGGCAAAAGGAGAGCAAGAGAGTTCCACCTTAGTAGGTGAAGGTGAGGGTGTGAGAGGTGTGAGCCAGGGGGAGCCCCTGATGCAAGAAAAGAGAGATGAGAAGAGAGAAGGGACTACAGGAGAAATAAGGCAGGATGACTCAGCCATTGCAAGTGAGTTAATGGAGGTTAATGAAGCTTCCAAAGAGATGGAATTTCGACAAGAATATCAGTCAATTATTGACTCCATCTCTTTGGATCCTGAAACCTTTACTCATCCTGTTTCTACCTATCATATCATGGCACAACAGGGCAATGTGGAGGTAGAGAAGGCAATGCACCTAGTGCACACCTCAGAATCTCTTCAAAGAGCAAAAGAAGCTTTACAAACCCTGTTTCCAAGTGCTGGAAGTGAAGAATTTGGCAGTGATCACAGTCAAAGTTCAGATGGTGAAGGAATCAATGAAGAGGAGACTCTAGAATGGATGTTTTCCAATGCCACTGAACTTGGGGATCTCAATGTGGAAATCATGAAGCAATATCAATCTGCTAAGGCTGAGCACCAAACTGCAGAACCACAGAGAAAGACTGTTCTTGAGCAGGTTATGGCCTCCCTGAAATTGCAAAAGATGCACACAGTTATTCAAAGAACACAACAGGAGGAGGTCAAAACTGCAATTAGAGATATGAAGATAGAACTAGATGCCAGGATTGAGGCACTAGCTTCTACTACCACTCAGAAGGTGCTTACTAGCAAACTTCTCAAAGAAGATAGTCTGGCTAAGTCTGTTCAACTTCTTTCCTCTAGAGTGGATAGTATGGAATCTCAAATGCAATCTATCATTGCCAATCAATCAAAACAAACTCAACTACTGGAAATTCTACTTGCAGCTTCATCCCCAACCCTTGATGCTAACAAAAAGGGGGAGAAAATGGGAACAAGCAAAGAAGAGGCTGCAACATCTTCTGGTCAAATTCAAGCTACCAGTAGTAAGATAGCACAGATTGAGGGGGAGCAACAGCCAATTGTAGTGGTCAATCCAATAGAGTTTGAGATAAAGGCTTCCCCTGTGAAGAAACAAGTGGCTCTGCCTGAGATTCAAAGTTTAGAAGAAATCTCAGATGGTGAAAGGCAAGCCAGAATAGAAGCTTTGGAAAAGATCAACAAGGAGACTAATGAAAGAATTCTAAAGACAGAGAGGATGATCAATGAATCAATTGCATCATCTCTGTTTCTTAATGCTCAATCTTCTGCTCCAACAATATCAACCACAATCATGAAGGTGCTCACTCCAAAGATTGTGGCTCCTACATTCTATGATGCTGAGCCATCATATGTCAAAGAGTTTGAACTAGTCATCAAAACCAGAGCCTACTCACCTCCAAAGGAAAATGGGAAGAACAAGCTTCAATTAGACTACCCATTTCCCAAGGATGATGAAGAAAAGCTAATGGGAAAAACAATCATAGAGTTCAAAGAGCAGACAAATAAGAGTGTAAGAGATTGGATGGCTATAATTATAAGGAATGGAAAAGTATTAAACATATCCAACAGCCATCCTAGATTTGTGGAAGCTAAAAGAGAAGAAGTCTCCAGAATCCAAAGGGAAGCTCATCCAAGTACAGAAAATCAACATGAAAACTCAGATGAGAAGCAAGCCAGGCTGGCTCAAGAGCTAATGGATGAGGTAGAGGTTGAAATGAAGGAACCTGAGGAAGTTCCCAAATCCAAACCTAAAAGAAGGAAAGCTAAAACCAAAAGGGTTCTTTCTCCAGAACCCTCTCCAGAAAAAGAAACCACTGGCTCATCAGTATCTATATCTGCAACATTAATCGACCCAACTGTGAACTTTCATGGTGACCCCATAATGCCTAAAGAAGAACCAATGAATTTTGATTCAATTGAAGTTCCTTCATTCTTGCTGAATCCAAAACAGAAGAAAAGGGCTCCAAAGAAGCAACTTTCAAAGGGACCAGTTCAAGTTGCTAGGGTACCTGCTATTGTCAAACAACCAATCTTGGAAAACAAAGAAGACTTTATCTATCAGGCAGAAATTGAAGAATACTCTGGCATGAATCTATTTTTGGATGAATTGTCAGAAGTAAGAGGAATTGATAAATACAAGAATCTGCCTGAGAGATTAGTGTTTGTCTACAAGGGAGGAAATCAGAGGACATGGCCATTACAGAAGGTTCTTGGAGAGAATTATCATACATTGACCAAAGTGTTCTCAGCATTTAAGAGACACACAGGGTTCTCTGAGACAGCCAGAAGGGAGATAATTAGCAGAATAGAAGAAATAAGGAGAGAATGGAACTCACCCTCAAGTCTACCAAAGAAAATGAAGATCCCATACAATGGACAGAAAATCCACATTCAACCCTTTTGGATGATGGAGTTCAGGGATGAAGAGGGCACTAGGAGATTCTTCAGGTTAGAAGACCAACTGTCAAATGCTAGTTCTGAATACCTAAGATGGTTAAAACTAAAGCTAAATCCAAAAGTTATTGAAGAAGATACCTTCTATAGGCAACTTCAAGTGCAAATTGAGTCCAACTCTGCCAAGAAAGGAAAGTCAAGGGTGCAGCCAACCAGAGAGAGGAAACATCATTAATTTGCTCAATCTAAAGGAGCACATCTCTGATAAGTTTCTTAAAGCTTTCTGTTTTTAATTTTTGTAGCTTAATACAATTTTTGCATACTGTAGTGTATAAATCTTTAGGAATGTTTTGTTATCATCAAGGTTCTGAATTTATGCTTTATTGCCATCAAGTATAAATTGGGGGAGATTGTTAGGAATATGTTGTAGTTGATGATAACTTAACATTCAAGCAAAATTGTATGAGTCAAGTTTTGTAACTGTCAACGGATAAGACATTATAACTCTATTCGTTGACAGGTAGCTCATCAACGGATGAGGTTTTGTAGCATAC
This sequence comes from Kitagawia praeruptora, assembly GCA_037693485.1. Lineage (NCBI taxonomy): Eukaryota > Viridiplantae > Streptophyta > Magnoliopsida > Apiales > Apiaceae > Kitagawia > Kitagawia praeruptora. The sequence goes on from CM075345.1 coordinate 57,981,181, forward strand.
TGCAATATCTCTATTTATCAGTTGATAGTGTTTTTATTCAGAGTCATGTTGACCATCAATGGATAGGCAGAATAGGGTAGCCAATTGTAAATAAGCTATGCTATGTAATTCTGTCTAAGTGAAAGTGTATCAACGGATAAGAACAGGGCTCTATCAATGGATACAACTCAAATCTACTCTATCAACGGATACAGCTCAAACTATCATCAACGGATAACTGTGCACAACATCAACGGATAATCATTATCACTTTATCCTATGCTAGCTAAGGATTAGCAGTTGATAAGGACAGGTTTGACTGACAGATCACATGGGTTGATAGTAGGTATAAAAAGCAGTATGGCAGCCATACTTTGGAAAGACAGAAGAAAGAAGCATTCCATTTACACAGTACATACAAGAAAGGTGCAGGGGACATATCTGTTCACAAGGACAACCTTTCGGCTACATGTGGATTTGGAGTGGAGTAGCAAGTCAACTTGAGTTAGATTAATATTTTCTTATTCCTGTAGTACTTGTAAACTTGGGATATATAACCAAGTGTAGCAACTCTTTAGAGATTAAGAAAACAGACATATTTGCTTAGGGTTTCTTGAATATCTTTAGAAGCAAAGAGTTGTAAAAACAGAAGTTGTGTACATTTGTATCACAGAGTTTTATTCAAATAAAAGTCTCAGGTGGTACATTTAACCACCTGATTTTTTATGTGTTTGTGAACCATTTCTTATTCAGCAATTATTTCCTTATAGCTTTCTGTGGTTTTTACCAGAAATTTATAATTATCAAGAATTGTATTCAACCCCCCCCCCCTTCTACAATTATACAAGTGTGTAATCTGGGAATAACAGATACCATCTGTTCTTTGGCTTACTTGCAATCCAAGAAAGTAGTTCAGCTCTCCCATCATGCTCATCTCGTACCTACTCTGCATCAACTTAGCAAACCTTGCACAAAGTGCATCATTCGTAGAGCCAAATATAATGTCATCAACATAAACTTGCACAAGTAGAATATCATTTTTATGCTTTTTATAGAACAGAGTTTTATCTATGACACCTCTAGTAAAACCACTTTCAAGTAAGAATTCAGCAAGAGTGTCATACCATGTTCTAGGCGACTGCTTAAGACCATAGAGAGCTTTGAATAGAAGGTAGACGAAGTCCTCACATTCAGGATCAATAAAACCAGGAGGCTGTTCAACATAGACCTCTTCTTCAAGCTCACCATTCAAGAAAGCACTTTTCACATCCATCTAATATACTCTGAAGTTTGAATGTGCAGCAAATGCCAGAAACATCCTGATGGCTTCTAGTCTAGCAACTGGTGCGAAGGTCTCATCACAATCAATACCTTCTTCTTGAGTGTAGCCTTTGGCAACCAGTCTTGCCTTGTTCCTTGTAACTATTCCATTCTCATCAAGTTTATTTCTGAATACCCATCTTACATCAATTACAGATTTATCCTTTGGTCTGGGTACCAGCTTCCAAACTTTCGTTCTTTCAAACTGATTTGAGTTCCTCTTGCATTGCAATCACCCAATCTGGATCTTCCAGAGCTTTTCCAACCTTCTTAGGTTCAATTTCTGATAGAAAACCAGAATACAAACATTCGTTCTGAGTAGCTCTTCTAGTCTGAACTCTTGAGTCAAGATCACCAATGATCAGATCAAAAGTATGATCTCGATTCCAAACAGTTTGCCTTGGTAGATAAGATCTGGATGATTCCCCATTATTAGCATTCTGACTAGTGGATCCTTCTCCTGCTCCCCCTGAGTTGTTGCTTGTCTGACCTGTAGATTCTTCAACTTGAGGACTAGAACCAGAAATAGTCTGACTTTGAGATCCTGTGTTCCCACTGCCATTACCAGAATCTGGATCATCATTATCATCATTACCATTATTATTTACATTATCAACAGCAACCTCAGGTTCAGTTTCATCATCCTCATCATCAGAAAGATTCCCAAAAGCTAGAGATTCATCATCATCTTCTTTCTAAATACTAGGAGATCTTGCATCGTCAAATCTCACATTAAGGCTTTCCACAACCTTCTGACTATCGATCACATACACCCTGTATGCCTTAGACTCCAATGAATACCCTAGGAAAATGCCTTCATCTGCTTTAGCATCAAACTTACCAAGATGCTCATAGCCATCTTTAAGAGCATAGCATTTTCCTCCGAACACATGAAAGTACTTCACGGATGGTTTAGTGAGGGCCATAAGCTCATATGGTGTCTTCTCATACATTTTGTTGATCAGGGTTCTATTCTGAGTATAGCAAGCTGCATTGACTGCCTCAGCCCAGAAATAGGTAGGAAGTTTAGCTTCATTTAGCATTGTTCTGGCAGCTTCAATCAGTGTTCGATTCTTCCTCTCAACCACTCCATTCTGCTGCGGAGTCCTGGGTGCTGAAAACTGTCTTGAAATACCCTTCTCAGTACACCAGCTATTGAGAACTGAGTTTCTGAATTCAGTCCCATTATCTGATCTGATTTTATGCACGGGCACTCCAGCTTCTAGCTCAATCTTCTTGATATGATCGATAATCATATGCGCTGCTTCATCCTTAGAATGCAAGAATAACACCCATGTGTATTTGGAATAATCATCCACAATTACTAAACAGTATCGCTTCTTGGACATAGACATGACATTAATTGGACCAAACAAATCCATATGCAGAAGTTACAGTGGTTCAGTGATGTCTGATATTGTCTTCCTTTTGTGTGATGCTCTCTTGGACTTTCCCTTTTCACATGCTGCACATAGTCCGTCAGGACTGAACTCCATCTCGGGTAATCCTCTCACAAGTTCCCTCTTGACTAGAGAATTCATAGTCTTGAAGTTAAGATGTGAAAGCTTCTTATGCCATAACCAACTGTCTTCTGAAGATGCTTTACCATAGAAGCACTTGACTTCATCATTGCCAGAGTTCCAGTCAGCTACGAACAAATCACCCTTTCTCACTCCTTGCAAAGCGAGCTTCTCATCCCTCTTGTTACTGATCAGACACTTTTCCTTCTTGAACAAGACTTCATATCCTTTATCACAAAATTGACTTATGCTCAGAAGATTATGCTTTAGACCATCAACAAGAGAGACTTCTTCAACGATGACATTCCCAAATTCCAAACAGCCATATCCCGTAGTGAATCCTTTGCTGTCATCTCCAAAGGTAACCACTAGGCCAGCTTTCTCAACCACCTTTGATAGCAGGGCTCTATCACCGGTCATATGTCTCGAACATCCACTGTCCAGAATCCACATGGCTCGCTTTTTCTTCATGCCCTGTATTCAAAGGAGATTAAGTTTTCTTTGGTACCCAAACTTGTTTGGGTCCAAAGAGCTTAGACACATTTGCATATTTAACAGATTTCTGTGCAGATTTAGCAGATTTAGCATTTGCCTTGACTGTCTCCTTTTCTCTTACAGAGGCCTCAGCAGAATTGCTTCTAGGCTTGGGAGAAAAGGATTATTTCCTAGATTTAGGTGGACTAGCAGTCTTAGGTCTGTTATTTCTATCATGTTTTGTTTTCTTACTTTTATCATCATGTGAACAATTATTAACAGCAGGAGATGCATGTGTCACATTTAGAAAAGCAGTCATAAGATTAACAGTGCATGATCATATGCAAGCAGTTGAAGCACACTTAGAATGAACAGGCATGGCAGACATGTTATGAACATGAGCATTAATATTATGATTATTCTCTACTTTAACATTCTTACATGCATGAGTAAGATGAGCAGCAGAGTTGCAGTTGTTACATAACTTCCTAGGACCATTTTTGCCTATCCTTCCATTTCTGTTCTTCTTAGCCTTAGACTCATTTTGATCACCTAGTTCAGTTTTAGGTTTTACAAATTTGACAAACTTACTAGGTGACATTGCCTTTTCATTTCTTTGCTTTTTAATGTCCTCAACAAGTATTTCATTTCTAATTAATAAAGCATCAACATCAAAGGGCTCATAGGTAACTTCCTTATATAGGGGACTATCTGCATTCTTAAGAACAGGTGGTGCATTACTGGATGTAGTCTTAGCTGATTCAGGATCCACCACTTGTTTCTTACATTTTTAACATTATAGTCAAATCCAATAGCAACTCTTGGACAAGATATTTGACTATCAAACAATTCCCTAGCAAGGTTAGCTGAATTCTGAAAAGCATATAGCTTACCATCTATGTCAGCTATTTTCTCTTTAAGTTCATTCTCTGTCTCGACACTAACCTGGAATTTGTTTTCTAGATACTCATTTCTTTTCTTTAGATTTTCTATCTGCATATTAGTGAGTTCTAGTTCCTCATTCCTGGCTTGTATCTTACTAAGTTCAGCTCTAGCATTTTCAGTCTCAGATTTAGCAGTTGTTATATCTTTTAAAGCATATTCTAAATCCCATCTAAGATCACTTATAGATTTGCTAGAGTCTATCAAATGCTTGACACAATCACGATTACGACATTTAAATCTATCAGCCATAGAAGCAGACATGTTTTTTACCTCATATCCGTAAGTAGGATCATAGTATGCCATCAGCGCAAGATTGCCATACTCCTCTTCATCGTCAGTGTCATCCCAGCTTTTGCCCTCGGCAATGTATGACTTGACATGATACTTTCTCTGAGAGCTAGAGTCCCTTTTCTGAAAAACGTTCTTCCTTTCATTTGCTTGCCTGGGTTCTCTGCATTCGCTGGCAAAATGCCCCATCTTATCACAGTTGTAGCACCGAAACTTGCTACGGTCTACCATCCCTGTCTTGTTACTCTTTCCTGATTCAGACCCAGAAGATGAACCAGTTCTCTGTGATCTGCTGCTACTTCCAGAAGATCTGTACTTGGCATTTTTCCTGAATCTGATTCGGCTAAAGTTAGCTGCCAATGTAGCCATAGCAGGATCCTCCAGTTACTGCAACTCCTCAAGAGTATAATACTCACTTTCGTCACCAGGCAGATCATCATTGTCCATTTCAGCTTCAAAGAACACATCCTTCTTGTTCTGCGGTTTCACAACCTTTGTTTCAGGTTCTTTGTGGCTGGATGCAGTAAGAGCAATTGTCTTCAATAATTCAGCATTCTTGCTGTCCACTGTTCCAACACCATATATAATTTTCCTTTGCTCTTGCTCCATCTCATGAGTTCTTAACTTTCCATACAACTTCTCAAGAGTCATTGTAGCAAAGTCATCTCTCTCTCTGATGGATGACGCTTTATGTTCTACATGGTGTGGTAGAGTCAGCATGAATTTCCTGTTTGTCTCTCTTAGAGGATACTTCTTCCCGTGAATGCTCAACTCATTCAGTAGCTTATTGTATCTCTCAAAAACTTGAGTGATACTTTCACCAGGAAGAGATTTAAAAGCTTCGTAGTGAGACGTCAGAATATCCAGTCAATTTTCACGAACTTCATCAGTTCCTTCCAATCGTATCCCACATGTGTTTCGCACTAGTACAGTTCATAATTTGATGATTCATTTCTTCATCCATGGAGTCAACTATGATTAGTCTAAGATTGGTATCCAATCCATCTTTTTCAGTTTCAGCAGCGGTATACTCCGATGGACGTTTTGGAATCATTCCTCCAACAGCTGCACTACTTTCACCATCCTCAGTAGTTTCAGGAGCAGCTTTCATTGGTTTAGACCAACCCTCAGTCAACGTCTCCATGTATCTAGGATTTGACGCTTGCATGAACAGTAACATCTTCATTTTCCACATGCTGTAATTATCACGCTTAAATGAAGGAACCTTAATACTGCTACCTTTTTTAGTACTCATGATTCTGGATGACGAACGCGGATCTGATCTGTATGTCGATCAACAAGCTCTTATGCCAATTGTTAGGTCCAGAATAACGTAGAAGGGGGGTTGAATACGTTATTTCGAAATATTTGGATTTTTGAGATGTGAAAAATAAGGTCAACAACTGAATCGAAATAACACAATCAATTCGGGAAAATATCTTTGAATTGATAAAAACCGAGGGGTGTTACAACTTCTAATCCAGTGGATTAGCTTCAAAAACCAGAACACTCCTAAGGATAGTTTAGGCACGAGGACCTTCTACCCGACACTTCCTGAAAGCGGGCTAAGCCGGCTTTCCTACTAGATGGAATGTCTAGCAGCTTACACAGAGAAGATATAAGAGAGAGAAGAGAAATTTGTGTGTTGAGGTGTGTTTTGAAATGAAATACAACATGCCTATTTATAGATTTTAGAAAGTCACTATTTGGCACTATTCCAACAACCCCCAAATACTATTCCAACAACCCTAGTTACTATTTCAACAACCGCAATTACTATTCCAACAACCGCAGTTACTATTCATATGAATAGTGCTATTCATATGAATAGTGATTTCGGTTACTATTCTATGAATAGTGATTTCGGTTACTATTCATATTCTCTTCTGTTTATTTTGCTGTTTTAATTCATCTCAGAAAATAATTTAAGTACCAGATTAATTTAATTATTTTGTTATAAATAATTAATTAATCTGTTACTTATTTAATTTTCAGAGTAAATTAACTTTTGACAATACCTTGAGATATTATGTCTGTCCTTGATCGTCAACAGGCTTTGGCAATTCTTTCTATGAATTAATGTGTTGATCCTTCCCGTATGTGTTGACACTTGGTGCACTGGTCTGGTTCACAAGTGACTAGCACTGATCTTGATCTTCACACCTTCGTTACATTCCAATTTATTAGCCTGCAACAATATCTTCAAATACATGAAATCTTTTGGCCCTTCAACTGAATCATCTGTACATCTTATTCTGTCACTGAGGCTTGATCATGTTAATGAACTTCTTTCAGCGACTTGATCCTTGTTGGTGCCTGTTCTTCAAATTTCACGATCTCTGTATAGAGTTAATATTATTTATCTTTTATCCTAGTTGAATTACATATGTCCTCTATTACATATTACATTACATTATGCCTTACATCAAGTTCACATGCTAATTTTTTTTTTTATTATTTACATTTTCTTGGCAAACTGATGTCTTTTTTAGGAATTTGAGATAAAGCAAACATGAGAAATTCTAAAATTCCTAGATTTATTTTCAATAATATTTAAAGCAATAAAGGATCAAATTTGATTATTATTTTCTCCAAATAAAATGTCCATACATACATTAGTATGTACCTATCAAGTAAATCATACCCCATATCATTTGATAATACTTTTAAGAAAAAATGATAAAAATAACTTTTTTTTAATCAAAATTAACAAAAACAATAATTATCGGACGTGTTGGTTGTTTTTAACAACTGAGATACGCATTTGTGAATTGGATATCCCATTTATATAAGAAACACATATCACTTATTTGTTTGTGATACATATTTGTAAGTTGGGTATCATATATGTAAAACCTAAATGATAAATGCGTATTATGTATGAATACTCAATTCACAAATACATATCATATATAAATATATATAAAGAAATATTAAAATATCTTAATACTCCAATAAAAAAAAACGTAATATGAATACGAAATTGTGATTTGAATATTTTGTTAGTTACAGAGGCATGCCTGTACACATCTAATAACAAGCCTAATTGTTTGTAATGCTTTGCATTACTTACTTGACCTCTTAACTGAGGGAACCTCTAGTTGTAGAGTTTCTGTTTGTATTGTACTTGTAATAGGCATCAAATCCTAGTTGTGTAATTGTACAAATAGAGTCTAGAATAATGCTTGAAAGAAGTTCCAAGGTTCATGCCTCAAGCAAGGAGTTAAAGACTGTCAAATAATCACAGTTGGGATTTGACGAAATGAAGAATTTGCCTAAGTACCAATTCGAGAAGTATATTTGTCTATTCGAGAAGTCCAGCATTCGAGAAGTCAGAGATTCGATATCTCAAGACACTATTCGATATCTCTGAATACACTGTTCGATATCTCATTCGATATCTCAGGAATTCGATATGTCTACTACTCTATTCGAGATCTCAAGAAGTCAACAAGTCAAGATGGTATTCGAGTTCTCAAAGAGTCAACAAGTCAAAGTTCCATTCGATATCTCAAGGACTCAGAAAGCTATTCGACAACTCGAGGATTCGATAAGTCAAATGTTCTATTCGACAACTCAAGGAATCCTGATGGAAAAGAGCTATTCGAGAAGTGGTTCGATATGTCATTATAACAGTATTCGAGAACTCAGAGTTATCGATCAAGTCAATTCTAGTTCTCGAATCACTTACTTAGTCACTTCTCGAATACATTCTTGGAGACAAAATACTGAAGAAATTGTACAAGTCAGAAACCTGCAACAAGCCAATGCACTTTATGGACCACAATCTGTAACGTGCTCTGGAAAGCCTACAAGGAAGCTTGGAGAGATATAGAAGAGACAAGGAGCTAAAGAAGTGGATCTAAACAGGCTTTGCAAAGTCAAATCTGTAACCGTTTGGACTCTTACTCAAAAAGGATAGACAGACTAGAAAGTAATTTGTTTAGCTACCTTATTTGTAGTAAGCAGGCTGTATCCATGTTCTATAAGGACACAGCCTCACTTCATAACTTAGTAACTTTTGTGAGTCTAGTTTTTCATACACTGTAAGCTATATCTCTCTGAGAAAAACGAAGCTGAGAATACTACCATTTGTATTCACAGATTGTAGCAACCTTTATCTAATATACATTAGATTAAAGTGATATTGCGTGTTGTGTTGTTTATTTATCCGCACCTTCACTTCTACACACACAGGCACTTATCTGCTACATAGACTCAATCAAGAAAAGTTCAAGAATCCATTCACCCCCCCCTCTGTATTCTTTTACCGTATTCAATACTCAACAAGTGGTATCAGAGCGGGCTGTTTATTCAAAAACAGAGAAACGATCATGAGTTCGAATACACCAAAGACTACAGGAACGGTGAAGGTCCCTAAGTTTGATAAAGAAAACTTCAACCTCTGGAAGATAAAGATGATGTTGTTCATCAAAGCCTCTCATCCCTTGTATCCTGAGATTCTCAAGAATGGTCCTTTTGTTCCACAACAAGAGATACCAGAGAAGACTGTTGGAACCATAACAATCCCTAGAACTTATGAGGCCAAGGATCCATCAAAGTGGACAGAGTCAGAAAGGGAGAAGGTTGCTCTTGACAGCCACCTCATGTTGCTCATCATTGATTCCATGGACATGTCAATGTTTGCAAACATTGCATCATGCACGTCTGCTAAAGAGATGTGGGATCACATTGAGGTGTTGTGTGAAGGGACTGATGAGGTTAAAGAAAACAGGAAACAGATATTGGTCACACAGTATGAAGCTTTCATGGCACAGCCCAAGGAAAGCATCACTGAGATGTTTGAAAGGTTTCACAAGCTAGTTACTGAGTTGCAGATGAATGGAAAGGTTTACAGCACCAAGGAGTTAAATATGAAATTTCTGTTGTCTTCACCAAATCATCTGGAGCAAAGAGTCATTTCTCTAAGAGAGAGAGATTTGAACAAAGTCACCTATGATGTGCTCTATGGAGTACTAAAGACTCATGAACTTGAGTTGCTTCAGAAAAGGGCTATCCAAGCCAACCAAGGTAGGATGATAAACACATCATGTGCCTTGATTGTCAACAAATCCATTCTGGACCTAGAAGCATCTACAAGCCAACTAAGGATAGAGGAGGTGGCAGATGATGAAGAAACTGAAGCTGGGGTGAGTGAACCTGTTGAGGAAAAGGAGGAAGAAGAAGAAGAGTTTTACACTCTGGAAGAACTTGATGGGATGGAAAATACTTCATATGCTTTCATGGCCAGAAAATTTCCAAACATCAGATTTAAAAGAAATCAACCCTTCAAACCCAAAACTCAAAACCATTCAGCCAACAAGAACAAGGCACCTGTGAAACCAAACAGAAATAAGTTCAAAACCGGTTATGTGGATAGGTCATCTGTAAGGTGTTATAGATGCAATGACCTAGGGCATTTTGCCAGTGAATGCAAGAAGCCTAAAAAGAAGGATAGAGATTATCTTGAGCTAGAAGCTAAGTATGAGGCTCTTCTGAAAAAGCAGACACATGGTAAGGCCTACATAGCTGAAGGGAAGTGTTGGGATGATTCTGAGAGTGATGAAGAGGAACAAGAATTCTGCAATTATGCCTTGATGGCCAACTCCAAGGATGACTCATCTTCATCTGATTCTCAGGTACCATCTCTCACTACTATAGACATGTCTGTTTCTGAATACAAATCCATGATTGAACAATTATCTGTTGAAATGTTTAATATTCATACTAGTATGACTGCTGCTAATGAGGAGATTGCTAAACTGTCTACTAGAAATGAAGTATTAACCAAAAAGAATGAGGAACTTGAGCTAACTGCTATGCAAGTAGAAAACCTTAAGAAAGAAGTTGAATATTTGGAGAACAAGGTTCTATGTGCTAGTCAAGTAGAGAAGGCTCTTAGGGATGAATTAGCTGAAAATGAATTCAAACTTAAAACTTTCAAGAAATCATCTGGTTTAGTGCAATCCTACTGTGAGAAAATTGAAGCTAAACCCAAAGCAGCTATTGGACTTGACTATGACTCTCTCAAACAAAGGAAAGGCTATGCTGTCATTGAAGAGGACATAGCTGTTCATGAGAAAGTGCCTCACATTTTGAGAAAAACTGAAAATCCAATTTTTAAGGAATCAACATTTGAAATTGATGAGGATGCCTTACTCATCAAGCAAATGTTGAATGATGAGGATGAGGCACAATCTAGTGAACAGCAAGCATCCTCTAAGGGTGAGAGTGCCAAGTCAAAGACCAAGAAGCCAGTAGTTGATAGGCCAAGACCTAAGAAGTTTGTTAAGTTTGTATCAGCTGGGAAGAGTGAATCAGGAAAGGAAGTGACTAAAAAGAAACAGAACAGAAATGGCAAGTTAGGGATTAACAAGGATAACAACTATGCTTATATGCCTAATGCCCCTAGGAAAACTTGTCAGAACTGTTTCAGTACCAATCATCTAACTCATGCATGCAAGAAACCTGTTGGCAGTGTGTCTAAACCTTTCTATGATTGTTCTGTGCCTCTAAGTCATAGAGATGCACCTTTCTGTGATAAATTTGACTGTATGCCATGCAATATGAATGTTATGACCAGTTGTTTTAATTTAAGAAGGCAGTTCATTGATGGTTGTATCAGTCACAATTCTCACACACACTATACAAGGTCAAAGTCTTCAAGTCCTCCTAAAGCTAGGAAGGTACCTTTGTCACCTAAGTCTGAAACCTCAGGTTCTAAGACTTCCAACAGTGACAAGAAGACTGACACTAAGAAAGTTAACAAGCATGTTGTTTATGATAAAACTGTCTCTAAGTCACATGGACCCAAACTTGTTTGGGTACCAAAGGAAAAGTAATACCTTTGTGTTTGCAGGGCAAAGAAAGTGAGAAGAAGGTCATGTGGATTTTGGACAGTGGATGCTCAAATCATATGACTGGTGATATGGCCCTGCTATCACAGTATGAGGAAAAGGCTGGCCTAATGGTTGCTTTTGGAGATGACAGCATGGGTAACACATTGGGATATGGCAAGCTGAAAGTTGGAAATGTCATCATTGAAGATGTAGCACTAGTCAAGGGGCTCAAGCATAATCTGTTAAGTGTTGGTCAGTTTACTGATAGAGGATTCAAAGTGAATTTTGACAAAGATGAATGTTTGATCACCCACAAGAAGACTGGTGATTTTGCTCTATCTGGAGTAAGGAAGGGAAGCCTGTTTGTAGCCAATATGGACTCTGCAAACAAGGACAAAATTTGTTGCTTTTACTCAAAAGCATCAAATGAAGATTGTTGGCTGTGGCACAAGAAACTATCACACCTGAACTTTAAGGCCATTAATTCTCTAGTCAAAAGAGAGTTAGTGAGAGGCATGCCCACACTTGAATTCTGCCAAGAAGGAGTGTGTGAGGCTTGTCAAAAAGGAAAAATGAAGAGATCAAGCCACAAGTCAAAGACAGTGACATCTGTAACCAAGCCACTGCAACTTATCCATATGGATTTGTTTGGGCCTGTTAACATAATGTCACTTGGAAGAAAGAAGTATGCCCTGGTAATGGTTGATGATTTTTCAAGGTATACATGGGTAGAATTTCTGGCATCAAAATATGAGGCTCCACAAGTAATCATTGAGCATATAAAGAAAGTTGACAAGGAAGCAAAGGCAAACGATGCAAGTGTGATTGCATTGAGGAGTGATAATGGAACAGAGTTCAGAAATGCCACACTTGAAGCATTCTGCAAAGAGAATGGCATTTCTCAGCAATTCTCAGCTCCAAGGACTCCACAACAAAATGGAGTTGTTGAGAGAAAGAATAGAACTCTAATTGAGGCTGCTAGAACAATGTTACTTGATGCAAAAATGCCCACATGTTTTTGGGCTGAGGCTGTGAGCACTGCATGCTATATTCAGAACAGAACCCTCATCAACAAAAACACTGGAAAGACTCCTTACAACTTGATGACTGGAAAGAAGCCTACACTGAAGTATATTCATACTTTTGGAAGCAAATGCTTTGTACTTAAGGACAATTCTGAATATGTTGGAAAGTTTGATGCAAAAGCATTTGAAGGAATTTTTTTTGGCTATTCTATGGAAAGAATTGCATACAAGGTTTATGTCATCAGTCAAAAGAAAGTTATGGAAAGCACAGATGTAACATTTGATGACAGCAAACTACCTGGACTAGAAGAAGCCAATGATGAAGACAAAGATCCATTGAAGTTTGATAATCTAGATGATTCTGATGAAGAGACTGAAACTAGAGTTGAAACTCAAGTACAACAAACTCAAGTGAATAATGATACAAGAGAAGAATTTGTGCCAATCAATAGTGAAGAAACAAGCATCCAAGACACACCTGTGAGTAATGGCAACTTCACAGGGGGAGGAAATGAGGATGATCATGATGAGGATGATGAAGCAACATCAAGGATGAGAAATCAGGCTGAACACTCAAGGAAATGGGATAGATCACACACTGCAGAGCAAATCATTGGAGATCCTAATGCAGGAGTAAGGACTAGGAGAGCAACTCAAAATGAGTGCCTCTATGGATGTTTTCTATCACAAGTTGAGCCTAAGAAACTTGATGATGCATTGTTGGATCCAGATTGGATTATTGCCATGCAAGAGGAGCTGAATCAATTTGAAAGGAACAAAGTATGGGAACTTGTGCCTGCACCAAAGAACAGAACCATTGTTGGAACAAAATGGGTTCTGAAGAATAAGATGGATGAAGATGGTGTAATAATAAGAAACAAAGCAAGGCTGGTTGCAAAAGGATACTCTCAACAGGAAGGCATTGATTATGATGAGACATTTGCCCCTGTTGCTAGATTGGAAGCCATTAGAATATTCTTGGCATTTGCTGCTCATTCAAACTTTAAAGTTTATCAAATGGATGTCAAGAGTGCATTTCTAAATGGAGAGTTGGAAGAAGAAGTTTATGTGCAACAACCACCTGGCTTTGAGGATCCACATTTCCCAGAATTTGTCTACAGATTGCTTAAGGCATTGTATGGACTTAAGCAAGCTCCAAGAGCATGGTATGATACTTTATCACAATTCCTTCTTGAAAATCAATTCACTCGAGGCACATTGGACAAGACACTGTTTTACAAGAAGCATGGTGATGATATGATCCTAGTTCAAATCTATGTGGATGATATCATTTTTGGTTCTACAAATGAGAAACTGTGTGAGAAATTCTCTAAACTCATGCAGAGCAGATATGAGATGAGTATGATGGGAGAGTTGACATTCTTTCTAGGGTTGCAAGTCAGTCAAAGGAAGGATGGTATCTTTATCAGTCAAACCAAGTACATCAAGGATTTATTGAAGAAGTTTGACTTGGAAGATTGTTCACCTGCCAAGACACCCATGGCCACTGCCACTAAATTGGATGAAGATGCTAAAGGCAAGAGAGTAGATATCTCAGTCTACAGAGGCATGGTTGGTTCTCTACTCTACCTCACTGCAAGTAGGCCAGACATCATGTTTGCTACATGCTTGTGTGCAAGGTTTCAATCAAATCCAAAGGAATCACATTTGATTGCAATAAAAAGGATCTTTAGATATCTGAAGGGCACTCCTAACTTGGGATTATGGTATCCTAAGGACACAGGGTTCAATCTGGTTGGTTATTCTGATGCTGATTATGCTGGATGCAGAGTGGATAGGAAAAGCACCTCAGGAAGCTGCCAGTTTCTTGGACAAAGGTTAGTTTCTTGGTATAGCAAGAAGCAACAATCTGTGTCAACTTCTACAGCTGAGGCTGAATACATAGCTGCTGGAAGTTGCTGTGCTCAAGTGCTTTGGATTAGAAATCAACTTAGAGATTATGGACTTGTGTTGGAAAGAATTCCAATCATGTGTGACAACACAAGTGCAATCTCTATAGTTGCCAATCCTGTCAATCATTCTAGAACAAAGCACATTGACATCAGATATCATTTCATAAGAGAACATGCAACTAATGGAACCATTGAGTTGCATTATGTCTCTACAGATAAACAACTAGCTGATATATTCACTAAGCCATTAGATGAAGCCACCTTCACAAGGTTGGTAAGTGAGATTGGAATGCTGAATTCTTCAGATTCTGGCTAAGTGAATACATCATCTAGATTGTTGCAGCAGTAAACACTTACTTTATCTAAATTCTCAATATTTTTGGAGTAAGTGTTGGCTGAAATATGATTTATAAATATTTCAAATCTGTTGCATATGTTGAAAATCATATTTTTATTAACTTAAAATTTCTATGAAATTTTGAGAAAATCACTATTTGATTTGCTAGAATATTTTTCAATGAATATGTCTGGTAGATTTTAAAAAGATAGTGAAAATCAAATTTTTATGAGTGATGGGTATAGTTCGATAAGTCAGACTTCTCTAATGATTCACTATTCGACATCTCTAATAAGTCTCATTAGAGTACTCTTGAGTTCTCGAATAGAGTCTTTCTGAGATATCGAATAGAGGAATTATTGACTTCTCGAATATAGTAACTGAGTTCTCGAATGACTGAGTTCTCGAACACTATATTTGAGTTCTCGAATCATTTGAAAAGGCTGAATTCTCGCTGAATTTTAATCGATTTTGGACTTTTGTCTAAAAGTTTAATTCACTCATAAAAACACATTTTATTTAATTTAGAATTATTTCTAAGTTAGATAACTGCCAGCTGTGAGTTTCTATCTGCTTGAGTTATCGATTAAGCCATTCTTGACTTCTCGAATAGTTGTTTTCTACTTCTCGAATGCCTGACTTGTCGATACAAAACAGTCTGCTAATCGACAATTCAAGTACTTCATACTTATACAATCTCACATCTATTCGATTCATTTCATTCGATTTCTCAAGCATCTACACTCTCTAAACCCCTGAAACCCTAGCTACGAAAAGCCAAATTTCTTCTTCAACCTTCAATTTCTTTTCTCTCTTCTACACAAATGGCAACAGTAAAGTTTAACACCAACTTCATCGCACTCACTAGTGATGTTGAAGCGCCCAATGCAAATTTCAAGTGCTTTGTGAAATGGATGGCTGAGTCATATATCAAGGATGCACTCTCTGCCAATCCAACTCTATATCTAGATATTCTGGAACAATTCTGGAGTACTGCTATTGTGGAGGTTGTAGCCCTGGAAAACGCAATCACTTCATATGTCATCTACTGCAAGGTTCAAGATAAGGAAATCACTATCACTACTGCAGACATGAACCAAGCACTAGGACTACAACAAGAGTCATTTGACAGAATGGCCACTAACGCAGAGTTGGAGGAATTCTTTGAGTTCATAAACTACTCAGATAGGATTAACCTTGGAAAGCTAAACAGAAAGAATCTGAGAAAGGAGTGGAGCTATGTGTTTGCAACTCTTCTCCATGTCTTCACTGCCAGGAAATCAAGCTTTGATCAAATCAGTGCACCTGTGCAGCAAATTGGATATGCTTTGGCCTATGGAAAGAAGATAGATGTTGGCCAAATCATACTTCAAGAATTATATGGGAGACTTGGTAAGAACACAACCAAGAGAGGTACTGATATTTTCTTCCCTCGCTTTATTCAATCTGTACTCAATTATAAAAATGCTTCATTGATTGAATTGCCTGGGATTGATAAAAATAAAATAGGCTATCCTAAGTCCATGACCAAACTCATTTTTGGTAACTTGGAAACTAGGAATGATGTGGATGTAAGACTGAACATAACTCCCCATATGGAGAGCTTGTTTAGGACTTACCCCCACAACATGCCAACATTTGATGCAAAATCTAAGTTAGCACAGCCCAAGCAAGTAGAACAAAATGCTAACCCAGGGCCTGCTAACCAACCCTCTCAACCAAACATTCTACCTCTTACTGAGCCAACTGCATCATCCTCTCAAAAGGGTGATGTTAGTAAAAAGAAGAGAAAGGAAGTAATGTCTGCACCTTTAAATATCTTGTCTGAAGCAGCATTAGCTGTTGAATTAGGTCTAGGAAGTGAGGAACCTGAGTCACCCTTACACAGAACAAAGAAGAAGAAAACTAAGACCACCTCTTCAGTCACACAAATGGCTGAAGTTGTAAAATCAGGGGCACACAGCTCACTAGGTGTATCCTCTCAACAGGGTGCACCTATAGAATCAAGCATTCTCCCCAATGCACCCTCTTGTATAGAGTCAGCACATGGGAGTGATAAGGCTGGCACAACACTGAGTGGAGAGCACATCACTTTTGAAACTCCCTCTATCTCTCAGGGGGAGTTGCCAAAATCTACTCTAAAACACACTTCTCTTCCAGAATCTATCTCTGAAATTTCTTTGGAACCTGCAACTCAGACAACTGAGATGCAAGGTATTGATCATCAAGAATTCTTTTCTCTTGATGAGCCAATAATTTCAAGTGACTTAGTGCATGACACTTTGTTCACCACTCAGAACCCACATTTAGATGGTGAGGGAATGCATGCTGAGGCATATCCTAATGACACCATCACAAACACAGAGGTTCCCCTAGTTTTTACTAGAGACTCTGTGCCTGTGTCAACTGCTGGTGTAATTCATCCCACTTCTGTGGTGACACCAGTAGTAGAGTCAATCCATCCGGTTACAGAAGTTGCATCTGTAACTGAGGAGACTAGCTTGCCTAGCTCTAGCTCTGACTTCATGTCAACATGGCTGAAGCCTGTGCAACATGACAGTGCTTCAGGATCAGGGTCTGTTCCACAACAATTGACGGTTGAAGCACTTCAAAGCTTAATTGTGGATCAGATTCCTGAGTTCACAAAGATTGCTCAGCACCTTCTCACTGCAGACATGCCCAATCCAGACTATGAGGCTATTCTGTTATGCCATAGGGATGATGTGGAAGTGCAGAAGTCAAAGATCATTGATGATACTGAGAGAGATGGCAACATAGATGCTTGGTTGCAAGGAAAATATGATATTACTCTCGATGAAGCACTTCAGTATCTCAGGGAGGAATACATCACTTCACTGGGCTCCAATGCAAAATCCCTGTCACCTGGTGAAGTGTATGAAGCTGTAAATGACTCCTACAAGGGTTTCCTCAAGGCTGCACACTATCTTGGCAAGGGAGTCAAAACTGAAGTCAACAGGGTGTGTGATAAGATAGCCACTTCAGTAGCAGAAGTCAAGAGGGCCTTTGATGCTAAATTTCCTCAATTGGACAGTGTGTTCAAGGACATCAAACACTGCAACTCTACCTGCACTCAGGTGGACAATGGGCTGGCTATGCTAAAAGATGCTGTCACAGGTCTGGGGCATCAATTTCAGAATCTATCTGACCAGACTACAGATGCCAATGCCATGCTGAGGATAATGTTCAAAAATCTTTATGGAGATAGACTAGTGACTGATGTCCCTGTGCATGAATTGTCTAAATATGAAGTGAAGAGGCTGCAGGATCAATCTTTATCTGGCTTCAAGGCTAATGAGTTATTCACTAAGGTCAACACTCTTGAGCAGGAGGTAGCTACTCTCACCAAGACCAATGCTCATCTCACAGAAAAGGTTGCATTGCTAAATGATCAGTTGGACACTCAAGCATCCACCACAGCTGATGTCCTTCTGCATCAACAATCTATGTTAGCTGCAATGATGAAGCATATGGGTCTCCCTCTACCTGATGAATCTTCACTCCCAAAGGACATTTCTACAGCCTCTGTGCCTGACAACAAGCCTAAGGGGGAGAAGAAGGCTAGGAACTCAAACTCAAAGGGGGAGACAAAGGGAGAGAAAGGCATAATAATCAAAGAGGGTGGTCAACAAAGGGCTTCTAAGTCTCTAGCAAATGTGCCTGGCAAAGGAAAAGCCAAAGTAGATGAGCCTCCATCTATCTTGCCAGTTGTCACCTTACCAACTGTGCACATCACTACTCCTGGAGGACAAAAGCAATCCATAACTACCACAGTGGTTGCAGGGAGTATGCCATCTGACAAACCTCCAATCTCTATATCTGAGAGTGCCAAGCCTGTAGAAGTCAAAGTTGTTACTGAGGCCAAGCTACAAGAAGTTGCTAACTCCAATGACTATCATGATAAAGCCTTCTTGGAGTTTCTGAAAGCCATAAGGGAACAGGTTGGTGACACTCAGTTTTATCTGAGGGAGGTGAAGAAGCAGATAGACTACATCACTGTCATCCCCAAGAAAGTCAACAATATATGGGTCAAGGAGATAGTGATGGTTTCCAAACTAAAGATATGGCATCTAACATACCAGACTCTACAAGACCTAAAGCACTCAGAGATAGATGCCATACTTGAGATCATTGAGAAGAAAAATGAGAACAGCAAGAGTCTGTTTGATGATTTGAGGAATGGTCAACCTACAAGGCTACCAGAAGTGATCAAGAAGCCATGGACAATTATCTATCAGTCTGGTACCAGAATTGAAGATATCAAGCAATTTGTCATTCCTCATGATCTCACCTCCAGAAATCACAGACTGATCATTGCTATCATTGATCAATTACAGAAGAAGGTTGGAGCCAGAAATGCTGAAGAAATTGAGGCACTGCATATTCTCAGAACCTATATTGCAACTGGTGAAATTCCAGAGATGGCTCAACCTAGGAGAAATAAGGATGATGATTCTGAAGACAAAGGTGATGGGAGGAGAAGACATCACAGGAGAGATAAGGGTGATGAAGATAAGAAGAAAAAGGGAGACAAGGATAAAAAGGATGATGATGACCAAGGTAAAACATATGTGAGAAAGAGTGGAAGACAGCAAGCCTTAGGCAATGCTAGCAGTAATCTCACCACAACACAAGACTCTAAGTCTAGGGTGAATACTGTTAGTAGTGACCTAGCAAAATCTACATCTATGGCTTCTGCAACTGTCTTACCATCTCAAGAAAAGAAGAAGATTCAAGTCAAGAAACCATGTGTATGTTTCAGAAAGCAATCTGCTAATGGAATACTACTATGGTCTACCAACCAAGGTCAAAGATTTCTGCCAAGCAACCATGTCAAGAGGATAAAATTTAAACATGCTGCAAGGAGAGTGAAGCTATCCAAATCTAGAGCCCTAACAATCATTCCAGGATTAAAGCTCCAGCCACTTGATGAAGACTTTGATGAAGAGCAACTGCTATTTCTAAGAGCTCAAAAGATATGCTATGCTGCAATTGTGGATGACCACCTTGTAATCAAGTACACTGATGGGAAAGAAATGAAATTCAAACAAGGGGGTTGTCAACATTGGGGTAAATTGTATGAGATAGAAAGAATCATTGCATTGCTGGATTCTAAGGACAAGGTGGAGAGAGTATGGAAGCTGGAATTGATTGACTTTGTGAAAATGAAGAAAGACTATGCTGAGAAGATAAGAAAGGGCTGCTATGAGAAATGGTTAGAAAGGGAGAAAGAAATTGATAGACTGGAGATTGAAGCAGAAAAGCTAAGGGCAAAGGGATTGTGTAGAGTTCAGTTTGATCCCTATGTGGTGAAGTATAGGAGGAGAAATGGAGACAATGTCAATATAAGAATGAACCTACTCAGTCACTATCCTGCCAACATTCTGAAGCCAGTGCTTGAAGATTTCAAAAACTCTATTATGATTGAAGAATTGGATGCTATGACAGAAATCATGAGAGCAGTAGATGAGATTGCAAGAAAGGAGAAAGAAAGGAAACAGAAAGCATATGATGATCTACAAGCCAAAGCAATGGAGATGCAATCAAAAGAAAATGGCTAGTACCTCATCATACTGTAAGAGTATTTATCTTGTAATTTCATTTATGTGTTCTATCAAAATACATACCTGTACATTTAAAGTTTTATCTTTATGTATGTTAGGCTTGTTATCAGACATGAAATTGTGACTAAGGGTCTCACTCACAATTTGGGGGAGATTGTTAGTTACAGAGGCATGCCTGTACACATCTAATAACAAGCCTAATTGTTTGTAATGCTTTGCATTACTTACTTGACCTCTTAACTGAGGGAACCTCTAGTTGTAGAGTTTCTGTTTGTATTGTACTTGTAATAGGCATCAAATCCTAGTTGTGTAATTGTACAAATAGAGTCTAGAATAATGCTTGAAAGAAGTTCCAAGGTTCATGCCTCAAGCAAGGAGTTAAAGACTGTCAAATAATCACAGTTGGGATTTGAAGAAATGAAGAATTTGCCTAAGTACCAATTCGAGAAGTATATTTGTCTATTCGAGAAGTCCAGCATTCGAGAAGTCAGAGATTCGATATCTCAAGACACTATTCGATATCTCTGAATACACTGTTCGATATCTCATTCGATATCTCAGGAATTCGATATGTCTACTACTCTATTCGAGATCTCAAGAAGTCAACAAGTCAAGATGGTATTCGAGTTCTCAAAGAGTCAACAAGTCAAAGTTCCATTCGATATCTCAAGGACTCAGAAAGCTATTCGACAACTCGAGGATTCGATAAGTCAAATGTTCTATTCGACAACTCAAGGAATCCTGATGGAAAAGAGCTATTCGAGAAGTGGTTCGATATGTCATTATAACAGTATTCGAGAACTCAGAGTTATCGATCAAGTCAATTCTAGTTCTCGAATCACTTACTTAGTCACTTCTCGAATACATTCTTGGAGACAAAATACTGAAGAAATTGTACAAGTCAGAAACCTGCAACAAGCCAATGCACTTTATGGACCACAATCTGTAACGTGCTCTGGAAAGCCTACAAGGAAGCTTGGAGAGATATAGAAGAGACAAGGAGCTAAAGAAGTGGATCTAAACAGGCTTTGCAAAGTCAAATCTGTAACCGTTTGGACTCTTACTCAAAAAGGATAGACAGACTAGAAAGTAATTTGTTTAGCTACCTTATTTGTAGTAAGCAGGCTGTATCCATGTTCTATAAGGACACAGCCTCACTTCATAACTTAGTAACTTTTGTGAGTCTAGTTTTTCATACACTGTAAGCTATATCTCTCTGAGAAAAACGAAGCTGAGAATACTACCATTTGTATTCACAGATTGTAGCAACCTTTATCTAATATACATTAGATTAAAGTGATATTGCGTGTTGTGTTGTTTATTTATCCGCACCTTCACTTCTACACACACAGGCACTTATCTGCTACATAGACTCAATCAAGAAAAGTTCAAGAATCCATTCACCCCCCCCCTCTGTATTCTTTTACCGTATTCAATACTCAACATATTTCAATGTGTAAAATTCATTAACATTTCTTAAAATGAATATTTTAATTAAATTCAATTAATAAATAAATATTATTGGCCTTCATCGTACTTTTAAGATCCATTTTAAGTATTGCTCACAGTCAGTGTTCTAAAAATCGACCTAGACGTTTTTTTGATTAGGCGGCGCCTAGGGAGGATTAGGCGGTATTAGGCGGGATTAAGCAGCTTAAGTAGTTAGGCGGGAATAATCGATTAGGCTCGGCGATTAATTGGCCCTAGGCGGTATTAGGTGGCGATTAATTGGTCAAATTTAAAAAAAATAGTCAAATTAAAAATATAATTTTAGAAATATAATTTTTTTTAAATAAAAAATATACTTTACACATGAAAGGGTAAATTCACACATCATATTTAATAATAAAATGAAGATATTTATATTTTTACTTATATAAAATATATTTTTAAATATTAAAATTATATTATATAAAATATAATATTTTAATACATCCGATTAATCATTCCGATTAATCGCCGCTTAGCCAATTAATCATTAGAAGATAGACTCGCCGCATAAACTCACCTAACGATTTTTAGAACATTACTAACAGCAAATGTGGATTGCAATAAAATCATTATTTTGCATGATCACGGGTAAATTTGGCCAATAGTCAATGCTATTGCTTTCACTTTTCCGCCTTAATAATTACACTGATAGTAAAGTCTAGTTTATTCTTCTAAAAACACATTATTTAGATGTAAAATTAAATATTATAATTGCCAGCATAATGACAAATGAATGATGATAAGGGGTTTGTTACTTTGTTTGGCTCATTTTTTTTAAATTTTTGTAGATTTATTTTTGGATAAAAAATTAATATTTTAATAATTTTTTTATAAAAGTATTTAATTTATGTTTGAAATTTCATAAGTTGCAAAAAAAAAAAGTTAACATTTTTAGAAAAAAATTAGGAATCTTAACTTTGTCTTAAAATAAGTTGATTTATTCTAAAAAATAAGTTGCCCAAACATTTCTAAATGTTATGGTTCCTCGGTTTGTAAATTAGTTCATTTTGCTTCGTTCAATTATTTCATGTATTATCTCCGTTCCATTTTATTTGACCCTTATTTTTTTTTGGCACATTCCAAAAAAAATGAACCTATTATACTTACTATTTTTGAACACTGATTTTCATTATTACACCCACTACTTCTCCATTTTATACTTTTTTTATATTAAATAAACACTATTATAATCACTACTTTCCTCTACTATCTCAAATCTATTATTAAATATTGATAGGTCCCACTACTTTACACACTTTTCAACTAACTTTACTCTATTTTTACTCCTTCGTCCCAATTTACATATCCCTTTTGAAAAAAAATACGCATATTAAGAAAAAGGTTAGTTGGATAAGGTTTTTCAATAAATAACCTTAATAAATGCATTGAAAAATGAGAATAGAGTTAAATTTTAAAGAAGTCAAGCATTGAAAATACAAATATAGGGGTAATTTTGAAAAATTAGACTTAAATTTGTATAGAAAGAAGAAATATTTGTATGAAAAGAAAAAGGAGACATGTAATTTGGGACAAATTTTTTTTTACGAAAGATACATATATTTTGGGACGGAAGGAATACCACTTTTTTTAATCTCCGTGAAAGTCAAACCAGTTCATATTATTAAGTATTTATTTTGCAGAAATATTGCAAACAACGATTCTAATAGGATAGATAGAGTATAGCCGGCTTAATTTGGGTTCACATATTTTTCTTATATATGTATTTATTTATATAATTTAATGTAAATTAAATTTTATTAAAACATTTAGTTATCAATGTTTTTACTTTTTATTTATTATTGATATTATTCAATACTTTGTATATCGTAAAATGAAGGTCTGTAAGTATTTAATGTAATATTTAGTACCATTACTTCTACTATACCCATCCTTGAAATGTAAATTTTATTTTGTGTTTTGTAAGTATAAAAAATTAAAGACCATGATAACGGATGTAATTTTAATACTTAAAATTACAATATTTATTCAACTATTTATACACATATTCATAATGATAGCAATTGCATTTGATTCTAATTTTTTTAGTTGTATTTGGTTTTTCGTAGTATTTTAATTAAAAATATAGAATTATGATTTTAGAAAAACACATATTTTAATAATATACTAATTTAAAATTTTATTATTATAAAATTTTACAAAATGTTTCCTTTAGTAACTAGGAACGTAACTAGGGCCTCCAATTTTTAGAATACGACCCTAAGATAGAGGCGAATGAAATAATTGATTAAAATTTATCACTTATCGTCCAATTTTACATTCGATTCTCGTTCATTCCGAAACTGAATGAGAATAAATCATTATCGTAAATCATATAAATACTTATTCAAAAAAGAAATACAAAAAACAAAATACATACAGGATTCTATGAAGCATAAGGTCAAAAAACAGCATATTATCAAACATACGTTAAAATATAGGTCTTGAGACCTTTCGGCGAAAGGTCCTGGGGATGAACATCAAGTCATTATTAAAAGGATTACTAGTAAATTAGCATGTTAAACTTTGATTAGCTATAACAGAAAAAGGATAAGATTGGATTAGAAATTCTGTAGCACCTTACAAGTTTCCACACTAATCTAATTAACAAAAAGTGGTACGCAATACATCATTTTCCACGGAGTCTACTGGGGTTGATCTCCAAATCTTCGCTCTCCTAAACCATGTCTATTCAAATTCCCTGCAAAATCAAAACCGTAACAACTTAGTTTTGAAATTTAAAATTTGAAATGTTGAAAAGCATTATATCAATGCACACTTTTTCAGATAAAGAAGGTCTCAGGGGTGTCCCGTGTCTCCAATATACCATATTTAAATACTACTTAATCCTTTGTTCTCAATCGAAAATTCATGTTTGAATTTTGACCGATTTATCGGCAATTTTTCAGAAATCGGACGATTTCTATAACAGAAATTATAAGTAATGTCACTCATATCGATAAGTTGACATTAAAAGTAAAAAAATAAAACGCACTTCTCCGAGGCAATGCAACACAACTAGAGAATTTACAAAGGACTTTAACAACTAGAGAATCGAAAAAAAGAGTTTAAATAGTACTACAAGAGTAGCGAAAACACTTACCCGGAGACTGAGGTGCACAATCTGGTGGATCTTCAAAGAGTGAGAGAGAAAGTTGTTTATGAGCAAGTCCAATATCAAACAAAATGATACCAGACAATGGATCATCCAAGATGATATCTAAAACAGGTAACCATAAAAAAAGCTCTTCCTGAGAAAAGCCTTCAACTCCTGTAAGGCCACCATAAGTCAAGTTACCTCTAACAACACTTTCATAATAAGCCATGGTATCAAACTTTGCTAAACATGGGCTTTCCAAGTACACTTCAAGAAGGCCTGTTTCGGAGATTGTGTATGATTTTACATCTTTCGGAAACAAACCACCAGGCAACCCATTTTGCCTGAGGAAATCATGGATTGACATAGTATTGGAGTGAGAAAGATGAAACAGAGAGAACAAGATTAGTAACAACCCTGGTAGTGAGAATAAAACGAATGGGAAATTATAGTTTGCCATGAATGATGTGAGAAATTAAATAAGTTGAGAGGATTTCAGAAAATGTAGAGTTTTTGGCGTTTGGAAGATATAAGGGTTTTGGGAAAGCAGAAAGACAGAACTGTCTCTCAAGTCTCAACTCTCAAGTTTGAGCATCAAAGTCCTTCCACCATGTAATGCAGTTTATTTTTGAGTAAATTACATCATTACATGGATGTATTTTACATTGATTTTCAAAAAATTGACCAGTTTTTTAAATTCACAAATTAGTGGTCAACCTTTCACTTTGTCTTTTGAAACAGTGGTCAGTGATAAGTGGATTTTATATCTACTTGGAGCATTCTAAATCGGCTTAAATTGATTGTCTTGGACTCAAGTTTCTTGTAGTTTTGATGTGTTTTGCTTAGTTGTGCAGGTTTACAAGAATGTTGATTATGGTGGATGTTTCCATTATTTTTGGAGAATTAATTGATTAAAATTCGGATTTCTGAGAAGGGTTGCGCAGTCTACACTGTTTTGGCCATATCTTGAGTTCTAGAAGTCCGTTTGAGGCCCATAAGCAGTCCACGCGAAGATAACGAGATTCTCTATCATTCTAAAGAGGCCCAGACGTCCAAGCACAACTGGAAAGGTTCGAAAAAACAGAAGAAAAGCAGATACGAATTTTTCTTAAAAAACAGATTCAGTTTAGGAAACGTATTTTGCAGAAATTCTATTATAATTCTGTTTTGGTATTTTCTTGCTGGGAAAGACTTTTAGAGCCTATATAAACACATCTAGATATAGTTTTTAGGGATCGAAAAATTATTGTACATAACTTGTATATTCTAGTATAGAGAGATTGGAGATAGCTATTCACTTTTCTTTGGAGATTGAAGGTTTTTCTCTATTCTTTATAATATTATGTGTTCATATTATATCTCTTGCTTTATTAGTTTAATTATGTATGAGTAGATAATTAATCTAGGGTTAAGTAGAACCCTAGTTATGATTGATGTGTGAATTTTCCAATTCCCCCAATTTGATTGTTTAATTGCTCTTGCTTATTGAGTTGTTTTAATTAGCAATTACAAATCAGACGTGATTATGTTTATTGTTTGAACCATTGTCTATTTATCAACGAGAGTTGGATTTAGATGGTTGTGATTTATCCAATGAGGACATGAACTTCTCCATGAGAATAGGTAGAACGGATTGTTAGGAAGTTAGGGTGCTGTGATTAATGTCTCTAAATTGCATGATACCATGAGAATAGGCTTGATTGTATTTTAGGGAAGCCATTAATACTCGAGAGAGGTTATTGGTAATTTATAGGGCGCACCTTTCCTTTTGAGTATTATACGGTTGATTTGGGAGGGAATTCACGATTGCATTAATTCATGCTAGTGGGGACACTTAATTCTGGATGTTTTAGTTAATTGATTAATTGCATTAGTATAAAATTAGTATAATAATCTTTGATATTTTATTGTGTTACTTGCTTGGCTGAATTGAATCGAGAACAACTGGTGATTGACACGTTTGTCTCTGTGGGATCGACTCTGACTTACCCTGCTACATAGTTAGAAGGATTTGTTAGATATTATTATTTGATAGGCACGCGACAGCCTTGTCAAATTTTTGGCGCCGCTGCCGGGGACAAAGTAGTGTTAGATTAGTTAATTTTTGAGTTAGTTTGGCCAAGTTGTTTAGTTGTGTTGCTTCGGCTATTATTCTTGTTCTGTTTGATCTTTGCTTGTGGTTTTTCTTGTTTCTTGTAAAATTGATTTTCAGATTCCTATAACAAGAAATTAAGCGAGTGAAGGGAGGAGCAAGAAGAAAGCATGGAGGCATTGGTTGAGACTATGCAGGCATTATCTCAAAAGATCGATGAAATTGAGTCAAGAACTTCATATTTGGTACCTACTTGTGAAGTTTGCGGTATTCAGGGACATACTCAAAATAATTGCCAATTTAATATCCCTTATTACCCAAGCCAAGCACAATATTGGGATAATAATTTTCATTACAATGCCCATTACAACTTTGACCAAGGACCACAGTATAATCCTTATTGTGAGACATACACTTCTAGTTGGGAAAATTATTCTAATTTTTCCTACCAAAACAATCCAGCTCAACCAGAAAAATCTAGCTTGGAAACTGCCTTGGAAACTTATTTCTCTCCATATGCCAAGATGAATGAGTCTTTAGCCACTTGTGATGCTCAACATCAACAGTTTAATGCTCAATTTGAAGAGATGCAAGTTAGTCCATGCCAAGCTCAACCACCTCAATTCAACTACTCTCAGCCACCACAAAAATCCAACTTGGAAAGTTTGTTGGAAGGAGTTGTTGTTGCACAGCTGAACAAGAATGAAGAGGTTGAGACAAGTCTTAATAAGTTGAAAGTTCAAGGTAAGTTGATTGAAAACTCAATTGCTCAACTAGCTCAACAGGTAACTGAATTCGTTGAGAGGCGTACTCAAACGGAGAAAATACCAATGAGTCAATTTGATGATGCAACTTTGTGGAGTGGTAAGGAGTTCAAAGAGTCACCAAACGAGGTTAGTAATAGTAAGCTAATTTTTGATGATTATGATGATTTTGATGATGATTTTGAAAGTCTCAATCTTATTGACCCATATGCTTCTCAAGAAATTAACTCGTGTGAAAACTCTTTTGATAATAATGATGTTGATTTCTTAGATGACTCTATTTGCATGCTATTTGACGAGGATGATAGTATGGTTGTGCTAGATATAAATTTGAATAAGGATATTGTGATTCCCATTGTGGTAGATGAGATAGAACCGAATTTGGATACGCTTGACTTGAAGAATGCTAAGATTGAGAATGTGTATATGCCTGTTGTAGACCCGATTTGGGAGGGATTTGTGAAAAGTAGTCATAAATATTTTGATGCGGATTTTGCTAAATATTTCCACATCCCGAAATTTTGTGAACATCACTTGAGTCTCACATGCCAATTTATGTATCTTCTTGGTTATCTAATTGGTGCTCACATCATTAGATTAATTCAAATTAGGAGATATGTACATCTATATGCTTTTTCGCCAGGATAATTGTCAACAGGCGTCGGGCTAACGACGTTAAACAAATGCGCTTCTTGGGAGGCAACCCAAGTATTATTGTACTTTGTGGTACTATATTTTATTTTCAAAAAAAAAAATCAAAAATAAAAAATCGAACAGTGCTCGCCAGCGCATGATGCGCCAGCACGCGCACCTGCGCCAGGAGGACCAGCAACTTCCCGCGCGTGAAGCGCCAACACACGCCTCATGCGCCAGATTCGTACGGCACAACAGGTTAGTTAATACTAGTATATAGTAGTACTAGTTTAGTTAATATATAATATACTAGTTTAGTCAAAGTACGTGTGTATATATATATTAGTATATATTAAATATTATTCATCTCCTAAATCAATTCCAACCCCTTTTCTAATTCTTTTCTCCACCTAAAATCTTAATTCTAGCTCCATATTAATTTCAAATTATTCCCAATCCATCTCCTATTTCATATTTTATTTTATTTATTTCATTTATTTATTTATTTATTTTTTTATTTTTTTTTCCCCCCAAATATATATACCCACCTATACATACAAATCCAATTCCTGTTCTACTTCTTTAAATCTCTAAAAATTCAATTCTAGAGAGGAATTAATTGCAAGTTCACCTCTTTGATTCGTATTAGGTAAATCTTTTTCTCTAATTTTATTTTTATTACGAATTTGTGTTCTTGTAAATTGGGAATTTGGGCTATTTGTGGTGTAATTATTGGTGGAGCTTCTTGTGAGTTGGGTATTGATTCTTATGGATCCTAGCGTGGATGAGGTGGTGTAAGGCGCATTGCAGGTATGTTTCTACTATCCCTTGTATTTACTTCCATTCAATGCGGACATTGAATATTTTAAGTTTGGGGGTGGTTTGAGGGATTAGTAGTTGTTATTGTATTATGTGTTCATGTAGGATTTCATGCTTTGCATATTAGTAGTAGTAAATTATGCATTTATGTTCGTGTTATCTACGTTTGTTTCATATAGGACATTCTGTTTTTTATTTTTGTATACCATGTGAGTTCATAATAGTTGCATTTGCACCCATGCTTGATAGGAATTTTGTGTTGTTGACGCTTTTGATTGAGAAGTGATATGCTTTGTTCTTGTGCACACACATACACTATTAAGTTGAAGCTAGTAGACTTATTGAATGTTGTAAGTAATTAGAAGGACATGAATATGTGCAAGATGACTTAGTTTGCATGCTTTGAATACAAGTTGGTGCGTTAGAGAGATTTTTTGCTTGGGATTGAGTATGTTTTTCCACCAAGTGAGTTTTTGAGCCATATTGCATATTTGCAATTTATTCGTTTGCTTGAGTGTCCACGGATTGTTCGCATTGCTAGCAGTTGTTTGAGGTCTTTCTTGAAACGCATGACATTATTTGACGATTAAAATGATAAAGGCATGTAGGAATAACCACATATTTTCCCATATTACCACACCATGTTTACATGATCAATTAGTTAACCCGTTGAGCTTAATCCTATTTTTTTCCGGTGACATACCACATTACTTGCCTAGACCTTTTTTCTTGTATTGGCCTTACATTGATTTGAACCCATATTGTCAAAGGCTAGTAGAGTGCTTAAGGGAGTAATAAGGTGTGCAAGGAGGGGTTTATTGTTGGTCTTACTTTTGGGGGAAATATTGAAAATTGGGTTTGGTTGTTTACTTAATAGTCGACATATGTAATAAATTATGGGATCATTGTTATTGTTTATATTATTGTTTGTGTTCTATTTAGCTCTCGAAAAAAAAAAGAAAAAGAAAAAAAAAGAAAAAAAAAAGAGAGGAAAAAAAAAAAAAAAAATATTATGAGAGCATGTTTATTTTTGTTGTGATCCTATTTTAGTCGACTAGTCGAGTGCGTGTTTTTAGTAAAATTATGTGGGGGGGAAATATGGTGTTGTGTATGATTTATTATGGTACTTACTAGCTTTTGACACTTCACCTATATTGGCTTATTTGACATACCTTGTCCCTAGCCCCGTTACAACCCAATTTAAGACCTTTTGATTATCGTCATTGATGTATGTTGTGTTAAGAGTTAGATTGATACCAAATGTCAAGCATGTTTATGATTTTGTTGGAATTGAGTGATACACTTACCCTTGTTCTTGAGTGAATATTCTTTTGTGAGTGAATTGTGAGTGTTTGCTTGTTTTTACGTATAAGATCCCGAGTTTTGTCTCAAAGATGTACTCTTGTAGGCTTAGCATGTTTACTAACTTATTCTTACACTTGACATGGGCTTGTGAGAACTTATGCATATTCATTGAGTAGACTATGTGAATACTTGCACTTTCGACACCAAGACATTGCGTATTTACTTTGATTCTTAAGTTGATATGGCATGAGAGGATTTGAAGGTATGGTAGATTAGATTAATTGCATTTGCATATTAGTTGCATTCATGCATTGCATTGCATTATGTTAAATGGATTTTGTGGGTACATTCACTATAGGCCCTCACGAGACCTTACTCGTCCACTAGGGCTGCCTAGGGGTTTAAAGGGCTTGTTGCATATGCCAAATGCAACCGTGATCACCTACGGAAGTGGTACTAGCTAGTTAGTTAGTTGTAATTGTTAATGCCTGAGGACAAGCATCGGTTTAAGTTTGGGGGTGTTTGATAAGTGGATTTTATATCTACTTGGAGCATTCTAAATCGGCTTAAATTGATTGTCTTGGACTCAAGTTTCTTGTAGTTTTGATGTGTTTTGCTTAGTTGTGCAGGTTTACAAGAATGTTGATTATGGTGGATGTTTCCATTATTTTTGGAGAATTAATTGATTAAAATTCGGATTTCTGAGAAGGGTTGCGCAGTCTACACTGTTTTGGCCATATCTTGAGTTCTAGAAGTCCGTTTGAGGCCCATAAGCAGTCCACGCGAAGATAACGAGATTCTCTATCATTCTAAAGAGGCCCAGACGTCCAAGCACAACTGGAAAGGTTCGAAAAAACAGAAGAAAAGCAGATACGAATTTTTCTTAAAAAACAGATTCAGTTTAGGAAACGTATTTTGCAGAAATTCTATTATAATTCTGTTTTGGTATTTTCTTGCTGGGAAAGACTTTTAGAGCCTATATAAACACATCTAGATATAGTTTTTAGGGATCGAAAAATTATTGTACATAACTTGTATATTCTAGTATAGAGAGATTGGAGATAGCTATTCACTTTTCTTTGGAGATTGAAGGTTTTTCTCTATTCTTTATAATATTATGTGTTCATATTATATCTCTTGCTTTATTAGTTTAATTATGTATGAGTAGATAATTAATCTAGGGTTAAGTAGAACCCTAGTTATGATTGATGTGTGAATTTTCCAATTCCCCCAATTTGATTGTT
Organism: Kitagawia praeruptora; assembly: GCA_037693485.1. Taxonomy (NCBI): domain Eukaryota; kingdom Viridiplantae; phylum Streptophyta; class Magnoliopsida; order Apiales; family Apiaceae; genus Kitagawia; species Kitagawia praeruptora. The sequence goes on from CM075345.1 coordinate 58,012,845, forward strand.
TAATTGCTCTTGCTTATTGAGTTGTTTTAATTAGCAATTACAAATCAGACGTGATTATGTTTATTGTTTGAACCATTGTCTATTTATCAACGAGAGTTGGATTTAGATGGTTGTGATTTATCCAATGAGGACATGAACTTCTCCATGAGAATAGGTAGAACGGATTGTTAGGAAGTTAGGGTGCTGTGATTAATGTCTCTAAATTGCATGATACCATGAGAATAGGCTTGATTGTATTTTAGGGAAGCCATTAATACTCGAGAGAGGTTATTGGTAATTTATAGGGCGCACCTTTCCTTTTGAGTATTATACGGTTGATTTGGGAGGGAATTCACGATTGCATTAATTCATGCTAGTGGGGACACTTAATTCTGGATGTTTTAGTTAATTGATTAATTGCATTAGTATAAAATTAGTATAATAATCTTTGATATTTTATTGTGTTACTTGCTTGGCTGAATTGAATCGAGAACAACTGGTGATTGACACGTTTGTCTCTGTGGGATCGACACTGACTTACCCTGCTACATAGTTAGAAGGATTTGTTAGATATTATTATTTGATAGGCACGCGACAGCCTTGTCAGTCAGTCTTTCAATTTTTCAAATTAGTGACCAACATTTCACTCCACGTTTTAAAAAAGTGGCCACTTTAGAGATAATTAGTTTACTATTGGCCACTTTTTTGAAATGCGAAATTAAAGATTAGCCACTAATTTGAGAAATTGAAAAACTGACCACTGTTTTGAAAGACAAAGTGAAAATTTGGCCACTAATTTGAGAAATTGAAAGATTGACCATCTTTTTGAAAATCGGTGTAAAATACGGCCACCACTCTGTAATTTACTCTTTATTTTTTGACTAAATTGCAATTTGCAATCCTTTGGTTCAGACCAAGGTCAGTTTGGTACTCATAGTTTGAATAATTGCACTTTGCATCTTTAAGAATGTTTGGGTGCTGCAAATTGCATCCCTTTCATGTATTTTTATAAAAAACCCAGGGATAATTTGGTAAATTTAGAATACTTAATTACATTTTGATTCCTAAAATATGAAATGTTCCATATATGAATCCTTGAACAAAAAGTTTCGAATTTTCATAATTTTTTTCGAATTTTTCCTAAATTTTTTTCGAATTTTCCCGTGCATCGTTTGGAAAAATTCAAAAAAAATTAGGAAAAAATCGAAATTTTTTATGAAAATTCGAAACTTTTTGTTCAAGTGTTCATGTATGCAATATTTCATACTTTATGGATCAAAATGTAATTAAGTATTCTGAATTTACTAAATTATCAGGGGCAATTTGGTAAAAATACACGAAAGTGGTGCAATTTGCAGAGTCCAAACATTCTTAGGGATGCAAATTGCAATTATGTAAACTATGAGTACTAAACTGACTTTGGTCCGAACCAAAGGATTGCAAATTGTAATTTAGTCTTATTTTTTTTATATAAAAAATAAGGCTTATTTATGTCTTACAAATGAGCTTATAGTTTAACAAATTTTGGTTGAGCGAGAATGAAATCCATTATGGTGGGATGACAAGAGATAAATCCTTATTATTTGAGATATCTAATCGCGATCTTATATTGTAGTTTATTCAAACACTATAAGTCTATAATATTAATACCACATATAAATTCATTATTAATATTAAAATTTATTATGTAGAGAAAAAAAGCAAGTAGTTAAAAAAAATATTTAAACATTCCAAAAGTTTCATGTTTTATTAATTTATTTTCTATAATGTAAATTATACTCCCTCCGTCCCATATTACTTTGTCCGTTTGCTGAATTTCACGGGTTTTAAGATAGTGGGGAATGAATATTGTTTTTGTATGAAGTAGTGGATATTAAATATTATTTTTAAGGGATAGTGGGTATTGAATATTATTTGAGTAATTTATCCTTTGCATCTCTCTGATTTTAGCTTTTTGCACTTAGGGTTCAATAGTTTCACAATCAACACTTTGCATCCCTCTACTTTAGTATCCCGCAACATTTTCCATCCCATGTGCTAATTTTCGTTAAAGTTAACCGTTAATTTTAGTCAATATTGATATTTGCAGGGGTATTTTAGTCATTTACTCGAATAAATATTTTCTAAAATGTAAAATAAAATCAGAAAACATAAAATTTTGTAAATTTTATATTTGTAAATTTAACACATTTACACATGTCATTGATAATATTTTTAAATAGATTCAATATAAGTAGTTCAATTTTTTCTGAAAGTATGATAATTTTAAATAATTATAATTGAATTTAAAAGTTTTAAACCATAAAAAAATTATATTTAATCTATTTAAAAATATTATCAATGACATGTGTAAATGTGTTAAATTAACAAATATAAAATTTAAAAAATTTTGTGTTTTCTGACTTTATTTTTCTTTTTAGAAAATATTTATTCAAATAAATGTCTAAAATACCCCTGCAAATATCAATGTTGACTAACATTAACGGTCAACTTTGACGGAAATTAGCACCGGGGATGGACAATGTTGCGGGGTACTAAAGTAAAGGGATGCAAAGTGTTGATTCTGAAACTATTGAACCCTAAGTGCAAAAAGCTAAAACCAAAGAGATGCAAAGTATAAATTACTCATATTATTTTTTTGGAGTAGTGGGTGGAGTAGTGGGTATTGAATATTATTTTTAAGTAGTAGTGAGTGGAATAGTGGGTATTGAATATTGTTTTTTTTGGAGTAGTGGGTGGAATAGTGGGTGTTGAATATTATTTGTAATGATTAGTGGGTGGAATAGTGGATATTGAATATTATTTTTAAGGAGTAGTGGGTATTGAATATTATTTTTTACGGCAAAAAATAGTAAGGGGAAAAGTATTGTGAATTACCTTAAAAGGAAAGTGGGAAAAGTATTAAGGGACGGAGAGAGTAATATATTAATATTTTTGACTGTGACAAGACACCAAATAGTCAATTAGCCAACTAAACATTTCAAGGCTAACGTTAAAGTAGCAATTCGGTGAAGCAATAATGCTCAATTATGAAAGTTAATGGGTGGGTCTGGATCCTTCCAAAAGAAAGGAACATGCAACTCAAAGACAAAAACATCACAAGTAGTCTAGTATAGATGAAAAAAAAATGTGTTCGAAAAACTACTAACACAAAAGCTATGGCAGAAAAAGCTGTTCAGAACTGTGGTTCAAGTGTTAAAATCCACCCGTGATACAAGTACTTAAATGAAGAAAAAAAAAGGGTCAGAAATATCATCAATCCTTTTTTTTTTTTTTTTGCTAATTGAAATATCATCAATCTTGCTACTCCTACTTAAAGATGAATTGTAATGATTGCAGCACCTCCATGGGAGAGACTTCAATGATGCAGCTTAATAATGAATTTGGGACACTAGTGGACAGAGCAGTGTGTTGTGTTCTGCACTTACAAGTTACGGCCAGACGACCGCTAATTCGTTTTTTGTTCTTCGTTTTATAGTTCTTTTCACAGAAACCGTACCGTAAAGTATCAAAACATAATTTGAAAATAAATACTTTTATAATATTATTTTTGATTAAAAGGATAATCAATTTGAATTATGATGTAACAAAACTAATGCTCCTCACATCCTACAAAGATTGCTTACCCGATTTTTTTCACGCAATTCACTTTTTTTAAAAGTGTACTTGTTCGTCAAAAAAAAGTGTACTTGTAAATTATAAATTTTGACAATTTGTTTTGTATGAAATATCCAAAATGTGTATAAAAGAAGTGATTCAAAATACTAAAGAACAAATTGTTTTGAAAACCAATGATTGAAGTTGATGCATTTGATTATTTGAACGTACCATATAGATTGTAAATTGGCTCAACTTCATTCCTTTCACGTGAAGCCAACGTTTATCTTATGTTCCTTTCCTCCTTCTCATTTTTGTTTATAAATGAATTGTACAAGGAGGTTAAGAATAATTGTAAAATAGTGAAAAAAAAATATTAAAAAATGAGTAAAATGTTGAGACCAATCAATATTTTATGTAATAAAGTGAATTTAGTGGAGAAAAGTAATGGATGTAATTATTTTTATATTACAAAATTTTATTATTTTGAGTAAATTTTGGAATAAAAAGAATTGAGAACAATGGTTCGGTCACATCCGTAGGAGGTTGGCTGAAGCCCTAGTGAGGAGGGTCGAGAGTCTTTCGGTTTCAGGGGTGAGCAGGAGAGGTAGACCGAGGAGGTCGTGGGAAGAGCAGCTTAGGTTGGATCTGAAGGCCTTAAACTTAAATGAGAAGATGATCGCGGATAGATGTGCTTGGAGGCGCCAGATCAGAGTGGTGGATTCTCTTTTAGGGAGCGGATCTGTTGTTGAGAGCCTAAGAGTTGGGTTATCTCGGTTAGCGTTATCTTAGATTTTCGGCTCTTTCGTGCTCATTTTTCATTTTTCATTGGCTTCTATTTTCTGGTTGTACAGTTGCAGGGAGATTACCGCGGTGACATCTTGGATCTAAGTGTCTTGTAGAGTGGAGTAGTCAATCCCCGGGGATCTGTGCGAGGAGTCATCCTAGATCAGAGTGTGTCGAGTACGGAGTGGATAACCTCCGCGTAGGTAAGTCCCATGTGATCAAAATCATGGGCTCATGTATGGCTGCGATCTTTTCCAAAATTTATTAAGCCGTTAAAAATATCACACACTATTTTTCTGTTGTGCACTAAGCTGAGGGTTTTCACGGAAACAACCTTCTTACCGTAAGGTAGGGGCATGGTCTGCGTACATCTCACCCTCCCCAAACCCTGCTCTGTGCGGGATATACTGGGTATGTTTGGTTTGGTTTGGTATTTCAAAAAGAAAATTATAAAAAAAAATGAGAGGGAGAGAGGCGAGTAAGAGCATCTCCAAGGATACACTCTTTCCTTAGCCCCTAAAATATGGATTATTAATAATATAGAAAATCAAAATGATATTTCACTCCAATGATAATCCATATATAGATACCCTATATTTTAAAAGTTTAATTTTTAAAATTTAAAAGTTTGAAATTTAAATAAATCAACCAATGGGAAGGGGAGCAGATGACGTGGAGAAAGATAGGGGCTGATATTTGGATCATCACATGTAGGGAGCTATTTTCTCTCCCTTAAAATATATTGGGAAGAGGAGAAGTGGTTGAAGAGTGTTTTTTGGAAGAAAATCCATAAAATTGGTAAGGGGTGTGCATCCCTGGAGATGCTAGATGCACAAAAATCCCTTCAGGCCGGACTTTATCCGGGCTTTAAAAAGCCCAGGCTTTTTACGAATCGGGCCGGGCCGGGTCGGACTTTCACTAAAATATGAAACCCGTTTTAGGCCCTCGGATCGAGCCGGATCGGGTCGGGCCGGGCTTATCCGGGCTTTTTTTAGTTTATATATACGTAATTTTTGTCTTTTTTTGCAAAACTAATATATTAATATACAAAAAAAAATCTTTACAAAATAGACAATCTCTAAGAGTTACACCCCCTAACTTTTATAATCCAGAATACATAAGAAGCACACCGTACAAATCTTCTCGTATATGACCATTTCGAGAAGTACATCCTTTACACTCAATAAGTCTTCATGAAAGAATGATTTATCTTGCATATTGTTGATTCTTCCTCGTCTCATGATCCTTCACATCGTATTACTAAGTTTAATATTCTTGAATTTTATTAAAAATATTATATATTTTTAGATTTTATCTATAAAAGATCGGATTTTTATCCGAATTTCTTAAAAAGCCCGGGCTTTTATCCGGGCCAAACCGGGCTTTATCCGGGCTTTTTAAAAGCCCGTGTTTTATCCGGACTTTTCAAAATCTCGGACTTTTAACCGAGCTTTTCGGGTTTCAGGTCGGATCAAGCTTTGGGAAAAATAGTGGGCCCATCTTAGGCCCTCGGTTCGGGCCGAATCGGGCCGGGCTTTTTTCGGGCCAGACTTTTCGGGTTTTTTTTAGATCGGATCGAGACGGATTTCGGGCTTTTTGAACATCTCTAGGAGTAACCAATATAAAGCGAATGTGTGAGATGCGACCTTGGATTATTTTACCAATTATTGTAAGTTTAATTTTATTGAAGAAAAGTTGTATTTGGGGAACTTATTTTCTAAAATATGTCAATTTATTTTAAGACAAAATTAGAGATTTTTAACATTTTTTTAAAAAAAATAATTTTTTTTTGTAACTTATGGAATCTCAAACATAAATTAAATATTTGTATAATAAAATTTATCAAAAATAATAAATATTTATCCGAAAATAAGTTAATAAAGACTTAAAATAAGTCGTAGCCAAACAAGGCCTAATTTTTTTTTTTTGAAATTGATTGTCAAATGAATTTGATTTAACTGAACCATGTGGGCTTGAACAGAATAAAGCTGTACTACAAATGATGTAGCTTTCTGACTTGGATGAGTTCGCCAACTAGATAGAAGGCCCAGTGGCTCATTAGACCATTTCCAACGCGAGCCCAAGTGCTACGCTGGAAGATGTGTCCCGAATCCGTCTCTCCAAAACAGTGTTGGAGCAAAATTTAAAAGTTCGCCAGGCCCGAGTTGGTGGGCTTGGACAACTACTGCAGCTTTTTCAACCTTTTATTTGTTTAATAATTTTACTAAACATCTCTCTTCTTTTTTTGAAACAAAGGATTTAATTCATTAATAAAAAGCCATACGGCATCTACAAGAATAATCGAGTCGAACAAACCGTAAAAAGATACAATCGCAGATTAATCCAGTCTTCTTAGACCTTTTGGATATAATATCAAGCAATTTGTTGAAACTGATATATGTACATGTACCCGCTTCGACACATCTGGTTTGAAATATCGACCATAAATGCAATACCATAAAAACTTTCATCGCCAAATCAAAACCTTGAAATTCCTGCAGATCTAACATCCCTGACATTAGATCACTGTAAAACAAACCAAAACTACACAAAGCTCTCACAAGAAGGAGAGAAAATCAAAACCCAAATAAATTGGGACCAAAGCAACACCGAACAGATCTAAATCAAACAAAAGCCTAGCATAAAGGCTCGATTTTATTGAATCTGGAAAAAACAAGTTACTGGAGAGGAGGAAGTAGATCGGAAGAAGAGAGGGAGAAGGAAGGAGTGAGGCGGAGGGAGGAGGGAGGAGGGGAGCGGGATGGTGAGGAGAGGGGGGAGGCGGCTGAGAGTTTTAGACGACTCTCTTCTATTCAAGGTTGTAAAACTGGTGTAAATAAACACGTACAAAGAAAAAGAAAAAAAAGGTTTAAAGTAACAAGTTAATTACAAGCCCAAGTCTAACATTTATAAAAATACCATAATGTATAATAGATTTTGTTTTAGGTCATCCTAAGTATTCATTTTATTTTTATTATTAATAATAAGTCTAACAATCTGAAGTACATATAAGATATTGAAAAATATTTTACAATTTACAAAAAAGAAAAACAAACAATAGTTTATCCGAATCAATAAATAGCTTATAATATTATTAAATATGTTTTTTCTCAAGTGAGAACCTTTTATTTTGGTGAGATATGAAATCTAATCTCATCCCTTCACTTTAATCTAATCTAATAGCCCCATTAGGGCACCCACACTAATAACCTACACCCTCACACACACTAACCCTACCCTTGATGATGTCATCAAGATGTCATAAATATAATTTTTTTTAAAAATTGGAAAAAAGAATTTGAAAACAAAATCTGGGGAAAAAATTTCTGACGTCATGCTAACGTCACAGGTGATTTTTTAGAGGCTTCTCTTCTAGAACTCCTGATTTCTCCACGTTCACCGCTTCCTCCAATGTCATCCTCATAGAGATGCACAAAAGGTCCATCGGGCCGGGCTTTGACCGAACTTTGAAAAACCCGGGCTTTTTGCTCAAAGCCCGGCCCGGGCTTTGACTTTGACCGGGCCGAGCCGGGCTTCTGTGAAAAATGTGAGCCCGTTTAGGCCCTCGAAGCGGGCCGCGGTGGGCTTTTTTCCGGGCCTGAAGCGGGTCGGGCCGGATCGGGCTTTTTCCGGGATCAAATCGGATCGAGATTTTATGTTACATAAGAATGTTCTTTATGTTATAATGGCAGACATGTGTTAAACAATCTATTTTGCCGATACAAATATTACATTTATCGATTTACTTTTTGATTTGATGATATATTAATTGATTACACGTGTACTTAACTTTTTTTCGTTCATGTATCGTAATATATGCATATAAATAATCTTATTATTAATAATGAATATGTAAATATATATGTACTTAAATTATTTTTATATTTGTAGGAAGTGTAAATATATAAATATTTATGTAAGTATACTAGAATAATCGAATTTTACCCGGGCTTTTTCGGGCCGAACCGGGCTTTTAATCAGGTCGGGCCGAAGACCGGGCTTTTTAAAGGACCGGGCTTTTGCCGGGCCGGGCTTTGCCCAAAAATATAGGGACCGTTTAAGGCCCTCGGGCCGGGCTTTGCCGGATCGGGCCGGGCCAGATTTTCGGGCTCGAGCTTTTTGTGCATCTCTACATCCTCATCATCATCCAATGTATCATCATAGGTGCAGCTTCCTCCTATCTTGGCATTAGCATCAGAGATCAGCTTCTTTATGATTGAGCTAATGACCTCATCTCTTTTTGCCAATAGCCTGTGAATATCCTTGACAACTTTAACCTTGTCACTGATGATACTGGATTTGAGAATTTTCTTCAGCACTGTCATGATTGTTTCAGTGCTTAGTCCTGAAACTTTATCCAATGGTAAGAAATCCAACCTTCTTGCTCCTGTCTTTGTGATCCTTCTGAAACACACACCATAAGGATTTTGAATCACCTCAGGGAGTTTGTCTTCAACCATCCTTTTAATTTGTGCTAACAGACTATCGTTGAAGGTTGTTGAATTTCTGACTACTAAGGTTCCAAGGACTTGGAGTACTCTAGCATGTAGACTTTGTAAAAGTTGCATTGTGATGAATATGGTCAATCGGTTCTTCACATAAACTTGAACAGCCCATCTTTTTTCCAAGTTGATTCTCACAGAGACACTTATTACTTTGCTCTTCAGTGTTGATGCCAATTTTGTAAAAGCTCCCCCTGCTTCACTAATTGATTCATCCACCAACTTATTGAATTCTTCATCTTTGTTGTTCAAAGTACTCTCCATGTGGTCAACCATCATCAGTTCTGCATCTTCAGGGGCATATTCACTTCCATCTGACCAAGTAGTTCCAGTAGATGTGTTCACATACTCAGGCATTTTGCCTTTGCCTTTATCCAGAGCATTTTGAATTTCTTTTTCTCTCCATTCCTTCTGCAACTTCTGGAATGGAGCTTCAGTTTCTTCAAGATTTGGCTCATTGATTTTTAGTGGTGGCAGTACTGTTCTCTCAGACTTTTGAGTCTTCTTTAATTGCTCCAATACTTCTTTAGATAACAACACTGCCTCACCATCTATCTCTCCTTCAATCAACTCACCAATTCCTGCTTCCTTCAGTTCTTCACCAAAGTTTCTTTCTTCTTCCTCTTGCTCCCCCTCACTTTCATCTCCATCTTCTTCCATAACTTGCTCCCCCTCACTCCTTAGCTCCCCCTCACCTGTAGCTCCACCTTGTTTCTCCTTCTCTACTAGGTTGCTTTATTCTGATCTACCACCTTCTCCTTATTCTGATCTACCACTTTCTCCCCCTTAGTTGAGTTGGCAGCACCAAGGGCAGCAGAGAATGATAGAAGAGTTTGTTGAATCTCTTCAAAACCAGTAGCTACCATAGTGGACAGAGCATCAAGTTTAGCTTCCATGGATGCACATCTGTCCTCAAGGGATTTCAACCTTGATTCAACTTGTTTAGAAGGACCACCAGATCTCAACCTTTTTGATGACAAAGGAAGAGACTGGGGCAAGGAGGCTATAGGGTTTCTCACACACTCATTGTTTTTCTGAGTGATCTCATCACTCCTCACAGAATGACTCTCAAGGCCTAGTGCCTTTGTGTGTGGGGTTCCCTCAATTTCACTCTGGACATTCTCAAGTCCCTCACCTTTTTCCAGCTCGTTTGGCTGCCTCTCATTTTTATGCTAACCTCTCTTTTTCTTTTATCTCTCTTATTCTTTTCACTCCCTCACCCATCCTAGATGCATGGGTATGAGCAGTACTTGCATGCATTTTAGTAGCAGAAGTAGAAAGTTTAGATTGTACCTTTATAACAGAGATAGTTATTTGATCATCATCAGAAGCATCTTCAACAATTACTATATCATGATCAGGCTGTGTAGAGGTGACAACATCTTTACCCAAAATGTTACTGTCCACATGTGGGTTGACAACAACTTTTGTGGTGTCTTTGACAGCAGCTGAGGCTGTGATAGCAACTTCCTGAAGGTCAGTTGCTTTTTGGAGTTCGACCAAGATGTTGGCTGTTTCATTATCTGGCAGAGTACCACCTTGATCTAGCTCAGTGTTTGAGGGAGTGATATCCATTTCACTTTGAGAAATGGGTTCTTGTGGACCACTTGATGGGGGCTCATCCATGACTTGAGATGGATGATAAAAACCTGAAGGGTTGGGACTGTCCCCCTCTCTAGGTTGTTGAGAGGACACAATTGATGGATTAGAGAATAAAGAAGATGATGGTATAGAAAAGATTTTTGACTGTTTCACAAGGGTAACTTGTGGAACATAAAGAGTAGAAGTTTCAAGACCCTCATTGTGCCCTAACTCTGTTTGAATTTCTGCAAGTGTATGCTCCTCATGAGTGAGTACATGAGGTTGTGCTGACTCTTTACAGGATGCCTTGGGAGACAGGCCAGTTTCAATAGATACTTCTTGTTGAGAAGAAGCACCTAGGGATGTGTTTGATTCCCTTTTATCCTCCATAGCCTTTTGTGAGACTGTAGGGTGGCTGACAGTGGTTTTGACCCTCTTAGCTCTCTTCTTCTTAGGCTCAAGAGGAACCACTATGGGTTCACTTGTACTAACATCCTTATTTGCTACATCTAGTGCATTTTCTCCCTCAACATTCTCAGAGCTACTACCAACACTAGTTTCCAAGGGTCTTTTCTTGGATTCTTGCAGAGTTGTTTTTGTGGTCTTTGGTTGTCTAGAAGATCTGATAGGAATGTATTGAGTAGAATGTGGGTTAACTGAATTTGGGTCAACTGAATTTGGGTCTAATTCAGCTTCATTCTCAAGGGAGAAGATAACATACCCATAGGGTAGTGCAGAATCAAGATTAGGCTCTTGATCAGCCATGTGCTTGGTGAAACAGAGTGGAATATGCGCATTTAAATTTTGTGAATTGAGTGATGTGTGTGTATTTCTTTTCAAAACATTGCACTCCATAGTAAGAGATGCATTATCATCAATACCACATAATGAATTTAAACACATAGTAAGAAAGCGAGGATAGACATGTACCTTCCTGCTCAGAGCTGACTTGAGTTGACTCATAAGCAGCTTTCCTACATCCACTTTGTATCCATGGACAAGAGAGTGATTTGTATCCATGGACAAGAGAGTGAGTGAGCTTCTTGATGTAGGAAGGAATTCCATTCCAGCCAGTGGTTTTGGTTGAGAAAACCTTCACCATGACATCAAAAACCATGTTCCATTCTTTTCTCATATGCTTTCTATCCATTTCACCAGTTGAGTACCATTTTGATGTACCCTCTTCAAGAACTGGACCAGAAAACCCAATTTTCAAGAAAAACTTCTTTAGGGTTTCATCACTTGCTAGTTCCTTGTATGATTCTTTAGCTTGCAGTCCAGTTCCCAAAGCTTCGTTGATGCCTTTTATTGTGAGAGTGCGGGTAACTCCTTTGATTTTGCAATCTATGGTGTCATTACCTACACCTCCTGGAACATGGGCAGTGTTCCAGAATTCTTCAAGTCTTTCTAGGTTCAAAGATGGTGTAGACGTTATAGCATGACCCAGATAGGACTTGTTGATAAAGGATACGATTCCTTTAAAACCTTCACAAGCATCTCCAGCAGTGAGAATACCAACAAAGTTTGTTTGAGAAGAGGATTGTTTGGGTGTCATTTCTTGCTTTGAGTTTTGGAGAGAGATTTTTGCTTTTGAGAGAGAGAGAGAGGTTCTGTTGAGAGTTATGTGTTTGTGTGTTTGACAGTTTCTTACATGAGAATAGAAAATGTTTTGCTGAGAAATGGGAAAGTAGCAATGTCTTAGCCCATTAATCAGTCACGTGGTGTCGTGGGTAGTTACTTTTTAGTGGTTGTAAATCCTGGAGGTAAAATCCCAATTAATTCGGTCCACTAATCTTGACAGTAACCTGTGCGCTGTAACAAATTCATTAGTAATTTTGAGAGGATGACAACAGGTTTTGCTTGACAGTAACATCGTCGCAAGAACATACTGTCATCATTAAGCAATTTATACAATTTCCTTTAAATTTCATGACAGGGACCTTTTCCATTGTGTCATCTAAGAAACTTGCTGTCAAGGCACATCGTGATAGCATCTTCACTTATTGACAGCAACTTGAGCGGAAATAATTTGTGTCATGAAATTTTAATCGACTTTGCCTATTGCTTAAGCGAAAATTACCAATTAGCATTTTAATCGATTTAAGCACATATTTGTTAGTTAGGCACACATCCGCAAACATCCAATCACACAAATAAACACATACATCCAACAAATAGCTAAGATGAGAAGATGATAATGAAAGACATGCAGGAACATTAAGAAGATATAACGGTCTTTTCATTAAAAAAACTTAAAATAATACAAATAGTTCTTGAGAACTGAAAATTATTTTAAGTTGGAAAAGGCTTCCAACAACAGCCCTTCCGCAATCTTCTCTATCTCCTTTTCGTCGGAGATCCCCTCTTTTTCAAGATAAGCGTGAAACTTATCAACCCAGAGTTCAAGCTGCTCATCGGTAGCAGCTATCTCCATCTCCTTCTTTAGACTCGGAGGTTCCAGCTTCGCTTCTCCTGCAGTTGTCGCCTTGGATGTAGACATCTCGTCAGCCTTCCTCTTACTCATTGTCTCTAGAGTTTCTTAGTGTGTTAAGTGAGAACTAAGGGTTTGGCCTCGGTCTTATTTATAACACATTAAGTGACTCTACAGATTCCAATTGCTTCTTTTTAGTAAAGTATTAACTTTAAATTAAAAAGACTGACAAATACCCGGGGTCATTTCAAATGACGCGAATACTTATCACTAGCACGCGTATGGTTTAAGTTAATGTCACGGGACTACTCATTACATAAGTTAAAATAGGAATGTGATTTGAATTTAGCATAGTCATAGCAAACATGCTGTCAAATAAACAAGTAGCACATAAGACAGTAACTTCTCATGATAGTAACATTGAAAGCCACGATCATAAGCTGCGATTTAGCCACTTTGAAAATGTAAAAACTAGTAAGTTAACATATCAGATTTAGCATTCCCAATTCACTTACCAACCTGTTGAAGGTTGCTTCATCTAGTGGCTTCGTGAAAATATCTGCAAGTTGCTTTTTCTGTTGGAACATAAACCAGCTTCACAGTTCCCTTTTCAACATGCTCTCTTAGGAAATGATGTCTGATATCAATGTGCTTTCACCTGGAGTGTTGAACTGGATTATCTGATATGGCTATGGCACTAGTGTTATCACAATAAATAGGAATATTGGACAACTCTAAACCATAATCCATTAGCTGATTTTTCATCCAAAGAATTTGAGCACAACAACTTCCAGCTGCAATGTATTCAGCTTCTGCAGTTGAAGTAGATACAGAATGTTGCTTCTTGCTAAACCATGACACTAATCTTCCACCAAGAAACTGACAGCTTCCTGTTGTGCTTTTTCTATCAATCTTGCATCCAGCATAGTCCGAATCCGAATAACCAATCAAATCAAATCCAGTATCTTTAGGATACCAAAGGCCTAAGTTTGGAGTGCCTTTAAGATATCTAAAGATCCTCTTGATTGCTACTAAGTATGATTCTTTTGGATCAGCTTGAAACCTTGCACAGAGACATGTAGCAAACATAATATCTGGTCTGCTAGTAGTTAGATACAGCAACGATCCCACCATGCCTCTGTAGGTACTAGAATCCACTTTCTTTCCTTTAGAATCCAAATCCAGTTTGGTTGCAGTAGAGATAGGTGTCTTGGCAGGTGATGCATCTTCCATGTTGAATTTTTTAAGGAGTTCCTTGACATATTTCGATTGGCTTATGAAGATGCCATCATCCTTTTAATGAATTTATAGACCTAGGAAAAATGACAGTTCTCCCATCATGCTCATCTCATATTTGCTCTTCATAAGAGATGAAAACTTTTCACACGGCTTCTCTTTTGTAGAACCAAAGATTATGTCATCAACATAAATCTGAACTAGAATGATGTCCTTGCCATAGTGCTTGTGGAACAGTTTCTTATCCACCACACCTCTTGTGAATTGATTCTCAATAAGAAAAGTAGAGAGAGTTTCATACCAAGCTCTGGGGGCTTGCTTCAATCCATAGAGTGCTTTGAACAACTTGTAGACAAACTCATACAACTCAACATCCTCAAATCCAGGTGGCTATTCAACATACACTTCCTCTTCTAATTCTTCATTAAGAAAGGCACTTTTGACATCCATTTGGAGCACCTTGAAGGTACAGTGTGCAGCATAGGCTAAGAATATCTGAATAGCTTCAAGTCTGGCAACAGGTGCAAATGTTTCATCATAATCGATCCCTTCATGTTGATAGTAACCCTTAGTTGCTAGCCTTGCCTTGTTTCTTGTCACATTTCCACTTTCATCCAACTTGTTTCTGAAAACCCACTTTGTGTCAACGACTAACTTCCCTTTAGGTCTAGGGACCAGCTTCCATACATTGTTTCTCTCAAATTGGTTGAGCTCTTCTTGCATAGCTATCACCCAATCCGAATCCAACAATGCTTCATCAATTGACTTTGGCTCAGTTTGAGATAGAAAACATGAAAACATGCTGTCAACAGAAACATTTCTCCTTGTCCTTATACCAGTAGTGGGATCACCAATGATTAGATTGCTAGTGTGATATCTGTTCCACTTAGTGGTTCTAGGCAAGCTTCTTTCTTGATCTGCTTGTTCATCTCCTCTTTGAGGGCTTGATTCTCCACCATTGATGTTTTCTCCTTCATGTTCTTCAATATTTCCAGAATCATTCTCATTCTGATGATTAGCTGATATAGTTTGAGATTGAGCTGGAGTTTGAGTAGCATCATTGGTATTGATAGCATTTCTTTCAAACTCAATGTCTTGAGTGCAAGTAGGTTCATCAGCAACAATTTCTTCTTCTTCCAAATACCCTTGATTTTCAAATCTAAGAGGCTCCATTTGACCATCCTCTTACAATCCTGGGAACTTGGTTTCATCAAATGTGACATTTACACTTTCTTCAATGACTTTGTGATCAATGACATAGACTTTGTAGGCAGTCCTTTCTAATCCATATCCCATGAAAATGCCTTCATAAGCTTTAGCATCAAACTTTCCTTTCCTTTCATGGTTGTCAATCATCATGAAACACTTACTCCCAAATACATGAAAATATTTGACAGTTGGTTTCTTTCCTGTTAACAAATAGTAAGGAGTGTTTCCGTGAGTCTTGTTGATCAAGGTTCTGTTCTGTGTGTAGTAAGCTGTGTTAATAGCTTCTGCCCAGAAATATGTTGGTAATTTAGAATCATTCAACATAGTTCTCGCAGCTTCAGTGAGAGTTCTGTTCTTCCTTTCTACAACTCCATTTTGTTGTGGTGTCCTGGCAGTGGAGAATTGTTGGACAATGCCTTCTTCCTTACAGAAGTTTCCTAGTATGGCATTTCTGAACTCAGTACCATTGTCACTCCTCAGATATTGAACTTGAGCATTAGGGGTTCTTTCAAGAACTCTTATGTGATCAATGATTTCTTGAGCAACTTCGTCCTTTGTCTCTAAAAACTTCACCCAAGTGTACCTCGAGTAGTCATTCACCATTACCAGGGCATATCTCTTTCTTGCAAGAGATTGAACATTTACTGGACCAAACAAATCCATATGAATTAATTTGAGTGGCTCAGTGTTGGTATTCACTTGATTTGACTTGTGCACAGATCTTTTCAATTTACCTATTTGACAATCCTCACATAGTCCTTCTTGATAGAATTCCTGTTGAGGTAGTCCTCTCACCAAATCTTTCTTCATCAGAATATTCATATTCTTGAAATTGAGATGGGAGAGCTTCTTGTGCCAAAGCATGCTTTCACCAACTGATGCTTTACTGTAAAAACAGTAAGCCTTGTCTTTCTTCACAGAGATTAAGTCTGCAACAAACAAGCTTCCTTTCCTTACTCCTTTCAAGGAGAGGCTTCCATCCTTCTTGTGATAGATATTACAAACCATCATATTAAAATCAACCATAAATCCCCTGTCACTGAATTGGCTAACACTGAGTAGGTTGTGCTTCAATCCATCTACAAGAGCAATATCTTCAATGACAACATTTCCAATTTCCAAACAGCCATATCCCACAGTGTAACCTTTGCTGTTGTCTCCAAAAGTTATGATTGGACCGACTTTCTCCACAAAATGTGATAGCAGGGCTATATCACCAGTCATGTGCCTGGAACATCCACTATCGATGATCCACATGACTTGCTTCTGCTTCTTGCCTTACAAAACAGATGATTTTAATTTGCATCTGGTACCCAAACTCTGTTGGGTCCTGCAGTTACAGCATCATTGTTCATATCATTCTGCTTCACATTTAAATCAACACTAGAATCCTCATATTTGACTTCTTTTGCTGTCCACTTAGTCCTCCTGTATGAAGTCAAGTAAACTAATTCAAGTTTAGTGGAAGCTGCCTTTTTACCAACATAGGCAGGCGTAGAAGTCTCAGCAGTTTCTAAATAGGAACATCTTTCAGTAGATAGAATAGGCAAATTGAAACTGATAAGTGGATTTCATGTCCACTTAGAGCGTTCCATTTCGACTTAAATTGGTGTCTTGGTCTCGAGTTTTATTGTGTTTTTGATGTGTTTCGTGAGTTGTGCAGGGTTACGAATCGTCGGTTAGGTTTGGCGATTTTCGTGATTTAGGGTGGATTTCAAGATTTAAATAAAGAATGAAGTTTTCCACAAATTTTGGGAGAGTTGGAGGCCAAGGATCGAGAGTTTTGAGTTATAGGATTGAGGATGGCATTTCTCGAGGAAAGAACGGGAGAAAACATCAAAAGAACGACGAAACGACGAAGAAAAACACCCCGGACAGCAGCAGGGGCACGCCGCGGCCTGGCTGGGTAGAAACAGAAGCGTGCCGCGGCCTGGAGTGGGCGCCGCAGCCTGGCAAAGTTGCTGGAATTTCCGATTTTTCTCCTAAAAATTCTGCAATTCTTTCCTGTTTCGAATTTAATATGTAATTTTGGGTTTTTCTTGTTGGGCAAGACTTCTAGGGCCTATAAAAACACATTGTATCATTGTAATTCATATCAATAACATAGAATTGCAAGGGAGAAAAGCGGAGAAAGATTCAACGCTCGTGACAAGCACGGATCTAGATCTACTTCATCTTTTGTATTCTTTTCTTAGGCGATACTCTGAATTCTAGATTTGTTTTCTCAACTCTTTGTTTTATTAATATTATTATTTTCATTCATACTTTGTTTATTATCATGTTTTCATCAAATCCCATGGTGACGAACGGTTCAATTATGAACTAATCGTTGTCATGGGATTCTAACGGATTTATTTATGGAGCTTTAGTATCTTGATGCTTTAAAGATCTGTGTGTGATGCATAATTGATATCCTCGTATGGTTATGCTTAATTGTTAGATGCGTAGCTAACATCTAATTTGTTAATTTCTTGTGAAGTGAAAGTGGATCTTGAGATTTAGAATTTGCCATGCTAGCATAGGTTCATGATTTTTATCAACATGATTTGTAGTGTGAGATGAAAATACTTATACTGCCCTGTGTGATCTTTATGGATAACTTGCTCGTCAACCGTTATGTTTTCAAATTCTATAGACATATAGGGTCTAAGCATAATTGGTGCCTATTCATCTTCTATCTCTTTTATGGATGTATGGATAGTTTGGTGTACGTATGCTGATAGTTTGATATCATAACCATTGCATATAGTGATTAAAGGCGTCAGATCTAAGCGAAGTATTTAATGAAGTTAGGATCCCATGTTTATTCTCATATAAGTAATTTGATTTTAATTCTTAATAGTTAAGTAATTCTTAGTTTGTTAACTTGCTTTTTAGTTAATTCTAGTTAATCAAAACCCAATCTTGTTAATTGTCTTAGCAGTGAGTAAAAACCATACATTGTTGCATAGGTACATTAGCTGAATTAAAACCTAAACCAGATCTCTGTAGAACGAACTTGATTTATATCTATATTACTTGTGACCACGTACGCTTGCGTGAATTTGTGCAAACAGAAACAAGTACTCATAACAACAATTTTGCATGGCATGCAGTCAATGTTATTACAGACATCCATATATCTTTGCATAATGGGGGTTCTATGTAAGTTACCACTAACATTGGTCGCATTAACCTTGTCCTGTTTGGGTTTCTTACAAATGAATGTTAAATGTTGAGATGATCCACAATTATTGCAAAGCTTCCTAGGGGCATCCTTAACATAACTATATCCATTCTTCTTGTCAATTCCTAACTTGCCATTCCTATTCTTAGGCTTGTAGACATTTGCCTTGACAGTATGTTCTGAAGTTGTTGTCGAGCTACCTTTAACAGTATCTTTCTTTTCCTCTGTCTTGACAGCAGGTTTGAAAGTTGCTGTCTTGGGTTCTCTCTTGATAGTATCTTTTGAAGTTTCTGTCTCATCCTTGTTGTCAGCTACTTTAGAACATTCTGTCTGATTGCTTGGTAGAATTTCTATCACGGGAGACTTGATAGTATCTTTTCTTTCGCTAAGTGTGCTGTCAATGCACTCATCTTCATCAAGTAGATCTTGTTTGATGAACAAGGAGGTTTCATCAAAATCAGCTTGAAGATTTTTTAAAATCGGTTTGTAAACTCTTTTGAGAATATGAGGTTTGACATCATCACTTTCATCAAGAGCAATTGCCTTTCCATGCCTTCTACCATACTTGAAACCTATTCCTACCTTCTAATTCTCAGTGTGATTATCATGATATTCCTGGACTAACTTAGAAGAGTTTCAAAATGCTTTTAGTTTAAACTCATTTTCTGCAATTTGATTCCTGAGAAATTCTTCTATTTCCTTAGCACAGACAATATCATTTTTCAATCTAGCATTCTCCTGAGCTAATGAATCTAGAGGACTGGTTCTAAGCAATAACATTTCATTTTCAGATTTGAGAGTTTCATTCTGTTTAGTTAACTTAGCAATTTCATCGTGAGTAGCAGATAAACTAACATGAATGTTAAACATCCCAGCACTTAAATCTTCAATGGTATGCTTATACTCAGTTTTAGACATATCAAGTAAAACGAGAGATGGTACCTGGTTAGATGAACTTGAAGCTTCTTCATCAAATTTAGCCATGAGGGCTAAGTTTACAAACTCTTCTTCTTCTTCTTCATCTTCAGAATCATCCCAGCATTTTCCTTCAGCCACATAGGCTCTTCCTTGATTTCTTTTAAACTGATTTCTAGATCCTTTTCCCTGATTCTGTTTTGGTCTTCCTCACTCAGTAGCAAAATGACCTAGCTCATTGCAGTTGTAACACCTGAACTTCGACCTATCCACCATCCCTGTCTTGTATTCTCCTCTTGTGGCACCACCAGTGGCTTTTGAAAAACTTCCCTTGTTGAACTTAGATGATTGACCCTGTGGCTTGTATGACTTTTCCCTTCTGAACTTGATATTCTTGAATCTCTTAGCCATATAAGCCATGGTTGGATTATCCATGCTTTCAATCTCTTATACTGTGTAGAAGTCTTCATCTTCAACATCTTTGAGCTGCAAAACCACCTTCTCCTCGTCATCCAACACCTCTTCAATCTTCAAAGATGGCATCTGTGTTGGTTGTGAACTTTGTGAAGGTTCACTTGGACAAGCTACTTGGGGTTCATGAGCAACAAGGGCTCCTGACATGTTTGCTACCTTTCCTTTGGTTCCAATTTAAATAACTCTCTTTTGAAAAAGTTCTAGTTCATATGATTTGAGCACACCATAAAGAGTTTCAAGAGAAACATCATTCAAGTTTCTTCCTTCTCTTATGGCTGTGACTTTGTGCTCAAGATGCTCAGGGAGAGTGAGCAGAAATTTGATGTTAATCTCCTTTCTATCATAGAACTTTCCATGAATTTGTAACTCAGCTATTAGCTTACTGAACCTCTCAAACATGTGTGTAAGTTCTTCGCCTGGTTTAGCCATAAAGGCTTCATATTATGATACAAGGATTTGCCTTTGATTTTCTCGGACCTCTTCACTTCCTTCACACAGCAGCTCTATCTTACTCCAAATCTCTTTTGTAGATGAGCATCCCATGACATTACCACACATGGCTTTGTCTAATGTAAGAGAATCGAGTAAGATAAGTTGTAAGTAGTCATCCAAGACTACTTTCTCCTTTTCGGTCTATGTGTACTCTGAAGGCTTCTTAGCAACCCAGTGGGCTGGAATGACTTCGTCATTTACAGTAGCAGCAGCTACTTCCTTCTGAGGTATGAAGCGGCCGTTCTCAAGGATTCCCAAGTACAGTGGATGGGTAGCTTTGATAAACAACAAGATCTTTCTTTTCCAGAAATTGTAGTTCTCTTTATCAAAGACTGGAATCTTGATACCACTTGACTTCTGAACACTCGTCATGATCTTCAGATTTGTATATCAATCTGGATGCTCTGATGCCAGTTGTTGGTCCCGGAGTATTGCAAAAGGGGGGGGGGGGTTGAATGCAATACTGATAAAATTTAATCTTTAAAACAACAACAATGATAAAGATTTTAAGTTATCAGTAGATGTATGCAAACAAAAGTGAAACAAGATTTCTCACAAAATAAATGTTTTATTTATCTTGTGCGAAGTGTTGCTACAACCTAGAGAAAATGTTTCTCCAGCTTCGTTGTCTTGAGAGATACAAGATTGCTTTGTGTGTGCGTACTTACATAGAAAGGAATCTGAGATGTGTATCTAAGTAGACTAAGAATCTAAGATACTCTGTTGTCTCTATCGCATGGGGTGTTGAGCTGCTATCGTTTTCAAGTGGCAGCTTATTACAATTTGCACACCCATGTGACTTTCCTAAATTGCTATACAGACATGATAAACCTTACAAGTAAAGCATCCTAGATTCTTTCTATTTCTAGCTAATACAATTCTAGTAGATGTGGATATAACATACACCTCGAATTGACCAGCCTTGTCTTGTGAATCTCTCAAGCTTCTGTCGTAGTATTTGCAGGTCTGCTACAAACGATAGAGTGTTGCAGCAAATCTGTTTCTTGAACATATAACCTATCACGGGCTTTGACTGAGAAAAGTACCCAAATCAAATAATTCAGTGTGATAGTAACCTTAACCGCCGAGTCTGATGTCAAAGAAATACACTACACCATAGAATGGCTTTTGCAACCAACACTGAAAAAAAACTCAAAAATCGTTGTTATTTCCTCAAAAGTTTTTACAATTTCAAAAATATTGTAACAATTTTGAAAAGCGTTGAAATTGAATTCAGAAATTGTTACGTTAGACAAAACTTGTTATCATTAGCAACGATATTAGAAAATGTTGCTATAGAGCTAGAATTTTGGGCCAAATTATTGGCGGGCCGAAGGAAAAGAAGCGGGCTTTCTCAATTCTTTTGCCCGGGCTCATCAAAATAAGCGGGATTACTAAAATAAAAAAACAAAATAATACACCTAAACAAACACATTTACACACAAAACACTTATGTTAGGTCGAATACACAATAAGCAATCAAATACTGTATTAGTAACTTAACAAGAACACACTGTTTAACAATTAAAAACTGTTTGGAATTAATAATTCCTCTCTCAGTGATGTAAATATCACAGAGAGCTGCTTAGGTTACAATCAATGAATTTCTCAATGTTCGATTACCCTTCTAGGGTTAACCTAACTGTATTTATAGAACATACAGCTTCGTACAATCAGTAACTGATTCTCCTAAAATCAAGCTATACAATTGATATCAATCACGATTGTTCCAGTCTTCCAAGTCAACTCAATCTCTTTGACAGCTTTCCAATCTTCAAAGATATTGCTTCCATATTTATCTTGCATCAACCTTTAAACACTGTTGACTTTTCAGACAATACCGCTACAGAGTTTAACAACCTCTGTTGCGCTTCCAGTCAGTGTTTAACTAAACTCTGACTGCTTCCAGCTAAACTCTGTTTTCTGACTTTAGCTTCCAAACACTGTTTTCATCAATCATTTCTAACAATCTCCCCCAACTTGTCCATTATCAAAATGTACAAGTTTACAGTAAATGATGATGTCAAAACAAATACAAAGTTTTACAGTGTTTAACATACAAACAGAGTTTAAGCTATTACTTAACAAATTCTACAAAAAATAAGAAAATTCTTACAGACTTTAATTTCTAATCTCTTGCAGATCAGGCATTGTTCTGAGATAGTCTATAAGCAACCTTCTTTCAGCATTTTCAAGCTCTATCTGCATAGCTTCCTTGATTTCTCTCAACTGAGGATCATTCTCATCAGTTTGATAGATAGCAGCTCTAAGATCGTAGATTTTGTTTCTTCTCATTTCATTTCCCAGCCTTATGTATTTCACTTCCTCAGATTTCACATTAAAATCTAGAACAGTGATTCCAAGATCAGTCTTCAGTTTTGTAGTTCCTTTCTCCATTTCTATCAGATTGCCATTCCAATCTCTGTATTTAGGAACATACTTACTGTTGATTTTCATTTGTCTTCTTGCAAGGTTCTGAATCATTCTTTGTTGAAGCACATTTGCAACTGACCGAGCTCTTTGATTTCTCACTCTGAAAATATACAAAACATATTCAAGTTCCTCCCAGTATTTTAATTCGATATCCTTTTCAGAGACTTTAAATACTGTTCCATCAGCCATGAAATACAACAAGAAATCCTTTTCTAGACTCTTCTGATATACAAGCTGTACTGACTCCAGTTTGTCCAAACTCTCTTGAGTGACACCACGACCTGGAACAGACAGTGAAGAAGGATCTCTAGGACCAACATATTGCCTTTTATCTCTGTGTGAGCCTATGCCTCCTTTGTTGTATCCAACTTTACCAGATAAAGCTCTACCATCAGTAAAATCCATTGGAATTGTAGCTTCTAGTCTTGAATCATGAGGAAGCACCCTTCTTAAATGTTGATTTCAACTGAGAAGACAATAATGGTGTGGTCACAACTTGTGCAGCAACAGAGGTTATGTTTTCATTCTTCTGTACAACATGTGTATCAACAGAGGTTGTAACTATACTTTTCAGCTTTTGCTTGGCTTCTGCATCTGTTGGTTTTCTGAATACTTGCATTCTTTGATTTGTACCAACAGGTTCTTTGATTTGAATGCCTTTAAGAACAGGCTTTGCAGCTTCAGCAACATTCACATTCTTCTTTGCTTTTTCAGACTTTAGAGCTTTCAGATGCTTTTCTTGTAAACTCTTCTCTTCAGCTTTAGCATCTTCTAAAGTAACTCCTTCTGCATTCTCTTCCATAAAAAGCTTAACAGCTAACTCCTCATCAGTCTTTGGATTTGATATTAATTCCAAACTCTTGGTCTTTGAAGTACCTCGAGTTTCAGTGTTTATTCCAACAGACTGTGATTTAAAAGATTTGCCAGATCTCAGAGTTTGCTTTTCAGAGTTTAAGACCTTGCTCTTATCACTTGCCCCTCCATCTCCAGCATCATCCTTTTGAGTCAGAGTTTGAGAAACTTTGCATTTAGACTTAGCCACTCTCTCCCCCTTTTTGACATCATCAGGTATAAGTATTGATGTAATGAGCTCTAAAGAGTTTGCAATTGAATCCACCTTAGAAAACAAAGCAGTCTGATTTTCTTCAACTTTTCCTAGCCTGGCAAAGAGAATGTCTTGAACTTTAGACAGCTGAACAGCTTTTATTTTAGACTCTCTATCCATCTTCAATTCTCTTGACTATATCTCAGTCTTTAAAGAAGCAATCTCTTGTTTTGTTTCAGCAAAATTGCCTTCCAGAGTCTTGACTTGCACCACAGTTGCCTTTAAACAGGATAAGATCTCTGGATTCGAAATTTGCTTTGCAGTTTGCTTAACAAACTCAGATGCTCTTCCTTTTGGAAAAATGCAGTCTTGTTTATACCAATTTTCAGCAGATTTAGCAAGATGCTCTACTTCAACTGCATGAGATGGACAAGGCTGATCAAAAGGTGTATGTTTATTATCTGTCTGTGCAGGTGCACTCACAAAAGAGTCAGAGTTTGCACTACTAGCAGATTCATCTTCAGCACTTGCATCCTTAGATTGATCATCTTTTAAAGAACCACTGTGCTGAGCAGTGTCAGCCACAGTTTCTTCAACAACTTCTGCAACCTTTTCAACAGTCACCTTATGTTGCACAGGCTCTGCAACAGAGTTTGCCTTTGTAGCTTCAACAGGCATGGATTCAGAAATTATCTTTGTTGCCTGATCAACTTCATCACCTTTGTCTTGAATTGGAGAAGATACCAGCTCTGTGTGTGATGCTTCAGCTTCAGGAACTTTTACTGCAAGCTCATCAGCTACACCAGGAGCTTCAGTATGAACAATAGGTGAGATAGGATCAGAGAATGGTTCAAATGAGTCAAAAATATTATCCATTGGTGAAAGACCATCTCTGTTATCCTCTTCTACAGGCATTTTATCCTCTGTAGGCATTTGAACATTAACATTATCCTCTGCAGGCATTTCAACCTCTGCAGGTATTGCAACATTCACTGTAATCTCAACAGTAGGTGTTTGCTGTGAAACCACCTCTGGAGCTTCAACAAGATTCTCTTCATCTGAATCAGAAAGAATTAATCTCCTTTTCTTGATTGGAGGCACCACATTCTCCTCTTCATCTTCACTTGAGCTCTCTCTTGGTGGTGAAAGTGAAGGTCTGTTTGCTTTCTGTTTCTTCCTTCTTGTATAAATAGCTCCAGGTATTGTTTGTTTAGCCTTTGAGTGTTTAGTGTTTTGGGCAGTGTGTTTCTTTCTTTTTGGCTTGGTTTTGGGTTGTTCAGTAGGTGCTGGCTCAGAGTTTAAGATTTCAGTGTTTAAGATTTCAGTGTTTGAGGTTTCAGTGTTTAATGGTGTCTAATGGTTCAGGTATTTGTTGTGGTGATTGAGGGTCTTGTGGTTGGTTTACATAGTTTTGTAAGGCTAAAGGCATAAACATATCTGGTATTTGCTGTTTAGTGATATCTTTGTTTGTCAAATCAGAAAACATTCTTTTAGCAACTTGAAAGGGCTGAATCACATCAGCTTCATCAATTGGAATGTTAGGCACACAGGCAGTAAATAGCAGTTGACAAAAACGAGCAAAATAAACAGTAGTAGATTCAGACAAACGCTCTCCCAAGTTCATTAGTACTAGTCTACCAAAATCGAAGTTACCTCCATATAGTAGAGCATGACCAATTTGGAGAGTATCCAGAGGAAGTGCATCCCAGTTTGTTGTCTTCTTTCCAAAAGCCCTTGTTATGCAATCGAAAAAGAAACTCCATTCCTTTCTCAAACTTGGCCGTCTCAAAGACCCTATCTTGTTCAAGTTTCCTGCACATCCAATTTGTTCCAACATTGTCCTCAACCGATCATGACCAACAATACTGTAAGAAGTGTGTGTCTCAAAGTCCAAAGCATCCCTAACAGTAGTTGGAGTAATGATATACTCTGATTCTTCATGAGTGAAAATGATTGTTGGAGTGCCAGACTCTCCTCCATCATCATATTCAGAGTTTGTCCAGAAAGTAGCAATTTGTGAAGCAGATAGTGTAGCTGGTGCTGTTAGAGCCTTCCCTATTCCAGAGTCTTTCAAGAAATTTTGGAACACATGAAACGCCTCTGGAGCATTTACAGTCTCCAACGGTGCTGCATAGTTACTAGGGAGAAAAACTAACCCTGCTGCATCAAACGCTTTAGTTGCCATTAGTAAAAAGTGATACGAAGATATTCAGAGAAAAGATGTGTATGCACTGTAAGTGTTTATCAAAATGTGAAAGAGAGTATATGAGAAGTGTGAAAGTGAATGAGTATGCAAGTAACTGTGAGTGGGTGAATGTGAATCGATGTGGAGTAAGAGACTAAAGACGATTAGAGTAAAATTAAAACTCAATCGTTTATTTAGTAAAAGCGCGCAACTGTTGTAGAGTAGTGTGTGAGTGGGACACAATCATGGGACACGTGTCAAACAACCAATGGATTACTTAATAATTACCGCTGTCATTCCTATAATCGCGACACTTACACTAATTAACAGTTGTCAACTACCCCAATTACTGCAAAATAGTCAAATCATCTCAATGAGATTTTACCTCAGAGTACTTAACACAACTCAACAGTGTTTATCAATTATCCAACTTTATCACTAAAACCCTTTCAAAAATTGCACAGTTGTGAATTAAGTGTGTGTGAAGCAGAGTTTACTGAAATCAATTTTTAGAGCATCTAATATTTCACAAAATCCATAACAAAAATCAATAACCACTGAATGCACAAACTCTCATATTAAACACTGATTGTTTGATGAATGCTAAACTCTGTAGTTACTGTAATACAGAAATCTGAAAACTTCTATTCCCTTTGATGTCCATGATTATCCAAGAAAGCACACAGTCTTTGAAGACAAAAAGATCAAGAGATAGAAATCAGAGTTTCATTCAGTGAATAACAGTCATGAACTGGATAATCTCACAAACTCTCAAACACACAGGTGTTTAGGTAAAGTGTTTACACTCACATTCAATCAGACATAGCAGAATCTACCATATGCTTGAATGTCCACCAATTCTACACTACTTTGAGTACATGTATTCACAAATCAAAAGGACTTTATTCAGGGTTTAAATAGAGTAAGATCAAACAGATGAAAAGAGATGTTTTATTCATGAGTGACTTCAAGCTGAACATCTTAATAGAACAAAGTGTTCAGTACATATTTGTACAAGATCAGTATATATGCCCTTTTTTTTTTTTTTTTTATTTAGCATATATACTGAGTAAACTTTTCTTTTCTTGAGAAACACTCATCTGCTTGAGAAAAAAAAAATATAACTGCTCTTAACACTTCAGAGTATAAGAAAAATGAGCAGTTAATAAGGCTCAAAGGGGTTTACTAAGGATGAAATTTATGAACAGTGTTTATACAGTGTTTGAACAAAGTTCAAAAGAATTTTTGAACAGTGTTTGAAGAAATGGTGAATCCTATTGCCTTTATCATTTTCATGCACACACATATCATGTAGTCTCAAAATGGTCTAATACAAGTTCTAGAGAAACATACTACCTGATGAATATCACACAACAATAAATACTGATTGATAGAAAATGTATCAATCACTGATTTGGCTCAAACTCTCACAGGTTGTAGACATGAATCTGAACTCACCAAACTAATCAATGACACATCTCAAGTTTTATGGTTTTCACAAGTACAAACAAGGAATCATCATGAACCATACCTTTGGAAACAGAATGTCACTTATCAGAGTTTAGAGTTCATCAATAACCAAAATTATTTATGAGAGGCAATGCACACAATATTCATAGACTCAGAGTTTAGGACTGAATAAACTAAGAGATGCTATAAATATGAAACAGTATCATGCTGTGTTGATTTACTGCACAAAGTCTGATTAGATTACAGTGACTCAGAAAGAATCATGATTTATTTACTGAGAATCATGCTTCATACATTTTTCTTCATTGGTGTTTTCATTCAGACAATAATCAATTCTGAATTCACTGAGTGTATCTAACATGTTAACAGTGTTTAACAGACAGACATGCTTAACAGAGTTTAAAAAGTTTTAAACATAAGCATGCATAACAGAGTTTAATACTAAGGTTCACATAGCACTTAACAGTTTGCAGAAACATGAGCAACATATTTTAGAAATAAGTTTTTGAGTCTAACCAACATCTCTAGTCAAAACTAGAGACCATTCCTAGTTCATTGACCAGTCTTGTAAATGTAGCTTCACTCAATGGCTTGGTGAAGATATCTGCAAGTTGTTGTTCTGTAGACACAAAGTGAAGCTCAATGTTGCCTTCCTCTACATGCTCTCTGATGAAATGATACCTTATGCTGATGTGCTTTGTCATTGAATGTTGCACTGGATTACCTGTCATTGCAATAGCACTTTGATTATCACAGTAAATAGGTATCTTGGTATACCTTAATCCATAATCCAGCAGTTGATTCTTCATCCATAAAATCTGTGCACAGCAGCTACCAGCAGCAATATACTCTGCTTCAGCTGTAGATGTAGATATTGACTTCTGTTTCTTGCTGTACCAGGAAACAAGTCTGTCACCCAGAAATTGACAACTTCCACTGGTGCTTTTTCTGTCTATCTTACATCCAGCAAAGTCTGCATCAGAGTAACCAAGAAGTTTAAACTCTGATTCTCTTGGATACCACAGCCCCAAAGTCATAGTGCCCTTGAGGTACTTGAATATCCTCTTTACTGCTGTTAAATGTGGTTCTCTTGGATCTGCCTGGAACCTTGCACACAAACAAGTTGCATACATGATATCAGGTCTGCTAGCTGTCAAATAAAGTAAAGAACCAATCATTCCTCTGTAACTTGTCATATCTACTGATGACCCTGCATCTTTGTCCAATTTTGTTGCAGTTGCCATGGGAGTTGTTGCAGATGAACAATCAAGCATACCAAATTTCTTGAGAAGGTTTCTGGTATATTTTGCTTGATTTATAAAAATTCCATCATCTGTTTGCTTCACCTGTAGGCCTAGAAAATAACTAAGCTCTCCCATCATACTCATTTGATATCTTGACTGCATGAGTTTGGCAAACTTCTTGCAGAGTTTATCATTAGTAGACCCAAAAATAATGTCATCCACATATATCTGAACTAAAAGCAAGTCACTACCATTTTGGAAGTAAAACAGAGTTTTGTCAATAGTACCTCTGTGAAATCCACTTTCTAGTAGAAATTTGGCAAGGGTTTCATACCATGCCCTTGGTGCCTGCTTAAGTCCATAGAGTGCCTTGTCTAACCTGTAGACATAATCTGGATATTTTGGATCTACAAACCCTGGTGGTTGTTCCACAAACACTTCTTCTTCAAGTTTTCCATTCAAAAATGCACTTTTTACATCCATCTGAAACACTTTGAATTTCATGTGAGAGGCATATGCTAGAAAAATTCTGATTGCCTCCAATCTAGCTACTGGAGCAAATGTTTCATCATAGTCTATTCCTTCCTGTTGTGAGTAGCCTTTTGCAACCAGTCTTGCCTTGTTCCTTGTGATAACACCCTCACTGTCAGTTTTATTCCTGAAAACCCATTTAGTACCAACAATGGATATGTTCTTGGGCCTTGGTACAAGTGTCCACACTTCATTTCTTTCAAATTCATTTAGCTCTTCTTGCATTGCTGTTATCCAGTCAGCATATTTAAGAGCTTCTTCCACTTTCTTTGGCTCAGTTTGTGACAAGAATGCATGAAACAGACATTCATTTGTTGTTGCACTTCTTGTCCTTACTTTTGCATCTGGATCACCAATAATCAAATCAGGTGTGTGAGATTTAGTCCATTTTCTTGCAGAAGGCAGATTGCTTCTGTCATCATGTGATCCTCCCCCTTGATCCATGCTCTCCTGATTTTCTTGGTGTCTTTCTTCATTTTCTGATGCTCCCCCTGAATGTGACTTCTCAGAATTATCAACAGAGTTTGAATCAACAAAGTTTGATTCAGAATTATCAACTGAGTCACTATCAGTGTTTGAATCATCACTTTGATGTGATTCTTCATGCTCCCCCTCAACTGGTTCTTCCCTTGTTTCTGATTGAAGAGTTTCTTCAGTATTTACCAGTAGAGGTTCAGAGTTTAGATGAACAGAGTTTGTCAAATCAGTCTGATCAGAGTTTACTTTTTCAGAGAATAAATCTTCATTTTCAAAGTGCAGTTGATCATGTTCATTGACATCTTCTAGTCCAGTTATTTTCTTGTCATCAAATGACACATGAATTGATTCCATGATCACTCTAGTTCTCAGATTATAAACTCTGAATGCCTTTGTTGACAGTGGATAGCCAACAAAAATTCCTTCATCTGCCTTTAGGTCAAATTTGGTCAACTGTTCAGGATGAGTCTTCAACACAAAGCACTTGCATCCAAAAATATGAAAATATTTTAAATTTGGCTTTTTCTTCTTCACCATTTCATATGGTGTTTTACCATGTTTGTTGACCAGTGTTGCATTTTGAGTAAAACAAGCAGTTTGAACTGCTTCTGCCCAGAAATATGTTGGCAACTTTGCTTCATCTAGCATGGTTCTGGCAGCTTCTATCAAGGTTCTATTCTTCCTCTCCACTACACCATTTTGTTGTGGAGTGCCAGGTGCAGAAAACTCTTGTTTTATCCCTTTACTCTTGCAAAATTCTTCCATTGATGAATTCCTGAACTCAGTTCCATTGTCACTTCTGATTATCTTCACTTGATTCTCTGACCCTTTTTCCAGTTGTAATATATGTTCTGTCAGTGTTAATGCAGTTTCATCCTTCTTTGCAAGAAAATATACCCATGTGAACCTGGTATATTCATCAACAATGACTAGAGCATATTTCTTCTTTCCAAGAGACATTACATTCACTGGACCAAAAAGATCAACATGTAGTAGATGATAAGGATCAACAATTGAAGACTCAGATTTGCTTTTGAAGGAAACTTTTCTCTGTTTAGCCTTTTGACAAGAATCACACAGTCCTTCTACATTCAACAAGGACTTTGGTAGACCTCTTACAAGATCATTCTTGATTAGCTCATTGATGTTGTTCAGGTTCAAATGAGAGAGTTTCTTGTGCCATTTCCAACTCTCTTCACTGGACATCCTTGTAGACAGACACACTGCTTTGCCATCAGTGTTTGTTGACAATTTGATTTCATAGATGTTATTGTGTCTGTTTCCAACTAGAGCAACTTTCCCTGTAGATTTACTGATCACTTGACAATATTCAGGCTGAAAATCCACATGATATCCTCTGTCACAGATTTGACTCACAGATAGCAGATCATGCTTGAGTCCTGGAACCAGAGCTACATTTGTGATGATGACATTTCCAAGATTAATATTGCCATATCCCAGTGTATGTCCTATGTTGCCATCTCCATAGGAAACTTCTGGGCCAGCCTTCTCCTCAAACTCTGATAGCAGGGCTTTATTTCCTGTCATGTGTCCTGAACATCCACTGTCCACGACTAGGGTACTGACCCTTGTGCCCTGCAATCACAAACAATTACTGATTATTAGTTTTAAGGATCCAGACTTGCTTGGATCCTTTGGCTTTCTTAAATCTGTTAGCTTTTGCAGCGGAAATCAAATTAACAGAGTTTAAGCTAACTTTTTCAGAGTTTACATTTGCAGAGTTTACTTTAACCCATTTCAAATTTGGTTTGGGTTCATAGTAATTATAATAAATAGCATGATAATCTCTGCAAGTGTAAATAGAATGCCAAGTACTTCCACAGTGTTTGCATAAAGTCTGTGGTCTAGTTCTCACATAATCACTCTTTACTGCAGTTTTAGAAGGTAAAGAATTAATGTTCTTATTCTTACTGCAGAAACTAGCAAGATGATTAGTGCTACCACAATTAAAGCATGTTTTTCTAGGAGCTAATGAAGCAAGCATTGGCTTAATTCCTGATGTGATGCCTACTTTTCCATTTTTGTTTTTCTTAGGCAATCTCTGTTTGTTGACAGATTTTATCTCCTTAAGCTTATGCTTGAGTTGTTTATCTGTCATTAAACCAATGTTAGCCTCTTTAACAAAAGTTTTAGCATATGACTCTTTAACAGCCTTTTTCTGTGCTTCAGTCTTAGGTCCACCTGTTCCCATGACATTACCCTCAGATGAACAATGTGGTCTAACCTTTACCTGATTTTCAAATCTAAGTTCATCTCCTACAGAGTAACCTAGACCTACTGTGTCTGACTGAAACACTTCTTGAGTGTCTTTACCAGAGTGTGTCCAAGTTTTAATGATGTGTTTGGTATCCTCCAATTCAGTTTCTAGTTGCTTATACTTACCTAGCAACTCCTGTTCAATAAACACTGCATCATCTCTCTCTCTTTGAATTTTATTCATGTTCTCTAGCTGTTCCTCAACAAATTTATTTCTTTCTTTGAGTTGAGAGCACTCAGACTTTATCCTCTCATTTTCTAAAGTCTGATCCCTATAACTGATATGCAATGCCTTAAGATAAATTCTCAATTCAGTTATATTATCAGTATTATAAGCATAGGTAGTTGGAGGTACCTTGAGATCATCATTTTCAGTCTGAGTAGTAGCCATGAGAGCATAGTTGACTTCCTCATCTGAATCTGAAGTGTCTGCCCAATCTCTGCCTTTGGTGTAGAGTGCCTTTTCAGTTTTACCCTTCTTGCACTCAGGAGCATAGTGACCCATCTCCTTACACTTGTAGCATTGAATTTCAGACTTATCTTTCTTACCAGATTTGAAGTCCTTTCCCTCAGATTTCTTGAAATTCTTCTTGTCAGACTTTGAGTAGTCCCTGGAGAATCTCTTTCCCTTCTTGAAGTTCTTGTATCCCATCTTCTTGAAGGTTTTTACCATCAAAGCAGCCATTTGCATCATCTCTTCATCATCTTCATAATCAGATGATCCATCAGTGTTTGAGTCAACATCAGTGTTTGATGACTCATTCTCTGAATGTATGACTAAGGCTTTTCCTTTTGCTTTTCTCCTTGATGCCTCCTTCTTTGATGGTTTCTCCTCAACCTTAAGAGCAACAGACTTTGACTTTCTACTGGATCTTTTGTTTCTCTGCTCCAATTCCAATTCATGAGTTTTGAGCAGCCCATAAATTTCATCAATCTCTGTTTCACCAAGTTCATAATTATCTCTTATAGTGGTTGTTTTCACATCCCACTTTTCAGGTAGAGAAAGAAGAAACTTGAGATTTGAGTCTTCTAAATCATACTCTTTGTTAACCAATGACAAATCATTGAGCAGTTTACAGAATCTGTCAAATGTTTCTGTCATGGTTTCATCAGACTTTGCCTCAAAGTGCTCATACTCCTGAGTGAGTATGTTTCTTCTGTTTTTCTTGATTGCAGGAGTTCCTTGACACCTAACCTCAAGTGCATCCCATATTTCCTTTGCAGTTGTGCAGTTAATCACTTTATTAGACATAACATTGTCTAATGCACTGTGAAGTAAATGTCTCACTTTTGCATCCTTTGCAATAGATGAAAGATCCTCAGCAGTTAGATCTTTCTTTTCCTTTGGAATGACCTTTGATTCCTCACCAGCAGCAGCAGCAGATAATTTTGTTGGTTTGTGAGGTCCTTCATATATTCTATCAAGGTATTCTGGATCTGTAGCCTCCAGAAACATGGTCATTTTCACCTTCCAAATTGCATACTCTGATGGCCTAAGTATAGGAACCCTTATTGTCTCATACCTACTAACAGTAGTAGGGGCTTCCTCAGATGGTGGAGGTATCTCTGCCATTGATTACTCTTGTGTTTGGATCTTTAACTGTAATAGAGTAACAGATTAGGCTCTGATACCACTTGTTAGGTCGAATACACAATAAGCAATCAAATACTGTATTAGTAACTTAACAAGAACACACTGTTTAACAATTAAAAACTGTTTGGAATTAATAATTCCTCTCTCAGTGATGTAAATATCACAGAGAGCTGCTTAGGTTACAATCAATGAATTTCTCAATGTTCGATTACCCTTCTAGGGTTAACCTAACTGTATTTATAGAACATACAGCTTCGTACAATCAGTAACTGATTCTCCTAAAATCAAGCTATACAATTGATATCAATCACGATTGTTCCAGTCTTCCAAGTCAACTCAATCTCTTTGACAGCTTTCCAATCTTCAAAGATATTGCTTCCATATTTATCTTGCATCAACCTTTAAACACTGTTGACTTTTCAGACAATACCGCTACAGAGTTTAACAACCTCTGTTGCGCTTCCAGTCAGTGTTTAACTAAACTCTGACTGCTTCCAGCTAAACTCTGTTTTCTGACTTTAGCTTCCAAACACTGTTTTCATCAATCATTTCTAACAACTTAATATCTTCAAAATTTAGACAAAAACACACACAATGGGAAGGAGGAGAAAGAGACGAACTGAACTTCAGATTAGGGTTCAAACTCAAAGATTGAAGCTTCGACAAATACTCAAGCTCGAACTAATTAGGTTTTATGGTATAATTGGTGATTAATTGGGTTTTTAGTTTGGTCTTATCTCTATCTCTCTGTGTGTATATCTCTATCTCACTCACTCTATCTCTCTCCATGTATCTTTATCTCTCTTTGTCTCTTTCACTCTTTCTCTTTGGGTATCTCTATCTCCATGACATTTTAATTTCGGATTTTAATTTTTATTTAATTTGAGATTTGTTTGTGCTATTTAAATTTGTGTTTGTCATTAATAATTTTAATTTGCTTTTAATTTCCTGTGCTGCTCTATTTTTGTTGTTTTGAATTTAGATTTATGCCCTGTTTTTATTCTTTGAATTTACATTTATACTCTATTTTTTGTAACTACTGTCATAAGCTTTGTTTTTATATTTGGGGATTTATGTTTCAAAATTATTTATGTGTTTTAATGTGTATGTTTATGTATGTGTTAAATGTCTCCCTTTCAAAATTATTTTTGTTTATGCAGGGGTGTAATATGCTAATGGTGGTGACTTGAACCTACCATTGAGATGCTCACTCAGCTAGAGGTATGCCCAGATTTAGAGTTTTGTACCTTTTCTAATTTTGAAGTTTAACTAGTTTCTGGTCATTTGTTTGTCAATCCAAGTTGGTCAAGATGAAAGTGATCAAATCTATATTCATATGACGTTTAGCTAGTTTGTATTATTTTCTATGCTAAATGTTGACATACATTATTTGCTCTCCTTAGAAGCTACCATTGGATTGTAACATGCTTTTGGTCCACAATTTCTGCTGAAGTTGTATCTAGCTGGGCCACTTGTTGGCTCAATTTTCCACTTGATTTACCATGCCTTTAGCACCCCTTCCAAGGTAAATCATATCTTAAAGTCTTTGAAACATAAGTAGATATCAAAAAAGGGAGCTTCAAAACATGTATGTAATTGTCTTGAACTAACAGGGTTAACTGAGTTTATTTCATGAATTAGTTTTTGTATGCACAAAAAATTAATTATTGACTAAAGAACCTAAAATAATAATTAATTATTAAGATCGGTTTTTTCTATATAAAAGCATTGCAGATGGTCTTAGGTAGAGTGCGTAATTGTGAATTGATGTTGGGGCGATAATTGTGTAACCTAACTATTGCATTGTATGTAAGTTCTCTTATAAATTTTAAGTTGCTATATATATTAAATATTGGTACAGGTCAAATGCAATGCATGAGAATAACTAATGTATAATATCTATATCAACCACCTTCTCTAAGTACTGCTGATATGTGTAGTATTGGCATCATGAGACTTCTCTATCTATATTATTTATGACCTTCTGATATTTGTTTTCACAGAGCAATCAGATTGGGGGCATGAGTACTTCTAGCATGCCAGGATTGGTAAGTAACATCCCGTTTTCCTGGCTTCCCCACTCATCAATTGAATTTAATTGAGGATTATGGTTTCTTGTCATCCATTATCTTTAAATTGGGTCATTACTTCGATTTTACATTTTTTCGACATTTGATATACATGTAGGGGACAAGTGGAGTTTCTGTTTCATTCAAGATCTGACGTGGTGAGTTATTCCTATTATAAGCATTTATTAAAATTGTTCATACTACAAATTGTTAAAACATGGCATCTTTCTTTTCTTATGTTAGATATAATTGATGTGATTTAATATCAGTGTTTAAGTGGTACAGGGAAACAGAGTTTAACTTGTTAATGAATGCAGTCGCAGCAGAGTTTGAGTATACGCTGACAGATGGAAGCGCAAACGCTGACAGATGGGAGTGCAAACACTGCTGACTGGAAGCGCAACAGAGTTTGTTAAACTCTGTCTAGCGGAAGCGTCTTCAGGTCAACAGAGATTAAAGATTAATTCAAGATAAACATGGAAGCAATATCTTTGAAGATTGGATAGCTGTCAAAGAGATTGAGTTGACTTAGAAGACGTGTAGCAATCGTAATTGATATCAATTGTATAGCTTAATTATAGGAGAATCAATTAACGATTGTACGTAGCTGTATATCTTATAAATACAGTTAGGTTAACCCTAGAGGGGTATCCATCGTGTACGAATATCATTCATTGTAACCTAAGCAGCTCCCTGTGATATTTGCATCACTGAGAGAGGGATTATTAATTCCAAACAGTTTTTAAGTGCAAAAACGTGTGTTATTGTTATTCTCTCATACAGTACTTGATTATATATTGTGTATTCGGCCTAACAATTGGTATCAGAGCCAATCTGTTACTTTATTATAGTTTAAGATCCAAACACAATAGTAATCAGTGGCAGAGATTCCTCCTCCATCAGGTTCTGAGAAAGCCCCTACTACTGTTAGTAGGTATGAAACAATTAGGGTTCCTATACTTAAGCCAGCAGAGTATGCAATCTGGAAGGTGAAAATGACCATGTTTCTGGAGGCTACAGATCCAGAATATCTTGACAGAATTTATGAAGGTCCTCATAAACCTACAAAGTTATCTGCTGCTGTTGCTGGTGAGGAATCAAAAGTGATTCCAAAGGAAAAGAAAGATATAACTGCTGAGGATCTTTCATCCATTGCTAAGGATGCAAAAGTAAGGCATTTACTTCACAATGCTTTAGACAATGTTATGTCTAACAAGGTGATTAACTGCACAACTGCAAAAGAAATTTGGGATGCACTTGAGGTTAGGTGTCAGGGAACTGCTGCTATCAAGAAGAATAGAAGGAACATACTCACACAGGAGTATGAGCATTTTGAGGCAAAGTCTGAAGAAACCATGACAGAAACATTTGACAGATTCTGTAAACTGCTCAATGATCTATCATTGGTTAACAAAGAATATGATCTAGAAGACTCAAATCTCAAGTTTCTTCTTTCTCTACCTGAAAAGTGGGATGTGAAAACAACCACTATAAGAGATAACTATGATCTTGCTGATACTGAGATTGATGAAATCTATGGACTGCTCAAGACTCATGAATTGGAAATGGAGCAGAGAAACAAGAGATCAAGCAAGAAGTTGAAGTCTGTTGCTCTCAAGGTTGAAGAGAAACCATCAAGGAAGAAGGCAAAAGGAAAAGCCTTAGTCATTCATTCAGAAAGTGAGTCATCAAACTCTGATGTTGACACAAACACAGATGGAACATCTGATTCTGAAGATGATGAAGAGATGATGCAAATGGCTGCATTGATGGTAAAGACCTTTAAGAAGATGGGATTCAAGAACTTCAAGAAGGGAAATAGATTCTCCAAGAATTATTCAAAGTCTGACAGGAAGAATTTCAGCAAATCTGAGAGAAAGGACTCCAAATCTGGAAAGAAAGATAAGTCTGAGATTCAATGCTACAAGTGTAAGGAGATGGGTCACTATGCTCCTGAGTGCAAGAAGGGTAAAACTGAAAAGGCACTCTATACAAAAGGCAGAGACTGGGCAGACACTTCAGACTCAGATGAGGAAGTTAACTATGCACTCATGGCTTCTACTCAGAATGAAGATTCTGAACTCAAGGTACCCCCAACTACCTATGCTTATAATATTGATAATATAACTGAATTGAGGATTTATCTTAAAGCATTACATATCAGTTATAGGGATCAGACTTTAGAAAATGAGAGAATTAAGAATGAGTGTTCTCAACTTAAAGAGAGAAACAAATTTGTTGAAGAAAAACTTGAAAACATGAAAAAAATTCAGAAAGAAAGAGATGATGTTGTTTTTATAGAACAGGAGTTGCTAGGTAAGTATAAGCAACTAGAATCTGAATTGGAGTATGCAAAACACATTATTAAAACTTGGACTGATTCTGGAAAAGAAACTCATGAAGTTTTTCAAGCTGACACTGTTGGTTTAGGGTATTGTGAGGAAGATGAGCTTAGATTTCTAAATCATGTGAAAGTTAGGCAAATTCTTCCAACTAGAAAATTTGTTCATGGTACAGTTAAAACTAAACATGGAGCTGTTGAAAGTGAACCAGTAAAAACCTGTACAAAACAGGTTAACATTGGTTCAATGACAGATAAACAACTTAAGCAAAAGCTTAAAGAGATAAAATCTGTCAACAAACAGAAAATGCCTAGGAAAAATAGAAATGGAAAGGTAGGCATTACATCAGGAAATAGGCTAATGCTTGCTATATTTGCACCTAGAAAAACTTGTCATAATTGTGGTAGTACTAATCATCTTGCTAGTTTCTGCAAGAAGAACAAAGACATTAATTCCTTACCCTCCAAATCTGGAGTGAAAAAGAATAATGTCAAACCAAGACCACAAACTCTGTGCAAACATTGTGGAAGTACTTGGCACTCAATTTATACTTGCAAGAATTATCATGCTATTTATCATAATTACTATGAACTGAAACATAATTTGAAATGGGTTAAAGTTAATTCTGCAGGTGCTAAGACTGAAAATGTTAGTTTAAACTCTGATAATGACAAATCCGCTACAAAAGCTAACAGATTCAATAAAGCAAAAGGATCCAAGCAAGTCTGGATCCTTAAAACTAACAATCAGTGATTGTTTGTGATTGCAGGGCACCAGGGAAAGTATCCTAGTCGTGGACAGTGGATGTTCAGGACACATGACTGGAAATAAAGCCCTGCTATCAGAGTATTTGGAGAAGGCTGGCCCAAAAGTTTCCTATGGAGATGGCAACATAGGACATACTCTGGGATATGTCAATATTAATCTTGGAAGTGTCATCATCACAAATGTAGCTCTGGTTCCAGGACTCAAGCATGATCTGCTATCTGTGAGTCAAATCTGTGACAGAGGATATCATGTAGATTTTCAGCCTGAATACTGTCAAGTCATCAGTAAATCTACAGGAAAAGTTACTCTAGTTGGAAACTGACACAATAATATCTATGAAATAAGATTGTCAATAAACTCTGATGGCAAAGCAGTGTGTCTGTCAACAAGGATGTCCAGTGAAGAGAGTTGGAAGTGGCATAAGAAACTCTCTCATTTAAATCTAAACAACATCAATGAGCTGATAAAGAATGATCTTGTGAGAGGACTTCCAAAGTCCTTGTTAAATGCAGATGGCCTGTGTGATTCATGTCAAAAGGCCAAACAGAGAAAGGCCTCCTTCAAAAGCAAGTCTGAGTCTTCAATTGTTGATCCTTATCATCTACTACATGTTGATCTTTTTGGACCAGTGAATGTTATGTCTCTTGCAAAGAAGAAATATGCTCTAGTCATTGTTGATGAATACACCAGATACACTTGGGTGTACTTTCTAGCAAAGAAGGATGAAACTACATTAACTCTGACAGAACATATATTGCAGCTGGACAAAGGGTCAAAGAATCAAGTGAAGATTATCAGAAGTGACAATGGAACTGAATTCAGGAATTCAACAATGGAAGAATTTTGCAAGAATAAAGGAATTAAACAAGAGTTTTCTGCACCTGGCACTCCACAACAGAATGATGTAGTTGAAAGGAAGAACAGAACTTTGATAGAAGCTGCCAGAACTATGCTTGATGAAGCAAAATTACCAACTTATTTATGGGCAGAAGCTGTTCAAACTGCTTGTTTTACTCAGAATGCCACTCTGATCAATAAGCATGGAAAAACACCATATGAAATGGTGAGAGAAAAGAAGCCAAACCTAAAATATTTTCATATTTTTAGGTGCAAATGCTTTGTGCTAAAAACTCATCCTGAACAGTTGACCAAATTTGACCTAAAGGCAGATGAAGGAATTTTTATTGGCTATCCACTGTCAACTAAGGCATTCAGAGTTTATAATATGAGAACCAAAGTGATCATGGAATCAATTCATGTGTCATTTGATGACAAGAAAATAACTGGACTTGAAGATGTGAATGAACATGATCAACTGCACTTTGAAAATGAAGATTTATTCTCTGATGAAGTAAACTCTGATAAGGCTGATTTGATAAACTCTGTTGAGCTAAACTCTGAACCTCTACTGGTAAATACTGAAGAGACTTTCCAGCAAGATACAAGAGAAGAACCAGTTGAGGGGGAGCATGAAGAATCACATCATAGTGATAACTCAAATTCTGATAGTGACTCAGCTGAAAAATCTGAATCAATCTCTGACAACTCAAACTCTGATAGTCCAAACACTGACAGTTCAAACTCTGAGCAGTCATATTCAGGGGGAGCCTCAGAGAATGAAGAAAGACACCAAGGAAATCAGGAGAACATGGATCGAGGGGGAGGATCAGACTCTGAGAGAAGTCATTTGCCTTCAGCTAGGAAATGGACCAAATCTCATACACCTGATCTGATTATTGGTGATCCAAATGCAAAAGTTAGGACAAGAAGTGCAACAACAAATGAATGTCTGTTTCATGCATTCTTGTCCCAAACTGAGCCAAAGAAGGTTGAAGAAGCTCTTAAAGATGCTGACTGGATAACAGCAATGCAAGAAGAGTTAAATGAATTTTAGAGAAATGAAGTTTGGACACTTGTACCAAGACCCAAGAATAGATCTATTGTTGGTACTAAGTGGGTTTTCAGAAACAAAACTGATAGTGAAGGGGTTGTTACAAGAAACAAAGCCAGACTTGTGGCAAAAGGCTATTCACAGCAAGAAGGAATAGATTATGATGAGACTTTTGCTCCAGTTGCCAGGTTGGAGGCAATAAGGATGTTTCTTGCCTATGCTTCTAACAAGAAATTCAAGGAGTTCCAGATGGATGTGAAAAGTGCTTTTCTGAATGGAAAACTTGAAGAAGAAGTGTTTGTTGAACAACCACCTGGTTTTGTAGATCCAAAATATCCAGACCATGTCTACAGGCTAGACAAGGCACTCTATGGACTTAAGCAAGCACCCAGAGCATGGTATGAAACTCTGGCTCAATTTCTCTTAGAAAGTGGGTTCAACAGAGGTACAATTGATAAAACTCTGTTTTATTTCAAATCAGGATGTGACTTGCTTTTAGTTCAGATATATGTTGATGACATAATTTTTGGATCTACTAATGATAAACTCTGTAAGAAGTTTGCCAAGCTCATGCAGTCCAGGTATCAAATGAGCATGATGGGAGAGCTTAGTTATTTTCTAGGCTTACAGGTCAAGCAAACAGATGATGGTATCTTTATCAATCAAGCAAAATATACCAGAAATCTTCTCAAGAAATTTGGCATGCTTGACTGTTCATCTGCAACAACTCCCATGGCAACTGCAACCAAATTGGACAAAGATACAGGGTCACCAATAGACATGACAAGCTACAGGGGAATGATTGGCTCTCTTCTCTATCTAACAGCAAGTAGACCTGATATCATGTATGCAACATGTTTGTGTGCAAGATTTCAGGCAGATCCAAGAGAACCACATCTAACAGTTGTGAAGAGGATTTTTAAGTATCTCAAGGGCACTATAACTTTAGGGCTGTGGTATCCAAGAGAATCAGATTTCAAACTACTTGGCTACTCTGATGCAGACTTTGCAGGCTGTAAGATTGACAGAAAAAGCACAAGTGGAAGTTGTCAATTTATTGGTGACAGACTTGTTTCTTGGTACAGTAAGAAACAGAAATCAATATCCACATCTACAGCTGAAGCAGAGTATATTGCTGCTGGTAGCTGTTGTGCACAGATTCTATGGATGAAGAATCAACTGCTGGATTATGGATTGAGGTATAGCAAAATACCTATTTTCTGTGATAATCATAGTGCTATTGCTATGATAGGTAATCCAGTACAACACTCAATGACCAAGCACATCAGCATTAGGTATCACTTTATCAGAGAGCATGTAGAGGAAGGCAATATTGAGCTCCATTTTGTGTCTACAGAACAACAACTTGCAGATATCTTCACAAAGCCATTGAGTGAAGCTACATTCACAAGACTGGTCAATGAACTAGGAATGATCTTTGGTTTTGACTAGAGATAATGGTTAGACTCAAAATTTTACTTGTGTAATGTGTTGCTCATTTTTCTGTGAATTGTTAAGTGCTATGTGAACTCTGTTGATTAAACTCTGTGATGCATACTCTGTTAACATGTTTTTGTTTAAACACTGTTAAGCTCTGTCAGCATGATTGTATGTCATACTCTGTTAACATGTTTGATAAACTCTGTGAATTCTGAATTGATTATTGTCTGGATGAAAACACCAATGAAGAAATATGTATGAAGCATGATTCTCAGTAATCAAATCATGACTTTTTCTGAGTCACAGTGATCTAATCAGAACTTGTGCAGTAAGTTAACACAGCATGATACTGTTTCATATTTATAGCATCTCTTAGTTTATTTGGTTTTAAACTCTGAGTCTATAAATACTGTGTGCATTGCCTCTCATGAATAACTTCTGATATTGATGAACTCTAAACTCTGATAGTGACACTCTGTTCCCAAGACATATACATGGTTCTTGATGATTCCTTGTTTGTACTTGTGAAAATTATAAAACTTGAGATGGGTCATTGTTAATTTTGGTGAGTCCCAATTCATGTCTGCACCCTGTGAGAATTTGAGCCAAGTAAGTGATTGATACATTTTATATCAATCAGATTTTTTTGATGTGTGATGTTCATCAGTGAGTATGTTACTCTAGAACTTGTTTTTAACCATTTTGAGACTGCATGATATGTGTGTGCATGAAAATGATAAAGGCACTAGGATTTACCATATTTCTCCAAACACTGTTCATAAATTCCACCCTTAGTAAAACCCTTTTGAGCCATAATAACTGCTTCTTTTAAATTCTGATATATCAAGAGCAGTTATATTCATTTGGAAATTGAAGAGCAAACAGGTGAGAGTTTCTCTACAAAGGAAAGTTTACTCAATGAATATATATACATAAAAAAATGTATATATGCTGATCATCTTGTACAAGTATGTACTAACAGTGTAAAATTGTTCAGTTAGTCATTTATTCATTTATTCTCTCTCTTCTCACCTGTTTGATTTTACTAAATTACAATCCTGAATAAAGTCCTTTTGATTTGTGTATACATGTACTCAAAGTAATGTAGATTTGGTGGACATTCAAGCATATGGTAGTATCTGCTTTTACTGATTGAACTTGAGTGTAAACAGTTCACCTAAACACTTGTGTGCTTTGAGAGGTTGTGAGTTTATCAAATCCCTGGCATGTTACTCACTGAATGATGCTTTGATATCTATCTCTTGATATTTTGTCTATAAAGATTGTGTGCTTACTTGGATAATCATGGACATCAAGGGAATAGGTGTACTCAGATTTCTGTATTTAAGTTACTACGGAGTTTAGCTTTCATCAAATAATCAGTGTTTAATATGAGAGTTTGTGCATTCAGTGTTTATTGATTTACTTTATGGATTTTATGAAATATTAGATGCTCTAAAAATTGATTTGGTAACCTCTGCTTCACACACATATATATTCACAACTGTGCAATTTTTGAAAGGGTTTCAGTGATAAAGTTGGAAAATTGACAAATGCTGTTGGATGGTGTTTAGTACTCTAAGGTAAATTTTCATTGGGATGATTTGAAAATTTTGGAGTAAATAGAGTGTTTGACAACTGTTAATGAGAGTAAATGTGTTAAAGTGTCTTGGTAATAGTGAAGTGAATACAGCGGTGATAATTGCTATTTTACTGCGCGTGATTAATTGATCCGTTGGATGCATGACACGTGTCCCACTCACCCATTATTGTGTCCCACTTACACATTAATCTAGGAACTGTTGAGTGTTTTAATGCACAAACGATTGGATTTTTGTTTTTTTAATTACAACTCTAATCATTTTTGTGTATCACGATTCATTTTTACTCTTATCTACACATCCACTCATATTCACTTTACTAAATCACACAGTTCCTTCGTGTTATTCACTTGGGCATTTTCACAAACACTTTTCCTACATACCATTTTCACTACCATTTTCTGCTCTATTTTTGATTTAATGGCTTCTAAACCTTTTACTGCTGTTGGTCTTCGATTTGTTCCTAACAACTTTGCAGCTCCACTCCACAATGAACGTGTACCAGAAGCATTTCATCTTATGCAGAACTTTCTCCGCGACTCAGAGATTGGGCAAGCTTTGACTGAACCTCCTATTCTATCTGCATCTCAGATTGCCACTTTCTGGCAGAACTCAAAGTATGTGGATGGAGGAGAGAATGGGACTCCGTCTATAATCTTTACTCATGATGAACAAGAGTTTGTGATTACTCCACAAACTATCAGAGAGACTATGGATTTTGACACTCACACTTCATATGCTGTTGTTTCTGAACAAAATCTGCGGGAAATGCTAACAGAGATTGGTTACATGGACTCTATTGCAAAGCTAGGCAGTGTCAAACGGCCAAATCTCAGAAAGGAATGGAATTTTTTCTTTGACTGCATCACAAGAACATTCCAGAAGAAGGTCACCAATTGGGATGCCATTCCTATTTACAGTCTGCAAATTGGGTATTCTCTACTCTATGGCAGTAATTTTGATTTTGGTCGGTATGTCTTAATGAATTTAGGTGATAAATTATCAGAGTCTACTACAGTATACTTTGCTAGATTTTGTCAACTACTATTCACTGCTTGTGTATCTGGGTTAGTTATTGATGAAGCAGATGTGATTCAGCCTTTTAAAGTCAATAAGAGAATATTCTCTGATATGACTAATAAGGATGCTG
Source organism: Kitagawia praeruptora (assembly GCA_037693485.1). Lineage (NCBI taxonomy): Eukaryota > Viridiplantae > Streptophyta > Magnoliopsida > Apiales > Apiaceae > Kitagawia > Kitagawia praeruptora. Next base: position 58,057,730 of record CM075345.1, read on the forward strand.
GTAAAGAGAATCTACCTGCCTTTGTTTTGCCACTTGCCTTGCAGAACTTTCTCAACCAACCCCAAGATCCACAATCACCACAAAATGAACCACAACAAACACAACAACCAGAACTACAACAAATGCCTGAACCATTGGCCACTGACCATACTGAAACCATACACTCTAAACCTATCCCATCACCTGAAACTTCACAGCCACCTCTACACTCTGCATCACATTCTCAACCTTCATTTCACACTCAACCTGAAATCATACCAGACACTACTACTCAACCTCAACCACAATCTAAACCAAAAAGGCAAAAGCATACTGCACATAATACAAGGCATTCCAAGGCTAAACAGACATCTACTGGAGCTGTTTATACCAGAAGAATCATCAAACGGGCAAATAGGCCTTCATCACCATCAGTTGATGACAAATCTAATGAAGAAGAAGAGGTAGTTGAAGTGTCTCAAGCCAAAAGGAGGAAGTTGATACTTGCAGAATCTGATGAAGAGCAAGTTGCTGAAGCTCCAAAGGACATCTCTAAGGAGACTCCTATTGTTGAGACAGAGGTTATCACTTAACCTGTTCTAACAGAGAATGAACTTCAAGCAGAACATGAATTTCAAGCTGATGAGCCAGTCATTGCTCCTATGGAAGATTTTGTTGAAAATTTTCAGACATTCTCTGTTGAAGATGAAAATCCAATTCCAACAACCATGGCTGCTACAAACTCTGTTGACACTGGTGTTGCAGATCAACCTACTGTGGTGTTAGAAGAAACAGAGGTTGCATCTCACACTGAGTTCATTTCTGATGCACATCAAGGCTCAGAACATGGTGAGGAAATTACTCAAGCACAGGTTGCTTTTCAAGAACAAATTGTTGTTAATGTAGAAGAACAGGTTGCTCATGTAGAACCTGCTACAGATCATAATGAAGAAGCTGCCTCAGTTGCAGATGATTCTGATAATGATTCTTCTGAATCAATGAGTGCTGCACCTGCCAATGATCAAGTTCAAACTGATGGACCGAAAACAGGGGAGAAACCAGACTTTGCTGACTAAGTGCAAGAAGTCTCAAACTCTGTCAAAGAGGGATCATCTGGATGATGAAGGTACAAATCCAGAGAAGAGGATAAGACAAAAGGATTTGTCATTCTCTAACAATCCACAAACAGATGAAGAGCTGGCTGCTAAGATTTTTCTTGAAGAAAATCCAAAGGGTGCTACACTTGAAGATGTTCATGCTGAAGAGAAGCTTTTACAAGAAGAACATGTGAAGACATTGAAGTCTGGAAAAGGAAAGAAGATTGCTAAAGCTTCAAGGCCTGTAGAGAAAGGAATCAAGATCAGAGAAAATGTAGTTGGCATTCAAGAAGAAGAAGAAGAAGAAGAAGAAGAAGAAGGAAAATTGATAATAAAATCTTCTCTTAATGCAAAGTTAAAACTGAAAGGGATAATGGGTGAAGAAGACAAAGACAAAAAGGTAGACACAACCTCTGTTGCTGCACAAGTTGTGAGTGAATCTCTACCAGTACAAAGCAAACTCTTACCTGGGTTCTCTAGACCTAAGATTCCAGTTCCAGCACAAACAGAAGAGATTGGTAGTTACCAATATAGCATAGCTTGTTCAGGAAAGCCTCCTGGCAAGAATACTTCTGGTTTGGGTTCAAATAGAGATTTAAGATTCAGTAACAGTCCAAGAGATCCTTCAACACTCATTTCTCCTGGTTCTGGTATTATTCAAGAGAATCTGGATAAACTGGAGTCAGTTCAACTAGTTCATCAGAAGAGTTTAGATATTCACTTCTTGTTGTACTTCATGGAAGATGGAACAGTATATAGGGTGAATGAAGATGCTATCAAGCTCAAACTGTTTGAAGAACTTCAGTATATTCTGTATATATTCAGGGTCATAAATCAACGAACTTCACTCATTGCTAATTCAATAAGAGGATATATGCAGAAAGCCAAAGCTTTTACTGGATCAAAGACTACTGAAGAGTATGTGCCTAAGTACAGAGATTATCGAGGGAGACTGATTGAAATGCAGAAGAACAGTGCTAGATTGAAGACTGATCTTGGTGTAACAGTTCTGGATTTCAATTCAGAATCTAAACAGGCATATTTCATCAAGCTGGGAAATGATATGAGGAAGAAAAAAATCTACTCTCTAAGAGCTGCAATTTATCAGACTGGAGATAAAGATCCTCAGTTAAGAGAAATCAAGCAAATTATGCAGAGAGAGCTGGAAAATGCAGAAAGAAGATTACTCATTGACTACCTGAGAACAACACCAGATCTTGAGGAGGTTAGGTAGAAAGAGTTTGTAAGTAATTCTGATTTTCTGTAGATTTTGTTAAGTCAAGATTAAACTCTGCTTAAATGTTAAACACTGTGATTATATTAAACTGTTTTGACATCATCAATTACTATGAACTTGTACATTTTTACTAATGAACAAGTTGGGGGAGATTGTTAGATATAATTGATGTGATTTAATATCAGTGTTTAAGTGGTACAGGGAAACAGAGTTTAACTTGTTAATGAAAGCAGTCGCAGCAGAGTTTGAGTATACGCTGACAGATGGAAGCGCAAACGCTGACAGATGGGAGTGCAAACACTGCTGACTGGAAGCGCAACAGAGTTTGTTAAACTCTGTCTAGCGGAAGCGTCTTCAGGTCAACAGAGATTAAAGATTAATTCAAGATAAACATGGAAGCAATATCTTTGAAGATTGGATAGCTGTCAAAGAGATTGAGTTGACTTAGAAGACGTGTAGCAATCGTAATTGATATCAGTTGTATAGCTTAATTATAGGAGAATCAATTAACGATTGTACGTAACTGTATATCTTATAAATATAGTTAGGTTAACCCTAGAGGGGTATCAATCGTGTACGAATATCATTCATTGTAACCTAAGCAGCTCTCTGTGATATTTACATCACTGAGAGAGGAATTATTAATTTCAAACAGTTTTTAAGTGCAAAAACGTGTGTTATTGTTATTCTCTCATACAGTACTTGATTATATATTGTGTATTCGTCCTAACATCTTATTAAAATCATGTATGTAGTATTTTCTTGGTGAGGTTTTACATATTCACAAGAATTAATTTGGGTTGTATATTGTTGTCGTGTTGGCTTATTGATAACAACTATCAGGTTAATATCAGAAGCATTGACGAGGCTATAGTAATTGGTGCTGCACTCTTATTGTCTTCTTCAGCTTTTGTTCTTTAGGTGCTAAACTATATATGTCAAGTTAAATTAACCCTGCTAACTATGTGCCTTGTATGTAATTATTTACGTTCTTTTTTGTCACATGTTCATGCAGTGAAGGTCATTTCAGTTAATAAATATACTCAATGGTATATTGCTTATGTAGAGTTTTATAGCTTTTTGCAGATAAGGGTGAGCTGCCAACTAGATTTGGCTCAGCAACTCTCGTGATACTCCTATTACAGGTTCCACTTTTTTGTGTTACACTTCCAAACTTGAAGCATTACCGATTTGAGTTTCTTTTCCTATATGTGGTCTGTTATCTTAATTAACCAGAATATGACGCAAATGTTTCAAAAGGTATTTCAGTCTTGCATTTTGATTCTCTTTTTTTGAATTTTGTAGGATATAGCAGTTGTTCCTCTTTTAGTCATACTACCAGTGCTAGAGAGCCAGGTATACAGGAACTCTTTTTATTTACCATGTAATTTTAACATCTGCAATTCATATTCTTTTTCTTTTATTATTTTTGATCTTTTGCTCACAACAATGTTAAGAGTTTTGTTGCTTCTTTTTTAACAAACAAATCAACGGAATCTTCATAATTTTTTCCTATGTACCTTTGTTATTGTGAAGATGTGCTATCATCCCCTTTTATCTGTTTTCTGATAATCCCAATCAAAATCATATATTAATTGATAGAATCAAGAGTCCACAAATAAATTCAAATTCTTGTGTATACTAATACATTATCAAATGAATAGTTTTATTATTTCCAGTTGATGTATATGTATATGTAAAAAAAGAAGGTAGCAGGAGCACTTCTAATCCTGTTCTGGCATCTTTCTGTCTCTTTATGTATTATGTCATCATTATTATTATTATTGAACTTTTTAATTGAGTGGATTCTTGCTTTCATTAATATGCTGTGATTATCTCCAACTAATTGTTGTTAAAGTCCAGTAAGGACATTCATGTTTGAGTTGCTTTTAGCTCATTCATGTTTCAGAAATTGTTTATGATATTCTGCATAGCCTAATTGTTTAATGATGGGTATGTGATTTGTCAAGTAAGCACCATAAATAACAGAGATCTCAGTTACCTGAGGTGAAAGCTGAATAGCTGACAAATTAATACTATTACAATGTGTATGGAGTTGGAGCTTTGAGCTTAAGTTGAGGCATGTGTATGTGAGTATTGGGTTACGGATTCTGCCAAAACCCAGTTTTCCTACGAAAAGGAGAAGTTAATTTTCGCTTGTTAATTACATTTATTACTTTTTATTTTTCACTTAATGTTATGATTTTTCGTAGAATCCACTAGAGGAAAGTATTTGGCCGATGCTTGTTAAAGAAAATTTAAAGGCTTTGGGAGGACTAGGTTTGCTTTCTTTTGGGGAAATTTTTTTCTTAGGAGAATTTTTTAGGTCTGAAATTGTTCTTATATTTATGGAAATCTCCATACATAATTGGATTGTGGTTACCACTATACATATCTATCTTGTAGTTTGTTGCGGAAGCAAAAAGCTCCGAAGCATTCGTTGCTCTCTGCTTACTTACAGTTGCTGGGACATCACTTATAACACAGAAGTTGGGATTCAGTGACACGGTTGAGTATATTTTTCTTTTATACTGATAACAATGATGTTTTTATCCCAGAAAAGTCATTAAATTAATTGAAATCTGACTTATTACAGTTTGGAGCATTCTTGGCTGGGGCTCTTTTGGCAGAAACAAATTTCTGAACGCAAATTGAAGCTGATATAAGACCTTTTAGAAGAATCTTGTTAGTAATCCCCAGGAAGCAGCAACTAGTGGAACTAGTGCTAGCTCTTCATCACAGTCTAATTACATGGAAACAAAGATACCCTTCGAGCAAACTAAAGGGGAACAAGAAAGAGCAAGAGGAAGCAACACCATGATGATAGGCCATGACTCATGTTTACAAAATGTTTAATCTTAGGTTTATGTATTACTAAGTTAGATTGTGTGTCACTTGTACTTAGTTATTTTACTTGAACTTGGTCATTTTGTGTATTGATGTTGGAACTAATGTTGGATCTGAACTGCTTGGTTGGTTGGTTGTTATGAAATACCAATTAAAATTGGTGGATGTTTATAAAATTTAAAGGTCATGCCAGATTTTTTAATCAGTGTAACAATAGTTACATAAATGTTGCCATATATGTCATATTCTTTAAAATATTTAATTGCATTTGATTCAAAATTCGTTGCAATTGGGCATATATATGTTGCCTTAGAGCTATGTGAGTCCATGTATTGCAACAATTAACACACAAAAAATCGTTACAAAAAGTAAGCCATATGTCCTCCAAGATATTGCAACGGTGTTAAACATTTTGCTATAGCCATTAAATCGTTGCCATATACCCTAATTGCAACGATAATACAACGTTGCAATATGGTACTAAATTCGTTGCCATAAGGCACCTATGGCAACCATAGCAAACCTTACGCCTGATTTTTCAATAATCGTTACTATAGACCTTATTGCAACGAATTTAGGACATATTGCAACGTATTTCAGACGTTGTTGTATTCATTCTATGGTGTAGTGATATTCAGTAGTTGACAGTACGAGGTTCCGCCAATGTTGCTGTCGGAACTCCAGACTTGCTGTCAAGTGTGAGAATGTTATTGTCCTATGCTTCAGCCAATGTTGCTGTCAGATATAGCTTTGTCGTGACTTTGCAACATTTGTATTCTTGTAACCTTACTGTCAAGAGTGTGACAGTAACTTTTATTCTTGCTGTCTTCTGGATATATTCCTTGAGCCTTGAACAAATGCATGAACTTCTCCCAAGACATACAATTATTACATGACAGCAATTATTCGATTATAAGAACATACTCTGGTTGTGACAGTATGTACAACTTAGTAAAAACTAAGTACAGGGAAATATAGTTAATTTGTCTCTATGCTATCACCCATAAATCTCAACAATATCACACCCCGGTGAGCATCCTTATTCCTTCCTCAAACTAAGTATGACTACCGTAAATGTATATCTACAAAGTGTTTTTATTTGGCAATTAAATTATTAGATTGAGAAAAGTTAATATTTATGAATGTTGCTGTTTTTTTTGTAAGAGTTAATCACTTTATGTATCTACTTTTGATTTTCTTACTAACAAAAATACCTACACACTTATCCACACACACATGCATTTTCCAAATTAAAGCATATAACTTTTCTCCACTTAATAATACTTATATTAATATTTTTGTTCGTGTGTCGAATACATATTAATTTGTCACAATTTTTTTGTTGTCAGAGTAGTTATAAAAACCACCTATCTATATTCTCCAAAATCAGTTTTGTACTTTGGTAATCAACTTAAACATTGGTACTTTATAAGCTCAAGTCACGAAATTTTATAATCTGCTAAGAGAATAAACTTTACCACTGCTTACTCCCTCAAAAGATGTTCAATTTTAGTATTTTCTTATATTTTATGAATTTACATAATTGTTGGTGGATGCTAAATATGAATGAATTTCATGCCATAGTTATTGATTGTTATTGCCTATCCGAGAATATAAGTTGAATTTATTTTAATTTTTGGAAACTAAATTTTTCACTTTATTTTATTGGTAGGTCACTAGAACATATGCAAACAAGGCAAACAACAATATGTTATTAATGTGATATGTACTCTCAATAAAGTACTTTATGGTGTATGGCTACAGTTTCTAAATAAACATATGACTTAAGATTTATTATATCACTCACTCAATCAGTTTCTTATTTCATTTTATTATCCTTAATATAATTTATCCATTGTGCGGGAAAAAAATTATAAACAAGCTTTTGAGACTTTTTTTGAATTCCAACGAGATTTTTTTTATGAAATTAACAAAGTAAAAACTGAACAAGAAACCAAGTTATTAGAAGTAATTTATGTGTAGTGCAGTTAGGGCTGCACAACATTTCGATCTAGACAGGTAAATAAGACTGGACCGGGTCTATCAGTCCAAGACCCGGATCAGATCGTATATAAGCGGTCCGGTCTCCGGTCCTTCAAATAAAAAAAATCCGATTTTCCGTCATGTCCCGTCCAAACCCAGAAAAAATCCGGATCGGATCGAAGTTTGTGTATGTCATTCTTTTATATTACTTTATTTCTTAAATTATATAATATAGATATTAAATATTTAAATACATCATAATTTAACAAACTAAATTAGTAGATAAAAAATTACAATCTAAATAATTAAATGTAAAAATTTTATTTTTTAATATTTATATATATATTTTAGTAATTATTTAATATTTTTTAGAATTGTACATTCGGTGCGCGCATAGCACGGGTAAAATGCTAGTAGTTCTCATAATAAGAGGGTAACCAAAACTCTTATTAAATATGGTTCCCGATCCATGACAAACGTATGTCATGGACGTTTTATACAACATATGGTTTTTTAGCCATCTGATCAAGTCATCAACGAACATGATTATAACAAAAGTTTTAGTAGGTACCGCAGAAAGTTTTTGCGGTACGTAGCCCCCTGTTTTCACACAAAAACCCCTATTATATACTTATCGTAAAAACTTTATGTGGTACTGTATGCTATAACATACGTTTATAACATATGTTTGCTGTAGACTGGACCCCATTAAATATTTGTAATCCAAATTTTTATTTAAAGCCCTCAATCTGTCACTAAACTGTACTCTTAAAATCATACGTACATAATTAGCAATGGTCAATGGCTGTTGGATGATGAAGATGAGAGGGAATGATAGATTAATGCAACACACTCTCGTGCAAATTTAATTACTAAATTTTGTCCCCCGTTTAAGGTGCTCTCTTAATATATTTAACATATCACTCCCTATCACTGGCCTAGTATTTTAATTATTTCTGCACCATGCACTAAAAACAATTGCAGAGCAAGGTAGACTAAATTTAAATATTTAGGAGTCAAATATGTACATGATAGATGTTGCGGAGACATGAAACATCACTCACATTTGGATAGCTCCATGCCTCGATTGCACAAGTGATAACTAAGTATAAGGGTGTGTTCACTTGAAAATAATGGAATGAGTTAGCAATGAAATTAAAATCGTAAATAAAATTTATAAAGAAAGGAGAATGTTTGGGGAAATAATGAACAAATATGAGGGAGAAGAAGTTTTTTATGATGAAGATTGCAAGGAAAATGATGAAGATTGGGAATGGAGCATTACTTCCAAAACATGTGGGTTAGAATTCTAGTTCAAATTATTTAGAGAGGAATGAAGCAAGGAATGAAATTTATAAACACTTTCCAAAATCTCCCCCAAATAATAGTATAAATTTCATTCCATTCTTCACTCATTCCATTCGATCCAAGTGAACATAGCCTAAGTGTATAATTGTTATGAGTAAGGCTGGTGTTCATTGACAAATGTTTGCCAATTAACTGTTTGGTAATAAATCATTTCAATCATTCAATGTTCCTGATTTAAAAAAAATTGCATCGTAACGCAAAAACTATTCGTGGTACAGGCAAATTACCAAAATGTCCTCCTGTTTTTACATAAAAAATCTACTATTCATTGTACCAGTGAAGTCATTTTGGTAATTTATCCGTAGCGCGAAAATTTTCTACAATACGGTGTATATTTTTTTTTTATTCAGAAACATTGAATGGTTGATTCAATGATATAGAAACCATTTATTATAAAACAGTTACCTAGCTGATGTTGAACGTACCCTACGAAAATTTTCTACGATACGGTGTATATTTTTTTTTTAATTAAAAAACATTGAATGGTTGATTCAATGATATAGAAACCATTTATTATAAAACACGAAAGTAAAGTACACGAAATAAAGATTTTTATAATTTACTAGTTATAGATTTTATGTATATATTAATATTATTTTTGTGTAAAAATATTATTTTTATAAAGATATATATTTTACACAAAATATACATATTTACAAGTTTTTATAGAGTTGTATTTGAATTTATATATAGAAATATAAAATATTTTATGTATATTTTATATGAATATAATATTTACGAACAAATTTTAATTAAATTTTATTTTTAATTTTATATAATATATACACGAAACATGACACGAAACGAAACAAATTCATTTCGGATGGATACGGGTTTCACATTCAAGTACACGAATTCATTTCGGGTGGATATGAGTTTCACCTTCAAGTACACGAAACACGAAAGTACACGAAACGAAATTATACAACACGACACGATACGCACGATTGCCAGGTAAGCCAACTGGACCAAGGCCCGGCCAGAAAACAGGGTATATATGTATTCCTCACGTGTGGGTGGGGCTCCGAACCCCTTGCCCCTTGAGGTCTTCGTTGACTGATTCAACTATTCATTCATTCATGAATCTTTCATTTACATATTTATCTGAGTTAATTTCAAAATGGTGGCAAGATTTTACATTCATTTTCAAAAAAGTGGCCATACTTTCAATTTTGCAAAATGGTAGCCAGACTTACTTTTTTTCTTACAAAAAAGTGGCTACAGGCGATTTTCAGCTTTTTGGCATGGATAAAATGAGGAAAAAAATGCTAAAGATCCCAAAAATTATCCACAAAAATTCCCAAATTAATATGTGTCACCATATGATTGGTTATATTCGTAATAATAATAATGTCCCCCATGTATGCACATTAATTCACCAAAAAATCCAAAAATATGAGTTGTCAAGATTTAATTAGTCAATTTATGTGCATGCATGGGGGGCATTATTATTATTATTACGAATATAACCAATCATATGGTGACACATATTAATTTGAGGATTTTTTGGTTAATTTTTGGGGTTTTTAGCATTTTTTTTTAGTAAAATAACATATTTTCCCATTTTACCCTTGCCAAATAAGCTGACAATCATCTCCAACCAATTTTTTGAAAGGAAAAAAGCAAGTCTGGCCACCATTTTGCAAAATTCAAAGTCTGGCCACTTTTTTGAAAATTAGTGTAAAATCTGGCCACCTTTTTGCAATTAACTCTATTTATCTTCTTACTGCGTTTTTTACCCCTAGATGATCTAGCGTTATTTCTTTTTTTTTTTTTTTTTTTTTGAAACATCTAGCGTTATTTCTATTAGTATTTACCGATACAAGATTTTGATTTTGATTTTTTTTTTTTTAATAATCTGGTATCCGGATCAAATTTTGGATATCCATTTTATATCCAAATATTCACTTGAGCACTTGCTCAAATTCAGTTGGGATGAGCTCTAGCCGATCGAGTTGATCGATTTTCTAACACTGATATTTACTGTAGTAGATTGGAGTCGAGGAGTATTCTAGTATTAGAAAGTGGATTTATACATTTTTCCTCTTGCATTTTATTATTTGCTTCTTTTTAGCAAATTTCATCATCTTACAAACTATGTAACATCCTGAGATTTTGAATGCCATGTACAAAACAAAAAAAAAGTATCCTAACATTAATAATTTTTTTTAATAACTACATAAAATATTAAGCATTAACTAAAATTTGTAAAAAACATAACAACTTCATAAATAATTTTTAAAACATAATAAAAACAAAACTGAAAATTGTAAAACAATTGTAACAAGTACATAAGTAATACAAATTAATTAAAAATGGTTCTTCTAGCATTTTTTGAAGCAAACTTGCTCATACTTATACATGTAAAATATTAATATATTATGTTTAAATGAAAGAATAAAAAGTAATAATAAATAAAAACAAATACTAAAATAGAAAATCTCATTTTTATGTTTAAATTAATATATAAGTATTTTATAATTTATTTTTAGTTTTAAATTCACTTGGTTCATTTAATATGTAAATTAATTAAAATAGATATGATTTCAAATTACTTAATCACCTATAAAATGAATAATTGATAATGTTACATTGTAATTGTAAAAATATACTTATGTGTAAGTTGTCAATCAAAAACATTTAGTCAACTTTAATGACAATTATAGTGTACACGGTTAACATAAAAAGTAATTAGTATTACTAGAAATTTCAAAGCAAAACTGTGTGTAAGTATAATATTTTCTTATTTTGCTCAATATAATAATTTTTTAATTATTTTGACAACACCATTTTTAACCTTTTTCTTATTTACAAATTTTTTAACCTTTAAAATTATATATATATTTTTTTATTTTTCAAATAAAATATATATACTTATGTACACCTACCTAAAGACCTAGTAAAATGAAGTGTACTATGCAATCGAACATGGCGGACATTCTGTATGTAACCACAAACCCATAATAATTGTTGGGGCAAAAATCGCGATTTATATGTATGAAATCTTGATCCAACTACTATTAAGATTTAAGCATTATGATAATGCAAGTAGGAAGGACTATAGTATTACTTCTACATATGGGCGCTGGTCCCTGATAATCGATTATCAGGATCAATTATTTAACAATCTGCTTCTAAGCCGTTGGATCAACCCTCCTGGATTACAAAAAAAAAAAATTGTCTGTTCGCTATAATTTTTCGCGGATAGGTTTTGTCATATCCGCGGAAATTAATAGCGGACAAGTAATTAGCCTATTCACGGAAAATTATAACGGACATGAAATTTATTTTGTAATCTAGGAGACCGCTGGATCATTGATCCAATGGCTTAGAAGCATATTGTTAAATAATTTGTCCATGACAATCGATTGTCAGGAACCAGGACCCTCTACTTACATAGCACTATGATTATGCACAAACGATTTTATGTACAGTTAGCTGGATGAAAACTTAAGCAAAGCAAGGAGTCCAAAGCAGAATATGGTGAATTGGTGATTGCATAACATGCATGGGTATAGTGGACCCCACCGACAAATAATCGGCCGAGTTGGTGTGTTTGTCTTCCCCATCCTCAGCCGTGAAATTGCTTTGTATACGGCTCGTTATCACCGAACCAGCTTGCATTTTAACTGGGCATTTTAACTGGGATAGTAAACAAATCGAGTTGAGTTTTTATTTATTGAGTTTGAGTTCAAGATTTGTTTTAATAAAACGAGCCAACTCGATTACTTTATCGATTAATTTTTGTTGTTCAAATTCGAATTCGTTAATAAACGAGTCAAGTTATTCACGAACATTTCGAGTCGGAGTCGAATTCGAATTTGATTTTGTCAATAAAAACTTTTACTCCATATTTCATTTTCATTTAATACTCTTTTTTTCACTATTTGGTACATTTTCTTATTTAATTTTATGGATGATGTGTAATTAGATGATTAATAGCTTATCTATGATCTAGATATTTTATTTATTTATATTAATGTATTGTAATATATTATTTATGTAAATTAAATAATTTTTTTATGTATATATAGTTTATCGAGTCGAGTTCGAGTCAATCTCGAGATGAGTTCGAGTTGAACATTCATAAAATTTGGATTGATTCGATAAATTTATATTTTTTGTTCAAACTCGAGTTCAATTTCTTATTGAATCGAATCGATTATCAAATAGAATCGAATCAAGCTTAACAAATAGAATTGAGTCGAGGTTAACGAGTAGCTCCATTCATTTACTACCCTAATTCAAACGTTACGTTCCACAAATCCTTAACATCAATCACATCTTTATTTGCTCCTATGAATCGACTCTGCCGTACTTTTTGAGGGAGCGGGACTTGGGAGTACCAAATTACTGATTATGAAAAGAATCATTAGTAAAAATGTTACTCCATTAATAAATTGCTCTTATGATTTATTACTGTAGTAAAAAAGAATGATTATTCCGATATTTTAATATGTACTCCCTCCGTCCCGACCAATTCTTTACATGAGGGCTGGGCACGGAGACCAAGGATAGTGGGTGTAATATTGTTAAAATAAATGAAGTAGTGGATATAATAGTGATTTTATTGTTAAAATAAGTGAAGTAGTGAGTGTAATAGTGTAAAGTGTTGAAAAAGTGAAGTGAAGTAGTGGATGTAGTAATGTACTCCCTCTGTCCCATCCATTTCTTTACAATTTCCTTTTTGGGTCGTCTCACCATTTCTTTACATTACCCAAAATAGTAAGTTTCAACACTATTACACCCACTACTTCACTTATTTTAACAATACTTTACACTATTTCACCCACTACTTAACTTATTTTAACAATAAAATCACTATTACACCCACTAATTCACTTATTTTAACAATAAAATCACTATTACACCCACTACCTCATTTATTTTAACAATATTACACCCACTTTACACCCACTATCCTTGACCTCCGTGCCCAGCCGCCTTGTAAAGAACTGGCTGGGACGGAGGGAGTATTTTATTATTAAAAGTTACTCCCTCTGTCCCTCCCATTTCTTTACATTTCTTTTTCACTACTCGACACGCATTTTAAGGCACCTAAAAAGTATAGTTACATAACTTATTTTTTAAATTTTCTTTTTTTGTATAAAAATAGAACAATTCTATTTTTATACAAAAAAAGAAAATTTAAAAAATAAGTTATGAAACTATCCGCAAATTGCACCTTAAAATCCGTGCCAGAATTACGTCCCCCAAGGTAAAGAACCAAGGGGGACAGAGGGAGTACTATTTTTGGTAATGTAAAGAATTGGTGGGACGTCCAAAAAAGAAAATTGTAAAGAAATGGATGGGACAGAGGGAGTATGAATTTAACTGCAGATAAAATGTTATTATATACAGCTGTTCGTGGCATGTCCCCCTGAATTTTTGCAGCATTCTTGTTTCATGGTCTAATTACTACGGAGTATCTTTTTTTCTGCGCTATCTACATATCATCAGGAATCGCTACAGACTGCAACCCTGCAAAATTTGTTTTCCCTATCAACAAAAATCATGCAGTTACTGCTACTCTGCATGCCAATACTGTACTATTGTTATTCCTACTGAAAAGGAAACAATTTCTGCTCCCACGTATTTTGTGTGTTCCTCACCTTCATACTTTGCAGTTTGCACCATCATGTCCTCTTCTAATATAAAGATATAATTTCAATTGAAATGATAAATTCGTTATCAACATGTCGATTGATCAAGCATCGATTCACTGATTACGAGAATCATGTACACTGAATACGATATTTTATATTTGATAAAAATGATAAGTTAATTACAGGAGATGATTCATTGGAACCATGAATTATAATTCATGAATTATACGATATTTTTTGACAACAATTTCCATGAATTATAATTGCGACATTCATAATTCATTCAGTTATCTTTTGATCACTTATTGGAACCAATAATTGAACCATTCAATTTGACTGTGCCCGACAATATCCGTGACATAATATATTGAAGTGGCGACCAACTGAAGAGCTGCAGAGCCATGACCACAGTAAAGTAAAATTCAAAGGATAATGTCTGAAACTTAAACAAAAGAGTACAGGAGATGATTTATTGGTTTTGTTGACTTTATTTCGGTGTTTTTTTGGTGTTCATATAGGAAAAATGCTAAAGATCCTAAATTGTTTCCAAACAAATTTTCAAATGACATGTGTCATATTTTGATTGATTATATTATAATTAATTATGATAAATTTCCTGAATTCATATTAATAACATCAATTAAAATAATTCATATTGTCAAATCACTAATACCATATCATTCGACAATTATTTTTGGAATTCAATTCAAAATCCCTAACACTACTCAAAATGTAAACCAATTGTTACATGACATCTCTAAATTACTTCTTGAAATAAAAATAGTACTCCGTAACTTTTTTTAAAACCACACACAAGTTTTTTTTTTTGAGTAAATGACAAAATTCAATAACAAAAAGCCATACGGCATCTACATAAACAGTCGCGTCGAACAAACAAAACACAGAAACAATCACGGATTAATCCATTCTTCTTGGAGTCACGTGATTTGTTGAAGATGATATTTACACATACTTCACCACTGCCGAAACCAGTTTGAGCTATCGACCGAGAATGCAAATCCCTAACAACTTTCATCACTAAATCAATCACCATACTCACACAAACGGTGAGAAAAACAAAACTCACACAAACGGTGAGAACAACAAAACTCACACAAACGGTGAGAAAATCCAAACGAGAGAAAACAACAAAACCAAACTTACAACTTCGAAAATTAAATACTAAATAAAGCCTAGACGATCCTAGATCTGGGGAACAAACCGCAAGAACAAGATAACTCGGACCACTTTCAAGAACAAAATCCCTGTGAAGAACGAGAAATCCGGAGCTCCGTAGATTTGAGATCTAAGAAATTTAAGCCAATTGAAAAAGGTTTTGAAACCTTAGATCCGAAAATACAAACTAAAAACGATACTTTAAAGCAAGATTTATTGAAAGGGGAAGAAAAAGCAAAGAAAATGAAAGATTTTGGGGCTTTCCACCGGTGGAGCTCCGGTGGAAGCCCCGGCGGCTGCTAAAACAAAGAAGAGGAGCGGCGGCTCTGAGAGAGAGAAAGGGAAAAGAGAGAGAAAGGGATTATAAGTAAATCTAATTTCATAACAGTAAGGTAACATGCAAACCAAGCAATCAAGCATCAACTATTTGTCTCAAACGAAAAAGAAGCTCAACTATTAATATACGTACAGTATATAGAAACATTATTTGTTCTTTTTAGGGTTATATACAAACCGAATCGAGCTCTGATCTAAACGAGTCGATTTTTAATTTTTTTTCTTAATAAACTGAACCGAGCCAAGTTTTTTTATCGCACAAAAAAATTATTCGAGCTCGAGCTCGTTAACAAACGAGCCACACTCATCTTTTATCGAACAAAAACAAGCCGAGCCAATCTCGAACCCTTAACGAACAGCCATGACAAAAAAGGTTCAAATCCACTTGACCCAATTAATTATCACTTTCGAATCAACCTAGCCTTAAATTTTAATCAATTACTCCCAAAGTTTTTGCGATTTTGATATTTGGTTTATAATTTTTAAACTTAAAATGTGAGAAATATTATGAAAAATTAGAATATATATAATTTTTTCGAGCTTTAACGAGCCGAATGATTCCGAGCCGATCTTGAGTTGCACATGCTAATAGTTCGGTTCGAGCTTGTTAACTTAAAGAACACGTTTTCGTATTCGAGCTCGAGTTCTTAACGAACCGAGCTGAATCGAGCCCTTAACAAGTCGAGCTCGAACTTATTCACGAACAGCTCGATTTATTTATAGCTCTAGTTGCTTTAAAACTATATTCTCCTGTTGACCGATGGTACTATTTAAATCACAGCCCTCTCTGATTACCGTGAGAATAAATGGTTGAATGTCCGCGGGCTAAAACCAAAAGAATGAAGTTCACTTTATACGTGTAGAAGCTTATTTATTATTCTTCGGTTCCATTTCACTCATGTATTTACATTTGGAATGGGCAAGGAGGTTAAATAGTAAAATTTGGCAAACTAAGTAAAGAGTGATACTTGTCTGGTAAACTGTGAAAGATGTTTGATAATATATATATGACTAAATTGTACTGTAGTGACCAAAATATTTTCAATTTTGCACGAAGATGACTAAATTTTAATTCATGCCAATGAAATGACTAAATTTTAATTTTTGACGCGAAAAAGGTGCTCTGACTCCCTTCCGTTAAATCGACATTGACGGCGTTAGTTAGGGTTCTTCATGAAATTTGGGCTTTTTGATTCATTGATTTTCCGGTTGAATTGATTATTTGTATAGCTTCATATTGATGCCAGGAGTTCAATTCCATGTTTAATTTCACCGTTCTATTGTTAGTTTTGTTAATTCGAATTCTAGGATTCTTGAGTCAAATTAGAACTTTTTTATTCTGAAATTTTCCAATTGATTTGATGATTCATATAGCTTCTAGGGGTCCTAAGGAGCATGTGTATGTGTTTAATTGCATCGTTGTTTCAGAGGATTGTGTAATTCGATCTTTGAGTTTTAACCGATCATAAAATCAATTTATTCATGAATTCTGTTGCTTGTCTGTATAAACTGGTTCCATGATTGGATTGCACATGTTATCAGCTTCGTTGTGACATTAAAAACTCTGAGTTTGATTTCACCGTTCTATTGTTAGTTTTGTTAATTCGAATTCTAGGGTTCTTGAGTCAAATTAGGACTTTTTTATTCTGAAATTTTCCAATTGATTTGATGATTCATATAGCTTCTAGGGGTCCTAAGGAGCATGTGTATGTGTTTAACTGCATCGTTGTTTCAGAGGATTGTGTAATTCGATCTTTGAGTTTTAACCGATCATAAAATCAATTTATTCATGAATTCTGTTGCTTGTCTGTATAAACTGGTTCCATGATTGGATTGCACATGTTATCAGCTTCGTTGTGACATTAAAAACTCTGAGTTTGATTTAGAAATGATTGAAACCGTAGTTGGTCGGAATCCATGTCGAGCTCGCCGGGTTTTGCTCGGATTTGATCGTTTGTTATGGTTGTAGTACTTTGTAGGATGCCCAGTGACTGTGGAACATGTTTGTGTCGATTTAGTGCACTAAGGAAGCTCACCGGAGCTGTTGTGGCTCACCGGAAACTGCAAAATCTCAGCGGATTATTATTAACTAACGCCGTCAATGTCGATTTAACAGAATGGAGTCTGAGGACCTTTTTTGCGTCAAATATTAAAATTTAGCCATCACGTTGGCATGAGTAAAATTGAAAATATTTTGGCCACTACAGTGCAATTTAGTATATATATATATATAGGGTCCTACTCCACTACAAACTAAAATTAACTACAAACTAAAAACTAAACACTAATCCAACATTTCATGCTAATCTAATGATCAAACTAGGTGTACCCCAATACAAAAATGCTTAAAATACTTGGCTCTATCCAACAAAAAAAAAATCACTGTTCACGTGATGACGTGGCAGTGGATTTCACTGGTTAACGGTGCTTCGCACCTTCTTGTACGGCGCTTCACGCCTTTATCATTCTAAAGTTGTAAGAAATGACAATCAATGGTAAAGGCAATAGACGATTGACGGGTGTGTCGAGGGCCTTCGGCCCTCATGACTACCTAACTCATCCGTTTACTGTCTTAAATGCTTTGCATTTCCACGGCAAGATTTTTTTTTTTTTTTGTTGGATAGAGCCAATTATTTTAAGCATCTTTCGTGAAGGTACCCTTGGCGGGAAACTTAGAATAGATGAAATATAATTAATTTAGTATTATTTTGTAGTTTGTATTTAAGAATTGGTTTGTATTTGAGGAAAAACCTATATATATATTGGTACTGATTTGATTCAGCTTCTGTTTTGTAGCTTAAGTTGGGATAAACAATGGAGTAATGAGGGTAAAGTTGCTTTGATTTGTTTCTTTTAATACCAGGAAAAGATATGGAGGACCACTTTGCCGTTTTAAAACACAGAGTTAAGTTGTTCTGGCTAGAATACCAAATTATATGTGCAAAGAATGACTAGAAAATGACTGAGACTGAAATAGTAACTGGATATTATACATGCTAATTCAGATCAAATTCAATGGCTAATAATCTAATATCCTAAGGTGGCTTCTTAATTTCTACATTGATCACAAAACACTGGTAATTTTTTTTATCTCGGATCGAAACTAGGGTTGGACATAGAAGTGAAAATCATAACAATTCTAACTGGAGTTGATGTCCATCCATTGCTTATGCCCCGGAACCCACTTGGGACATTTTGGACTGAAGTAGGATGCCACAACCCTTGAGTTTAGAAGCTCAACAATGGGTGCAAATTTAACACAACGCGGAGTTTTGTACTGGTTAATTGAAGCACCTAAGCTAATGGCATAATCCATAAGCTTATCAAATGTTCCTGATTCCACAATCTTGATTTCCAGTGGCCCGATGGACTTATCCGACGCACGTCCTTGACGGTATACGCTGTTGAGTGACTCTTCCAATGCAAAGCAACAATCCTCAAAAACTGATGGAGGGATTGAAGTTGTTCCATCGACATTTAGCTCCCAGAATAGAACATAGTGTCCCGGAATTGTTGTTGTGTCTGCATAGCTTGTGTACTCGATTAGAGTTGCATCAAATGGTAGCAAATGAGTCACAGCATTTTTCACTGCATTTTGAAGCTCAACTTCATCAGTTTTGTCGGAATCAATGCTTAGAACAACATTTTTCCGGCAGATGAAGTTGAATTGTGGAGCCTTGTTCTTGAATCCAGCAACTCTCAGCACATCCCCAACTCTGTATCTATAAAGCCCTGCCAAACATTAAACAAAAACATGTAAGACCATCGGAACTAATATTAAACTCGTAAAACAAAAAATAATGTCAAACTTCTTGTTCGTATAGACCTGCATAAGTGGTGACAACTAGCTCATATTCTTGCCCCAACTTAACATCAGCCAAATCAACCAATTCTTGCTGTTCTTTCTCATTGAGTGAATCAGGCACATTAATGGAACTTGTGACGACATTGTTTCGATGAACAGGCAAGAATTCAAAGTAAGCCATGGTTGGAATTAGTGTATAAGTGACTTCACTAGGCTTACAAAGTGGGTTAAGATTTACCCCAAAATAGCACTCAGAAGACGCATACATGGTGCAAACAAGAGGGAGGCCATTACTATAGTAATCAAGTGTTGGTATATATTGTGACATGGTCCCTGTTACTATAACATCAACATACTTTGTATTGGGCCACAACCTAGTCAAGATACCTTGCCATGATTTTTTGCTACACTCAGTTTCGATAAACTTGGCTAGTTTTGGGTCTGGTTTGAGAATTTGAAGCACCGATTCTCTCACAGAAGGGTCAGTAATTTCAGGGTTAAGAGTCCCGGTTTTGATATCATCGCAAAGAACAGGCCAGTGTTTTTCGAGGAACCGGATGGCCCTGATGAAACCAGAAGCGAAAACAGCCCCTACACGAAGGACTTCATTATGGAGACATAAGCCACAAAGCATTTGGGAATACATGCTTTGGTAAGAGTCAGAGCAAAGAATGGTCTCATTTGGGCTAGTATAATTTGTGTAGGGATCAGAAGGTCTGTTTTTGAAATGGGAACTTTTGTAGTAACTTGTTAAAACAGGACGTGCAAAGAGACCACCAGGAGTTTTAGCTTCTGATTTAATAAACAAGAAATACATTCCTTTGCCTTTGTCTAAACCAGGAACAAACTGGTTCATCACAGGCATCAAAAGACTGTACAGCAATGATCTCCGCTCCAGCTCTTCTTCGATCGTGGGCATCAGTTTTCTTTCGCCTCCTGATGTCCCGGAACTGCACAAGATATTAACTATTTAGTTCGTGTAACACTAACACATAAAACTAAACAAACAGCTTATTTGTTGTGTGTGGTGAAATATTACCTTGTCAAGAATTCAGAAATAGGGTGTGAGGAAAGGATGGAAGATTTATCACCATTGGCAATACGGTTAATATCAGGCTGTAAATCTTCATATTTGATGACAGGCATGATTTTCTTGAAAGTGTGTCTATCTGTATTACCAGCAAGGCCATGACGCTGAAGATATTCGACACAGCCATTACGGGAGAGGATTTCATAAAGAACTTTCTCTTGAATTTCATCAGGTTTAGAGGTGACTTCTTCGATGAAATGAAGAGCCTCTGTGTTTTTCTTGGAGTGGTTGAGGTCTGATGATAATTTATGTGGTGATTTTTTTGGTGCTTCAGGCATGGTGTTGTTTAAAATTAACAGAGAAAGAAATGGAAATTGTATGACTATGAGAGAGCTGTAATGAAGGAAGTAGAAAGATGGTGGTTGTGTTGTGGGGAGAGAAAAGTGGGGGTTTATATAACACAACTCAAGGTGTTCTGTGGTCCAAGTCCAACTCCAGCAGTTTAAGTTTGTTTTTACTTTTGGTAATTAAGTATGACAAAGTTCAACTCATTTCTCCATATAAACAACTCTCAAAGAAAAAACGAATCAACCCAGGCATCAATACGAATTCGACTCAAATCGTCAAATCATAACAAAATCACAAAAAAGAAGATGGAATTTTACTCATTTTTTTTGTTTCGCTAAAAGGAGTTTTACAATTTGCTTAGACTTGACAAAAAATGAACACACATACCGTAGTAGTAATTTACTATGCCGTGACGACTGACGCCGTCATACAATATTAATATATAGAGTAAAGTGCATTTTGTGTACTTGTACTTTGGCCTTGACACTACTTGCAATATCGAACTTCAAAAGTGAGAATCTGAAATACTGCAGTTGTTATTTCATTACAGTCTGTGTACTTCCGTCTGTCTAATGTTAACTCCGTTAAAAAGCCAGGGGTATCTCTATCTTTTTAAGTGCTATTTAATTGATTTTATATTTGTTTTTCAGCATTTTCAAGTTACCAAATTAATCTGTTTTTTTTCCTTCTTAACCATAACTTCTCGAGTCTTCTCTATTCTTCTGGGAAGCTCTGAATTGTCTCTCTTCCTCGACATCTTTATTCTTCTCTATTCTTCTCTTGCTATGTGTTTGACAGGAACAAAAAACTGACCCATTTTTTTCTTTCAATCAAAACAAAATTCGAATTTATATACACACATACAATCAGAGTAATCGACAGTTTGTTGTGGTGTTGCCAGAAATCGGAGAAAGAGTAGGGAGATTGAGGGGACGAAACAGAGAGATTGAATATGTGTTGTGGGTGTGTATTAGATTTGTGGCTATATATGAAGAGGTTGTGGTATGAGCTGTGGTTTGGGGGGGATTGATTGTGGGTGTTGTTGATTGGTGGTTTAAATCGGAGAGATTTAGAAGAGGGAGTCGAGGGATTGAGAGAGACAGTTGGAGAGACAGAGATACGCGAGATTGGGTCGAGTAGAGACAGAGGTTTAGAGATGAGGGAGATGTTTTTGATGTGGGTTGTATGGTGGTGGTCGGTGTTGTACCGCGGAGAAAGAGGGAGGAGGACCGTGAGGTGTGAAATCGGAGAAGAGGGGATGAGGTGCTGCTGTGTTGCTGTTGTGTTGTGAGGATGTGGTGGTGTGGAGTTACGGTAGTGGTGGTTAAAGGGGTACCGGAATCGAGGATGCAGGGGAAGGGAGAAAGCAGAGAGAAATAGGGAGAGAGAAGAAGAGAGAGAGAGAGAGAAGAGACGGAGGGAGACGAGATTGAGAGGGAGACGAGAGATTTAGAAAAGAGACAGAGAGGTGAGAGATTGAGAGGGAGAAAATTTCTTCAATAAAGGAAAGATTAAGTAGTAATTGGCAAAAGACAGAGATACCCCTGGCTTTTTAACAGAGTTAACATTAGACAGACGGAAGTACACAAACTGTAATGAAATAACAACTGCAGTATTTCAGATGCTCACTTTTGAAGTTCGGTATTGCAAGTGGTGTCAAGGCCAAAGTACAAGTACACAAAATGCACTTTACTCTAATATATATATATATATATATATATATATATATATATATAGGCTAGCGTTCAAATAGAAATCAACCATAGAATAGAAATTAGAAACCTACACTAAATAAATTATATTTCATTTATTTTAATGGCCCAGCTAGGGGCACCTTCACAAAAAACTTATAAAATTCTTGGCTCTATTCAACAAAAATATATATATATAAAAGTTACTGTTCACGTGCCACGTCATCATGTGAACAGTAACTTTTTTAATTTTTTAATTTTTTTTTTATATTTTTGTTGAATAGAGCCAATAATTTTAAATGTTTTTTGTATTGGAGTACCCCTAATTTGGTCATTAGATTAGCTTGAAATATTTAATTTAGGTTTAGTTTCTAGTTTTTATTCTAAGTTAGTTTCTATTAGAACAAGACCCTATATATATATATATAGGGTCTTGCTCAAATGAGAACCCTCAATATGGTGAGATATGAGATCTAAACCTATCCACACATTTTTTATATGTAAATTAAATCCTAGCCCCATAATTAATATTTGAATTTTTTTTTATCGTTCATTTAATTCCATCATCATCTTCTTCCCTTCTCCGGTCATCAATTCCGGTCACCATCTCCGGTGACCAATTCCGGCCAACCCAGAAAATCACCACCGGTAAACAGAAAATCACCGCATTGCCGCCACCTCCGGCCACTATACCGTCGCCACCACCAACAAAAATCACCGCATGTAAACAAAAATCACCACACCAAAACCACCACCTCCGGCCACCATCTCCGGCCATCAACAACAAATCACCACCGCACCTGAAAATCACCACAAAATCGACAAAAAATCAGCAAGAATCGTAAAAAAATCACCACTGTTAACATAAATCACTTCCAGCCACCTCCAATCACCACAGCCTCACCACAAAAATCACCACCTCTAACCAAAAAAAACATCATAGAATCACAAAAATCACCATCGCCGACTCCTCCTTTTTATCATCTGAATCCGACGTGTACGAATCGTCGCTGTGTAACTTCTCCGTTAGATTCTCCAACACCGACTCTCCCTTCGGTTCTACTTTTGCTTCGTCGTCGACTCGTCGTGTTCCGACATCGTCGATCTCCGCTAATCTAGCCACTTTTTTCTCTAACTGTGTGCGTGTGTGTTTTTGAAATGGAGAGATGGAGAAGGAGAGAGAGAGAGTTGTGGGAGTCGGTGAGGTTTCGCCATTGTTGATGATCAATTGCTTAATTCAAGTTGCACAGATGATGTGTGTGGGGCCGGGGGTGGGTGGGGAGCAGGGAGGTTGGTGTGTGGGGGCATGTGTGTGGTGTATGTGGGGGTGCTGGGTGTTTTTGTGTTGTGTGGTTAGGATTTAATTAGATGTAAAGAATGTGGGGCTAAGATTAGATCTCAGTTCTCATTTTAATTAGGGGTTCTCATTTGAGCAAAACCCTATATATATATATATATATATATATATATATAGGGTCTTACTCAAATAGAAACC
Source organism: Kitagawia praeruptora (assembly GCA_037693485.1). Classification (NCBI taxonomy): domain Eukaryota; kingdom Viridiplantae; phylum Streptophyta; class Magnoliopsida; order Apiales; family Apiaceae; genus Kitagawia; species Kitagawia praeruptora. The sequence goes on from CM075345.1 coordinate 58,081,728, forward strand.
AAATTAAAATAGAAATTAGAAACTAAACCCTAATCTAATATTTAAATCTAATCTAATGACCAAACTAGGGGGACCCCAATACAAAAAGTTTATAATATTATTGGCTCCATCCAGCAAAAAAAAAAATTACTGTTCACTGCTGACGTGGCAGTGACGTCAGCGTGAACATTAATTTTTTTTTTTTGTTGGATGGAGCCAATAATTTTAAATACTTTTTGTGCAGGTGCCCCTGGCGGGGCCATTAGAATAAATGAAATATAATTTATTTAGTGTTGGTTTCTAGTTTCTATTTTAAGGGAGGTTTCTATTTGATCACTAGCCGATATACATATATAGGGGGCTACTCCAATACAAACCTCCTTAAAATACAAACCTACAAACCAAGCATAATTTAATATTTCAAGCTAATCTAATGACCAAACTAGGGGTAACCCAATACAAAAGACGTTTAAAATACTTGGCTCTATCCAACAAAAAAAAAATCACTGTTCACGTGATGACGTGGCAGTGGATTTCACTGGTTAACGGTGCTTCGCACCTTCTTGTACGGCGCTTCACGCCTTTATCATTCTAAAGTTGTAAGGAATGACAATCAATGGTAAAGGCAATAGACGATTGACGGGTGTGTCGAGAGCCTTCGGCCCTCATGACTACCTAACTCATCCGTTTACTGTCTTAAATGCTTCGCATTTTCACGGCAAGTTTTTTTTTTTGTTGGATAGAGCCAATTATTTTAAGCATCTTTTGTGAAGGTACCCTTGGCGGGAAACTTAGAATAGATGAAATATAATTAATTTAGTGTTGGTTTGTAGGTTCTCATTTTAAGAATGGTTTGTATTTGAGCACTTGCCTATATATATATATATATATATATATATATATATATAGGGTTCCCTTCCAGAGAGAATTTGTTATATAGAGAATATGAGAGAATCACTTTAAATATATTAAAATCTAATATTTCAAGCTAATCTAATGACCAAACTAGGGGTACCCCAATACAAAAAATGCTTAAAATAATTGGCTCTATACAACAAAAAAAATTAAAAAAAAAATAATAAAAAAAAATCACTGTTCAAGTGATGACGTGGCAGTGGATTTCACTGGTTAACGGTGCTTCGCACCTTCTTGTACGGCGCTTCGCGCCTTTATCATTCTAAAGTTGTAAGGAATGACAATCAATGGTAAAGGCAATAGACGATTGACGGGTGTGTCGAGAGCCCTCGGCCCTCATGACTACCTAACTCATCCGTTTACTGTCTTAAATGCTTCGCATTTCCACGGCAAGTTTTTTTTTTTTTTTTTTTTTTTTTTTTTTTTTTTAATGGATAGAGCCAATTATTTTAAGCATTTTTTGTGAAGGTACCCTTGGCGGGAACCTTAGAATAAATGAAATATAATTAATTCTCTCATATTCTCTATATAAGGAGGTCCTCTCTAGAATAATGGCCTATATATATATATAGGCTAGCGTTCAAATAGAAACCAACATTAGAATAGAAACTAGAAACCTACACTAAATAAATTATATTTCATTTATTTTAATGGCCCCGCTAGGGGCACCTTCACAAAAAACTTATAAAATTCTTGGCTCTATTCAACAAAAATAAAAAAAAAATAAAAAAAATAAAAAAAAGTTACTGTTCACGTGCCACGTCATCACGTGAACAGAAACTTTTTTTAAAATTTTTTTATTTTTTTTATTTTTTTGTTGAATAAAGCCAATAATTTTAAACATTTTTTGTATTGGGGTACCCCTAATTTGGTCATTAGATTAGCTTGAAATATTTAATTTAGGTTTAGTTTCAATCTTAGAATAGAAACTAGAAACCAACACTAAATAAATTATATTTCATTTATTCTAATGGCCCCGTCAGGGGCACCTTCACAAAAAGTGTTTAAAATTATTGGCTCCATCCAGCAAAAAAAAAAAAAAAAATTTACTGTTCACGCTGACGTCACTGCCACGTCAGCAGTGAACAGTATTTTTTTTTTTTTTGCTGGATGGAGCCAAGAATATTATGAACTTTTTGTATTGGGGTACCCCTAATTTGGTCATTAGATTAGCTTGAAATATTTAATTTATGTTTAGTTTCTAGTTTCTATTCTAATTTAGTTTCTATTAGAACAAGACCCTATATAATACAAACCTCCTTAAAATACAAACCTACAAACCAAGCATAATCTAATATTTCAAGCTAATCTAATGACCAAACTAGGGGTACCCCAATACAAAAAATGCTTAAAATAATTGGCTCTATCCAACAAAAAAAAAATAAAAAAAAAATCACTGTTCACGTGATGACGTGGCAGTGGATTTCACTGGTTAACGGTGCTTCGCACCTTCTTGTACGGCGCTTCGCGCCTTTATCATTCTAAAGTTGTAAGGAATGGCAATCAATGGTAAAGGCAATAGACGATTGACGGGTGTGTCGAGAGCCTTCGGCCCTCATGACTACCTAACTCATCCGTTTACTGTCTTAAATGCTTCGCATTTCCACGGCAAGATTTTTTTTTTTTTTTTTGAATGTTTTTTTTGTTGGATAGAGCCAATTATTTTAAGCATCTTTCGTGAAGGTACCCTTGGTGGAAACCTTAGAATAGATGAAATATAATTAATTTAGTGTTGGTTTGTAGGTTTGTATTTTAAGAGTGGTTTGTATTTGAGCACTTGCCTATATATATATATATATATTAATTTGTAGGAAAATAAATTATAGAAAATAATATAATATTATAATACATGCTTGATAATATTTTTAACGATAGTTTTTAATTAATAATATGTTGTTGACGGGAATTGAATCTTAAACTCGTGAGAGTAGTTTATAAAATATAATATATGCTTAATAAAGATATGTTGTTGGTTATAGTATAGATATGATCCATATGTTATTCATTAGAATTTTGGATTATCAGATTTGATCTCCAAATCAATTTAAATTTAAAATGAAAAATAAAAATTAATATAGCATATGATAAAATAATAAAATAAAAGTAAATCAAATAATCTTTAAAATAGGAAAACATTTTCCAAAATATAATATTTAAGATTTATTGATAAAATTTTAAATTTAAATGTATATGATTTGTATATATATTATAATTATTAGCATGGATATAACAATCAAATAAATAAATATGAACAAATGATCATACATCATATTTAGAAAATTAGAAAACTTTTAAATTTCGTAATTAGAAATGAAAATTTTTTAAATTGTAAAAAAACATATTCGAAAGTATGTATGAAAAATAACTTCTAACTTACATATTTAATCGTTTGAATCTAATGATATAATGATATATACATGTCATAAAAATTTAATGAAATTTTAGTGCACATGAATGATGAAGAAAATACTTGAATAAGAAATAAAAATAATAAATTTTAGATAAGTAGATTAATGAAAGATTGACCAAAATACACCATTTTTGGAGTCCAAGTGCCCAAAATACCCGTAAGCGCGAGAGGCCGTCCTTTTTGCCCACGGAATGCGCATGCTGGGCATGCGTTACCTATGATACGCATTTTGAAAATGCGTATCCGAGGTAACGCATGTCCAACATGAGCAATGACGTCAGCTGACGTCATTATTACAATTACTACTTCGGTGCTTAACTGAACGGAAAATCGCATCAATATCGCCTGGCTTCGTTCACCATATTCAGGCAACCTCCACCACATCCGAGGGCATGAAAATGATGTCCTGACTAACCTCTACCTTTTCCCCCATTCACATGTTGTGTTTTGGCCCCGCAGGGGCGTGTATGAGATAGTCGGAAAAGCAAATCGGAAAATTAGTTCGAAATGGGGCTTTTAAATCCGGGAAAATAAACAAAAAACGAAGAACATAGGCTTGTAGATCGTGAGAAGGCGATGATTTTGGTGTATAGCATGCCAATGCTCGATGCCTGAAAAGAACGAACGAATGGATCGAAGATTTAGTCGAAAAAAGGCTCCAGTGACGGCTGAGTAGAGACGATGAACAGTTGCATATACGCATGTTCAACATGCGTATCACCCTTCACGCATGTTGAACATGCGTATCCGAAGCTATGTTCACGTTTGCAGTAAAATGAATTAACACAGTGTACACATAGACTACATGCGTATATTGTCCGGCATCTGTAACATGCGTATACAAACCATGCATGTGTGTAATGCGTGGTTCGTGGGTAAAAATGGCGAACTTGAGCGTCGGTAAGCATTTTGGACAGATTGATTTAATTTGTTGGTATTTTGGTTTTTCACCCTAAATTAATTTGATTATATATAATTAAATTAATCTTATATATTATATTAAAATTATATTTATATTATCAAATCAAATTTCTTTTAATATAATCTTCATATACTTATCAATACTCGAATCGAATTTGATCAAATCGAATATTTAATCATTGACAAGCTTACGTCACTATTACACCGACCCAGTCCATCAAATGAACATTGAATTCTCACGTTAACTAACCCCATCTTTATTTGTTATCCTTGTTGTGCTCTTATTGCCAACATAACAAGCCTGTAAATCCTCTTACTTAAATTTTCCCATCATGTTTCATTCCCGGTAACACAATAATTAGATTTTACTATCGTTACTAATAGAGATGCACAAAAAGCCCAAGCCCGAAAATCTGGTCCGGCCCGATCTTGCAAAGCCCAGTCAAAGCCCGGCCCGGTTAAAGCCCGGCCCGGTCAAGCCCGGCCCGAAGGTCTTAAACGGTCCCTATATTTTTGGGCAAAGCCCGGCCCGGCCCGGCAAAAGCCCGGTCTTAGCCCGGTCTTCGGCCCGGCCCGATTAAAAGCCCGGTTCGGCCCGAAAAAGCCCGGGTAAAATTCGATTATTCTAGTATACTTACATAAATATTTATGTATTTACACTTCCTACAAATATAAAAATAATTTAAGTACATATATATTTTCATATTCATTATTAATAACAAGATTATTTATATGCATATATTACGATACATGAACGAAAACAAGTTAAGTACACGTGTAATCAATTAATATATCATCAAATCAAAAAGTAAATCGATAAATGTAATATTTGTATCGGCAAAATAGATTGTTTAACACATGTCTGCCATTATTACATAAAGAACATTCTTATGTAACATAAAATCTCGATTCGATTTGATCCCGGAAAAAGCCCGATCCGGCCTGGCCCGGCCCGCTTCAGGCCCGGAAAAAAGCTCACCGCGGCCCGCTTCGAGGGCCTAAACGGGCTCACATTTTTCACAGAAGCCCGGCCCGGCTCGGCCCGATCAAAGTCAAAACCCGGACCGGGCTTTGACCAAAAAAACCGGGCTTTTCAAAGCCCGATCAAAGCCCGACCCGATAGACTTTTTGTGCATCTCTAGTTACTAAGTACTCCTAGCTGGCTGCCAACTGTGCTTTTCTTACACGGGTACGTAATATTATCTAAATGCATGAATTTTCCATTTTCATAGCTGGCAGCCAGACCATTCATCCTATATGATAATTGACACGTGCACGAACGGGAATGTTATTTGTTCTTTTTGCATTTTATGCGTTTCTTTTTGCTTCATCTAGTGGATTATTTTCAGTGACCCATTTTTCTTTTTAGATATACACAAAATCATTCTTATTATACTTCTAGTTTGACCAAAAACAAATAACCAGAGTTGCAATTATCAGCATAACATGATACTCTCAAACTGGCTTGTTTGATTTTTTTTTTTATCAAATTGACCAAACTTTGACTGACTTTTAAAAATCATCGACTAACATTTTTATAAATCTAAAAAATGTAGGTTATAATAAATGATCTATATTTTCTTATCATATTTTTTTCATTAACTATATTTAACATATAATATACGTGATTCAAGTTGCAAAATTGGTCAATTTGACCAAGAAAAGTCAAGCAAACCACTTTGAGTGGGATAGAGGGAGTAGCTAGACTCATTTTCTAAAAACTTAGTGATTTCATTCTTTAAATCCAAAGTAAATTAATTATCAAGTGAGCGAGAGTGTAAAAATATAGTACTTGATTAAGATAAATTATAAGTCATTTAAAATTATTTCTAAGAAGATTAGTTTTGCTATATAAAAATTATTAGCAGGATACTTGATTGTTATTTTAAGGAAAATGTAGCAAGTCTTAGAGCATCTCCAAGAGGCTCTCTACTCAAGCTCTTAACTCAAAAAATGAGGAGAGAGAATGAAAATGTTGCTCCAACAGACTCTTAGTGGCTCTTAAAAACACTAAGAGCCTCTTCTCTCTCCTCATTTCTAAGAGTCACTGGTAGCTCTTAACTTGTATTTTAATAATAAAATTTACATGTCCATCAATTCTTGCACAACTTTTGGTTATAGTAGGATTAATTTATGAATAAATTATAAATAAAGAGCTAATATAAAGAGGATTGTTGGAGTTTGACACATAAAACAATTTAATAACTTACTAAGAGCCATTTATTTATATTATTTTGAAGAGTGAATTTAGGAGTTTCTTGGAGATGCTCTTATGGTTTTGGATAGTTGCGGAGAATAGAAATTGAAAGACAATAAAAAGTGGAAGTAAATTATAGTATTAATAATTTGAATTTGAAAGTGTATATAAATTATTCATTTAAGTTTCCACTATCACTAAATATCAAAAATAAATATTTAAAATTAACTTAATGCGAGATAACTCAAGTGGTAAAAATTTATTTCTTGTCATCACAGCTCATCCGAAATTTCCGAGAACAAATATAAATTTGTAAGATATATAAAATTATTTATTTAAAAAAATTAACTTAATACATTAAAATTTGATTATTATATAAAGTACTTATTTAGGGAAATGTTATTTCCAAAGTTATTTTTTATTTCCAGAAGCAATATTTGTAGCATATGTCCCTGCATTGACAAAGTGTTGCATATTACTGTATGATACAATCTAATAAAAATAAAAATAACATTTCTCCTTATTTATTATGAATCAACTTCCCCCAAACATGTCGAGACAATAAAGCTGAGGAAAAGTTGGAGATTTAAAAGGACTGATGTACACTGAAAGTGAAGGGGCTTTCTCTTTACTTTGTTCAGTTGTTCCTTTGCTCTTTGGATAAGGACTCACAGAAACATTTAGTCAATGTAATCCCGTATTATCAGGGTACAATCTGTGATATTTTTTTTTGGGTTGCCGGTAGACCCGGCAAAATGGGTCTGGATCCGAAAAACCGAACCGAAATATGTGGAACCGAATCCGAAATTGGATCCGAAATAGATTATCCGAAATTGTATCCGAAACCTAAACAATCCGAATCCGAACCGAAACCGGTTCAATTTAATCAAATCCGATAACGATCCGAAAACCGATTTGACCCGATCCGAAAATTAACCGAACCGGAAATTTAACCAAAAATTATCCGAAATACTGTATCCAATGATGACCATGTATCCGATTATAATCAGAACCGATCAAATCCGAATAAAAATTTACCCGAACCGAATATGACTTGAACCGATGTAAATCCGAAACTAAAAATAACAGAATCGAAAAATATCCGATAAAATAATTTTATATAGATTAATATATTCTTGACCTTTATTTGTTTAGTTTTGTCAATTTTTATATTTTCTGATTTGCTATATATTTATTATTGTCATTGAATATTGCTTACGATATTTTGTATATAATAATATTTTAATTCAATTTGCATATATAAATTAATAAATTCTGCACATAATTAGCAAAAAATAAATAAATAAATTCTGCATATTCTAGGCAGAAATTAAAGTGCATTCACTTATATAGCGCTTATGGAAGCTTTATATATAAGTGATGTATCTAATTTTAACATATTCGGTCTTATTTAATAAATTTTGACACATGTATTTTTTTAAAAATATTTTTTTTAAATTTGGAAATATCACTAAATTAGATATATCTTGACATCCGTACGGTTGGATCGTCGAGAAATAATTTTAAAAAAATAAAATCAACAATCCGTGACAAAACAATAGTTACGAGTATTAGTCAATTCGGTAATTGACTACTAAGATCTCCAACCAAATTAATATTTTATTTTTTAAAAAATTGGGAATATCACTATATTAGATTTATCTTGAGATCCGTACGGTTGGATCGTCGAGAAATAATTTTTAAAAAATAGAATCAACAATCCGTGACAAAGCACTAGTTAAGAGTACTAGTCAATTCGGTAGTTGACTACTAAGATCTCCAACCAAATTAATTTTTTATTTTTTTGAAAATTTGAGAATATCACTAGATTTGATATATCTTGAGATCCGTACGGTTGGATCGTCGAGAAATAATTTTTAAAAAATAGAATCAACAATCCGTGACAAAACACTAGTTACGAGTACTAGTTAATTCGATGGTTGACTACTAAGATTTTAAACCAAATTTATTTTTTATTTTTTACAAATTTGAGAATATTACTAAATTAGATATATCTTGAAATCCGTACGGTTGGATCGTCGAGATATATTTTTTTAAAAATAGAATCAACAATCCGTGATAAAACACTAGTTACGAGTACGAGTCAATTCAGTAGTTGACTACTAAGATCTCCAATCAAAATAATTTTTTCTTTTTTGAAAATTTGGGAATATCACTAAATTAGATATATCTTGAGATCCGTACGGTTGGATCATCGAGAACTAATGTTTAAAAAATAGAATCAACAATCCGTAACAAAGCACTTGGCCACTAGCTTCGAGTACTAGTCAATTCTGTAGTTGACTACTAAGATCTCCAACCAAATTGATTTTTAATTTTTTTTGAAAATTTTGGAATGTCACTAGATTAGATATATCTTAAGATTCGTACGGTTGGATCGTCGAGAAATAATATTTAAAAAATAGACGAGTACTTGTCAATTCGGTAGTTGACTACTAGGATCTCCAACCAAATTAATTTTTTATTTTTTAAAAATTTGGGAATATCACTAGATTAGATATATCTTGAGATCCGTACGGTTGGATCGCCGAGAAATAATTTTTAAAAATAGAATCAACAATCCGTGACAAAGCACTAGTTACAAGTACTATTCATTTCGATAGTTGACTACTAAAATTTCCAACCAAATTAATTTTTTATTTTTTAAAAATTTGGGAATATCACTAAATTAGATATATCTTAAGATCTGTACGGTTGGATCGTCGAGAAATAATTTTTAAAAATTAGAATCAACAATCCGTGACAAAGCACTAGATACGAGTACTAGTCAATTCGGTAGTTGATTATTAAGATCTCTAAACAAATTAATTTTTAATTTTTTGAAAATTTGAGAATATCACTAAATTAGATATATCTTGAGATCCGTACGGTTGGATCGTCGAGATACATTTTTTTAAAAATAGAATCAACAATCCGTGACATAGCACTAGTTACGAGTACTAGTCAATTCGGTAGTTGACTACTAAGATCTCCAACCAAATTAATTTTTTATTTTTTGAAAATTTTAGAATATCACTAGATTTGATATATCTTGAGATCCGTCCGGTTGGATCGTCGAGAAATAATTTTTAAAAAACAGAATCAACAATCCGTGACAAAACACTAGTTACGAGTACTAGTCAATTCGATGGTTGACTACTAAGATTTTAAACCAAATTAATTTTTTATTTTTTACAAATTTGAGAATATCACTAAATTAGATATATCTTGAAATCCGTACGGTTGGATCGTCGAGATATATTTTTTAAAAAATAGAATCAACAATCCGTGATAAAACACTAGTTACGAGTACTAGTCAATTCAGTAGTTGATTTCTAAGATCTCCAACCAAATTAATTTTTTATTTTTTGAAAATTTGGGAATATCACTAGATTAGATATATCCTGAGATCCGTACAGTTGGATCGTCGAGAAATAATTTTTAAAAAATAGAATCAACAATCCTTGACAAAGCACTAGTTAAGAGTACTAGTCAATTCGATAGTTGACTAGTAAATTCTTTAACCAAATTAATTTTTAATTTTTTAAAAATTTGGGAATATAACTAGATTAGATATATCTTGAGATCCGTACGGTTGGATCGTCGAGAAATAATTTTTAAAAATTAGAATCAACAATCCGTGGCAAAACACTAGCTACGAGTACTAGTCAATTCGGTAGTTGATTATTAAGATCTCCAAACAAATTAATTTTTTATTTTTTGAAAATTTGGGAATATCACTAAATTAGATAAATCTTGAGATCCGTACGGTTGGATCGTCGAGATATGTTTGTTTAAAAATAGAATCAACAATCCGTGACAAAGAACTAGTTACGAGTACTAGTCAATTCGGTAGTTGACTACTAAGGTCTCCAACCAAATTAATTTTTTATTTTTTGAAAATTTGGGAATATCACTAGATTAGATATATCCTAAGATCCGTACGGTTGGATCGTCGAGAAATAATTTTTAAAAAATAGAATCAACAATCCTTGACAAAGCACTAGTTACGAGTACTAGTCAATTCGATAGTTGACCAGTAAATTCTCCAACCAAATTAATTTTTTATTTTTTAAAAATTTGGGAATATAACTAGATTAGATATATCTTGAGATCCGTACGGTTGGATCGTCGAGAAATAATTTTTAAAAATTAGAATCAACAATCCGTGACAAAGCACTAGTTACGAGTACTAGTCAATTCGGTAGTTGATTATTAAGATATCCAAACAAATTAATTTTATAATTTTTGAAAATTTGGGAATATCACTAAATTAGATGTATCTTGATATCCGTATGGTTGGATCGTCGAGATATATTTTTTTAAAAATAGAATCAACAATCCGTGACAAAGAACTACTAAGATTTTCAAACAAATTAATTTTTTATTTTTTAAAAATTTGGGAATATCACTAAATTAAATGTATCTTGAGATCCGTACGGTTGGATCATCCAGAAATAATTTTTAAAAAATAGAATCAACAATTCGTGACAAAGAACTACTAAGATCTCCAAACAAATTAATTTTTTATTTTTTGAAAATTTGGGAATATCACTAAATTAGATGTATCTTGAGATCCGTACGGTTGGATTGTTGAGATATATTTTTTAAAAAATAGAATCAACAATCCGTGACAAAGTACTACTAAGATCTCCAAACAAATTAATTTTTTATTTTTTGAAAATTTGGGAATATCACTAAATTAGATGTATCTTGAGATCCGTACGGTTGGATCATCGAGATATATTTTTTAAAAAATAGAATCAACAATCCGTGACAAAGAACTACTAAGATCTCCAAACAAATTAATTTTTTATTTTTTGAAAATTTTGGAATTTCACTAAATTAGACGTATCTTGAGATCCATACGGTTGGATCGTCGAGAAATAATTTTTAAAAAATAGAACCAACAATCCGTGACAAAACACTAGTTACGAGTACTACTCAATTCAGTAGTTGACTACTAAGATTTCCAACAAAATTAATTTATTTATTTTTTGGAAATTTACGAATGTCACTAAATTAGATATATTTTGACATCCGACAGTTGGATCGTCGAGAAATATTTTTTTTAAAACAAAACAAAAAGGCGTAACAAAGCACTAATCACTAGTACTAGTCAATTTAGTTGTTCATTACTAAGATCTCAAGCCAAAATAATTTTTTGGTTTTTGGAAAATTTGGGTACATCAAAAAATTAGATATATCTCGACAATCCGATCCGAACCGAATGTTCCTACATCCAAACAAAATCCGATCCGAACAGTAAAAATCCGAAAGAGAACTGAACCCAATTTGATCCGATCTTAATCCAAAATTTATCCGATTTTAATCCGAATTTTACCCGAACCGAATCAGATCCGATCCGAACCGAACAGACTCTAAATAGTACCTTAACCGAAAGTGGATCCGAACCGAATCAGATCCGATCCGAACCGAACATGCTCTAAATAGTAGCTTAACCGAAAGTGGATCCGATCCGAAGCAGATCCGATCCGAAACCGATCCGTTTACCCGATTTGCCAGGTCTAGTTGCCGGTATCATGCTTTTGATGTCCATTAATGTCATTATCTAGTTAAACAGTGGAATTATCTAGACTTTGCATCTTATTAAAAATTTTCAACACACACTTAACTTATTTTTAAATATATTATAAAATATTGATTTTTAGCAGTTTAATGTATATTCAGCTTCAACAATAATTTTTGTACTCTTTTTTTATTTTATTTTATGTATAAAAATGTGAAAGTAAGTGAAGAGAGAAAAAGTGTATATCTTATGAATTATTATAAAGTAATAATTAAAAGTAGAAACGAACTCTTATGATTGAACAAAGAGAATTTTTTTAATGATTTTAAGAGTGACTAAAAGCCTTTAAAACACAAATTTTCTTTTTCTACTCAAATTTCAACTTAAGAGTCAAGATAAAGAATCTCTTGAAAATGCTCTAACAAACTAATTTTATTATTAAATCTCTTATAAAAAGTATATCCCAGATTAATAAATATTTTAGTACATAAATATTTCAACTTTTTTTTAATATATACTTTATAAAATTTGATATTTAAAATTTAAATGTGATTTTGTACTAAATTTAAATATATTTTAAACTTAAATGGTATTTATTTTTTGGAGGAAACATTAAATAAAATATTTTCTTTTTTAAATTTATTTATGAATTTATTATCTCCCTAAAGTATTTGTAAAAATACATTATGCAATCAAATGAAATATTTTTATATTAAAATAAGTAGTATTGTATTTGAGTTTGTTTGCATTTGAATTTGATTTTGATTGTTTTTATTTGCAAAATCGTATTCTTATAAATAAATTCATAAAATCAATTTTTATTACAAAATTAAGTAAAATGGATATTTGCATAATTTTTTTTTTGAAAAAACCTCTTACTTTTATATATTTTAATATAAAGCATCCTATTTTTAAATAATTTATAAAAATAATAACATTTTGTTAATTCAGATAGTTGCCCTTGCCTTCTTATTATCAAGATAAAGAAAAACACATACATACATTATATCCTTATATATAATAAGCATAAAAGAGATTTTATCAAATTTTGGTCTGTCTGGTTAATGTACTATCAAAATCATATGATCCATTGGAATAAAAATAAACGATCAATATTAGATCACATTAAAAAAATTATAATCTAAAAGGATATAATTAAAAAAGGATGCATTAGAAGTGATTTTTAAAAGTAAAATTATAATATAAAAAGGAAATAATTAAAAAATGTTAGAACTAGAATTGAATTTAAAAAAAATATAATCTGAAAAGTATATAATTAAAAAAACTTGCATCATAATTGAATTTTATTAATTTTTTTATTAGTATTAAAAAAAATTCATATTTACTATTTGAGCTATATTTTGAGATCTATAAATCAGATTTGAATGATTTTACAATCCACGCGAACCTCATAAAGTTATCTCCAATTTAATGATGATTTAATAATTATTATTCAAATGGAAATAATCAAAATCGCAAAAAAAATATAATTAAGAATTTTTACATTAATCCTATTCAGTGTAGAAGTCCTACTGTGAGACAGTCTTTTAAATAATATTGTACGATAGTCTCCACGTGTAAAGTTTTGGTGATTTGTCAAAATACGAAAGTGAAAAATTAATTTAATACGTGATATGGGTGAAAAATAATCCCTAAAACATAATTAATGTCACATTCATTGGCTCATTAATGAGGCCCGAAACCCTAGTTGGGCATTAAATTCGTGGTTAATGAATAAGCCCAAGAAACAGCCCAAACCGGGGACGCTGGTATAAGCTTGTTTCTAACATGGGCCTAGATTTGTAAACAAGGAACGTTCTAGAATCAAGGAACGTTCTAGAATAGCCGTGGTTTAAGAAGTAGCCTTCAAGACTCCTAATTCGATATGGAAACAGACTCATACAAGGTAGGAGTCCAGAATCTTCTACAAGGCGGTGACTTGTCCACCAAGTCTCCAAGCCCTACTTAAATTCTAAGGCTTCTCAAGCCTATATAAAGGGTCAGACCCCTCATCTCAGAACTACGTTTTTTGCTTGATTCTCAACTCTGAGATACGTAGGCATCTTGTGAGGACCTGAATTAGGTCACGAAACATAAGTTCAGCCATTAAAGCACGAAGATCACGAACCCTAGCCGCAATTTAATAACCTTAATTTTTATTCCACAACATTTGGCGCCGTCTGTGGGAAAAAGACATCAACCATGGTAACTACACGAAGAACACCACCAGTTACTTCTAAGGCCCTGCCTCTAAGCTCTGCTCCGCCCTCTACTGAACAATTACCCCTAACAACAGGGGCGATCATCTTACCTCAAGTTTCTCAACCACCAGGGACGGATCCCCATGTTGAGAGAACGTTACCTGTGGTTGTCCCCCCAAATCAAGAGACCAACCCTCTTCAGATGGTGGTCTCTCCTTTGACCAATCATCCACCACCCTTGGGAGGATATACCTCCACCACTGTGCTCCCTTTGAGTACCAACCCGATGTATGGGCTGCCTAACTATCCCCCTCAGCAAAGGGACCCTGGACCAAGTGGTCATGCCTTACGGATCAATGAGCCGCTTCAACCTCTCTACATCAGAGGATTATCCCCCCTGAACAAGGACACTATGATTACTCTGGTCCTTATACTGATGATTCATCATCATCTGAGGATGATGACCGTGATGGAGCCCCGAGGAGGCGACGTGCTAGTAAAGAACCTCGAAGGAGGACTCAAACTACTCATAGTGAGCCCCCTTTGTCAAATGCAGAGAAGATTAGGGCTCATGAGGTCGAGATCTTAAAATTGAAGGACGATATAGCAAGAGAGCAAGCGAGATTGAATCAAAATTGACCTCCTCCAACCTCAGGAGGGATTCCCTTTGTCGATTTGGAAAGGCCTTTAAGGAGGCAGAGAAGGGCTGATGCCCCATCTGGAAGAACAACGAGGGTAGAAACTCCCAGAAGCAACCCCAAGGATCTGATGCCACTTGGGGATCCTGATGATCCCACACCTCCGTTTACTGAGGAGGTGATGAATGCTCGTATCTCAAAGAAGTTCAAGATGCCGACAATCAAGGCTTATGATGGAACGGGTGATCCCGCAAATCGTGTTAGGACGTTCTCAAACGCACTGCTGTTGCAGCTCGCAAGTGACGCCTTGAAGTGTAGGGCATTTCCTCAAACTCTGTCAGGCATGGCTCAAAGATGGTATAGCCGTCTACCTGCAAATTCACACTACACCATAAAAGGCCTACGACCACATTTAGAACCTATGTTGCCTTTGGATATGTTGCCTTTGCCTTGCATGTTTTTGGCTATTACAATATTATCAGTTTTATGTTGCCTTAGGTAGAAAAATTATGTTGCTATAGAATAAAAATGTTTGCATGTTGCCGTAAGTATCAAATTGTGTTGCCATAATTTTGCAATGAACAAAATTTTACATTTTCTAATAAAAATAAAAGTTCAACCTTTTTTCACATGAAAGTTAATTTATTTGGATAAAAATAACTAAGAAGTTTTTATAAAATTCAAGAACATTCCAGTATAAGTGAATATTTCATTAAAAATGTTAAAATATTTTAAGATGAATAATTTATTTTTATGTTCATTAAATATTATTTAACAAAATTTTTAAAATGAATTTTTTTCTATACATATTTTAATATATCATTAAAATAAAAATATTTTTGTATGTGACTAAAAATATTTGAATATATTATTTCAAATTATTTAAAAGAAATTGAATATTTAATGAAAAAATAAAATGCTTTTTCTAAATAAATAAAAAATTAAAAATTTAATTATTTTTTCCTTAAGAAAAAAAGCAGACGAAAGCATGACAATTTCGGGCAAATTGGTGAGAGCGGCAAAAAGCCCGCCCAACCAATTCAATATACCGCTCTTTTTTCATTTACTGAAAACAAGTCTCACTTCAAATTCCATTTTTTCTCACTTGCCGTCTCTCTTTCCACTCATCTCTCTCTCTCGGCTGCGGCGCACACGCACACTCACACAATATTCACACACATTCTCTATACTCTCTCCTCTCTTTCTCTCTCACATTCCTATGCACATCTCTCACAATCTTTGCTACTTTAGTATTCGGGTTCAATTGTTCAATTTGGGCCTTTAGTTTATTATTTTTTTCACTAATTTTGGGCTTTTTTTCTCTCTCACGATTGATTTCGAATTGGGGCTTCAAACAAGTCAAGTCAATTTTGGGGCTTGAATTGGGTTCAATTTGAGGCTTTAAAATTAGGGTTTTGTGTTCAATTTGGGGATTCGGAGTTCAAGGTATTTCTATATCTTCAATCAGATGCAGAGATTGCTACTATCATTGGGCATGAGGTATACAATTTTCACATGTTTATTTCATCATATATGTGTTTATAAGACTATTATGTTATTTCTTCAGAAGGTGTTTCACCACTTTTTCAAATTGGAAACTCGGGAGGACAGTATGTTTGGAAATTACCATCAGTTGTCATCCTTGCATCTTCTGATAGGTACTACACTGAGATAAAGCAATTCTTATTCTAGTGTGTAATCCAAAACATACGACTTCTTAGCTAGATGTTATCATATATGCAGTACCATCCACAAACTTGGTAAATCGAATGTGCACAATTTCTTCTCCTTAATAATGAAAGAAATCATTGTATACTGTATTCCAATTATATGTGCTCATGCTATAAACAGAAACAATGTATGCATTATTAATATGAGCAATTACTATCACCGGCAAGAAAGCTCATCAATATTGGCAAAATGTTCGAGTCAGTGTCTACTTCAGTGACAAATTGATGATCACCAAATACGTACTCTTTTATTTCAATATTGTTCTCTGCACTTGCACAATCTGTTCTATAGCAACACCACCATATACTGACCATAATTTACTTATGGACGCAGTAAGCAGATTATTTAATTACAGTGTTATATAGCTTCTTCAATCTGGAAAGAAGTTCTTGCTTTGTGTTGATGGACCCTCTGCCAAGGACTGGAGAGGTGGAAGAGCTGCATCATTCAACATCTTTCCTAGCAGTACTGGAGCTGCCAAGGTATGTTGATGTTTTTACAAAAGAATTTGGGGTCTATAACTGGCTATCAAATATGGTTGTCACTTTCTGTGCTGTTGAATTTGTTGATACATTTTATTAATCAGTTGGTGCTCTGTTTTGTCATAATTATTTATTAGGCTGTTGGAAAAGTGCTTCCTCAATTGAATGGGAAGTTGACTGACATGTCCTTCTCAGTTCTTACTGTCAGGTTGGAAAAAAGGCTATTTATGAACAAATTAAAGATGCCATTAAGTAAGCATTGTCAATTTTGTTACCATTCGTGTTCTTGTTGAATCCATTTCCCGTAGATATTTTGTTACAGTTGGATCATAGGTCGATCCAACTGGTGGTTCACCAAGTTTGGGAAGCAATTGCTGAATCTATCCTAATAGGATTATTAGTACATTTATTAAGTTATTATGTTAGCTTTTTAATCAATAATAGTTGCAACTGATATAGTTCTAAATTGAATTATAGGTGATCATAGATGGTCTTTGCGTAACTTTTTTTATTGTATCTTATCTTGATGACAGTTGGTTAATTCAGTTGCTTTGCAGAGGACATGCTACTGGACCAGCTGGTGTTATGATGGAGGACATGTGGCTATTTTGTCGAAATATAGTTGGCTACAATGAATGTGACAATGCATGTTAGTATGTTATCTCACTTTATTCATCCAGAATTGCATAGGTCTCACAGATGGCCTGAACTTGCACACATGCTAAGATCAATTACTTTTTTCATAATAAAAAAGGTGACTCGTCGTAAAATGCGCAAGCAGCTTGTACATTTGATTTCTGTTTTTTATTCATCTATGGATTTCTGGCCTGGAAGGGGGTTAGCTGTAGATTATCGTGTATTTTTATATTTCACTGGTATCTCAGTTATCATCATTCGTGGATTGCCCCATTCCTGCGCTTATGGTAGTCGGAAATATTATCAGATGGGGCCAAGACCAGAAAATCCAGGTATACGATCAAGCGACAAACATTTTATGTTTTAAATAAAGTGACCTATGTTCTTCCAGGATCCTTTTACAAATATACATGTTTAACTCTTTCATTGTATCTGTCTGTGTATGTATTTGTTCTTGTATTACACTTTTACCGTGTGTTTACCAGTTTGCGTGTCTGCGTCATTCATAAGACCACTAAACCTTTTAGCGGTTTAGTGATGGTAACAATTTCCTAGACGAAAAAGATGCAGACTGCTGTCTTTTCCGTCTTCTTACCCTTGCTACTCTATTACAACCTCTCTAAGATAGAACCGATCTGCCAGATCTGTACACTGCTCAAACAGAAGAGCCTTTCTCTCTACTAAAGTCATTGTTTCAAGAATAGTAGACTAAATTGCATACTGTTTGGTGTTTGACATAAGCTTGTCATATGAGTTTGAATTTCATTTTCTTCATAAACCAAACGCTCAGTATTGAGCACTGCATCTTCGGAATTGTAGCATTCTGTACCACGGGTTGTAAGCTATTAATACATTTAGTACCCCACAAGCTAACTAAATAATTTAAATACCGAGATAGGTTTGTATATTTATTTGTGTCTAACATGTTTCGTTGTTTTAGATGTTAATTGTGCAGAAAATTATTTTATTCTTTTTGCTGTGTTGTGTTGTTTTTAAGCAGTTATTTTGTAAACTGAAAGATATGTTATTGTAACTTTTAAAAAATTACATCTTTGATGACTATTAGTATGTGTAGCTTTGGGGTTTAGAAGTCGTTTATATTAATAAATGTAACACCTTTATTGTGTTTAATTTGTTGTCGAAATGTGTGTTAATTCGGCAGTTAAGAGAAGGGCTTTTCGTAATTGTAATTTATTGACAAAAGTTTTTAGTGTTGTGCTCATTTATTCAAGTGAATGCAGTTGGGACATTTTCTACTAGAACTGACCGTGTTTGCAATGTAGAAATTTTACAAAATTTCCCGTAGAAATTTTGTTACCATTCGTGTTCTTGTTGAATCCATTTTCTGTAATTGTAATTTATTGTTATAACATGCTTTCTTATTAATCTGTTTCACAGATTGAGCAATAAGCATATCAATAGGCATTGTGATCGGTGGACTAGTTGCTGCACTATCTCGAATGACAAGTGACAAGGAAGATGGTACTCCAATGACTAGTGGCACAAGCTCTTAATTTAGTCATAGCATATGTTTATGTTTTAGACCATCTTTTTTTGTTGTTATATTAATCTTATGTACTTAGTAAGATTGTAGTTTATGTACTTTAAGGCACCGGCTCTTATGTCTTTTGCTCTAAATTTGGGTTGTTGTGATTGTATTGAATATGGCATGGATTATTATGATTGTAAAGTTGGTTGTGTTGATTTGGTTATCTAGGGAATGCGGGAATGCATATTTTCATATATATGAGTTTTTGTTGGAAATAGAAAAGTGTTGCCATTGATGTTATAAAGTGTTGGCAAAAAGGAAATTTAATGTGAAGAAATGTTGCTAGAAAATGTTGCTATAGACAAAATTTTGTGTTGGCATTGAAGTGGGCCCAATAGTGGGTCCTAAAAGTTGCCCCACTGGTGGGACCCACTATTTTTAAAAAAAATATTACACAAAGGCAACATAATATTATGTTGCTAAAGACTAATAATAATGTTGCTATAACAAGTCTATGCCAACATTAAAACTGATGTTGCCATAGAGAATAAGAATGTTGCCGTTGACCCCAAAGGCAACGGCAAAAATAGCAACATCAGCAAAATGTTGCCTTTGGGGTTTTTTGTGCCTACAACAACATATTTTGGGCCTACAACAACACTTTTTGGGCGTTGCCGTAGGCCTTTTATGGTGTAGTGTCAATTGGCTCTTTTAAGGAGCTGAGCGCCGCTTTTGTTAGCCAGTTCATCAACGGGAAAGTTCACGAAAAAAGTTCCGCGTCTCTCATGTACGTGGTGCAAGGAAAGAACGAAAACTTGAGAGATTACCTCAAGAGGTTCACTAAGGAGACATTGAACATCACTGACTTAGAAAACAAGGTGGCCATGGTAGCTCTGGAACATGGGACAAGTATCCCCGAACTAGCGAGGACTCCGACTCTGTCCCTAAGAAGAACCAAGGACCAAGGTTCATTGAGTATGCAAGGTTGAATACTCCTAGGAGTCAAATCTTGTTGGACATTGAGAAGGATAAGGATTTCCAATGGCCGAAGCCACTCAGGGGTGATCCCGCAATGAGAAACAAGAATCAGTATTGCAGATTCCACAGAGATGTGGGGCATGACACTGATGATTGCAAGCAACTCAAAGATGAAATCGAGTTTTTGATCCGTAGAGGGAAACTGGGTCACTTCACTAAGGGTGAAGATCGTGGTAATCAAAGAAGAGATTTTAATAGAAGGGCTAGTAATAAACATGATCTGAGGAGGCCCGACTGTAGCCGGGACAACTAGGAACTCTCGGAAGGCTTATGCCCGAGAGGTGGTGCATATTGTTAGAGAGGCACCAAAGCGTGCAAGAACCGAGGTAACAATCGAATTTGATGATTCAGACCTTGAAGGGGTGAAGTTCCCCCACGATGACCCGCTGGTCATAACACCCATGATTGGGAATTCAGAGGTGAAGCGAGTCTTGATAGACAATGGAGCTTCAGTGGACATTTTGTTCCATGATACATTCGTGAAGATGGGATACAATGACTCTCAGTTGACCCCATCTAACATGCCTATATATGGATTCAGCGGAGTAGAGTCTAAAGTTGAGGGAACTATTCAGTTGCCCGTCACGATCGGAAAGAAGCCAATGGAGGCCACACAGATGCTGAACTTTTTGGTTATCAAAGCATCTTCTACTTACAATGCCATCCTTGGAAGGACTGGACTTCACGCTTTTAAGGCCGTGGCCTCAACCTATCACATGAAGATCAAGTTTCCAACCAGGAATGGTGTAGGAGAACAAAAAGGTGACCTGAAAATGGCTAGGAGCTGTTATGTAGCCGCGTTAAGGCCTAATAGAGTCAGGGGGCAGGTCCTTCCGATTGAAGACATGGATGTTCGCGGTGATAAGGAACACCAAGAAAGGCCAGCAGAGGACATCACACATAAGCCTCGGACAGCCATTAAGGCTAAGGCATCAATTGACTTCGTGGTTGAATGTACTATTGGCAACCAGGAAGTCGGGGGGCAGAAGATAGTACCCCAAGAAGGAAGTGAGTTTCAGAACAAGAATGAGGAGACCAGAAGGAGTAGTGGGTGCTCTGTTTTGAGGGAGCATCAAAAACAAAATCAAGCAATGCATGCATAGTCTTGCAAACTATATTAATAGGACTTAGCTTCATATTTATCTAGTAGATGTAGAAATAAGGTTCATGAAACCATTGCAGAGCATGTTGCTCCGAGTAAGACAGTAGTACTCCATGTAAGGGTTGGACCCATTTCAAGTTATTAATGCAAGTTTGCTTTTCGTTTTATGATTTTATTTATGTGCCAAGCTCCTGATGTGTGTAAGTCAAAGATGACCAAGTATCGAAAATAAAAGAATATACGAATGGAAACAAACAAATGCATAAATAAAATCCCTGAAGGGTCGAGAATTAGGTTACAACACAACCAAATAAAAATTTAAGACCTTGACGGACCCTGTATAAAGGACAAGCTAATAAAATGTCGCGTCTGGCAATCAAAGCCATGCAAGGCTGAGGACTAGCTACTCTTCAACATATTCAAGCACTAGGGTTGAGAATCCAAGGATGAAGACCGACATATAACATTGCATTCTAGTCCTAAGATTAAGGGATATAAGAATGTCCTTGAACAAGGATTAAGAAGTTCATGCAAGTTTTTGTCTCAGAAGTGTAAAAGGCAAGACGCCCACGGGATTGTATTTCTCAAAATATAAATCTTGGAATCAACCCTAAAATCAGAACTATGGTTTGAGACAAACATTGAAGCCATGACGGCCAACCGAGCTAAGAAAGGTTGTTTCAAACTCTAGGTTGATGTCAACCCAAGATGAAGAGTCGGCAGGAGCCACTTACCAAAGGCTAATAAGAAAGGTTTTTGCACCCTCGACTGGGAAGACCATGGAGGTCTACATGGATGACATGTTAGTCAAGAGCCTGATCAAGGAAGGCCATTTAAGAACTTCAAAGAGGAATTTGAAGTGCTGAGGCACCGCAAGATGATGTTAAATCCAGCCAAGTCTACCTTTGCGTTGGATTTGGAAAATTTTTGGGTCTGATGGTTTCAAAGCGAGGGACAGAAGCCAACCCTGATAAGATAAAGGCAATCCTAGATATGGAATCACCACGTTCCGTAAATGACGTACAGAAATTGACTAGAAGAATTACAGCCTTAGGGAGATTCATCTCCAAGTCTGGAAAACAAGTATTTGCCTTTCTTCCAAACATAGAAGAGAGTAAAGAATTGAAAAATTGAAAAATACATGGCTAAAGCCCCATTGTTGGCCAAACCTAGTCCCGGAGAGACCCTATATTTGTGTTTGGCGGAATCTGAACAAGCATTGATTGCCATCCTCATTCGAGAGGATAACAAGGTTTAGAAACCTATCTACTATGTGAGCAAGGTATTGCATGGAGCTGAGTTAAATTACTCCCCCATTGAGAAGTTTACTTTGGCATTAGTAATAGCCTCGAGTAAGCTACGACCGTATTTCCAAGCACATAAAATCGAAGTCTTGACAGACCAACCATTGAGAAATATCATGCACAGCTCGAAGGATAGTGGAAGATTCATTAAATGGGCAACAGAGTTCAAAGAATTTGATATCAAGTACAATCCTTGAACTATAATTAAGGGACAAGCACTCGCTGACTTCGTGGTTGAATGTACCATTCACAACTAAGAAGTCGGGGGACGGGAAGGTACCACACCCCAGCAAGGGCAAGATAAGACACCCCCAAGAGGGAGAGAAGGATGAGGTTTAGAAGGAATATTGGGTGCCCTATTTTGATGGGGCATCAAAAACAAAAACAAGTGGAGCTCGTTTAGTTCTACTAACCCCTGATGGCTTCAAGATTGAATATGCCTTGAGGTTGAATTTTTCGACGACCAATAACAAGGTAGAGTTTGAAGCCTTGATAGCCTGACTAGGCTTGGCTCTAGCCATGAGGGCCAAAAATCTTAAAGTCTGTGGAGACTCAAGGCTGGTGATAGCCCAAATGAATGGAGATTTTGAAGCCAAAGGTGAAACGATGGTGAAATACCTGAGGATTGTAAAATCATAGTTGGTAGGATTCAAGGAATGCTACCATGAAGAGAATAAAATGGCTGATGCCTTGTCGAAATTCACCTTGTCTGAAATCGAGAATTACGCTAGAAGTGTTCAGGTCTTGGAGACCCCCACTATAGAGCGCAAGTTGTTGGTGCCCATCGACATTGGAAGTTGCTGGATAGTTCCTCATCAAAGTTTATCTTGAGACTGGTTGGCTACCTGATAATGCCTTGGAGGCACGGAAACGTCAGTGATAGCATTGAGATATGCATTGATCGAAGGTCTCCTCTATACGAGGTCCTTTGTAATTTCACACTTAAAGTCTCAAATTTCAAGTCCTAATACAAAATCTAAGCCTTGGTGGCCAACAAGGCTGTTTGCCTCAAATCAAGCCGGTTGTTTGAATTCAAGGCCTGAAAATCAGGAACCATTAGCTAAATTTAAAACAAGGCAAGGTCCTACAAACAAGGTATGAGATTTAGGGTCCTTGAGTCAAAATCAAGGATCAAATACCGACCAAGGTATCCTGGACTTGAAGTCAGGTGTTGAAAACAAGGAAATCCCCGATATAAACAACTAAGAAGTAAGACCTCCTCTGTTTGAAAAACAAGGGGGCACGAACAAAAGAACTTCAAGGTTGTTGAAAACAACCACCATGAATGAATTCAAGGTTTCAAATCAAGGATTAAGCTCTGATGGTCTCTCAAATATACGCACAGATACTAAAATACCCCTGAAAAAACTATTTTGGCTCCAAAAGTTCCCTAAACGACATTTTTTGGGGTTGAAAAGTGGGTCAAATTGGACAAATTACATTTGAAGGACCTAGAGATCTGAAATACCTTCGATTTGATATATCGTGGGTCTCATCTGGAGTAACGATTCAAAAGTTACGGACGTTTTAGTACGTACCATGCTTTTTCGACAAAATACAAGTTATTTG
This sequence comes from Kitagawia praeruptora, assembly GCA_037693485.1. NCBI lineage: Eukaryota > Viridiplantae > Streptophyta > Magnoliopsida > Apiales > Apiaceae > Kitagawia > Kitagawia praeruptora. Next base: position 58,105,870 of record CM075345.1, read on the forward strand.
AGATCAAGGATCACAAAACCAACCAAGGTGTGGCAAACTCCCTTAAAAAACAAAGGGGGAGGCTAAAGACAAAATTTGGTTTTGGTCAAAGTCAAGGTCAAAAGTCAAAGTCAAAAGGTCAAATTTTGGCCAAAAAAAAAATTTAAAAAATTCAGGTGTTTCGAACACCTGGGATGGCCGACCAGGTGCCCTTGGCCAAACGGCCGACCAGGGGTGGCCGACTAGAGCCCCTTGGAGGAAAAATTGTTCAGGTGTTTCAAACACCTGAACCCCTGATTGATTTCGTTTGGCTCCAGAACGCTGAAAAATGCTCCGTTTGGCCTCAAATTTGAGATTCATGAACCTTACAAGGTCCTCTATAAGGCTATGTAGGTGCCCAAGTGATTCTTTGAAGTTGAAAAAATGACCTTGTTTGAAACAAGGTCTGGTTTGAAGACTAGCTTAGAGGTGGTATATATTTTGCCTCCAAAATGTTCAAAAATGCATGTTTTCATGATATTCTTCTTCATACCAGGAGATTATAACTATCCCCATCATATAAGCTCAACTTCAAAGTTTGAGTTTAGAAATGATAGAGGTGTTGAAAAACCAGGAGGGTGTTTGAAAACCGGGAAGGTGTTTGAAACACCTATTCCAGAAGGCCGTATTTCTTGCATAGACAACTCAAAAATGGGTATATTCACTTGATTCTTTCTCCAACCAGGAGATTATAAGAATCCCTATCATATAAGATCAACTTCAAAATTTGAGGTTAGAAGTGTTAGGGGTGTTGAAAAATCAGGTCGGGTTTGAAAACCAGAAACCCTTGGCGTGTTCGAAACACCCCTCAGCCAACCAATATCAGCTGCGAATCCATGATTCAAACATGATTGAAAGATTGAGGGTTTAAGAACATGAAGTTTCAAGCAATCAAGGTGATTCGTTTGAGAACAAGTTACTACAAAACTCTTAAGGAGGGTTTGAAAACACCTCCGGGCTGTCCACGCTGTTTGTGCCATATCTCGAACTCCGTATATCAGATTTGGACGATCTTACTGTCCACGCGAAGCTCATTAAATTCTTTAGAGTCTTGGGTGGGTCCCAACTACCCTTGGCCAAATGGCCGACCAGGGTAGGCCGAGCAGAAATATGGGGGAAAAATGGGTCCAGGTGTTTCGAACACCTGGACCCCTAGCTGATTTCGTTTGCCTCTAGAACGCTCAAAAATGGGTATTTTCACGTGATTCTTTTTCCGTCAAGGAGATTATAAAAATATCTACAATATGAGCTTAACTTAAAAATTTGAGGTTAAGATTTCACTAATCGCAGTTAGGGGGTGATTAACCTCGTTTAGCGACGTTTAAGGATTTCCACTCGAATATTAACCTATCTTAAGGTTAAGAATGGATATCCTAGTAATAATTACATCAAGGACAAGTTAGTTAGCCTCGATTAGGCCTTTATAGCCCCGCTTAGGGTTGCTTAGCCCCGATTAGGGCCGAATTAGAGTCTTTTGCTCAGAGATTAGCCCTTATTAAGGCTTATGAGCTACGACCGCCTGATATTAACCCCAACTTAGATAAGTTGAGGGAAATAAATCACTAATGAATTTATGATAAAGGATCCTATGCACGAATTGCACTTGGATTAGTGTCTACGAGCTCGAAACGACACTAATCCTATTCCCGAAAGGCCAAGAAATCCTAAGAAAAAGGATCGAGAGGCCAAGGAACGTTTAACTTTCTTAAGTATTAACTTGGGAGAGAATTTTAGTCATTGTGAAGGTGTAGGTCGCTCCACACTTTATTGTAAGACGATACCCTTGTAGGGCCGGCATAACCTTAAACTTCTACGAAATCAAGTTTTCCTAGAAGTTGGGGGGCAAATGATATGGGTGAAAAATAATCCCTAAAGACATAATTAATATCACATTCATTGGCTCATTAATGAGGCCTGAAACGCTAGTTGGGCATTAAATTCGTGGTTAATGAATAAGCGCAAGAAACAGCCCAAACCGGGGACGCCTGGTATAAGCTTGTTTCTAACATGGGCCTGATTTGTAAACAAGGAACGTTCTAGAATCAAGGGACGTTCTAGAATAGCCCTGGGTTAAGAAGTAGCCTTCAAGTCTCCTAATTCAATATGGAAATAGACTCCTACAAGGTAGGAGTCCAGAATCTTCTACAAGGCGGTGACTTGTCCACCAAGTCTCCAAGCCCTACTTAAATTCTAAGGCTTCTCAAGCCTATATAAAGGGTCAGACCCCTCATCTCAGAACTACGTTTTTGGCTTGATTCTCAACTCTGAGATACGTAGGCATCTTGTGAGGACCTGAATTAGGTCACGAAACACAAGTGCAGTCATTAAAGCACGAAGCTCACGAACCCTAGCCGTAATTTAATAACCCTAATTTTTATTCCACAACACTACGTTGTTTAGTAAATTCCGCTTTCTCGTACTAATGATTAATTTAGATAAGGAATGTCAGTAAAATGATATTTTCTAGTCTAGATTATTTGTGGTACATTTTCAAAGCAAAGTAAAAAAGGCACGAATATTGAAATATTCCGAACAATGATTTTACGAGCTGTAAAATGCTAGATTTATTCTAGACGATGTTCATTTCAAAGGTTTTGCCCTTGAATATATTCAATATATTTTTCAAATTAATATTTCAAGATTGCCTTATTTATTGACTTGTAGAAAGAATAAAAACGAATTTTATCCGGAATTTTTAACAGTTTTCACTTAAATGGATAAAATTGTAAAATATTCAAAATAAATATTCCGAGGACTTCATGGTCATTATTATTTTAGGAATATTATATTTGAATATTTTCCAAGTCAAAACTATGGCCAAAATGTCGACAAATTACGAAAAAGGCTAGCGTATTTTATTTCGTCGCGTAAGTGCATTTTATCAAAATATTTCTAGATAAAATACCTAGACACATTATTTTAACTTGAAATTTTTAGGATATCAGTAAAATGATTAAAAAGAATTTTGGACAAAATCTCACGATTTTTGAATGACTTTTCCCGGACCTCTAAAATCGACTCGTAATTGATTTTTCGGTCATTTAAAAGTCATAGAAGGACAACTCGTTTTTAAGTGAATTTTTTTTACCATATTATTCTGGGAATATTTCAAGAGAATTCCCAAAGTTTCATAATTTTTGAGATATTTTTCGATTTATCTCATTTAAATGGGTGTTATGCGTTGTTTCGTGTAGTTTCGGTTTATTCGGCTAAAACGAAACTATTATACAACTACTATACTTATATATCTGATAAATATATAAGAATTGGGGACCAAGTTAGTGTAAGTTTCCAGGAAAGTAGCTTTCCTAATTGTTTATGTGTTGGTGCCAAGTGTCATGCTCTTATTTGCTCATCTTTTCACAATTTTGCCTATAAATAGCAAGCTAACTCCACCCATTTCACTTGAGTTTTTTGTGTCCTAGAAGTGCTGCTATTTTCTCTCTTGAAATCAGCCTTTTTAGAGTACCAAAAACCTCCAAAAAGATTTGGATAACAAAGCTTTGTTGCTCCATTTTATAACATCTTTAAAACTTTGTTGTTAGTCCATTTCTTGAGCATTTTAAACACCATCCGGCCACCACTCTTGGGGTAGTTCTTGAGATCGAATTTAACACTCCCCAAAGTGTTCTTGAACGTGGTTTGAGTCACCAATTTATCCTTCTTGAATTACATTCAAGTGGTGCTCAACTAGGCCTTGTTTAAGTGGTGTTTTTGGTCCTTTTCTTGCACTTCTTCCTACCTCTCGGTAAGTACTCTTTAGGCAGCTTCAAGCACGATTTTGTGCATCCTCTTGAGTGGTCTTACTTGTATATTTGAGTCACCTTTGGTACCTTCTTGGTTGCCTCTCTTTTGGTGCTCAAATCCGGCCACTTGGTAGTGTTTTGGACCTTCTTTTCTTGCTCATCTTGTTGCTCTCGGCCAAGCCTCTTTAGGCAGTTTGTGTGCACGTTTTTAACAGCCATTAAGTGGTCTTGTTTGTGTACTTGAGTCACCATAATAACCTCCTTGAATACATCTTGGTTGGTGCTCATTTGGCTTGAGTTTTGCTTGCATTTTGTCACCAAAATATACACTTGTTCTTGAAAGTTTTTCGTGTAGTGTATAGTGACAAGAGGTAAGAGTATTTGAAGAGCTTCTTGAAGTGTTTACTTGCTCTTTCCTTAACAACCTCTTGATAATACTTGGATGAAAGGCTAAGAACATCTTTTGATTTGTGCTTAAAAGTGCATAAACAAGTGATTTAAACTTGTTATTCTTTAAATCAAAAGAAAGCTTCTTAACTTGGTTTATACTAGTCCTTTTTATCTTACTTGAGCTCACATATTTAAGGACTAAACCAAGCATCTTGAACTAGCTTAACCGAAACCAAAGTTCATTATATTCGGTTATTTACCCGAATTATTACTCTATTACGTGTTTACATTTCTCGCACTAATTTAATGCATAATAGCGGCCCTCATTTTTATCCTATAGATAAAGCGAGTTACTTTTACGCACGTGTGAGTTGTATTTATATGCTTGTGTGTGGTGTGCTTAATTGATTGTTGTGTGTGTTTTATATTCACGCATTTTATATTTTCCGCACTAGCATTAACGCGTAATAGCGTCCCTCGCTTAGACGAGCTATATATATATATATATATATATATATATATATATATATATATATATATATATATATATATATATATATATTCGGCTATATAGAAGCCATATACAAGTGTTGTTGTGATAACACTAATATTTGTCAATTTTAAGTAGCTTGTTCTATATTCTTGCGAATATAAGTAACTCGCTCTAGCTTCGATAAATTAAGGTCGCTTTGGCCTAGGAATATTATTTTCGACCATTTCATTGTTGATCTAGGTCTTATAATATTTCAATACAAGTGTTTAAACATTTGTATACTTTGAGTTAGTGGCTTGTTTAATATTCTACGGAATATTTTTAACTCGCTCTTTCTCTTATTTATTTGTGTTGGTTTACACAAGTAAATTGTATATTTAATTTTATTTATATTCGGCCATACCGAATATTTATATAAATTAATATACTTGATTTATATTTATATTAACGTAGTCGAACTCGTTAATATTTATATATCCTCCCACTTGATCTAGTTTGGATACTAGTTCATTTTTAATCGTCATTTTATAAAGGATTTTCAAGTCGTAGTAATTGTATTATATCCTTTGACGTGAGGTGAAGTGAAGTGAGGTGATTCTCGCTCTAAGACCCAAGCATTAGATACGCTGACGGGGAGTTGGGTATCTTTACGCCGTGAAGGGGAGAAAAGATCCAAGACCTAAGACCTAAGACCTAAGACCCAAGACCGTTAAAGGGTGTAGATACTAAAGTCTACGCAAAGGTTTTGCTTGCATAGTTTTGAGAAAGTAACTTGGAGTTACGTTTCAAGATAAACTTGTAAGTGGTTTTATCACGTGGTTTTGAGAAGCTAGTGGAGAAGCTACGCTTCAAGATAAACTCATAATGTCTTACGTAGTTGTGAGGAAGTAACAGGGAGTTACGTTCCAAGATAAACACGTAAGTATTTTACTTACATAGCATTTGAAGAGGTGACGGGGAGTTACGGTCCAAGATAATCTTGTAAGGGTAGGCTATTGTATTTTGAAGAGGTAACGGGTAGTTAGGCTCTAAGATAAATACATAGTTGTTGTAAAGGCTTCTCCGCCTACTATAAGGAGTGTGATTCTTATAGTGGATAAATCTCGAGTTCGGGAGGAGCTCGGGGACTGGAGTAGGGGTGTTCGAATCCGTTAGGGGATTGCGGGCATCGCGAACCAGGATATATCGATCGTGTCAATCTTTTTACTTTCTCGCTTTTATATTCCGCACGTTATATTACTTGTTTATAAGTAATTAATTTTAAAAGGAGAAAGAAATTTAAAAATGCCAAGCTTTAATTTTTAAAAAGGGTCATAAGCTATTCAACCCCCCCTTCTAGCTTATTTTACCCTCCTTCGGGACCTATCAGTTGGTATCAAAGTAGTTACTTTTAATCTCGTTATTTGAACGTTGTGAAGTTCAAAAACGTAACCAAAAGTAGATCGTTAAAATGGCGTATTTAAATACGATCGGATGTGGTGAAGGACTTTCGAGTTCTAGACCTCCACTATTCGATGGCACAATTTTTGCAAATTGGAAAACATGATTTAGGATTTATGCTAGATCACAAGGTATGAAAGTTTGGATGGCTATCGAAGATGGTGTCGTAATTCCCACCAAAATGGTAGATGAAATATCTATCGAGAAAAAGGTGAGTGAATATACTCCCGAGGAAGAAATTCGAATGAACATAGCCGCGAAAGTGGAAATGGTTCTAACTAGTGCACTTGCGGAAAAAGAATACAAACGTGTTAATAATTGCAAGTCGGCACAAGAAATGTGGAGCAAATTAGTTATCACTTACGAGGGTACAAAAGATATTAAGGAATCTCGGATGGATACCTTAATTCATGAGTACGAGAATTTTAAACTCCTCGAAGGTGAAACTATCATCGATATGGAAACGAGGTTCACTCGTATAATCGATGAGCTTGCTCAACTTGGTAAGGTTTATAGGACCAATGAGAAAAATCGAAGGATTTTAAAAGCCTTGCCTCCGAGTTGGAAAGTTAAAGTTACCACTATAAAAGAAATGGATAGTCTTAATGACTACTCCATCGATAGTTTATTCGGAAACCTTCGTGCCTACGAAGAAGATAACACACCGGATAAAGTTGTCCCTAAAACGGATGACAAACGCAAAAGTATGGCTTTGAAAGATATATTAATCGATGAAGAGGAAAACGACGACGATTTAAACGAAGAATTAGAAAATCTCGACAAGCATGAAATTGCTTTATTATCGAGACAACTCCGTCGTGTCCTACAAAGTAAAGCTCAGAGATACGGAAAAGGCTTCCTTAAATCAAACAATCAAAATCGAATTTTTAATTCGAAAGGAAAGCCAAATTATCGAAATAATTCTCCGACTACGAGTTATGCTAAAAACCAAGGTGCTCCTAATTCGTATAACAATTCCCCTAATACGAATTATTTTAAAAATCAAGGCACACCTCAAGGTAACAATTCGTATAATAGTCCGAATTATATAAAGAACTACTTGGCACCCAAAGCAAAGGAGCCTATAGTAGAAGAAGCACAAGATGTTTGTTTTGAATGCAAACAACCCGGTCACTTTAGACGTGAATGTCCTAAGTTGCCTAAGGGTCGTGGTCTTGTTGCGGAAAACGGATGGGATTTAAGCGAAGACGAAGAAGCACCAGAAGAAACCGAAGAAATTGTTAATCTTTGCTTAATGGCTATCTCCGACGAATCCACTACTAATCATGAGGTATCTCTAGACTCAACCTCAAATTTAAATATTGCATCATGTAGTATTAATGATTTAAATGTGCATTTGTCAAGTATGGACTATTCAAGTTTGGATTCATCCGAACTAATTCATTTGATCAACTCGTTAAAGTCGAGTCTTGACGATATGAATTGCAAGTTTGCTTCGGTTAGTCCCGAAAGGAATAAAAATCGTGAGACAAACATTGAGCTTCAAAAAGAAGTTGCTCGTTTAAAGGATATTCATGTCAATGACAAAGAATATTTCGATTTCATTTCTTCACAAAATGATCGCTTGAAACTTGAGATAAAAGAAAAGAATGAAAATATTCAAAATCTCGAAATTGAGAATATTTCTCTAATTGTTCAAGCCGAAGAATTGGAAAAAGAAAAGATACAAGTTTCCGAGAAAAATTGTGAGCTTCATGTTGAAATTTTGAATTTAAAAATTCATAATGAATCGATGGGACATGAAATAGCTAAACGAGAAAATTGGATAAGCGAACTTGTACGAGCATCAACGGGTGACAAAGAAAAAGAGCTTAGACAAGCCATGCAAGATTTAAATCTTGATCACCAAATAATATTAGCCGAAAAAGATGCCGAATTTGCTAAGTTAAAAGAGCAATTCAACATTGAGGCTAATGAAAGAGAACGCTTGTTTTTAGAATTAAAATCAAGTATCTTAGAAGGCGTGAAAGGCTAAAAAATGAGAATACTAAGCTTATGGCTCAAGTTGTAGATCAAGAAAAAGTGCTAAACAACAAGATTAATGTCTTGATGGAAGAAAAGCATAATCTTGATTCTATAGTGAAGCAATTCACGAAGAGCAATGCTATGTTGGAAAGCATGATATATAATCCCAAGATATCCTCTAACAAGGAAGGTATAATCCTTCTACAAAGGAAGCACATCTTTCTACTCCTATTAAGTTTGTTTCTCCTAATGCACCTACGAAAGTATGCTCTTATTGCAACAAAAAGGGACATCAGAGTCCATTTTGTAAAGCTAAAGAGGGTAAAATTAAGGGGAAGTATAAGTGGATGTCTAATGGAGCTAATGTTGCTCAAAAGAATTCGGTTAAAATTCTAATAAACAACCAAAGCATTTTTATTGTCAAAAGCCGATTAAATTTCAACCAAGGAACTCTAACAACGTTGCAAGTACTAGTACTCAAAATGCTAGGCAACCGAATGTTCCTAGGAGAAATTTTGTTGCTCAAGGATCGAACAACAATGCTTATATTCGGAGTCAAAACGATTCTATGCCTAGAAATATAAGTTGTAAGAAACCATATTTTTGTTAGAATTAAAACTTTTTTTTTCTTATGTAATAATATAGGAGTACATAGTGGTTATGACTGCGATGTAACGAATGTTTATCGAATGAATGGGATGGAATTTAGATCCAAATATTTATATGTCATGAAGAATACTTTTGGTTGACAACATAGATAAGAATGATCTATCTCCTAAGGATATAAGTTATATTATTCCAAGAAAGATTATTCTTGTGTCATCCAAATCAATATCTGTTATTAGTCCAGTGGTTCCGTAAAAGGGTTAAGGAACGCCCAAAAGAGGACCAGAGCATTCTAATAAATATAAGGAATAAAAGAAATAATAAAGTGTGAATAGTGATTTTGGTGGAGATGGGAATATTATTAGACGACGCTATATAGAAGTATTCCGAGCGGAAATCTGAGTTCGTATTAGTGATCCAGGAGGAAAATAAGTGTATGTAAAGGCCGTCGGATTCAGAAAAATAGCACTTTTATTTTCTCCGAGAATTCCCTGGACACTGCAAGACAAAAGGAATTATTAAAGGGATTTAAGGAAATTAAATTCGAGAAGTATTAAGAAAGATGGAGAATGCTATTATAATTATTAAGAAGGTTTTCGGTAAAACCCTAACTAGAAACGAATGAGTTATTCCCTCGAACGATCAACGAATTAAGCAATAAACGGACAAAGAAACAAGCAGAAGGAGCAAGAGTCATGCATAAGCTACTAGAAAATATCTAGTAACCAGTATAGTTACAAGAGTAACTAGAATCAAGTGATCAACCAAGTACTTAGCAATCTAACTACAAGTTAGCCTTAAACCACCACAAAATCAACACTTGTCTCTCCATTTTCATCATCCCTTGCATCATCACTTTAATAAAGGTGTTATAGATGAGATATTATCTTAGAAACATCACTTTATGCATTATTGAAAATCAACCAAGCAAAAGAACTCATCTTTCTCTCCATTTACATCCATTCGGCTACACCATTAATTCCAAAACAAAAATCAAGCTTCCAACCATAATTTGATCTTGTAATTTTTATGGTGAGTCTTACATTTCATAAAAATGATCTCCTCAAAATCCTAGCTTCAATCTCATCTTTTTCCATTTTCAAATAAATCCTCCAAGGTGAGGGTGAATAGTGTTTTTCAAGAACTAACATTGTTTTCTTTGATTCTTATGGTTGATCTAGCTACTATAAAGCCACACAAGGATAGATCAAGGCTTAGTAAGGCTCTAGAACACTCTAAGGAAGGTAATCATCACTTGAAACCCTAGGCCTTACTTTGAGATTTTGCATGCTCTTGATGGATTTAGTATAAGATGTGTTATTAGCATGATTATGATTTAGTTTTGGTAAATGTTAAAAATAGTTTAGATGAATGGAAAGGCATTGCTTGGCCTCAGTTCATGGTGATATATCATGTATATGTTATTTGGAATGGATACCATGATTATTGGAAGGTTTGGAATTTAGAAATATTCGATTTATAGCCGTCGTAATGCCGAAATTTCGTTAACCTTAAGAACACGAACTTGACAGTAGATGTGACTCACTGGTTTGCTTCGATTTATGCCATGATAAGCTATATTATGTTATGAGCTTCGTTTTGACATAAAGATCGCATGAAACGGACTTACGGTTTAGGAGTAATGATTAAATTCGTAAAAGTGGTTCGGAACCGTAATCAAAAGTTCGTAACCAAAATTGGATCCCATTAATATTGCGAAATCAGTGGCGAATCTTAATAATTAAATAATAGAGATCATAAGGACGGTGTGGGAGAAGACCTCGTATTAAAAAGAGCATTTTTCGATTTTATAAAAATGTTCGAATCAAGGTTAAGTACGAAAGTACCCCTAAAAGGTATACTTGGTTATAACTTCGGTAACCACTTAGAAAACAATCGATAAATCTCGAGGTATAATCTTTCGACTTTAAAACTTATACGATTTAAATAATTATCACATGTAAGTATAATGACACGCTTTAGTAGCAAACAAGTGTCGGGTAATAAAGGCCATAATAAGAGTGAATTAGAGGGGTATAACGAAACGACTTGAAAACGTGTTTCGATTTAAGTTAAGTTTATACTTAACCTTTTGAAAGGTGTTAAGTGATTAATCCCGAATGCCTTGGCTATTTATAGATCATCAGGCTGACCCGGGACACGCTACCACTACCCCTACCCTCACTCGATTCCCAGGCAAGTTTCAAACCTTTTTAAAAGGCTGTTGTTGTGAATATTTATATATGCTTTCTGTTATACATATGCCATAGCATGCATGCCTACTTTCAAGTCATATTGATATACTTGTTCCCTGAATTATTATTGGCTTATAAGCTAGATAGTTATTATATCAGTTATAAGCCGGAAATTACTAAGACCCTTAAGCGAAGGGCAGAGAATCTCATTCTTTGATTATAGACCGGGAGTCGTTATTTCTTGATATATTGATATTATTTTCAGAGGAAAATATTTTCCATTTATTATCTGGCGAATATTATTGGAATATTCCCTTGAGATTACTTGATAAATATTAGTCGGATTATTCATCAGAGGTTTATTTATTCAAGGAATATTATATATTTAATATCCATCTAAAGTAGATTAAATGTTCGAATATTATTTCGAACCCTCAGTTGAGTATTTACTTAAAGAATATTCATTCTTATTTACTCGATAAATATTATTTTGAATATTCATTCGAGTTTATTTATTTAATGAATATTATTATAATATTCATTCGAGCCTTATTGATTTAAATGAATATTATTTCGAATATTCATTCAATCTCTATTTATTTTATAAATATTAGTTGAACATTGATTCGAACTCCAGTTATTCAATAAATATTATTTTGAATATTCCCTTGAGACAATGAATACTATCTTCGACATTTATTTAAAGTCGATTCAATTATTGAACAAAATTTCAAATATTCATTCGATAATCATTTCTTCGATAAATATTATTAAGTTGAATATTCATTATTTATTCAATGAATATTGTATCAAATATTCAGTCGATAATTATTTCATCAATAAGTATCCTTCTTGAGTTGAATATTCATTATTGATTCAATAAATATTATCTCAAATATCCATTCGGTGATTTCCCCATCCTTAAACATTGTTATTAATTTGAATATTCATTATTTGTTCAATGAATATTATTCTGAATATTTATTCAAAGATTACCCCGAGTAACACTTTTCCAATATCTATGACTTAATAAATATTCTTGGAATATTTATTTAACTCTTCTAACTCGCTTCAAAAATGATGTACTTCATTCGCATAGTATCATCGACCTTCAATTATTATATAAATTATTTCAGAATCTTATTATTATTATTATATTATCAAGGAAGGTTCTCAGTAATTCCCTTCTTCCTGCGATTTTATCGTAAGGGAATGTTTACACTAAAACACGCAAGCGTACGCGGTCACAAGTAATATATAAGGTTAAGTCCAAATTCGTTCCCACAGGGATCTGGTTATGGTTTTAATTCAGTAAACGCACCTATGCAACAGTGTATGATCTTAATTCACTGCTAAGACAATTAATAAATTAAGGTTTTAACTAACTAAATTAAACTAAGAAGCAAATTAACAAAACTACGAATTAACTAACTAACAAGAATTGAAATCTAATTACTTCTGCAAGAAAAATCATGGAATCCTAACTTCATTAAATACTTTGCTTAGATCTGACGCCTTTAATCACTATATGCAATGGTTATGATATCTGATCGGATAACACGAAACAAGTACACGCTACCTGTCAGTATACGAATACCAAACTAAACATACATCCAAAAAAGAGATAGAAGATGAATAGACACCAATTATGCTTAGACCCTATATGTCTATAGAATTTGAAAACATAACGGTTGAAGAGCAAGTTATCCATAATGATCACATAGGGCAATATAAGTATTCTCATCTCATACTACGAATCATGTTGATAAACAATCATGAACCTATGCTAGCATGGCAAGTTCTAAATCTCAAGATCCACTTTCACTTCACAAGAGATTAACAAATTAGATGTTCATGACGCATCTATCAATTAAGCATAACCATACGAGGATATCAGATATACATCACACACAGATCTTTAAAGCAATCAAGATACTAAAGCTCCATAAATAAATCCGTTAGAATCCCATGACAACGATTAGTTCATAATCGAACCGCTCGTCATCATGGGATCTGATGAAACCATGATAAAAACAAAGTATGAAAATATACAAATAAACCTAAGTAATTGATATGTAATAGTTCTACTCCTAATGATGATTATTTTATTTTACAAGGGTTGGATGTGTTTATATAGGCTCTAGACATCTTGCCCAACAAGAAAATACCAAATCAGAATTATAATAGAAGTACGTTTCCTAAACTGATGCTGATTTAAAGGGAAATTCGCAGCTGTCTTTTCTTCAGATTTTCTGGAACGTTCCAGCTGCAATTGGGCCTCTGAACCACTTTAGAATGGTAGAGAATCTCGTTATCTTTGCGTGGACTGCTTACGGGCCTCAAACGGAGTTGTAGAACTCAAGATATGGCCAAAACAAAAATTCGAAATCTGGCAGAATTTTTACGCGCGCTGGCTGCGCTGGTGGAGCGCTGGCTGCGCTGTAGCTACTGTTCATAGCGCTGGCTGCGCTCCTTTATGCGCTGGCTGCGCTCCTTTGGCTGCCGGGAGCTGATTTTGGCTGATTTTGCTCTATTTTCTTCGTTTTAACTCCGATTTTCATTCCGTTTCTTCCGGCTCTCTCATAATTTGATGTACTATTATTCTTTTAGCTCAAAACCCACCATTTAAGCATGGAAAACATCATCCCACATCCGACTCTTATTCCTGCACAAATTCACTAAAAACACATAAAAAACACCACATACTTGAGTTCAAGTCATCAATTCAAGCCGATACGAAGCATTCCAAGTGGATGTAAAATCCACTTATCAGGGAACCTTACTTGAGAAATATTATTTATCTTGTGACTACCCGGTCATAAATTACTCATTTCACTCGCAATTCGGTTGCTATTATTCATGGAATCTTGTGTACCTTCTCATCATTCGAGGGGTAGAATTATTGGAACAAGTTGGTATCCATTAACAAGCCTCGGCTTGGGAAATATTGATGAATTTTCCTTTTCAATTAGATACGACTGCCTTATGGAGTCCTATCAACAAGTATTATACTTGGGGAAAGGGGGACGAGTTATACGTTTCAGAATCATGGATTTACTCGAACTAGGAGTATTTGTGTAAGAGGCTGTAGGACAGTCCATCATTGAAAATCGGTGTAAGAGGCTGTGGGACAGTCCATCCTTGAAATAGGGTCCGAGTGCCGCCGGCCCCGTCTATGCCCAACCGTTGGCTAGGGAGATCCGGCGTATGGTGGTGTCCATATGTTCTTCCTTCTACATGTAGAGAAACAACTCTTAAGATGCACAACCTACGACTGATCATCGTAAGGCGGTGTCATCTGGCGCGACATACTCCAGTATTGTTTCACTATCCATAGTCTATTTATTTTCTGCAACATCATCATGGTCGGCAGAGTTGAAAAGTATTTAAAACTGGAATTGCGATATCTTCCTTGCAAGTTCCTATTTTATGAAAAGGATGCTATCTCATTTATCTTGACATAGCATATACTTCCACGAAATATATATGGGTTGAATCACCTTGTAACTTCATCCTTTATATTGAACTGACACTATTTTCACTAATGCATGGCATATGGTTTCAAAATATATCTTTGAACTATTACACATATCACTGTACAGTTATATTATTATTGGTGGGCTATTGCTCACCCTTGCTTATTATTATGTCACAACAACAGCTAGGTCACATGGCTCGCGTCAGGCGCACTCGGCGCAAGCAGGTTACCCGCCCCACAGGTCTACCCGTTGATGTCATTGCTGCCATTGCTGAGTTAGCATAGATCAGCAGCCTTTGGGTTATCAGTTTAATTATATGTATCAATAATGTTAACCAACGGCAAAACTCTTAAACTTATGATGTTATCCTTTTGGTCTGTAATAACTTATATTCGTGGAACCGTAATGTGAGACTTATTTCAATTTCATCTCTGGGGCTATAACTGTGTGTGTGTGTGAGTGGATATTATTGTGGGGTCACAGCATGTGATTTATTTATTGTGGATTCAAGTTAAGTATCAATCATGGAAAATAAGATCGTAATGACCCGATCCCGGACCCCGGATCTGGGGGTGTTACAGAAATGGTATCAGAGAGAGAGTTATATATCCCAAGGGATGATGCGACGTTATATAATAATAAATTCACTAATATAATAAGAACTCTTGCCAAGTTCACCTAAAACCCTTATGGGAAATTTTAAGTATCATGATAGTAATATAGTTCATCTTGTGTAGGTGAGCGACATGGCTGCCCAGGAGGCATCTGCTAGACAGCATGATGAGGACATGTTCCGGACCAGAGACCCATACTATGAGCACTTACCTGCTGATGAGTCAGAGGAGGAGGACCCTGAGGTCCAGGTTGATGCTGACACTGATGTCGTTGAGTCAGAAGAGGAGGACCCTGAGGTCCAGGTTGATGCTGATACTGATGTCATTGAGTCTGAGGAGGAGGAGGACCCGGAGGAGGTCCAGGCAGGGCAGGACGCTGAGTTAGTTGCTGAGGGGGAGGATTTCTGGGTTGTATCTGAGATTAGGACTTTGGGGGAGGATATTGACATGACCACGGAGCAGGTGATGACTGTGGATGAGGGTGTTGAGGGGGATGTAGATGAGCCAGTAGATGATTCTGTAGGGAGTTCCGGACTTTATGTGCCACTCCTCTCTGATGAGAGAGCCCCTACCCCGCCACCACTGCCTGTGAGCCCATTATCAGATGAGTTTGAGGCGTTGACCCCAGAGCCACAACAGACTGAGGTCGCACAGCCAGCAGATCCCTCTACTCCACCCCATATTCCCCTTGAGGGGATACCCGTAGCTGTGCATCACTACATGATGAGTCGATTGACTACAGATCTGGCCATAGCTGAGGCCCGATTAGCAGAGTCCCGTAGAGAGTTAGCTGAGGAGAGAGCTGCCCAGTTGGGGCGTCATGGTGGGGGACGTGCCAGAGCTAGGGAGATGTATGGTGCAGTGACCCGCATAGAGCTGAGGGCTCATGTGAGGGTGTGTCAGCTACCCAGCGATGGACATGGTATGGTATCCAGGGCAGATGCAGAGGAGGTGTTTCGCATTGCTATGAGGAGGGTTCGGATGATGTTTCACCGTCGTGGCTGATTACAGGGATAGTGATGTATTGGTCTAGTTGTCTAGTCTTGTATGGCATAGTAGCACCGATTTAGTTGGGATAGTCAGTATGTAGTTCCCTGTTGCAGACTAGACAGATAGACAGCTTATTTCACTTTTGACTAGTTGTATTCGGATGGTTGTACTTTTTAAAACTGTTGTTGTATGTCGGATATTGTACCGTTTGGTACCTTGTATATATTTATTTCCCTTTCAGTCATTTCAGTCTCTCTACGACGCGATCACTAGCTTGTTATATTATATTTGCATATATTTGTTCGATTAAAATTACCATGATATATAGAACTGTGGGATCCTAAATCTAATTATGCATCGATATTGTGAGGAGAAAACCCTCGGAAATAGGTAAATAAACCTAATGTATATTATCCATGTGACGCCCCCAGATCCGGGGTCGGAGATCTAGGCGCTCACGGTCCATTTTCCATTATTAACA
Source organism: Kitagawia praeruptora (assembly GCA_037693485.1). Taxonomy (NCBI): domain Eukaryota; kingdom Viridiplantae; phylum Streptophyta; class Magnoliopsida; order Apiales; family Apiaceae; genus Kitagawia; species Kitagawia praeruptora. Next base: position 58,122,308 of record CM075345.1, read on the forward strand.
TACTTGTTCTTGCACATAATATAAATAAACAGCCATCGACCCCACAATAAACTCACACCGCACACACACACACACACACACAGGTTAGAGTCTCAGAAACGTCATACATTTGATTAAGCAAAAGTAAAAGTTTTAGAGTTATTACAGACCGAATTAAATAGCATTTATGCTACCAGCAACACTTCGATATGAAGCGAAGTTGGCGGCTTGAAAGTTTGTTGCGGTACACTGCCTTGCACAGGTCATACTTATAAATAAAACGTACTAACAAAAGTTGCCGACCAATCCGGCTAATGGGGCCTACCGGTGGAATCTCGACTGCAGCCTGGGGTCTAGTCACCTGCTTTCGAACAGTCTGACTGGTTCTTGCCATTTCTCTTAGCTGTTGTGTTTGTAAAATTTGAAAACAAGCAAGAGTGAGCAACTATAGCTCAGCAAGAATATATGTATAAGATAAGCAATATAACATTCCATATGTATAATAGTCATTAAACTCGATGTATTGATCAGTTATAGAATCACTTGTCATTATTGGTAAATTTCAAAGGTGCACCAGTACGTGCCCTTGTTTTCAAAATAACCTTGCAGTTCTAGCTACTGCATAAAGTCAACATCTTTCTCATCAAAATAGGATACTATCGGCAACTGGCACATAGGCCTAAGATGCAGTGTCAAAGCATTTTTCCAAAGTGGAGGATGGGACTGGAAGAAAACATAAAAACCTGACAAGGATTGACGATGATCAGTCGCCACATCCGAGTCCAATAATCCGCGGGTCTTCTCTACCGGTAGAAGGATAGAAACTACATCCGTAACTATCCTCGGGTGAAAACTACATCCGTAATCACCCTCGATGAGAACTACATCCGTAATCATCCTTCGGCAACACCTGGGCCGGAATAATAATTGATGGACCGCCTGGCTCACGGCCGCTTACACATCCCGGGAATCGTTCGTCAACGATTCCCACACCTGCCAGAGTCCCCTTTTTCTTTTTCTTTTTAAAACCAGATTTTGATTGAAAACAGAGTAGTTGTGGTTCGACATCAGTCGACCGATAATTCTTGAAATCATACAAGAAGCGAATCCTGACCGGGGGTTTTCGAAAAGGTTTTGAGTTCGAAAAAGTTCGAGTTTGAAAGTATTAAAAGGTATCTTGGATTAACTTTGTTTTTAAAATAGTGAACAATAATCATTAAATGATATTTTAAGATTTAATATTAATAATTAATAAAATAATTATTTAATAAATAAACTTTTAATCCAAGATAGGGTTTCGAGTATTTACGAAGATATAATAATAGTTACTTGAATATACGATACCACCCGAATGACCCTTCGGGTTTTCGCAATATAGATACGATATAATAATATACCGCTCCCCGGTCAATAGTATATACGGACCGCTACGACCTCTATTGCTAGAGTCGTTGTCCGAAGAAAACATTTCAATCTAAGTTCAAGGGGTAAAAGCATACATGTACTTGTTCAATCTCAATTGCATCAATACTTCGATAAACATAGCATTTGATATAATTTGAAAACTACAAACACAACAGTGAAAATCCTTGTATATGTATAAGTTTTGAAAAGTAAACTTGCCTTGGTTTGGTTGGGGTGGTCGAGCGTGTGAATTCGAACGATCTATACATAAACAATAATCGTTCGTTAGTACCTTAACAATATCTCTTTAATTACGGGGTTTAGGGGGGGTACGAAATTAACTTAATAACTCCGTCTTATGACTCTCTAGCCCCACTATAGGTCCATGTCATCACTCGATCACGATCGTCACTTATTCGACCTAATTTAATTACCACGCTCGAATCATAATCATTAACTTAGAATTTTGGTCCACTAATCGACTTTTTCCCTTGCGCGAATTTTACTCTATCATTTTTATAAAATCCAAAAATTCATATTTTAATCCAATTCTTTTTGGGTAGCCTTCACCACTGTATTTCCTAGCTTCTCTAATTTTTCCATGATCCCAAATAATTTTTAAGGTGTTTAAACAAGGTTCACAAGGGGGTCACTTAGTGCAGTCCATAGTCCAGAAACACAACTCACTCTTTCGGCTATAACTTAAAATCTATACATCACCTAGCTATGAACCTTACATATCCAGAAACTACAGATCAAGACCTTTCCAACAATATAAGGTAGGTGTTCAGGGGATCAGTTTAAGGGTTCCGAATCACAGTTTCAAAAAGGGGTCAGTGCAGATTGTCCAACAACTCCTTTACTACAAGTCATGTCTCTTCTCAAAATTCCACCAACTCCAAAAATCATCACAAATTCCCAACAAAATTCTCATACACTTATGGGACCTCATACCACATAAAAATAATTTTCAATATGACAATAACCATCAACATCCATGATTTTTCATAAATCAAACTATAATCAACACTTTTGTGCACCAATCTTTTAGATCTACTAATACTAAGCAATGTTCTTGCCATGGCTACTAAGGGTTAGAATTTATACCTTCCTTGAAGCTCTTAGTAACTTAACAAAGCTTGAAATACTCTCCAAACACCTTGGTTGATCAATCTATGGCTTAATCTTCAAGATCCAACAAACAAGAACAATAAGATTTACTATTCACCTAGAACTTTAAGAATTTATAACTAGAAAACTAATGGATAAAAAGGGTTGAAATTCATAGCATACCTTCCTTATATGATGTAGAGTACCTAGGATTTTTGTCTTGAATTTAGAGTGATGAGAAGTGGGGAGAAGAAGAAATTTTCTTCTCCTTTTTTGCCTTTGGCCGAGAGCTCTTCAAGGGGGGGGGGGGTTGTTTTCTTTTCTTTTGTGTTGGATGAATAAGTGGTGTGAGATGAGGTTGGGTAATATGTAGTAGTGTAAGTATATGCATGTACAACATAAGTATGGCTAGAGGTATGGCCATGGTACTTGTTGTCTCCACCTTTTAAAAAGTAAGCCAACTAGCTACTAACTAGATTCTTGTATTTTAGTTTGTTTCTAACTAGCTACCAACTACTTGGTTCTAATCTTAGACTAGGTGGTTTGCATGGAATTTGCATGGGATGCATGAAATCTTGCCACCTTGCATGGTTAGTAGGTATTTTCCAATTTCCATAATTTTCTAAATAAATCTTAAACATTTTTGGTGGAGTTTTTCCTTCGATATTCTTTCTAAAATCCAACTTCCTAATTTTAAGTATATATATAGTTCCTTGGTTCTCAAAATAATAAAACCATGATCTTGTCGTAGTATTCGTATTTATCGATACCCCGGAAATGTACGAAAATAATAAAATAGAATTTTGCGAAATCCGTCGACATTTACATACACTTATTTTCCATAAGGGAACATAATATCATTACAAATCTTCATTTATCCGTCATTCATATATGGGGGTGGGATTCACTTCTCTTACATAACAAAGTTACTATTCATTCCGTCTACTCCAATAATATAAAAAATCAGGGTTCTTACAGCCTCCCCTCCTTAAAAGGATTCCGTCCCGGAATCAGGTTGAAAACAGTTGGGGGTGCTTTTCACGCATCGCGCTCTCTAGTTCCCATGTTGATTCTTCGACATCCTGATTCCTCCACAAGACTCTCACTAGTTTGACAACCTTGTTCCTCAGCACCTGTTCTTTTCTATCCATGATTTCTACGGGTTGCTCCACATATGTTAAGTCTGGTTGCAGATCCACTTGATCATGTTCTATCACATGTCGGAAGTCGGTATGGTAGGGTCGTAGCATGGACACATGAAACACATTATGTACTTGCTGTAAGCTCGGAGGTAAAGCCAATTCATAGGCTAACTTTCCAACTCGTTTCAAGATCTCAAAAGGTCCAATGAATCTCGGGCTGAGTTTCCCCTTCTTACCAAATCTCATCAATCCCTTCCACGGTGATACTTTCAACATCACGAACTCTCCTACCTCATATTCCTTATCTTTGCGGGACTGGTCCGCATACTTCTTCTGTCTGTCTTGGGCCGCTACCAGCCGTCCTCTTATAAGCTCGATAGTTTCTCTTGTCTGTTGGACCAGTTCAGGCCCTAAAATCTTCCGTTCTCCTACCTCTTCCCAACACAATGGAGACCGACATCTTCGTCCGTACAAAGCTTCGTATGGGGGCATGCCTATACTCGCATGGTAACTGTTGTTGTAGGAAAATTCGATCAATGGCAAGTGGTCGTCCCAACTTCCCTTGAAATCTATGGCACATACTCTCAACATGTCCTCGATGGTCTGGATGGTTCTCTCGCTCTGTCCGTCTGTTTGGGGATGGTATGCAGTACTCATGTTTAACTTATTCCCCACACAATCCTGAAAACTCCTCCAGAACCTGGAGTTGAATCTTGGGTCTCTATCTGATACGATGCTCACAGGAACCCCATGTCTAACCACAATCTCCTTTAAGTAAATATCCACCAGCTTGTCGACGGTGTATCTCTCGTTGATTGGAAGAAAATGTGCTGACTTGGTCAATCTATCAATAATTACCCAAATGGCGTCATGATTAGTCTTGGTCCTTGGTAATCCGACCACAAAGTCCATCGCAATCTGTTCCCACTTCCACTCGGGTATCTCTAAGGGTTGCAACAATCCACTGGGCCTCTGATGTTCGGCCTTCACTCTCTGACATGTCAAGCATTTACTTACCCACTCTGCTATGTCCTTCTTCATGTTTGGCCACCAATAATATTCTTTCAAATCCCTATACATCTTGGTGCCTCCAGGATGAATCGAATACCTTGAGCTATGGGCCTCTTGCAAAATCTCATCTTTTAATTCTCGAACGTTCGGGATCCATATCCTAGATGCGTACCTCATAACTCCATTCCCGTCCTTCTCACACCTAATTTCTTCGCCAGTCAAAATTTTCTCCATCGAATTCTTTTCTTCTTCTATCTTCTTTTCCTGGCATAACTTAATCTTTTCCAATAGCGGTGGTTGGACTTTTATTTCCATTAGACTCTCTTGGCCAATTCCTGGCAACCTCACCTCAATCTCCAGCCTCTCGAGGTCCTTGATCAATTCATCCACTGACGTTATCATCTTAAGCTTCTCCTTTCGGCTAAGTGCATCGGCCACTACGTTGGCCTTCCCTGGGTGATAATGAATCTCACAATCATAATCCTTGATTAGCTCTAACCATCTCCTCTGCCTCATGTTTAACTCTTTCTGAGTGAATATGTACTTTAAGCTCTTGTGATCCGTGTAGATTTCACACTTTTCTCCGTAAAGATAATGCCTCCAGATCTTCAAAGCAAAGACTATCGCTGCTAATTCCAAATCATGGGTGGGGTATCTTATCTCATATTCTTTAAGTTGTCTGGACGCATACGCAATCACCTTACCGTGCTGCATAAGCACACACCCTAAACCTTTATGGGACGCGTCGCTGTAAATCACAAAATCTCCCTTATCATCGGGTAGGGCTAGTACTGGTGCTGTCACCAACCTCTTTTTCAACTCTTGAAAGCTCTCTTCGCATTTCTCAGTCCACACAAACTTCTCGGTCTTGCGAGTTAGCCGGGTCAAAGGGGCTGCTATCTTGGCAAAGTCTTGGACAAATCTCCTATAGTAGCCGGCCAATCCTATGAAACTTCTCACCTCTGTCGGAGTGGTTGGTCTCTCCCAATTTGATACAGCCTCTATTTTGGCTGGGTCCACTAGGATGCCTTGTTCGCTAATCACATGCCCCAAAAACTGAACTTCCTTCAACCAAAATTCACACTTCGAGAACTTAGCGTACAACTTTTCTTCTCTCAGCGCTCCCAATACAATCCTCAAATGCTCTGCATGTTCCTCTCTCGTCTTGGAATAAATTAAGATGTCATCGATGAAGACTATAACACACTTGTCCAGATACTTCTTGAAGACTCGATTCATTAAGTCCATGAAAGCTGCGGGTGCATTTGTTAACCCAAACGACATTACTAAAAACTCATAGTGTCCGTACCGGGTGCGAAAGGCCGTCTTTGGTATATCTTCTGGTTTAATCTTTAACTGGTGATACCCGGTCCGCAAATCAATCTTAGAGAAATAAACTGCATCTTTCAATTGGTCAAACAGGTCATCTATCCTGGGCAAGGGATACTTATTCTTGATGGTCACCTTATTCAACTCCCTGTAATCTATGCATAATCTCATACTGCCATCCTTCTTTTTCACGAATAACACCGGGGCTCCCCACGGTGACACACTAGGTCTTATCATTCCTTTATCCAACAGCTCTTGCAATTGGGTGGCCAACTCTTTCATCTCCACTGGGGCTAGCCTATACGGGGCCTTTGAAATTGGGGCCGTGCCCGGAACTAAATCTATAGCGAACTCGATGTCTCTATCAGGTGGTAGTCCTGGAAGATCATCCGGAAATACGTCCGCGAACTCATTAACGACTGGGATTTCCTGTAGGTTTGGCGCCTCCTTATTGGTATCCTTTACATAGGCTAAATAGGCCTCGCATCCTTTACGTAACAGCCTTTTAGCTTGAATCATAGTCAGGAACTTTTGGGTTTGTCGTTTTCCACTAAACACTACTTCCTTATCCCCTGGCAGTCTTAAACTCACTTTCTTCTTCACGCAATCAATCTGAGCTCCATGGGTTGTCAACCAATCCATACCTATTATTACGTCAAACTCCCCTAATTGAAAAGGTATTAAATCTACCCGAAAGTGTCGCCCTTCTATTTCTAGGTCGCAACCTGGACAAACTTGGTTAACAGGAATAATTTCATGATTTGCTATCTCTACTTGCAGTCTGTCTCTCAGTGGTTCAGTCTTAAGGCCTAACTGACTTACAAAATCTAGAGATATGAAAGACTTGGTGGCTCCCGAATCAAATAAAACATTCGCATTAACTGAGTTGAGTGGTAGGGTACCTGCGATCACATCCGTGTTCCTCACGGCATCTTGCACAGTCATGTTAAAAGTTCTTGCAGTAGGGGCCCTGTTAGAAGCAGTTCCACTCACTCTTGACGCAGCTGGCCCAGAGGACATACATTCCCTCATTCGGTGCCCTGGTTTCCCACACTTGAAGCAATTACCTCCGGCACTGGTGTTGTTACTAGTTCCTCGACAGGTGTTAGCATAATGTCCTGTCAGCCCACACTTGAAGCACTTCACATCTTGCAGATTACACACGCCCGCATGTTTCCTTCCACATTTATTGCATTCCGGGAGTGGGGCTCGGGGTGGGGTAGAGTACGATGATCCCTGTGGTCGGCCGCCCTGGCCCACACTCCAACTTTCAGCTTTCTTGGTTCCAAAGTTCCCACTGGGTTGGGACATTGTTCCTCGCTTAAATTTGCTCGGAAAGCTACCTCCCGCAGAGTTCCCCTTTCGACTATCAAACTTCCTCTTCCTTCCCTCTCTCTCCTTCTGCATCTGTTCGCCTCCAGCCTCAACAATCGATGCTTTCTGTACCAGGGTGGCATAGTCTGTCAGCTCAAGAACCGCCACACGATTCTGAATCCATTGCTTTAGCCCCAGTTGAAACCTTCGGGCTCTCTTCACCTCAGAGTTCACATATTCCGGCACAAACCTCGACAGCTCAGTAAATCTGGCCTCATACTCGGCCACCGTCATGTTACCTTGCTTGAGTTCCAAAAATTTCAGCTCCATTTGTGTTTCCATGAACCTAGGGAAATACTTTTCCAAGAACAACTCGCTAAACCTCTCCCAGGTCACCACACCTCTTCCCTCCAAATTCTTTTTGGCTTCCCACCAGTAGTTTGCCTCACCCTTCAGCAGATAGGTGGCGAAAACAGTTTTCTGCTCTTCAGCGACTCCTAGTATCTCAAAAGATTTTTCCATTTCTTTCAGCCAGGCTCTTGCCTCGACTGGGTCCGCAGTTCCCTTAAACTCAGGGGGTTTCAGAGATTTGAAATTCCGAAAGGCATTGGCGTTGGCATTGTTGGGTGGTGGCTGAACCGGGGGACGGTCCAAGTTCTGCCTGAGTAGGTCCATGAATCGCTCCATAGGGTCTCTCCTTGGGTTTTCCACCTCCAGGGTATCATCTTCAGCTTCCTCTTCATCATACTCAGAGTTATCAAACAGGTTATAGTCACTACCTTCATCCTCGCTCAGGTTCTGATCCTCTCTCTCTCGGTTTTGGTGGCCTTCCGGCCCATGGTGGCTACCCTGGCCTTCAGAGCTGGCCGGGTGAGCTCGAGTGTTCATTCTTCTGGGTGGCATGATTCTGATAATAAGACAAAAATGGGTTAGGGTTTTCAATCATTTGACCGTATTTATAGAAGTCAGGAACGTATCGTTCCTCCTTACACAGGGTTAAAATTTCGAAAGTCGTAGTGCTCTTATGATGGCGATAAACTGTAAAAACTTTTTAGGGGAAATCGTTACGTGGTTCGAAAACATGTGTAGGAATTTCCAAAATTTCGAAACTTCGCAATCTGTAGAAATATTTTCAAAAATTTTTAAATAACTAAAACAGTTTTTTTTTTTTTTTGAAAGGTTTATTTTAGAAAAAAAGAAATCGTAGGAATATTTTGGAAAATGTGGAGAACAATTTGAAATCGCATACCGTAATTTTGAAATAGCATGGTTGTATTTGGAGCTTGTAGAAGTTGTATAATCACAGTTGTATATCAAAACAGTAAAGCATGGCATCGGAAAGTAAAGCAGTTGAGACAATATCAAGGAAACTGAACTAAATAAGTACGGTACAAGGGTGGTCACAAGTTCGGATGTTAGAGCCAAATACATAGTTCCGATGTCAAAGTCTAGCAAAAGTGGAACAAATACAAGTACATAATCCGAATAGTCAAGGCTACACAAAAGTAGGGCTACATCCATACATACTATCTGAAGTCACATCTACATATATGTAGGTCAGTCTACTCATCCACTGGTCAGAAAGGACGCCACTGCACAAGTCAACTATCCCGCAAAATCGACACACTAATGTCATCTGTACCTAGGGGACTGAGCTATCAGTAACACATCACGGGGCCGCACCGCGACGGAGCAAGGCCCTCACTCGGGCAAATGCACGACGCACAACACGCCTAACATCCCTAGCCCGGATCACTCCGCCCCCGCGGATCCCTAATCCGAGAACCCTCTCGCGACTCCTCCTCTCAATCCTGTGGAGTCGAGCTCTAGTCCTCCTAGCAACAGTAGTCCTCATCTCAGCCTGGATCCTCAAGCGCGCCTCGCGCTCCTCCACTATCACCCTCCTCGCCTCGGTAAGTCGGGCCTCGGCAGAAAGTAAGTCTCGGGTCATGAACTGCACGACATAGGCGTGCTCAGCGCCCGCCACCGGGGGTAGGTCCAGTAGTGGGGGTGGCATAACAGGGGCAGGAGCAGGAGCAGGGGTAGGGTCACGCTCCTCCTCGCTAGAAGTGTCCTCCTCGGGATCATCATCATCAGAAGAAGTGAGGCTCAATAACTGTGGAGAGGGCGGGGGTGTCACAACACGGTCCTCACCGGATCGCACACTCTCCTCATCAGTGGCCACAGGGGAAGGGGTAACAGGCTCAGGCTCCATAAAGGGCTCCTCCTCGGGGTCCTCATCATCAGTATCCCCTAATATCGTAATCCAGGGGCCCAGCTCAGGGTCAGCATCAGTATCCTCAACAGGGTCCTCAGTCTCTCTCAGTAGTGCCTCATCATGCTCCCTCTCATAGGCCTCAGGGTCTGGTATATCCTCCATCTACACAAGGGAAATAAGCTAGGTTACTAACCAAAAAGAAGGGTTTAAGAAGTAGTTCCCTCACGGGCCTTAGAAGTCAGGGCTATATCCGATAACCCGACTGTGAACTCGATGAGAGCTCCAGGTATTAATGGGATTATTATTAGTGTTATATTATTCGTATTATTATGGTTGCTTTCCTAAATTACTATCGTTTCTGAGAACTGTAACCTTCTCTCTGATACCATTTCTGTGACGCCCCCAGATCCGGGGTCGGAGATCTAGGCGCTCACGGTCCATTTTCCATTATTAACATACTTGTTCTTGCACATAATATAAATAAACAGCCATCGACCCCACAATAAACTCACACCGTACACACACACACACACACACAGGTTAGAGTCTCAGAAACGTCATACATTTGATTAAGCAAAAGTAAAAGTTTTAGAGTTATTACAGACCGAATTAAATAGCATTTATGCTACCAGCAACACTTCGATATGAAGCGAAGTTGGCGGCTTGAAAGTTTGTTGCGGTACACTGCCTTGCACAGGTCATACTTATAAATAAAACGTACTAACAAAAGTTGCCGACCAATCCGGCTAATGGGGCCTACCGGTGGAATCTCGACTGCAGCCTGGGGTCTAGTCACCTGCTTTCGAACAGTCTGACTGGTTCTTGCCATTTCTCTTAGCTGTTGTGTTTGTAAAATTTGAAAACAAGCAAGAGTGAGCAACTATAGCTCAGCAAGAATATATGTATAAGATAAGCAATATAACATTCCATATGTATAATAGTCATTAAACTCGATGTATCGATCAGTTATAGAATCACTTGTCATTATTGGTAAATTTCAAAGGTGCACCAGTACGTGCCCTTGTTTTCAAAATAACCTTGCAGTTCTAGCTACTGCATAAAGTCAACATCTTTCTCATCAAAATAGGATACTATCGGCAACTGGCACATAGGCCTAAGATGCAGTGTCAAAGCATTTTTCCAAAGTGGAGGATGGGACTGGAAGAAAACATAAAAACCTGACAAGGATTGACGATGATCAGTCGCCACATCCGAGTCCAATAATCCGCGGGTCTTCTCTACCGGTAGAAGGATAGAAACTACATCCGTAACTATCCTCGGGTGAAAACTACATCCGTAATCACCCTCGATGAGAACTACATCCGTAATCATCCTTCGGCAACACCTGGGCCGGAATAATAATTGATGGACCGCCTGGCTCACGGCCGCTTACACATCCCGGGAATCGTTCGTCAACGATTCCCACACCTGCCAGAGTCCCCTTTTTCTTTTTCTTTTTAAAACCAGATTTTGATTGAAAACAGAGTAGTTGTGGTTCGACATCAGTCGACCGATAATTCTTGAAATCATACAAGAAGCGAATCCTGACCGGGGGTTTTCGAAAAGGTTTTGAGTTCGAAAAAGTTCGAGTTTGAAAGTATTAAAAGGTATCTTGGATTAACTTTGTTTTTAAAATAGTGAACAATAATCATTAAATGATATTTTAAGATTTAATATTAATAATTAATAAAATAATTATTTAATAAATAAACTTTTAATCCAAGATAGGGTTTCGAGTATTTACGAAGATATAATAATAGTTACTTGAATATACGATACCACCCGAATGACCCTTCGGGTTTTCGCAATATAGATACGATATAATAATATACCGCTCCCCGGTCAATAGTATATACGGACCGCTACGACCTCTATTGCTAGAGTCGTTGTCCGAAGAAAACATTTCAATCTAAGTTCAAGGGGTAAAAGCATACATGTACTTGTTCAATCTCAATTGCATCAATACTTCGATAAACATAGCATTTGATATAATTTGAAAACTACAAACACAACAGTGAAAATCCTTGTATATGTATAAGTTTTGAAAAGTAAACTTGCCTTGGTTTGGTTGGGGTGGTCGAGCGTGTGAATTCGAACGATCTATACATAAACAATAATCGTTCGTTAGTACCTTAACAATATCTCTTTAATTACGGGGTTTAGGGGGGGTACGAAATTAACTTAATAACTCCGTCTTATGACTCTCTAGCCCCACTATAGGTCCATGTCATCACTCGATCACGATCGTCACTTATTCGACCTAATTTAATTACCACGCTCGAATCATAATCATTAACTTAGAATTTTGGTCCACTAATCGACTTTTTCCCTTGCGCGAATTTTACTCTATCATTTTTATAAAATCCAAAAATTCATATTTTAATCCAATTCTTTTTGGGTAGCCTTCACCACTGTATTTCCTAGCTTCTCTAATTTTTCCATGATCCCAAATAATTTTTAAGGTGTTTAAACAAGGTTCACAAGGGGGTCACTTAGTGCAGTCCATAGTCCAGAAACACAACTCACTCTTTCGGCTATAACTTAAAATCTATACATCACCTAGCTATGAACCTTACATATCCAGAAACTACAGATCAAGACCTTTCCAACAATATAAGGTAGGTGTTCAGGGGATCAGTTTAAGGGTTCCGAATCACAGTTTCAAAAAGGGGTCAGTGCAGATTGTCCAACAACTCCTTTACTACAAGTCATGTCTCTTCTCAAAATTCCACCAACTCCAAAAATCATCACAAATTCCCAACAAAATTCTCATACACTTATGGGACCTCATACCACATAAAAATAATTTTCAATATGACAATAACCATCAACATCCATGATTTTTCATAAATCAAACTATAATCAACACTTTTGTGCACCAATCTTTTAGATCTACTAATACTAAGCAATGTTCTTGCCATGGCTACTAAGGGTTAGAATTTATACCTTCCTTGAAGCTCTTAGTAACTTAACAAAGCTTGAAATACTCTCCAAACACCTTGGTTGATCAATCTATGGCTTAATCTTCAAGATCCAACAAACAAGAACAATAAGATTTACTATTCACCTAGAACTTTAAGAATTTATAACTAGAAAACTAATGGATAAAAAGGGTTGAAATTCATAGCATACCTTCCTTATATGATGTAGAGTACCTAGGATTTTTGTCTTGAATTTAGAGTGATGAGAAGTGGGGAGAAGAAGAAATTTTCTTCTCCTTTTTTGCCTTTGGCCGAGAGCTCTTCAAGGGGGGGGGGGGTTGTTTTCTTTTCTTTTGTGTTGGATGAATAAGTGGTGTGAGATGAGGTTGGGTAATATGTAGTAGTGTAAGTATATGCATGTACAACATAAGTATGGCTAGAGGTATGGCCATGGTACTTGTTGTCTCCACCTTTTAAAAAGTAAGCCAACTAGCTACTAACTAGATTCTTGTATTTTAGTTTGTTTCTAACTAGCTACCAACTACTTGGTTCTAATCTTAGACTAGGTGGTTTGCATGGAATTTGCATGGGATGCATGAAATCTTGCCACCTTGCATGGTTAGTAGGTATTTTCCAATTTCCATAATTTTCTAAATAAATCTTAAACATTTTTGGTGGAGTTTTTCCTTCGATATTCTTTCTAAAATCCAACTTCCTAATTTTAAGTATATATATAGTTCCTTGGTTCTCAAAATAATAAAACCATGATCTTGTCGTAGTATTCGTATTTATCGATACCCCGGAAATGTACGAAAATAATAAAATAGAATTTTGCGAAATCCGTCGACATTTACATACACTTATTTTCCATAAGGGAACATAATATCATTACAAATCTTCATTTATCCGTCATTCATATATGGGGGTGGGATTCACTTCTCTTACATAACAAAGTTACTATTCATTCCGTCTACTCCAATAATATCAAAAATCAGGGTTCTTACAGCCCAAATTTTCAGTAAAATGCCTCCGAGAAGAATGGGTACTAGGGCTAACCCCCATGAGTCTACTGACCAAGAAAGTCACAATCAACCTGAGGAAAACTTTGAGTATAACGAAGAACAGGATCAGGATTACAATGAACAGGAGGATTCCCATTATGGGATGGGGGATGAAACTTTCTATACTGCGGAGTTCGAAGAGGAAATAGAAGAGGGGGAAACTGAAGTCGAGCATCAGGGGGAGAACCAGGGCGGAAACCCCATGGGACAATTTATGGATCTACTCAGGCAGAATTTGAACCAATATCCCCAACCACCCCAAGGAAACAATACCACTGTGGCCAATTCCTTTAGGGCCTTCAAGTCTCTCAAACCCCCAGAGTTTCACGGATCGGCTGATCCTGTTGAGGCAAGGGCATGGATCAAAGAAATGGAGAAATCCTTTGAGATTTTAAGCATTGATGAGGCCCAGAAGACTGTCTTTGCCACCTACTTACTAAAGGGAGAGGCAAATTATTGGTGGGAAGCCAAAAAGAATATGGAGACAGATGCTATAGTAATCTGGGATAGGTTTAAACAGTTGTTTCTTGAGAAGTACTTTCCGAGGTTTATGAAAACCCAGATGGAGCTTAAGTTTTTGGAGCTGAAGAAGAACAATATGACAGTGGCTGATTATGAAGCCAAGTTTACTGAGTTATCAAGGTTTGTACCGGAGTTTGTGGACACTGAAGAAAAGAAAGCAAACAGGTTTCAGCAAGGGCTAAAACAGTGGATTCAGAATCGAGTGGCAATTCTAGAGATTACTTATTATGCCACCTTGGTGCAAAAGGCAACCATTGTGGAAGCAGGTAGTGATCAGGCACAGAGGGAAAGAGAAAAAGGGGGAGTAAAAAGGAAGCATGCCAGCATGGGCGGAGGTTCCACAGGAGGAAAACCCCCGAATAAGTTTAGCAGAGGAGCAGTTTCCCTACCTGGGAGGAGCATAAGATTTAAACCATATGGGAGTGCAAGTATGAGCCAGGGCGGTCGGCAAGCGGGAGTGTCCCGTTCCCACCATTCTAGACCTCCACTGCCCGTATGCACCACTTGTGGGAAAGACATCCTGGAGTGTGCAACTAGAAACCAGTAACCTGTTTTAAGTGTGGCCGAGCAGGTCACTATGCTACCTCTTGTACCACGGTCACCCCGAATTCCAACCAAGGCATCACTTGTTTCCAGTGCGAACGTCGAGGTCACATGAAGAAGGATTGCCCGATGAACAAGCCAGCAGCATCAGGGGCAAGCAGAGCTGCCTCCAACAGGCCACCAACTGCTAGAACTTTCAACATGACAGTGCAAGATGCCGTGAGGGACACGGATGTGATAGCAGGTACATTTTCCCTCAATTCAGTCAGTGCAAATGTTGTGTTTGATTCTGGAGCAACTAAGTCTTTTATATCTAGAGATTTTGCACATAAATTGAAACTTAAAACCCAACCGCTAAGGGAATCCTTGCAAGTAGAGATAGCTAATCAAGAAGTCGTTCCAGTTAATCAGATTCACCCCAATTGCAAAATAGAAATAGGAGGACGATCCTTCTGTGTTGATTTGATCCCTTTTAAACTACGGGAATTCGATGTTACTTTGGGAATGGACTAGTTGTCTCGTAATAATGCGCAAATAGATTGTAAAGGTAAAAAGGTTAAGTTGAAAACCCCAGGGAAGAAGGAAATAGTGTTTAAGGGGCTACGGCAGACCCAGACCATTTTAACTATGGCGCAGACCAAGAGACTGCTACGAAAAGGGAACGAAGCTTATTTGGCTTACGTTATAGACACCCAGAAAGAGGCGCCCAAGATACAAGATATTCCGGTATTTAACGAATTTGAAGACGTATTTCCTCAAGATCTTCCCGGATTACCGCTAGATAGGGTGATTGAGTTTGTTATCGAGTTAGCCCCGGGGACGGTGCCAGTTTCGAAGGCCCCGTACCGATTAGCACCAGTGGAAATGAAAGAGCTAGCAAAGCAATTACAGGAATTGTTGGATAAGGGTATGATAAGACCCAGTGTGTCGCCTTGGGGCGCACCAGTGCTGTTTGTTAAGAAAAAGGACGGGAGTATGAGGTTATGCATTGACTATCGAGAGTTGAACAAGCTAACCATAAAGAACAAGTACCCGTTACCAAGAATTAATGACTTGTTTGACCAGCTAAGAGGAGCTGTGTATTTCTCTGTTAGGCCAAATACACACTAATAATCAATAAAGTATGATCAAATAACAATTTAAAACTGTTTTTGTATTAACTCCTCTCTCAGTGATGTAAAAATCACAGAGAGGTGCTTAGGTTACAATGAATGATATTCATACACGATGATTACCCTTCTAGGGTTAACCTAACTGTATTTATAAGATATACAGCTTCGTACAATCGTTAATTGATTCTCCTATAATTAAGCTATACAATTGATATCAATTACGATTGCTACACGTCTTCTAAGTCAACCCAATCTCTTTGACAGCTATCCAATCTTCAAAGATATTGCTTCCATGTTTATCTTGAATTAACCTTTAATCTCTGTTGACCTGCAGACGCTTCTGCTAGACAGAGTTTAACAAACTCTGTTGCGCTTCCAGTCAGCAGTGTTTGCGCTTCCATCTGTCAGCGTATACTCAAACTCTCCTGCGACTGCTTTCATTAACAAGTTAAACTCTGTTGTTTCCCTGTAACACTTAAACACTGATATTAAATCACATCAATTATATCTAACAATCTCCCCCAACTTGTTCATTAGTAAAAATGTACAAGTTCACAGTAATTGATGATGTCAAAACAATCTAATATAATCATAGTGTCTAACATTTAAGCAGAGTTTAATCTTGACTTAACAAAAACTACAGAAAATTAGAATTACTTACAAACTCTTTCTACCTAACCTCCTTAAGATCTGGTGTTGTTCTAAGGTAGTCAATGAGTAACCTTCTTTCTGCATACTCCAGCTCTCTCTGCATAACTTGCTTGATTTCTCTCAACTGAGGATCATTATCTCCAATCTGATAGATTGCAGCTCTTAGAGAGTAGATTTTGTTCTTCCTCATATCATTTCCCAGCTTGATGAAATATGCCTTTTTAGATTCTAAATTGAAATCCAGAACTGTTACACCAAGATCAGTCTTCAATCTAGCACTGTTCTTCTGCATTTCAATCAGTTTTCCTTGATAATTTCTGTACTTAGGCACATACTCTTCAGCAGTCTTCGATCCAGTAAAAACTTTGGCTTTATGCATATATTCTTTTATAGAATTAGCAATGAGTGCTGTTCGTCGATTTCTGACCCTGAATATATACGGAACATACTGAAGTTCTTCAAACAATTTGAGCTTGATAGCATCTTCATTCACCCTATATACTGTTCCATCTTCCATAAAGTACAACAAGAAGTGAATATCTAAACTCTTCTGAATTCTGATGAACCAGTTGAACTGACTCCAGTTTGTCCAAATTCTCTTGAATCATACCAGAACCAGGAGAGATGAGTGATGAGGGATCTCTTGGACTGTTACTGATTCTAAAATCTCTTGTTGAACCCAAACCAGAAGTATTTTTGCCAGGAGGCTTTCCTGAACAAGCTCCGCTATGTTGGAAACTATCAATCCCTTCTGTTTGTGCTGGAACTGGAATCTTAGGCTTAGAGAATCCAGGTAAGAGTTTGCTTTGTACTGATAGAGATTCATTCACAACATGTGTAGCAATAGAGGTTGTGTCTATCTTTTTGTCTTTGTCTTCTTCACCCATTATCCCTTTCAGCTTTAACTTTGCATCAAGAGAAGATTTTCTTATCAACTTTCTTTCTTCTTCTTCTTCTTCTTCTCCTTGAATACCAACTACATTTTCTCTGATCACAATTCCTTTCTCTACAGGCCTTGAAGCTTTAGCAATCTTCTTTCCTTTTCCAGACTTCAATGCCTTCACATGTTCTTCTTGTAAAAGCATCTCTTCAGCATGAACATCTTCAAGTGTAGCACCCTCAGCATTTTCTTCAAGAAAAATCTTAGCAGCCAGCTCTTCATCTGTTTGTGGATTATCAGAGAATGAAAAATCCTTTTGTCTTGAAGTACTCTGAAGATTTGTATTTGCTGCTGAGCTTGATCTTGTTGATCTTGTAGACCTTCCAAGTCTTGGATTTGCAGCATCAGACTTTTTTAACCTCTTCTCTAGATTTGTACCCTCATCATCAAGATGATCCCTCTTTGACAGAGTTTGAGACTGCTTGCACTTAGACCTAGCAATTCTCTCCCCCTTTTTGACATCATCACCATCTGGAATCAGAATAGATGTTATTAACTCGAGAGAGCTTGCGATAGAGTCAACCTTTTTAGTTAGCAAAGTCTAATTTTGTTCAACTTTACACAATCGCTCAGTGAGAGTCTCCTATGCCTTAGAAAATTGTTGAAACAACTTTGACTTTTCTCTGTGAGATTTCTCCTCATGAGTAGCAACTTCAGTTCTGAGATCAAGAAGTGCTTTCTGATTCTAATCAAACCTGTGATTTAAAGCCTTAACCTGAATCACTGTTCCTTGGAGACAAGTTAGGATATCAGGATTTGAAATCTTCTGAGAGTTTTCCTTAAGAAATGTAGCTGCATGTCCAATAGGAAAAATGCAATCAGCCTTATACCATTCTGCACTTTGTTTCTCTAAGTACCCATCTTCAACATCCCAGACAGAAGGTCCTGCAAAGCCTGTCTTCACCCCTGATTTCAGTCCATCAGTCTGAACTTCAACATTAGATGGAAAGTCAGTTTCTGCTCTCCCCTCAGTAGAAAAAATATTGTCAGAGTCATCTTCACCTTCATCTGCAACTGAGGCAGCTTCTTCATTATGATCTGTAGCAGGTTCTGCTTGAGCAACCTGTTCTTCTTCATTAACAGCAGTTTGTTCTTGATGAGCAATTTGTGCTTGAGTAGTGTTTATCAGGACAAACTCTGAAGGTACATCTTTTGAAGATTGATCAATTTCCTCACCATGTTCAGAGCCTTGATGTGCATCAGAAAATAACTCAGTGTGAGATGCAACCTCTGTTTCTTCTAACACCACAGTAGGTTGATCTGCAACACCAGTGTCAGCAGAGTTTGTAGCAGGCATGGTTGTTGAAAGTGGATCTTCAACTTCAACAGAGAATGTCTGGAAATTTTCAGCAAAATCTTCCAAAGGAGCAATGACTGGCTCATCAGCTTGAAGTTCATTATCTGCTAAAGCAGGTTCAGTGATAATCTCTATCTCAACAACAGGAGTCTCCTTAGAGATATCCTGTGGAGCTTCAGCTTGAGCTTCATTTTCACTCTCAGATTCATCTACTAACAACCTTCTTCTCTTAGGCATAGGAGCCTCATCTTCTACAAGCCTGTTTATTCTTTGCTTTCTTGAAGGCCTGATAGCTCTAGATTTCTTTGGCTTAGATGGCTGAAGTTGAGTTGGTAGTTGAGTGTGTAATGAAGATTGAGATTTGGTTTGAAGTGAAGGTGAAGATTGAGTGTTTGGGTCAGCTATGAGTTGTGAAGTGGTAGCAGTAGGAGATGGAATGAATTTGGGTTTCGGTTGAGATTGAGACTGTGGTGTTGGTTCAGATATTATTGGTTCAACGATTGGTTCAGGTTGTGGTGATTGTGGTAGAGGTGAATCTTGAGGTTTATTGAGAAAATTCTGTAAAGCAAGTGGCAGAACAAAACCAGGTAGGTTCTCTTTACCAACATCCTTGTTGGTCATATCAGAGAATATTCTCTTATTGACTTCAAAAGGCTGAATCACATCAGCTTCATCAATGTCTAAGCCAGATACACAAGCAGTGAATAGTATTTGACAAAATCTAGCAAAGTATACTGTAGTAGGCTCTGACAGTTTAGCACCTAAATTCATTAAGACATAACGACCAAAATCAAAATTACTGCCATAAAGTAGAGAATACCCAATCTGCAGACTGTCCATGGGTATTGCATCCCAGTTGGTGACTTTCTTCTGGAATGTTCTTGTGATGCAGTCAAAGAAGAAGTTCCATTCTTTTCTGAGATTTGGCCTTTTGACACTGCCTAGCTTTGCAAGAGATTCCATGTACCCAATCTCTGTTAGCATTCCCCGCAGATTATTTTCAGAAACAACAGCATATGAAGTGTGAGTGTCGAAGCCCATGGTCTCTCTGATAGTTTGTGGAGTAATCACAAACTCTTGTTCATCATGAGTGAATATTATGGTTGGAGTCTCATTCTCTCCTCCAGCAACATAGACTGAGTTTTGCCAGAAAGTGGCAATTTGAGAAGCAGAGAGAGTAGAGGGTTCAATAAGAGCTTGCCCAATTTCTGAGTCGCGAAGAAAGTTCTGCATAAGATGAAACGCTTCTGGAGCACGTTCATTATCGAGTGGAGTGGGGCTGCAAAGTTGTTAGGAACAAATCGAAGACCAACAACAGTAAAAGGTTTAGAAGCCATTAGATCAAGAATAGAGCAGAAAATGACAGTGAAAATGGTATGTAGGAAATGTGTTTGTGAGAATGTCGAAGTGAAAAATGAGAGAACGGTGAGATGTAATTTTGTGATGTGAGAGTAAAAATGAATCGTTATACACAAAAGTGATTAGAGTTGTAATTAAAAATCAAAACCCAACCGTTTGTGTATTAAAACACGCAACCGTTGCCTAGATTAATGTGTGAGTGGGACACAATAATGGGTGAGTGAGACACGTGTCAAGCATGCAATGGATCAATTAAACATGCGCAGTAAAATAGCAGTTATCACTGCTGTTCTCTCTCCTATTTCCAATACACATTAACTGTACGACACCCACTAACAGTTGTCACATAATACATGCAATATTTCAAAAACTCTTTGAACTCCAATTAAGTATTATGTCCGAAATAAAATAATACCTTAGAGTATTTAACAAAATCCAACAGTGTTTACCAATCCTCCATCTTTATTACTGTAACCCTTTCAAACTCTGCACAGTGTGAATATGAGTGTGTGTGCAGCAGAGTTTACTAAGTCAATATTTAGAGCATCTAATATTTTATAAAATCCATAAAGTAAATCAGTAAACATTGGATGCACAAACTCTTACAGTAAACTTTTAATATCTGATGAATGCTAAACTCTGTAGATGAAAAATAATATACAGTAACTCTGAATTTTCCTATACCCCCTTCTTACTAAGCAAAAAAAAAACTATACCTTTTTTTTTCTTTTTCTCTCCAGTAATCAGAGGTTGGAACTAGTCACCAAAAATCCAGTAATTTTAGCCCTTATCTTTTGATAAGTTCCTAGGTCTTCATAGTCCTTGACTAGTCACCAAAAATTAAGGAACTTTAGCCCTTACTTTTACCAGCAAGTTCCTGGGTCGTCCTAGTTACAACATAATCTCAAAGGAGTGCTAAATAGCCTATCTAACTGCTATGGGGGTTTACTATTTACAGAAGCTAACTAATCAGAGTTTGAATTAACAGAGTTTATCTGACAGAGTTTAGAATTCATCAACATCAAAAGTTAATCGTGAGAGGCAATGCACACACTGTTTACAGATTCAGAGTTTAGGATTGATAACCTAAGAGATGCTATAAATATGGAAACAGTATCATGATGTGTAAAAATTTCTGCACAGTTTAAGATTGGATCGCAGATAACTTAAAAGGATTCATGACTAATAACTGTGAATCATGCATCATACATTTTTCTTCATTGGTTTTTATGTTCAGACAGAAACATATTCAGAGTCTCATCAGAGTTTAATCATTATTGCAGCAGATTTTGACAAACAGAGTATGCTAACAGTATAAAAACACACATGAAGAGATTCTAAGCACAGACTTAAATTCACATAAACATTAGCAACATATTGTTCAAGAAAATTTATGAAACTAACAAATATCTCTAATCAAAACCTGAGACCATTCCTAGTTCATTTACCAGCCTTGTAAATGTAGCTTCACTCAAGGGTTTGGTGAAGACATCTGCAAGTTGCCATTCAGTAGATACAAAATGGAGCTCAATGTTGCCTTCCTCTACATGCTCCCTGATAAAGTGATACCTTATGCTGATGTGCTTGGTCATTGAGTGTTGTACTGGATTACCTGTCATAGCAATAGCACTTTGATTATCACAAAAAATAGGTATTTTGCTATACCTCAATCCATAATCCAGCAGTTGATTCTTCATCCATAGAATCTGTGCACAACAGCTACCAGCAGCAATATACTCCGCTTCAGCTGTAGATGTGGATATTGATTTCTGTTTCTTGCTGTACCAAGAAACAAGTCTGTCACCAAGAAATTGACAACTTCCACTGGTGCTTTTTCTGTCAATCTTACAGCCTGCAAAGTCTGCATCAGAGTAGCCAAGTAGGTTGAAATCTGATTCTCTTGGATACCACATCCCTAAAGTTATAGTGCCCTTGAGATACTTAAAAATCCTCTTTACAGCGGTTAGATGTGGTTCTCTTGGATCTGCCTGAAATCTTGCACACAGACATGTTGCATACATGATATCAGGTCTACTTGCTGTTAAATAGAGAAGAGAGCCAATCATTCCTCTGTAGCTTGTCATATCTACTGGTGACCCTGTATCTTTGTCCAATTTAGTTGCAGTTTCCATGGGAGTTGTTGCAGATGAACAGTCAAGCATGCTAAATTTCTTGAGAAGATTTCTGGTATATTTTGCTTGATTGATAAAGATACCATCATCTGTTTGCTTCACCTGTAAGCCTAGAAAATAACTAAGCTCTCCCATCATGCTCATCTGATATCTGGACTGCATGAGCTTGGCAAATCTTTTACAGAGTTTATCATTAGTAGACCCAAAAATTATGTCATCTACATAGATTTGAACTAATAACAGATCACTACCAAGTTTGAAATAGAACAAGGTTTTATCAATTGTACCTCTGTTGAACCCACTTTCCAAAAGAAACTGAGCCAAGGTCTCATACCATGCTCTTGGTGCCTGTTTAAGTCTATAGAGAGCCTTGTCAAGCCTGTAGACATAATCTGGATGCTTGGGATCTACAAATCCTGGTGGTTGTTCAACCAACACTTCTTCTTCAAGTTTTCCATTCAGAAAAGCACTTTTCACATCCATCTGAAAAACCTTGAATTTCTTGTGAGAAGCATATGCTAAAAAGATTCTTATTGCTTCCAACCTTGCAACTGGAGCAAAAGTTTCATCATAGTCTATGCCTTCCTGCTGTGAATAGCCTTTGGCCACAAGCCTGGCCTTGTTTCTTGTAACAACCCCATCACTGTCAGTCTTGTTTCTGAAAACCCATTTGGTACCAACAACAGATCTATCCTTTGGTCTTGGTACAAGAGTCCAGACTTTATTCCTCTCAAATTCATTTAACTCTTCATGCATTGCTGTTATCCAGTTAGCATCTTGAAGAGCTTCTTCCACTTTCTTTGGTTCAGATTTGGACAAAAATGCATGAAACAGACATTCATTTGTTGTAGCACTTCTTGTCCTCACTTTTGCATCTGGATCTCCAATAATTAGATCAGGTGTATGAGATTTTGTCCATTTCCTTGCTGAAGGTAAATGACTTCTGTCAACAGTTGATCCTCCCCCTTGATCAATGTTCTCCTGATCATCTTGTTGCCTTTCTTCATTTTCTGAGGCTCCCCCTGAATTCGATCGCTCAGAGTTTAAGTTGTCAGATTTTGAACCAACAGAATTTGAATCATCAGATATTGATCCAGATTTTTCATGTGATTCACTTTCAGAATATGAATCATCAGAGTTTTGTTCTTCATACTCCCCCTCAACTGGTTCTCTCCTTTGTTCTGACTGAACAATTTCTTCTGTGTTTACCAGTAGAGGTTCAGAGTTTGCATCAACAGAGTCTGTTAGAATCGTTCCATCAGAGTTTATTTCGTCAGAGATTAGATCTTCATTTTCAAAATGTAGTTGATCATGGTCATTGACATCTTCAAGTCCAGTTATTTTCTTGTCATCAAAAGACACATGAATAGATTCCATAATCACCTTTGTTCTCAGATTATAAACTCTGAATGCCTTAGTTGACACAGGATAACCAATAAAAATTCCTTCATATGCCTTCAGGTCAAATTTGGTCAACTGTTCAGGATGAGTCTTTAACACAAAGCATTTGTACCCAAAAATATGAAAATATTTCAGGTTAGGCTTCTTCTCTTTCACCATCTCATATGGTGTTTTCCCATGTCTGTTGATCAGAGTAGAATTTTGAGTAAAACAGGCAGTTTGAATTGCCTCTGCCCAGAAATAGGTTGGCAATTTTGCTTCTTCAAGCATGGTTCTGGCAGCTTCTATCAAAGTTCTGTTCTTCCTCTCAACTACACCATTCTGTTGTGGAGTGCCAGGTGCAGAAAACTCTTGTTTAATTCCTTTATTCTTGCAAAATTCTTCTATTGTTGAATTCCTAAATTCAGTTCCATTGTCACTTTTGATAATCTTCACTTGATTCTTTGACCCTTTGTCCAGCTGCATTATATGTTCTGTCAGAGTTAATGCAGTTTCATCCTTCTTTGCTAGAAAATACACCCAAGTGTATCTGGTGTATTCATCAACAATGACTAGAGCATATTTCTTCTTTCCAAGAGACATAACATTCACTGGTCCAAAAAGATCAACTTGTAGAAGATGATAAGGATCAACAATTGAAGACTCAGACTTGCTTTTGAAGGAAGCCTTTCTCTGTTTGGCCTTTTGACATGAATCACACAGGCCATCTGCATTTAACAAGGACTTTGGAAGTCCTCTCACAAGATCATTCTTTATCAGCTCATTGATGTTGTTCAGATTTAAATGAGAGAGCTTCTTATGCCACTTCCAACTCTCTTCACTGGACATTCTTGTTGACAGGCACATAGTCTTTCCAGCAGAGTTTGTCAACAAGCTTGCTTCATAGATATTGTTGCGCCTTTGTCCAATCAAAACAACTTTTCCAGTAGATTTGCTGATAACCTCACAGTATCCAGGTTGAAAATCAACATGATATCCTCTATCACAAATTTGACTCACAGATAGCAGATCATGCTTGAGTCCTGGAACCAGAGCTACATTAGTGATGATGACACTTCCAAGATTGATATTGCCATATCCCAGAGTACGTCCTATGTTGCCATCTCCATAGGAAACTTTTGGGCCAGCCTTCTCTTCAAAATCTGATAGCAGGGCTTTATTTCCTGTCCTGTGTCCAGAACATCCACTGTCCAAGACTAGGGTACTCTCCCTGATGCCCTGCAATCACAAACAATCACTGATTGTTAGTTTTAAGGATCCAGACTTGCTTGGATCCTTTTGCTTTATTTAATTTGTTAGCTTTTGCAGCGGATTTGTCATTATCAGAGTTTAAACTAACATTTTCAGACTTAGCACCTGCAGAATTAACTTTAACCCATTTCAAATTAGGTTTCAGTTCATAATAATTATGATAAATAGCATGATAATTCTTGCAAGTATAAATTGAGTGCCAAGTACTTCCATAATGTTTGCACAGAGTTTGTGGTCTAGGTTTGACATTATTCTTTTTTACTCCAGATTTGAAGGGTAAAGAATTAATGTCTTTGTTCTTCCTGCAGAAACTAGCAAGATGATTAGTACTACCACAGTTATGACAAGTTTTTCTAGGTGCAAATGTAGCAAGCATTGGCTATTTCCTGATGTAATGCCTATCTTTCCATTTCTATTTTTCCTAGGCATTTTCTGTTTGTTGACAGATTTTATCTCTTTAAGCTTTTGCTTAAGTTGTTTATCTGTCATTGAACCAATGTTAACCTGTTTTGTACAGGTTTTTACTGGTTCACTTTTAACAGCTCCATGTTCAGTTTTAACTATACCATGAACAAATTTTCTAGTTGGAAGAGTTTGCCTAACTTTCACATGATTTAGAAATCTAAGCTCATCTTCCTCACAGTACCCTAAACCAACAGTGTCAGCTTGAAAAATCTCATGAGTATCTTTTCCAGAATTAGTCCAAGTTTTAATTGTATTATTAGCCTTTTCTAACTCAGATTCTAATTGCTCATTCCTTCCAAGCAATTCCTGTTCTAGATAGACAGCATCATCTCTCTTCTTTTGAACTTGCTGCATGTTAGCAAGTCTCTTTTCTACAAGCTTATTTCTCTCTTTGAGTTCAGAATTCTCATTTTTAATCATCTCATTCTCTAAAGTCTGATCCCTATAACTGATATGTAAAGCCTTAAGATAAATCCTTAATTCAGATACATTATCAGTATTATAAGCATAAGTAGTCAGAGGTACCTTATTTTCAGAATTATCAGCTTCATCTACAATAGTAGTCATGAGAGCATAGTTCACCTCCTCATCTGAATCTGAGGTGTCTGCCCAGTCTTTGCCTTTGGTGTAGAGTGCCTTTTCAGTTTTACCCTTCTTGCACTCAGGAGCATAGTGACCCATCTCCTTACACTTGTAGCATTGAATCTCAGACTTATCTTTCTTCCCAGATTTGGAGTCCTTTCTCTCAGATTTGCTGAAATTCTTCCTGTCAGACTTTGTATCATTCTTGGAGAATCTCTTTCCCTTTTTGAAGTTCTTGAATCCCATCTTTTTGAAGGTCTTTACCATCAACGCAGCCATTTGCATCATCTCTTCATCATCTTCAGAATCAGATGATCCATCTGTGTTTGAGTCAATATCAGAGTTTGATGACTCACTTTCTGAATGAATGACCAAGGCTTTTCCTTTTGCCTTCTTCCTTGATGCTTCTTTCTTTGAAGGTCTTTCTTCAACTTTCAGAGCAACAGACTTTGACTTCCTGCCTGATCTTCTGCTTCTCTGCTCCAATTCCAGTTCATAAGTCTTGAGCAGTCCATAAGTCTCATCAATATCAGTTTCAGCAAGGTCATAGTTGTCTCTAATAGTGGTTATCTTTACATCCCACTTTTCAGGTAGAGAAAGAAGAAACTTGAGATTTGAATCTTCTAGATCATATTCTTTATTCACCAGTGACAGATCATTGAGAAGTTTACAGAATCTGTCAAAAGTTTCAATCATTGTCTCCTCAGATCTAGCCTCAAAATGTTCATACTCTTGTGTGAGTATGTTCCTTCTATTCTTCTTAATTGCAGCAGTCCCCTGACATCTGACCTCAAGGGCATCCCAGATCTCTTTTGCAGTCTTACAGTTTATCACTTTGTTAGACATAACATTATCTAATGCACTATGAAGGAGATGTCTAACCTTTGCATCCTTGCCAATAGATGAGATGTCTTCAGGAGTCAGATCTTTCTTCTCTTTTGGAACAGATTTAGATTATTGTCCAGCAGTAACAACAGATAATTTTTTTGGCATATGAGGACCTTCATATATCCTATCAAGATATTCTGGATCTGTAGCCTCCAGAAACATAGCCATTTTCACCTTCCAGGTAGAGTATTCTACTGGCCTGAGTATGGGAACCCTGATTGTCTCATATCGGCTCACTGTTGTAGGTTGAGCCTTCTCAGCACTTAAGCCTGTTGTGGGAGGAGGTATTTCTGTCATTGATTATAGTAGTATTTGTGTGGATCTTAAGCTGTAGTGAATTAACAGATTAGCTCTGATACCAATTGTTAGGCCGAATACACACTAATAATCAATAAAGTATGAGCAAATAACAATTTAAAACTGTTTTTGTATTAACTCCTCTCTCAGTGATGTAAAAATCACAGAGAGCTGCTTAGGTTACAATGAATGATATTCGTACACGATGACTACCCTTCTAGGGTTAACCTAACTGTATTTATAAGATATACAGCTTCGTACAATCGTTAATTGATTCTCCTATAATTAAGCTATACAATTGATATCAATTACGATTGCTACACGTCTTCTAAGTTAACTCAATCTCTTTGACAGCTATCCAATCTTCAAAGATATTGCTTCCATGTTTATCTTGAATTAACCTTTAATCTCTGTTGACCTGCAGACGCTTCCGCTATAACAAACTCTATTGCGCTTCCAGTCAGCAGTGTTTGCGCTTCCATCTGTCAGCGTATACTCAAACTCTGCTGCGACTGCTTTCATTAACAAGTTAAACTCTGTTGTTTCCCTGTAACACTTAAACACTGATATTAAATCACATCAATTATATCTAACATTATCCAAGATTAACCTGAGAACCGGATATCACCAACTGAAGATTAAACCTGAAGATATTCCAAATACTGCCTTCCGTACTAGGTATGGGCATTATGAGTTCTTGGTGATGTCGTTTGGATTGACCAACGCCCTAGCAGCTTTCATGGATTTAATGAATAGAGTGTTCAAGGAATATTTGGACCAGTTTGTTATAGTCTTTATTGATGATATTTTGATCTACTCAAAGACAGAGAAAGAACACGCTGAACATTTGAGGATAACCTTAGAGACTCTCCGGAAGGAGCAATTATATGCCAAATTCTCAAAGTGTGAGTTCTGGAAAAATGAGGTGCAATTTTTAGGGCACGTAATCAACAGAGAAGGAGTGCTAGTTGACCCCTCCAAGATAGAGGCAATTTCAAATTGGGAACGACCAACCACTCCAACAGAGGTAAGGAGTTTCATAGGGTTAGCAGGATATTATAGACGATTTGTTCAAGATTTTGCAAAGATTGTAGCCCCATTAACTCGACTTACCCGTAAAACTGAGAAATTTGAATGGACTGAAAAATGCGAGAAGAGTTTTCAAGAGCTGAAGAAGAGGTTGGTAACGGCCCCAGTGTTGGCGTTGCCTGATGGAAAAGGAGATTTCGTGATTTACAGTGATGCTTCGCATAAAGGATTGGGATGCGTGCTTATGCAGCACGATAAAGTGATAGCATATGCGTCAAGGCAATTAAAGGATTACGAGATCCGATACCCCACCCATGATTTAGAATTAGCAGCAATCGTTTTTGCCTTAAAAATTTGGAGGCACTACAGAAGTGTGAGATTTACACTGACCATAAGAGCCTTAAGTACATTTTTACGCAAAAAGAGCTTAACATGCGCCAGAGGAGATGGCTAGAGCTAATCAAGGATTACGACTGTGAGTTTCGTTATCACCCGGGCAAAGCCAATGTGGTGGTTGACGCCCTTAGTAGGAAAGAGAAGCTCAAGATGATAACTACAGAGGAAGAATTGATAAAGGACTTTGAGAAGTTGGAAATTGAGATTAAGATACCTAAAGAAGGTCAAGAAAAGTTGATGGAAATTCGAATCCAACCCCCATTGTTGGAAAAGATTAGGCTATGCCAAGAGCAAATGATAGAAGCAGAAAAAAACTCGACCGAGAAGTTAATGACTGGGGAAGAAATCAAGTGTGAAAGAGATAAAGACGGGATCATGAGATACATGTGGAGGATATGGGTCCCAAATGATCAGGAACTCAAGGCCGAAATTTTATATGAGGCACATAGCTCAAGGTACTCAGTGCACCCCGGTAGTACCAAGATGTATAGGGATTTGAAAGAGTACTATTGGTGGCCCAACATGAAAAAGGACGTTGCAGAGTGGGTAAGTAAATGCTTAACCTGCCAGAAAGTGAAAGCAGAGCACCAGAGGCCCAGTGGACTTCTACACCCCTTGGAGATTCCCGAATGGAAATGGGAACATATAGTAATGGACTTCGTAGTAGGTTTGCCAAGGACCAAAGCAAGCCATGACGCCATATGGGTGATTATAGACCGACTAACAAAGTCAGCTCACTTTCTACCGATCAACGAAAGGTATACGGTCGACAGGCTGGTAGATATCTACCTAAAAGAGATAGTGGCGCGACATGGAGTTCCAGTCGCCATAGTGTCCGACCGAGATCCTAGGTTCAACTCCAGATTTTGGAGGAGCTTCCAAGAATGTGTAGGAACCAGGCTAAACATGAGTACGACCTACCATCCCCAGACAGACGGGCAAAGTGAAAGGACCATCCAGACACTAGAAGATATGTTGAGAGTCTGTGCTATAGACTTTAGAGGAAATTGGGATGATCACTTGCCATTGATTGAGTTTTCCTACAACAATAGTTTCCATTCAAGCATAGGAATGCCGCCTTACGAGGCCCTTTATGGAAGGAAATGCTGATCCCCCTTATATTGGGATAAAGTTGGAGAGCGAAAGATGCTCGGGCCTGAGATGGTCCAACGGACAAAAGATGTAGTGGATCTAATCAGAGGGCGACTGGTAGCAGCCCAGGATCGACAAAAGAAATATGCCGACTTAGCTCGGAAAGGAAAAGAATATGAAGTGGGAGATTTAGTGTTCCTGAAGGTATCTCCTTGGAAAGGATTAATGAGATTTGGAAAGAAAGGAAAGCTGAGCCCTAGATATATTGGACCGTTTGAGATCTTAAGACTTATTGGGGAGCTAGCTTATGAAATGGCATTGCCCCCGAACCTGCAGCAAGTGCACAATGTGTTCCATGTCTCAATGCTGAGGAAGTATAACCCAGATGCCAAACACATAGTGGAATATGAGCATGTGGATATGCAACCAGACTTGACCTACGTAGAGCAACCTGTGGAAATCATAGACAGAAAAGGTCAAGTGCTCCGAAGCAAGGTCATCAAGCTTGTCAGAGTTTTGTGGCAGAACCACAACATAGAAGAATCAACCTGGGAACTAGAAAGTGCAATGATGGAAAAGTACCCCCATTTGTTTTCAAACTGATTCCGGGACGGAATCCTTTTAAGGAGGGGAGACTGTAAGAACCCAGATTTTCGTTAGAATTAAAACTTTTTTTTTCTTATGTAATAATATAGGAGTACATAGTGGTTATGACTACGATGTAACGAATGTTTATCGAATGAATGGGATGGAATTTAGATTCAAATATTTATATGTCATGAAGAATACTTTTGATTGACAGCATAGATAAGAATGATCTATCTCCTAAGGATATAAGTTATATTATTCCAAGAAAGATTATTCTTGTGTCATCCAAATCAATATCTGTTATTAGTCCAGCGGTTCCGTAAAAGGGTTAAGGAACGCCCAAAAGAGGACCAGAACATTCTAATAAATATAAGGAATAAAAGAAATAATAAAGTGTGAATAGTGATTTTGGTGGAGATGGGAATATTATTAGACGACGCTATATAGAAGTATTCCGAGCGGAAATCTTAGTTCGTATTAGTGATCCAGGAGGAAAATAAGTGTATGTAAAGGCCGTCGGCTTCAGAAAAATAACACTTTTATTTTCTCCGAGAATTCCATGGACACTGCAAGACATAAGGAATTATTAAAGGGATTTAAGGAAATTAAATTCGAGAAGTATTAAGAAAGATGGAGAATGCTATTATAATTATTAAGAAGGTTTTCGGTAAAACCCTAACTAGAAACGAATGAGTTATTCCCTCGAACGATCAACGAATTAAGCAATAAACGGACAAAGAAACAAGCAGAGGGAGCAAGAGTCATGCATAAGCTACTAGAAAATATCTAGTAACCAATATAGTTACAAGAGTAACTAGAATCAAGTGATCAACCAAGTACTTAGCAATCTAACTACTAGTTAGCCTTAAACCACCACAAAATCAACACTTGTCTCTCCATTTTCATCATCCCTTGCATCATCACTTTAATAAAGGTGTTATAGATGAGATATTATCTTAGAAACATCACTTTATGCATTATTGAAAATCAACCAAGCAAAATAACTCATCTTTCTCTCCATTTACATCCATTCGGCTACACCATTAATTCCAAAACAAAAATCAAGCTTCCAACCATCATTTGATCTTGTAATTTTTATGGTGAGTCTTACATTTCATAAAAATGATCTCCTCAAAATCCTAGCTTCAATCTCATCTTTTTTCATTTTCAAATAAATCCTCCAAGGTGAGGGTGAATAGTGTTTTTCAAGAACTAACATTGTTTTCTTTGATTCTTATGGTTGATCTAGCTACTATAAGGCCACACAAGGATAGATCAAGGCTTAATAAGGCTCTAGAACACTCTAAGGAAGGTAATCATCACTTGAAACCCTAGGCCTTACTTTGAGATTTTGCATGCTCTTGATGGATTTAGTATAAGATGTGTTATTAGCATGATTATGATTTAGTTTTGGTAAATGTTAAAAATAGTTTAGATGAATGGAAAGGCATTACTTGGCCTCAGTTCATGGTGATATATCATGTATATGTTATTTGGAATGGATACCATGATTATTGGAAGGTTTGGAATTTAGAAATATTCGATTTATAGCCGTCGTAATGCCGAAATTTCGTTAACCTTAAGAACACGAACTTGACAGTAGATGTGACTCACTGGTTTGCTTCTATTTATGCCATGATAAGCTAGATTATGTTATGAGCTTCGTTTTGACATAAAGATCGCATGAAACGAACTTACGGTTTAGGAGTAATGATTAAATTCGTAAAAGTGGTTCGGAACCGTAATCAAAAGTTCGTAACCAAAATTGGATCCCTTTAATATTATGAAATCAGTGGCGAATCTTAATAATTAAATAATAGAGATCATAAGGACGGTGTGGGAGAAGTGTTAGGTCCAAATGTGTTGTAGAGGGGGGGGGGTGAATACAACTTTTCGAATATGAGAAGCAATAAATACGATGCAATAAATGAACACGCAGATTCAAGGAATATATTTCTTTATATATAACTTGAAAAGGTTGCTACAACATTCATTACAAAGTATAACAGAAGTTCAGAGAGAAGTGAATGATTCTAAGCTCTGTGAATGTACTCTCTCTCTTTTTCTTGTGTTTTCTCAATATTGCTCACTAACTAAAAACATTACACAAGTGCTTCTATTTATACTACATGTAATCTATGTCCTGTAGTCTTCAAAGACTAAGATGTACGTGGCCCAATGATGTCCACATAAATCTTGCCTTATCTTGAAAGCTTGGAAATCTGCCAATCAGAAGATGCCATGTGTCATGTTGAAGCTGCACTCTAAGTAGAACTTCTACTTGAGAATTTCTACTTAGCCATCTCGAAATTTCTAAGTCGAACTTCTACTTAGAAATATTCTACTTGGCCATCCAGAACATTTAGTACTTAGAAAATATTCTGGTCTTCAACTTGAAACTTCAATGCACATCTTGAGCTTGTGATATCTTCATGTCTTCTTTATTCTTCACCAAGCTCTTGAACATGGATCTTTATTACTGACATAAACTTGCTATCAATGTCCTGACACTTGATGCACTGGTCTGGTTCATAAGTGACTAGTCTTGATAGTGTTTCTGCTTCTTGAATAAATTACCATATTCACTTAGTAACTTGGCTTTCCAATATTTGCTTTCCTTCTTGTTCACTTGAAATCAATTGGTCTTGTTGATACTGATAGTTATGATCTTGATTCTCGAATTCTCAAATCACTGAGGCATGAACAACTTTGACTTGAACTTCTCTCAATGATTTCTTCTTGGCTTGACCATAGTTAACATGTTCAATTGTATCAATTACCTTGTCTTCATATAGTGTTGATTTCTTGTGACTTCTTGTTCTTGATTGTCTTCTGGTTAAGTATCTTTTCTTTTAATTGAGTTACATTAGTTATAGTGTTACAAGTTTATACACTCTGCCTTTCAATCTCCCCCAATTTGATTGTCTAACAATGACATTCAAATTAATGAAGGATAACTCAACTAAACAAGAGACGAGAAAAGATAATTAACATTACAGTCTTGAAAAATATACAATTGAAAAGTATTTGAAAACAATACAAAGAACTTAAACTAGAAACAGAATTCGAACCTCGAATTAAAGATCATTTGAATGATTCCTATCACCTGGATTATTTCATATCTTTTAGTCAAACTTATATCACCTTATTGGATTCACTCTAAGGTGAATTTTCCTCAAGTGAGTTAAAGCAACCGAAAGACATGAAGTTTTTCCAACTTCAAGTTCACACCACTCTGACCTTTAACCCTAATTCCGTTTCCTCTTCCTAGCTTCAGCAGCTTGATCTTTCTCTTCTTTTTGCTTTCCGCGCTTCTCCTTCTGCTGCTTTTGTTTCTTATATACTGGATCATGAAGCTGCGTCCACCTAGCATTCAACAAACTTACTGCTTCCATTTCTAGAGGGTTCCTGGGTTCTGGGTAAGGATGTTTGAAAAGCCTTCTGAGTTTGTCCACCTCCTGAGTAGTCCTGATCTTTGGAATGTCCTCAAATTTCTTCATTACAAGCTGAGGTTTCCAATGAGATTTATCAGCTTTAAACTGACAGTAGATCATTTTGGGATAGCCCTTAACACGGTTAGTATTGTGGACACTAGCCGCATCTTGCTCCATTCGCTTCTTTTCCACTACTACATCAGATAGGTAACTCACGAGTCTCTGCTTTTCTTTCACATACTTAACTTCCACATCTTCCCATTTGAACACATATAACACTTTCTCCAGAAATGCAGCATCTTGAGTCTGCAGCAGCCATTTTCTACTCATATGCAAGAGTGTTTTATGCTGGTCTGCATCTATGAATACTAAGGCATCAGCTGTATCATCAACAAACGAGTGTATCCAGTATACACTGTCTCTTCCTGGAACACCAATTGACTCCCTTATCTCTCC
This sequence comes from Kitagawia praeruptora, assembly GCA_037693485.1. NCBI lineage: Eukaryota > Viridiplantae > Streptophyta > Magnoliopsida > Apiales > Apiaceae > Kitagawia > Kitagawia praeruptora. Next base: position 58,156,232 of record CM075345.1, read on the forward strand.
TTGTTCCAGTTCTCCAGAAGGAAGATTCAGAGCTTCATCTACATTCTTCATAGCTTGAAGAATATTCCATTTCTTTTCTATTAGCTCTGGTTCAACCTTCACATTATCAAGAGGGTTTGGAGCAATGATATCACACTTCCACACCTCATTGCTCTTCTTGAATATGGCACTTTCAATGATCTTCACTAATTTATCTTTAAGCTCAGACGCGAATCCCTTACTCATCATTTGTCTACAGACGGCCTTAAGAGATTCCACTGAAAGTTCCATTAAGTCCTTTTCCTCCATGCTCACCCTCTTCAATTTACTGTCAACCACCATCCGGACAACATTAGGATATGCTGAGAATTCTGGACCCTTGTCCTCTGCTAGCTGCATTAACTGATCCCTATACAGAATGCTTAGATTCTCAGAATGAGAGTATTGAATTTTTGTTGCTAGCAAGAACAACTCTGATGCAGATCTTCTCGTCATGAATTGGTCATCCACATATAGGAAAGACATTGGGACTCCTTCTGTCAAAGACAATATAACCTGCCACTCCTTAAGCGTTGCATTGTATCCAACTCTGACTTTAGAAATTAATCTCTTCAATGCACTTATGTAGTCCGCAGCCATTGGATTCTGCAAATTCAGGTTGTAGAGCAGATCATCTGCCTCCTTGTTATGAACTCCTTTCGCACAGGGTCCCATCATTATCTTCCTTGCGTCATCCCACTTCTGCCCTATCCTTTTCTTGTCCAGATCCACTTGAGGATCAGGCGATCAGCTAGCCTTGCAAGCTCATGATCGTACTGCTTCCCTTGTAGCTCCACTTTCTTTTCTAGAAACACAGCACGTTCTTGCATTGCCTTCATTTTAAAGAACTCAGCTTGTTCCAAGGCTAACCGTTGAGACTTAAGAGTTTCCTCATCAACAGAAACTTCTTCAGGCATTCCGAAAGACATCCCAGCACCTCCACCTTGATCCTTCAATGATCTCTTTATAGCATGTTCCAAAGGTATGTCTTCCATATCGGAATCTGAGTCAAGTACCACCTGTACTTTTTCTTGATGACTCTGGTCAACGAATGGCTCATCTTGCTCAATCGCTATTGCCTTACCCTTTCTCCTCCTCAGAGCCTCTTCATCAATAGACGGCTCAATTTCTTTCTCTTTGACAAGATCAGCTTGTTCTTGAATTTCTTCGATTTGAACTCCCTGCTGTCTCGTCTCCTTTCCACTCTCCCCCTTAGGTGAGTTATCCTGAACTCCACCTTGGTCTCCAGATCCACCAGCTGCATAAGAATCTTCAAAACCAGAACCATAGGCTCCTGCTCCACTAGCACCACCTGTACCAGCATCGGGGGGAGGTTGTTGCGGGTTGAAACACTCCTGGGGCACAAAACTTCTGATTGCGAACATCACTCTACTGATCTCCACAGCCAGAGTATCCATTGTAATCTCCATGGCTCCCATCCTCTCATTCAGAGTGTTTCCCAAGACACTACCAGCATGGCCCAAGTCATTTACCTTGTTTGTCAAATCATTAAAAGCTGTAGCTTGACTTGCCATTCGTGCTGCGTAGTCATCAAGAGCCCTTTGATTGTTTCCAATGTTCATCCCTAACTGCCCCATCGTCTGCCCAAACTGCTTCATTTGATTTTCCATAGAAGTCATACGTGTATCAAGATTTTCAATATTAAGGGACGGTGTTTGGTTTAGGTGACCTCGCTCTAATACTCGTTCTGTTAGTATTTGGCGCTCGGTTTCGGGCCTTAAAAATGAAGGTCCCTCTCTCCCTAACCTCTCACACACACTCCCTGTCTCACGCTCGTGTATTTCTTCAATAATTGATCCAAAATATGAAGCAGTACCTGCAGAAACTGGATAAGCAATATAATTTGCAGTAATGGGATCAATTGCTGTTGGTTCCTGAGTTGGAATCTCAGGCTGAGAGGCTACAAAGTGTTCTTGTACAACATCAGAACCGATCCTCTTTGCAGCATCAGTACGTACCGGTGAAGGTACGGCTGAAGCTTTTAAAGCTTCATGTCATTTTGAAGCAACAGTATCTTCAAGAGGTACATAATCATCATCAAAATCCCTATGTGCAGATTGTTCAAGGGGAGAACCACTCTCGTGAGGTGGAGTGGTTGCGTGTGACACACTAGGGTTTGACTAAGGTTTAGAAGTAGCAGCATGAGAAAATTTGGCTTTCTTTCGAGTAAGAGGCTGCTCTTCGGGGTCACTCTCCTCATCATATCCTACATTTTCATGTGCTGGCTGTTTGGATTCCGGTGACAGGGGTGGCAGAGAATTAGAAATATAGCTCTCACCCTGGGATAGATCCTGCGGGCTAGCAGTCTCTTGGGTCTGGGAATCAGAAACATAGGAAGAGGAATGAGTAGTATGCAGAGAGAGATTACCTGATTCATTACCTTGTTCGTCACCGCTTTGCTCATCAGGAATCTCTTCAAATGCCTCAGCATGAGCAGACCGATTCTGAGCATATGATGAAACTTGCGATGATTCCACCAAGGTGGTAACTCCTGCATCATATATAAGCCACTGTTGAATGTTTTCAGGAATTGACATTGGTTTACCTTGATGTTTGTCCTGATTATCAATTGTTGAAAGTGACTTAGTGCCCATCCCTAGTGGTGCAGATGTTGGACTTCTGGCAAAACTCTGTCTAACGGCAAGAGCATCCTTCGATATTAAATCATTAATCAGCATCTGTAGGAACCGAGGAAACCAGCAGACTACATCTGTTGTGTTGAGGTCTCTGCTTGCAGGAGATCCCATTACACCCACTATCTCAGAGAGAACTATGCGTCCATAATTTATATCCAGTTCTCTTGCTAGGGCAATTCCAAAGGTTTGCATGGGAATGGAAATTTGATGGAAATCGCTTTCTCGTGCCCGAAAACATCTTGTGATAGCCTCGAAAAAGTAATTCCATTCCACATGAAAGAATTGTTTTTGGATGTTTCCAGTGATCCGGCCAGACGGAGGATAACATCCTATTTCTTCAAAGAAACTGAGACGTTCTGCAGCTGTAGGTTCTGGAGCATAAGCATCTTTTATCGGGAATCCCAGAACCCTGTTGACAATTTCTTCATTGACCTCATATTCCTGACCCGCTAAGGTAAACCTGAAACCATAGGGGGTTGATTTGCTCCCAAAAGAAACCGCACTAGTCCATAATTGCTGTAAAGCATCATGTACTAGTGTAGGTTTAGCAGTAAAAGCATCGCTAGCTTTGGAATACAAATTGAGAAATCGTATCCAAGACTTAAAGCGCGGGAGTTGATCACCAATTTCCGTAGAAATATTATAAAAATTGTTTTTAGCAAGTGAAAATTGGTGAGCCATTTTAATTAAAATGTTTTTCCTTAACAAATGTGAATTTTAATTTTTAATTTTCGAAAAACAATTAATTAAAGAATTATCAGTTATAGCCCTTTTAATTTAACAAAAAGACCAAAAGTCACTCTTGAAAAATTAAACTACGGGTTATAGATAATTATCACTGTGAGAGGCGAAAATCAACAACCAATTAACAGAATCTGATACCAGTGAAATCAGTGAAGTTATGTGTGTACACACCAGTGAAATCGTGTGTATATGACTATGAAGTGGTGTGTGTATATACGTGTGTATATATATCGAGAAAGAAGAACAGATACACAAACACACAAACTCAGATATTACTAGTCACTCAGATAATGGCTGTTAAAAAAATCGGGCAGTAATTCGTGGTCTGTATGAGTTTTATCAAAAAAAAATCACGAACAGTGGTTGTAAGTCGAAATCGCCTGTATGTATAGGGAGGCGGCTGTAAAACTTAATTAGGTAAAAGTGAATATATTGATCGAGTTAGAGATGTATATATAGACATGAATGTGAAATGACAAAAGTAACCCTGTTAAAAAGAGTGAAAACACTAAGTACATACAGGGAGAACCTAAGTCGAAGTCTATCTCGAAGTCTAAGTCGAAGTCTATCTCGAAGTCTATCTCGAACATTTTAAGTCGAACTTCGAGATGGAGTTCGAGATAGATGTTAACTCGAAAAACTTGAACCATTTAACTATTAAAGACCATGTAAACAGCACAAACCACCAACAGTACTAGGGAAACCTATCTCGAAATTCAAGTGGAAATTCGAGATAAGTTTCGAGTTAGGAGTTAACTCGAAAAATCCCCTTAACCAACTGAGAACTCTATCTCGAACATCAAGTCGAAATTCGAGTTGAGTTTCGAGATAGAGACTAACTCGAAGTTCTTCTCAGTTCTTTTCAAAATATCCCCAAAAATGGAACCTTATCTCAACCTTCGAGATAAAGTTCGAGATAGAACTTATCTCGAATATTTTGAAGAAAATAAATAGGCACACTGGTAACTCAAATTCGATCCCTAAGTCGAATTTCGAGATGAATTTCGAGATAGAGGCTAACTCGAAATTCTTCCCAGACTTAGAATTTTCAAAACTTCACTCTGGAAGCTCAAATCGAAATTCAACTAGAATTTCAAGATGAGTTTCGAGATAGTGTTTAACTCGAAATTTTGAAGATACTTAGAATAATTTGGCAATTTTTATTTGAAAAACTCAACACTTAATTTTGCCAAATTAATATAAATATCAATTCAAGGATTTTAATATATGACATAATTAAAACATTCCTTGATAATTCTAAGGCCTCTAATTACATGAAAAACACAGGTAAATTCATCTAAAAATCATGCAAAATTTAGAATATTATGAATTTAACTCCCCCTATGATCATGCAATCTAACAAGCATGAATTCAAAGATTTGTGCTATAAAAGACACTTAAAACACAATGAATTCATGTAAAATGATACTATATGCAACCTATAACAATCATTAATTAGGCATTTTAAAGTCTAAGCACATAATGATTAAGTAGCTTGCATATACAAACATAAACATGGATTTTACAGATGGAAGGCTTTACTAACTTGTGTTAAGCATTCCCAATTCACCAACCAACCTATTGAATGTTACTTCATCAAGAGGTTTGGTGAATATATCTGCAATTTGTTGCATTGTGGGCACAAAATGTAGCTCCACAGTCCCCTCCTCGACATGTTCTCTTATGAAGTGATACCTGATGTCGATGTGATTGGTTCTTGAGTGATCTAAAGGATTGTTGGTTATGGCAATAGCACTTGTGTTGTCACACATAATTGGAATTTTCTTGTGCTTCATGCCATAATCCTTCAATTGGTTCCTCATCCACAGTATTTGAGCTACACAGCTTTCAGCAGCAATGTACTCAGCATCAGCAGTAGAAGTAGATACTGTATGTTGCTTTTTACTTTGCCAGGACACCAATCTTCTGCCAAGAAATTGACAAGCACCAGATGTGCTTTTCCTATCAATCCTGCAACCTGCATAGTCTGAATCCGTATAGCCAATTAGATTAAAACCTGTATCTCTTGGGTACCAAATCCCTAGATTTGGTGTGCCCTTGAGATACCTAAAAATTCTTTTGACGGCTATGAGATGTGATTCTCTAGGATCCGCTTGGAATCTTGCACATAAACAAGTCGCGAACATTATATCAGGTCTACTTGCAGTTAAATAGAGAAGTGAGCCAATCATACCTCGATAGCTTGTGATGTCAACTGGTTTACCTGTTTTGTCTTCATCAAGCTTCGTGGCTGTTGCCATGGGAGTCTTAGCTGCTGATGCATCTTCTAGATTATACTTTTTGAGTAAATCTCTGACGTACTTAGATTGACAGATAAAGATACCATCTTTTCTCTGACTGATCTGTAATCCAAGGAAGAAAGACAGCTCTCCCATCATGCTCATCTCGTATTTGTCTTGCATTAGCTTAGCAAATTTCTCGCACAAGCGCTCATTCGATGACCCGAAGATAATGTCGTCCACATAGACTTGAACAAGTATTAAATCATTCTTCACATTCTTATAGAACAATGTTTTGTCAATTACTCCCCTAGTAAAACCACTTTCAATTAAGAATACGGATAGGGTTTCATACCAACATCTTGGGGATTGCCTGAGGCCATAGACAGATTTGAAGAGAAGATACACAAAATCTACAAGTTCTGGATCAATGAAGCCAGGCGGTTGTTCCAGATACACCTCTTCTTCTAACTCTCCGTTCAGGAAGGCACTTTTCACATCCATTTGAAAAACCTTGAAGTTCTTATGTGCTGCAAATGCCAAGAACATTCTGACTGCCTCAAGTCTTGCAACTGGTGCATAGGTCTCATCATAATCAAATCCTTCTCGCTGAGAATAACCTTTTGCAACCAAACGAGCCTTGTTTCGTGTTACAAGTCCGTTTTCATCCATTTTATTTCTGAATACCCACCTTGCTCCAATTACTGATTTGTTCTTTGGTCAGGGTACCAGTTTCCAAACTTTCTGCCTTTCAAACTGATTGAGTTCCTCTTGCATTGCAATCACCCAATCAGCACCACCAAGAGCTTCTTCTATTTCTTTAGGTTCAAGCTTGGATAAGAACCCAGAATATAAACAAATATTAGCCAGATCAGCTCTTGCATTTCTTCTAGTAGACACACCAGCTTCTGGATCACCAATAATTAATTCAAACGGATGGTCTCTATTCCATACCCGTTCTCTTGGAAATTGTCTTGATGATTCAGCATGACTTTCTGAGTTGTGGTGCTGACTACTTTGATTACTTTCACTAACTCCCCCTGAGTTAGTGCCAGCTCCTACAAAACTAGAGTCAACTCGACTCGAGCCTTGAACAGTAGTTCTTGAGCTGCTATTTACTCCCCCTGAGTTGTTGCCGGTTCGTACTGAAGAAGTCTCTCCTGATCTTGTAGGATTAGCTTGTTCACTAGACTCAGGTTCTTCACGTACACTTGGAACATTTAATGGGACAACCAACTCAGGTTCATCTTCAAGTTCTTCTAAGTCCAGATTCTGAAATTTTAGGGACTCAGGTTCACTAGAATCTCTTGAAATTGATGAGAGTTTGGTATCGTCGAATCTGACGTTGTAGCTTTCAGTCACTTTTCGATCATTTACTAAAAACACCCTATAAGCTGCTACCACATCTGTGGAGTAACCAACAAAGATTCCTTCACGAGCTTTTGCAGCAAACTTGCCTAGATTTTCATCATCTATAAGTACATGGCATTTTGCTCCGAAGACATGAAAGTATTTGATTGTTGGTCTTCTTCCGTTCATTAGCTCACATGGTGTCTTTTCTTTATCTTTTATGATCAAGGATCGATTTTGAGTGTAACACACGGTACTCACTGCTTCTGCCCAGAAATACAGAGGAAGTTTCGAATCATACAACAAAGTTCTTGCTGCTTCAACCAATGTTCTATTCTTCCTTTCAACTACTCCATTTTGTTGTGGAGTTCTCGGGGCTGAATACTGACGACGTATTCCCTTAGATACAAAGAAGTCATTTAGCACTGCGTTTTTGAATTCAGTGCCATTGTCTGATCTAATCGTCTTCACAGTAAGTGTTGAAACATTCTCAATTTGAGTGATGTGATCAATGATTAGGAAAGGTACTTCGTCTTTCGTCATTGCGAACAATACCCATGTATACTTGGAGAAGTCATCCACGATTACCAATGCATATCGTTTCCTAGACAAAGATAGGACATTCACTGGGCCAAACAAATCCATATGAAGAAGTTGCAGAGGCTCAGTGATACTAGAAATTTCTTTGCTTTTATGCGATGCTCGTTTCGACTTTCCCATTTCACAGGCTTCACAGAGTCCTTTCGGAGCGAACTCCATTTGAGGTAGATCTCTCACCAATTCTCGCCTCGCGAGAGCATTCAACGTTTTGAAGTTTAAGTGAGATAACTTTTTGTGCCATAACCAGCTTTCATCATCCGAAGCTTTGCTGTAGAAACAGGTGACTTCATTCTGATTTGCTGAATCCATGTCTGCAACAAAAAGATCTGCCTTTCGAACTCCTCTCAAAGCCAGTGAGCCTTCCTTGATGTGAGTGATTGATACACCTTTCTTGTTGAAGACAATTTAGTAACCTTTGTCACAGAATTGACTGATACTCAACAAATTATGCTTTAATCCCTCAACATAGGAAATATCTTCAATGATGACATTGCCAGTTTTCAGTTTGCCATATCCCTTTGTCACACCTATGCTGTCATCTCCAAAGGTAACATAAGGGCCAGCTTTCATAACCAACTCTGTAAGCAGGGACTTGTTTCCAGTCATATGCCTCGATGCTCCACTGTCCAGCACCCATATAACTTTATTTCTATTTTGCTTAATGCCCTGCAATGACAGGTTGATTAGACTTTCTTCGGAACCCAACTTTGATTGGGCCCGGCTTTTCGATAAGATTTAGAATCAACAGATTTAACAACAGGAGATGCACTTTTCTTAACATTACTAGAGCTTTCGACTTTCTCCTTTCCTTTCTCAGACTTGACATATTTATCAGTCCTAGGAGAAGGTTTGTCACTCCTAACTTTAGGAGGACTGACAGTCTTAGCTCTCACATGCTTTTTCTTGATGTTTGAACTAGCAGCAGTATTTAAGCATGACTGGCTAGATGCATTCATTAAATTCACAAAAGTTTGCATGACATTAAAAGTGCATGACATACAATTAGGTTGACCACACTGTGCATGATTCAGATGCAGATTATTCATTGTGTGTGTGGCAGGCATGGCATGTGCAGCAGGAACATTTATGTTAGCTTTACATGCATAAGAAAGATGTTCAGTAGATTTGCAGTGATAACATGCTTTCTTTATTCGTTCAGCCTTAACCTCTTTTATGCCTTTCTTCCCTTGTTGTTTAACAGCCTTAGCTCCTAATCCTAGTCTAGATTCATCACTAGGGAAATTGATTTTAACTTGTTTGATAGGAGTTATAGGTTGTGCTTTCTGGCGATCTTCCATCTCAATCTCATATCTAGCTATCAATTCAGTCTCTTCTTCTTCTATTCTAGGAACAAGGTGTTTGTAGATGGGTTTGACAGAAGATTTAAAAATGCTAGGAATTTCATTTTTAAGGTCACTGGAACTAGAGTCGGTAGGTCTCTTCCCTTCTTTCTTAGAAAGGTTAGAATAATCAAGTCCTACACCTACTCCAGTTATCTTCTTAAATACGTCATTATCTACATACACTTTACTAGCAGCTAGTTTGTAAGCTTCACATTTAGTTTCTAACTCAGCTAGTTTGTTCCTAAGACATGATTCTATTTCTGCCTTAAGGACGAGCTTGTGTTCCAAAGATTTAATAAAATCTCTTAGGGAAGTATCTACAGTGCAAGCAGCCTCTAACTCTTCCACTTTTGCCTCAAGCATTCTGCTTTTGGCGACAAGTGTTTTCTGTTCCTTTTGAGAAGTGTCTAGGCTTTTGCACAACATGTAGATCTCTTCGCTAAGAGCCCCGTTCTGTTCCTTATAATCATCAATAGACATTTCTACTTTAAGGGTTAGAACTGGTACCTCTGGTTCCTCTGATGTCTCAGCCATGAGCGCAAAGTTTGCTACATGAGTAACATCTTCCTCATCTGAATCATCCCAAGCTCTTCCTTCTGTTACTACTAAAGCTCTTTTACCATGTTTTTCTTTCACCAGCGATTCATACTTGCTTTTGAGGGCTTCAAATGTCTCTTTTGGATAAGTCTGTTTAGGCTTTTTGCAGTCCGAGGCAAAATGTCCAGGTTCACCATAATTATAGCAATTGAACTTCATTTTGAAATCCAACGGAGATTTGTAGCTGGTACTCTTGCCTTTGCTTTTGTAGCCTGACGAACTACCACCACCCTTAGCAGCCCGATAGTAAGATGAAGAATTTCTCTGTGGTCGGTTGCTCTTTCTGAATCTCATGTTGCTGAACTTCCTTGCCATGTATGCCACGACACTATCGTCCATGTTGTCCAGCTCTTCTTGGGTGAAGTAGTCATCATCACTGTTAGATGCGCACTCGTCATCATTATCAACTTGATGTGGTGCAAGTGATGATTTAGGCTTTGCTGCAACCATTGCCTTCTTAGACTCCTCCTCATCAGCAACTAATCCTGATGCAGTTTCTTTTCCTTTTGAATCATTGTCCCATGCTTGATCTTGAAGTGTCTCCAGCTCATAGGTCTTTAGAATTCCATAACATTCTTCCAGAGAAGTTATATGCAAATCTCTGGTTTCTCTGATTGCGTAGACCCTATGTTCAATGCTCTTTGGCTGGTTCCTCAGATATCTCGTATTGGTCTCAACCATGGGGAGAGTAACACCTCTCAGATTCAAATCTAATACCAACTGACTGAATCTTAGATAGACGTCTGTTATGCCTTCTCCTTTTCTTATTCTGAAGGTGTCATACTCCATCTTGAGTATAAGTGTCTTGTTGCTTCTAACCTCTGCAGATCCTTCCATGACAACTTCTATCTTGTCCCAAATCTTCTTTGCTGTATTCAAACCTTTGACTATGTTGAACATTTCATGATCAAGGGATTCCATCAAGGTTTGTCTTACAGAAGTATCATAAGCTATTTGCTCCTTGTCAGCATCCGTAAAGTCCGCTGCCTTTTTAGGCTCAGACCGAGCAGGTATAACCTCCTCTCCTTCCGTACGCTCAGGAATAGCTTTCATTGGAACAAATTTACCCTTTTCAAGGACTTCCAGATACTCAGGGTTAATTGTCTCTAAGTAGAGTCTCATTCTGAAAACCCATTCTTCATAGTGATCTCGGTTGAACATTGGGATCTTGAAAGAATTTTTAGGAGCCATTTCAAATCTTGTCACTAAAAAATTCTAAGTACCCAAGACTAGGCTATGTAGAATATCTATGTAGAACTTTTGCCAAGTCGAAATTTCTCTAAGTAGAAATTTTGCTCAAGTCGAAATTCACCAAGTAGAAATTGTCCAAGTCGAAATTCTATGTAGAAAATCTCAAGTAGAAATTCTATGTAGAACTTTTGTCCTTAAAATAAATTTTCTGCAGATTTCTTTAATATTGAATAAACAATATTATCACTTTAACACCTTTTTGACTTTTGTTACTTTACACACCGAAAGCAACCAACCCACTTGCTAGGCACTGAGTATGTCTTGTTACACTTTCGGCCAAGGAATAATTATCAAATCAAAAGTACAAAAACACCTTTTTGACTATCTTATTTGTTTGAAAAAGGAGATCAAAAAGTTGTTGGGTTGTCTTCTTTGATAAGAACAGATGATGAACACTCAAGAACACCAAATATCAATGAACCCAGATTAGTTCACAAAAATTAATTAAAATACACCCAAGCTAAATAATCACACCTGGAGTATTTAAATAATTTTTCCGGATGAGTTTTCACTACCAACGAATTAAAGCACACTTTTCGAGAAAATGAAAAGTAGATCTAGAAAATGAAAACTCACGATTCTTCTACCAAACATAAGGATCTATGTTTTGTATGTTAAACATCCGCTCTGATACCAATTGTTATGTCCAAATGTGTTGTAGAGGGGGGGGGGGGGGGTGAATACAACTTTTCGAATATGAGAGGCAATAAATACGATGCAATAAATGAACACGCAGATTCAAGGAATATATTTCTTTATATATAACTTGAAAAGGTTGCTACAACATTCATTACAAAGTATAACAGAAGTTCAGAGAGAAGTGAATGATTCTAAGCTCTGTGAATGTACTCTCTCTCTTTTTCTTGTGTTTTCTCAATATTGCTCACTAACTAAAAACATTACACAAGTGCTTCTATTTATACTACATGTAATCTATGTCCTGTAGTCTTCAAAGACTAAGATGTACGTGGCCCAATGATGTCCACATAAATCTTGCCTTATCTTGAAAGCTTGGAAATCTGCCAATCAGAAGATGCCATGTGTCATGTTGAAGCTGCACTCTAAGTAGAACTTCTACTTGAGAATTTCTACTTAGCCATCTCGAAATTTCTAAGTCGAACTTCTACTTAGAAATATTCTACTTGGCCATCCAGAACATTTAGTACTTAGAAAATATTCTGGTCTTCAACTTGAAACTTCAATGCACATCTTGAGCTTGTGATATCTTCATGTCTTCTTTATTCTTCACCAAGCTCTTGAACATGGATCTTTATTACTGACATAAACTTGCTATCAATGTCCTGACACTTGATGCACTGGTCTGGTTCATAAGTGACTAGTCTTGATAGTGTTTCTGCTTCTTGAATAAATTACCATATTCACTTAGTAACTTGGCTTTCCAATATTTGCTTTCCTTCTTGTTCACTTGAAATCAATTGGTCTTGTTGATACTGATAGTTATGATCTTGATTCTCGAATTCTCAAATCACTGAGGCATGAACAACTTTGACTTGAACTTCTCTCAATGATTTCTTCTTGGCTTGACCATAGTTAACATGTTCAATTGTATCAATTACCTTATCTTCATATAGTGTTGATTTCTTGTGACTTCTTGTTCTTGATTGTCTTCTGGTTAAGTATCTTTTCTTTTAATTGAGTTACATTAGTTATAGTGTTACAAGTTTATACACTCTGCCTTTCAAGAAGACCTCGTATTAAAAAGAGCATTTTTTGATTTTATAAAAATGTTTGAATCAAGGTTAAGTACGAAAGTACCCCTAAAAGGTATACTTGGTTATAACTTCGGTAACCACTTAGAAAACGATCGATAAATCTCGAGGTCTAATCTTTCGACTTTAAAACTTATACGATTTAAATACTTATCACATGTAAGTATAATGACACGCTTTAGTAGCAAACAAGTGTCGGGTAATAAAGGCCATAATAAGAGTGAATTAGAGGGGTATAACGAAACGACTTGAAAACGTGTTTCGATTTAAGTTAAGTTTATACTTAACCTTTTGAAAGGTGTTAAGTGATTAATCCCGAATGCCTTGGCTATTTATAGATCATCAGGCTGACCCGGGACACGCTACCACTACCCCTACCCTCACTCGATTCCCAGGCAAGTTTCAAACCTTTTTAAAAGGCTGTTGTTGTGAATATTTATATATGCTTTCTGTTATACATATGCCATAGCATGCATGCCTACACAAGTCATATTGATATACTTGTTCCCTGAATTATTATTGGCTTATAAGCTAGAGATAATTATTATATCAGTTATAAGCGGGAAATTACTAAGACCCTTAAGCGAAGGGCAGTGAATCTCATTCTTTGATTATAGACCGGGAGTCGTTATTTCTTGATATATTGATATTATTTTCAGAGGAAAATATTTAAGTAAATATTTTCCATTTATTATCTGGTGAATATTATTGGAATATTCCCTTGAGATTACTTGATAAATATTAGTCGGATTATTCATCAGAGGTTTATTTATTCGAGGAATATTATATATTTAATATCCATCTAATGTAGATTAAATGTTCGAATATTATTTCGAACCCTCAGTTGAGTATTTACTTAAAGAATATTCATTCTTATTTACTCGATAAATATTATTTTGAATATTCATTCGAGTTTATTTATTTAATGAATATTATTATAATATTCATTCGAGCCTTATTGATTTAAATGAATATTATTTCGAATATTCATTCAATCTCTATTTATTTTATAAATATTAGTTGAACATTGATTCGAACTCCAGTTATTCAATAAATATTATTTTGAATATTCCCTTGAGACAATGAATACTATCTTCGACATTTATTTAAAGTCGATTCAATTATTGAACAAAATTTCAAATATTCATTCGATAATCATTTCTTCGATAAATATTATTAAGTTGAATATTCATTATTTATTCAATGAATATTGTATCAAATATTCAGTCGATAATTATTTCATCAATAAATATCCTTCTTGAGTTGAATATTCATTATTGATTCAATAAATATTATCTCAAATATCCATTCGGTGATTTCCCCATCCTTAAACATTGTTATTAATTTGAATATTCATTATTTGTTCAATGAATATTATTCTGAATATTTATTCAAAGATTACCCCGAGTAACACTTTTCCAATATCTATGACTTAATAAATATTCTTGGAATATTTATTTAACTCTTCTAACTCGCTTAAAAAATGATGTACTTCATTCGCATAGTATCATCGACCTTCAATTATTATATAAATTATTTCAGAATCTTATTATTATTATTATATTATCAAGGAAGGTTCTCAGTAATTCCCTTCTTCCTGTGATTCTATCGTAAGGGAACCTTACTTGAGAAATGTTATTTATCTTGTGACTACCCGGTCATAAATTACTCATTTCACTCACAATTCGGTTGCTATTATTCATGGAATCTTGTGTACCCTCTCATCATTCAAGGGGTAGAATTGTTGGAACAAGTTGGTATCCATTAACAAGCCTCGGCTTGGGAAATATTGATGAATTTTCCTTTCCAATTAGATACGACTGCCTTATGGAGTCCTATCAACATGTATTATACTTGGGGAAAGGGGGACGAGTTATACGTTTCAGAATCATGGATTTACTCGAACTAGGAGTATTTGTGTAAGAGGCTGTGGGACAGTCCATCATTGAAAATCGGTGTAAGAGGCTGTGGGACAGTCCATCCTTGAAATAGGGTCCGAGTGGCGCCGGCCCCGTCTATGCCCAACCGTTGGCTAGGGAGATCCGGCGTATGGTGGTGTCCATATGTTCTTCCTTTTACATGTAGAGAAACAACTCTTAAGATGCACAACCTACGACTGATCATCGTAAGGCGGTGTCATCTGGTGCGACATACTCCAGTATTGGTTCACTATCCATAGTCTATTTATTTTCTGCAACATCATCATGGTCGGCAGAGTTGAAAAGTATTTAAAACTGGAATTGCAATATCTTCCTTGCAAGTTCCTATTTTATGAAAAGGATGCTATCTCATTTATCTTGACATAGCATATACTTCCACGAAATATATATGGGTTGAATCACCTTGTAACTTCATCCTTTATATTGAACTGACACTATTTTCACTAATGCATGGCATATGGTTTCAAAATATATCTTTGAACTGTTACACATATCACTGTACAGTTATATTATTATTGGTGGGCTATTGCTCACCCTTGCTTATTATTATGTCACAACAACAGCTAGGTCACATGGCTCGCGTCAGGCGCACTCGGCGCAAGCAGGTTACCCGCCCCACAGGTCTACCCGTTGATGTCATTGCTGCCATTGCTGAGGTAGCATAGATCAGCAGCCTTTGGGTTATCAGTTTAATTATATGTATCAATAATGTTAACCAACGGCAAAACTCTTAAACTTATGATGTTATCCTTTTGGTCTGTAATAACTTATATTCGTGGAACCCTAATGTGAGACTTATTTCAATTTCATCTCTGGGACTATAACTGTGTGTGTGTGAGTGGATATTATTGTGGGGTCACAGCATGTGATTTATTTATTGTGGATTCAAGTTAAGTATCAATCATGGAAAATAAGATCGTAACGACCCGATCCTGGACCCCGGATCTGGGGGTGTTACATAAGTCATTTTAATGCTCGATCGGGTCAACACACCAATGTGAGACATCAAACTTATCCTAAAAAGTTTAATGTTCATGTTAGGAATGATCATGTGAATTATCATGCCAATAATCATTCTAGAGATTCTATTACTACTATATTTCCTCGTAGTAGTAATAAACATGCTTTTCATGGTAATCCTAAGTATATGCCTAGGAGAAATCCTTATCATATATATAATAGGGATCAAGCATCTAGAAATGATGTTGTGTATGTGAATGATTATCCGATGCCAAGATTTATTTATGAAAATACTCGTTTGCTAACCCCCGGACCCTCAAGAAAAAGGGGTACCAATCGGTTTTACTAATCATTTGTGTAGGTGTGCCTTACCGCTAAGAAGAATTTGTGGTATCTCGATAGTGGTTGCTCACGGCACATGACGGGTAATAAATCTTTGTTGAATAATATTAAAAAGGTAACCACCGGAAGTGTAACTTTTGGTGATAGCAGTCAAGGTATTATTGTCGGTATTGGTGATATTAGCAATGAAAGCATTAAAATTTCGAATGTACAGTTAGTCACGGGACTAAAGTACAATTTGCTTTCGATAAGTCAACTATGTGATAATGGTTGCAAAGTAATCTTCTTTCCATCTCATTGTGCTATTTATGACAAAGAGTGGAAATTGATTCTTAAGTGCCCACGAACCACGAACTAAGAATGTTTATTCGTGTGACTTAAATGATTACGAAAATGTTTGTTTAGTATCCATGAATGAGGATCCATGGTTATGGCACCATAGATTGGGTCATATAAACATGAAACTCATGAAGAATATTTGTTCGAAAGAACATATTCGTGGATTACCAAAAATAAACTTCGTAAAAGATCATGTATATGAAGCTTGTGAAATTGGCAAACAAATTCGTTCGTCTCATAAAGCCAAATTCATGGTGTCTACTACTAGACCACTTGAGCTTTTACATATGGATCTTATAGGACCGGTTCCCGTACAAAGCCTAGGAGGGTGTTCTTACGCTCTTGTGGTAGTTGATGACTACTCTCGCTTTACGTGGACGGAATTCCTAAAAGCAAAAGGCGATGCATTTGAATCGTTTGTTGCACTTTGCAAAAGAATACAAAATCAACAAAATAACACGATCGTCTATATTAGGACCGATCATGGTCGAGAATTTGACAATTCAGATTTTGTTAACTTTTGTGAAGAATGTGGTATTACTCATAACTTTTCTGCTCCTTATACGCCTCAATCTAACGGGGTTGTTGAAATGAAGAATAGAACGTTACAAGAAATGGCAAATACGATGTTGAATGAATATCGTAGACCAAAGTATTTTTGGGTCGTAGCTATGTCTCCGTCTTGCTACATTCTAAATAGAGTTTTACTACGTCCTATCAAAATGAAGACTCCGTATGAACTTTACTTTGGTAAAACTCCTAAGATAATCTACTTCAAGGTTTTTGGAAGTAAGTGCTATATTTTGAATTCAAAAGATTACGTAACGAAATTGACCCAAAATCATGTGAGGGTGTATTTCTCGGTTATTCAAATACTAGCAAAGCTTATCGAGTATTTAATCTTGGAACTTTAGTTGTGGAATAGACATTGAATGTTGTGTTTGATGAATCAAAACCACTTTCTAAGTTTAAAGATCTAGTAGAAGAGGATGATGATTCTAATGATCCTAAAAATGGTTCTAATACCAAAGTTGAGAATATAATTCGACAAATGGGAACCATGGATCTAGGAACTAAAATTCCTACTAATCCTCTTGAGATAAATGAAGCTGAAGCTCGATTGCCTCC
This sequence comes from Kitagawia praeruptora, assembly GCA_037693485.1. NCBI lineage: Eukaryota > Viridiplantae > Streptophyta > Magnoliopsida > Apiales > Apiaceae > Kitagawia > Kitagawia praeruptora. The sequence continues at coordinate 58,173,471 of CM075345.1, forward strand.
GGAAATTCCTTTGATCAAAGATCACCCTATAGACTATGTCTTAGGTGAACTAAGTAATGGGGTTCAAACTCGAGCTCAAGTTCATAACATTGTGAGTAATGTAGCATTTTTATCACAAATCGAGCCCAAATCGGCCAAAGAAGCTTTATTAGACGAGGATTGGATTGATGCCATGCAAGATGAGCTAAATCAATTTACTCACAATAAAGTTTGGGAACTCGTACCTCCGCCACCCGACACTTCCATTATTGGAACTCGGTGGGTCTTTCGTAATAAGTTAGACGAAGGTGGAGAAGTGGTAAGAAATAAAGCACGATTAGTTGCTCAAGGCTACACTCAAATGGAAGGTATAGATTTTGACGAAACCTATGCTCCCGTGGCTAGAATCGAGTCAATTCGAATGTTTTTGGCTTACGCTTGCTATAGAGGTTTCAAAGTCTATCAAATGGATGTTAAATCGGCATTCCTAAATGGTGTCTTAGAAGAAGAAGTTTATGTAAGACAACCACCGGGATTTGAGGATCATAAACATCCTAACTATGTGTACAAATTGTACAAAGCCTTATACGGTTTGAAACAAGCTCCGAGAGCTTGGTGCGAGCGGTTAAGCAAATTCCTAATCGATAGTGGTTTTAAAATGGGAATTGCGGATACTACTCTATTCACTAAGTATGAAGGCAATGATATTTTGCTGGTTCAAATTTACGTAGATGATATTATTTTTGGTGCGACCAAAGAATCACTATGTAACAAATTCTCAAAAAAGATGAGTAAAGAATTCGAAATGAGCATGATGGGAGAATTAAATTTCTTCTTAGGTTTGCAAATTAAACAAACTCAAGATGGCATTCATATTTCACAATCGAAATATTGTAAAGAAATGCTAAAGATGTTTGAGATGGAAAATGCAAAACCTATAAGTACTCCTATGTTAATCTTCGATAAATTATCTATAGATAAGGACGGTGTTTCCGTAGATATTAAGAAATATCGAGGGATGATAGGAAGTTTACTTTATATCACGGCTAGTAGACCGGATATACAATTTAGTGTTGGTAAGTGTGCTCGCTTTCAAGCGGATCCGAAAGAATCTCATTTATCCGCGATTAAACGAATATTTAGATATCTTAAAGGAACTACGAACTTGGGTCTTTGGTATCCTAAAGGACATCCGTTTGATTTAGTGTGTTTTTATGATTCGGATTATGCGGGTCATTTAATCGATAGAAAAAGCACTAGTGGCACATGCCAATTTCTTGGTGGATGATTAGTTTCTTGGTTTTCAAAGAAACAAAACTCAGTTTCGATTTCTACCATCGAAGCGGAATATATAGCGGCTGCGAAATGTTGTGCTCAAATCTTGTGGATGAAGCAAACATTAGCCGACTATGTGATAAAATTTGATGTGGTATCTATTTTATGTGATAATACGAGTGCAATTGATTTGAGTAAAAATCCGGTATTGCATTCGAGATCTAAACATATAGATATCCGACATCATTTTCTTCGTGATCATGTAAATAAAGGCGATATTAAAATGGTACACATCGATACCGAAGTAAATATTGCGGACATTTTCACGAAACCCCTAAGCTCCGAAAGATTCGCTAAATTGCGTTTTGATTTAGGAATGACGGAGTGCTCGAATTAATTTGTTAAATTTTATTCAAAATATATATTACTTTATTTTAATTATCTTGCAACTTAGAACATTGTTTAAGCGAATTTTCAAGCGGGACTTGAACGTTCAGATTTCTTCGACAATGTTGTGAGCTGCAAATAATTAACGCCAAAAGTAGTATATGGTTTGTTTAATTTTTACAAGTTAATTTGAATAAGTTCCAAATTATCTTTTGTTAAGATATAATTTTATTTATTTTCAAATAATTGGAACTTTGTGCACTTTAATATTCTAAATTAAAGTTGCATATTTTCTGGTGGCGGAAGAATTTTTGGTGAATTTTTCTGATTAATTTGCTATTTTAATCGAATTTTAGAATTCATTTTTCTGAAAATCGAAAATGCAAATTAAATTCACAAAATTTCAGAATTTTGTAAAGGGGCTGATAAGTGTGTTTAAGATGCGTATATGTGGTTAGTCAGTCAACAGTCAGGGCATTGGAAACGCGCGAAACGATCTGGACCGTAGATTCAAACGTCTGCTGTGATCGTAGCCGTTGATTTATTTTATAAATAATTTCCTAAAAAGGAAAATTATTCATACCCTGCACTCTCTTTTCTCTCGACTATAAACCCTAGTTTTTCGAAAATCAAATTCCGGCCTTGTCCGTGTTTGATCGGAGAAATTGGCCACAAATTCGTGTTCTACACACTCAAATACACACCTCGTAATATCGACTTTAAGCATTCTTTTTCAGAATTGTTTCCCCCCAAATTAAGTCGATATTCAAAGATTAACAAAAAGCCTTCGACGAATCGAGAAATCGATTTGTTTGTGTGTATTTGAGCCTGTATAATCAATGTCCTAGTAATGCGATTTTATATGGTGTGCAGAGGATGTTGATCAGTGTTGTTTTCGATATTAGGTTTGATAACCTCTGCGCACACATATAAAAATCGTACTACTGATCGATATTGTGTACTGAGAGCCCTGCATGTGATTCCTCTTTCTCAATAATATGATTTCTATCGTGCGAACAGGAACTTTGTTTTGAGGTTCTTGATTTCTTGCTCCTGGGCGCACGGATAGAAATCGTAATATTTTGATAGAGATTTTTAGAGCATTAGGACTGTCTTGATTGCTTAGTTCAATGTTCCTGTATTGAGATCCTTTTGGTGTGACAGAAATGTCTTGTTTTGATTAATCTCTTAATTTTAGATTTCTGCCTCACCAAAAGGCATCCCATTGCATTGATATTGCATGATCTTGATTGTGTAACGAGGTCAATATTCCTGTATTGAGATCTTGTTGGTATGACAGAAATGTTGTTTTGATTAACCTTAATTCGAGATTTCTGCCTTACCAACAGGCATCTCTTTACATTGTTATTGTTTGATTAGTTGTGATGATCATTAAATGATTTCTATCTTTATTGATTGCTTTATGCTAATGCTAATGATTTTGTTTGGTTAATTGTGTTTTGTTGCTGTCTCGGTGTGATCTGGTAAAGAGTTTGTGGCTTGGTCCTTGATTTATTAAGTGTATGTTTGCTTATCTTGGAATTTATCATGTGTATAACCACCATGATCCAGGTACACACTTCTTAAACCTTTACAAGACTTTAATTGACTCTATTTAGCCTTATTGTCTAATGCATGTGTATTCTGTTACTTGTATGCCTGTTTAGTCAGTCAATTAATTTTAATTTTATCAACTGATCATGCCCTGTATCTTGATGATATGCAGTTTAAATCTAATGTGGTATGTGATCCTATATGTCAAATTGCCTTATGCCATGATTAGCTTTGCTTGCAATGTGTTCTATGTGTTGTCTCTTCAAGTCTTATTTAGAAATTAGCTTAACTTTGCAAAAAGTTATGTGTACTAATTTGCTATTAGACATGAATTGCTATATTAAAATTGCAAGACCATGCTTGTGCACATATTTGTTTCAGTGTATGTGTGCATATCTTCCTCTTTGCTACAGATATAATGTGTGACTTGTTACCATGTGCTTAGAGATTATCTGTATTCGAGCATATTTGATAAATTCTCTATGTGCAGTTGATTTTAATTGTCACATTTGCTAGGACACACACCTAGCACCTAAGTGTTTACTTTTGCTTGATATGATCTTTTGGTACTGATAAGCTTTTTTTAAATGTCTGAATCTTGATTGTATCAGTCTGAGTAGATTTTATCTCTGTGCCTTGATTACATTATTGCCTTAGGTTGCTAGCAATGTATCTTATCTGTGTGCATCTCTCATATTGTGTCTAAGTTCATTCTGTGTAATGTTGACAGCATGCCTATTTGAATGTTTTTACTTGAACCTCTCTGCATGCCTGTTAATTAGAGTTAATGATCTTGTTTGCTTGGTTGCAATCTAGTTGTGTTCTGTGAGAGCTAACTAAGTGATGTTAGTTACTTGTCTGGTTTGATCCTATTTGATTTGCCATGTACTATCCTAGAATTAGGCCTGTGCACCTGTGCTTAGTGCTTGGAGATTGAGAATGTTTATCTGTGCTTGTGTAGTATCTGTGTGTGAGCTATTAATGTAGTGTCTGTGTATGCTAGCATGCTTGTTTGAGTGTATGTGCTATATTCTATGACTGATGCCTGCAAGATGTGATTTTAGAAATGTTTAAAATGCTACTTTTCAGTAAAAGGTTTGCCAATCTTAGTAACTACCATATTTGCATTTAATGCTCTTGCCGTTTGTTGCTAGAATAAGGCTAGTTGCGTGCCTTTTCTGATAATTCAGTTATATATAATTGCTTGGTAGCTTTGCTTTTTAGCCTCATGCCATATCCTGCAGTGTACTTGCATGTCCTTTGCTTACTGTTTCTGTCCCCATGCACTGTGCTTGCAATGTTTTCTCTAAATCTGGTAACTCGAATAACTTGCAGAAGGGGGATTGAATACAAGTTATATAATCGTGTCTGATTTTTGCTCGAATAAATAAACAAGAACAAACGAATAAACCAAACTGTTTGTATTAATAAGATCAAATACAAACTCTACTAAAGGTGTACAAATACCTTTAGCAGCTGCTGACAATACAAATCTCTCTCTGTTTGTTTCGAACTTTCGAATACAAACCTTATGCTCTCGACTCACAATTGTTCGACTCTTTTACAATGATATAGAGAAAGTATTTATAATGCTACCTATCAACTAATAACAGAAAGTTAATCTATACATGACAATGTTCTGCCGTCTAGTTGATAGTTTCCACCAATAGAAAATTCTTTCGTTCATGATTTCTTCTTGCATGTTCTTCAAACAACGATCTTGTTTTATAGCACTTGCCAGTTTCTTTAGCATCCATAATGACATCATCAGTAACACGACTGATATCAGGATTCCATCTTGCATCAGGATCTGACCATCCCATCAGTACTTGATCAGTATTTGACTTGTCGTATCAGGATCCAATCTCAGTTCCTAACATGTAGTACTTGATGCACTGTTCCTGACTTAACTCTATAGATTACTGTCTAACACATATATCCTATACAAAGTGCTAAATCCTTTATAAGATCAGGATATACAAGAAGTATAAGTAAAATTCTATTCTTAACATCACAACTCATGAATTATTCCTAACAATCTCCCCCTATTTATGCTTTAAGATCTGAAGCATAAATCTGAGTTGTTGATGTCAAAACATATAACAGTACAACCAGAATAGAATTTATGAATTTAAGATCATAAAGTTAAGTACCTCCCTCTTCAGATGTTGACATAGTATCTAGTACTTAGAAGAAAGAATTCAACCATTTGATGCTTCTTTTCCTTTACCACTTCCCTGATAAGATTCACCTCTGTCATCCTTAGTTCTTCTTTTATCTCTCCCAGTCTGTTTATTTCCCCCAGTCAGTTGCCTTTGAATTGTTTTTATCTCCCCCTTTTTGACATCAACAACATTGATTCCAAGAGATTCAGTAACAGAACAAATGAGATTCATCAGAACTGCTTGATTTTCCATAATAGTGACTTGGTTATCTTCAAGTGTTTGAAGTCTTGATTGAATTTCAACTTAAGATTTCTTAATGTCTTGTAGAACTTCAGAATTGACTTCAATATTGGAAGTGTTTGGAATATCTTCAGATTCAAGTCTTGTAGAAGAAGTTGTCTGCGTAGAATGATATTCAAGTAATAATACCCGAGTAGAGTTACAAACATCTTCATCTTTCTGATCTGAAGCTGAAATATGATCATTCTGTCCTTCACCAGTATTCTGTGTACTAACATCTACAAATCCTGACTCTTCCTTAGAGTGATCAGATACTGTTGATGTCTCAATTCGAGATGATATTGGAAGTACATACAAAGGAATACTAGGATCATTAGGTTTTTCTTCTGGTACAAGTGGTGTAGAAGTTTGTCTTAGCCTTTCACCTCTTCTATTAATGATTCCTGCAAGCCTTTCTTTTTGCTTCTGAGCTTTAACTTCTGGCTTTGCATTGTGCTTTGCTAAGTCATTCTTCTCATACATCTTGATAAAAGAATAAGTACCAGCATCCATACCAAGATTGTCAGACCAAGATTCAGGAAAAACCTGATCCCAGAACTCAAAAGATGGTGGTTTCCTAATTTTCTCTCCCTCACTATGGATTTGATCATCCATGCCCTCATTCTCACTTTGACTATCTAAAGTCAACACTCTTTCTACCTCTCCTTTTGCCTGGTCAGGAGCCAGCCTTTCTGTTTGTGGATCTATGTACATCTTTTTAAGTGTATCACTCAAATTTGGATAAGTGCTCTCATGACCTACAGAAAAATAGAGTTTAGAAGAAATTTTTATACTTGAACTCACATGGAGAGAGGGTTCCTCATCTGGCAAGGGGCTTGAGGTTTTTTCCAAGGAGTGAGCTGCTATAGTCTCTGAACCCTCACAAGCATCTTCTTTCCTTCCAGAGACTACAGGCTCCAGTATACCACTTTCAGGTTCTATACTAGGCTTTGATGTCTTCAGTAATACTTCATTAGACACCATAGTTAGCATGTCAGCATCTTTAAGTGTTGTTTGCTGAGACACACCCTCAAGGTGGATAGACTCTGACTGAACACTATTTGTTTGATCTTTAGTAAAATCAATCAAAGCCATTCCTCCCATATCGTAGGGTTTCTCCATTGCAATTTCAGTCACCACAGAAGACCTTTTAGCATCAGCTATCACAGCTCCTGAGTCATCCAACCTCTGACTAGATGGTTCTTGTGTTGTAGTGAATGTGATCTGATCTGTCCTACTATCCACCACTGGTGCAATAGTATCTCCTGTTGATTGCATTCCTCTATCTACTTCCTCCTGTTGTTCACCTTGAGCTGAAGCATCTTCAATAATGACATCCTTGTCAAATCAATATGCATGAAGTGATTGAAGTGCAACATGCTTTGAGAGTCCAAATTTCTTGACTAATTGTCTTCTGACAGATACATAGAAATACATCTTCATTAAGTCAAGTCTTTGATGTACAAGTCCATATTCTTCAGGAAATAAAAGTTTTGGTACTCTTTAAACTAGAAAATCTAGAACAGGCCTGGACAGCTTCACTTTAATAGAAATTACTCCCATAGCCAGTCTATATATATGACAATGTAGTTTCCCATGAAGAATCAATATCAAGATCTCTATTGTCAATTGCTGACTAGATTGTAGCTTCATTTGTAGAGACCTGCATGATATTAGTTGGACTAGACTCTGTGTGTGTAGGTGACAATTTAATCTTTTTGCTTGTTCTCCTAGTGTAGTGAGCAAAAGATTTATCTTGAGAAGACTCAAGAGGTGTAGACACAGAAGAGATCTTGGGATGAGATCGTTTTTCAATAGACACAGTCTGTTGAGAGACAGTATCCAGTAACTGTTTTCCCTTTTTAAGTACTACAGCCTTTTGAGAGACTGCAGCCTGGCTGTGACTAGGTGCTTCATCTCTTTGTCCTAGCTTAGAAAGTTGAATTGCAGCCTTCAATTCTGCTCTCTCAACAAAAGATATATAATCATCATCTTCACTAGAACTACTACTACTTGACACAACAAATCTTCTCTTCCTTACAACTGATGTCTTTTGAGAAACACCAGAGGTTGGTTTCTTTGAAACAATAGGTTGTGGATCAAAACTTGGTTCTTGAATTGTTTCAGAGACTATAATGTTTTGGGCTACTTAGGTAGACACAGGGGGGTTCTTTTCCAAATGAGATTCCTGAGTCATTTCACCACAAAAGAAAGAAGAATTGTATAGAGTAGGAAGATGAGTTTTTAGAATTACCTGAACATGATGTGGATAGTGAATTGCAGGTATTTCATCTAGATTCTTTTCATTGTTTTTCTTTGTAATGTCAGAGAAAATTCTCTTTTGCTGTACATAAGAAGAAACACAATGGTCTCTACCAAATCTAGCTTCAACATCAGGAATAAAATGGTTAATAAACATTTGCACAAATCTATGATAATAAACCATTTTCCTGTCTTGATCTCTTGACCCAAGTTTGATACACATCTGACTTAAGATAATGTGACCAATGTTAATTACTCTGTCATAAAGCAAACTATAAGCAATGTGTGAGGTAACAGAAGTAATTTGCTGAAAAGAACTACATTTACCAGTAAAACATTTAGCAATTTGATCAAAGAAGAAAGACCATTCTTTCCTAAGAAAAGATCTATTTAACTGGCTCATGTTGTCTAGAGGTCCACTATAACCTAGTGCAGACAACATAGTTCTTACATCATCATCAGATGGTTCACTAGCATAATTCACATTAACAGGTAAGTGAAGTACTGAATTAACAACAGATTCAGTAATGTGATAAGTATCTTATCCTAAGTGTAGAACAATCTTACCTGATTGACTCTGAGTAGAATCAATTACTTCAGCATTCTCCCAAGCTTGTGAAACAGCAGCTTGATTTATTTTTGGAGAAGCTGTCAATGCATAACGCAAAGGTCCAATAGCCATAAAATCCATCACAGGATGAAAATCAGCTGATATCCCTTTCTTGTTGGTGATTGCTGCAACATGATTGTTAGTCATAAAATAAAAGTCACCAAACTTGAAAGCTACTGATTTGGGTAGTCTTCTTTGAGCTGCCATTTTTGATCTGAAAAGAACTTGAGAAATCTTGAAATTGATTAGAGATTTTGAGAACTTAAATGAATGTTTTTGCCTTTGGAAATTCGAATTAGAAGTTAGCAATAAACAATCAGAGTCTCAAAATAAAGATATATTCAAAAATACTTCAGACCCATTAACCCACGTTGACACGTAGGTTGACAGGGGTCAATCCCTGAAAAATGCAGTTACCCACGATTTTTGGAAAATAAAATCCAAAATTGATTTCAATTAAATAAATCAGGGTAAAATCAAAGTAAAATCAATACTGATCAGCTTCGTTTCCTAACATGACCTTTTCATCGAGATAATCACAAGTCTTAACGTGATTTAAAAATAAAAATAATCATCAATCCTGATGAAATTTCTCTTATCTTCCTGATCACTATCATCCTGATTCCAGAGATTAAATGGAGTTCCACGTGGCAATTTAAAAAATTATCCTGAAAAGAACATCAATAATCCAAGGAAAAATATTTTTGTTAGATTGTCAAAATATCTTGGAAATATGAGAGGGCCAGTCACACGTATGGATATTTACGCCGATTCATTGAACACTTCAAATGACTGTTCAGCTTCTCACTTTTTCCTTTATAAACACTGATGTCTTTTGCCTTTTTGTACTCCACAAACACACAAAAACTCTCTGTAAACACAGAGCTTCCAACAAAACACAATGGCCTTTAACCCAATCTTTCGATTCCTTACAGACGATGAACAAATTGTTCATGACCAAATGTTCATAATTTATCTCTTTGAAGAGATGACTTTTCTCATCGAATTAGACATAGCTGGAATAGATCCAAATAATGTCCAGAACCTTCTCTTATAACATCCATCTGTTGGATGCAATCTCCCTCTAACCTCCTCAAAACTTGAGGATGAATAATTTGGCCGAGAGTCTGAGGTTGATCTTGATGGAGATGCTATTCATTCTCCTCAATAAGTATGGAGTTGAGTCTGCTGCTCTCATTCAAGTCGCCCAGACAAGGAATCCAGGAGTAGATCATCCAAGTGACTCTTGAGATGGTCCTTGTCCTGAAGTCGATCTTTGAAGATTAAAAGCAGCAACAACTTTAGACAAGAAGAGGGTTATTAGTAGAAGTTAGACAAAAAGATTTTTGTATTTCATTTCCATGTATGTAATGCTTTCAATTAATGAAAATACAAGCTTTCAAATTATCTACTTGCTTATTGTTGTTTATTGACTGATCTGAAAAACAATATAAATTATCAGTATGAATGTATTAAAGCTTGCTAGCATAGACTTAACAGAACTCAGAATTAGATCACTACATAAAATGTACTTCAGGATTTGAAACAATAAGACACACAAATTTCACAATCCCGATACTGACGATAAAATCCTGATGACGTTAGCATACTGATAGCAATCCTGATCCTGATGTTTATTAACAAGTCTATCATACTGTAATTTATCAAAGTAAAATATTACAGCTTAAGTATTTAAATGTCAAATATAGATCCTGACAAAATATCAAGTCTATAAGCTGAACACCATACCTTGCTACTTTTGCAGATGTTAAAGATCTAGAAATTTAACATTCCTAACTCACTTACCAATCTAATGAATGTAGTCTCATCAAGTGGTTTAGTTAGAAAATCTGTAAGCTGTTTGTCAGTAGGAACAAAATGAAGTTCCACAGTACCATTCTCAATATGTTCTCTAATAAAATGATACCTGACATCAATGTGCTTAGTCCTTGAATGTTGAACTGGATTTTCTGCAATTTGGATAGCACTAGTATTATCACAAAACGTAGGAATATTACTAAGTGTCATACCATAATCCATCAACTGATTTCTTATCCAAAGGAGTTGTGCACAACAACTGCCTGCTGCAATGTATTCAGCTTCTGCAGTTGAGGTTGAAACTGATTATTGCTTCTTGCTTGCCCAAGAAATCAATATGTTTCCCAAGAATTGACATGTACCTGTAGTGCTTTTCCTGTCTATTTTACATCCAGCATAATTAGAGTCTGAATAGCCAATTAGGGAGAAGTCAGATTCTCTAGGATACCACAAACCAAGATTTGGAGTTCCTTTGAGATATCTAAAAATTCTCTTCAAAGCAATTAAATGAGATTCCTTAGGATCACTTTGGAATCTAGCACATAAACAGGTAGAAAACATTATATCAGGTCTACTTGCAGTTAAATATAACAATGAGCCTATCATGCCTCTATAACTAGTATTATCCACACTCTTTCCTTTAGGATCAGAGTCTAGTTTAGTGGCTGTAGCCATGGGTGTTTTTGCAACTGCACAGTCTGATGGTCTCGATCATCAATACGCAGCGAAAAACAGTAAATAAAATCGAAACCAAGCCAAGGATCCATGTATAATATATTGATAATATGGTAGATAGAAACGATTACCTTATCAAAGCTTTACGATTAAAACGATGGAGATGCAATCACAGAGCTTCCTCTTCGAAAACTTCTCTACGGTATCCACACGAACACCTTCAAGAACGGCTCACGATCTTGTCCGGAAGAGAGGTACTAGCCTCTAATGAAAATAGGTTTAGGATTAGGGTTTTGTGCGGCTAAACTGATTTTTCACGTACGTAATCCTTTACCCCATATCTTTATATATAGGATAGTATAAAGCCAAAATCCCTTATCAAAAACCTATTCCAAATATGATTTATTTAAATAATAAAATCTAATTCTATTATTCAAATAAATAATAATTAAGTCAAACTTAATTATTAAAATCATATCTCATATCTCTTTGTATTTTATTATAGTTTAATTAAGTCCCACTTAATTAATATAATAAAATCCAACTTATCATTAATTAATTTAAATTAATTCTTCCTTTAAAATGTTCTATGTGTGTGACCCTGTAGGTTATTATTTATTTTGGCAATAATTTTATTCTCCAATAAAATTATAAACAATGAGCGGTATCTAGTAATACATCATTGCTACCCAATTAAATAATAATTAAATCGTGATTCGATAAACCTTTTGTGATTAATGTTCCCGTGTAATATAATCCCTTTAACCAAATATTATAGATTAAACTCGAGGCATGTTTATCGTCATCCTCTTCATAATTTAACCCGGGTTTACTTGATCCATGAGCAGACTATTAATAACAAATCATTATTTGAGCACGGCCATGCATTTTATAGTCTCACTCAATCAAGAGGCCAATAATATCTCTCCTAATTATAGGAGGGTTAAATCCTTTATCTATCATTCATATTTCTCATACGATTCACAATATACCCGATGTCCACTTTTATCATCACCCGGTCAAAGGTAACTTTTAATGTAGTCAAAGTATATTATCCTCGTATAGAAATATAATGATCTCAAGTCAAAGGATCATTACACCATTATCACTGTGAGTCTTTCTTATGACTTAATTTAACATGAAGAATCTCACGGTGGGTCTGTCCAGTACCATGTACCCTACATGTACCTATGTATTGACTTTAGTATCTCCATACTTATAACCAATGAGATGTGGTTATCAGTCAAAAACATACCAGTCTATTTATGTATTATTATTGTCCTGTATAATAATACTCGACTAGGGACCTTTAAGAATATGATATATTATATAATCTCAAGTTCAAGTCATGTACTTAAACTATACAATATGTATCATGATTCTAAGGACATTTATTATGCTAACAAATATATCGCAGTAATTAAAGTCATAATAAATACGTTTATTGAATAATCAAATGACATAAAGGTTTATTAAAATAACCAATGTATTGCCTCTAGGGCACCTACACTAACAATCTCCCACTTGCACTAGAGCCAATCACCCATGTATCTAATACCCATGGAACTAGTGTGACCGTCGTGCTTCTGCTGCGACAGGCCTTTGGTCAGTGGGTCTGCAATGTTATCATTTGTATGCACTTTACATATATGTATTTCACCCCTTTCATTAATCTCTCGTATGAGGTGATATCTTCTGAGTATATGTTTGGATCGGGAGTGCGATCTAGGCTCTCTAGCCTGTGCAATGGCCCCATTATTATCGCAGTATAGATCAATGGGATCTGCAATCGATGGAACCACTTCCAAATCAGAAATGAATTTTCGAATCCAAACTGCCTCCTTTGCCGCTTCACAAGCTGCAATGTACTCAGCCTCCATTGTAGAATCAGCTACTGTTTCTTGCTTTGAACTCTTCCAGCTTACAGCACCTCCATTTAGACAAAACACAAAACCAGACTGTGATAAAGTATCATCCCTGTCTGTTTGGAAACTTGCATCGGTGTAACCCTTTACAACCAGTTTCTCCTCTCCTCCATACACCAAGAATGAATCTTTAGTCCTTTTCAGGTACTTTAGAATATTCTTGACTGCCGTCCAGTGACCTTCACCTGGATTAGACTGATATCTGCTCGTCATGCTCAAAGCATACGAAACATCGGGGCGAGTACATACCATTGCATACATGATAGATCCAATTGCTGATGCATATGGAACTTTATTCATGTGGTCCTTTTCATCTAATGATTTCGGACACTGGTCTTTAGAAATCGTTATCCCTTGAGACACAGGGACATATCCCCTTTTAGCATTTTGCATACCAAAACGATGCAAAACTTTATCAATGTATGTACTCTGACTTAGACCGATCATCCTTTTAGATCTATCTCTATAGATCCTCATTCCTAGAATGTAGGTTGCCTCTCCTAAGTCTTTCATAGAGAAATTGCTCCCTAACCATGTCTTAACAGCCTTTAGAGAAGGTATGTCATTCCCCATTAGTAGTATGTCATCAACATACAGTACTATGAATGCCACATGGCTCCCACTAACCTTCTTATAAACACAAGGTTCATCCTCGTTTTGAATAAAGCCATACTCCTTGACTATTTCATCAAAACGAATATTCCATCTCCTAGAGGCTTGCTTCAATCCATAAATGGATCGACGTAATTTACATACCTTGCCAACATTCCTTGGATCGACAAAACCTTCAGGTTGTGTCATGTACACATCCTCTTCAAGGCTCCCATTAAGGAAAGCTGTTTTGACATCCATTTGCCAGATTTCGTAATCATGGAATGCTGCAATTGCAAGCAAAATCCGTATGGACTTGACCATGGCAACTGGTGAGAAAGTTTCATCATAGTCAATACCATGAATTTGTTTGAACCCTTTCGCAACCAGTCTTGCTTTATAGGTCTGAACATTTCCCTCCATGTCAGTTTTCTTCTTGAAAACCCACTTGCACCCTACGGGTTTTACCCCTTCAGGTGGATCAACCAAATCCCAAACTTGGTTTTCGTACATGGAATCCATCTCGGATTTCATGGCTTCAAGCCATCTCTTAGAGTCTGGACTGTTCATAGCATCTTGGTATGTGAGAGGCTCATCCTCATTTATGAGCATCAAATCCCCACATTGAGTCAAAAGAAATCCATATCTCTCTGGCTCATGGCGAATTCTACCAGATCTACGAACAACCTGTGTTTCTTGAGCATTATCATTATTCTGCTCTTGTTCCACCTCAGGTTCAATGCTATTTTGTGGTTCTCGATCTTCATCGAGATCTATAGTTCTCCCACTGTCTCTTTTGGAAACAAAATCTCTTTCCATGAAGACAGCATCTCGAGCAATGAACACTTTCTGCTCAGAAGGACTATAAAAATAATACGCCTTTGTTTCTTTAGGGTATCCCACAAAATTGCACTCTTCGGATTTAGGTCCAAGCTTGTCAGATACTTGTCGTTTTACAAACGCCTTGCATCCCCAAACTTTCATAAAGTTCATGCTTGACCGTTTCTCCTCCCATATCTCATATGGAGTCTTTTGAACCTTCTTGGTTGGAACACGGTTAAGTGTGAAAGCCGCTGTTTCTAGAGCATAACCCCAGAAACTTATTGGAAGATCTGCATGACTCATCATCGATCGTACCATGTCCAACAGAGTACGATTTCTCCTCTCTGAAACTCCATTCCATTGAGGTGTACCTGGCGGAGTGAGTTGTGATACAATACCACACTCCTTTAAATACTCTTTAAATTCGGTGCTTAAGTATTCACCCCCACGATCGGATCGTAAGATTTTAATACTTGCACCTCCGCCTATTTGCTTCTCTACTTCAGCCTTGTATTCTTTGAATTTTTCAAAAGAATCGGATTTGTTCTTCATAAGATATACATATCCATATCTACTGAAGTCATCAGTAAATGTTATGAAGTAGTAGTAGCCTCCTCTAGCCATCACACGCATTGGGCCACATACATCACTATGTATTAGCTCCAAACGTTCAGTGGCCCTTTGACCCTTACCAGTAAAAGGGGCTTTAGTCATCTTACCAAGCAAACAAGATTCGCATTTTTCGTATGATTCAAAATCAAACTTATCCAAGTATCCATCCTTATGTAATTTGGATATGCGTTTCTCATTTATATGACCTAGACGACAATGCCAGAGGTATGTTTGATTTGAGTCATTAACTTTAAGTCGTTTGTTTTCTATGTTACAGACAGGATTATCAAAATCAAGAACATATAAACCATTAAATAAACGCGCAACACCATAGGTTAAATCATTTAAAGCAAAAGAGCAACTATTGTTCTTTATTATAAACGAAAAACCTTTCTTGTCCAAACAAGAAACAGAAATAATGTTTCTGCGAATCGCAGGCACGTAATAACAGTCTTCAAGTTCTAAAACAAGCCCAGAGGGCAAAGATAGATAATAAGTTCCTACGGCTAAAGCAGCAACTCTTGCTCCATTGCCTACTCGTAGGTCCACTTCTCCCTTAGCCAAAGTCCTACTTCTCTGCAGTTCCTTCACATTTATACAAATGTGAGAAGCACATCCAGTATCCAATACCCAAGATGTAGAAGTAGACAGATTGACTTCTATAACATATATTCCTGAAGTAGAAGCTTGTTGAGCCTTCTTCTTCTTCAGATCCTCCTTCAATCTATCCTTCTCAAGGATTGATCGAACGGATAGAGAGTTTGTGTTGTTTGTCATTATTCAGTATCTACAATGTTAAAAGCACATAATAAACATTAGATTGTCTGAGTTATCATTATTATGTTCAAATGATTATGATATATTCATAATATATCTCCCACTATTTTTATCAAATTAATAGCCCTTACTATTAAATCGGAAAGAATATCCCATAAGTCTTTCTAGTGAGCCAAGATCCATATTTCGTCATATCCTAAGTCAACCACTGGTAGTCCTTAAAACATGATTATTTAGGTAGACAACATTTGTCAATTATATCATATATAATTCTTGGATAGTTTGGTGAACAACAATTGTTCTTGTCTATCTAATAGATTTTGAACCAAACTCTATGCTTCTAAGTTCATAATAATAGAATATAACCGTTTATTTTCACCTTATTATGACGACTCAGTTAAGTTAAACCCAATGATACAACGGTCGAATATAACCGCTTATATTCGTCACATCTCACCACGATAGACAGGAGTCCCCTGCCACTGGCAGTCATTCCCCTTATCGATCTAGGATTCAATGAGTGTTCATTCATTGGAAAGCATCCGATTAAAACTTAATATTTTTGTTAAGGGGTTTCAAAATTAAAACGACCATGATCCCATCATAAAGAGATTCCCAATTTTTCCTTGAATTAAATACTTCAAATCAATATTCATCAATAGTTTGATTTCCAGGTTGTTGGAGGAGTCACAAGTGGCCTCACTTAATACCCAACTTCCTTACAGGTAAAACCTGTTTTTGACAAAATCTCTACATATCTTAAATAATTGAAAATTCGTATTTAATTCCGTGTTTCATAAACACAGAAATCTCATGATCGTTTGTTCATTTTAAAATCTCGAATCGTTACAGATTTTATCTTGTTTAGCATGGCAAGCATGGCATGGGTGACGTATCTAATACATGCATACATAATTAATCTAATTAAAACATGCATACATTTGCTACTCTACACATGTAAAGTGCATCACATAAAATAATATGCTATGATTATGGCCCAATCCTATGCGATTTTTCCAAGCTAATGGAAAAATCAAGGTCAATCTATGGTGGTAATAACTAATTATTACAAAATCTCTTGCTTCACTTCCAAAGCTGCCTTGATTGCCTCCAAGCTCCTCTTGAAACATTTTACAAGAGAACTCGAGTTGCATTCGAGATAAAATAATTACAAAAAGAAAAACGACATGCAAGTCGTATTTAATTATTACAAACCATAAATTAAAATTAATAAAATAAATTGAAAACTAGGTCTTGGGGCCATAACCATGCATCATGCTCACATAGCAATTAAAAGCATCACATATTGTATAAACACAATTTTATACAACATAAATTAAATATGATCAAATCATAAATAATAAAATTAACGCACTTTAATTAAAAATTAATCTAGTAATCAAAATTACTAATTAATAAAATTTTGCATACTCCAAGTTAAACATTAACAATTATTATTTAATCTAGCATGCAAAACCTAGCTGAATTTTTTTTTTTTTTTTTTATTAAAACAGCTGTTGCGCATCTACAGTACGCGCAACAGATCTAAACTGTTAATTCTTTCAGTAACGCATTCTACGTATGCGTTAATAGTCGAAACCCTA
Organism: Kitagawia praeruptora; assembly: GCA_037693485.1. Classification (NCBI taxonomy): domain Eukaryota; kingdom Viridiplantae; phylum Streptophyta; class Magnoliopsida; order Apiales; family Apiaceae; genus Kitagawia; species Kitagawia praeruptora. The sequence continues at coordinate 58,190,806 of CM075345.1, forward strand.
GCAGATGCGCATACTCAGTATGCGCATCACCTGTACATGCGATTTTCTGCAGATTTCTGAAAACCAGAACGATCGTGTTCATCCTTTTTTACACTCGATTTTGATTCCAGACGTAGTATACAGACCCATGAATACACAGCAGTAATTTCACAAACATATATCAAAGATTCTTGAGTGATTAAAAATCAAAACCTTATAGATATATATGTTTATAAACACGTAAGTATATATATATTCACGCATGAACTAAACTACTGAATAACGACTGATTTCTCAGATGGTTTGATCACGTGTTAATCTTATCAAAACATGGCAGGTAACAGCAGATCATAGAAGCCATCAAAACGAAAAAAAAACAGTAGCAGTAGATCGTTGTTTCATGCAATACGTAGGGTTTTCGGAAAGAAAAAAAAATTCAGAACTGGTTATCAAATAAACAGATCGTGTGCATCAATATTAACCAGATTATCATATTATACAAGTAGCTCTGATGCCATTGATGGTTTCGATCATCAATACGCAGCGAAAGACAGTAAATAAAATCGAAACCAAGCCAAGAATCCATGTATAATATATTGATAATATGATAGATAGAAACGATTACCTTATCAAAGCTTTACGATTAAAACGATGGAGATGCAATCACAGAGCTTCCTCTTCGAAAACTCCTCTACGGTATCCACACGAACACCTTCAAGAACGGCTCACGATCTTGTCCGGAAGAGAGGTACTAGCCTCTAATGAAAATAGGTTTAAGATTAGGGTTTTGTGCGGCTAAACTGATTTTTCACGTACGTAATCCTTTACCCCATATCTTTATATATAGGATAGTATAAAGCCAAAATCCCTTATCAAAAACCTATTCCAAATATGATTTATTTAAATAATAAAATCTAATTCTATTATTCAAATAAATAATAATTAAGTCAAACTTAATTATTAAAATCATATCTCATATCTCTTTGTATTTTATTATAGTTTAATTAAGTCCCATTTAATTAATATAATAAAATCCAACTTATCATTAATTAATTTAAATTCATAATTTAAATTAATTCTTCCTTTAAAATGTTCTATGTGTGTGACCCTGTAGGTTATTATTTATTTTGGCAATAATTTTATTCTCCAATAAAATTATAAACAATGAGCGGTATCTAGTAATACATCATTGCTACCCAATTAAATAATAATTAAATCGTGATTCGATAAACCTTTTGTGATTAATGTTCCCGTGTAATATAATCCCTTTAACCAAATATTATAGATTAAACTCGAGGCATGTTTATCGTCATCCTCTTCATAATTTAACCCGGGTTTACTTGATCCATGAGCAGACTATTAATAACAAATCATTATTTGAGCACGGCCATGCATTTTATAGTCTCACTCAATCAAGAGGCCAATAATATCTCTCCTAATTATAGGAGGGTTAAATCCTTTATCTATCATTCATATTTCTCATACGATTCACAATATACCCGATGTCCACTTTTATCATCACCCGGTCAAAGGTAACTTTTAATGTAGTCAAAGTATATTATCCTCGTATAGAAATATAATGATCTCAAGTCAAAGGATCATTACACCATTATCACTGTGAGTCTTTCTTATGACTTAATTTAACATGAAGAATCTCACGGTGGGTCTGTCCAGTACCATGTACCCTACATGTACCTATGTATTGACTTTAGTATCTCCATACTTATAACCAATGAGATGTGGTTATCAGTCAAAAACATACCAGTCTATTTATGTATTATTATTGTCCTGTATAATAATACTCGACTAGGGACCTTTAAGAATATGATATATTATATAATCTCAAGTTCAAGTCATGTACTTAAACTATACAATATGTATCATGATTCTAAGGACATTTATTATGCTAACAAATATATCGCAGTAATTAAAGTCATAATAAATACGTTTATTGAATAATCAAATGACATAAAGGTTTATTAAAATAACCAATGTATTGCCTCTAGGGCACCTACACTAACACAGTCTTGAAAGTCAAACCTTCTTAAAAGATCTTTGATATATTTTGACTGATTAATGAAAATACCAGTCTCAGTCTGTTTGACCTGCAAGCCTAAGAAATAATTTCGTTCACCCATCATGCTCATCTAATACTTAGACTGCATAAGCTTGCTAAACTTAGCACACAACTTTTCATTAGTAGAACCAAATATGATATCATCAACATAAACTTGAACTAAAAACAATTCACCTTTTTTCTTTCTAAAGAATAGAGTTTTGTCAATTGTATCTCTTGTGAAGCCATTTTCAAGAAGAAATTTAGACAAAGTCTCATACCATGCTCTTGGTGCCTGCTTTAGTCCATAGAGTGCCTTGTCAAGTTTGTAGACATGATTTGGAAATTTTGAATCAACAAAACCAGGTGGTTGCTCCATATACACTTCCTCATCAAGCTTGCCATTTATAAAAGCACTCTTTACATTCATCTGGTATACCTTGAATTTTGAATGAGCTGCAAAAGCAAGAAACATCCCGATTGCTTCCAATCTTGCTACAGGGGCAAAGGTTTCATCATAATCAATGCCTTCTTCCTGAGAGTAACCCTTGGCCACCAGTCTTGCTTTGTTTCTTAAAATCATACCAGATTCATCTAGCTTGTTTCTGGAAACCCATTTTGCATCAACAATAGATCTATCTTTAGGTCTTGGTACCAGTTTCCAGACTTTGTTTCTCTCAAACTCATTTAACTCTTCCTGCATTGCAATTACCCAATCATGATCCTACAAGGCTTCTTCAACCTTCTTAGGTTCATTCTTTGAGAGAAAGCAACTATACAAGCATTCATTTTGAATTGATCTTCTAGTTTGAACACCACTATCAGTATAATCCTTTGTCCATTTTCTAACAGGTGGTAGATTGCCTTTGCTAGACTCTCCCCCTAAGTTAGTGGTATCTCTTATAGAAGAACTCTCTCTGCCTTCAAAAGCTCCCCTAAGTTAGTAGATTCCTGATGATCACTGTGTCTTCCTTGATTTATTTGCTCCCCCTTAACAGTAGCATTCCTTTGAGAAGCAATATAAATTCCTTCTGGAGAACCTTCATCATCACTGGAGAGTATCTCAGAATCCTTAAGATTTTCAAATTCCAATTTGTCATGGCTTTCATCAGTTTACAAAATTCCAAACTTCTTGTCATCAAATGCAACATGAATTGATTCCATAACAATGTGAGTTCTGAGATTATAAACTTTGAAGGCCGTTGATGCTGAATATCCTAGAAAGATTGCTTCATCCGATTTGGCTTTAAATTTTCCAAGTTGTTCTGGATGAACGTTTAGGACATAGCATTTGCATCCAAAGATGTGAAAGTATTTCACACTTGGTCTCTTTCTTTGATCATCTCATAGGGAGTCTTTCCATGACTATTTACCGAAGTACAATTTTGAGTGAAACATGTAGTGTTAATAGCTTCTGCCCAGAAATAGGTTGGAAGTTTTGCATCTGCAAGCATGGTTCTTGCTGCCTCTATGAGAGTCCTGTTCTTTCTTTCCATTACACCATTCTGCTGAGGTGTTCCAGGGTAGAAAACTATTGAGTGATTCCATTGTCTGCACAAAACTCCTCCATTGTAGAATTCTTGAATTCTGTACCATTGTCACTCCTAAGTACTTTGACTTTGTACTCAGAGCTATTCTGAATATTCTTGACAAGTTCAATGATTTGCTGAGGAGCTTCATCCTTCTTGTATAGAAAGAACACCCATGTGAACCTTGTAAAATCATCCACTATCACCAGAGCATATCTTTTCTTGCTGATAGACATGATGTTTACTGGACCAAACAAATCAAGATGTAGCATGTGAAAGGGTTCCGTAATTGAATTTTCAGTCTTGCTCTTGAAAGTGGTTCTTCTTTGTTTTCCAAGCTAACAAGTATCACAAAGTCCATCTTGCACATAATTTGCCTGAGGTAGGCCTCTCACTAGATTGTGCTTAACAAGTTGATTAAGTTTCTTGAAGTTGAGATGTGAGAGCTTCTTGTGCCAATTCCAGCTTTCATTATTTGCTGCTTTGCTGTAGAGACATCTAACAATTCCTTTAGATGTATCACTCTAGCTGGCTTCTTATATGTTACCATGTCTTTGACCAGTTAGAACAATGTCTCCATTCTTCATATACAAGATTTTGCATCCTTCTCTGTCAAAGATTGATTGGTAACCTTTATCACCCAGTTGACTTATGTTTAAAAGTGTATGTTCCAAGCCTTCAACCAGTGCTACGTTTTCTATGATGACATTACCAAAAACAATTGAGCCATATCCCAGAGTTTCTCCTTTGTTGCCATCTCCAAAAGATATTACTGGGCCAGCTTTCCTCTCAAACTTTGTAAGCAGGGACTTCTTTCCAGTCATATGTCTAGAGCATCCACTGTCCAAGATAATTGAATGCTTCTTTCCTGTGTGTTAACACAAAATCATGCAAGCGTACGTGGTCACAAGTAATATATGAATAAGTCAAGTTCGTTCCCACAGAGATCTGGTTTTTAATTCAATTTAGTACCTATGCAACAATGTATGGTTATTATTCACTGCTAAGACAAATAACAAATTGGGTTTTTATTAACTACTAAATTAATTATCAAACTAAAGATTAACTAATTAAAGAGATTAAAGTCGAATTACTAATATGAGAATAAAATATGGGACTCTAACTTCATTATCTACTTCACTTAGAGTTGATGCCTTTAATCAATACACATGAGGGATTTGATATCTGATCGGATCACACGAAACAAGTAAAAGTTACCTCTCGGTATACTAGTACCAAACTACACATACATCCACAAAAGAGATAGAAGACGAGTAGACACCTATTATGTTTAGACCCTATATCTCTATAGAATTTGAAAACATAAAGGTTTAAGCACAAGTTATCCACATAGATCACATAGGGCAGCATAATATCTCTATTTACGCCACAAATCATGATGTCAAAACATCAACCTATCCTATGCTAGCATGGCAAGTTCTATATCTCAAGATCCACTCTCGTTTCGGAAGAGATTAACAATTCAATTTAGATGTTAGCTACGCATCTAAAAGCATTAAGATTAACCATACGAGGATATCAAGAATTCACCACACGTAATCTTTAAAGCAATCAAACTACTAAGCTACATAGATAACTCCGTTAGAATCCTATGACAACGATTAGCCCATAATTGAACCGTTCATCGTCATAGGATTTGATGAAAACATGATAATAAACAAGATATGAATAAAAGAAGCAATAATATTAATAAAATAAAGAGTTGAGAAAACAAATCTATAATCCAGAATAACACAAAAGATGAAGTAGATCTAGATCCGTTGCTTGTCACGAGCGTTGAATCCTTCTCTTCTTTTCTCCCTTGCAGATCTAAGCTATGTTACAATAATAAAGCGATGATAATAATCCAATTTACAAGGGTTGGATGTGTTTAAATAGGCTCTAGACATCTTGCCCAGCAAGAAATACCAAATCAGAATTATAATAGAAGTACGTTTCCTAAACTGATTCTGTTTTAAAGGAAAATTCGCAGCTGTCTTTTCTTCAGTAATTCTGGAACGTTCCAGCTGTAGTTGGGCTTCTGGACCACTTTAGAATGATAGAGAATCTCGTTATCTTTGCGTGGACAGTAAGATCGTCCAAAACGGACTTCTAGAACTCAAGATATGGCCAAAACAAAATCAGAAATTCTGGCTGATTTTTCACCCGCACCCCCGCAGCGCAGGAGCGCCGTTTGGGCGCCTGAAGCGCCGGTGCAATCTGCATAAACACGGCTGGGAGCTCCCGGCTTGGTCCCGTTCTGCGAAAACTGATTTTTCTTTGCTTTTTTCGCCTTTTCTTCCCGTTCCTTTTGCATGAGCTTCCGTCTTTCATTCTTAATGACTTGTATACTTCTTAGGAGTTGATATTAGCCACCATTCTTCATTCCATATCATCAATCAACTCCACAAAACGCTCCAAAAACGACAGAAACTACACCTTTAATAGATATTTCTTCAACCCTGCACAATTACAAAAAACACATCAAAACTACCACAAACTTGAGGCCAAAGCAATCAATTTAAGCCGAATTAGAATTTTCCAAGTAGATATAAAATCCACTTATCACAGTGCCCTGCAAACAAAAAGTAACTAGTTAGAAATTTTTAGGACCCAACTTTGATTGGATCCTTTCTTACTAGATTTAGAAACAACAGGCTTTGAAGATTTTACTTTTACTTTACCTGTTACAGAGTCAACCTTAGACTCTGATTTCACAAACTGTTTGTGACTAGGAGTTTCAGATTTTAGAGAATAATAGTCATAATACAGTTCATGATATTCTCTACACATGTAAATGGAATGAAGTAAACTACCACAATGATAACAAGCTTTTTGTGGTTGATATTGAATTTTCTGAGTCTTAGGAAATCTTGACTCAGTTTTCCAAGAAGGTTTTTGATTGCAGTCTAGGGCCAAATGATTATGATTTCCACACTTATAGCATTTCTTCCTAGGTGCATCAGGTACATTCTTGTAATTATTCTCTTTGTTAATACCTTCTTTTCCATTCCTATTTCTTTTGATCTTGCTAGACTCTGAAAGACCATCTAGTCTCTGTTTCAACTGAGACTTAGACAGAAAACCTATGTTGACATTCTTAGGTTTCTCTAACACTTTCTCATCTGAATTACTATTGTTAATTCTTTTGTGTACAACAGGTTTTGAATCAACAAATTTAACATGATTAAGTTCAGAAACAATTTTCTTACCTTCAGATTTAGATGTGCTAGTTTCTTCTTTCTATTATCCAAGACAATAGCTACAGTTTCCTCTTTTCTAGTCTTATCAAAGCCTAAACCATTAACTTTACCACGAATTCCACTTTCAAAGATTTCTTGAGTCTTTTTACCATAATTGTTAATGGTCTTAATCACATATCTCTCTTCTTCTAGTTCTTTCCTGACATAGTCATAAGCCTCAAGAATAACAATATAATCATGCTTAGCTTTATCAGAACTTAACTTATATTCTTCCATTTGAATTAACTCAGATTCAAGAAAATTATTTCTATCAACTAACTTATCATTCTTAACCTTAAGATCATCTCTTTCACTAGTAAGAATTCTAAAATTAGTCATAAGATTCTTAAACTCAGCATGGATAGATCTAATATCATCAGAATCAAAGCTATCAAATGAGTCACGAGAGTGAAGTGATACCTTAACAGAAGATGGAGAAGTTTTCTTTGGAGATCCAGGTTTGTCTGAAACATTTGCCATCAATGCAATGTTGTCATAATCCAATTCATCTTTAGAATCACTGGAATCAGCCCAATCCTTCTGTGTGACCATGAGTGCATTACCCTTTCCTGAATTCCTAGGCTTCTTACACTCACTAGCAAAGTGTCCAAGCTCGCTGCAGTTGAAGCACTTGATCTTGGCCTTATCAAGCTTGACAATTGTACTTTTGCCTTTGTCACTCTTCTTCTCATCTATCTTTTGAAAAGATCCTTTGCTAAATCTTCTCCTGTTGAATCTTCCTTTCTTGAAAGCTTTAGCAAACATAACAAAGAGTTCCTGCATCTCTGATTCAGAATCACTGTTGTCAGAGTCTATATCAGTAGTCTCTGACTCAAAACTTTCTTTGTTTTTCTTCTTCCTTGAGTTCTTTATAGCAGGCATAATATGTTGTTCCTCTGGAAGCTTCTTTGATTCAGATTGAGCAGTGAGTGCAACAATTTTCATCTTTCCTTCACTCTTGCTCTTCTTCTGTTGCTTGTCAAGTTCATAAGCCCTCAGTTTTCCATACACTGCCTCTAATGATATTTCATCCAGATCATTAGCTTCCTCAATTGCAGATATCTTCTCATTGAAAAAATCAGGCAAGGCTTTCATGAACTTAGTATTCATATCCTCCAAGTCATAATATTTACCATGCATGTCCATCTCATTGATGAGTTTTGTAAACCTATCAAAGGTATACGTAAGTGAATCACTAGACTTGGATTCAAAATACTCATACTGTTGTATAAATAGTGTCCTCATATTCTTCCTGATAGGCTTTGTACCTTCACAATGAACCTTCAAATTGTCCCATATCTCCTTAGCAGTCTTATAAGAGAGAACATAGTTAGTGAGAACAGAATCAAGACTGTTGAACAATATGTTTCTCACTTTAGCATCTTTAAGAACGTTCTCCTTGTCCTTATCTAACCATTCAGATTTTGGCTTCTCTTCTTTTTGTTCTGGTTGAATTTTACCATCAACAGTTGTTTGACCAACAACCTTTGTTGGAACAAAAGGTCCATCTCTGATCCTGTCAAGATAATCAGGATCTGTTGCTTCCAGATGATGCAACATCTTTACTTCCCATAGAGTATATTCGTTTCTCTTGAGCATAGGGATCTTAGTATTACCATCCTTGTAACCAGACATGATTGTAGATCTTTATGATTATTCGAAATCAACCTGCTCTGATACCAATTGTTAACTCGAATAACTTGTAGAAGGGGGGGGTTGAATACAAGTTATATAATCGTGTCTGATTTTTGCTCGAATAAATAAACAAGAACAAACGAATAAACCAAACTATTTGTATTAATAAGATCAAATACAAACTCTACCAAAGGTGTACAAATACCTTTAGCAGCTGCTGACAATACAAATCTCTCTCTGTTTGTTTCGAACTTTCGAATACAAACCTTATGCTCTCGACTCACAATTGTTCGACTCTTTTACAATGATATAGAGAAAGTATTTATAATGCTACCTATCAACTAATAACAGAAAGTTAATCTATACATGACAATGTTCTGCCGTCCAGTTGATAGTTTCCACCAATAGAAAATTCTTTCCTTCATGATATCTTCTTGCTTGTTCTTCAAACAACGATCCTGTTTTATAGCACTTGCCAGTTTCTTTAGCATCCATAATGACATCATCAGTAACAGGACTGATATCAGGATTCCATCTTGCATCAAGATCTGACCATCCCATCAGTACTTGATCAGTATTTGACTTGTCGTATCAGGATCCAATCTCAGTTCCTGACATGTAGTACTTGATGCACTGTTCCTGACTTAACTCTACAGATTACTGTCTAACACATATATCCTATACAAAGTGCTAAATCCTTTATAAGATCAGGATATACAAGAAGTATAAGTAAAATTCTATTCTTAACATCACAACTCATGAATTATTCCTAACAAATTCTTTTGAATTAATCTCGAGCATGTTTGTGTGTATTTAAGAAGACTACTTGCTGCATTTATGCTTCACACTTGCATTGATATCTATTGTCTTCTTGTTCTTTATTTCTGGCTAAGTGTAGTAATTGCTCTTTGTGTTTATTTCACTGCACTTTTGGCATGAATCCAGTTGACACCACTTTGTCTTTAAACACAAACACCAACATTGTCAAGTTCCCTTCTACTTCTATTCATAGGAATAAGAAGAAGAAGATCAAGCCTAACCCTCCAATCTTTGTGTCAAACCATGCTCATAATAGGTCATCTAAGGCCAAGATCCAAACTGGCTACTTGCTAGATTTTCCATCTGATCATGACTTGATCGAGATACTCACTCGAGCTAACCTTGAACCACTGGTCTCATTTCCCTCTAAGAGAGTCCTACCTAACCTTGTGGCTGAGTTTTATGCTAACCTAGCCATTAATCCAGGGGTCAATGGGGGTATCTATCTGTCTTCTGTTGTAGGAGGTTCTCCTGTTCTTGTCGACCAAGAAACTCTTGTCAAAGCCCTTCAACTCAACCCTGCATTTGCTTCACTCCTAAATGTAGACTTGCCTAAAACTTTCATCTTTGACAAGACTGAGTATATGAATTTTATTTCCTATTTTTGTAAGATTGATGTGCCTCAAAACATTTTTAACAATGACAAAGGTTTTCGTATTGAACACTTTGCTCCTTTGTATCAAAATCTTTCTCTTGTTGTCAAGACCAACATCTATCCCTCCTCTGACAAACTTATCACATTTCTTGAGATGAAAGTCATGTATAAGGTTGCCATAAACAGAATCACCTTCAATATACCTCATATGATTCTCTCTAGGATGTACTCTGCATCTAGGGCTGGACTTAACCCATTTGGTCTCCTTTTGACAAAGCTGTTTGAGTACTTGAAATACAACATCAGCCTTCCACCTCTCTTTCATGTCACTGCAACTCTCTCTACTCACAACACTTGGTCTGTGTTACCTCTCAACATTTATATAGATTCTGAGATTCACAATCACTCTTTGGAACCCTTCGAACCTAAGATAGTACCTATTACTCTCTCAATGTCTCTTGAGAAGTATGAATCCATGGTTGCTGAGATAGAGGCACTGAAACAGAGTTATGCTACTTTGAAAACCTCTATGGATGTGCTTCAAGCCAACTATATTAAGATCACCACTAAGATAGACACTCTGAAGGAGTACATCAACACTACTATGACTCGAATGACTATTCTTGAGAATAGTCTCTCTCAGTTGATCCAACTTCAGATTAATATGCATGGTGGTAACAATGTCAGCAATGACATTATCTTGGGGGTTCCAGTTCAGAACATTATAAATGGGGTAACTATAATTGATGAGGCTTTTGAGATTGCAGAGAATGATGGTAAAGAGAATGAGGTTAAGGAAACTAAGAACAATGAGACCGAGGTCAATGTGACCGACTCTCAGAACATGGAATGTGAGAACTTGATTGATGCAATGGTCAGTAATGAACACTACAATCAAGTGGATTGAGTGTTAACTTGTGTCGAACATGACTATTGGTGGTGGTGTTGGTTGGACTTGTCTATGATGTTTGCTGTGTGTACTTTTATGCTTGCTTTTGTATGTCTTTATGCTAGGACTATATCCTGTGTTGCTCTAGCAATTATCCTACTATCCTAGTACTTATGTGTTGGTGGTGCTATCAGTTCTATTTCCAACTGTTTTCTCTGTTAGTTGGACTTAGAAGTTATTATGTACTTTTGCTTGAATCGAATGAATGAATACAGTTGCAGTTGCTTGTCTAGTACTTTACATTTACTTATTTAACTATGTTGCATTGTCATAAGTAAAGTCACTACACACACTTGCCACTGAACTCATGGACTGCATGGAAATTCCTTTGAGATTTCCTTGATCTGTTCCCAGGGAGAACTGGCAACTTTAATGCATATAGTTGCATTTGTTAGGATTGCTTTGTGCTTTAACAGGAACCTCAAGGACTTATGTTTGTGTTTGCAAAATTTGTTGAAGCCTAAGCTCTATGATGTATCCCTAACTCTTACTCTGTCATTTTATTTTTGATACACACTTGGATCCTTACGGACACTCTTTTTGAGTACTAACACTGCAGCATTAGACATTCGTTGTCTCTAATCTTTGTGCACATTTTAGCTTGTCTGTTGCAACCACAAGCCATGCACAATGGCAGCCTCTCGAAGGGCTGTTCATTACAGTCACCATGTCAAAAGTCATCTCAAGCTCAGTACATTGCAAGCTACATCGATGCTCATCAAGGTCAAGCAATGCAGCTACTCGAAGCTACTATAAGACCATGTACTTTAAATTGCATTGTAATCTACTTGTCTTGTTATACTTTGTGGGGAGATAATTCTTGTAATTTGTAGACTAGGCACTATTGTTTGTATAACTAAATTAGTCCTAATCTTTGTGAAGATTTGGGTAGTGGACTAATTTTGGAGAAATAAGGAGGATTGGTGGTGACCTTGGCATGTAATAATGTAGTTAACAATCCCCTCCCCCTTATATTTTTTTTTCTCCTGTGCTTATTATAATAAATCTCTCCCACTCACACTTGTAATTTATTTTTCACTCTTTGGTTTTTATCAAAAAGGGGAAGATGAATTATATATGTGTGATCGTATAATTTAGGGGAAGTTGTGAAATTCTCCTAGAGATATTGTGTGGAACCTTGCCTATTTCAAATTTTCAAAATTTTCGAACTATCTTTAGTTCAAATGCTTTAAGCAATGGGAAGTTATTTTCACACATATTTAATCTCTTGCGAATGGTTTTGACAAATACCAAAAAGGGAAAGATTGTGAGACAGTCTTTTAAATAAGATTGTACGACAGTCTCCACGTGTAAAGTTTTGGTGATTTGTCAAAATACGAAAGTGAAAAATTAATTTACTACGTTGTTTAGTAAATTCCGCTTTCTCGTACTAATGATTAATTTAGATAAGGAATGTCAGTAAAATGATATTTTCTAGTCTAGATTATTTGTGGTACATTTTCAAAGCAAAGTAAAAAAGGCACGAATATTGAAATATTCCGAACAATGATTTTACGAGCCGTAAAATGCTAGATTTATTCTAGACAATGTTCATTTCAAAGGTTTTGCCCTTGAATATATTCAATATATTTTTCAAAGTAACATTTCAAGATTGCCTTATTTATTGACTTGCAGAAAGAATAAAAACGAATTTTATCCCGAATCCTTAATAGTTTTCACTTAAATGGATAAAATCGTAAAATATTCAAAATAAATATTCCGAGGACATGGTCATTATTATTTGAGGAATATTATATTTGAATATTTTCCAAGTCAAAACTACGGCCAAAATGTCGACAAGTTACGACAAAAGGCTAGCGTATTTTATCTCGTCGTGTAAGTGCATTTTATCAAAATATTTCTGGATAAAATACCTAGACACATTATTTTGACTTGAAATTTTTAGGATATCACTAAAATGATTAAAAAGAATTTTGGACAAAATTTCACGATTTTTGAATGACTTTTTCCTGGACCTCTAAAATCGACTCGTAATTGATTTTTCGGTCGTTTAAAAGTCATAGAAGGACAACTCGTTTTTAAGTGAAATTTTCTTTACCATATTCTTCTGGGAATATTTCAAGATAATTCCCAAAGTTTCATAATTTTTGAGATATTTTTCGATTTATCTCATTTAAATGGCTGTTATGCGTTGTTTCGTGTAGTTTCGGTTTATTCGGCTAAAATGAAACTAATATACAACTACTATACTTATATATCTGATAAATATATAAGGATTGGGGACCAAGTTAGTGTAAGTTTCCAGGAAAATAGCTTTGCTAATTGTTTATCTGTTGGTGCCAAGTGTCATGCTCTTATTGGCTCATCTTTTCACAATTTTGCCTATAAATAGCAAGCTAACTCCACCCATTTCACTTGAGCTTTTTGTGTCCTAGAAGTGCTGCTATTTTCTCTCCAGAAATCAGCCTTCTTAGAGTACCAAAAACCTCCAAAAAGATTTGGATAACAAAGCTTTGTTGCTCCATTTTATAACATCTTTAAAGCTTTGTTGTTAGTCCATTTCTTGAGCATTTTAAACACCATCCGGCCACCACTCTTGGGGTAGTTCTTGAGCTCAAATTTAACACTCCCTAAAGTGTTCTTGAACGTGGTTTGAGTCACCAATTTATCCTTCTTGAATTACATTCAAGTGGTGCTCAACTAGGCCTTGTTTAAGTGGTGTCTTTGGTCCTTTTCTTGCACTTCTTCCTACCTCTCGGCAAGTACTCTTTAGGCAGCTTCAAGCATGATTTTGTGCAGCCTCTTGAGTGGTATTACTTGTATATTTGAGTCACCTTTGGTACCTTCTTGGTTGCCTCTCTTTTGGTGCTCAAATCCGGCCACTTGGTAGTGTTTTAGACCTTCTTTTCTTGCTCATCTTGTTGCTCTCGGCCAAGCCTCTTTAGGCAGTTTTTGTGCACGTTTTTAACAGCCATTAAGTGGTCTTGTTTGTGTACTTGAGTCACCATAATAACCTCCTTGAATACTTCTTGGTTGGTGCTCATTTGGCTTGAGTTTTGCTTGCATTTTGTCACCAAAATATACACTCACTACAAGGAAAGGGTCAATAGACATCAGTTTATAGCCGATGTCTGTGTTATTTTGCATGTGATGTCTTTGTCGGAGATGTCTATTCTAGACATCGGTCAGAAACTGATGTCTGTGCTAACATAGACATCGATATTTCCTTTAATACACATCAGTTGTTCTACAAAATAGGTTAGATATAATTAATTTTATGAACAACTTGCATGCCTTATATTCTAGAAAACATATAATAAACTAAGTTATTTTTCACATAAACATCACTTTCTTTCTTTGGAAAAGATGTCTATTTGGATATTAGACATCATAATTTTATCAGATAAAGTGATGTCTATAGTTATCTTAGACATCATCCTAGACTGATGTCTAATGTTCTTATAAACATCAGTTTCTTTATAAAAACAACGATGTGTATAGTGACCTTACACATCATCCTAGACTGATGTCTATTGTTCTTATAAACATCAATTTTTTTTCAGAAAAGATCGATGACAAAGAACTGATGTTGTATTCTATGTTAGACATCAAGTTTTTAGTCCAAAGGTGTTGTCTGTTGTTGTTTAGAATTAGTTTCCTACACTGTTTATACACTAAAATAGCCAAAACTTAAATTATGCACAAAATAATAACCAAAATTACTAAATTTATCATTGAAAGAATAAATCCAGAATACTTGCATCATTAGCAAAATCAAAATGGCTTACAATATTTGAGTCTATATATACCAAATCCCCAAAACCAAATTGTCACTACATAAATTCGCAAAAGAAAACAACAAACACCAAACAACTAGCTATGTTATCGATTTTCAAAACCAGCATGTTGTGTAGATCCACAAACTGTAAGACCCTGAGGTTCAAGATTAATCACTGCAATTATCTGCAAAGATGAAAGTAATGGTCAGATGATACAAATTAACTAAAGCTCAAGTTCATAGTACTTGAGCTGAGTGCTCAGACATAAAGTTCATAGACTTGATTACAAGAGGGTGAAGTGTCTGTTTTCGACATAAAAGATCGGACACATATCCCACACAGCACAACCATGTCCTATTGTGGGCAAAATTGGAGACTCTGGTTCTAATTCTTATTTCTGTTAGGTTTCGGTTTTAGTTTTCCTTAAGGCGTCAAGGTTAGTATATTAATTTGCTCAACCTTAATACAAAAGAAAGTGGAATAGTTAAAGCATACGCAGAATATTGTAGCTGTAATGCTCAGAAGAAACTGCAACGCTTACAAGGCCTTAACACTCTGATAGAGGGGTAAATAGAAACTGAGTATTGAGGCAAACAAAATTTGCAACAATGACACACCTCGCCAATGACAACAGTGTCCCCCTCTTTAACACCAAGCCTTGTAAGAGACTTGAATACTCCACACGCCTCGAGAACATGTTGAAACCTTCTGTCAGAATCTCCATAACTGTTGACAAATATTTGTAGAAGTGTTATAATTTGCAACTTTTGCAACATTTAATTTTAATTCACTATCTAATCCTAAAGTGTAAAACTACAGTATAACAAATACACAGGGAAATTATTATTATGCTGGTGAGGTTTTATAGTGCAAAATAACCATGCAGGACAGTCCTTGCAAACACTGGTCCAAAAAGAGAACTTATATTCCAAATCTGGACAATAATATCAACTTAAACAAAGGAATAACGCAAGCTACAATTGTATTTTACGAAACCAACCAGTTTAGCCTAGATCAGATTTTTAAGGAACTAAACCACATATGCCCTTCTTAGTCGGGATCATAAAGCCTATTGTGCATTGCTCATTCAAATGGATTTAGTAGTTTCACCAAAAGTTTGAAAAAATTGGTAAAACGGTTCTCCTGATTTTAATGAAGATATCAGAAGACAACTTCCTATCTTCGTAGTACCCCACTCTCCTGGTGACTTTCAGCATATAATGCCAAAGAAGGAGTTCAGATATTAATATACATATATTATATGTTAATCTATATGCAAGTTTAACATATCTGCTATACATTCACATTATATTAAATACATTTACCGCCGCAGTCCAAACCTAATTGCAATATACAAGAGGCGGTGCATTGAAAAATTTAATTATATATAAACCAGGAGAGAAATAAACCTACATGAAAAGCACGAGGACAACTCTCACAGTAATTAAGTTCACCTCCATCTCCACATACTACACATATATCATCACTAAAAGTGGAAGCAATGCTTTGAATGCTTTGGCCCTTTGATAATAGCATAGGAATCTCGTGCAAATCCCTGATCCACATCATAAAATTTATGGTAAAAATCACATAACTTACATATTAAGAGCATAATTAGATCAATCATTTTCAATTTCTCATCCCCTCAAATGACCTCCCGATCTTGACCAACCAAACACAATTTAATTCAAGCTAAATCGAAAACATATGATCCCCGAAGCAGAAAGTACATTATCCTTCCTAAGCCCTCCTAACCAAGATGACATGTTACTAGTATTCCCGGAAATTTTAGGCAAATCAGTGGTGCCGAAAGAGGAGTCAGACATAACAGTGCAAGAATCAGCGCCAGACATAAATATGCATGTAGATACTTTCAAGTATATAAATTAAACATGTGACACTCCGCAAAAAATGGTCATTTGTAGCCAAGTAGTTATCTTTCAGCACATCTAATTTATTTTTATTTGATAAACTTGTTAACATATTGTCAGCACCATGTATACTCAAGTAGTAGCCGGTGCTGATACGCTCAACACTAGACAGTGTTTATAGAGGTTTGTGCGACATCCATCTTTCAAACATAGCATAACATTCTTCTGGCCTGTATTCTGGAGCTGTATGACCTCCTCCCTGAATTAAAAGAATTGGAAGTATTAGGATGTATATGCAGATTATAATGATCAAAACAGTAACAGAAATACTTCTCAACTGGGAAGAATATTGAGTAAATGGACAAAAGCTGATGAATTTCTTACTTTCATAGTAGCAAACATCATATTATTAGAGTAAGCCCTTGTGTAACTGCAGAACACAAAAGAAAAGCCGAAATTAAGTTTTCATGGATTTAGATTTTACTCAGAGAGAGTGCAAACACGCAACGACTAGCATGAAACTCACCCAGCATATTGGCCTTTGACAATCCACGGACGCCAGTGATCAATAATAGAGTAGTTTAGCTCTCTTATCCAAGCTTGGGTGGATTGAAATGGAATAAGAAAATCATGGTCACCACTGTTGATCATAAAGAGTTATCAAGTAGATGCGCGAGAAAGGGTTAGAGTGAATTGTGCACATGCGTGATTGGTATGTCAATTCCTCTGAAGAGATTGACGTTTAACTTCCAATAGTTTTTTTGGTGTATATTAAAATATATCAACTCTAACAGATAATTAAACTGCCAGATATGTGTTTAATTAAGTACATATCAAACCACTTTAAGGATTAGATGTCCAAAAGAAATTCATTTCTACAATAAAATTACTACTATTATTCAGAATACTTTGCATATTCAAGAATATTCCAGGTCTGTAGGAAAATCAGTTTAGGCCGACATATTTGTTATGTATAATGCATAGCAAAAACTGACTTGTATAAAAGAGAATGTTGGTGTGGGCTTCATCAGTAAGGTGTGTGATATGGGTTAAAAGTAAGCCCTAAAAGACACATTTAATGTGGCATTAATTAGACCCGAAATGGTCCAAACGTGGGGCCTACCGGGTGGGCCCAACCCCTACCTATAAATATTAATTTCGTACTAATATTAAGGGTAGAAAAACAGCTCAGCAAATAAGAGTCAAAAGAGGATATTACTCCTGCTTGACTTAGCCTCCAAGATACATATTCCAACATGGAAATTGACTCCTACAAGGAAGGAGTCTAGAACCTTCCTCAAGGCGGTGACTTGTCCACCAAGTCACCTAACCCTACTACGATTTTAGGGTTTCTCAGCCTATATAAAGGGTCTGACCCCTCATTCACAGAACTACGTTTTATTGGCTTGATTCTCTTAATACAGAGATACGTAGGCATTCTGTGAGGACCGTCTAAGTCTCGAACGCAGAAGCAGCCATTAAAGCACGAAGCTCACGAACCCTAGCAATAAATACACATAAACCCTAGCCGCAATCTAATAGCCTCGTTTTTATTCCACAACAGTGTGGGCTTAATCCAACGACCCGATTAAGAGATATTACAAATATAACCATTTTCCACATAATTATAGTGTGGTTCAGTATGAAGTTGTACGATAACAATAAAGGAAAATAAGTCACGACATTGCAGAATCATGTGGGCTTCATCTTTGTTACTGTGCATATCTGGGAAAATAATAAGTGAACACGAGCGAATGAAATGAAGTTACAAATTTCATCATTTTAGGTCACCACTCCACTGGTTTACTTCTATTCAACCATCTCATCCCATGACTTATATTTTGTTTCTTCTGAATTCTTAAATTAAAGAAAGCTAAGAACTTTCGAAATCACGCGTGACTGACCATGATTGTGCTTCTTACTTGAATCTGACTTAGTTGAGTAGTCGTTCTTTAGGAATGTACTAAGTCAGTCTATGGCCGCAATTTTTTTTAACAAACTATATATTATATGTGTATTAATGTTATACATAACTTCTTTATAAAAATTGGAAACTATAAAAATTGACAGATGTACTCTAATTATTCATAAATTTTAAGGAGAGAAGTTTATTTTTTAATTACAAGTAGGAGTATACAAGTGAAGAAGGAAGCCATACACGACACTTAAATGCTGGTAGTGAATCTACTTATGTCTCCCAATCCAACTATAACAACCCTTTTTCTGTCAGACAATGATCTACGTAGCTGTGGTGAATCTTCGCCGCAATAATTCTCCAAAATTTGTTGCAGATTAAGACCACCGGCTACAAGCTGCAAAGATAAATACATATTTTATTTAAACCATTAAAAATTACAAAACTTAAGCATTTGTACCTAACCTTCTTGAATGCCTTTAAACTGTGCGAACATTCCGCGCTGTTAGGATCTGCTTTTTGATCTTCCAACCCACAACTTCTCCGCAATGACTGACAGTAATCAGTAAAGTTATTATTACGTTATTGATGATTATTGTACACTTATCCAAGAATCTAGAGTTATGATGAGTACCTCCATTGTCAACCCATAAGAACATAGACATACCATTTGTTTCATAAATTCAAAATAATTAGGGTATAACAAATACATCCAAGTAAATAACCACACCCAATTTAAGAAATTAGGGTTTTGATTTAAAAAACCCAATTTAAGAAATTAGGGTTTTGATTTTAAAAAACCCCCAAATTAAAGCTTATCAATTTCAGTAGAGAAAACCCTATAAATAGCAGAGGAGACCCTATTCGAGTAGAGAAGATCCAAATAAAAGCTTACCAATTTGCACAAGAGCAAAGGAGAGATGAGAGCAGTGGTGAGTAGAGCTGGCCAGACGGAGGCGAGTAGAGCAGAGGTGAGTGGTAGTGGTGGTGGTGGCGAGTAGAGTAGAGGTGAGTGGTGGTGGAGATGAGTTGTGGTGGTACGTGAGAGATGAGAGAGAGAGTTTCAGCGAGAGAGAGTTTAGACGAGAGAGAGATGAGAGTTGAGTGTGTTATTTTTTTAGTTTTTTATTTTAGTTTAATTAGTTTTGTCTGAAAAGGGGGAAGTAATTGTGTATAGGCGGGGAAATATTTGGTGGGTTGGGGGAAATTTTGACTTGGAGGCTAAAATTTTGGCTAAGGGGGGAAACAAAAAGAAGGGCGCACATTTTATTTTTTAAAGGCTGACTTTAGACATCAGTTTTTAAAAAAGTGATGTTTACAAAAAGCAAAGACATCAGTTTAATTCGGGGTGATGTTATTACATCTTTTAACATCAACGACATTTACAACCGATGTCTAAAGTGTGATGTCTATTGAACTTTTTCTTGTAGTGACTTGTTCTTGAAAGTTTTTCGTGTAGTGTATAGTGACAAGAGGTAAGAGTATTTGAAGAGCTTCTTGAAGTGTTTACTTGCTCTTCTTTAAGTCCATTTGTGCTTAAAAGTGCATAAACAAGTGATTTAAACTTGTTATTCTTAAAATCAAAAGAAAGCTTCTTAATGTGGTTTATACTAGTCCTTTTTATCTTACTTGAGCTCACATATTTAAGGACTAAACCAAGTATCTTGAACTAGTTTCTTAACCAAAACCAAAGTTCATTATATTCGGTTATTTACCCGAATTATTACTCTATTATGTGTTTACATTTCTCGCACTAATTTAACGCATAATAGCGACCCTCGATTTTATCCTATAGATAAAGCGAGTTACTTTTACACACGTGTGAGTTGTATTTATATGCTTGTGTGTGGTGTGCTTAATTGATTGTTGTGTGTATTTTATATTCACGTATTTTATATTTTCCGCACTAGCATTAACGCGTAATAGCGTCCCTCGCTTAGACGAGCTGTATATATATATATTTATATATATATTCGGCTATATAGAAGCCATATACAAGTGTTGTTGTGATAACACTAATATTTGTCAATTTTAAGTAGCTTGTTCTATATTCTTGAGAATATAAGTAACTCGCTCTAGCTTCGATAAATCAAGGTCGCTTTGGCCTAGAAATATTATTTTCGACCATTTCATTGTTGATCTAGGTCTTATAATATTTCAATACAAGTGTTTAAATATTTGTATACTTTGAGTTAGTGGCTTGTTTAATATTCTACGGAATATTTTTAACTCGCTCTTTCTCTTATTTATTTGTGTTGGTTTACACAAGTAAATTGTATATTTAATTTTATTTATATTCGGCCATACCGAATATTTATATAAATTAATATACTTGATTTATATTTATACTAACGTAGTCGAACTCGTTAATATTTATATATCCTCCCACTTGATCTAGTTTGGATACTAGTTCATTTTTAATCATCATTTTATAAAGGATTTTCAAGTCGTAGTACTTGTATTATATCCTTTGACGTGAGGTGAAGTGAAGTGAGGTGATTCTCGCTCTAAGACCCAAGCCTTAGATACGCTGACGGGGAGTTGGGTATCTTTACGCCGTGAAGGGGAGAAAAGATCCAAGACCTAAGACCCAAGACCGTTAAAGGGTGTAGATACTAAAGTCTACGCAAAGGTTTTGCTTGCATAGTTTTGAGAAAGTAACTTGGAGTTACGTTTCAAGATAAACTTGTAAGTAGTTTTATCACGTGGTTTTGAGAATGTAGTGGAGAAGCTATGCTTCAAGATAAACTCGTAATGTCTTACGTAATTGTGAGGAAGTAACGGGGAGTTACGTTCTGAGATAAACTCGTAAGTATTTTACTTACATAGCATTTGAAGAGGTGATGGGGAGTTACGATCCAAGATAATCTTGTAAGGGTTGGCTATTGTATTTTGAAGAGGTAACGGGTAGTTAGGCTCTAAGATAAATACATAGTTGTTGTTGTTAACTCGAATATCTTGTAGAAGGGGGGGGTTGAATACAAGTTATATAACCGTGTCTGATTTTTGCTCGAATAAATAAACAAGAACAAACGAATAAACCGAACTGTTTGTATTAATAAGATCAAATACAAACTCTACCAAAGGTGTACAAATACCTTTAGCAGCTGCTGACAATACAAATCTCTCTCTGTTTGCACTCTCGTATACTTACGATTACAAACCTCATGAACACACTTTTTACAATGATATAGAGAGAGTATTTATAATGCTACCTATCAACTAATAACAAAAAGTTAATCTATACATGACAATGTTCTGCCGTCCAGTTGATAGTTTCCACCAATAGAAAATTCTTTCCTTCATGATATCTTCTTGCTTGTTCTTCAAACAATGATCCTGTTTTATAGCACTTACCAGTTTCTGTAGCATCCATAATGACATCATTAGTAACACGACCGATATCAGGATTCTATCTTGCATTAGGATCTGACCATCCCATCAGTACTTGATCAGTATTTGACTCGTCGTATCAGGATCCAATCTCAGTTCTTGACATGTAGTACTTGATGCACTGTTCCTAACTTAACTCTACAGATTACTGTCTAACACATATATCCAATACAAAGTGCTAAATCCTTTATAAGATCAGGATATACAAGAAGTATAAGTAAAATTCTATTCTTAACATTACAACTCATGAATTATTCCTAACAATCTCCCCCTATTTATGCTTTAAGATCTGAAGCATAAATCTGAGTTGTTGATGTCAAAACATATAACAATACAATCAGAATAGAATTTATGAATTTAAAATTCATGAAGTTAAGTACCTCCCTCTTCAGATGTAGACAAAGTATTTAGTACTTAGAAGAAAGAATTCAACTATTTGATGCTTCTTTTCCTTTACCACTTCCCTGATAATATTCACCTCTGTCATCCTTAGTTCTTCTTTTATCTCTCCCAGTCTGTTTCTCTCCTCCCCCAGTCTGTTGCCTTTTAATTGTTTTCCCCCTTTTTGACATCAGCAACATTAATTCCAAGAGATTCAGTAACAGAACAAATGAGATTCATTAGAACTGCTTGATTTTCCATAATAGTGACTTGGTTATCTTCAAGTGTTCGAAGTCTTGATTGAATTTCAACTTGAGATTTCTGAATGTCTTGTAAAACTTCAGAATTGACTTCAATGTTGGAAGTGTTTGGAATATCTTCAGATTCAAGTCTTGTAAAAGAAGTTGCCTGTGTAGAATGATATTCAAGTAATAATACTCGAGCAGAGTTACAAACATCTTCATCTTTCTGATCTGAAGCTGAAATATGATCATCTTGTCCTTCACCAGTATTCGGTGTACTAACATCTACAAATCCTGACTCCTCCTTAGAGTAATCAGATACTGTTGATGTCTCAATTCTAGCTGATATTGGAAGTACATACAAAGGAATACTAGGATCATTAGGAATTTCTACTGGTACAAGTGGTGTAGAAGTTTGTCTTAGCCTTTCACCTCTTCTGTTGATAATTCCTGCAAGCCTTTCTTTTTGCTTCTGAGTTTTAACTTCTGGCTTTGCATTGTGCTTTGCTAAGTCATTCTTCTCATACATCTTGATAAAAGAATAAGTACCAGCATCCATACCAAGATTGTCAAACCAAGATTCAGGAAAAATCTTATCCAGAAATCAAACGATGGTGGTTTCCTAATTTTCTCTCCCTCACTCTGGAGTTGATCATGCATACCCCCATTCTCACTTTGACTATCTAAAGTCAACACTATTTCTACCTCTCCTTTTGCCTAGTCAGGAGCCGGCCTCTCTATTTATGGATCAATATCCATCTTTCAAGTGTATCACTCAAATTTGGATAAGTGCTCTCATGACCTACAGAAAAATAGAGTTTAGAAGAAGTTTTTATACCTGAACTCACATGGAGAGAGGGTTCCTCATCTGGCAAGAGGCTTGAGGTTTTATCCAAGGAGTGAGCTGCTATAGTCTCTGAACCCTCACAAACATCTTCTTTCCTTCCAAAGACTACAGGCTCCAGTATACCACTTTCAGGTTTTCTACTAGACTCTGATGTCTTCAGTAATACTTCATTAGACACCATAGTTAGCATGTCACCGTCTTTAAGTGTTGTTTGCTGAGACACACCCTTAAGGTGGATAGACTCTGCCTGAACAATGTTTGTTTGAACTTCAGTAAAAGTAATCAAAGCCATTCCTCCCATATCATAGGGTTTCTCACTTGCAATTTTAGTCATCACAGAAGACCTTTCAGCATCAGCTATCATAGCTCCTGAGTCATCCAACCTCTGACTAGATGGTTCTTGTGTTGCAGTGACTGTGATCTGATCTATCCTACTATCCACCACTGGTGCAATAGTATCTCCTGTTGACTGCATTTCTCTATCTACTTCCTCCTGTTGTTCACCTTGAGCTGAAGCATCTTCAATAATGACATCCTTGTCAAATAAATATGCATGAAGTGATTGAAGTGTAACATGCTTTGAGAGTCCAAATTTCTTGACTAATTGCCTTCTGACAGATACATAGAAATACATCTTCATTAAGTCAAGTCTTTGATGTAGAAGTCCATATTCTTCAGGAAATAAAAGTTTTGGTACTCTTTCAACTAGAAAATCTAGAACAGGCCTGGATAGTTTCACTTTGATAGAAATAACTCCCATAGCCAGTCTGTACGACAATGTAGTTTCCCATGAGAATCAATATCAAGATCTCTATTGTCAATTGCTGACTTGATTATAGCTTCATTTGTAGAGACCCGCATGCATGATGTTAGTTGGACTAGACTCTGTGTGTGTAGGTGACAACTAAATCTTTCTCCTTGTTCTCCTAGTATAGTGAGCAAAAGATTTATCTTTAGAAAACTCAAGAGGTGTAGACACAGAAGTGATCTTGGGATGAGATCGTTTTTCAATAGACACAGTTTGTTGAGAGACAGTATCCAGTAACTGTTTTCCCTTTTTAAGCACTACAGTCTTTTGAGAGACTACAGCCTGGCTGTGACTAGGTGCTTCATCTCTTTGTCCTAGATTAGAAAGTTGAATTGTAGCCTTCAATTCTTCTCTCTCAGCAAGAGATATATTATCATCATCTTCACTAGAAATACTACTACTTGACACAACAAATCTTCTCTTCCTTACAACTGATGTCTTTTGAGAAACACCAGAGGTTGGTTTCTTTGAAACAACAGGCTGTGGATCAAAACTTGGTTCTTGAATTGTTTCAGAGACTATAATGTTTTGGGCTACTTGGGTAGACACAGGGGGTTTTCCCCCAAATGAGATTCCTGAGTCATTTCACCACAAAAGAAAGAAGAATTGTATAGAGTAGGAAGATGAGTTTTTAGAATTACCTAACCATGATGTGGATAATGAATTGCAGGTATTTCATCTAGATTCTTTTCATTTTCCTTCTTTGTAATATCATAGAAAATTCTTTTTTGCTGTACATAAGATGAAAAACAATGTTCTCTACCAAATCTAGCTTCAACATCAAGAATAAAATGGTTAATAAACATTTGCATAAATCTATGATAATACACCATTTTCCTGTCTTGATCTCTTGACCCAAGTTTAATTCACATCTGACTTAAGATAATGTGACCAATGTTAATTACTCTGTCATAAAGCAAACTATAAGCAATGTGTGAGGTAAAAGAAAGTAATTTGCTGAAAAGAACTACATTTACCAATAAAACATTTAGCAATTTGATCAAAGAAAAAAGACCATTCTTTCCTAAGAAAAGATCTAACTGGCTCATGTTGTCTAGAGGTCCACTATAACCTAGTGCAGACAACATAGTTCTTACATCATCATCAGATGGTTCACTTGCATAATTCACATTAACAGGTAAGTGAAGTATTGAATTAACAACATATTCAGTAATGTCATAAGTATCTTGTCCTAAGTGTAGAACAATCTTACCTGATTGACTCTGAGTAGAATCAATTACATCAGCATTCTCCCAAGCTTGTGAAACAGCAGCTTGATTTATTTCTGGAGATGTTGCCAATGCATAACGCAAAGGTCCAATAGCCATAAAATCCATCACAGGATGAAAATCAGCTGATACACCTTTCTTGCTGGTGATTGCTGCAACATGATTGTTAGTCATAAAATCAAAGTCACCAAACTTGAAAGCTACTGATTTTGGTAGTCTTCTTTGAGCTGCCATTTTTGATCTGAAAAGAACTTGAGAAATCTTGAAATTGATTAGAGATTTTGAGAACTTAAATGAATGTTTTTGCCTTTGGAAATTCGAATTAAAAGTTAGCAATAAACAATCAGAGTCTCAAAATAAAGATATATTCAAAAATCCTTCAGACCCACTAACCCACGTTGACACGTAGGTTGACAGGTGTCAGTTCTTGAAAAATGCAGTTTACCCACGATTTTTGGAAAATAAAATCCAAAATTGATTTCAATTAAATAACTCAGGGTAAAATCAAAATAAAATCAATACTGATCAGCTTTGTTTCCTAACGTGACCTTTTTCACCAAGATAATCACAACTCTTAATGTGATAAAAATAAAAATAATCACCAATCCTGATGAAATTTTTCTTATCTTCCTGATCACTATCATCCTGATTCCAGAGATTAAATGGAGTTCCACGTGGCAAATTTTAAAAATTATCCTGAAAAGAACATCAATAATCCAAGCAAAAAATATTTTGTTAGATTCTCAAAATATCTTAGAAATATGAGAGAGCCAGTCATACGCATAGATATTTACACCGATACATTGAACACTTCAAATGACTGTTCAGCTTCTCACTTTTTCCTTTATAAACACTTGATGTCGTTTGCCTATCTTTACTCCACAAACACACTAAACTCTCTGTAAACACAGAGCTTCCTTAAAACACATTGATCTTTAACCCAACATTCCGATTCCTCATAGATGATGAACAGATTGTTCATGACCAAAGATTCATAGTTTATCTCTTTGAAGAGATGACTTTTCTCATCGAATTAAACATGACTGGAGTAGATCCAAATAATGTCCAGAACCTTCTCTTAGAACATCCATCTATTGGATACAATCTTCCTCTAACCTCCTCAAAACTTGAGGATGAAGAATTTGGTCGAGAGTCTGAGGTTGATCTTGATGGAGATGCTATTCATTCTCCTTAATAAACATGGAGTTAAGTCTGCTGCTCTCATTTAAGTCGCCCAGACAAGGAATCCAGGAGTAGATCATCCAGGTGACTCTTGAGATGCTCCTTGTCTTGAAGTCGATCTTTGAAGATTAAAGCAGCAACAACTTTAGACAAGAATAGGGTTATCAGTAGAAGTTAGACAAAAAGATGTTTGTATTTCATTTCCTTGTATGTATTACTTTCAATTAATGAAAATACAAGCTTTCTTATTATCTACTTGCCTATTGTTGTTTATTGACTGATCTGAAAGACAATATAAACTATCAGTATGAATGAATTAAAGCTCGCTAGCATAGACTTAACAGAACTCAAAATTAGATCACTAAAAAAATAACTTCAGGATTTGAATAAGACACAAATTTCACAATCCTGATACTGACTATAAAATCCTGATGACGTCAGCATACTGATAGCAATCCTGATAATTAACAATAATTCTATCATACTGAAATTTATCAAAGTAAAATGTTACAGCTTAAGCAATTATCAATTAAGTATAAATCCTGACAAGAATATCAAGTCTATAAGCTGAAAACAACATACCTTGCTACTTTTACAGATGTTTAAAAATCTAGAAATTTAACATTCCTAACTCACTTACCAACCTAATGAATGTAGCCTCATCAAGTAGTTTAGTTAGAATATCTACAAGCTGTTTGTCAGTAGAAACAAAATTAAGTTCCACAGTACCATTCTCAATATGTTCTCTAATAAAATGATACCTGACATCAATGTGCTTAGTCCTTGAATGTTGAACTGGATTTTCTGCAATTTTGATAGCACTAGTATTATCACAAAACATAGGAATATTACTAAGTGTCATACCATAATCCATCAACTGATTTCTTATCCAAAGGAGCTGTGCACAACAACTGCCTGCTGCAATGTACTCAGCTTCTGCAGTTGAGGTTGAACCTGATTGTTGCTTCTTGCTTGCCCAAGAAATCAATCTGTTTCCCAAGAATTGACATGTACCTGTAGTGCTTTTCCTGTCTATTTTACACCCTGCATAATCAAAGTCTAAATAGCCAATTAGGGAGAAGTCAGATTCTCTAGGATACCACAAACCAAGATTTGGAGTTCCTTTAAGATATCTAAAAATTCTCTTTACAGCAATTAAATGAGATTCCTTTGGATCACTTTGGAATCTAGCACATAAACAAGTAGAAAACATTATATCTGGTCTACTTGCAGTTAAATATAACAATGAGTCTATCATGCCTCTATAACTAGTATTATCAACACTCTTTCCCTTAGGATCAGAGTCTAGCTTATTGGCTGTTGCCATGGGTGTTTTTGCAACTACACAGTCTTGAAAATCAAACATTCTTAAAAGATCTTTGATATATTTTGACTGATTAATGAAAATACCAGTCTCAGTCTGTTTGACCTGCAAGCCTAAGAAATAATTTAGTTCACCCATCATGCTCATCTGATACTTAGACTGCATAAGCTTGCTAAACTTAGCACACAACTTTTCATTAGTAGAACCAAATATGATATCATCAACATAAACTTGAACTAAAAGCAATTCACCTTTTATCTTTCTAAAGAATAGAGTTTTGTCAATTGTACCTCTTGTGAAGCCATTTTCAAGAAGAAATTTAGACAAAGTCTCATACCATGCTCTTGGTGCCTGCTTTAGTCCATAGATTGCCTTGTCAAGTTTGTAGACATGATTTGGAAACTTCGGATCAACAAATCCAGGTGGTTGCTCTACATATACTTCCTCATCAAGCTTGCCATTTAGAAAAGCACTCTTTACATCCATTTGGTATACCTTGAACTTTGAATAAGCTACAAATACAAGAAACATCCTGGATTGCTTCAAAACTTGCTACAGGGGCAAAGGTTTCATCATAATCAATTCCTTCTTCCTGAGAGTAACCCTTGGCCACCAGTCTTGCTTTGTTTCTTACAATCATACCAGATTCATCTAGCTTGTTTCTGAAAACCCATCTTGCACCAACAATTGATCTGTCTTTAGGTCTTGGTACCAGTTTCCAGACTTTGTTTCTCTCAAACTCATTTAACTCTTCCTGCATTACAATTACCCAATCAGGATCCTGTAAGGCTTCTTCAACCTTCTTAGGCTCATTCTTTGAGAGAAAACAACTGTACAAGCATTCATTTTGAATTGATCTTCTAGTTCGAACACCACTATTTGGATCACCAATTATCAAATCTTTAGTATGATCCTTTGTCCATTTTCTAACAGGTGGTAGATTGCCTCTGCTAGACTCTCCCTCTAAGTTAGTGGTGTCTCTCATAGAAGAGTCTTCTCTGCCTTCAAAAGCTCCCCCTTGATTAGTAGAATCATTAGATTCCATACTGCTACTAGTTACTGATCTTTCCTCAGTAGACTCTGAAGGATCAGTTCTTGATGGAGTAGACTCTGAATAGCTAGTCTGCTCCTGATGATCACTATGTCCTCCTTGATTTATTTGCTCCCCCTCAATAGTAGCATTCCTTTGAGAAGCAACAAAAATTCCTTCTGGAGAACCTTCATCATCACTGGAGAGTATCTCAGAATCCTTAAGATTTTCAAATTCCAATTTGTCATGGCTTTCATCAGTTTGCAGAATTCCAAATTTCTTGTCATCAAATGCCACATGAATTGATTCCATAACAATGTGAGTTCTGAGATTATAAACTTTGAAGGCCTTTGATGCTGAATATCCTAGAAAGATTGCTTCATTCGATTTGGCTTCAAATTTTCCAAATTGTTCTGGATGAACTTTTAGGACATAGCATTTGCATCCAATGATGTGAAAGTATTTCACACTTGGTTTCTTTCCTTTGATCATCTTATAGGGAGTCTTTCCATGACTATTTACCAAGGTACAATTTTGAGTGAAACATGCAGTGTTAATAGCTTTTGCCCAGAAATAGGTTGGAAGCTTTGCATCTGCAAGCATGGTTCTTGCTACCTCTATGAGAGTCCTGTTCTTTCTTTCCACTACACCATTCTGCTGAGGTGTTCCAGGTGCAGAAAATTGTTGAGTGATTCCATTGTCTGCACAAAACTCCTCCATTGTAGAATTCTTGAATTCTGTACCATTGTCACTCCTAAGTACTTTAACTTTGTACTCAGAGCTATTCTGAATATTCTTGACAAGTTCAATGATTTGCTGAGGAGCTTCATCCTTTTTGTGTAGAAAGAACACCCATGTGAACCTTGTGAAATCATTCACTATCACCAGAGTATATCTTTTCTTGCTGATAGACATGATGTTTACTGAACCAAATAGATCAAGATGTAACATATGAAATAGTTCAGTAATTGAATTTTCAGTCTTGCTCTTGAAAGTGGTTCTTCTCTATTTTCCAAGCTGACAGGCATCACAAAGTCCATCTTCCACATAATTTGCCTGAGGTAGGCCTCTCACTAGATTGTGCTTAACAAATTGATTAAGCTTCTTGAAGTTGAGATGTGAGAGCTTTATGTGCCAAATCCAGCTTTCATTATTTACTGCTTTGCTGTAGAGACATCTAACAATTCCTTTAGATGTATCACTCAAGCTGGCTTCATATATGTTACCATGTCTTTGACCAGTTAGAACACTGTCTCCATTCTGCATATTCAAGATTTTGCATCCTTCTCTATCAAAGATTGATTGGTAACCTTTATCACCCAGTTGACTAATGCTTAAAAATGTATGTTTCAAGCCTTCAACCAGTGCTACATTTTCTATGATGACATTCCCCAAAACAATTGAGCCATATCCCAGAGTTTCTCCTTTGTTGCCATCTCCAAAAGATATTACTGGGCCAGCTTTCCTCTCAAACTTTGTAAGCAGGGACTTCTTTCCAGTCATATGTCCAGAGCATCCACTATCCAAGATAATTGAATGCTTCTTTTCTGTGCCATTAACAGAAGATGGAAAAGTTTTCTTTGGAGATCCAGGTTTGTCTGAAATATTTACCATCAATGCAATGTTGTCATAATCCAATTCATCTCCAGAATCACTGGAATCAACCCAATCTTTCTGTGTGACCATAAGTGCATTACCCTTTCCTGAATTCCTAGGCTTCTTACACTCACTAGCAAAGTGTCCAAGCTCGCTGCAGTTAAAGCACTTGATCTTGGCCTTATCAAGCTTGACAATTGTACTTTTGCCTTTGTCACTCTTCTTCTCCTCTTTCTTTTGAAAAGGTCCTTTGCTAAATCTTCTCCTGTTGAATCTTCCTTTCTTGAAAGCTTTAGCAAACATAGCAAAGAGTTCCTGCATCTCCGATTCAGAATCACTGTTGTCAGAGTCTATATCAATAGTCTCTGACTCAGAACTCTCTTTGCTTTTCTTATTCCTCGAGTTCTTCACAGCAGGCTCATCATGCTATTCCTCTGGAAGCTTTTTTGAGTCAGATTGAGTAGTGAGTGCAACAGTTTTCATCTTTCCTTCACTCTTGCTCTTCTTCAGCTGCTTGTCAAGTTCATAAGCCCTCAGTTTTCCATACACTGCCTCTAATGATATCTCATCCAGATCATTAGCTTCCTCAATTGCAAATATCTTCTCATTGTAAAAATCAGGAAGGGCTTTCATGAATTTAGTATTCATATCCTCCAAGTCATAATATTTACCATGCATGGCCATCTCATTGATGAGTTTTGTAAACCTATCAAAGGTATCAGTAAGCACTACGCCATAGATGGCCTATAGCAACCTTTTGGCATGGGTGTTACCACTATGGGTGTTACCATAGCTATGAAAATTTTGACCTATCACAACCTTTTGATTGTGGTGTTACCGTAGGCACAAAAGTATGTTACTTTAGTTATAAAAGGTGTTACAATGGGCTAACACCATGAGCCGTGTTAACATAGAGTATTCATTAACAATATTTTTATTTAATTTAAAATTAATGATTTAATAATTATTTGACTTTAAAATAATTAATTTTAACAAAATCATTGAAATAATCACTTTAAAACGTAATATTCCATCAAATAATTAAATTATTGATTTTTCATAAGTATTAAATTTTGTTTATAAATTTTAAATAAAAAGGTTTTAAAATGAAGTAATATCCAAAAATTATTAAATTTTAATTAAATTAATTAAAAATTTAATAAAGAAAACTAAGTTATGTATAAGTTGTGAATTATTACAAAATTATGAAAATAATAAATTTGTTAATTATATTTTAATTTCAAGAAATTAAAATAAATTGATAATATTTACAAAATAAAAAAAAGTAAATATTATACTGTAGAGCGGCAAAACACGCGAGCGGCAACTTGGCAAAAAAAAAAAGAAAAAGAAAACACGAGCGGCAAAATGAAAAATTTAGAATTGTATTGCCCGCCTTAGAAACATTTACCCTAAAACATTTTTCCACCTTAGAACATATTTTCCCCCAAATATTTTCAGACCCTCATCTCTCTCTCTCACTCATCTCTCTCTCTCTCTCTCTCTCATCTTAAAACTGTAACTCTGAAATCTCTCAAATCTTAGTCTCATTCTCGACCCTCTCTCACATCTCACACTCGTCCCTCTCTCTCTCTCGACCCTTTCACTCACATCTCTCTTGAATTTTAGAACCCTAACTCTCAAATCTCTAAAATCTCAATCTCACTCTTGACCCTCTCTCTGACACGTTTTTAATTTACACAAACCCTATGGGTGAACCCAGATTTTCAATTACCTGAACCCTAGCTTCAGTTTATGCCCAAATACGTTGATTATCTCCAATTACTAGCTGTGTTTTCTTGCAATTAGTAAGTATTTTTCAACTTGATTTTAAAGTTTCAGTTTTTGAGTGTTAATTTATCTTTTTTAACAGATTGAGGCGGTTTGATTTAGTGGCTCTCTCTTCTTATGGATTGATTATAACTAGTTACATATACATCCATTCGTTGTTTGTATTCTTTTGTTAGTGTTAATATTCCGATATATGAATGTTAGAATTTGTTTCTCAATGTTTGCATTTCTCTGTTTGTTATTCTCAATTTTATAGTTTAAGCCAACAATTTACTAGAGGATCAGAGTCAGCTTGAATCAGGCTGCTTGGGCTTGCACGAGTCAGGCCCCTATGGTACTTTCGTAGGAGTTTATGATGGACATGATGGACTAGTTGTTTTGAAACATAATGTGTGGCGAGTAAAGGGTCTAATACAGGTATGTTCATCTGTGGTTATCAATATCAATTTTATTATGGTCTAGTGTATCAGTACGTGTTGATAGAGTATATTTTTATATATATTCTAGATGATTTTATTCTCATATTTATTTTGTTTTGCATTGATTTGGATTTTTATTTAATAGATTTGATTATTTTATTGTAGGAAATAAAGAATTCATGACTTGGAAGGATTTGGAGCAAAAAGAGCTATTTTGGAGATAAAATAGGAGAAAATTCGTATTATTGGGCTACACGGGCTGCCTGCACTGTTTGGGCCATATCTTGAGTTCCAGAAGTCAGAATTTGACGATCTTACTATCCACGTGAAGCTTGTGGAATTATCTTTAATTCAGAGGTGGTCCAGTAAGCAAAATCCAGTTGGAAGAGCCCAGAAACAGATGAGAAAAATAAGTTACGAATTTTACAAGAAAATCCAGCAGCTTCCAGAAATTCAATTTGAAGTGGGAAACTTGCCATCTTCTATTCGAACTCTAAGAAGGCAATTGCTTGGAGGCTAAATCAAGAGGCTATATAAACACATCTTGGGACAAATTATTGGGGATGTAAAAAAAAGGGATGTAATATTAGATCAGATAATATAGTTTAGAGTAGATTAGTATTATTATTAGTTGGAGATGTAGAGAAACACCACGACTCTTCTTTTGGGTGACAACATTGAAGTTTGAAGGTTTTGTTCCCTTAATCTTTTCTTTGTTCTTATTAGTTTAATTATGTTTTCTTGTTTTACTAGTTGTTTTACTTGTTTAATTATTAACGAGTAGTTATTTCTATGGCTTAAAGGGAAGCCATGTTTGCACTAATATTGGCATAATTTTCATAGTGGTTTGATTGGTTATGGTTAATTCTGATTGATATGTTTTAATCATTAATTTGTGTAATTGGCCAATATCATGGATTAATTATATGCAAATAGGGGTATGGATCGAGAGATTTACTTACTAGAGGCACACATACGATTAGCAGAATTGAATTTGAGTGCGGAAGCATCATTGGATTTCTGAGAGCGTTAATTCTTGGAAGAGATTAACTTGACTCTAATTACCTGATTGATTGAATTACTAAAAGTGGTTAATTGTGTTGAATGTTTCGAGAGTGTTAATGCTTGAAAGAGATTAACATACTCTAGTTATAGGATCACATTGATTGCTTTAGCTTAAGAGCCAATTGTGTAAGCATGGTGGACCTGATTGCCCTAGGTTTTAAATAATTTGTTTATCATCTGTTTAATTAGTGTTAATTTAGTTTAATTAGTTAATTAATAATTTCACATATTCGTATGACCCTTGAAACAATTAGCGATAACTGAAAAGGAATTAGTAGAACCTGTCTCCTTGTGGATTCGACCCGCTTGCCATCTGTACTAGCAATAGACACCGTGCGCTTGCGGTTAGGTATAATTTGACACATCAAGTTTTTGACGCCGCTGCCGGGGAGACAGCGAGTTTCTATTGATTTTAATTTAGTTGTTTAGATTGTTTCCATTGTCTCATTGGAACTTTTGTTCCAATTGAGGCAGATTTTACGTTTTCTTGGCTTTGTTGAGTGTCTACAGGTTTGCAATGGGTGAAGTTGATACTTTTGCACTCTTATCTTCCCTAGTAGAGGCACATACTCGAGAGATTGCCTCATTCAACCCTACAGAGCCCACTATGCGTCCAATGAGTATCAATGAGATGTCACAAGTGGCCCCTAAAACTTACAACTTCTGTCAAATTTGCGGTGTGCAGGGTCACTATGGTTTTGAATGCTCTTACAATATCTATAATTCTCAGAGTGCTCAGTTGGGACAAATGAATTCTTTTGAAGAAGGATATGGGTACAATCAGTATTCAAACACTTTTGATCAAGAATGCGTGAATCAACCAGATTTCTACTACCAGGACAATGGTGCTCAAAATTTTTCATATCATAATCAGCAACAGTTTGAGCAACAATATTATCAGTCATATGAGCAGCCGCCACAGCAAGAATATCAATATCCTCCTCTACAAGAAGATCTACATGTTTCTCCACCCAGTGTAGATGTGCAAGCTGATCAGACAAATGAGATGTGGGATATCTTGAATAAACTGCTAAAGAGTTTTGAAGAATTAGAAACTCAAAGTTTGGCGATTGAATCTCAAATTGCACAGTTGGCTAACTCTTCTACTACAGGGCAGCTCGACTATTTACCATCATCATCTATCCGATCCGAAGAGGACCTGACTGCTATCAATCTCACAAGCGATCAGGAATATGATAGTTTCTCCATGTATGTTGATGATGAGGCCATTGATAAAGAGAAGGAGCATGCCACTTATGACGAGATCAATGATGTTGCTGCTACCAAGGACAATGTGATTGATGATGAGGCTACAAAAGAAAGCAATACAGAGATAGTTGTTGTTTCTCTTCCACAACCTGTGCCTAAGCTACCATGTATTGGTAAATTTGCTCTCGATCTAGCCTCTACTTACAAGGCTTCTTTGCTCAAGAACACTTATTTCAAGGTTGATGTGATAACAAATATTGTCCAAGATGATATTTCTCAAATTCTGGTTGAGGATCTATACAAAGTGGCTCCTACGTTTGAAGCTCGAGGAGAGGGAGAAGATGGAAGTGTCGGCTTAATCTTTGATGTGATAATCCAAGATGTCCGAATGACTCCAGTGAAATTGAGGAGTGAAGAAAAGCCACCACCAGAACCTCCACCTTATGTTAAGGGAGTTCAATATTTTCGTGGTGTTGAATTTTATCGCTGTTTTATCACAAAGTTTTCCAAAACTGCACAAGCACTCTCTCTATTGCTTATTAATGACATATTTTATTTTGTTGATGCTTGTTTGGAGACTTTCTGCAGGATAAAAACAACCACTAACACTCTTGATACTTTTTGTGGTGGCGAGTTTATGATCGAGAAAGTGGATATTACGCCTTTACCGGAGTATTTTTGAGGAGGTCAAGCTAATGACTCTAAATAAGCGCTGCTTGGGAGGCAACCCAAGATTTCATTGGAGGATCGGTGCACTTCATGCTTTTGAATAGGGGAGTACTTTTTTCCTTCTCTTTCATATATAGTAGAATTGCTTAGTTATTTGTTCAACCTAAGCCTTGTTGTGTAAAAAAAAAAAATTGTGTTGTTCTCTTAAAAAAAAAATAAATAAATCGAATTTTGAGGTGTAACGCAGGCTGCGCCTGCGTTTCTGCTCCCAGCGCAGATTGCAGCTCTGTAACGTAGGCTGCGCCTGCGTTACTGGTCCACGCGCAGTTTGCCCCCCTGTCACGCAGGCTGCTCATGCGTGACTGAGTTGGGCGCAGTTTGCTTCAGACACGCGCTGGTTGCCCCGAGTGCAGTGTGTTGTCCGTGGTTTGTTTTTTGTCAACTGTGTTGTTTTATAAATAAAAAAAAAAATCAACACCCCAAATTCTATTTATACCCCTATTCCACCTAATTCTTTTCCTATTTCAATTCCAAAACCTCCCATTTCTCCACCAAAATTCTAAACCTATATCTATTCTAATTCTTATTTATTATTATTTATTATTATTATTATTATTATTATTATTATTATTATTTTTATTATAATTATTATTCATATTTGTTATTATTATTATTATTATTATTATTTTTATTTATTATTCTTATTATTTATTATATTTCTTATTATTATTTATTCTTATTATTATTATTATTATTATTATTATTATTATTATTATTATTATTATATATACCCACCTATACATACAAATCCAATTCCTCTTCTATTTTCTTTAAATCTCTAAAAATTCAATTCTAAAGAGGAATTAATTGCAAGTTCACCTCTTTGATTCGTAGTTGGGATATCTCTTCTCTATTTTCTTTTTATTACGAATTTGTGTTCTTGTCAATTTGGGGTTTTGTATTAATTTTGTTAATTGGGTATTTTTAGTAGGATATTTCTTGGTGGTTGTTGGTGGTGCGTGGGTGGCTCCTAAGCAAATGAGGGATGGTTTTTACACCCGACACCTTGATTCTAGGGGAGTTTTCTTTCTTTTCTTTTTAGTGTAGTTTTATTTTGTTTTTAGTTGTAGTTTTGTATCTTGTTCATTAGTTCATTGGGGACAATGAACCGCTTAAGTGTGGGGATGAGTTCTCAATGTTTAAATATATATATATATATATATATATATATATATATATATATATATATATATATATATATATATATAAATCTAAAAATTCAAAAAAAAAATTAAAAATTAAAAAATACCAAAAATAATTCTAGCCATGCAATTTGATTAGTTGTTGTATTTTGCTTTATACACCCATGCATGCGTAGAATTCTTGTGTTTATGGACGCTTTTGTATGAGAAGTGACGTGCTTTGTTCTTGTGCACACACTTACACTAGCAAGTTGAAACTGGTAGACTTAATTGGATGTTGTAAGTGATTAGAATGACATGAATATGTGCAAGATGACTTGGTTTACATGCTTTGAGTACAAGTAGATGCGTTAGAGAGTCTTGTTACTTGGGATTGATTATGTTTTGTCACACCAAGTGAGTTTTGAGCCTATATGCATATCTTTTGCATGATTTTTCGTTTGCTTGAGTGTCCACATGTTGTTTACATTGCTAGCACTTACTTGAGATCTTTCTTGAAATGCATGACATTACTTGATGATGAGATGATAAAGGCACTTAGGTTTAACCTCGTATTTCCCATATTTCCACACCTTTTAAACATGATCAATTAGTTAACCCGTTGAGCTTAATCCTATTCTTTCGGTGACACACCACATTACTTGCCATTATCCTTTTTATTCTATTGGCCTTACATTGAATTTGAACCTAAATTGTCAAAGGCTAGTATCGTACTTAAGGGAGTAATAAGGTGTGCAAAAGGGGGGGTTTTATTGATGATCATACTTTTGGGGAAATATTGATTTTAGGTTGATGCTTGCTAGTCGAAATTCATAAAATATCTATGGATCATTGTGCTTATTCCTTGGCTCTCAGAAAGAAAAAAAGAAAAAAAAAAGAAAAAATAGAAAAAAAAGGAAAAAAAAAAAGAAAAAAAATGAATAAATTTGAGAGCATTCTTATGTTTGTATGATCCTTCTTCATTCGACTAGTCAAGTTATTATGTAAGGGTTATTGAAAAATCCAAGTGTGGGGAAGTATTTGTTTAATTAGAAAGGGAATTGAATAATGATTATTGTTGGGTACTAGCTTTTGACATTTAACCTGTTTTAGCTTTACTTGACATACCTTGTCCCTAGCCCACGCTACAACCCGAATAAAGACCTTTTGATTGTCATCAGTGATGTATGTTGTGTTGAGAGTGAGATTGATTGCGAGTGTCAAGTTGTGTTTATGATTTTGTTGGAATTGAGTGATACACTTAACCTTGTTCTTGAGTGAATATTCGTTTTTGAGTGAAAGGTGAGTTATTACTTGTTTTGGCATAGGAGATCCCGGGTTTAGACTTAAAGATGTATTTCTTGTGGGCTTAGCATGATTACTAACGATTTTTACACTTGACATGAATTTTTATGACCTTCTGCATGTTGGTTGAGTAGACTACGTGAATACTTGCACTTTCGACACCAAGACATCGTATGTTTGCTTTGATTCTTAAGTTCATGTGGCATGAGAGGACTTGTGTGTGTGGTGTTGTGTTAGCATTGATCTTTTGCATGGTTAGATGAATTTTATGGGTACATTCACTATAAACCCTCACGAGACAACACTCGTCCTACTAGGGCTGCCTAGGGGTTTAATGGCTTGTTGCATATGCTCAATGCAATCGTGTCATCTACGAAAGTGATGTTTGTTAGGACTTAGTTTTTATTTCACTTATTTGTCCGAGGACGTGCAAATGCTTAGTGTGGGGATGTTTGATAGAGTATATTTTTATATATATTCTAGATGATTTTATTCTCATATTTATTATGTTTTGCATTGATTTGGATTTTTATTTAATAGATTTGATTATTTTATTGTAGGAAATAAAGAATTCATGACTTGGAAGGATTTGGAACAAAAAGAGCTATTTTGGAGATAAAATAGGAGAAAATTCGTATTATTGGGCTACACGGGCTGCCTGCACTGTTTGGGCCATATTTTGAGTTCCAGAAGTCAGAATTTGACGATCTTACTATCCACGCGAAGCTTGTGGAATTATCTTTAATTCAGAGGTGGTCCAGTAAGAAAAATCCAGTTGGAAGAGCCCAGAAACAGATGAGAAAAATAAGTTACGAATTTTACAATAAAATACAGCAGCTTCCAGAAATTCAATTTGAAGTGGGAAACTTGCCATCTTCTATTCGAACTCTAAGAAGGCAATTGCTTGGAGGCTAAATCAAGAGGCTATATAAACACATCTTGGGCCAAATTATTGGGGATGTAAAAAAAAAGGAATGTAATATTAGATCAGATAATATAGTTTAGAGTAGATTAGTATTATTATTAGTTGGAGATGTAGAGAAACACCATGACTCTTCTTTTGGGTGACAACATTGAAGTTTGAAGGTTTTGTTCTCTTAATCTTTTCTTTGTTCTTATTAGTTTAATTATGTTTTCTTGTTTTACTAGTTGTTTTACTTGTTTAATTATTAACGAGTAGTTATTTCTAGGGCTTAAAGGGAAGCCATGTTTGCACTAATATTGGCATGATTTTCATAGTGGTTTGATTGGTTATGGTTAATTCTGATTGATATGTTTTAATCATTAATTTGTGTAATTGGCCAATATCATGGATTAATTATATGCAAATAGGGGTATGGATCGAGAGATTTACTTACTAGAGGCACACATACGATTAGCAGAATTGAATTTGAGTGCGGAAGCATCATTGGATTTTTGAGAGCGTTAATTCTTGGAAGAGATTAACTTGACTCTAATTACCTGATTGATTGAATTACTAAAAGTGGTTAATTGTGTTGAATGTTTCGAGAGTGTTAATGCTTGAAAGAGATTAACATACTCTAGTTATAGGATCACATTGATTGCTTTAGCTTAAGAGCCAATTGTGTAAGGATGGTGGACCTGATTGCCCTAGGTTTTAAATAATTTATTTATCATCTGTTTAATTAGTGTTAATTTAGTTTAATTAGTTAATTAATAATTTCACATATTCGTATGACCCTTGAAACAATTAGCGATAACTGAAAAGGAATTAGTAGAACCTGTCTCCTTGTGGATTCGACCCGCTTGCCATCTGTACTAGCAATAGACACCGTGCGCTTGCGGTTAGGTATAATTTGACACATCACGTGTCCATCTATTTAATAATCTTAGTAGTCTGCTGCTCAACACTCTGTTAAGGACATTACAGGATTTGAAATTTCACTACAGATAAGACTATACTTAATTATACTTTTAATTAAGTATTTTACTGCTTCATAAAGCACCTTTAGGGATTTTATTTGATAACAATCTCTTGTTGCAGCTAGTTGATTTTGAAAGTTAGAAATCAATAATTAGCGGAGTACTTTTATTAGAAATAATTAGTGGAAGACCTCCATACTGCAAGGACAAAGGATGCATGGTTGACTGGGTGAGTACTCGTTATTTTGATAGTGAAATTTTATATATTATGTGATTCTGCAGTTTTATTAAAATGCATGTGTATTCTTTCTTGACAGGCTATAGAATTCCTTGAACTGCCAGAAGTAATGTCTAACATTATGGATCCGCAGTTAAAACAATTCAGCCTGTTGCACAAACTTCTTGTCGAAGCGATCATATTCAACAATTCAGCATGTTGCCTGGTAATTCAGCCTGTCTGCTAAATATGTTAGAGGTATCCCCTTAGATTCTTTAATTCTCAAGGATAAATGTTAGAGGTCTCAATATGTACAGTATAATTAAATTCTCGAAAGTACTTGTATTTTTCAGGTTTTGGAAGAATCGGAAGGCAAGTGTTACGAGTAGCAACTTTTAGAGATGATATTGATGTTGTAGCAGTCAATGATCCATTTGTCGATGCTAAATACATGGTAACCAATGGTCATCAGCTGGTGCAATTACCTAGTTTTGTTTTGCTAGATGATAACACTATGATAAAGTTCTAGCTGACTTTGCACTTGATTCAAGTTATATACATTTTTTAACCTTTAGCCTGAAAGTTAAACTTTGTTAACTTACCAATTTCCTTTCTATGTAGAAGCTGCTTACCCATATGCCGTACTTTTCTGTGGCAGGTACATATTCTTTGTTACACTACTCAGCATACCTGAGTCGAGCTTTTCAGTAGCATTTAAAGAATTAGAGTTAAGGATTTATGGATTTTCTTGTATCCCCGAACTATGAGGAAACCTACTCTTAATTCTGATACAAATCATATTAAGGTGTTGTCGTATAATGTTAACGCCTTAAGGTGAAAGGCCTTCTAGCACTTGGGTGAGATGAATTGATGAGCAGAGATGTTCTGATTAACAAAGGCTAAATTCATCTATTACGCTTAACTGAAGGGACTACATATTAGGCAAACAAGAAAAATTATAGATTCGGTGTTAGTACTTGTTTGGGACGTTGATTGCTAAATAACTTGGTTAATTAAAATTTTGCTTGGGAAACATGACTTGATATATTAAGGTCATGTCTATTTGAGTACATATATAACCTCATTACAAAACATTGCAGGTGGGACGACTCAGGACCTACGATATTCAAGCTCATGACTGCTCAGTTTCTTTTGTGTCGCTGTTTTAAGGTACATGAATTTTGAACATATACCTGATGTTTCTTGTGTGGAGCTATGATTGTTTCAACATATACCTGATGTTTCAACATATACCTGATGAATTTTGAACATATACCTGATGTTTCAACATATCAAAATCCCTGAATAATTTCTATATAATCTTGGTAAATAATATCTAAATCCAGTATGTTTGATCGTAATTGTATCGCTAAACTTGTGAAACATGTATGCTTCATTAGGGAACAACTGATATATTGGAAAGTTTCATGTAGATCTACATTGTTTACTTGGTGAACTTAAAAGAAGTTTAAATTTATCATTTGTAGGATGTTGGACAGTCCATTTTGGAGAGTTACTCCAGGGTTATAGAAAGCGTAGCCTTCAATTCTGGAGAGTTACATTGTTTACAGCATTTCCAACAGGTACAATAGCAAAGTCAAAGTACCATGCTTGGCATGCCTCTGTGATTCTATTAAAAATTTGGAAACTATTGTGGTATTCATCAGTTTAATTTTTCATTTTATCTGATCAATTTCGTAACTTTTCAGTCTCTGGATTATCTGGAAGTGTCAACACTGCTCAAAGTCAGGTTGCATGGTTGGCATGGGGTTGCTAGCTAGATCCACCGTAATGCTTCTTACAGTAATATGGGGAACCTGTGTTATTGTTGGCAAATGCGACATAGAAACCATTGCTATGGCTTTTGAAATTTACCATGTTATTAGCTCTAGTACTTGTACGTTTTATTTTTTGTTCATTAGAGTGTTGATAGATATTTTTGGATGATTTGGTTGGTTTACTACTAGATGATGTTATTGTAATGATGTTGGATGAGGTTATTGATCAATGTAATTAAATTGGTTCTTGATTTCTTTTAATGGAAAATTTAATGTTTAAATGTCATCATTTATATTTTTTTTGTTACAAAAATTAGTTCTAAATGATTTTAATTTTGTAACACATAATGTGTTACAATTGGTAAAAGAGGGTGTTACAATAGATTGTATGGTCCCACCCAGATGTGGGCCCCACAGTTACCCCTGTGCAAAATTGTAACATCTATTGTAACACACAAACTATGTTACTATAGAGTGTTTAAGATGTTGCTATAGAGGTTTTTGGTAACCACATTTGCTATGTTACCTTAGGCTGTGTTTTGATGTTACCTTAGATATCTGTAGTTACTGCTGAGAACCTAACACAGCTGAAGTGTTACCATAGCCCTATTTTGGCCTATGGTAACTTCAAACAGGGGTCTATGGTAACACAGTTTGAGGGTTGCTATAGGCCATCTATGGCGTAGTGAAGTGACTCACCAGACTTAGATTCAAAGTACTCATACTGTTGTATAAGTAGTGTCCTCATATTCTTCCTGACAGGCTTAGTTCCTTCACAGTGAACCTTAAGATTGTCCCATATCTCCTTAGCAGTCTTACAAGAAAGAACATAGTTAGTGAGAATAGAATCAAGACTGTTAAACAATATATTTCTCACTTTAGCATCTTTAAGAACGTTCTCCTTGTCCTTATCTGACCATTCAGATTTTGGCTTCTCTTCTGTGTGTTCTGGTTGAATTTTACCATCAACAGTTGTTTGACCAACAACCTTTGTTGGAACAAAAGGTCCATCTCTGATTCTGTCAAGATAATCAGGGTTTGTTGCTTCCAGATGATGTAACATCTTTACTTCCCATAGAGTATATTCATTTCTCTTGAGCATATGGATCTTAGTATTACCATCCTTGTAACCAGACATGATTGTAGATCTTTATGATTATTCGAAATCAACCTGCTCTGATACCAATTGTTAACTCAAATATCTTGTAGAAGGGGGTGGGGGGTTGAATACAAGTTATATAATCGTGTCTGATTTTTGCTCGAATAAGTTATATCTGATCGAATAACACGAAACAAGTATACGCTACTTCTCAGTATACGAATACCAAACTAAACATACATCCACAAAAAAGATAGAAGATGAATAGACACCAATTATGCTTAGACCCTATATCTCTATAGAATTTGAAAATATAACGGTTGAAGAACAAGTTATCCACATTGATCAAATAGGGCAACATAATATCTCTATTTACGCCACAAATCATGATGTTAAAACATCGACCTATCCTATGCTAGCATGGCAAGTTCTAAATCTCAAGATCCACTCTCGCTTCACAAGAGATTAACAAATTAGATGTTAGCTACGCATCTAAATACATGAAACACAACCATACGAGGATATCAGATATACATCACACACAGATCTGTAAAGCATCAAGATACTAAAGCTCCATAAATAAATCCGTTAAAATTCCATGACAACGATTAGTTCATAATGGAACCTCTCGTCAACATGAGATCTGATGAAACCATGATAATAAACAAAGTATGAAAATATACAAATAAATCTAAGTAATTGATATGTAATGG
Source organism: Kitagawia praeruptora (assembly GCA_037693485.1). Lineage (NCBI taxonomy): Eukaryota > Viridiplantae > Streptophyta > Magnoliopsida > Apiales > Apiaceae > Kitagawia > Kitagawia praeruptora. Next base: position 58,234,498 of record CM075345.1, read on the forward strand.
TTCTCTCCTAATGATACAAATTACAAGGGTTGGATGTGTTTATATAGGCTCTATAATTCTTGCCCAGCAAGAAAATACCCAAAATAGAGTTAAAATAGAATTTCTGCAAAATACGTTTCCTAAACTGATTCTGTTTTTAAGGAATATTCGTAGCTGACTTTTCTTCAGTATTTCTGGACCGTTACAATAGTAATTGGACCTCTGGACCACTTTAGAATGATAGATAATTTCGTTATCTTCGCGTGGACTGCTTACGGGCCTCAAACGGAGTTGTAGAACTCAAGATATGGCCAAAATAGTAAAAACTGTAATTTTTCAGCACCGCGCGCGTGCAACCTGCGCCCTTCAGTCTGTTTGTCGCGCAACCTGTGCCCACCACGTGCAAACTGCTCGTGCAACACCTGTCCCATATTATAGAAAATCTCCCAAGCTTCGCGTGGGCAGTAAGATCGCTGAAAACGGACTTCTAGAACTCCAGATATGTCCAAAACAGTGTAGACTGCGCAACCGTCTCAGAAATCCGAATTTTAATCAATTTATTCTCCAAAAACGATAGAAGCATCAACCTTAATCAACATTCTCGTAAATCTGCACAACTAAACAAAACACATTAAAACCACCACAAACTTGAGTCCAAGACAATCAATTTAAGCCGATATGGAACGCTCCAAGTGGATATAAACTCCACTTATCACATCTCATCAGTACTTGATCAGTATTTGACTCGTCGTATCAGGATCCAATCTCAGTTCCTGACATGTAGTACTTGATCCACTGTTCCTGACTTAACTCTACAGATTACTGTCCAACACATATATCCAATACAAAGTGCTAAATCCTTTATAAGATCAGGATATACAAGAAGTATAAGTAAAATTCTATTCTTAACATCACAACTCATGAATTATTCATAACAGTTGTAAAGGCTTCTCCGCCTACTATAAGGAGTGTGATTCTTATAGTGGATAAATCTCGAGTTCGGGAGGAGTTTGGAGACTGGAGTAGGGGTGTTCGAATCCGTTAGGGGATTGCGGGCATCGCGAACCAGGATCTATCGATAGTGTCAATCTTTTTACTTTCTCGCTTTTATATTCCGCACGTTATATTACTTGTTTATAAGTAATTAATTTTAAAAGGAGAAAGAAATTTAAAAATGCCAAGCTCTAATTTTTAAAAAGGATCATAAGCTATTCAACCCCCCCTTCTAGCTTATTTTACCCTCCTTCGGGACCTATCTCCTACATTGATAATACTATTCAATGTAGAAAACTTAAAACATTGACATATACATGTTCGTATTTCAATATAAATACATTTTTAGTTTATAACATATTAAAATATAAAATATCTTTTAATGATAGATCCAACGATTTTGATATATTTATTTTAAGATCTTTGCCGTATGGAGGACCAAACTACCGATTATCGAAGTTTTGGACAAAATCCCTCTTACACTTATTATAAAAATTGTATTTGGTTGTTAGTAAAACTACCTTTAAATAATTATAAGGATATTTTGATAATCAAAATGAATTATTAGTAGATACATATATCAAATAGAATTTTTAACGTAAAAACTCGTCAATTTCTTCTTTTTTGTTTCTACGTAGATTTAATTAGAAAAAAATTATTAAACTATCACTAAATTAAAGATTATTTTATTTATTTCACGTGAACTGTAATCGTTAAATCGAACGTGTAAAATCTTATATATATATCAATTTTTTAACAACAGTTCGATATATAAATTAATAACATATAAAACTTTTAAAAATTAATATAATTATAAATATTAAAAAAAAACCGTGCAGGTTATAAGTTAGTACTCCGTCCGTCTCAATTTGTGTTTCTCGTTTTAACTTTTGATACTATTCATTATAAGCGGTTGACTATTAATTTACGCATAATCTATAAGACCAAATATAATCATGAGTGATTTTGTAGGATTCATATTTATGAGTACTTTAATACAATAAAGTTTTTATATTTAATACTAATACGAAATTGAAGATATTAACGATATTGCAAAAATTAATTACTATTATAATAAATGATGGCTCAATGTTTTTGCCAATAATATTTTTATGTTCGCTAATTCCGGCGATATTAAACTACTTATCTAGCCATATATCACCATTTATGTCCCAATAAAGTGAACGATATTTATCTTCCTAATAAAATTTTCTATAATAAATTCAATTTTTTGTTCTTACTTTGTATATTCTACGCTAAAAATTTGATCCAAATTTAATTTCTTTAAATCTTTAGTCAAAATTCTATTATAATATTTAAAAAATTTATTTTGTAAAATAACAACAATTTCCATCTTTCATTATGTATCAAATTAAAATTACATTCAATTAAAAAAAATATATTACAATCAATCTATATATATATATATATCAATCTTTAAAGAATCCAATTAAGCGATAGTTGAGTTACATATATTTACACAAACTAAAGCTCATTCCAATCTTTTTGTCAATTAATTTCCTCACCACCTCACACGAGTTGACTAGATGTATTTGACATATATTATTAATTATCTGTTGACAAGTAAACTTTTTTTTAACCATACAATTACTTAGATTTAAATAAACTCAAACAAAATATCAAAAAACTAAAATTAATAAAATTGTTAATCTACTTATTCAAAATTATGTAATTTTATTTAATTTGAAAGAATTTAAAGTTGTAACTTAATCTAAGAATTACAATCACCTATCCGTAACAACTCTTTATTTGGTTAAAATTTGTTAAAATATATCACCATCGGAAAGCATCACCGTAACCTTTTGCTATATATCTTTCAACTTATATGTGTATTAATTTTGGAAAATAACGTCAATATATTTAATTTCTCAAATAGCTCATCATCATAATTGCTAATCATATTCTTTAATTATGTTAAATATTATTACAAGAGAAGACAATTCAATTTTTTCGTCAATTAATTTTGCCACCACCTCACACAAAATATTCAGCTAATTATATGTATTTGACCTTATTATTCACCATTTGACAATTAAACTTTCTTTGACCACCCATTTACATTGATTCAAATAATTCAAACAAAATTGATTTAAATAAAAATAAGTTATTGTATGGGTGATGGAATAGACAACTTAACTAGTTTTATTGGTATACTTAGTTTTTACTAAGTAGAACATACTGTCATAGCCTGAAATGTATTCTTGTAATTTAAATAAATACTGTTATGTAATAAGTGTAATTCTTGGAAGAAGTTCGATTTTGTTTAAGCCTTAAGAAATACATAAGTTCGACAGAAGGAATAAAAGTTACTGTCAAGCCCTGACAGTAAGGTTACAAGGAAACATCATGTTGCCTAGGTCGACAGCAAGTTTCACGGAGTCGACAACAAGTTTTAACTTGACAGCAACATTGGCGGAGATTCTGATGACAGCAACTCTGATATATAGTTTGTGACAGTAAGTTTGGAATTCCTGACAGCAATCTCTGCGGGAAATACATGCTGTCAATCAAAGCACAATTCTTGACAGCAATCTCTGCGGGAATTCATACTGTCAATCAAAGCAAAATTCTTGACAGTAATATCTGCGGGAAATTCATACTGTCAACCAAAGCGTAATCCATTGACAGCAAACTTTGTGGCAAACATACTGTCATTTAGAATCAGCTTGATTTAGGAATTTTCTAAGTCAAATTAAGCGACAGAGTACATGTTCAAAAGAAGCAGGCGTGTTGTAATATTCAACCTTTACAGCAAGCTTTGAAAGTCTATAACTGAAGCTCGAGAGATCACATGGAATAACCTGTAAAGTCTAGAGCAGATAAAATTGAATATGGCTAGATCTGGGTGGCTCAAATGTGGAAAGTATCTTAAAGTTACTTTGTGATGATCACATGGGAATGAATTATGGAATGAGCTGCAAAAGGAATATAACAGCAACTCAACAACCCATGTTGATGGTGGTAGTACAGTAGATTATCACACTATAAATAGAGCACTCTATTTATACAATAAAGATAACTCAAAAACTGTAATCTCTTGAGTATTTGTAGCTTGAGAATTATTTTATTCTCAAGGTTGTAGCAAAACTTTGCAAAATAAATAAAACATTTATTTTGTGAAATCCTCGTATTTGATTTTACTTGTGTTTGCATTTCTTCTACTAGTAAATCACAAATTCTATTTAAGTTGTTGAAATAGTTTTTGAAATTTATTAGTATTGCATTCAACCCCCCTTCTGCAATACTTTCCTGGACCAACAACTGATATCAGAGCAATCAGATTAATACACATATCTGAGATCCAAATGGCAAGTATTCAAAGGTCAAGTAATATCAAGATTCCAGCTTTTGATAAAGAAAACTACAACATATGGAAAAAGAAGATTATGTTATTTATCAAAGCTCAGAAGCCACTATTCCTAGGTATTCTGGAAAATGGCCCCTTCATTCCTCAAAAGGAAATTCCATCTGCTACAGTTAATGATGTAGTAATCCCAGCTCATTGGGTTGCTAAGAAGCCTTCTGAGTATAATGACTCAGAAAAAGAAAAAGTAGCACTGGATGATCATCTGCAACTCATTCTACTAAGATGCACTCACCCTGGACAAAGCTATGAGTGGAAATATAATAGCATGCAACTCTGCCAGGGATATGTGGAAAAAGATAGAACTGTTATTTGAAGGAAGTGAAGAGGTCAGAGAGAATCAAAAACAAATACTGGTGTCACAATATGAAGCGTTTATGGGCAAGCATGGAGAAGAGCTAACTCACATGTTTGAAAGATTTAGCAAACTGATAGCTGAGCTCCAGATTCATGGAAAGTTTTATGAAAAGAAGGAAGTCAATATCAAGTTTCTGCTAACTCTTCCAGAACACCTTGAGCATAGAGTAACTGCCATAAGAGAAGGAAGAGATTTAAACTCTGTCTCTCTTGAAACATTGTATGGAGTTCTAAAATCTTATGAACTTGAATATTATCAAAAGAAAGCTATACAAAGTGGATCCAAAGGATTGATGGCAAACATGGCTGGTGCTCTAGTTGCCCAAGGACCATCATATTTTCAAGCAAGTGAGCAAATTCAAAATGATCAACAACCTCAATTTTCATTTGTGAAAATTGAAGAGGTGATTGAAGATGAAGAAAAAGTTGTCCTTCAACTAGAAGATGTTGAAGATGAAGAATTCTTCACTCTAGAAGAAATGGAGAAAATGGATAATCCAACCATGGCTTTTATGGCAAGAAAATTCAAAAATATAAGGTTCAGGAGGAACAAGCCATATAAGCCTCAAGGTCAATTTCCAAAATATAACCAAGGAAGCTCATCAAAACCTGCTACTGGCACCAAGGGAGGATACAAAACAGGAATGGTAGATAGGTCAAAGTTTAGATGCTACAATTGCAATGAACTTGGTCACTTTGCTACTGAATGCAAAAGACCAAAACAAATACAAAGAATGGAGAGAGGAACTGGGAGTCAATTTAAGAAAGGACAAGGAAAAGCCTATGTGGCTGAAGGAAAATGCTGGGATGAATCTGATAATGAAGAAGAAGAGGAATTTGTGAATTTAGCCTTGATGGCTAGAGAGGATGAAGAAGCATCAACCTCGTCAAGTCAGGTACCATCTCTAGTATTACTAGATATGTCTTTAAATGACTATAAGCAAACCATTGAGGAAATGAGTACTGAAATGTTTAATATTCATACTAGTTTATCTGCTGCAAATGAAGAAATTGCTAGATTAACTAAAGAAAATGAAGTACTCAGATCCAACAATGATGTGTTGTTGCTTAAGACCAGTTCTATTGATTCTTTAGCTCAGGAAAACGAAAGACTAAAAAATGATTTAATATGTGCTAAAGAGATAGAGGATTATCTAAGAAAAGAAATTTCTGAGAATGAATTTAAGCTAAAGGCATTTAGAAATTCCTCTAAAATAGTTCAAGAGTATCATGAGAAACATACTGAAAGTAAGAAGATAGGCATAGGCTATGATTATAGCAGGAGACCTGGTAAAGAGGCTGTTATACAGAACAATGATGATAATAATACTGTAAGACCTCACATCCTAAAAAATGTGAGCAATCCAATCTTCAAAAGTACAGAGTTTGAGGTTAATGAAACTTCCCTAATTATTAATCAAGAACTCTGTGATGAAGATGAGAGGATTGACAGTGAATCTAAGAAAGAAAAAGATTCTGTCAAAATGTCTATGACAGAAATAGTATTAAACAGTCCAACCAAATGTTCAAAAGATACTGTCAAGAAGTCATCCAAGACAGCAACTTTCAAACCTACTGTCAAGACAGCAAGTACAAAAGATGCTGTCAAAAATAGCTCGACAGCATCTTCTGAACAAATTGTCAAGACAGTTGTCTCCAAGTCCAAAAACAGAAATGGGAAGCTAGGCATTGATAAAAAGAATAATTATGCGTATGTTAAGCAGGCACCAAGGAAACTTTGCAATAATTGTGGCTCCTCACATCATTTAACTCATGTTTGTAAGAAATCAACTAGTAGCATATCTAATGCAACAGAGTTGAAAGGGAACTTACACAGAACCCCCATTATGCAAAGAGAATTGGTAGTTTGTAATAACATTGACTGTATGCCATGCAAAATTACTGCCATGAGTACATGTTTTAATTTGCAAATTTCATCTAATGAATTATGCTCTTATATGCAATCTGCAAAGACTTTTGAATCCACTAAAGAAAGTGAGAAGTATGCTCTCACTAAGAAAAAGCCCAAGTCAAAAACTAAGTGGGTAATAAAAGAAGTCAAGGAACCATCTTCTGATAATATTGTTTCAAATATTGATAAAGTTTCTGATGATACTGAGTATGCAGGACCCAACAAGACTTGGGTACCAAATGCAAATTAAACTCTTTCTGACTTGCAGGGAAAGAAAGGTAAACAGGTCATGTGGATAATCGACAGTGGATGTTCCAAACACATGACTGGTGATATATCCCTGCTATCACAATATGTTGAGAAGGCTGGCCCAACAATAACCTTTGGAGACAACAGCAAAGGTTACACTGTGGGATATGGCTGTTTAAAAGCTGGAAATGTTGTCATTGAAGAAATCTCTCTTGTGGAAGGTTTGAAACATAATCTGCTCAGTGTCAGTCAATTCACTGACAAAGGATTCAAAGTAAACTTTGGCATGATGGAATGCACAATCCACCACAAGAAGGATAGAAACCTATCTCTGAAAGGAGTAAGGAAAGGAAGCCTATTTGTTGCAGACTTAAACTCAACAAATGAGGAAAGAATATTTTGCTTCTACAGCAAAGCAAGTGTTGGAGATAGCATGCTTTGGCACAAGAAACTTTCCCATCTCAACTTCAAAACAATGAACATGCTAATGAAGAAGGAATTGGTGAGAGGACTACCTCAACAGGAATTCTGTCAAGAAGGACTGTGTGAAGATTGTCAAATGGGAAAATTGAGGAAAGCAATGCATAAATCAAAGCAAGTCAACACTAACACTGAAGCACTTAAGTTGATTCACATGGATCTTTTTGGACCAGTGAATGTTCAATCACTATCCAGAAAAAGATATGCACTGGTCATGATAGATGACTATTCTAGGTACACTTGGGTGAAATTTTTAGAATCAAAAGATGAAGCTGCTCAAGAAATCATTGATCACATAAAGGTACTTGACAGGACCCCTGAAGCAAAAGTTCAATTTCTAAGAAGTGACAATGGAACTGAATTCAGAAATGCTACACTTGGAAACTTCTGCAAAGTTCAAGGAATTTTTCAACAATTCTCTGCTGCAAGAACTCCACAGCAAAATGGAGTTGTAGAAAGGAAAAATAGGACTCTTATTGAAGCTGTAAGGACTATGCTGAGTAATGCTAAATTACCAACATATTTCTGGGCAGAAGCCATCAACACTGCTTGTTACACACAGAACAGGACACTAATCAACAAGACTCATGGCAATACTCCTTACTATCTTTTGACAGGAAAGAAACCTACTGTCAAGTACTTTCATATTTTTGGAAGCAAGTGCTTTTTGATGAAAGACAACCATGAAAGAAAAGGCAAGTTTGATACTAAAGCATATGAAGGCATTTTCATGGGATATGGGATAGAAAGGACTGCCTACAGAGTCTATATCATGGAGCACAAAACAATTGAAGAAAGTGTCAATGTCACGTTTGATGAAACCAAGTTTCCAGGGCTACATGAGGATGGTCAAATGCAACCCTTCAGATTTGAGAATCAAGGATACTTGGAAAAAGAAGAATATGTTGATGAAGAACCAAGTCTCATTCAATCAATGGGATATGAGAAAGAATCTGTCAATACTCATAATCTAAATCAAACCTCAGCTCAATCACAGACAATTTCAGGCATCAATCAACAAGACTGTGAGACTGGAGAATTTGAGCTAAATGAGCAGAACAATGAAAATGGTGGAGAATCAAATCCTCATATTGATGAAAGACAATCTCATCAAACAAGTAGCTTGCCTCAATCAACAAAGTGGAACAGAGATCATACCAGTAATCTAATTATTGGAGATCCCACTACTGGTGTAAGGACAAGGAGGAATATCTCTGCTGAAAGCATGTTTTCATGTTTCTTATCTCAAATGGAACCAAAAATAGTTGAAGAAGCATTGTTGGATTCTGATTGGGTGATGGCCATGCAGGAGGAGCTCAATCAATTTGAAAGAAACAATGTTTGGAAACTAGTTCCAAGGCCAAAAGGAAAATCAGTCATTGAGACAAAATGGGTTTTCAGAAACAAGATAGATGAGAGTGGAAATGTGACAAGAAATAAGGCAAGGCTAGTGGCCAAAGGTTACTGTCAACAGGAAGGGATAGATTATGATGAAACATTTGCTCCTGTTGCCAGACTTGAAGCCATAAGAATTTTCTTAGCCTTTGCTGCACACTGCAAATTCAAGGTATTTCAAATGGATGTTAAAAGTGCCTTTCTAAATGGAGAATTAGAAGAAGAAGTGTATGTTGAACAGCCTCCTGGATTTGAAAATGACAAACTGCATAATTTTGTCTACAAGCTGTTCAAGGCTCTATATGGCTTAAAGCAAGCACCAAGAGCCTGGTATGACACATTATCCACTTTTCTCCTGGAAAATCAATTTATAAGAGGTATGGTGGATAAAACTTTATTCTATAAATACCATGGCAAAGACATCATTCTTGTGCAGATATATGTTGATGACATAATCTTTGGCTCAACAAACGAAAAATTGTGTGAAAAGTTCTCATCTCTAATGAGAAACAAGTATGAAATGAGCATGATGGGAGAATTAGCATTCTTTCTTGGTCTTCAAATCTATCAGAAGAAGGAAGGAATCTTCATCTGTCAATCTAAGTATGTCAAAGAACTTCTCAAGAAGTTTAACTTAGAAGATTAATCACCTGCCAAGACACCTATCTCAACAGCCACCAAATTAGAGTTAGATCCTAAAGGCAAGAAAGTGGATTCTAGTACCTACAGAGGCATGGTTGGATCATTGCTTTACTTAACAGCAAGCAGGCCAGACATAATGTTTGCTACATGTCTCTGTGCAAGGTTTCAGGCTGATCCAAAAGAATCACACTTAGTTGCAATTAAAAGAATCTTTAGATATCTCAAAGGCACCCCAAATCTAGGTCTTTGGTACCCTAAGGAAACTGGATTTGATCTAATTGGATATTCTGATTCAGACTATGCTGGCTGCAAAATTGACAGAAAAAGTACTACAGGAAGCTGTCAATTTCTTGGGGGGAGATTGGTGTCATGGTTCAGTAAGAAGCAACACTCAGTTTCTACATCAACTGCAGAAGCTGAATATATTTCAGCTGGAAGTTGCTGTGCACAAATTCTTTGGATGAAGAATCAATTAATGGATTATGGACTAGAGTTATCAAATATTCCTATCTACTGTGACAACACTAGTGCCATAGCCATATCAGACAATCCAGTTCAACACTCCAGAACAAAGCACATTGATATAAGGCATCATTTCATCAGGGAGCATGTTGAAAAGGGAGATGTAAAATTGATTTATGTTCCAACAGACAAGAAACTTGCAGACATATTCACCAAGCCATTGGATGAAGCAACATTTATCAGGTTGGTAAGTGAATTAGGAATGCTAAATCAGGTATGATCATCCAACTGGTTTATCAATTCTCAATCACAGCTCATGACAGAAACTTTCAAGGTACTGTAACTAGAAGGTACTGTCATGAGAAGTTAAGGTTCTATGTGCTACTTGTTCAGACAACATGTTTGCTATGACTATGCTAAAAGGATTTTTAGATATCATGTTTGCTATGACTATGCTAAAAGGATTTTTAGATATCATGTTTGCTATGACTATGCTAAAAAAGTTTTACATGTCTGACTTAGTACGATTTTAAGAAAACATGTGTCCTTAACTTATGTAATATGTGAACAGTGACAGCATGATCTTATGATAAGTTTACTGTCAGATAAAATTTCAGATAAAACTTATTGTCACTCATGAAGCTGATTGACAGAAATGTTGTTAGCGCACAGGTTGCTGTCAATGAAAGTTGCTGTCACAAGAAATTGCTGTCAGAATTGGTAGAGAAAGAAAAGCGCACAGGTTACTGTCAATGAAAGTTGCTGTCACGAGAAGTTGCTGTCAAAGATAGTGGAAAGATATATATATATATATATTAATTTATATATATATATACGTATATTTCTTTTCACCAATCCACGATCTAATAGCAACTGCCACGTAATATAGCAAGTGGAGTTAATGGGTAATATCATTATCACACGTTCAATTAAGAGAGGTTAAATCGATTCATATTAGAAACTGAATCTACCGTTTAATCTACTATCACTTTCATTTGCAAAAACCTCTCAAACTTCTGCATCCAAAAACCGCATTTTCTCTCTCATTTTTCAAAGTATTCAACAATGGCACCTAAACAAAGTGTTGCTCAAACCAACTTTGCCGGTATCTTTTCTCCTAGTGATGCTGGTGAAAACTTCAAAGGACTTATTTCCTTCTTAAATAAATCCTACCTAGGTCATGCAATAACCTCTTCCCCCAAAATTGATGCTGTTAGAATTGAAAAATTCTGGAAATCAGCAAGTGTTCAAGGAACTGGAGAGAATGAAACTATTAAGTTCAATATAGATGATGCAAGTCATTCTCTTTCAGTAAAAAATATCAATGAGGCTTTGGGTATTGTGTTGACCAGTGAAGAAAGCTTTAAGGAACTAGCAACTGATGATACTCTGAAGAAGTTCTTTCTGAAGATTGGATATTCAGGCTCTAAGATTGATGAAACTTCTGATAAATGGTATCAAATGGGAGAAATGGACAGAAAATATCTAAGAAAAGAGTGGAGCATGATCTTTGATGTTATGGTAAAGGTGTTCTCTACCAAGTCTACAGGCTGGAATGGAATACCATCATACATCAAGAAACTCACTCATTCTGTAGTCCATGGATACAAGGTGAACGTTGGAAAGCTGATTATGGCACAGTTGAAAAGCGCCATAGGCAAAAAGGTATCCATATATCCTCGCTTTTTAACTATGTGTATTAATAATATTTGTGGAAATGTGGTAGATACTTCTAATTTTGAAGAATGTCCTGTTTTAAAGAAAAACACACACACATCTCTTAACACATAAAATTTGAATGCACATATTCCACTATGTTTCACACAACACATGGTTAATCAAGTGCCCAACCTTGGTTTTCCATTTCCAACAGATTATACTGTTTTCACAATTGAGAATGAAGCTGAATTAGACCCAAATTCAGTTAACCCACATTCTACACCATACATTCCACCTAGGGAATCTAGACTACCAAAAGCCCTTAAAATTGCCAAACAGGAATCCAAGAAAAGATCCCTATAGAGTGAAACTGGTGACAATGTGGTGAGACAAGAGGGAGTTACTACACCTAGTGCAGCAAATAAGGATGGTAGTGGAATAGAACCCACAGTAGCCCCTTCTGAGCCTAAGAAGAAGAGAGCTAGAAGGGCCAAGGTTACTGTCAGCCACCCTACAGTTTCCCAAAAGACTGTAGAGGATGATAGGGAAATAAACTCACCTCTAGGTGTCTCTTCTCAACAAGGGACATCTATTGAAATTGGCCTGTCTCCCAAGGCACCTTGTAAAGAGTCTGCACAAACTCAAGAACTCACTCTTGAGGAACCTGTATTTGAAGATACACACATTGAGATAGAGCACAGTGAGGAATTCATTCATACTATTGATGTTCCACAATCTTCTTCTGTGGAACAGCCAATTAATCAATCTGAAATTCAATCTTCTTCTTTCATTCCTACATCTGTTGTTTCTTCTAAACAACCTAGAGAGGGGGACAGTACCAACCCCTCAGGTTTTGATCATCCATCTCAAATCTTGGATGAGCCCCCATCTAGTGGTCCACAAGAACCCATTTCTCAAAGTGAAATGGATACCACCCCATCAAACACTGGATTAGATCAAGATGCAAATTTGCCAGAAATTGAAACAGCCAGCATCTTGATCGATTCCCTCAAAGCATCTTACCCTAGGGAAGTTGCTGTCACAGCCAAAGATGCTGTCAATGACAAAACAGAAGGTGCTGTCAAACAATCAAGTGACAGTACCATTCTGACAAAAGATACTGTCAAAGGTATTTCTAAAGATGCTGTCATCACTGTTCAACCACAACTACAAGAAGGGTTAGTTGAAGATATCTCTGATGATGACTTGCCTCTTTCCAAGGCCTTCAAGGTAAAATCTACTCTTTTGCATGTTAGTACTGCTCATACTACTGCATCTAGGATGAGTGAGGGAGTGAAAAATCAAAGAGAGATAAAAGAACAGAGAAGTGAGGATAAAAATGAGAGGCAGCCAAATGTGCTGGCAAAAGGAGAGGGACTTGAGCATGTCCAGAGTGAGCTTGAGGGAGCCAGTAAACAAAAGGCATTAGGCCTTGAGGGAATTTTTGTGAGAGATGATGAGATCATCTATAAAAACACTAAGAGTGTGAGAACCCCAACAGCCTCCATGCCCCAAACTTATCCCTTACCTCCAAAAAGGCTTAGGTCTGGTGGTCTTTCTGCATCCACAAATGACAGGCTCCAAGCACTTGAAAATCGATGTGCTACAATGGAAAGCAAGCTGGACAACCTGTCATCTACTGTGAAGACTGGTTTTGCTGAAATTCAAGCCACACTACTGTCACTTTCTTCATTAATTCATGCTGCAAACTTAACTAAGGGGGAGAAAGTAATAGATCAGAAAGAGGCTAAGCAACCAGAAAGAAAGGTGGAGTTACAAGGGGAAGCTAAAAGACAGGGGGAGCAAAGGAGTAAGGGGGAGCAAGAACAAAGAGTGGAAACTGCAATAGCCTCTGGAACTGAGGAGCTTTTTGAAACTGAAGTAGATGGGGAACAAATGTTAGTATCTAATGAGGTATTAAGACAGATACAAGGAAACCAAGCATCCTCAATCAAAATCAATGAACCAGTTCCTGAGAAGAAAGAATCCACTTTAGAGAGGCTATGGAGAGAAAAAGAGGAATCAAATAGGATGGGTAAAGGCAAAAGCAAGTTGCCTGAATATGTGTTCCCTTCAGAGTTTATCACTTGGACTGATGGAAGCACATATTCCCAAGAAGAAGCTGACTCAATAACAGTAAGTCATATGGAGAGCACCTTGAATAATAAGGATGAAGAATTTAACAATCTAGTAAATGAAGCAATCACAGTGACTAAAGGAAAACCTGCTAAGTTGGCAGAAGCTTTGAAAGAAAAGATTGTAAATCTTTCTGTGAAGATTAGCTCAGAGAAGAGGTGGGCAGTTGAAGTGTACCTGAAGAGTGGACATTCAATATTCATAACAACTCAACTGTTGGAAACTTTCTCTGCCAGAGTGCAATACATCCTTGGGATTCTAGTGAAGAAAAACTCAACCATCTTTGATGAAAGTCTCTATATGCAACTGGGCACAATGGTCAACAACAAACTTCCAGAAGTAAGTCTCCAGCCATATGGTGTAAGCTTTAAACAGACAACAGCCAAAGGAACTAAAGGTCTTGGATTCTTAACTCTTGAAGGCAAAACATCTCTAAAAAGCAAAGTCATCATGGATGTACTTAAGTTATTGCTGAAAGCACCCATCACCAAGGAAAGGATTCAGGCAGTTAAAGATATTCACAAGATATTGGCAAAGAGAGACATGGAGTACAGTGCCAAAATTAAAAAGCTCATTGCCAAAGCAAATTCAAGCAGAAATGCTCAAGGTGGAAACTGCACTTTTGATGACACCTTGGAAAAGGATGATGATGACAATCAAGATGGAGGTGAAGCTGGAGGACCTAAGAGAACAGAACTGAGAGACTCTTCAAAAGAGCAAACTCAAGTCAAGGAAGCAGAATCAAAGGAAACCTCTGAAAATTCTAGCACAAGCAAGAAAGTTGATGAAAAGAAAGAGGAAGAAGTACTTGAAGCATTGAAAGGAAATCAAGAAGAAATGGAAATTGACAGTATACAACTTGAAAAAGGTACTGTCAACAAAAATGCTGTCAAGGATGTCAACAAAGATGTTGTCAGTCAGGATGAAGTCACAGTCATTAAAGATACTGTCACAGAAGACACTGTCAGAAGTCCTATAAAAGATACTGTCAACGATCCTACTGTCAAAACCTCCAAGACAGTAAGAATCAAGAAAAAATCAAAAAGAGCAACAAAGGGAAAGACTGTCTACAAAGGAGAAGGAAAAACTACAGGGTTAGGACTCAAGAAACCTCTCATGAGAAGAAGAATGAATAGCTTTGAAATGATGCAGCTGAAGGCCAAAGATACAATCACCTCTGTATCCATAGAATTTGATGAATCAAAAGAAGAGGTTGCAAGATACATTCTATGGTAAAACAATGAAAGGTTGATTACAGTGGAATCTGACTTCACTCAGATAACAAAATCAAAGGTGATCTCCAAGAAACTCATTCAAACTTCTGAAACAGTAAAACGAAGAATTGATTTCTTCAATCTGGAAAGGATGGTTGAGCTACTACAAACCTATGATAATGTTTCAAAGAAGATCATGGACCAAGTTCTCAAGTACTATGAAGCCAGGCATGTTGAATATATTGAGAAGTTTGGTGATTGGACACTTCACAATGATGATGATGTCTATCAAATCCTTGGTTTGGAGTATGAAGAAGACAATCCTATTCCTGAGTATAACTGGAAAGAAATGGAGAAACCTTATTCAGAACATGAAATGAAGATGTATGAAGCAGAGCAGAGATTCAGAGAAGAATTAGCATCAAGGAAAAAATCTCGTCAACAGATAGAAGATGAGATTGAAGCTCAAATGAAGGAAAGCTACAGTAAAATCAATAAGATCAACAGTGAAGAATCCAACTATCAGCCATGCGTACTGGATAATCCTTTGAGAATCAAGTTTGGCAAAGAAGAAATTTATGCAGATAGTTTCTCTAAGTTGAAGACCAGTGTGTTAAAAGAATTATACTGGCAAGTGGTTGGATCAACTAACAGTCTTGAAACACTGTGTTCTTGGGAGCTTGATATGATTTTTGATCAGAGGAAAGGAGAGGATCCCAGCCTGGACAAACAAAGAAGGGAAACTCTAAATCAGCTTCCTGGCAGGAGATTCAAGATGGAGGGAGATGTGCTAAAATTCAGATCAATTGTAAAGCAAAATGTTTACTGGATGGAACTCAGAGATGTATTAAACACTGCTTCCTCAATGATCAGAAAATACATTGTGGAAAATGAAGATGATGCACAGTCCCCTGAAGAAAAAGAATTAATTGAAAATCTCAGAAGAGCTCTAAGGGAGAAGGAGCAAAGTGAAAAGTTCAAATCAAGATAAGTAAAGTTTTTTTTTTGTGATATATTGTTTGAAAACAATCCAGTTTAATCATTGGTCAGAAATAAAGAGTTTATTCTTTCTGATCTATGTTAGTTAAAGTTGTCAGCATGATATTTGTTAATTTGTCCTTATTGTCCATAAAAACAAATTGGGGGAGATTGTTGGGATTTATGGGTGATGGAATAGACAACTTAACTAGTTTTATTGGTATACTTAGTTTTTACTAAGTAGAACATACTATCATAGCCTGAAATGTATTCTTGTAATTTAAATAAATACTGTTATGTAATAAGTGTAATTCTTGGAAGAAGTTCGATTTTGTTCAAGCCTCAAGAAATACATAAGTTCGACAGAAGGAATAAAAGTTACTGTCAAGCCCTGACAGTAAGGTTACAAGGAAACATCATGTTGCTTAGGTCGACAGCAAGTTTCACGGAGTCGACAGCAAGTTTTAACTTGACAGCAACATTGGCGGAGATTCTGATGACAGCAACTTTGATATATAGTTTGTGACAGTAAGTTTGGAATTCCTGACAGCAATCTCTGCGGGAAATACATGCTGTCAATCAAAGCACAATTCTTGATAGCAATCTCTGCGGGAATTCATACTGTCAATCAAAGCAAAATTCTTGACAGTAATATCTGCGGGAAATTCATACTGTCAACCAAAGCGTAATCCATTGACAGCAAACTTTGTGGCAAACATACTGTCATTTAGAATCAGCTTGATTTAGGAATTTTCTAAGTCAAATTAAGCGACAGAGTACATGTTCAAAAGAAGCAGGCGTGTTGTAATATTCAACCTTTACAGCAAGCTTGGAAAGTCTATAACTGAAGCTCGAGAGATCACATGGAATAACCTGTAAAGTCTAGAGCAGATAAAATTGAATATGGCTAGATCTGGGTGGCTCAAATGTGGAAAGTATCTTAAAGTTACTTTGTGATGATCACATGGGAATGAATTATGGAATGAGCTGCAAAAGGAATATAACAGTAACTCAACAACCCATGTTGATGGTGGTAGTACAGTAGATTATCACACTATAAATAGAGCACTCTATTTATACAATAAAGATAACTCAAAAACTGTAATCTCTTGAGTATTTGTAGCTTGAGAATTATTTTATTCTCAAGGTTGTAGCAAAACTTTGCAAAATAAATAAAACATTTATTTTGTGAAATCCTCGTATTTGATTTTACTTGTGTTTGCATTTCTTCTACTAGTAAATCACAAATTCTATTTAAGTTGTTGAAATAGTTTTTGAAATTTATTAGTATTGCATTCAACCCCCCTTCTGCAATACTTTCCTGGACCAACAGTTATTATCTACTTATTCAAAATCATGAAGCTCCTTTCAGTTTATAAGAGTATGTATACGTTGTTATTGAATCTAAGAATTATAATTTCGAAGATAGTTAGGAATATAATATTAGATAACACAATGAGAACAAAAGTTGTGACAATTGAAAGGGTTTTTTAAATCATAAAAAATGATCAAAATTTGATATGAATTGCAATTTTTACAAGATTGCTAACATTCAAAAGTTTTCAATTTTCGTAATTGATAAATTATGGGGATGTTTGGGGAACTTATTTTCCAGAATAAGTCAACTTATTTTAAGATAAAGTTAGAAATTCACAATTTTTTTCTGAAAAATTTAACTTTTTTTTTTGCAACTTATAGAATCTCAAACAGACATTAAATACTTGAATAAAAAAATTATCAAAATATGAAATTTTTACCCAAAAATAAGTTCATAAGAACTTATTTAAAGTCGATGCCAAACAGGCCAATATATTAGAAAAATTTGGGACATCATACTCAATGTTTTACAAAATGATCGGTTCATTTCATTTTTTATTTAAAAATATTTTCAAAATTCTAAAATAATATAGAAACAAATTAAAATGAAAGGGTTAAATTGTATAATTTTAATAGTTAAGAGGTATTTTTTTGAAGGGTTTATAAAATGAGTGATGATTTAATGGTTAATGTAATTTAACATTGTTAATTTTTAAAATTACGAATGATATTTTTAACGTTAATAGTGAAAATAAACCTAAAGAGTGTATATATACGACCGCGTTAGAATTTATAATTACGAGATTCATGGTACAATTATACAAAATATGGGATAATAAAATGTAGCAGACCTTCAAATAAAAACGAAACGTAATTAACTCTTAAGACAATAACATGAATAGTTAATCTACTGCTACTTCGTTCTTCTAACAAAGTTTTACAAAGTTAGACATTGAATTGACTTCCTTTTATTATATGCATCAAAATGCATAAATTTTAAATAATTTTTTTTTTCTTAAATGACCTATATATATATTTCATGATAACCAATCATCCAAACTACTAACTATATTCTTAAATTAAGACATTATTATCTTAGTTAAATTTAATTAAATCAAAAATTGATAAAATATTTTAATATTTTTCAAATATTAAAATTAAAAATATAGATTCAATATCTAATTTTTTTTATATAATATTCATTAAAATGTATGTAATACGGGCATAATGCTTGTTTATAACAATAACTGTTGTGACAAAGCTGTCATCCATGGTCGGAGCTGTTTTGCTGTTACGATTGATCAGAGGTAAATTTTCTCTTACTTTGTTCGATTTTATTCCACAAGTTCCGCCGACCAATAAGCTTCTATTATTTGTGGGTGAAGGCCCAAAATAATCACCTGGGAAACTGGATGGCCCTTTTTACTGACGGGACACGGTACATCATGTACCGTGATAGGGGGTGTCTTGCGGAGCTGCGTGTTCCGTAACAGGGCATGATACGGAGCTCCGTGTTCCGTAACAGGGCATGATACGGTGGACGGTATTCCGTGACAGTGCTGCGCACCCATCTAACACGGTGCACAGTCCACCGTATCATGTTAACACGGAGGATGCAGCTCCGTATCATGCATAATACGGTACACGGTGTTCCGCAACACCCTAACACGGAGGACGATTCTCCGTATCCCGTCGATATTTTGGGCCATTTTTTTCAAAATCAGTATTTTAGACCAAAACTTATGAAAAATAGGCATTTTGGTCATTTTCTCATTATTTGTAAATTAACCATTTTGCCACGTCAAATGGAAGTTCTAAATACGTAGAAATTAGACAATTAGTTCAGTTGCCTAACAAATATTGACGAGATCTAAAGATTAAGTCGACGCATAACTGAACCATAATAATATTGAGATACAAAATGCATAAACACGTGCATGCCGGATATTCATAAGTTGGTCTGCTAAACAGCTGTTGTGTCAATTACTCTATTATTATGTAGCACATGTAAAGTATACGGAGTATTAATCAGTACTCCCTCTGTTCCTTAAAACTCTTCTCACTTTCCTTATCGGAATATTCAAAAAATTCTTCCCATTTCTATTTTAGGCCATAAAATAATTATATTCAATACCCACTACTCCACCCACTACTCCTTAAAATAATATTAAGTACCCACTATTCCACCCACTAACCCTTAAAAACAATATTCAATACTCACTATTTCACCCACTACTCTTTAAAAATCCTTTTTTCTTAAAACCCGTGTTTTTCCCCAAACGAGAAGAAAATTAAGGGACGGAGGGAGTATTTTCGAATGCCAATGATGCTAAGCACATGGAGTTACTATGGGTCCGTTTAAGAAATTTTATTTTTTAAAAATAAATTACTTATTTTAGAAAAAAATTAAAAATTATATGTATTTTTTTTGAAATAAGTAATTGATTTTTACAATATAATGAATATTGAATTCCCCGTACACATTTTTCTTTAAAAAAAATTTATGTAAATATAACTTTTTTTTCGAAATAAATAATTTATAAGTTCATCACAATATTTGCCAAACGGGCACTATGTTTGGAGTTTTGTTTTACTTTGATAATCTTTTTCATCTGAGAAATGTTAAAGTTCTTGAAATTATTTTCAAAATCGTTTCAAAATATTAAGTTATTAATATGTAATTGGTTATCATCTCATAAATGAAATGAGTATCTCATGCATTAATATAAATTTCATGAATAAAACAATATTAGGTAAATTTGGAAACATTTTTAAGATCGTTTTTAGGTTAAGTAACATTATTCTTGTAATAACCCGGATTTTTCAAGAAATGATTTTATTATTATTTCAATAATGATAATGTTTTCCTAAAATGAGGAGGAATTTTTTTTTTTATTATTTTATTTAACAATTTAATAATTTTCGGTTAAGTGGAACCGGGACCCTTTTAAAAATTTTATGGACCAAGTAGATATCTCGAGTCAATAAATTATTTGGATAAAGATTTAATTTTGGAATGTGAAATTATTCAGTAAAGATTTTATTTTAAATTATTGAATAATTTAGAGATTTTAAAATCCTTAGAAAATGTTTATTTTAATTATTTGAGGATTTGTAGAAATTACTTGATTAATATATAATATCAAGAATTTGAGATTTTACTAAAACAGTAGTGTTTGTAGTATTTTTATAAAGCCCTGTAAATTGTGAATTATGAATCACAATTATTATTTTTATGAATTGTTTTTATAAATTATTAATATTTGTAAAATGCATATCAATTTAGAAAATTGAGATTTAATTCCAATTCTTTCTCCAAAAGTCTTTAAAAATATTCATGTATTTAATTATGCTTGAAATTTTATTTTTACAAATTAGAGTTATTAGTGTAAAATATTATTTAGAGTATGTAGTGATTAATTGTATTGTTTTTAATTGTTATTGGGCTTGAGCCCATTAGGGTTAAACAAAACACACACAGCACACATAGATATACACACAATACACACACAGCCGCACAAAAACACACACAGGCAGAACACATCGGGGAAAGAGAAATTTGGGAGAGAAAAGAGAAGAAAGAAAGGGGGAAGAAGAAGATGAGGCTTGGGGGTTTGAATATACACATATATATACATATAATCGCGTGTGTGTGTGTGTATCTGTGCGTGGATGTGTGTGTGGCGTGCGTGTGAGTGATGTGCCACGGTGGAGAGGTCGCGGGCGGAGGAAGACCGGCGTCGGGGCGGCGGCGCGGCGTCGGGCAGTGGTGCGCGGAGGAGGAGGCGCGCGGAGGGGGTGGAAGAAGCTTAGAGAGAGAGAGAGAGAGAGAGAGAGAGAGAGAGAGAGAGAGAGAGAGATGGTGGAGATTTTCGTGGTGGTCACCGGAAAAAGGGGAGACCTCGGTGGCTTGACTTTCGGATCGGAAACGAAAATGGTATATTTTCGTAGTTATTAATTATTTAATTTTCGTAGTAAATTAGATGGAATTGCTATATATTGTTTAATTGTAGTAAATTAATTAGTTAAGTGTTGTAATTTAGTTAGATTTAAATTTAAATTGTGTGTATAGATAGTAGCATAAATGCAAAAACTGCTACTGTAATTCAGTTCGTTCAGGGCCTATTTCAAACCCGATCTGAAAATGGACTACATATTCAGAATCCTTGCGGAAAAATACATGGAATACACTATTGAATCATGTAAATCGGATTAAAAATGAGTGAGTTATAGCCGGTCAAAGTTAGGCCATTAGAGTTGACTTCGGGAATTTGTAGTTAAATCTTAATTTTCGAAGTTGGATTCAAGTTTTTGGAAAATGTTGGTTATTATGTTTCGGGAGTCCAAATTGGGATTTTTGGAGAATATTAGAGTATTGATAATTTGGATTATTGTTGAGTTTAATTATGAGTCCGATTAAAGGTTCGGGTTAGTGATTGTTAATTATTAAATTGCTAATTGTTAATTGTTAGGGAGTAATTATTAATTGTCGGATAATATATTTGGGTTAGTTGTCAAGTAATTGTTAAGTGCTAATTGCTAATTGTTAGTTTCCAAATTGTAATTTTTAAATTGTTAAGTGCTAAGTTCTAAGTGCTAAGTGCTAATTGTTATTGTCATATGAGGTATAGTTATAAGAGTTGGCTTATCGGTAAATGTTTATGTGCTAAATGGTATAAGTCGGGTCGTAGTAATTGTTAGAAGTCATAAGTGCCAACTACGTGGTGTTGGCTTAAATGTGGATAAACCTAGTTTACTTTTCCTTATGTGCTAGTTGCCGCATGTCTGGGCGGGTACTTTTCCTTATGTGCTAGTTGCCGCATGTCTGGGCGGGTACTTTTCCTTATGTGCTAGTTGCCGCATGTCTGGGCGGGTACTTTTCTTATATGTTTACTTTTATGTTGCTGCAAGTTGAGGCAGCTTTTATTTTATCAAAAGCAGGGTTATAAATTGTTTTGTTGGCATGGAGGGGCTGAGCCCATAGTCCGATAAACGAATACTACATGCCGAAATTTTCTAAAAATCCCCTGCATTTTAATTTATTTAACTTATTTGATTTCAAGGGTTTAAAGGTATGATTTGGGTGTTAACTGTTTATGTGTATATGTGTTAAGTGAATTAATTCGAGGATTATGTGCTAATTCGAGGATTAAATGTGTCTTGAAGATTAAATGGGTATTATGAGTCTTTATTGAGGGCTAAGTATGTTTTGAGGATTACTTGTTAATTAGCTTGTGACAGGAGTATGTCAATAGTATTATGGTCAAAGTGTTAAGTGGAGTTTTGACTAAGTGTTATAACTGTGTAGTGTTATGATATGTTGGTACTAGGAAATGTTCACTTTATATTAGGGGACTCTTCTAGTGTTGTTTGCTATTACTAAATGTCTTATGTGCATTAAGTGGTATTAGAGTAGTCAACTATAGGGAGGACACCTATAGTTTGACTTTATGATTATTTAGTGATGATCCCGAGTTGTGTCTACTCGATATACGTGGTATGACTGACACGTACTCGTAACCATTTCAGTACCATTAGGGCGAAATCAAATTGGAGCGACGTGCATCCAAAAAGGAAGATCGAGACGTCAGGTAAGGTCCATGGAATTACTTGGACGAGGTGCGAAGGATTTGTTCGCGGTTTCTGTTTTCTGCTAAGGACCAGAGGCAAGTTTATTTACACATACTCTATCGTTCAGAGTATACCTATTTTGAATTATATAAAATGTGCGGAAAAATGTTTTTAATCCCTAATTGCGAGTTTTTAATCTTGTGCTCCTTCCAAATCATTTTATTCTTGACTTTGCTAGCGATATTAAATTCTGCTCGTGCAATAACCAAAACCCCATGGCTTGTAATACTGTTGATGGGCAGTGATATTTTTATGGCTCTATATCTTGATTTATACGGTATATATATATATATATCTATAAACTTTTCGTACTATGGAAGTGGACTATATGTTATGAGGTATATATTTATGTATCGGAATAAGAAAGGCTCCAAGGGTAGAGCGTGTGTTGAGTTATCGAGCTTAACCCGCGTGTCGGGGCTACTTGTATCGTATGTTTTCGAAAACCCGGGCAAAGCTTTTAAAAAGAATTTCGCAATAATTTAACCTAAAGGCAACATCACCAATAAACCAGTGTTTATTTAATTAATAGATGCTCCTGAAAGCATTTACTAATTAAATAAACCTCATTCGCCTAATTAAATTTATTTAATTAGATGAATATCATTTTCAAAACGCTTTCTTAAAATCACTTTGTCCCGGAGAAATAATAAAACAATTTAATGGAGTGATTCTATCTAGTATATTATTTATCGGAGATAGTTTATTTTCCATACGGATTAAAGATATTCCAATGGTTATAAATTGGTTACTTTCAGCTTAAAACAGCTAGATTGATATCGATATATGTTATTTGAATGCTTATTTAATTCGATGAATATTAATTATAATATTCATTGAGAAACAAAAAAAAAAAGAGGGGAAAGAGAAGAAGGATTTTCAAGCTTATTAATTAGTTCTTATTGACCGAGAGTCAATAGTAGTTATTTGATAAAGTGGCTAAAGTTTGGAGACCGCTGGAGAGATTGTGTCTTGATTTTGATTAGAAACATTCCAAGAGTTGTAATTGGGTGTTTTGAGGATATTAAATATTCCAGTATTAATAGTAAATATTATTTGAATATTACTTAATAAATGAATATTAATTTGAGTATTCTTTTAAAAAGGGATTATTGAATATTTATTATTTGTTACATAGTAGTCAAATATTTATTAAATACTCTAAGTGTTTTGAAGGTTATAAAACGCTATTTAAAGGTTGTCTAAGGACTTTCATAGTCATTTAAAATATTATATTTTGAATCTATCTAGGTAAGTTACTTTTCAAGAACTTATATATATATGAAATTACCCTGTTGTGGTTACAAGCTTTATGCGTACCATTTTCCATGTGTGATCACAAAACCCTGTGTCGAGATTGATATCGGTACAAGTGTATATCTATACTTGAACTCTTTTGAACTCAAAACATTTTCGAAAACCCCCGGTCAGGTTTTACTCTCTTGCTCGTTTTTCAAGAATTATCGGTCGACTGAGGTCGAAATTCAACTACTCGAATTTTCTATCAAAATGATTTTTGAAAAGAAAAGAAAAAGGGGACTCTGGCAGGTGTGGGAATCGTTGACGAACGATTCCCGGGATGTGTAAGCGGCCGTGAGCCAGGCGGTCCATCAATTATTATTCCGGCCCAGGTGTTGCCGAAGGATGATTACGGATGTAGTTTTCATCGAGGGTGATTACGGATGTAGTTTTCACCCGAGGATAGTTACGGATGTAGTTTCTATCCTTCTACCGGTAGAGAAGACCCGCGGATTATTGGACCTGGATGTGGCGACTGATCATCGTCAATCCTTGTCAGGTTTTTATGTTTTCTTTAAGTCCCATCCTCCACTTTGGAAAAATACTCAAACACTGCTTCTTAGGCCTAAGTGCCAAGTAGCCGATAGTGTTTTCAATTTTGAAAGATGATGAATTCATGCAGTATCTAGAACTGCAAGATTATTCTAACAATAATGGCACGTGCTTGTGCACTTTTGCAATTATTCAAAAGATGAAAGATGGTTCATCGGTTATTGATGTTAAGTCCCAAATGTTTTGCTTCAAGAGCTTTGACTCTCTTCCTATCAGTTATTTCTGAGTTTAGACTTATCATGTGGTAACGAACTTATATCCTGTACAGAATCTTGAACTGTAAGGTGTTTTGATGATAATGATATACTCATATGCATATACTTACAAACTTGAGGAGTATTAAAAAGGGAACTTTATAATGGTTTGGTTTATGAAGGGTGGTAATAACTATCTTAGCAACATATTGAACTGCATATTTTGAAAAGCTCCCTAAGGGGTTATCAATACTATGAGGCATGGTATGTGGATAAGGTATGAGGATTACTATTGTTGACATGAACTTACTTTATTTATCTGATGTTACCAGAAATGTCATATATCCCCTACTGAGGTTTCATTGTTGTAAATATTTCGAAATTGATATTAAGTATCGTTATATTTCGAAAACTCCATGTGTATATTGATATATATATTGTTGTGCTCTATTAATACTTGCTGGGCAATTCTTTCGCTCATACTTGCTTGTTTTAAATATTAACCTTTCAGAGGAAGGTAGATGATTGAGGCTTATCTGCATGGCTCAGAAGAAGCGGGCAGTACGCCCTTATGAAGATGATATGATCCAGAAAAGTTATAGCTGGAATAAGTTATATGTAAGTACATTGATGTGTAATATATATTACTTTGTACTGAGTAGTACTAGTTGTTGGTGTACTTCCCAACGAAGCTACACTAGTAGTATAAGATTTTTAAGACATAGTGCGATGTAATAGAATGGATGTAATAAAGATGTAAAGATTTTAGTTCTTGTTTCTAGCCCTATGACCTAAAAGATGCTTGGTGGTTGGGGTCGCAGAGTTATATTTCAGTTTTAATGATTACAGATGGTTTAATATTGTTAAACAGGTAATTTGATGTTAAGGATTTCCGCGTGACGACCAAATCCCTGACCCCGGATTTGGGGCGTTACAATTCTTTTCATTTTCCGTGTTTCAACGTAAAGACTGATCATTCACTTTTTTTATTAAAAAATGATTGTTCCAATTTATTAAATTATTCAAAAATTATGAGTTCATTTATTTATATAAGATTCCTACATCCATACGATCAGAATATTTATTAAACCTTTTAGTAATATAAATTTGAATCATAATAGTAAAATATATAATTAATCCTCTATAACATTCTTTGAATTCTTTTCTCCCAACTATGTAAGTTGATTAACTACCAATATTACACATATCAACTTTTTTGTTCCCGCAAAATGTCCTATATTATGCATTCTATTTAATTATTTACGAATATGCATCGGTCTTGATAGTTGAAATAAATAGGCAAGTCCGTCCTTTGAAAATTACGAGTAATCACTATTTTTGTAGGGTGACAATATGGGTTGTTCGGCATCATTTTTGGATAAAATTGAAATCAGAAATATAATTATTTATTTTTGGTTTTAAAAATCAAAAACTATAATTATAATTGAACGATTAATTTTGATTTTATAATCAATATCAATATATTCTTAAAGTCTGCTAGTATTGCATTTTAAAAATTACTGCTTTTACCCTTCATTTTTTTAATCTTCTTTATTTATTTGATGCCCTTTTTTGTCATTACACAGAAAAATTACAGTTTTTATCCTTTATGTTTTTAATCTTCTTTATTTCTTTGATGTCTCTTTTTGTCATTACACAATATTTGGAGCGACCCAATTTAGATTGGATCGACCCAAATCTCCTTTATTAATCAATTTCCTTTTTCAGGTTAAACATATTACCTTTTCTATTTTTCAATAACTAAATAATTTACTTCTTAGGTAAAATACAATATCTTTTACATTTTATCTAACTAAAATTTCTGTATTTTTAAAAACTACGATCAATTTTGTATAATAAAATAACATAATTATATTATAATTAGTATTAAATAATTAATTACCTTTTTGAACCAAAATACGTTACCTTTTCTCTTTTTTCTAACTAAAATCTCTCTTTTTCCAATTTTATCATGGACGGTTACCCTTTTCCAAACACGTTACCTTTTTTCCCTTCTCTTACGAAAATCTCTTTTTTTCCAATTATATCACGGGCGATTCAGTTTAATAAAAATAAAATAATAATATTATAGTACTAATAATTAACTGATTACCTTTTCAACTAAAACGTATCATCTTTTATATTTTTTCTAATTAAATTCCCTTTTTTTTTCTAGAAATTTCAGGGGCAACATTAATTTCTCATTTTCTAAAAACTATGAGCAATTTTATTTAGTAAAATAACATAATTAAATTATAATTACTATAAACTAATCAATTACCTTTTTCACATAAATTATGTCATCTTTTTAATTTTCACGTAACCTTTCTATTTTTTAAAACTAAAATCTATCTTTTTCTGATTTTATCACCGGTGATTCTGTTTAATACAATAAACTAATAATATTATAATATTCATAATTAACCGATTGCATTTTTTATCTAAAACGTATCAATTTCTATTTAATGAAATAAAATAATAATTATATAAAAACTAATAATTAGCCGATTACCCTTTTCAAGTAAAACCTATAATTTTTTCTATATTTTCTAACTAAAATCCCTCATTTTCTAGAAATATCACGGATAACATTTATATAATTATTATCAAATCTCATATAAAAATTTAAGCCTCCCAACTTCATATTTTAAAAAAATTAACTTAAATTAGTGAAAAATTCATATAATATTAAAAAAAATTCGTGCATCGCACGGGTTTTAAGCTTGTATAATAAAAAATCGTATACAACGAATAATATCTGTTAGATTTTTAGTTAAAAATTAGAACTGCTATATACTTATATAAAGGAGAAACGAGGGGAGGTAAAGTGGCGCCGGTCAAATAGCTCGGTTCTATTTTGTTAAATTTCTCAAATTTTTGAATTAATAATTCAAATGATTTAAAAAAATCTCAATTCCATTTTAAAACTTTACTAATAGAGGAAACTAAATATATAATTTCATTATTTTTTACCTATAAAATCTTTACTAATGAAGTAAAGTAAATATCTAAATTGCATTTTAAATTTTTACTAATCGAGGAAACTAAATATACAATTTCAATATCCTTACCTTTAAAATTGCATTTTAAAACATTGAAAGTTTGGTCGGTCGGTTAGTTGGTTGGTCGGTCGGTACCTATTATTTTTACTTAATTACCCTTACTTAATTATAAATAAAATTTCTCCTAATAACTAATCAATTTATGTTTTCAAGTAAAACATATTAAAATAATCAATTTCCTTCTAAAATATGTTACATTTTCTATTTTCTTTAGCTAAAATCTCTTTTTTCCGATTAAAGGACGCCCTTACTTAATTATAAATAAACAATTTCCCAATAACTAATCAATTTTCTTTTTCAAGTAAAACATATTAAAATAATCAATTTTTTTTTTAAAAAAATGTTACCTTTTCTATTTCCTTTAGCTAAAATCTATAGTTTTCCAATTACATGGCGTCGGTCGGTCGGTTGGTTGGTTGGTCGGTACCTATTGTTTTTACTTAATTACCCTTACTTAAATATAAATAAAATTTCTCCTAATAACTAATCAATTTCTGTTTTCAAGTAAAACATATTAAAATAATCAATTTCTCTAAATTGCATTTTAAATTTTTATTAATCGAGAAAACTAAATATACAACTCAATTGCATTTTAAATTTTATTAATGGTGGAAATTAAATATCACTAACAAAATATAATAAAAATTCGTATACAACGAATAATATCCGTTAGATTTTTACTTAAAAATTAGAACTATTATATAAATATATAAAGGAGATCCGAGGGGATCTAAACCTCTACTACTATCCTTCATTTTTTTATTAATAATATAATTAATGATAATTAGCCGATTGCCTTTTTCAATTAAAAGATGTTTACTTATAATTGATATGATATTACCTTTTATAAATACCTAAAATATCATATCTTCCAATCAATAATTTTTTTCTCTCTAATCAGCATTTGGAGCGATCCAATTGGATCAACCCAAATCTAAACCTCTACTATTATCCTTCATTTTTTTATTAATAATATAATTAATGATAATTAGCTGATTGTCTTTTTCAATTAAAAGATGTTTACTTATAATTGATGATACTACATTTTATAAATACCTAAAATATCATATTTTCCAATCAATAATTTTTTTTCTATTAATTAAAACACGTTGATTTTTAATTTAAAACATAATATTGCAATAATTAATACATACCCAAAAATATGACTTCAAATCTTCTAACCACTAACAAAATATAACAAAAATTCGTATACAACGAATAATATCCGTTAGATTTTTAGTTAAAAATTAGAACTGTTAGATTCAATGATTAAATATATTACATGATTAAATTTATTTACTAATTGCATACCC
Organism: Kitagawia praeruptora; assembly: GCA_037693485.1. NCBI lineage: Eukaryota > Viridiplantae > Streptophyta > Magnoliopsida > Apiales > Apiaceae > Kitagawia > Kitagawia praeruptora. The sequence continues at coordinate 58,263,707 of CM075345.1, forward strand.
AAAATTATGACATCATATCTTCTAACCACTAACAAAATATAATAAAAATTCGTATACAACGAATAATATCCGTTAGAATTTTATTTAAAATTAGAACTGTTAGATCTAATGATTAAATATGTTACATGATTAAATTTATTTACTAAAATTTCAAGGTTCGAATTCTGTCAACGATACAATTATCCTTCATTTTCTTAATCTTCTTTATTTCTTTGATGCCCCTTTTTACCATTACACAGCATTTGGAGCGACCCAAATTAGATTGGATCGACCCAAATCTAAACATATACTATTTTTTGTCATTACACAACATTTGGAGTAACCCAATTGGATCGACCCAAATCTAAACCTCTACTATAGTATTATCATTTATTTTTTTATCTTTCTTTATTTATTTGATTCTCCGTTTTGTCATTACTCAAATCTATCTCTGTCATTTTTCACCTTCAAGTCCAAGCCGCTCAAATCTTCACACTGCTGGATTTTGATGCATGTTTGCACTTTTCAGATTTGAAAGCTGGGTTTTTCACCAAATTAACATCTCAACCCCCTGAAGTAGGGTTAAGGTATGTGTACTAGACCTCCGTATGGGTCATATATGTTTGGTTCCAGTTTTCAGTTTGGCCATAAGAGTTAAGTTTTTATTGATTTCACAATATTAAAAATTAGACAGGATAATATTTGTTTGGTTTTGATTTTGGTTTGGAATTTAAGAATTAAAGTTTTAATGAATTACCCGATGTTATAATAATATACAGGACACCAGAAAGGTACCTTTAAAATATTTGCTTGGCCTTTCAATTTTTTATTTTTCATGTCGTAATAACAAAGGTAGTTGGAAAGATTACCATTTAATAACATTGACACAGTACGGACCATGTTATTTGTAAATAATCTTGGGACTCAGTTTGATACTTATAGACATTATTTTGTTTTCAAGCAAGTTTATGTTCTTTATGGATTGGTTCAACTTAATGTTCATGGGGTAGACATGCTACGTACCAGAAGGTCTTATGGAATAGCATACTTTTTATCGGATGTCTCCGAAGGGAATATGGAATAGCATACTTAGAAGCTCAGACCCACGTCACAAGCCTCACCCTCTGGGTCAGGTAACATTGCTCTTATTTATGCTCTAAATATCTTCTTTACTCGCGTTCAATTTCACTTCATATATGATCTCATATGTAGCACTTTCACTTGAGCTGCATATTAAAATATAAAAGCACTAACTTTTCCCTTTTTCAGTTTAGTTGGCTTTTTGAGAGAGAATAGGTAATGGAAAATGTGATTGTTATAATTCGTAATCATACATTATTTGAAGATAAAAGTGAATAAGTGAGCTTCTTGCGGAGACCTGTGTTTTTGGTAAACAGTATTATCCTTCATTTTTTTAATCTTCTTTATTTATTTAATGCCCCTTTTTGTCATTACACAGCATTTGGAGCAACCCAATTTAGATTGGAACAAAAAAATTCTAATATGATATTGTACTTATTTTCAGTAATGTTGTAGTACTACGATTGTACCTCCAGCCTTTCTCTTCTCCTCCAGCTACATAATTTTAAATATTGAAAACAAAATACAATATAAGAAGAAGTTTGCATTTAAAAATATAGATTACAAGCAGAGAGAGATGTTTAGTTACAGATAGATTACATAGCAACAACATAAGTGATAAAAAGAAAGATGTTAGTTATAGATAGACTACATAGCAGCAACATAAGTGATAAAAAGAAAGATGGTCCACATGATGATCAAGCTAATGAAGTATTGAAGTAATTAACAAGCCTGAACCACATAAGCAACTTCCATTTTATAGGTATTGTTTATCATAACGTGGGTAATGGGTTTATGTATTCCAATTAATTTTATTTTTGGTTACCCCTCTAAGTTGATCACAAAAAAATTAACAACCCATCGAAATAAGTAGTTTAAAAATATATTCAAATTCAAATTATTATATTCATTTCAATAAGAACATACTTTTAATATAATAAAGTCACCCATGGTGAAAGACCTTAATTTGAACATAAACAATAAATCTACTAGAATATTTATCTGATATTTTGGCTTGCTTATTTAATTGTATAATTTACTTATTTTTAATAAAAGAATCTATATTAATAATATATATACACTGTTTTTTCATATATGAATTTACTAATACAGTTTAATGGTCACGTTCTGGTGAGAATGAGAACAGTGAGAACACACATATTCACTACATTTCAAGCTATTTTAAAGGGCCCCGCTAGGGGCATCTTCACCAAAAAAAGTCATATAATTCTACCCTCTATCCATTCATAAAAAAATTAACAAAAAAAATTTAAAATGAGAACAGTGAGAACACACATATTCGCTACATTTCAAACTATTTTAAAGGGTCCCGCTAGGGGCATCTTCACACAAAAGTCTTATAATTCTACCCTCTATCCATTCATAAAAAAATTTAACAAAAAAAATTAAAAATTGCTTGAAATGTGATCTCATTGTTCTCCAACATTTACACATTATATTAACTATGAGGTCTCATAGTTAATATAACATGTTCTTGATATTATATGAGGTTTAATGTTTTGGAGCCATTCAATGTTTTCGAGTCATTGGGGGTGATGTAATTATTATTTCCGCATTTGAATAATGAAGACAATTTATTATTGTTTTCAATTAGAGAACAATATTTGTAAAAATATTTATTATTTTTATTGCAGATTTTGATGGATTAAATAAATTTTCAACATTGTTAAAATAGAATTGTATGCTACTTTTTTATATAAATTTTAGCATATCATTATTTTATTAAATACTTATATAATTGTATATAATATCTTGCTAAGAATTGATTATTTATATAATTGCATACAATATCTTTTTAAGAAATCAATCAAATTTGTTAAATTTTTGGTATTATCATTTTAAATTAAATAAGAAGTCGTGTACGAAGTACGGGCAAAATGGTAGTATATATAATATACATAAAATTTTATATATTATGGTACGGTGTTGTTTAACATGATTAAAATTTAAAATGGTAACCCGCATTTCGTCACTTGATTTGTCAAAATTTAAGTCGTAATTGCAATACAAAAAATAAAAATTATGTTTTACGATGTAGTGTAAATGATTTTTGTAATTTGTGCGGTTCCATGAAAATTCCTAATTTACAAAAGCGTTTTTGTGGAGATTAGAGTAATAGGTCACGACGTCACGTGTTACTATGACAAATTATATAATCAGAAGAAGTAAAATGGTTGTTAAACTTGTATAATAAACCTAATAGGTAAGATATCTCGTCATTACGAGTGCTTAGAGCATCTCAAAGTGTGTCTTAAATTATTCTTAAATATATTATAAAATAATAATTTTTAATGATTTAATGTGAATTCATCTCCAATAATGTTTCTTATATTCACTTCTCATTTCATTTTATATTATTAAAAGTAAGTTATATCCTTAAAAGTATAAAAACAAGTGAATAGAGAGATTGTTGTCTTAGAAATTTATAATATAATATTAGTTAAAAGTTGCTAGTAGTTCTTAAAATTGAGGAGAGATAAGACAATTTTAGTGAATTTAAGAATCATTAGAAATCTCTTGGAGTGAAAAAAAAAATTATCTCTCTTCTCAAATCTCAAGTTAGGAGCCTATTTTGCTGATGTTCTTAGAGCATCTCCTTGCTTGTTGCCCCTTATGGATCCTTATGGAGAACTGCTCAAATTTTATGCAAGTTGATTTACGCTTTTTTGTTAGGCTATTGATACCTGTACTTATTCTACTAAAATAAAAAATATGTTGATGGAGTATATTATGTGTAATGAAAAAGTTTAGGATAACTAAAAAAGGGGTTTTTTTCTCATAAAATAAAAATTATGTAAAAAAGTACATTTCAATGCATAATTGTTCTAAGAAAAAATTATAGACAATCAAACTTGATTGACTTTATTTGTTAAACCATCTTAATTTCTTAAAAAAAATATACTTAATTTCACTATAACTATGGCCCCGTTTGCCTCACCTTTTTTTTTATGGCTTATGGACTTATTTTCGGATAAAAATTTAATATTTTGATAGTTTTTTTTTATAGAAGTATTTAATATATGTTTGAGATTCAATAAGTTGCAAAAATAAGTTGGAAAATAAGTTGGAAAGTTAGGAATCTCTAACTTTGTCTTAAAATAAGTTGACTTATTCTGGAAAAAAGTTCCCCCAAACACCCCCTATATCCATTTAAGTTCTACTTAACACCCTTATGTATAAATTTAATTATTTTCTAATTTAAAACTTTTTAACCAAACATTATATATATTGCCACTGAATATATTCTTATATTTGACAAGCTAAGATGTGCACTTAAAAATTTCCCATTTGTAGTAAATCATTAGTATGATTTAGTTGTGTAGATTAGTTTTTAAATTCTGGTTATCAAACTTGAAGAACAAAATCCCCCTAACCATTAATGGTGCATGTAGTTGAAAACTTTTAGCACACTGACTTGTGTTGCCGATAATGGTAGACGGTGGGGACTGAATGCGGCGATCACCACCAAAGTACTTGTCTCGAAGATTAGAAGTTGCTTTTCAACAATATGATTACAAGAAAAATGGGTGTACCTAAGAAGAGAAAGGAAAGATGGGTAGACAGGAGACCGAAGAATGTGGGTAACACATTTATTATGCTCACCTTGAAATTAAGTTTTAAATATTTAACTTAAAAAAAATTTGAGAATTTTTTCGAGACAATCTCTTCTATATATAATAGGAGAAGAGGGGATATTTTAGGAGTATTTTGGGTCGATATTTTAGGAGTATTTTGAGCCAATAAATCCTTGTAAAATTATGAATTTGCCCTTATATATTACAAAATTACATTGATTTGGTATTTTCTTATTTGAAAAGAAAAAATAAGTTATTTTGTGTTTGTGGTGAATTGAACGCATAACCTCCTTCATATATTTCTTCTTCCAAATCATAATTATGCTACATTATGTTTTTGGGTATGGAGCTAAAACTCTTTTTACATAAATCCGACCTCTCTATTATCCTGTTTTTACTATTATTTTAACTTATGAGTAAAAATAGTAATGAAAAATATTATTTTCAAAATTTGAAATTTTACTTTTCAAAATATGGTGCGTAATTATATACACTAATTTCAAAATTTTATTCCACTCTCTTATTTTAAATGAGTTAGTTTATTTTTGTTGTGAATTGAATCATTAACCTCGTCCAAACAATTCATCCTTCCCGTCATTGTACTACATATATATTTGGTTTTTAGTTAATTTTTTTTAGATAAATTCGACCTCTTATTTATTATATTTTTACTACTACTTTAATTTTTTAGCAAAAGATATAATGGTGATTCACATTGCTTCTAAAATATTGTATTTTAGTTTACAAACCATGATACATGATTATATATACAACTAATTTAAAATTTTTATAATAATATCACGCGAGGTAAATTGATTTATTTTCAATTAATTAAACATTTCTTACATGTACCTTTAGTTAATTGCTTTCGTCTCATCCTATTGATGAGTTTCTCTCTGTCTCATCCTATTGATGAGTTTGAATGATGAGTTTATAATTCATTAATAAAGTGAAAAGTTTAAGGAGTTGTAATCATGGCTGGCACATCGCGAGAGAATAGCATTTTGGAAGACTATGCAAACTTATCTATCAATGATGAGGATGAGGAGGGTTTAATCTTGGAGGAACCTACTGGAGAAAAGGCAGGGTTGGATTATACTCATTGTCTAGTGGGGCGTTTACTTACAAACAGAAAGGTTAATTTGTTGGCCATGCAAGATACACTGTCATCTATATGGAAGCCGGTTAAAGGAGTATTCATGGAGGCTACATCGTACCCTAATATATTTCTTTTTAAGTTTTTTCATGAGTTAGATCACTAGTACAGAAATGACCTATAGCGTCGCCACCTATAGCGTTGGTTATTGACCTATAGCGTCGCCACTATACCTATTGCGTCGGTTGTTTGCATTAACCGACGCTATAGGTCATCTGCCAGAAGCTTTGGCGTCGGTTGTTTGCATCAACCGACGCTATAGGTACAGCCTATAGCGTCGCCCCTTAAAAGGGCGATGCTATAGGTATACCTATAGCGTCGCCCTTAAAATGCCGACGCTATAGGCTATACCTATAGTGTCGCCCCCTAAAATGCCGACGCTATATGTATAGCCTATAGCGTCGCCCTTTGAAATGCCGACGCTATAGGTGTAACTCAAAAATAACAATATAGCGTCGCACCTATAGCGTCGGTTGTTTGAATTAACCGCCGCTATAGGTGTAGCTTATAGCGTCGCCCCTTAAAATGCCGACGCTATAGGTATAACTTAAAAAAAAAAATATAAGAATAAAGGTAAAAAAATTAAATAAAAATAGGAAAAATGACAATTTTTGAAAATAAATTCATGCACACCAAAGTAGTCATACTCACTATTTGTGTTATGAATGTTACCTTATTTTCACTAATTTTTCATTTTTTTTAATTTTTTCCCAATTTTTAACTGGTTTGTAAAATAAATCAAAAAATAAATAAAAATAGGAAAAATGACAATTTTTGAAAATAAATTCATACACACCAAAGTAGTCATACTCACTATTTGTGGGATGAATTTTAACATACTTTCACTAATTTTCCATTTTTTTATTTTTCCACATTTTTAACTAGTTTGTCAAATAAATCAAAAAATTAAATAAAAATAGGAGAAATGACAATTTTTGAAAAGAAATTCATACACACCAAAGTAGTCATACCCACTATTTGTTTGATGAATGTTACCTTATTTTCACTAATTTTTTTTTATTTTTTCCCCATTTTTAACTACAGTCTATAAAATAAATCAAAAAATTAAATAAAAATAGGAAAAATGACAATTTTTGAAAATAAATTCATACACACCAAAGTAGTCATACTCACTATTTGTGTGATGAATGTTACCTTATTGGGAGAATTATTTTTTGTATTTAAGGATTTTAAAATGATTTTATAAGTTGTATTCCATTTAAAAGATCAAAACTTGTAAAATTCATATTTAGTTCGTTTTTATCCTAAAATCATTTTAAAAATACGGGGAGACAGGTAATTTAAATCTATATGTTTTAAAAATTGAATATATAAAATACAAATAACATATTTTTTTAATAATTTTGATATGAAAATTATAAAAAAATATAATATTTATTTATATATCTGTGTGTGAAGTGCACAGAATGATGACTGAACGGGAGATAAAAAATCAAAAGGACGGCTCAAGTTTTTTAACCCGCACAAAATCCCAATCCGTCTCTTTATCTCTCCCTCTTTGTCTCTCTTAACCCGCTCCTATCAAAAACACACTCTCTCTCTTAACCTGCAATGGGCTCCAATTAGGGTTTGAGTTTCAGTTTGGGTTTCAATCGAGTTCAAGCTTTGATTTGAGTTCAACAATTTGGGTGATTTAGAGATTCGTTCTTTGATTTTCAGGTAATACACTCTCTGTCTCTCTCTCTCTCTCACACACACACGCACGCACACACACATTCTTCGACAATGTATCGCTTCGCCACCAAGCTCACCTCCAAATCTCTGTAAGTATGTATATGCATACGCACATATATAATTGTCTTTTTTAATTTAGTTAATTGAATTGGTTGTTGTTAATTGTTTGTAATAGCTGTTTTAATTGAGTTTGTTTTTGTGAATTGGTTGCGGCAGCTGCTGTTCGATCGTTTTTGCAAGTGGCTGTTACGGAGGAAGTTGCTTCTCCGCTTCGTGTCGTTCAGATTGAAGGATTGGTAATTAAACTGTGTTGTGCTTTGTTACGCTAGTTAAATTTTAATTATGTTATTCTGCTTGTTATGGAATTGGGTTGGTTTAGTTAATTGAGCTTACATCAAAAATTTCTCGTGTTGAGTTTGTTATTATGCTCTGAATTACTTAGAGAAGTCCCTAAAATATTATTTTCATATTATCTTATAACAGGCTTTGCTAAAGATTATCAAGCATTGCAATATATGTTGGTTCTTCAAAATTTATTATTTCTTCCGTTCAGAGATACTTGACCCCCTTTCCAGATAACTGAGTTATATTAATAAATATAAATATGTTGGTTCTTCAAAATTTATTATTTCTTCCGTTCGAAATTGTGTGTAGTCCAGCACCACACTTTTCATATATTCACATCTTATTATGTAACTAACAAGAGAGCAATATTTTTAAACTGTTTCATACTCTATGTTATCATTATAGGACGATGCATCTATACATTAACTAAATTTACTTTGGTCTATTCAAGATCTAAATGTTAGTTCAGTTTGAAGAGTTTTCTCCAGTAGCTTGTACATGAACCTGTTAGTAGAAATGAATATTTTTGGTGCTAGACAGTCTGCAGTGTTGTATCTTGCTGTATATCTTCATTTTAAAGACTTTATGCACGACACATGCTTCTAATCATACATATAAGTAATGAAAAACCTTTGTCCATCATATTCTAGGTACCAGTCAACATTACTGGGCTCTTTTCAGACAGTAGAGCTTATAGAGACTTTCATGAATTACCAGGTGATTTGCCAAATCTAATATTTTTAGGGCCCACATTATGCAGGCTTTTCTGTACTAGTTATAATTTATTATCATCATTCAGGAAGATATATGTGTTTGTGTGTGTGTGAAACCCACAAAATCAGAATCGTCATAGACTTATGTTTTATATTTTTTAGTTTGTGGACATTCATTATATCATTTTACTACAGTCCACAGGTATGTAAGGTATCTATCCTTTTCGTAGTTATTGTTTTTTTGTGATTGCAGGAGAATATCAAACGCTGTGTGTGCATTATCTACGATCCCTCAAAGTAAAACCCAATGTACCACCTCAATCCCAACCTATTACAACTTTTCCACCTGGCCATCCAGTAAACTTCTACCCTAATTCTTACAGTCAGGGTTCCATCTTTTTACAAGATATATACCACGTATCAGATTAGCAACTCTGACAAGTCATGTTTCATTTCGAATATATATATTTTATAGATGATCTAGTTCTAATATCACTATTTTACTGTTTGAGTATGTATAAACCCATATTTGTGTAACAGAGAGTTAAATTTGGTATCTCACCTCTGTTTTTCAGGGGTATTTAAGATTTATCCTTTAGTATATATCATTGAAAAAACGAAAATAACTTGGTATATCTTTTTTAACCTTGTATCAAGTCATATGAAGTGTCACAGTCATGAAAGACATTACTTAGCCAGCAGGAGGCTCTAATATTTACTTAAATCTCTAAAAAATAAATACAACCCCATTTTTATGTAGAGAGTTAAATTTTGTATCTCGCTTCTGTTTTTAATGGTACTTTAGTTATTTCCTTTAGTTTAGTAGAAATATTTAACTGAATATTATTAGTTATACCTGCTTTATCATTATATGAGTAAGAAAGAGCGCAGTCACTGAAAATGCAAATTAGCGTGCATGAGAGTCTAATATCTACTTAACTGTTCTTCCAGGTTCTGCAGTGTCATTGAACTTGGAGATACAGTCCAAGTTATTGGGGAATTTGATGAGTAGGGGAATTGTGATGTTAATCGTGATAAAAATTTTATAATCGTTCATGCTGATATTCTAATGTCTGGAACTCGGGTAAGTTGATCAATTTTGCTAATGTTAAGTATCTTGTTTTGTTTACTTTAAAAAATTTAAATGGTAGTGTTACATCAATCCTTTAAACTTCAAGCAGTCATCTGTATCTTTTTTGGCATTGTGCCTCTTAATTTTATAATTATTTTTCATTACATTAAATGTATTTATAGGTTGCTGGTAGTTACAATTGTACACGAAGAGCTGTTCTGGATGAGAGGTTAAATTGTAGTGAGCATTCAATTGCAGCATTAATTGGTACCTTCATCAGATATTCCAGGTTTTTAAGCTTTCTTCTTGAATCTTATTTGCATATCTTTTCTTTGACAAGAGCTAAGCTTCTCTATATATAAGCATGTATATGCATCTTATGTATAATAAACTAGATGTTTTTACCAGGCTGGGCTTATTCATGAAAATCCGACAAAAGAATATTTGGAGGAATTTGCAAGGATAGTGCTTCAGAAAAACTTTGAGAGCTTGTATGCATGCGAAGGTGCAAATAATAGAACTGGTCATCTACTGTTGTACCACTTTCTGAACTGCAGCATCACATATTTCATCACTACACTGAACTTTAAACAGTCAGCCTAAACGTTTGCAAAAGTGAAGTTTGCTAGGAATACGGAGAATAATGAGCCAGTGGCTCTGAAAATTCTAGACAAGGAAAAGGTTCTGAAACATAAAATGGCTGAACAGGTTTGTCATTCTTTCTTTGAAGTCTTAAGTTTAAACCATAGATTGCTTACTGACTTGTTTGTTCTGATATGCATAATCTGTTTACATATACTTTACCATTTCTGGTACAAAAAAGTTTACCGGCTTCATTGTTTTATTAAAGAATTCAGTTATCCAATTTACAAAGTTCCTCGCATGCAGAAGTTCTTACATATGGTTTGCCTATTTTGCAGGTAAAAAGGGAAGTTGCAACAATGAAGCTGATAAAGCATCCACATGTTGTTCGTCAATCTAGCAAGTAAAATTTGCAAAATATCGACATTAAACGAGTTGGTTAATTATTACCATTCAGTCATTCACCACCACTGATGCACGAGAGTTCCCTTTCTCTCTTAAGGATGAAAACAAGGTTTGGCCAGCTGCTGGAACATTGATTAAACGAGGGAAATGTTTCTTGTCCTGTAATCGAAGACCTATCTGTGCAGCAGAAGGTTTGGCCAGCTGCTGGAACATTGATTGTTTGTCCAACAAGTGTTCCTCTCCTTATACTAATGTTGACAACATTTATGCAGGCACACTCCAGGGCTATGGAAACCACACGATCAATTTCTCAGATTACTAGTGGCAGCAGCGCATATATGAAAGAGGTTTAGTTGTGAATCACTTGTAACTAAACAAGGCTTATGGTCGCAATATCGTTGATGCACATTATCAATTTGGTTCTTTCCTTCAATACATTTGCTCGTCATCTGTGTTACGAAATTGTTCTCCATAAAATTAGAGAAATTAGATCAGTTTGTTTACTTTGTTATCGGTATTGACTTGTAGAATGTAGAATAGTCTTATATATTGTCTATTAATTAGATCTCATTCTTGATTATGTATCATGTATAGATTGATTTTGTATATAATTTGCTGTTCTGGCATTGGCTAAACTGTTTCTGAAAATGTATTGTTTCATAATAAAATTGCAATTTTTATTTTTTTTTTAAAAAAAATTGACTTTAAGTGTCGGTTGTTTAAATGACCGATGCCTATAATCAGACTTTAAGCGTCGGTTATTTAAATGATCGACGCCTATAACAGACTTTAAGCGTCGGTTGTTTAAATGACCGATGCCTATAATAAGACTTTAAGCGTCGGTTGTTTAAATGACTGATGCCTATAATAAGACTTTAAGCGTCGGTTGTTTAAATGACCGACGCTTATAACAGACTTTAAGCGTCGGTTGTTTAAATGACCGACGCCAAAAATAGACTTTAAGCGTCGGTTATTTAAATAACCGACGCTATTAGTACATTATATGCGTCGCCCAATTAACCGACGCCATAGGCCTATACCTATAGCGTCGCCTTCATATACTACGCCAAATAACCGACGCCTAAAGCCTATTTTGACCGACGCTAAAAGCCTATTCTAGAAGACGGTCCATGGACATTCAATCAGCAAACCCTTATAGTTAAAAAGCTTGAAGCTGACGAACAACTGGTTAATGTCAAGCTGTTTGAAATTTCTATGTGGGTGCAAGTGTATGATCTACCCATAGGCTTCAATTCAGAGTTTATTCTGCAATCTATAGGCAATTATGTTGGCACCTTTATGAAGTCTGATCCTAAGAATTTTCAGGGTATGGGGAGGTCTTATCTAAGAATTCTAGTATCTGTTGATGTTCGTCGTCCTTTGAAGGGTCAGATGCGTATAAAGAAGAGTGGAGGAGAATGAATATGGATAAAGTTTAAGTTTGAAAGACTTCCACCATTCTGTTTTTATTGTGGAAGAATCGGACATTCTGAGAAGTTTTGTGAAGCTCTGTTTGATAATCCAGAAGATAAAGGTATTCGTAAGTATGACAGTTCACTTAGGGCTCAAGTACAAAGGCGAGCGATTAACAGTACTAATCAGTGGCTTAGGAGTCCAGATGGAGGATTGTTAAATCCGGTGGAAGGAAGGGGAAATCCGGTGAGTTCTCAGTTGGATGGGACGATGAGAGATGTCAGTAAAGTTGTTACCGGTGATGGCGCTGTAAGTGATCACATTCCCACAAAGTTAGGGATGCAAGTGGTTACAGTCTCTCAAGATAAGGAAAGCAGAAGCACAAATAATGGGATGGGTATAACTGAAGGAGAAAAGTATGGGAATAATACATCTGGTAATAATTTAAAAATTGTATCAGCGAGGGAAATACTCAGTGCTAAAGTGTCAAATGGGCTGGAAATAGCAGATCAAAAAAGGCGTAGAGTGGATGAGCCCATTCTAAGTGGGCTAACTATAGAGTAGAACAATAATAATAATGAAGATACGGACATGCTAGTTACATAGAGTAATGAGAATACGGAGCCAAAAAACTTGCTAATGGCGGGTTCTGCATTGCAGACCCGCCAATCATCATGAGTACTCTAAGTTAGAACTTCAAAGGAATGGGGCCGCCTTGGAAGCTTCGGTTCCTCAAAGACGTGATTCGTCAACATCGGCCTTCGTTTGTTTTTCTGTGTGAGACATTAAGTAGTAAAGGGAAGATGGAAGGAGTTCGTTCTCAGCTAGGTTATCAGGGCATGTTAGTAGCGGAGGCTCAAGGGCGGAGTGGGGGTCTAACTTTATTTTGGAAGGATCAGTATCAAGTGCAGCTACGTAGTTAGTCGGTTAATCATATTGATGTGGAAGTCTCAGGCAGTGGTATGCAGTCATGGCACCTAACTGGGGTTTATGGTGAACCTAACAGGTGCCTGAGGAGAAGAACTTGGGAGCTCCTTCGTAACTTATCAAGGGATGCTAACTTGCCGCGGTGCACCATCGGAGACATGAACAAAATAGTATCGCGGGTAGATAAAAAATGAGGAGCTTCTTATCCTCAGTGGCTATTGGACGACTTCAATGATACCTTAGAAGAGGCAGGTTTATTTGATATGGATCTGGTGGGGTATCCTTTCACTTGGGAGAGAGGGAGGGGCATAGATTCTTGGTTGGAAATAAGATTGGATAGGGCCATGGTAACGTCTAGTTGGTTTGATTTATTTCCCTATTCAAAACTGTATAATCTGGAAGGCTCACCTTCAGATCATAGTGGAATCTTTCTTGAGCCAATCTGTAGAAATACTGGTATGAGGAAGAAGCGGTTTCGCTTTGAAAATGCTTGGCTGTTGGAACCATTGTGTAATGTTATTGTTCGAGAAAATTGGGAGTCTACTGAGGTGACAAATGTTCAATAGAAAATACAGTTGTGTTCTGATAATTTAAGTATCCGGGGGAAAGAAATCACGAGTTGCTTCAACAAATGAATTAAAGAGTGCCATCAGAAACTAAAGTTTCTTCGTAGGAGACACGATGATCAATCTATAAAGGAGTATAAGAAAATTAAGAATCAGCTCTTCTTGATTCTTGACCAGAAGGAAATTTTCTGGAGTCAACGATCTAAACAACTCTGGCTTAGTGCAGGTGATAAGAACACAAAGTATTTTCACGCAGCTTGTAATAAAAGGCAAAGAATGAATCGTATTACTAAGCTAAATAATGATTCAGGTGAGTGGATTGATTGGGAGAATGGCTTACAGTACCTTATTCAATCCTTTTACTCGGATCTTTTTACAGCTGGTCATGTAGAGTATGAAGAAGTAGTTGACTGTGTGTCTCAGACTATAACAGCAGAGCAAAATGGGGAATTAAATAAGGAGGTTACAAGAGAAGAAGTTAAAGTTGCTCTTTTTCAAATGCATCCTGATAAAGCACCGGGTCCAGACGGGATGACCCCGGCGTTTTTTCATAAACATTGGCAAATTGTTGGTGAGGATGTTTATAGTTTAACGAAACATTTTTTTGCCACAGGTGAGTTGTTGCAGGGGCTTAATGACACGAACATTGTTTTGATCCCAAAAAAGAAGAATCCTATGTGGTTGGGGATCTAAGACCGATAGCACTTTGCAATGTCATTATGAAAATTATAACCAAGGTCATGGCTAACAGAATGAAAATCTTGTTAAATGATGTAGTGTCTGATAATCAAAGTGCTTTTATTCCGAATCGGCTTATCTCAGACAATATCATGATTTCTTATGAAATCATGCATTATTTGAAAGGGAAGAAGGTAGGCAAGGATGGTTATATGGCCTTGAAGCTTGACATGAGCAAGGCTTATGATCGCATAGAATGGGACTTTTTGAGAGAAATTTTACTTAAAATGGGTTTCTCTCAATGGTGGGTGTCACTGGTTCTGAAATGTGTTACTTCGGTTAAGTATTCAATCATTCACGGAGAGCATGAAATGGGTCCAATCTTTCCAACACGGGGACTACGTCAAGGTGATCCACTTTCTCCATATTTATTCATTATTTGTGCTGAAGGTTTTTCTGCTTTATTGAGGAAATATGAGCTCAAGAAGTGGATTCATGGAGTTAAAATTTGCAGAAAGGCACCTATGGTAACCCATATGTCCTTTGCTGATGACTCATACTTGTTTTGTAAAGCGAATTCAGATGAGGCTAGGAGGATTCTCGAAATTTTGGAAACTTATGAAAAAGCTTCTATACAACAAGTGAACAGATCTAAATCTTCAATCTTTTATAGTACGAATGTGTTGCAGTACAATAAAGATTCGATAAATCAGCATCTTCAAATGGCAGAAGCAAACGAGTAATCGACATACCTGGGTTTACCGAATGTGATTGGCAGGATCAAGTCAGCTATACTTGGGTTTTTAAAGGATAAAGTTGACATGAAGATTCGCAGCTGGGAAGGCAATTTCATTTCGAGGGCTGGGAAGGAAATCTTGGTGGAAAAGGTAGCACAGACATTGCCATCTTATGCTATGAATGTGTTCCTTTTACCTCTGGAAATTACAAGAAATATTGAGAAACGTTTGACAAGATTCTGGTGGAATTCAGGTCAGAATAATAAATCAAAAATTAGCTGGATGTCCTGGGAGAGATTAGCTAAACATAAAAATGCTGGTGGAATGGGGTTTAGACATTTTCGAGATTTCAACATTACGATGCTTGTAAGCAGTTATGGAGATTGGCTAGCAATCCTAACAGTCTAGTGTTGAGGCTGTATAAGGATAAATATTATGATTCATCGGATATTTTCCATGCTCAGCTAGGTCACAATCCCAGCTTTATTTGGCGCAATCTTCTTGAAGCTAAGCAGTTATTTACTGATGGGGCTCGATGGAGAATTGGTGATGGTTCAAGAATTCAAATTATGGATCAGCCCTGGCTATTGTCGAAAGAGAATCCTTATATTACGTCATGGTCAGCCCCTTTGAAAGGAAATGTGGTGGCTTCATTGCTATGTATGGATAAGAAGGAGTGGGATATGGAGGTGGTGAAGGATGTTCTGAATGAGAGGGATCAGGCATGTGTGCTAGCCATCCCATTGTCTGAGTCTAATAATGAAGATCAATTGTTCTAGTGTCTGGAGGAAATAGGTAATTATTCTGTCAAATCAGCGTACAGATTATTGCAAGCTCAGAGGGGTAATTGGAGTGAGGAATAAAATGACAAGCTGTGGCAAACCTTATGGGGTATAAAAGCTCCGCCAAAAGCTCTTAATCTAGTATGGAGAGCGCTATCAGATTGTCTTCCAACGCTAACTCAACTTCAACAAAAACGTGTTCCTGTTCAAGTTCTTTGTCCAGTTTGCCAGGAGGATGTGGAGTCGATTGAGCACACACAAGTGAATTGCAAAAATGCTCGTCAGTGTTGGATGACCATGTTTCCTGGAATTCAGTTTCAAGTGGTCACATGTTTCAAATCTTGGCTACAATTTATGTTTCATACAGTCAATAGTAGCAAGTTTGCAGATGTTGTAACTCTGTGCTGGGCAATTTGGAGGTCGCGAAATGATGTAGTCTGGAACCAAAGACACACGAAAATCAATAAAACAGTTGTGGATGCAAGGCAATACCTTATACAATGGAAAGTAACCCAAACCAGGTCCTTTGTGACTCCTCTCCAGCCTTTAGTAGGAGGAGATGGAGCTTTAATTTGGGTTAAACCTCAACCAAATAAAATTAAGGTATCAGTAGATGCTGCTGTTCTGGAGGATCGTGGGGGTGTTGGTTTTGGCTTACTAGCAAGAAATTCTGAAGGTCAGCTATTGGAGGCAAGGGCAGTTTTTCATCCTAATGTGGTGTCTCCTCTACTAGCAGAGACCATGGCTTTCAAGGAAGCCTTAAGTTGGCTGGAGGCTCGAGGTTGGAAGGAGGTTACAGTGGAGTTCGACTGCTTGGTTATGGTGCAAGCAGTAAGAAGTAAGGCAACCCTTAGACGTAATTATCTTCTAAGGCTAAACAAAGTTAATTTGTTTTATGTCAAGCGGTCTGCTAATATGGTGGCCCATCAAGTTGCTAGGGAATCATATTATTTGTCAGGTCGTATTAGCGATAGGAATTCTGTTCCTAGTTTGATTCAAGATTGTATTATGTTGGATTTGAATGCTTAAATAAAACCCAGCTTTTCGTCAAAAAAAAAACATTTCTTACATGTAATATTAACTATAACATATTTTATATTTTTACATAACAATATATAATTAAAAGATGAGAGCCTTAAAAATGTTAGATAATACAAAAGTTTAAAAAAATGAATCTGGTAGATAAGTAGAGAAAGATAAACTTCCTTGAAAAAAAGATCATATAATATATAATAATACAAAATATAGGAATCAGTTCATATCAAGTGATTGTAAGAACCCGAATTTGCGGTAGAATTAAAACTTTTTATATATTGATGAAAGAATGAACAGTAATTCTGACTACAAGGTATTAGCAGTTCTAATGAATGAGTGTTGAATGGATATAGATTCCAAGGTTTATATGTTAGGAAGAATGCAACGGGTTGACAACCTAGATTAGAATAATCTATCTCCTAGAAAGATAGGATATGGAAATTCCATGTAGAGGAAATATTCTCATGTCATCCAAATCGATATCTGTTAATAGTCCAGTGATTCCGTGAAAGGGTTAAGGAACACCCGAAAGAGAACAAGGACATTTTTATAAATATAAGGAATAAAAAGAGAATAAGCAATGAATAGTGTTTTTGGTGGAAATGAGAATATTATTAGACGACGCTATATAGAAGTATTCAGAACAGATTTCTGAGTTCGTATTCATGATCCAGGGGCGAAATAAGTGTATGTAAACGGCATCGGATTCAGAAAAATAGCACTTTTATTTTCTCCGAGAATTCCCTGGACACTGTAAGACTTAAGGATTTATTAGGAGGATTTAAGGAATTTAAATGCAAGAATCATAAAGGAGGGTTGAGAATGATAGTATTAATATTAAGAAGGTTTCCGGTAAAACCATAACTAGAAACGATTGAGTTATTCCTCCGAACGATCAACGAATTGAGCAATAAATGGACAAAGACACAAGCAGGAAGACAAGATGCATTCATGTGCTAGTGGAAAATATCTAGTAACCAAGTAGTTACATAAGTAACTAGCATACTTAGAAGATTAAACCAAGTTCTAGCATCATCTTCTCATCCAACCACACAAATACAACACTTGTCCATCCAAAGACATCATGCATGACCTAATAGCTTTAATAAAGCTACTTTATGCTAGATATTATCTCAAGACACCACAATAATTCATTTCTATCACAAACAAAGCAAGAGAACAAGCCAAGCACACCAAACTCTCTCCATTTGTTCCATTCGGCTTTTGCCAAAATGCAAGAACAAAAATCCCTCTTTCAACCATCATTTGATCTTGAAATTTTTATCATAGATCTTATATTTCATGAAAATGATACCCTATAAATCTTAGCCTCAAACACCACTTTCTCCATTTTCAATAAAATCATCAAAGTGGAGGATGAATAGTAACCTCAAGAACAAAACTTTTGGATCTTGATTTTGATTGATGATCCAAGCTTCATGGAGGCTATACAAGGACTATACAAGGCTTACTAAGTGCATACACACCCCAAGGAAGGTATAACACACTTGAAACCCTAGATCTTACTTTGAGATTATGCATGTTCTTGGTGATTTAAGCTTAGTTATGTTATTAGTGATTATAAGCATGATTATGATTGGGTTTTGGTAAGGATTAAAATAGTTTAGATGAACGGAAAGGCATTGCTTGGCCTTAGTTCATGGTTAAATAATATGTATATGTTGTTTGGAATGGAAACTATGATTATTGGAAAGTTTGGAATTTAGAAAGATTCGATTTATAGCCGTCGTAATGCCTGATTTTCATTAAATCTTAAGTAACCGTGCATCACAGTAGCTTTAACTCACTGCTAAGCTTCGATTTCTGCCATAATAAGCTAGCTTATGTTATAAGCTTCGTTTTGATATAAAGATCGTATGAAATGGACTTACGGTTTAGGAGTTATGATTAAATTCGTAAAAGTGGTTCGAAACCGTAAACGAAAGTTCATAACTAAAATTGGATTCCTTTAATAGTACGAAATCAGTGGCAAATCTTGATAATTAAATATTAGAGGTAAAAAGGAAGGTGTGAGAGAAAACCACAAGTCGAATGGATCGTTTTCCGATTTTATAAAAATGTTCGAATCAAGGTTAAACGCGAGCGAACCCCTAAAAGCATACTTGGTTATGACTTTGGTAAATTACTTAGAAAACGGGCGATAAATCTCGAGGTATAATCTTGTTTCGTAAATGATCAACCTTAAAAACTTACATGACTTAAGTATATACCAAGTGTAAGTATAGTGACGTGTCTTAGTAGCGGACGAATGTCGGGTCATAGTGATAATAAAGGGAGTTATACTAAGAGGTGTATAACGAGATAATTCGAAAATGTGTTTCGACTTAAGTTAATTTATACTTAGCCTTTCGAAATTTTAAGTGATTGACCTCGGTTATTGTGACTATTTATAGATCACTGGATTGACACGAGGCATAAGTTTCCAATACTTGGAACTGTTGTTGTGATAATATATTTGATGATTGATTGTATACATATGTCATAGCATGCATGCCTACCTTCAAGTCTATTGATATACTTATTCCCTGAATTGATATTGGCTTATAGACTAGATAAGAATTATCAGTTGTAAGCGGGATTGTTTTGTTAAGACCCTTAGTAAAGGGCGTTTGATATTCATTCTTTAAATATAAGACCGGGAGTCGGTATTTTGTGATATATAGATAGTCGTGGAAACCTGAAGGGATTCCAGCGACAGATTAGTATTCATTTTGAGGAGTGTTACTTATAAACAATAGTTATATCTCTATAAAGTATTAATTACTTGGAAATTATTCGAGGAATGTTATTTGAACATTATCCCAATCGAGAAGTACTATATGAATATTATTTTGAATATTCATTCGAGTTTATCTATTTACTGGATATTATTTTAATATTCATTTGAGCTTTAATTATTTAAATGAATATTAGTTTCGAATATTCATTTAGAGTTTGGTTATTTAATGAATAATTACTTTGATATTCATTGGAATTTTTATTTATTAAATGAATATTACTTCCAAATATTCATTTAAGATTTTATGAACTTGATGAATATTATTTTAGAATATTCATTTGAAGTTCTATTTACTTAAGGAATATTACTTCGAATATTCCTTTAAAGTTTTGATTACTAAAAGAATATTATTTGGATACTCATTTAGAATATTATTTACTAAATGAATATTATTTTCAAATATTCATTTAAGGTTTGATTTATGTAGTAAGTATTATTTTTAAATATTTATTTGAGTTTATTTAATGAATGAATATTATTTTGAATATTCATTTATAGAAGAGATTTATTTAGTAAATAATTCTATATATTCATTCGAGGATTACTTACGAGCAATATTATGATTTAATCATATACCTTAATTATTATTGATTTAATAAATATTCTTGGAATATTTATTTAAATTCTTTTAAGTTCTTCTTATAATAAATTATATTATTCAAAGATTATCCTTCACCTTCAGATATGGTGTAAAATATTTCGGAGTATTTTATGACTATTTTTATCAAGGGGAGGTTCCCAAACTTTATTTTTATTTTTATTTAAATCTATCTTAAAGAAGATTTAAATACTCGCTCAACTTCCAAAAATATATAAGGGGACCTCACTTGAGATATGTTATTTATTGGACTGCCCGGTCCTATACTTGCTAAACTATCTTGTCACTCACATCTTGATTCTTTCAAACATCGATATGAATCTGTTTGGTTACCTCCTCAACGCTCGAGGGGTAAGATTAATGGAACAAGTTTATATCCATTAACAAGCTTCAGCTTGGGAAATATTGGTAAAATTTTCCTTTCTAATTAGATACCTTTGTGGAGTCCTATCAACAAGTACTATACTTGGGGAAAGGGGGACGAACTTTATGTTTCAGAGTTATGGATGTTAATTGAACTAGGAGACGCGTAAGTGGCCGAGTGGCGCCGGTCTAGCAATAGCCCAACCGTTGGCTGAGGAGTTCCAGAGGGCGGTAGACAAATAAATCCGTCAGAGCTACCTTCTAAATGTAGAGAACGATTGATGAGATGCATGACATACGACTGATCATCGTAAACGTCAGGGCATCTGGCGCGGCAATGTTCCCGTATTAGTTCATCTTGCAAAGTGAGAAATTTTATTCAACATTATCATTGTTGGCATGTTTCAAAAGTGTTTGAATTGGAATTGCAATATTCTTCCTGCAAGTTCCTCCATTATGAAAATTTGGTAATATCTTGCTTATCTTTGACATAGCAGATATTTCCACGGAACAATTACATTTTGAGATACCTTGTAACTTCATCTCATATCTTATATTGGTACTACGTTCGTTAATGCATGGCATATGGTATCAAAGATATTTTGAACTGTTATATATTATTACTGTTCAGTTATATTCTTTTAGGTGGGCTATTGCTCACCCTTTCTTTATTTATCTATATCACAACAACAGCTAGATCAGATGGCCGCGCAAGGCGCACTCAGCGTAAGCAGGTGTCAGCCGTCAGAGGATTACCGCTAAGGTCATAGCTACCATTGCTGAGGATGCAGCTACTGGTAAGCTAGTTGTTAGCATTTGAGTCTCAAATGTATTTATATTATGGCATATACTAATGAATGGCAAAGAGTATGTAATGGTAAAATTGTAATTCTTTGGGATTGTAAAAACTCAAACTTGTGATTATTTATATTGATGGTTACTCTGATTTCATCTCTGGGACTATAACGAGTGTGTTTTATGTTGTTGTTTTGGGTCACAAGGTTGTAATTTAAATTATGTTGGATTTGTGGATGGATATTGAGACCGTAATGACCAGATCCCTGACCCCGGATCTGGGGGTGTTACAGAAATGGTATCAGAGCGTACGTTATAAACCCCAGAGATGACGCGACATTAAAACAATAAATTTAGTAATATAATAAGAACTCTTGCCAAGTTCATAATCGGACTACTTAAGGTAGTACTGACATATAAAACCCTTATGGGAACTATTAAGTATCATGATAGTAACTTAAGCTCGTTCTCGTATCGACTAGTAAGACGACGGACCTTGAGGCGTACGAGCAGCAGCACGATGATGTCTGATTATATGCTGATGAGCGGAGGGTGGATTCGATAGAGTACTTTCCTGAGGACCCGGAAGAGGTTTCAGTAGAGGAGAAGAATCCTATTAAAGATAAAGAAGTTTACCTTTGAGGAAATGAGGGCTGCAGCCAGAGAGACTGTAGGAGTTAAGGTATAGTGCTCAGATAAGTGAGCGTAAAGAACTAAGGTATTATTAAAAGAACTAAAGATGCATGTTGGATTCATAGCTGGACTGCCGGATGAAGTACCAGCAATTAAGACGAATTGGAAGGATTTCTTGAGGTCTTATATGGGGATAGATAAAGATCCTTAGAGACCTTCAGATTAATGAGAAAAGAGTTAGGATGGTATATGATTATCAAAGACAACGATAGAGGACAGGGAGCAGAGTCTTCAGGAGCAGTTAAGATAGAGGCAGAAAGTGCCATATCATTTGATAAATGGATTAGTGTGAATACTGCTAATGATAATTCGCCATGAGAAGGTAGATTTCATAGGTTATAATTTATAAAGTCAAACTTAGATTGATGAGGTGGTTTGGTTCAGGGAGATGTCCATTTTATGAATAGATCAACTTAGAAAATAAAGACATTGGAAGGTGATGGTATGATTGGATAAAGTATATAAGGAAGTAGTAAGCGAGACAATGATCTCAGAACCTACAAGAGGAGAAGACCAGTGAGTCTCTGATAAACTAGTAATGAGGCTATCGTCAGGAACCAAGTATATGTTTAGTTCAATTCAGTGGAATGATGAACCAGAGACATTAGATTGCATGTGATTCAAAGGAATATTAAATTCTTTCATTTCCTTGAATGGATTATGGTAGTTACCTTAAGTTTATTCTAACACTGAATCGTAAATGGATTAGGTAAGGCGAGCAGTGGTTGAGATGTAATTGAGAATGCTTTTAGATAAAACCTGAAGGAACAGGTGTAGACTAAGTCTCGAAGTAAGAGTTTGGCAAAATGAAGTCCAGTTAATAGGACATATGATCAATAGAAGTAGTGTTGGTCGACCCCACCAAGTTAAAGATACAGTTAAACCTCTTTAAAGTAATACTCTTGGGACCGAGAAAAAATATTACTTTAACGAATTTATTACTTTATCGATATAATAATATTTTATTACTTTATCGATAAAGTAATATTTTATTACTTTACCGAATTTTTATGTTTATGTATAACAATACTTTATGCTTAAAAACAAGAATCAATCACATGCAATGTATTTGATCTAAAATTACTTTTGTTATGGTTAATTATATCTAAAAACTAGATTCATGCATATAAAAAATTGCACTAGATACATGTAACATGTTTGTGTACATCGTATAGAAACTCAATCATCTAAAGTTTATTGTAATTCCTTAATATAAATTCATGAACATACAACATAATATTAAATGATAATATTAACATGATAGAATTTCATCAATACTTTGAACAATTAATTGTTATAACACGAGCAAAATATACCAGTAATTATATATGCTTTACATAAAGTCAAGGATGAGGTTAATTTTGGCTTTGGTGGAAAGAAGAAACAAGCTGCTATAGATTCATATTTTAAAAAGAATTAAATTTTGTAACTCATATACATTATATATATATATATATATATGAGTCCCACTCTATGGAGAACCATCTTACGTGGAGAACCGTGGAGAACCACTTAAAATGCATTAAAATTGCCCTTTATATAAGGCCCCTGGCGGGGCCCCTTCACATAAAAGTCTTATAATTCTACCCTCTATCCATTCATCAAAAAAAAAAATTTAAAAAAAAATTTAAAAAATGTTTCCACGTCATCATTTTTTGAAAATTTTTTTTAATTTTTTTTTTTGTTAAATTTTGTTTTATAAATAGATAGAAGATAGAATTATAAGACTTTTTTGTGAAGATGCCCCTGCGGGGCCCTTATATATAAAGCAATTTTAATGCATTTTAAGTGGTTCTCCACAGTTCTTCACGTAAGATGGTTCTCCATGGAACAATGGCCTATATATATATATATATATAAAATTCTGGAATTATTACTTTACATATTACTTGGGCCCTTAATGGCTTTCTAATTTTTTATTATCTTATGCTTTTAGCGAGAATATTACTTTACAACATTGGCCCAAGTTGGGACCGACGAAATTTATTACTTAAGCGAGGTTATTACTTTATCGGATATTACTTAATCGAGGTTTAACTGTAGTTTCAAATGGAGAAAGGCCAACCACACCGGCAAAGGTGAGAAATTTCATAAGATTCACGAGGTATTACCAAAGATTTGCTCAGGACTTTACAAAGAATGCAGTCCCGTAACCCGACTTATCTGTAAGATTAAAGAGTTTGAATGGACAAGATAAATATGAGAAAATCTTCATGGAGCTAAAGATGAAATCGGTGACGACCCAGTGTTGGCGTCGCCTAAATGAAAGGAGGAGAATTTTGCAATATTTTATGGTGCATCTCCCGCAGGGTAGGCACTGTGCTTATGCAGCATGGCAGTGTAACTTCGAATATATTTAGACAGCACGGTTTACCAGATTCGGATGGCCTTGGTAGTGCCAATTTTGAGGAACGACTAAGTACGACGGTAGTGTTCCTTCTGAAAATAGTTGTTAGAAATACCGGTATTCGGTAGTATCGATTATTAGGACGAATATGTATCGGGGAGGTGTGGTATGTTTTAGTTTGAAACTTTTGATTCCCCTTCTAGGGGAGGTATATATTTGATTTCTTTCCAATGGTTAAACTCCCAACTTTATTTCAATCATTTCATTATTATAACTGTTTATGGTTCGACCCGCTCGGATGTTCCTAGAAATATTCTTCGGGTATTGAAATGGATCTTCTTAGTGTTACCAGTGGGCGGAGAGATTGAATGAAATTTCCCTAATTCTGGAAAGGAATTCGACAAATTTTAGCAAACCTTGTCTTTCTGATTATCAGAATACGTCACTCAAGAGAGTGGAAACTGGAGTGAACCCTATGGATTGGGTAAGGTAGTCGCTATACGGGCTGGTGGACAGACCCCAATCATTACGATTGATCATAGAGACGAAATTATGAAGTTGAGATTGGATAGAAAAAGAAAATGGGATTCAGAAACAAGCCGGACTGAGAAATTCCGGGATTGACTTAAATGAAAAGGTTGTTATGACAAAAGTGTTAAGCTTTGTGGCACGTGGAATTAAAAAGAATAGTTGAAAAGATAAAAGTAAAGGAGAGGTGACCGGAGATGGTACCAAGAAGTCGATTGAGACTTATATGGATTAAAGTTTTGAAAAGATCAAAAGGTATCAAAGAAGAAGGCACTATGCCAGCAATTGCTAGAAAAGTAATGCTATTCGCCAACCAATAAACTCACATATTTTAGTGTGGCCAGTTGAGGCCAGGTCACAAAGGATTATCAATTGACTAGACCAGCAATGAAAGGACAAAGCAGGGCTGCTTCTAACCAAGCACCAACCGCGAGAACTTTTGATGTAAAATGAATTGAGATACATGATGATGGATTTTATAAATACCCTGGATGTATTAGGACTGAAGATGGTGACCAATAAATGTTATAAAGATTGTCAGAGATAGTGCAGTGTGATGCATAAATGATATCTGAAGTTTAGTGCCCTCAAGAAGAGCAATAGATAATAAGAGATTCACGTTGAACACGACCAATATCCTTCAGAACATCTTTGCTACCATTACCAAGTCCTGTAAGAAAGACCAGATAGACATATGATGTCTTTTGGAAGGTCAGGTAGATCGACATTCATTTGAAAGAAGAGGTTAGCATTAAGCTACCTATAGATTATTAAGATGAGCAGGATTGA
Organism: Kitagawia praeruptora; assembly: GCA_037693485.1. Lineage (NCBI taxonomy): Eukaryota > Viridiplantae > Streptophyta > Magnoliopsida > Apiales > Apiaceae > Kitagawia > Kitagawia praeruptora. The sequence continues at coordinate 58,289,381 of CM075345.1, forward strand.
AGACATACCCTTATTAAGGATACATGATTTGATTGCCAATTATGGGATATAAGTATTCCTTGAAAATAGAATTGAGGATAGAATGTCCATATATTAAGACGAACCCTGGGGGATGCACAAAGGATAGCATCACCCCTAATAAAGAAATTGTGAATTTAGACGATATAAGTTGAATCGACCAAAGTATCAATAACCTTTAAGGATTTGTGGAAAGGAGTCTCGAAAAGTACATAGACAGAATTGTTATAGAATTGATTAATGATGTCTGATATACCCTGTACCCAGAAGATACAGGAGGAATGATGTGGATGACCTAAGCAACCTTATAAGGGAAGAGGTAATATTCTGAACTTCAAAAAGGAAGTTTGGTAAGGAATGTATGACATAGTAACAATAAGGCCAGATGAAGCATGTGTAAAACCATTAAAAAGTATAGATTGAACCAATAAGGTTGAGATTTTCCTAAAATAAAAAGGACTAAGATAAGAAATATCCTAGATATGATTGGGAGTAACCATGATAAAGTTCCCACAGAAAGGTGGAAGCAATGATTGTTGGAAAAAGACTGGAATATGTTTTCTCTCATCTAGCAGAGTTCAAGGGAGGATGCTTCCACCCTGAGTTGGAATAGATCCAGAAAGCATTAATTTCAAGAAATTATTATATTCAGGAAAGGCCAATGAGGTGGCCGACACTTTAAGTATATGGGAGTAAGTATATATGCTCATACCAAAGGAATAGCGTGTAAATGAGTAGGGCCTTGAAGGTCAGATGGTGATAGAGGAATTTATGTTCCCCTGATGATTCTGCGAGGATCAACTATAACGATAGTTTAAGTAAACATTCGATTCCTTATTTTGTCTACAGCACATTACCGACACTAGAAGGTTCTGCGACAGGCCAGACCAAATTCCCCAAGCGACTCTCCTGTATTTTAGAAAGAAAGAGGAGAGATGAGGTAACAAGGCATGACTGCATACAGAAGAAAAATTGGTACTGATATAGATAAGCTAATTGGCATGATGATGAATGACAAGCAAGTTATGTTGGTGTATTTCTATGCAAATAGGATAGAGAATTATGAAGTTGGCAAGCGATTAAGCAAACCGCTAAGCTTCTAGTCTTCTACTGCAGATATATGATTAATAATCTCACCAGCCTATTCCAGCAGCGATGCTGGAAGCTCTTCTGCAATTTTATCTGCTTCATGTAATATCTACGTCAAGTTCAGGAAGCATTCCTTATGGATAGGGAATAATGATTATTTTGTTTTCCTAGAGGATCTTGAATTGACAATTATGAAACCCGTATGTTTAGCCATTAAAACACTGCGTAAACGATAAGCAATGTTGACCCTTCTGAGAAATTAGGTGATGACGACTACGGAAATGGCGAATTGAATCTAAGTTAGAGAAATCATCCAGGTTTATTTCGGATGGTTTATTTTTGGAACGACGTGATATTTGAAATAAATGATTAGGCTATGATGGTTCATAGAATGATTATAATAGAAATGGGAACCAAGCGACTGATAGAAATGAATATAGAGTTGAGGATCAATAAGGGAGTTAGATATGCAGACTCCTGAGAAGCCCCAGTAATGAAGCAAGAAAAATATGGAATTGAAATGGCAATGTTATTGGCCAAAACGGAAAGTTGGAATTAGAAGCATAAATGGCATATAAATTGACCCCTTCAAGATTGGGGAAAATCGAGGAAATTTGGAATAGATTGATTGAGTAATAAAGAGACTCATGGAACGAGAAAGTGAAAATCCAGATGGTTGAACAAAGGAAAGTTTGACCCCAATCATGTGAAACGTATTGAATAAAGGTGATGAGTGTCGCAACACTGAGATGACGGTGGAGTTAAACAACAGAAGTAAATACGAATTAGATAATGAGGAGGATGTGATTGATGAAGAAAAGATTGTGAGATAATTATGAAATGTGAAGCAAGGAATGTTATGAATGGACTTTCTAACGAACTCTTGGGATGACAACATGATAGCGTTAGTATTGTGAATATGAAAGAGTCAGTAGAGGGGCGTGGAATGTCATTAACCATGATGTCAAGTGAGAAATCTAAGGTTTAACCTGAGAGGTTGAAAGATTTTCCGATGATGAGTGTTGCTAAGATTGAACAAGAACGTAGGTCTATAGAATGATGGACCGAGCAGCAAGGATGTGTTGACACGTGAGATTACGATATAGTAGTATTTGATAAGATTATGACAATTTTCTTCTCTGATAAACCTCTATAGTTCAGAGGTAAATTCTAATTATGATATTTGACAATCATGAAAAATTTCTATAATTCTTTGAAATTCTTCTCTTTTCTTCCCTCTTACTTATCTTCTTCTAAATTGAGAAGAACAACCCTTTAAGGAGGGGAGGTACTGCTACGTGACTACCTGTCTATGTGACAAGAGTCTAAGTGGAATACCATAACTTGTCTAAATTGTTTGCCAAGTACTAAAGGTTGGCCACCTTCTATACTAACTATGCAATAGGACAAATGTTCATTGATCATAGTGATCTCTCAATAAAATCCTCTAATTCTATATATTGACCGAGATTGCGAAGATTAAAGCGATTAGGAAATGCGTAATTACGAGTGAGGTTATCTCCGAATTCGCAACGCGATGGTGATACCGAAGTCACTACAAATACCAATAAGAGTAATAGTATATGACGGGGGTAAGAGCATATATAACCCGGACAGGGCGTTGTACGAAAGGTGTCAAAAAGGATAAGAGATATATTGTAACACTAGTGAGAGGGCTGTAAAAGGCTGGGATTGATTATGGATTGACGAGGTAACTGGAAAGTGAAATAACCAACAAATACCCCATTTGTCTTCTACCTGATTCCGGGACATAATCCTTTTAAGGAGGGGAGACTGTAAGAACCCGAATTTTCGGTAGAATTAAAACTTTTTATATATTGATGAAAAAATGAACAGTGATTCTGACTACAAGGTATTAGTAGTTCTAATGAATGAGTGTTGAATGGATACAGATTCCAAGGTTTAAATGTTAGGAAGAATGCAACGGGTTGACAACCTAGATTAGAATAATCTATCTCCTAGAAAGATAAGATATGGAAATTCCAAGTAGAGGAAATATTCTCATGTCATCCAAATCGATATCTGTTATTAGTCCAGTGGTTCCGTGAAAGGGTTAAGGAACGCCCGAAAGAGAACAAGGACATTTTTATAAATATAAGGAATAAAAAGAGAATAAGCAATGAATAGTGTTTTTGGTGGAAATGAGAATATTATTAGACGACGCTATATAGAAGTATTCAGAACGGATTTCTGAGTTCGTATTCATGATCTAGGGGCGAAATAAGTGTATGTAAACGGCATCGGATTCAGAAATATAGCACTTTTATTTTCTCCGAGAATTCCCTGGACACTGTAAGACTTAAGGATTTATTAGGAGGATTTAAGGAATTTAAATGTAAAAATCATAAAGGAGGGTTGAGAATGATAGTATTAATATTAAGAAGGTTTCCGGTAAAACCCTAACTAGAAACGATTGAGTTATTCCTCCGAACGATCAACGAATTGAGCAATAAACGGACAAAGAAACAAGCAGGAAGACAAGATGCATTCATGTGCTAGTGGAAAATATCTATTAACCAAGTAGTTACATAAGTAACTAGCATACTTGGAAGATTAAACCAAGTACTAGCATCATCTTCTCATCCAACCACACAAATACAACACTTGTCCATCCAAAGACATCATGCATGACCTAATAGCTTTAATAAAGCTACTTTATGCTAAATATTATCTCAAGACACCACAATAATTCATTTCTATCACATACAAAGCAAGAGAACAAGCCAAGCACACCAAACTCTCTCCATTTGTTCCATTCGGCTTTTGCCAAAATTCAAGAACAAAAATCCCTCTTTCAACCATCATTTGATCTTGAAATTTTTATCATAGATCTTATATTTCATAAAAATGATACCCTAGAAATCTTAGCCTCAAACACCACTTTTTCCATTTTCAATAAAATCATCAAAGTGGAGGATGAATAGTAACCTCAAGAACAAAACTTTTGGATCTTGATTTTGGTTGATGATCCAAGCTTCATGGAGGCTATACAAGGCTTACTAAATGCATACACACCCCAAGGAAGGTATAACACACTTGAAACCCTAGATCTTACTTTGAGATTATGCATGTTCTTGGTGATTTAAGCTTAGTTATGTTATTAGTGATTATAAGCATGATTATGATTAGGTTTTGGTAAGGATTAAAATAGTTTAGATGAACGGAAAGGTATTGCTTGGCCTTAGTTCATGGTTAAATAATATGTATATGTTGTTTGGAATGGAAACTATGATTATTGGAAAGTTTGGAATTTAGAAAGATTCAATTTATAGCCGTCGTAATGCCCGATTTTCGTTAAACCTTAAGTAACCGTGCATCACAGTAGCTTTAACTCACTGTTAAGCTTCGATTTCTGCCATGATAAGCTAGCTTATGTTATAAGTGTTAGGAATAATTCATAAGTTGTGATGTTAAGAATAGAATTTACACATTATACTTCTTGTAATCCTGATCTTATAAAGGATTTAGCACTATATATAGGATTTATGTGTAAAACAGTTATCTGTACAGTTTAGTCAGGAATGAACAGTGTATCGGAGACTACATGTCAGGAACAAAGAGCAAATCCTGATGAAGGTCTAATACTGATGATGATCAGATACTGATGATGCAAGATGAAATCCTGATATCAGTCGTGTTACTGATGATGTCATTATGGATGCTACAGAAACTGGCAAGTGCTATAAAATAGGATCGTTGTTTGAAGAACAAGCAAGAAGATATTATGAAGGAAAGAGTTTTCTATTGAAGGAAACTATCGACTAGAAGGCAGAACATTGTCATGTATAGATTATATCTTTCTGTAATTAGTTGATAGGTAGCATTATAAATACTCTCTCTATATCATTGTAAAAAGTGTTCATAAGGTTTGTATTCGAGAGTTCGAAACAAACAGAGAGAGAGATTTGTATTGTCAGCAGCTGCTAAAGGTATTGTACACCTTTGGTAGAGTTTGTATTTGATCTTATTAATACAAACAGAGTTTTATTCATTCGTTTATTCTTGTTCATATAATCAAGCAAAAATCAGACACGATTATATACAGTAAAACCTCCTTAAATTAATACTTGATAAATTAATAATCTCTCTAAGTTAATAATTTCTTCCAGTCCCAACTTGGGCCAGTTCAAAAAATGATCAATTTCGATAAGATAATAAGATAATAATTTTTTTGAAAACCCTGTATAAATATGTGGTCCCAATAATATTATAAATTAATAATTCATATATAATCATAAAAATATATGTATTACCCTTTTGTAAAATATTATTCTATGGTTCTTAAAATTTGAATTTATATGAAATTCATCTTTAACCATCTTAGTTGCATCCAAAAGTTCGAAAGTGGTATTTTTGTAAAGCATTAAAAAGTTATTAATCAATGTTTTTGATGTCTTGGTGCTTCTTTACGTGAAAAATGTTCAAAAAATGTTGTTTTATCCTTGATATCATCTAAATATACATGAATACTTACTTTGAATCTCGTAAATACTCATTAAATTTGTAAACAATATATATTGAATTAAGTATAAATATAAATTGTACAATTCATTCTACTTAAATGTATGTAATTGGAAATTAATTTTCTTTGATATCAAAAATTCTCTATAAATTAATAATTATTAATTTATCGATTAATTAATATCTCTCTAAATTAATAGAATTCTCCGGTCCCAACTATATTAATTTATAGAGGTTTTACTGTAACTTGTATTCAACCCCCCCTTCTACAAGTTATTCGAGTTAACAATTGGTATCAGAGCAGGTTGATTTCGAATAATCATAAAGATCTGCAATCATGTCTGGTTACAAGGATGGGAATACTAAGATTCCTATGCTCAAGAGAAACGAATATACTCTATGGGAAGTAAAGATGTTGCATCATCTGGAAGCAACAGATCCTGATTATCTTGACAGAATCAGAGATGGACCTTTTGTTCCAACAAAGGTCGTTGGACAAGCAACTGTTGATGGTGTGGTTGTTCCAGAACATACAGCAGAGAAGCCAAAATCTGAATGGTCAGATAAGGATAAGGAGAATGTTCTTAAAGATGCTAAAGTGAGAAACATATTATTCAATAGTCTTGATTCTGTTCTCACTAACTATGTTCTCTCTTGTAAAACTGCTAAGGATATTTGGGACAATCTTAAGGTTCACTGTGAAGGAACTAAGCCTGCCAGGAAGAATATGAGGACATTACTTATACAACAGTATGAGTACTTTGAATCCAAGTCTGGTGAGTCACTTACTGATACCTTTGATAGGTTTACAAAACTCATCAATGAGATGGCCATGCATGGTAAATATTATGACTTGGAGGATATGAATACAAAGTTCATAAAAGCTTTGCCTGATTTCTACAATGAGAAGATATCTGCGATTGAAGAAGCAAATGATCTTGATGAGATTTCATTAGAGGCAGTATATGGAAAATTGAGAGCTTATGAACTTGACAAGCAGCAGAAGAAGAGCAGGAGTGAAGGAAAGATGAAGACTATTGCACTTACTGCTCAATCTGAAGTAAAGAAGCTTCCTGAAGAACAGCATGAAGAGATTGCTGTAAAGAATTCAAGGAAGAAGAAAAGCAAAGAAAGTTCTGAGTCAGAGACTACTGATATGGACTCTGACAACAATGATTCTGAATCTGAGATGCAGGAACTCTTTGCTATGTTTGCTAAAGCTTTCAAGAAAGGTAGATTTAATAGGAGAAGATTTAGCAGAGGACCTTTTCAAAAGAAGGAGGAGAAGAAGAGTGACAAAGGCAAAAATACAATTGTCAAGCTTGACAAGGCCAAGATCAAGTGCTTTAACTGCAGCGAGCTTGGACACTTTGCTAGTGAGTGTAAGAAGCCTAGGAATTCAGGAAAGGGTAATGCACTTATGGTCACACAGAAGGATTGGGCTGATTCCAGTGATTCTGAAGATGAATTGGATTATGACAACATTGCATTGATGGCAAATGGTTCAGACAAACCTGGATCTCCAAAGAAAACTTCTCCATCCTCTGTTAAGGTATCACTTCATTCTCTTGATTCATTTGATAGCTTAAATTCTGATGAAATTAGATCTATCCATGCTGAGTTTAAGAATCTTATGACTAATTTTAGAATTCTTACTTGTGAAAGAGATGAACTTAAGGTTAAGAATGATAAATTAGTTGATAGAAATAATTTTCTTGAATCTGAGTTAATTCAAATGGAAGAATACAAGTTAAGTTCTGATAAAGCTAAGCATGATTATAGTGTTATTCTTGAGGCTTATGACTATGTCAGGAAAGAACTAGAGGAAGAGAGAGATGTGATTAAGACCATTAACATTTCTGGTAAAAAGACACAAGAAATCATCGAAAATGGAATTCGTGGTAAGGTTAATGGTTTAGGTTTTGATAAGGCTAGACAAGAAGAAAAATTAGCTATTGTCAATGCTGATAGTAAAGTAGAAACTAACACATCTAAATCTGAAGGTAAGAAAAGTGTTTCTGAACCTAATCATGTTAAATTTGTTGATTCAAAAGGTACCCCTGTTGTACACAAAAGGATTAACAATAGTAATTCAGATGAGAAAGTGTTAGAGAAACCTAAGAATGTAAACATAGGGTTTCTGTCTAAGTCTCAGTTGAAACAGAGATTAGATGATCTTTCAGAGTCTAGCAAGATCAAAAGAAATAGGAATGGAAAAGAAGGTATTAACAAAGAGAATAATTACAAGAATGTACCTGATGCACCTAGGAAAAAATGCTATAAGTGTGGAAATCATAATCATTTAGCCCTAGACTGCAATCAAAAACCGTCTTGGAAAACTGAGTCCAGATTCCCCAAGACTCAGAAAATTCAATACCAACCACAAAAAGCTTGTTATCATTGTGGTAGTTTACTTCATTCCATTTACATGTGTAGAGAATATCATGAACTGTACTATGACTATTATTCCTTGAAATCTGAAACTCCTAGTCACAAACAGTTTGTGAAATTAGAGTCTAAAGTTGACTCTACAACAGGTAAAGTAAAAGCAAAATTCTCAAAGCCTGTTGTTTCTAAATCTAGTAAGAAAGGATCCAATCAAAGTTGGGTCCTAAAAAATTCTAACTAGTTACTTTTTGTTTGCAGGGCACAGGAAAGAAGCATTCAATTATCTTGGACAGTGGATGCTCTGGACATATGACTGGAAAGAAGTCCCTGCTTACAAAGTTTGAGAGGAAAGCTGGCCCAGTAATATCTTTTGGAGATGGCAACAAAGGAGAAACTCTGGGATATGGCTCAATTGTTTTGGGGAATGTCATCATAGAAAATGTAGCACTGGTTGAAGGCTTGAAACATACTCTTTTAAGCATAAGTCAACTGGGTGATAAAGGTTACAAATCAATCTTTGACAAAGAAGGATGCAAAATCTTGAATATGCAAAATGGAGACATTGTTCTAACTGGTCAAAGACATGGTAACATATATGAAGCCAGCTTAAGTGATACATCTAAAGAAATTGTTAGATGTCTCTACAGCAAAGCAACAAGTGATGAAAGCTGGAATTGGCACAAGAAGCTCTCACATCTCAACTTCAAGAAACTTAACCAACTTGTTAAGCACAATCTCGTGAGAGGCCTACCTCAGGCAAATTATGTGCAAGATGGACTTTGTGATGCATGTCAGCTTGGAAAGCAAAGAAGAACCACTTTCAAGAGCAAGACTGAAAATTCAATTACTGAACCATTTCACATGCTACATCTTGATCTTTTTGGTCCAGTAAACATTATGTCTATCAGCAAGAAAAGATATGCTCTAGTGATAGTGGATGATTTCACAAGGTTTACATGGGTGTTCTTTCTACACAAGAAGGTTGAAGCTCCTCAACAAATCATTGAACTTGTCAAGAATATTCAGAATAACTCTGAGTACAAAGTTAAAGTACTTAGGAGTGACAATGGTACAGAATTCAAGAATTCTACAGTGGAGGGGTTTTGTGCAGACAATGGAATCACTCAACAGTTTTCTGCACCTGGTACACCTCAGCAGAATGGTGTAGTGGAAAGAAAGAACAGGACTCTCATAGAGGCAGCAAGAACCATGCTTGCAAATGCAAAACTTCCAACCTACTTTTGGGCAGAAGCTATTAACACTGCATGTTTCACTCAAAACTGTACCTTGGTAAATAGTCATGGAAAAACTCCCTATGAGATGATCAAAGGAAAGAAACCAAGTGTGAAATACTTTCACATCTTTGGATGCAAATGCTATGTCCTAAAAGTTCATCCAGAACAACTTGGAAAATTTGAAGCCAAATCGGATGAAGCAATTTTTCTAGGATATTCAGCATCTAAGGCCTTCAAAGTTTATAATCTCAGAACTCACATTGTTATGGAATCAATTCATGTTGCATTTGATGATAAGAAATTTGGAATTCTGCAAACTGATGAAAGCCATGACAAATTGGAATTTGAAAATCTGAAGAATTCTGAGATACTCTCCAGTGATGATGAAGATTCTCCAGAAGGAATTTCTATTACTTCTCAAAGGAATGCTACTGTTGAGGGGGAGCAAATAAATCAAAGAGAACACAGTGATCATCAGAAGCAGACTAGCTATTCAGAGTCTACTCCATCAGGAACTGATCTTTCAGAGTCTACTCCATCAGGAACTGATCTTTTAGAGTCTACTGAAGGAAGATCAGTAACTAGCAGCAATATGGAATCTACTGATTCTACTGATCAAAGGGGAGTTATTGAAGGCAGAGAGAACTCTTCTACAAGAGATACCACTAACTTAGGGGGAGAGACTAGCAGAGTCAATCTACCACCTGTTAGAAAATGGACCAAGGATCATACTGAAGATTTGATTATTGGTGATCCAAATAGTGGTGTTCGAACTAGAAGATCAATTCAAAATGAATGCTTGTATAGTTGCTTTCTCTCAAAGAATGAACCTAAGAAGGTTGAAGAAGCCTTACAGGATCCTGATTGGGTAATTGCAATGCAGGAAGAGTTAAATGAGTTTGAGAGAAACAAAGTCTGGAAACTGGTACCAAGACCTAAAGATAGATCTATTGTTGGTGCAAGATGGGTTTTCAGAAACAGGCTAGATGAATTTGGTATGATTGTAAGAAACAAAGCAAGACTGGTGGCTAAGGGTTATTCTCAGGAAGAAGGCATTGATTATGATGAGACCTTTGCACCTGTAGCAATATTAGAAGCAATCAGAATGTTTCTTGCATTTGCAGCTCATTCAAAATTCAAGGTATACCAGATGGATGTAAAGAGTGCTTTTCTAAATGGCAAACTTGATGGGGAAGTATATGTGGAACAGCCACCTGGATTTGTTGATCCAAAATTTCCAAATCATGTCTAAAAACTTGACAAGGCACTCTATGGACTAAAGCAGGCACCAAGAGCATAGTATGAGACTTTGTCTAAATTTCTTCTTGAAAATGGCTTCACAAGAGGTACAATTGACAAAACTCTATTCTTTAGAAAGATAAAAGGTGAATTGCTTTTAGTTCAAGTTTATGTTGATGATATTATTTTTGGTTCTACTAATGAAAAGTTGTGTGCTAAGTTTAGCAAGCTTATGCAGTCTAAGTATCAGATGAGCATGATGGGTGAATTAAATTATTTCTTAGGCTTGCAGGTCAAACAGACTGAGACTGGTATTTTCATTAATCAGTCAAAGTATATCAAAGATCTTTTAAGAAGGTTTGACTTTCAAGACTGTGCAGTTGCAAAAACACCCATGGCAACAGCCACTAAACTAGACTCTGATCCTAAAGGGAAGAGTGTGGATAATACTAGTTATAGAGGCATGATAGGCTCATTGTTATATCTAACTGCAAGTAGGCCAGATATAATGTTTTCTACCTGTTTATGTGCTAGATTCCAAAGTGATCCTAAGGAATCTCATTTAATTGCTGTGAAGAGAATTTTTAGATATCTCAAAGGAACTCCAAATCTTGGTTTGTGGTACCCTAGAGAATCTGATTTCTTTCTAATTGGCTATTCAGACTCTGATTATGCAGGGTGTAAAATAGACAGGAAAAGCACTACTGGTACATGTCAATTTTTGGGAAACAGATTGATTTCTTGGGCAAGCAAGAAGCAACAATCTGTCTCAACCTCAACTGCAGAAGCTGAGTACATAGCATCAGGCAGTTGTTGTGCACAGCTCCTTTGGATAAGAAATCAGTTGATGGATTATGGTATGACACTTAGTAATATTCCTATGTTTTGTGATAATACTAGTGCTATTAAAATTGCAGAAAATCCAGTTCAACATTCAAGGACTAAGCACATTGATGTCAGGTATCATTTTATTAGAGAACATATTGAGAATGGTACTGTGGAACTTCATTTTGTTCCTACTGACAAACAGCTTGCAGATATTCTAACTAAACCACTTGATGAGACTACATTCAGTAGATTAGTAAGTGAGTTAGGAATGTTAAATTTTTAGATCTTTAACATCTGCAAAAGTAGCAAGGTATGTTGTTCTTAGCTTATAGACTTGATATTCTTGTCAGGATCTATATTTGATTGTTAAATGCTTTAGCTATAACACTTTGCCTTGATAAATTTCAGTATGGTAGACTTATTAATAATCATCAGGATTAGATTTGTATCAGGATGCTGATGTCATCAATATTGTGTCAGTATCAGGATTGTGAAAATTGTTTCAGATCCTGACGTTTACTTTGTGTAGTAATCTATTTCTATGATGTGTTAAGTCTATGCCAGCATGTTTTGATATTTGCATACTGATAATTTACACATCATTCAATAATCAAAAGACAAGTAGATAACAAGAAAATGTATTTTCATTAATTAAAATCATTACATATATGGAAATGAAATACAACATCTTTTTGTCTAATTTCTACTGATAATTCTATACTTGTCTATTGATATGAATTTTGAGGTACAGGACAAGGAGCATCTCAAGAAATCCATCAGGGGATTGAATAGTCTCGTCTACTCTTGGATTCCTTGTCTGGGCGACTTGAATGAGAGCAGCTAACTTAAATGAATAGCATCTCCATCAAGATCAACCTCAGACTCTCGGCCAAATTCTTCATCCTCAAGTTTTGAGGAGGTTAGGGGAAGATTGTATCCAACAGATGGATGTTCTAGGAGAAACCTCTGGATATTATCATAAACCAATCCATCCATGATTAGTTCGATGAGAAGAGTCATCTTTTCAAAGAGATGATCAAGAACAGGATGTTCATCGACCGTGAAAGATCTAAAGAATGGATTTGAATGGAATTTTGGTTTGAGGAGCATTGTTGAGAAGAACAGAAATTGAAAGGTTTATGGAGAATGGCATAAGGCGTCTGTTTCTTTTAAAGAAAGACGTGAGAAGCTGAACAGTCACTTGGAAGTTTTAATGAAGTCAGATGCTAATTATTGCATATGACTGTATTTCTTGTTTTCAAGAAATATTGAATATATCTAACCAATTGATTGTTGTTCAGATTAATTATTTATTTCTTTTCAGATAAAAGAAAAATGCCACGTGGAAACTCCAATTAAGTCTCTGAAATCAGGATGATATTGATCAGGATTTCATGTGTGACCATCAGGATTTGAGATTTATTATTTTTAAATCATATTTCATTATATGATTATTTTGATGGGATATCACAACAGGAAAAGGAAGCTGATCAGTATTGAGTTTTATCTTGTTAATACCCTGATTTATTTCATGAAAATCAATTTTGGATTTTATTTTCAAAAAATCATGGATAACCGCATTTTTCAGGGACTGACACCTGTCAATCTACGTGTCAACGTGGGATAGTGGTCTGAAAGATTTGTGAAATATATTTGTTTTGAAACTCTAAATCGTGTAATTGCTTTCTCTAATTCTACATTCTCTAAAGCAAAAAACACTCTTGAGTTTTCAAAATCACTAATCCATTTCAAGAATTTTTCAAGTTCTTTTCAGATCAAAAATGGCAGCTCAAAGAAGATTACCTAAGTCAGTAGCCTTCAAGTTTGGTGACTTTGATTTT